>OZ010786.1:233088649-234426672 GCA_963932465.1 Maratus speciosus | reverse complement strand
CTTCATTAATTATTATTACTTCAATTGTTATTACTTCATAAATTACTTCTTATATTATCACTTCAATATTACTAGTTCAAAACTATACCAACTTTGATTTTCATCTTAAATTTCTGCTTCAGTCAATTAATCGGACTAAAAACGAGTTAATCTATATCATGATATTTATTAAAATCAACAGTTTTTCCTTATTCTGTTGTCATTAGCTGTTTGGGAATAACCGGCTTAGCAGAACGCGAGTTCCAGTTGCAGCACGAACTGCTAATGGACAATAGAACAACGAAAAATCAAGACAACTATACAAAAATCGCTATAACAGAGACCCTTTACCGCGGAATGCTTCAAATTCAAGAAGAACCTGCTGGCGATAGCCAAAAACATGCACAAAAAATTTGGTTCAATTATATGCATACAGTTTTCGTTGGTACAAACATCGCTATTACAGCGATCCCATTAGGTGAAATATTTTCTAATTCAAGGAGAAACTGCTGGCCATAGTCAGAAGCATACACAAAAAAATTGATTCATTACTATGCATAACTTTATACAGTTTTCGATGGTACAATAATGAAAATGGCACAGACATTGCTATTATAGCAACCCCTTACGGCGGACTTTACCAAATTGAAGGAGGACCTTTTGGCAAAAGGCAAAAATATAAACAAATAATTTGGTGCAATTCTATGCACAACTTTATACACTTTCGATGGTACAATAATGAGAACATCACAAAAATCGCTATTATAGCGCCCTCTTCTGACAGAGTTTTTTCAAATTCAGGGAGGACTTGCTTGCCATAGCCAGAAACATACACAAAAATTTTGGTTCAATTCAATGCATAAATTCTTACACTTTTCGATGATACAATAAGGAAAATGGCGCAGACATCGCAATCATAGCGCCCCTTCCGGCGGAATTTTTTCAAATTCAGGGAGGACCTCATGGCCATAACCTACATACATAAAAAAAAAATTGATTCAATTCTATACATAACTTCATACAATTTTAGATGGCACAATATTGAAAATGGCACAAAAATCGCTATTACAGTTTCCCCTTCGGCGGAATATTTCAAAATTGAAGGAGGGCCGGCTTGCCAGTGTGAAAATCATATACAAAAAATTTGGTTCAATTCTATGCATAACTTCATACACTTTTCGATGGTACAATTGCGACATACGGACTTACGGATACACGGACGGACGGACTGACAGACAGAGATTTTGTATAAACCTGTTTTTTGGGATATCTGACCCCTATAACGTGTAAATGCGTCGAAAACCGAAAGTCGAACAAAATTTCGATTACAATACTTTCTTCTATTGAAGGTAGAAGAAAGTAATATTCTTTTAGGAACTATAAAATAAATTAAATTGATATCCAAGGTTTAAAAATTAAATAACATACAAAAATTTTAAATTAAATTTGTTAGCTGGAAACGGCAAATATTAAATTCAGACTTTTAGTGTCAGGCTCAAAAAAATAAAATTAAAGAAAATTTTTAAATGTCGCGAAGTTTAAAAAAAATAGAAAATACTAAATATTGTTATTGTTACTTTCTTCTATCTTCAATAGAGGAAAGTATTGTAATCGAAATATTTTTCGACTTCCGGTTTTCGACTGATTTACACATTTTAGGGGTCAGAGATCCCAGAATACATGTTTATAGAAAATGTCTGTCTGTCTTTCCTTCATTTGAAAAAAATCCGCCTGAAGGGGGCGCTCTAATAGCGACTTTTGTGCCATTTTCAATATTGTACTTTCGAAAAGTGTATGAAGTTATGCGTAGAATTGAACCAAATATTTTGTGTATGTTTTTGGCTATGGCAAGAAGGTCCTCGCTGAATGTGGAAAAATTCCGCCGGTAGGGGTGCTGTAAAAGCGATTTTTGTACTATTTTTGTGCCATTTTGAATATTGTACCATCAAAAAGTGTATGAAATTATGCATATAATTGAACCATTTTTTTTTTTAAGTTTTTGGCTATAGCAAGCAGGTCCTCCCTTAATTTCGAAAAAATCGGCCGGAAAGGAGCTCTGTATTAGCGATTTTTGTGCGATTTTTAATATTGTATCATCGAAAAGTGTATGGAGTTATGCATAGAAATGAACCATTTTTTTTTTTTTTTTTTTTTTTTTTACTATAGCAAGCAGGTACTTCCTTAATTTGGAAAAAATCCGCCGGTAGGGGGCGCTATAATAACGATTTTTGTGCCATTTTTAATATTGTACCATCGAAAAGTGTACGAAGTTATGCATAGGATTGAACTAAATTTTTTGTGTATGCCATGGCAAGAAGGTCATCACTGAATTTTGAAAAATTCCGCCTGAAGGGGGTGTTGTAATAGCGATTTTTGTGCGATTTTGAATATTGTACTATCGAAAATTGTATGAAATTATGCATAGAATTGAACTAACTTTTTTTAAGTTTTTGGCTATAGCAAGCTGGTCCTTCCTTAATTTGGAAAAAACCAGCCGTAAGGGGACGCTGTAATAGCGATTTTTATGCGATTTTGAATAATGTACCATCAAAAAGTGTATGAAGTTATGCATAGAATTGAACCAAAACTTTTTTCTAAGTTCTTGGCTATGGCACGCAGGATTTTCCTTGATTTGGAAAAAATCCGCCGGCAGGTGGCGCTGTAATAACGATTTTCGTGCCATTTTGAATATTGTACCATCAAAAAGTGTATGAAGTTATGCATTGAAATGAACCAAATGTTTTGCGTATGTTTTTGGCCATGGAAAGAAGTTTCTTCCTGAATTCGGAAAACTTCCACCAGAAGGGGGTACTGTAATAGCAATGTTTGTGTAATCTTCTTAATTTTTCCTAGTTCTATCGTACAACAGTGGCTCGTGAATCGACGGGAACTTCCCATCCTGATAACTGACTTATATAAGCCTGTTTTAAGTCTTATTCACAAAATTTTCTCGATTATAATTTATGAACTATTAAAAAGAAATCATCAAATTTAAAATAATGAAGCGCGTCAGACATCATTTATTAGACATCAGATTGTCAGACATCATTATATATTTTCCTAGAAATTTAGGTTGTTTTGGAAAAAATTTAACATTTTTTTTTCATTTAAATCTTTCTTAGACTACAAAGAAATTCATTATTTGTGTAACATTATATAAAGTGAAATCAGAGAAAAAAAACTGAATGGAAAATTTTTCTGCAAGAATTCCGCATACATATATTTTTTTATCGTAAGATTGATTACTGCACTTTAAACTCATTACTATTCTAATATTTTAATATTAATTAGAATTTTTACTCTATAGTAAAATTTAATAGCATTGTTCTTTAACTTTTTATTTTTAATCCTTCGGAACATTTTTAGACTTTTCAGGGAACAGTGATAATAAGAGATCGGCTAACAATTCGGTTTCGTTTTTATTTTCGGCTCAAAATAAAAAAAATTCTTTTTCGGTGAAAATGCTGCTGAAAATTTGGCTGGACCGAAACTATTTGTATTCCACAAATCTCGTTTCTTCTCTCGAAAATTTTAAACATCAGTCATTGATTTGAGCTGTATTGTCTAAACTTCGAAGACGCTTTTCATGTGCTCATTAAAAAATGCAGACTTAACAGCAATGGAAAATATAAAAATGTAGTTATCTACATTTGAGATTGTAATGCCTGCATTTGTAATTTTCTGTTTATATACCAATTTCAGACATTATTCCATACTTAAAAGACAATTTTACTCACGGTGATACATACAGGTCTGTTTCCATAAAATATATTACACGTAACAATTACAAAGTATATATTAGACGCAACATTTAAAAAAACATATTCAAAAGTTCACTACAATAACGTTTTCGTTGCTATGTGGAACATCATCAGTTGGTTGAGTGAAAGTCTTTCCTTTCTCTTTTTATATTGCTGCGAGATCAGCGGTTTCTCTCTTTTTCCCTTTTTTCTTTCTTCTTTTCCTTCTTTAAGTATACTGGTGGAAATTAATTTATGAAAACACGATTTTTTAACAAAAACATCTATAATATTCATTAAAAATTAATGAAATTTCGTACATTATACATGCTATGTACAACAAATAATTTAGAAAAATAAAATTTCATACGTATTAATAAACTAAAACATAAGGTAAAAAATTAGATTTTAGTAACATAAAAACGTGGAAATTGATTCATGAAATATCATATGTAATTGAAATTAATAGTTAGTAAAACCGCCCTTATTCATCAGAGTTTCTTTTATTCTAGATGGCATTCAGAAAGCGAGATTTTAAATATATTTTTGATCAATTGATTTCCAGTTTTGTCAGATTGAAGCTTTCAATTCTACAAAGGATGTATACTGCATCCCATTTGCATAAAAAGTTCGAACAAGCTGTTTCCAAACTTTTGGAGTGCAGTTAGATCAGGACTAATAGGTGGATGATCTAAAAGAATAATATTCTGTTCGTCAAACAACCCTTTCATTGCTTTTGAAACCTGAATACTTGCATTGTCATGCATGAAGATGTAATCTAAACTTTAATTACATAATTACATGCAAATGAAAGAAGTGAATTTTCTAAAACTAAAGTGTAATCAAAAGAATTCTAGCAAGCGTTTAAAACTATAATTTCACTTTTGCCATCATAAGCAATTGCTGCCCAAATCATCAAACTTCCGCCACCAAAATTTCTGCTGAATGTAGATTTTGGTTCTTTTCGGAGGTTCCTCCAATAATACTTCAAACCATCCGGGCCATCCAAATTAAATCTTTTTTCGTCGGAGAAAATGACTTTCTTCTAATTGTCACACATTGCCATGTACTTCTCGCAATACTACAAACGCATTTGCTTGTGAGGCAGAAGTAACTTTGTTCCAGACTTCATTTTCGACCATCTCAAACTCCCTGAAGAACGTAAAATTTGCCTAATTCTTATAGAAAAAACAGTAATAATTTACACAAATCTGCTTTGAACTGTGTAGTCTATCGATGCAAGTTGAAGATCCCCCTTTTCTCCTTTTTACTTAAACGTGGATTAATTTTTTTGTTAAAATTTTTGACATAATTTGCTGGATCTTTTCTATAGTTATATATCACACAAACTGAACTTTTTATTAATTTCCTAATCTCTAGAACAGATTTTCCACATTCTAGATATGCATCGACTTTAGTTCTTTCTTCCTAAGACAGCATCTCTCGTTTACCCGTCGTGAAAAGTATGACTGAAACGTATTGCTCCCAATATATAAAGCTTTTTATGTCTGCTGTACATGTCATGTTAACCTTGTTTTATAGAAATTGTTGTCACATTACTTCGGAATAACCAATGAAATGTGATATTTCATAAATCAATTTCCATGTTTGCATATTACGAAAATCTAATTTTTTACTTTTGTTTATGTTTAATAGTGTGAAATTTTATTTTTGTAACTCATTTTTTATACATACTAGTTATATCCAATGAAATTTCATTAATTTTTAATGAATATTATAGAAGTTTTTGTTAAAAAATCGTGTTTTCATCAATCAATTTCCACCAGTGTATCTTCATTCACCCAGAGTCATCAAGTGCGTGTGTCTTATCGTTACAAAGTTTTGTTTTAGAAGTATGAATCTCTATAGCTTCGCGTAATAGGGCATTATGCATATTTACGTAGTATATGCATAATGCCCTATTACGTGAAGGTATAGAGATTCACACTTCTAAAAGAAAACTTCGTAACGATAAGATACACGCACTTATTGACTCTCGGTGGATGAAGTTACTTAGAGCGGGAAAAGAAGAAGAAAAAAGGGAAAATCAGAGAATCGGATGATCTCGAAGCAAGATAATCAGAGAAAGAAAAGACTTTCAGTTAACCAACTGAAGATGTTCCGGATAGAAACAAAAACGTTATTGTGGTGAACTTTTGAATATATTTTTAAATGTTGCGTCTAATATATATATTTTAATTGTTACGTCTCATATGCATTTTAGGAAACAGACCTGCATGTACCACAGTGAGTAAAATTGTCTTTAAAGTATGAAATAATGTCTGAAATTAGTATATAAACAGAAAAGTAATATAAAATTTTTAATTTGAAACCGCAGAAGTGTTTCGAATGCCATACATAATACATTTTTTAATTAGATGAAATTCGTATAATTAGAAAAGCATTCTGTATCGTTGATGAATTAATTACATTTTATTTTATATTAAAGTAAAAACTTTTGGTTACAGGCACACAGAGCCAACTTGGCCCACACTTATACATAAAATAATTTTTTGGATATTTTCGTTTTTGTTTTCGGCCGATAATAGAAAGATTACTGAAATTCAATTTCGGTCTTAAAAACCTGATTCGGTCGCGATCCTTAGTGAAAATCAAAGCGTTATATTAGTATAAAAGACATAGCGTTAGAGAGACAATAAATAGTGCGCAATCACATATAAAACAGATGATATTGATGTACATTTTTTTTTTCTAAATTTCAATAAGTGATTTTAATAATATATTTTTTTATAATTTTACCAGTATTTTTAGAACTATGAATTGATCATTCAACAAGAAGAAAATACCTAATACATTAGTTATGCGATTTCGCGAATTAAAAAAAATTACCTGTAAAACGGTGTACCAATTTCTCGTGAATTACTGCAGAGATTTTAATTCTGATTTTGTAACAATTTTGGAAGTAGATAAACTATAAATTCAATTTCCGGCAAGAAATAAAGATGACAAATACACTCTTTATGCAATTTTGGAAACAATAGAAAGATATTGTTTATTTAAAACTAATATAAATATTAAATTTTTTATATTTATTTTTTGCGAATAATCGATTTATAATCTGTGTAAAAAGTACCTGAAATTGCTAAATAAAACGGAAAAGATTTATTCTTTCAACAAAATTTACTTTGTCGCTTTCAAATTAGGCTCTGTAGAGTTCAATACGGCTATTCCGGTTCACGGCCTAATCCTTCATATATTTTTCGTAGGCAATTTTGGGATCCTTCAGCGAATTTCCTATTATGTCTTCAACGGACTCAAAACGCCTTCCTCGAAGTGGTAATTTTATTTTCGGGAACAGAATAAAGTCACACGGGGTCATATAAGGCGGGTTCTGTGCTTGTTCTACAACATTTGTTACGTTATGGCCAAAACTCCTGCGCAACATAGGACAAAATTGAGCTCTTTCGGAACCAGTTGTGCGGCAACGCGTTTCATACCCAAAATATTAGTCATAGCGTTATGGACGGACTTAAAATATATGTTGACCTATTGAGACAACTCTCTAACACTCATATGACGATTTTCGAGCGCCAGATTCGTGATTGTATTGATGTTTGAGTCGTTCTTAGACGTTTAAAGTCAACCAGAACGAGGCGAATCAACTGCCACTGATCGACCCTCTTTGAATACTTTATACCATTCTTATGCCGGTGTTTTAAAACGCACGTTTCACCGCAGGCTTACTGCAACATTTTTCGTAATTCGGCAGACGGAACATTCTTTGAAACACAAAATTTAAAGCAGACTCTTTTTTGAACTAATTTCTCCATTGTAAAAATTACTGAGCAAACTAAAGTATGATAGCTGCTGTCAACACACTAAATCAAAGACGACTCTCAGACTTCCCGTTGTAACTCGGTACAGTGTTTCGAAATTACAAAAAAACAATTCTCGCTATATATTTTATGCCCGTCTTTTAAATGATAAATTTCTGGTATTTTTTACACAGAATGTATAGTGTAGATACTGATAAATTTATTAAAGTAAGCAAAAAAGGGCAAAAGTAAAGTCGCATGAGTAATTCCACAAAAAAAAGGTACAGCTGTTTCACATCTGATTTCCAAATTACTGTCGCCACCGTTAAGGTCACAGATTGCGATGAAGTGTATTTTTCGGCAGGCATTTACAAAGCAGTTTTCAGTGTTCATTGTGTCAGTTTACAATTCCTAATCACGGATATGCTTATTAATTTTAAACGTGTTCAATTCAAAAATATCAAATTTCAGTCTTTTTTATGCTTTAGACGCGAAGCTGAAATCACTAAATATACCTGGTTGCTACTACGGTGTTCTTTTTACTTACCCATCATGCGTAGTATAGGGTAAGTCTTGTAATCGATTTAAAAATCGAAAAGAAAATTTGCGGATTTACACGTTTCAGACACTGGAGATTCCGAAAAACATATTTTTAGAAAAATAAAAATGTGCCGTCCGTCTGTATGTGTGTGTGTGTCTTTGTAAATGCTCTATCTCCCGAACAAACAGAGATAGAGACTTGAAATTTAGTGGGAAAAAGCCTATTGAATATCAGTAACCGCGATTATCCGGAACTATTTTTTTCGGGCTCTCGAAATATTCGTTCTGATAAAAGGCATACAAATATTTTCGAAACTGTTTATTTGAAGGAGTGAATATAAAAGACAATAAAAAAACATAAATTTTGCATCATGAATGAATTCGATTGGGTAATTAGTTGTCGAGATATTTCTAATTCTATTTTTCACACTCTTCGATTTTTCATGACCCTGTATTTCATTCAAATTTCAATTCAAAGATATATTTTAATTGGAAATGAGACGCTTAATCCGAAGCAGTAAACTGTTAGTTAATATTATTATAATTTTTCGAGTTATAAGGATGTTTCTTTTACGCAATTTGGTTCTACACGATTATCCCGCCAACCAAAAAACTATCGCCAAACTGTAAGATTAGATGCCAATAATGGCTTATCGTAAATGTCAAGCATTTAATGTATCTCCGTACCTATAAGGGGGGGAGGTTACCATAAGGGGGATCCTGTGCTGTCGCCAAATGCCGCCTAGTTTATCGCTAACTTGGCGATATATCGCCAAATTTGGCGACCAAAATTAGTCGCCAAAAGTGAAGCCAAATTGGCGGTATCTCTAATATTTCGCCAAATTCCCATAGACTTGTATTGTAAACCTATAGTGTTTAGTTGCTTACAGAAAATCAATTAATTGAGATATTTTAATGCCAATAAAAAGTAATATTAGCTTAAGGGATTATATTAATTATATTTAAGGGAGTCTAAGTAAATTAAATTATGTATAAAGTAACATGATACAATGCTTAGCATGTATCACATGTTTTATTTTCATATTTTATATTATGTATATCCATGATGGGTAAGTATTACGGTGGCCCCCAACGACTAAGTTTAAATGTGTGGTAATAAATTATCAGTAGTTTCGTTTTACAGCAATAAATTGTCTTCATTGAAAGTAATTATGACAAACGTATTCTTGTGGTGTGCTTCCCCAGGTAATAGTTCTGGCACACATGTTTGTGTGTTATGGCAATCAGTGTGTTAAGTGAAATTCCAAACGCAACAGTACACCGAAAGGTAATACGTTAACGAAAACGAGTAAAAGAAAATATATTAAGGGGAATCTTAAAGCTTATTGGTTGAAAATGTTCAAAATGTTCGAAATTTTAATTTTTTTAGATGTTGAACTTCTACCTTTTCTGAACATTTTCATATACTTGTTTCCTTGAGATTCTCATTAGAACACAAGTTATGGCTTTTAGAATTATATCCTCTCAATGGCTAAAACGGCGTTTCCGAAACCTTGTAGTCATTTTTCTCCAAATGACCCTTTTGGGCATAACGCGCAGGATATCTAAAAAGTTCTGAATATTTTTTTATGAAAATTTCAAAACATATGTTTCATGTTAGTCTGTATAAACTGAACCTAAAATTTCCTTTTTATTATTCAAAAAAATATTTTTGGGGGTGATTATACTGTTGAAATTTTTAAATTTGTGTATTACCTAAATACAACTTAGTATTAAAAATATTAAAATGCTTTAAATACAAATTTATTTAAGTTCAGGGTAATTATTACAATATGAAGTGGTAGTATTCACCAAAATTGTCGTTCTAGTTACAATATTTATTTTGTAACCCTGCGCTTAACCTGTTATAGCAATTTTCTTCTGGACAAATGTCTGACAGTTTAGAGTCCCCTATAAATGCTAATTCTGCATCTTGACATTTTTTTAATACAAGAAATGAAAGAACACACTTATATCTTTAATCCCAGAAAAGTTGTATTTTAAAATCATATGCATTTTAAGATATTAAATGTTGAAAATTGTCTATTTTTTCATTTTTTCCAATTTTAAGAGCCGTGAAACCTCTTAAGCAGGGCTTTATTTAAATTAGGGATTAATGAATAGTTAAACAAGAATTAAACATCATGCATCATACATAGGTAAGAACATTCTCACACTTCCAGATTATCCTTACAAAATCTTTATCTTTTCATGCGATCAAAGGTTCTTAAAAAACAATTTATAAGCCTCATAACACAGACAAACTTTCATTCTCAATAATTATTCCCTACTCATTCACGGTAAATTATTCAATTTCTTTCCATACCACTAAAATTTAATTAAGCCTAAAACATTCTTTACACCGATGAAAACTGTCTTCCGACAATTAATATCCATAGACAGCAATGTCTGCATAGCCATTTGTGTAGTCTTGTATGTAAATTTATTTATATTACACACAAACCATATAGTATAGAAAAATTTTGTTCAACTGAAAAATGCTCAACACAGTTAAAATAGACTTTCAGTAATTCCTCTGGTAATTAATTCGAATTCTTTTGAGCTGTATTGTGGCGAAGTTGTTACGCTTCATGCTAGCCGTTAACAAATAAATTAAGAAAACATTCAGAACTCAGTTATTACGCTTAACTTATAATACAACAGAAGCGGTCGTGAACGAGCAATAACCGAAGCTGAGTGCAGATTATAGAGGCTGTAATGTGTCGTTTAAAGTTGTTAAGTAAAAATTCAAGTATAACACAGAAGTGTTCTGGGAGTGACCCCGGAAAGAACGCAACTTTTTAATTTACATGTCGGAAGGGAACGAACAAGGGTTATTAAAAATCTCTAATATATAATTATACTTCATAGCTTGCTGTATTACCCAAAATAATGCCCTTTTGGAATGTGGTTTTGCCAAATCTTTTATGAATTGGCGATGAATCTGCACAGACATGCGTGGATGTTTAAAAATAGGAAAAGGAATAAATATTCAGACATTGCACTTACTACATTGTTTTATGTGCCCGTTACAGGATTAATATTAGAAAAGGGTGAGGCGATGGGATCGGAATTAATCTTACTTGTTTAATATCAACAAATGTGCCATAAAGCTGACCAAAGTATAAACTTATTTGTCATATGCAGAACATCGTTTGCTATACGCGACCTAACGGGTTTCACGTGGTTATTATGAACGGATGTTTAAAGTGAACAGACTGATTTCTCTTTTTTTTTTTTTTTTTTCTTTTTTTCTGTTTGATTGAGAGAGCAATTGAGAGGCTTAGCTCTTCTTTTTTTTCCCAAGCAAAAAGATTGCTATCCTTGAAAATATGAATAGAGGGGAAAGAGTATGAAACATTATTGAACTTCATTTATAAAGTACGTTGGCATAAAATGGAATGATATTTAAAGGAAAATGTTATTAAGTGTTATTCACTATAGATATGCAAAACCTGAAGCAATTCAGGACTAGTGAGCGAATAAATTAATGAATTTGGAATTTTTTAAATAATTTATTTTCGATTACAAAAACAGCATAACTAATTGGAAAAGATAAATATGTAATGGAAACTCAATATATGTGTATCTATCTATATTATAAAGGACAAACATATCTGTGCGTAACGCATACGTCATTTTGCGAATGGCAACACTTTGAAATTTGAAATAAAATTTTGGTTTGGCAATTTTCTTTACTGCAAATTTTTAAACTTTTAACCATCGCACATTTTAAATTTTTACACCGTTGTATGAGGAACAAAATGCTCTTTTAAATGCAATTTGTTTGAAAGCTGTATCTCAATTTATTTTTGGGATATTAATTTTTTTGTAGTTTTTAATATCATTTTTCTAATCGTGGCAACAAAAGAACCCCATTTCTATTGAAAGTCATTGAAAGTAAACGGAAAATAGTCGAAAGTAGGAGATACTGTATCTTTTTGTTGTCATTTTCCCATAAAACCTGAAAAAAAAATTAAATTAAAATGCGTGCTATGTCAGCGGTTTTTTAAATTTCTAAATATCGCGCATTTTCAATTTTTACGCCTTCAAATAGAGAAAAAATCTACTTTCAAATGCAATTTGTTTGAAAATTGTATCTTAATTGACTCAGTTATTATGGTTTTTAAAATAACTATTCTCCCGTGGCGACCAGTTTGGTCTCCCTTAAATGTATCCTAGGCATTGTATCATGTTACTTTTATTCATAATTTAATTTACTTGCTCGATCCTTCGCCAAAGAGGAAGATTCTGATAGAGAAATGAAGAACTCGGTATTTTTATGTTAGTCGGGCACAGGTGATAAATCGCCAAACATTGTACCCGTTTTTCATATTTCATGATTAAAATATAATCCTTTCACTCATTTTATTTAAAATGGATAACTTTAATTTAAAACTGAAACGTTTAAAACTCATGACTTTCACTTAAAAATAAAATCTTTTTAGAAAGAAAAAGAATAAACAATACCATTAACTATTTAATTTCAACATCAAAGCATTGTTTTAATTTACCCCTCGAAAAATAAAAAAATGTGCTGGCGAGTTAAAAAATGCCATTGGCGAGAATTACGCTCAGCTAACATTAAAGTACAAACTCTTTGTGATCATGGCAACTTTTATGTAGTTTTATTCAAAAAAAATATTTTGATTAAATAGGTTGCCAGAAAGTACGTTGCCAAATTTCTTTCCTCGCCATGGACCTTTTCTCTATTTCTCCAAGTATCTATACTGGAAAAGTACCTTTATTTATTTATTTATTTATTTATTGTATTTTAAATGAGATGAAGTCGTATGTTTGTTGTTCAATAAATACATAAATAAATAAGTAAAAGACGGCACAGATGTCATATACGCACCACGTTGGCGCGATTTTTTTTCTGACGCCAATGTCATATACACACTGGGGTACTTAACTGGCGCCAAATTGTCGTTATTTTGCTTGATATGGTAACCCGGATGTTGTTGTTTATTTATTAATAAATTGTTTATTTACTTTTATTTTTTTTAATTATATAAATTGTTTTTTCTATAGTTATTAATTAAACTTTTTTTTATTTATTGTTATTCCCTTTTGAAAACTATTACACAATAACCAATGAGATGCGTTTCATTCGGGGGTTGCCATTAAATAATTAACAAATAATTGAGATTTCTGTACCACGTGCGGTAGCGTAATATATATATATATATATATAGAGAGAGAGAGAGAGAGATTTTCAAGCATGAATTATTTTTAAATGTATCTCTATCACATGTAGCTCGATTATGAAAGATTAATCCGCTTGCCTTTAAAACAATGTAAAAATGTCAGCATTTGTTTCCGTCTGATGTCCCATAACAAAATTAAAACTTCTTCTATAGAAAAATAAATAAAATAATGTAAAATTGAAACAAATTTAACAAACATGGGATTGTACCACGCGCTTAAAGCACTGAAATGATCGGAAAGACTGCCTTAAGTCGCAAAATCTTGGGCTAATAACTCCTGGCATGTGAAAGTATCGCTTTTAATAAATTTTAAAACTTTATTTGATTGCATAATTGATATTTTTCATATAAAAATTCTTTTTTATGTTAGTGGACAATCTAAAATATATATTACATGTAAAAAATAATAATTAGAGTTAAAAAAGAGAAAAAAAAAAGAATTGTTTTACTTATACTCTGTAACCCGAGGAGCTCGGGTTCGATCCCGTAGTACTAATAAAAGAAAAGAGTTTGTTCGTGTGTCCGTGTGTCTGCGATGGCTAGTCTACGTAGAATTCTGAAAATTTGGATGAGGATAGTCGAAAGTCGGTCCTGAGGCACCTGCGGATCAGATATTTCAGTTTTGACAATTAGCCGAGATAGTAATTATAAACCAAAACCCTAAGTTTATCAAAAACCAAGTTTATCAATAAAGCATTCTTTTTCGAGAGACGCATCCGCAAATCTCCCAATGGAGAAGAAATAAAAGGCCGAAAACACTGTTTGCCTTCCGCAACTCCCTTTCCTCTAAACTGTTCAAAATACGACAAAAAGAAAAATACCAGGCTTAATAACGTACTTCTACCTTTATAAAGGTACAATTTGTTTCAAAGAGTTGCAAATATTAACATTTTTTTTCTTTTTTTGAAACGTCGTTTTTAGTGGGTTTTTTTTTTTCAGGAGTTTCGCACTTTGCATATGCTTGATCATTTCAAATACGCTAAAACTAAACATTCCACATTAAACTACGTACTTTTACCTTTCGAAGGGGTAAATTCATTAAAAAAATACGAATGTAAACACCTTGCAAAATACTTTTTTCCGTAAAGTCGTTTCAGTGTTTTCGGTGTTTCTGCAAAGTTCAAAAATCTGCATCCCCTTCCCCATCCGATCCAAAAACGAAACAAAGAAAAGTACCCGCATTTTTAGCGTTCAGTTTGTTTTCGAATACTGCAATCCGTTTTGAAAAATACGGATATTAAGGCGACAGTGGACGTTCAAAAACATTTTCTATAGTTTTGCTCAATTGCTTTGAAATTTAATACACATAGAATTTCTCCAATAATTAAGAAAATTTCTTAATTTCATTAAAAAATATTAATATGCAACTGAGTAATTAATTAATAATATGCTAATTCGTGACACAAATTGAAAATGCTCCATGCGCATTAAATTTTGTTTCAGAAACTTGTAAATTTTTTTTTAGGATAGATTTATGATATTATATCAAAAATTGGTATACATTCTAAAATTATACTAAGTACCTTGAGAGAAAAAAAATTATAAACATATAATATGGATCATTTCGGATAAAATTCAATGATAAAATATTACTTTTTTACCTTTATATGAAATAATGTACGCATATTAATAGCAAGTTTTGTAATAAAGAATGTCAACAACAATATTACCAAGTATTATGATAATTGGTATAAAATTAAGACGCATGGAGAATTTTGAACATACCCAGTCGGCGAAAATTCTCATTTTGAGAAAACTGGTTTTAAAATTTTATTTTATGTGTAGATTTACGATTGTTTACCTTAGAAAAACAGCTGTATCTGTGCAAGAAATTATCGGATTCGAATAATTTTTTTTTTATTTGAAAGTTGAAGATTGCCATAACATTTTTTCCAAAAACAAAATGATTTTTTAAATATTTTTTGAGATTTTGAACGTCCACTGTCGCCTTAATGCTTTCAAAAGCATTCGCCTCTTTTTCCTCAGTTTTTTGCGAAGTCTAAAATTATGCATCATCGCTTGTGATGCAAATGCGAAAACACAAATCGCACCCGATTAATCAATGTTCATTTACCTTTAGGATAGTGTATTTTGTTTCAAAAGATATAAATATTGAAGTTTAGAAAAATTTCGTTTCCGAAAGTCACTCTCGCCACTACCGTTTTTTTCAGCATACTTTTAAATTATGCAGCCACTTGGGAAATGCAAATACGAAAAAAACAAAGTATATAGATTTATTAAGCGTACATTCGTCTTTAAAACGAGGTTTTTGGTTTAAAAAACTATTGATATTATCCCTTTGAAAACTTATTCTGTTACGGAAATCACTTAGGGACCCTTTTTTCGGGATTTCTCTCCCCCCCCCCCTCCCCGAAAATCAGTATATTTTTTACAACTAGATACCAAAGTTTTAGTTCCAAGATCATATACATTGTTGGGAAACGTTTTTTTTTCTTAAATGTACCTTCTCTACCTTGCTTACCTCGTGAATTCGCAAATTGATTTTAATTGTGGATCTACATTCCAGCATGAAACTCGTGTGTTATGAGGTTTGAATAATTTGGTATTGGACGGTTTGAAGAAAAATCTGAAAATAATTACTATTTCAGGCCAAAATTAAAATAGATGCTTTCTACTTGGTCCGAATGTTCATCCCTCTGTTCTCGTTAAGATTTTTTCGTGCCGTTTAGCCACCATTTTGAGATTCAGAACACGCAAGTGGCTTTTCAAGGCAGACAGACCATTGTACTTCGAAAATGAAAGATGAAAGAAGAAGTAGCACACCTGATGTACGCTGCCGAATTCAGCAAAGAACGTGATACGAGGTTCATTTGAAAATATTTTTGTTTAAAAGTATAATACAAAAATATCAATGCATGTAATACAAAATCGTGTTAACGTTATAAAATAATACAAATTTGACGTTTATTTAAGCTTATTATCACGGGACCGGGATACGCAGGTCAGCTAGTAACCCATATATTTTTTAAAAACCATTTTATATACTAAAAGTTAGATGAGCATCAAAGCGAATCACATATCTGAAAACGCACTTCCTGCGATTATCGCTGATATATGGTAATGTAACTGAAATATTTCCTGCGTCCCTGTAAAAGAATATTAAATGTAGTATGCTGCATTTTCAATAAGGAATATTTCACGGATCGCCTCTAAAATGTGTAACAATTTCATTATGTAGTTAGAAATAGTGTTGGACATTAATAGCATCGTGAAAATTCTCTTTGCTCAATTATAGTATTTATATCGAAAGTTTTGTATACACTGGTGGACAAAACTTAAGGACCAAGAAGAAATATACACGTAAAGGAGAATCTATGTGAGATTGTGTGTCAAAAAGCAAACAATAATATTAACAGAATGTTACACAGGATTTAATATAAAAATTTTGTTGAAAGAATGTATACAGGGTATTATCAGAGGTTTTTTTTTTAACGTAAATATTGTCCGAAAACATGACTGTACGAAGAAAGCAAAACACTCACAATTAACAATCATCAGTGCCATATCAATAAGGGATGTGGCCACCGTGTAACGCGTAACAGCTTTCAACATGGCGTGGCATACTCTGAACAACATGATTCAGTAACTGTTGAGGCATGTTGCCCCATACCTCATTCACTGCATGGATGAGGGTTTCCTTGTTAGTGGGAGGAAATTGTCGAACCGCAATACGTCTCCCCCAGACATCCTAAACGAAATTTTCGCCGGGAGAACCTCGAAAAAATCGTATATTTTGAAGCAGACGTCTTCAGTGTACCGTCTACCGGTCATGGTTCAAGCACATAGAGATCAATGCGGCCATTGAAAATGATGCCTGCCCACACCATGCTACTTGAAGCCGCATGTCGATCTCTTTCTAGAATATGTTCGCGACAGTAAGCACTACCAACCTCGCGCCATACCAGTTTACGTCTACAATCAGACGATATATTGAATCTACTCTCATCTGAGAAGAGCACGGTAGACCAGTCATCATCAGTCCAATTGTGATTCATACGGCACCACTGTAAACGGACGATACGCCACTGTAAACGGCGTCTCGAGAGTGGGATATACACAATAGGCCTTCGGTCGTATAGCCCTCCCTTTTTCAAACGTCTTGCAACAGTTTTCCGTGATATTTTAATTCCTGTGGCAGCACAAAGTTGATTTTCTAATTGACCAGCTCTGCTGCGTAGATTCTTTTTTGCCGAAATAACAATATAGCGATCTTCTTGGGTCGTCGTACTGCTAGGACGACCTCCTTCCGTGCGCCTAGTACATATTACACTCTTTTGGAATGCCGCCCATATACTAGAAACAATACTGTGCGATAGGTTAAATTCACTGGCAACATCTCTCATTTTGCATCCTTCTTCCAACTTTCCGATTATTCTGCCACGAGTAATATCATCTAAATGATGCCTAGAAGAAAAATTCAGTATTTCAATGTTCAAGCTTCACTCCACTTCCTTCAATTTTTACATCTAATGACAACTCACAGCACCCGCCGATTGCCTAAAATCTCTTATCTCTGCTGTCACGTGATCAACAAAAGCGGAAGTACAAAATTTGCATAAGTTTCACAAGAATACATCCTGCATTCATGCAAATTTACACGTGCTGCTGTGGATCTATTTTTAACTGTAATCGCTGTAAATAACAGTGGTCCTTAAGTTTTATCCACCAGTGTATGTAAATGAGGAATAAATGCCACGCACATCCTTTTCCATTATGTAGTTTATATACGAGGACGTGAGTTTCAAAACTCTCCTTATCCAGAAAATAAAATTTTTGGCGAAAAACCTCGGACTGTGTCCATTGGTTTTCATTGTAAACCAACATTTTACAATGCTAGAAAGACACGATAAAACTAGTTTTTTTCGTAAATTATAGAGTTTTTTATAGGCAAAGTTCAACAGTATAATAGATTGATAGAAAAACTCGACTTTTTAAAAATATTGGATAAGGCGAGTTTGAAACTCACATCTACATATGAACAATATATACACATCAAAATTGTAATTTTTGAAGCTCTGTAACATCTTTAAATCGTAATTTAACCGTCTAATGACCATGGTAGCATTTGAACCGTCTAATGACCATGTAGCATAAATGCTACCATCAGTGTTCCAGATTTAGAGGATTTTTTTATTCTCATAAGAAATTGAAAGTAGAATTTTTTGATTTAATGACAAACATTTTGTTATTAAATAAACTGAAATTTAATATTTAGAATTTTTGGTATGGATTCCCATTCTCTGAATTACGCAATTGCTGGAACACATTCGACCATGGACATTAGAGGGTTAAACAATTATTGCCCATAAAGCGTGTTGTGTTGAAACCCAATATCATATATAAATTTTTTGGCAATCAAAGTTTACTTACGAAAATTAAAGTTTGAAAAAACAGACAAACCGATGTCAAAAATAGATTTTATCTGCGTTAGAACTGTGTTATAACTGATAACGTTTATTTTAAAATAGTCAAAAAGAGTGATAAATTATGAATCATTCAATTCTTTTGGCAATTATGAAGATGATCAACTGGTCACTCACGATTCGCATGACCTTTACCTTTGAGTACCACAATTTTTGAGTACTAATTTCTTGCTTTATTTTGTCAAATAAGACAATTATGAATTAAACAAGGCGAAGATTGTTATCTGAAGATAGTGGTACACAAAATAAGGTTCATATTGTTCGTGAGCGATCACCAAAGGATTAACGCAACCATATTGCTTTAATCAATTTATATCATTTACCTTAATAATTTTATAAAGCTCTATGATTATATTAATGTTTAAAATATATGAGACTAGATTACACATATCTTTCAATTCTGTTTTAGAACATAAAAGTTTGCTGAATATCAAAATTTTATTCTATGAATATATAATTCAAAAATGTCATATCTCTCGAATTTTCAAAAGCAGCGTTAGCTTCAGAGTTGCTTTTGGCTGTCTGATCATTTTAAATTTAAATTTTACTCCAAAACGGAATGAAAATCTGAAGATTATATGCCACATGACATTGCACGATTTTAGAAAACCATAAGAAACAAAAACTGTCAGAAGAACTGAAAATGGTGATTTTGTTTTATATTATATTTATTTTAAGTCACATAATATATAAGAGAACATATTTTTTAGAACAGAATAAAGGAAAGATAGTTCTGGTACCAAAGTATGTATGTGCCAGTTAGAAAGGCATAAAGAAATTAAACCAATATTGTAAAAGATCGGAAAATGGCAGAAAGCAATAAATAGGTATAAATTAAAAATTACACTTCACAACAAAAATCAATTAAGTTAATGCTTCCTATTTAAAAATACTGAATTCTTCATGGACTCGATATCATGAAAACAAATTTGGCCATGCAAAAGCTGAATTGGCTGCGATTTTTCTTTCTTTTATATACAAACTAGCCGCATTCGCCTGCTACGCTGGTCGGTTTTTCTAAAGAAATCTTGAATGAAACAAAATATATCTGTGAATTTGATCATGCGTTTTAAAGCAATATGGACATATACCTGGTGTATCCAACCGAATTGCTGAAAGCAATATGAATGTCATTACGGTATTATATCTTTTATTGAGTCATACAAAATTTAGGCTGTTAAGGACCAATTTCTTTAGTTGATCTGTTAGTGTAGGATTCGGTAAAGAACAATATAACAATATGTAATGTACTAAAAGCGTTCATGAAAAATTATCAATGCAAGTCTCATCAGAATCTGTTAATTGGACTTATTGAAAAGGCTGATCGTTCTTAATAATTGGGTTCGCCTGATTCTAGAACTTTCATCTATAATTCTACAATCAAGCAACCTAACAACCAAGCAACAGCAAATGATATGTGCTTTATACTAAAACATTCACTGAAAAATTAACTAACCGATCAAGTTGCATCGAAATCCACTTAGCAGAATCTTTTAAAACGGAAAATATACCGAAACCTTCCCTAAAAATGATCTAATTAACAGTTTAAATCCCATAAAATTCATTCAGTGAACCTTTAAAAAAAGCAAATCTTTCAAAATTGGGTTCGTCTGATTTAGAACTTTCCCCATAATTATTTAACTAAGCAACGTAGAACGTTATGTTTTATACTAACATCTTTTCTGAAAAATTATCTAACTAACAATGTAAATCCCGTCAAAATCTATTCAGCAGAACTCAAGATATAAGCGGCCGGAATGAAATTTCTCTTTGCATTATATATATATTGAGATAGTTAAATATAAGTTTCATAATCGCGTTAACCTGATTATAGAACTCTCTGGGAGGTAGGGGTAGGTATATACTGCATCACTTATGAATTTTTTAAGGAACTCAGCTCAACTATAGCATATATACTCTCTAGTATACCCTATCTCTGTAACGTATATCTTCCAATTTTCTTTACTGTACCACTGAGAACTTTTTCCGCATAGCTCCGTAACTAAACAACACAAAATGATACGATAAATATTGAAAAAATCCCTGAAATATTATCTAACATACTGTGCATTTAATTAGTTGACTTGAAATCTTTCATAATCGAGTTCAACTAATTTTAAAACTCCCGTAGCAACTTAGAATGATGGTTTTTATATTAAAACATTTATAAACCAAATTTACTATTTAACAGTGTAAGCTCTACAAAATTCTGTTCAGTAGAATCTGAGTTATAGTCATATTTACAATATTTATTGCTCATTAAACCTTTTTTCTTTACATTTTAAATAAAATCAGTAACTGTTTTGGTATTTCCCTGTTATGCCAACACCATTTTCACCAAGTGTAATAGTTGGCACAAAAATGAAATGATACATTTGAAAAAAAAATAATAATAATAATTTTGTTGATAAAAAAAATCAGCATTTAAAAAATATAACATTTGAAAATTACAGACTTTGACCTACCATTTTTTTAAATCAATAAAAATAATGGTACTACTTGGTTATCCCGTCGACCAAAAATCTATTGTCAAACTATCAGATTAAATGCCAATAATGGTTGATCGTAAATGTCACATTCACTTGACTTTAAGCAAGTTACACGTATTTACGTCATCAGGTGATTTTTATTTCGACGTTTTAAATGCATTTTTATTAATGTTATACTAATTTATTTGTTCTTTTGTTATTTAAAATAAAAATTATGTCAATTTGTATAATTTGGCGAGTGGTTTAGCGAAATTGGTCGACGGGTACCAAAATAAATACTTAAAATATAAGAATAAATAAATATTTTGCAAGTAATAAAATATAGTCAATTTAAACTGCAGTCTTGAAATTGTAAATGTCTTTTACTACTGAAGCATGGCGTACGTAATACGTATATCTCACATTGCAGCAAACATTTCATTCTTTCAATGAAGACATTCTTGTTTTTTTTTTTTTTGAACAAAACATTTTTATATGTATAATTCTTAACTTCTGAAATAATTTTATTGTAGCTTCCTCATCATCAGATAACTGCGAAATGGTAAAATCTATATCAGTATCAGTAATAAATAGTTTCTATTCAAAAAATAACAAATTAAAAAGTTTTGCGAGATTATGATGGAATAAAATAAATTCCATCATAAAAAATTCCTGCATAAAAATATTCACATTCAATAATTAGCAAATGTTAATGTGTGGCACGGTTTGCAATAAAAATCGTTTGCACGATTAGGGTTGAAATAAATGGCGCGATACCATAAATTTTGGCATAGTATCGTGACGAAAATTAGAACGAAAAAGTACCACAGTTTTTTTTAATTTAGTTTTAGTTTTTGAGGTGTTTGATTTTTTTTTCTAATTGACGAAGTTGTTTTTATTTAACCAAAAGGATTGGTTAAAAATTATTCAGTTTGAATTTTTTCCCTTGCTATAGTAACAGAATGGAAAGAATGAGTTTTTAGAAATTATCACTTGAAAAATTCAGGTTTTGGCGCCAAAGATAGTGCCAAATTAGAAAAATGTGAAATATTTCTCGAACTATTGGGCTTAAAAGAATTTAGTTAGCACCATTCGATTCAGCATACAAAAATACACCAAAATATGTTATCAGTTGAAAAATAACTATAAAATCATATTTTTTAAAGAATTTTTTTTTTAGTTCGTTCTCCTTTTTACCCCCCCCCCCCCCCCTTAGGGGTGGAATTTTGGAAAATCCTTTCTTAGCGGCACTCTATATCATAAGAAGTATTTTTACCCCGATTTTCAAGATTTTAGGTTCAGTAGTTTTGGCTGCGCGTTGATTAATACGGAATCCAGACTTCCTTTTATATATATAGAAGAAGAAAGTATTCGATTAGTGAACATTTTTGACTGATTTATGCGTTCTAGAAAGTCCTGGAAACGATTAGATTGTTTTTTGAAAAGGTAGTCAGTCCGTAAGTCCATGTGTATGGGGAAACAAATTTTGTGGGCGCTCTAGCTCAGGAACTCGATAGAATAAGAGGAAATTTCATATGAAACTCTAGCCATATGTGAAGTGGAGCTGGGCGAAATTCCCCAAGAGGGGTTGTCACAAATCTATGATTTGATTTACTTATGTAATGCTTATATCTCCAATTTATGTACGCAGTATTTAACGAAACAACAAATTTCAATTCCTTAGTATAGGAATAGATTTTCATTCAATTTTGGTTGAGCTTATCTGAGAATGGGTGCCAAAATAAATTCATATAATGTATTACTTATGAATAATAATAATGTTATAGTGTTATAGCATTAACGTAATGTTATAGTGTTACGTACACTGTGGTCGATAATGTACAGTCCGGGAAAAAAAAAGTAAACACCCCCTACTAACTCCTCAACAAATTATCGTAGAAGAAAGTTACTGGTACCGAACGATTGGAAATAAAATCTACTTTTAAATGATGTATATAAAATTCGCTTAGGGGCCAACTACATATTTAAACGAAACCAAACTTCATTTTTTCAATGCCAATACCCAATTTTAACAAGATATTTCAAATCTTCTGTTCAAACTATGCCTAGACACCAAATTTCAAGTCATGTAAATGCTAAGTTTTTGAATTATAAACATTCAAAATTTAGTGCTTCTAATGTTAAATTACATTTTCATATTTTTATTAATATCTCCTGAAATTATACTTCTAATGTGATATTTTTTTGTATAGCAATAATACTAAAATACTCAAACATAAATACGTTGAATTTGCAGTTTTCATTATTTTATGATATGAATTATGAAATTAATATTCGAAAAAATTATGAATAGCAACCTACAATTTTTTTGATGGATTTAGATTTATTAATTCCTGCTTTATGGAAATCCAAAATTTCCCATTTTTCTTCCAAGCAGTTTTCCAATTATGCTTAAACTAGTTGGATGTGCCAATCCCAAAACTTTCTTCTATCTTATACATCTTAATATTTCAAAAACTAGTTACACATGTAAATACTTCAATATTATTAGTTCATTACTATACCAACTTTGATTTTCATCTTAAATTTCTGCTTCAATCAATTAAATGAACTAAAAACGAGTTAATCTATATCATGATATTTGTTAAAATTAATAGTTTTTCCTTATTCTGTTGTTATCAGATGTTTGTGAATAGCCGGCTTAGCAGGAAGTGAGTTCCCGCCTTTGCACGAGCCGCCGATGGACAATAGAACTACGAAAAATCAAGAAAAGTATACAAAAATCGCCATCACAGAGCCCCATTACCGCGCGATATTTCCAAATTCAAGGAGGACCTGTTGGCCAAAGCCAAAAACATGCACAAAAAATTTTGTTCAATTGTATGCATATTTTATACAATTTTCGATTGTACAATAAAGCAAATGGTACAGATATCGTAATTATAGCGCACCCTTCCAGCGGAATTTTTCCAAATTCAGGGAGGACCTTCATGCCATGAACAAAAAGAAACACAAAAAATTTGACTCAATTCTCTGCATAATTTCATACACTTTTCCATGGTATAATATTCAAAATGGCACGAAAATCGCTATTACAGCGCCCCCTACCCGCAATTTTTTTCCAAATTAAGGAAGGACCTGCTTGCCATAGCCAAAAACTTAAAATAAAAATTTGGTTCAATTCTATGCATAACTTCATACACTTTTCGATGGTACAATATGCAAAATCGCTATTACAGCGCCCCCTAGTGGCAATTTTTTTCCAAATTCAGGGAGGTGCTGCTTGTCATAGCCATAAACTTAAAATAAAATTTTGGTTCAATTCTATGCACTTTTGGATGGTACAATATTCAAAATCTCTGTTACAGCGCCCCCTACCGGTGAATGTTTTCCAAATTCAGGGAGGATCTGCCTGCAAAGGCCAAAAACTTAAAATAAAAATTTGGTTCAATTCTATGCATAACTTCATACACTTTTGGATAGTACAATATTAAAAATCGCGCAAAAATCGCTGTGACAGCGCCCCCTACCGGCGATTTTTTCCAAATTCAGGGAAGACCTACCTGCCATAGCCAAAAACTTAAAATAAAAATTTGGTTCAACTCTATGCATAACTTCATATACTTTTGGGTGGTACAATATTCAAAATCGCACAAAAATCGCTATATCAGCGCCCCCTACCGGCGAATTTTTTCCAAATTCAGGGAGGATCTGCTTGCCATAGCCAAAAACTTAACATAAAAATTTGGTTCAATTCTATGCATAACTTCATACACTTTTTGGTGGTACAATGGCGACAGACACACGGACACACGGACACACGGACAGACAGACATTTTCTATAAACATGTTTTTGGGATCTCTGACCCCTAAAACATGTAAATCCGTCGAAAACCGGAAATCGAAAAAAATTTCGATTACAATACTTTCTTCTATTGAAGATAGAAGAAAGTAAAAACGACAAAATGATGGTTTAAGGGGCTGTCTATGACAGAAGTGACTAGATATTTTGAAATTTCTTATACTATCCTGTAATCTAGGAGTCTTCAATGGCGGATTGAGTGGCGCTTAAGATGCCTTGATCAAGAAGGAGGCTCTCTCGGTCAGCAATCGAGTATGGAACTTCAATTTGAATACAGCCCCTAAATACGCTCGTTTTAAAATAATTAATTTTTCGGGAACTTATCGGATGAATTGCGTAAAAATTTGTTTAGGCTAATTGAAGAGTATAGAGTTCATTTGTGCTGTCAGAATTGCGTACTCCTATTGAAAAAAAAAACAAAGATATGGTTTGTTTTAATATGTAGATGGCCCCCTAATCACATTTCATATACATAATTTAAAAGTAAACTTTATTACCAACGTGTGGTATCAGTAACTTTCTTCTACGATAATGTTTTTCAGAGCTAGTAAAGTGTGATTTCTTTTTTTCCCACGACTGTACATGCATTCTATGAAACTGCAGTGGCCGATAAGTTCTGCTCTCGAAGCTGGTAGACGGGTGGTGCTGGGTTCGAACCCAATCGTGCCCGTCGGCCTTATAGTTCGGAGTTTTCGTGGTTTCCATCGAACCGTGTATTTCCATGCGTAAATACGGTTTAGGCTCCCTTAGAAAGGCCCCCACAGATGGCACCCACCCTTAGGACCTATATCCCTCCTGTTGATAATTGGCCGTCATAAACACAAAACACACAAAAACTATGAAACTGCATTAAAAAGCAGTAAACCAACGTTTAAAATGCACAAATAATGCGTGAAAAGCAGCAAACAGCTTTTTCGAATCTACAGCGAGATTCTTCTTCAGTGCAAGATAGGGAAAAATAGAACAGCGTGCTAGAAAACGCAAGACTGAGCCAAGACTTTTCCTAGCACGGTGTTCTATTTTTCCCTTTCTTGAACTGAAGAAGAATCTCGCTGTAGATTCGAAACAGCTGTTTGCTGTTTTTCACGCATTATTTGTGCATTTTAAACGTTGGTTTGCTGCTTTTTAATATTCCTGCACAAAGGTTTTAATTGCTATTTTAATATGAAACTGCGTGTCTGAAGAAAATAAATTTGTTTTTCGTGCATTAAAAGTGGGGGTTTTTTGCCTACGATGTATACGTAACAATATTATAGGTTTATGTATGAAAAAAATTATTAGCTAAATTGGTGAATTTCTTGTACTATTTAAATCATTTAATTGGTATTATGTTTATAGAAAAAAGTGTTGTATTGGCCACAACATACTAGATTTTTCTTTTGATGTTGTTTTTTTTTTTGTAATATGTAGCTACATTTACGCCAGTGCGTCTATAGTTCTATATATTTTTAAATAAATATAAAAAGAAACAATAAATGTAAACAAATTTATTAAACGCAACAACTGAAATTAAATAGTGTGATACTTTTGTTTGTTTTTTTACATTTCCTTTAAATTTAGCTTCGAGATGTGTGCTGAAAATCTTGGGTATAAAATGTGATCCTCTTATAACAATTCTGATGAAAATAATCGGATAAAAAGATATAGGTATCAATCAACAGGGAAAAATGCCTGCTAGTTAATTCTTTGCATAAGTTATGCTTCTGGGGCTGTCTGCATATTACAAATTGCATGCACATTGGTATTTTTAAAACAAGAGCAAATAAAGGATTTTTTTCATACTGTTATCCATGTTCAGTGGATTAATGTCATGCAAGAATACACACTTTCAATTAGAGAAGCAATTTCATTGTTGCATAGGGTTATCAAAACGTCCCATATTTTTTTACTTCTTTAAAAGATAATTTACCTCAATAATATAAATGAAATTTATAAAGCTATTTGATTACATTTGCAATCCGTGAACTCGAAGCCTACGTTCTGTCTGAAGCATTAAAACGCCTCAACGCTACCGAACCTTCCGGTCGATGCCTTCAGCTGGTTGAATTTCGGTAAGAAGTGTTTTTCGGTGAGAACTTTCGTGACTGGAAATGCCTCTTTCCGAATTAGTGTTGCTAGGTTTCTGTCACAAAAGTGGGGCAAGAATACAAAAAAAAGCTGTACAGTGGTTTTTAAATCGGGACAGAAAAATACACTAAATTCTATAAAAACGAAGCAAGCCTATAACGGAATCCTGCCTTAAACGTAAAAAAATCATTCTTTCTACTACGATACAAGTCTACATCATAGACGAAAACACTTCCAAAACGAAACCTTTCTCTGGTCAGTTCAGATGCTGTTTTAGTGGGTTTTACAATATTAAATACAATAATCTTATTTTGTGAAATATGTGAAAGCGAAATCGCACCGAAACAAAGTTATGTTTTGGAGAAATTTCCGTCTTAACTGGTCAAATTGTATAATTTTACTAGCATGATTGCTTTAAATTTTCGGTTTGTAAGATACTCCTTCGGGAGGACCGTAAAAGGTTCCCGTTAAAGAAGTTTTTATTCAGCTTTTACTGTATTGAGTTCTACACCACGCAGAGTAACGAAGCATGATATTAAAAGAATTTATAAGAACTTGTGCATCATGAAATATGGTATCTCTCGACTTTGCAGGAAAAACGACAGCCTCAATGTTATTTTTGGCTGACTGATCTCTTTAAACATGAATCTCAATTCAAATGGAAAGGAAATTCTGGAGATTCTCATAACATTAGATAATTTTAGACAGCAAAATATACGTAAGTTTATCCGAACGAACAAATGATGTTTTCGTTACTTTTTTCTACCTTCAATATAAGAAAGTATTGCAATCGAAATTTTTTTCGACTTCCGGTTTTCGAAGGCTTTATACTTTTTAGGGGTCAGAGATCCCAAAATTCACGTTTATACAAAATGTCTGTCTGTCCGTGTGTCGTCATTTTTTGTGTATGCATTTGTCTGTGGCGAGCAGGTCCTCCTTCAATTCAGAAATATTCTGCCGGAAGGGGGCGCTGTAATAGCAATTTGTTTGCATTTTCATTATTTTACCATCGAAAAGTATATGAAGTTATGCATAGAATGTAACTATATGGTATATAGCCATATGGAATAGCCATATGGTTTGGGTATGGCCCTGAATTGGAGAAAAAAAATCCGCCGGAAGGGAGTGCTGTAATAGCTGTATAAGGTGTATAGGGTATGTTTGTGCCATTTTCATTATTGTACCATCGAAAATTATATGAAGTTATGCATAGAATGGAACCAACTTTTTGTGTATATTTTTAGCTATGGCCAGTAGGACCTCCCTGAATTGGAAAGAAATCCACCTGAAGGGGGCACTGTAATAACGACGTCTGTGCCATTTTCATTATTGTACAATCAATAAATGTATGAATTTATGCATAGAATTGAAACAAATTTTTTGTGTATGCATTTGACTGTGGCGAGTAGTTTCTCCTTGAATTTGAAGATATTCTGCGTGAAGCGGTTACTGTAATAGCGATTTTTGCGCCATTTGCTTTATTTTACCATCGAAAAGTGAATGAATTTATGAATAAAATTGAACCAAATGTTTTGTGTGTGTTTTTTTTTTTTTGGCTATTTCCAGCAAGTCCTCCTTGAATTTGGAGATATTCCGCAGGAAAGAAGCACTAAGATAGTGATTTTTGTATAATTATCTTGGTTTTTAGTAGTTCTATTGTCTATTGGCGGCTCGTGCAGCAACGGGAACTCGCATCCTTCTAAGACGGCCATTCGCAAACAGCTGATGTACAACAGAATAACGAAAAACTATTGATTTTAATACATATCATGATCGAGATTAACTCGTTAATTAACTGAACCTGATTTTTAAGATGAAAATCAAAGTTGGTATAGTATTGAATTAATAATATTGCAGTATTAACATCTATAAGTACTTTTTGAAATATTAAGATGTATGAGATAGAAGAAAGTTTTGGGATTGGCACATCCAACTTGTTTTTTGTTGTTTTATTTTACGTCACATAGTATATAACAGAATGTACGGCTCAAAGCAGGATAAAAGAAATATAGTGTTGATGCAAAGATAGAGGTGTGAATAATTAATTAAAAGGGCTCAAAGAAGAAAAGTCTTTATTGCAAATCATAGGAAACTTAAACAAGTTGGAAATTGCTCGTCAAACGTGGCAAATGAGGTGCGTTCGTACTATAACTAGTTTTATAATTATTTTTTGCACCCCATATTGTACTGAATGTATATTTTTTTGCACTTCATAAGTGCATAGTCTGTAACATCATTAAAATGCACTTGCATTTTTTTTTTCCCATTCCCCGTAATGCAACGGAAAACTTTTGACTGTCCCTGTCATTAAACTATACATCCGATTTTCATAAAATTTGAAATGGCTAAACAAAATTTTACAGCAATTATATATTTAAAATTTCAGACCATTCGTATTCTGTAACATCATTAAAATGAACTTGCAATAATTTTTTCCCATTGGCCGTAGTGTAACGGAAAACCTTTGACTGTCCCTGTAATTAAACTATACATCCGATTTTCATAAAAATGGAAATAGCTCGACAAAATTTTGCAACAATTATATATTTAAAATTTCAGACGATTCGGAAGGCTGTAACACCATTAAAATGAACTTACAATAATTTTTTCCTATTGGCCGTAATGTAACGGAAAACTTTTGACTGTTCCTGTAATTAAACTATACATCCGATTTTCATAAAATTGGAAATAGCTCGACAAAATTTTGCAACAATTATATATTTAAAATTTCAGATGATTCGGAAGGCTGTAACAATATTAAAATGCACTTGCAATAATTTTTCCCATTGGCCGTAATGTAAAGAAAAACTTTTGACTGTCCCTGTAATTAAACTATACATCCGATTTTTATAAAATTTGAAATGGCTCGACAAAATTTTACACCAATCATACATTTGAAATTTCAGACCATTCTGTTGGGTAGTTTTTGCTCTGTTATATGCGGACGGACAGACGGACAGACGGCCAGACGGCCAGACGACCAGACGGACAGACGGACTGAACGACGACTATAGGTGCTACGTATTTATATAATTACGAACGCACCTAAAAAGCAAGATGAGGCAGATGGGAAATAATGTTTGAGAAGTGGAAGATCAAAAATCAAACTAAATTAGAAAAGAGTTAACTATGTGCAAAATGCAAAGTTTTGAAAAATGACGTCGAATAAAATAAATGGCTTACACATTAAATATAATAAGACACATTAAAATTATTAAAATGAAAGAAAAGATATGCAGTGGCGACAATTAAAGATCTTTTAAAGCAACAATTCGATTTTTAAACGGAAAACAAAAAATTGAAAAATTATACTGGAAAACTTGGAAGAAAAAAACAATTATAAAAATTTAAGACAATGTTAGAAACGAAAGATAGAAATTTGATGTTAATCTTTTACGTTCTAAATCATGAATTAATGAAATTTCCAGCTTCGAAAGCATTTTTTCTTGTCGCGTAACGCCTGCACTGTACAATTGTACATGCAAGTGTTTTTTTTTTCCTTTAAGGTAATGCATAGAACCCCGGCCTGGCCAATTATATGGATTACTACAATTAAAAAATAATGAACAAGGTAAGTGAGATTTTTTCCTTGCATAAATATCAAAAAGATGCTTAACTGGTTTTTCGCTGGTTTTAACATATATTATAGAATTAATTATACAATATCATAAACTATACTTTTATTGCATTACAGATCTTATACATCATAGCGTCTTTAATTGAGCTTGCTTTAGTTGATTAATCAATACTTTTATTTTTTTTTATTATTGACTTTCACATTTAAAGTATTAAAAATATGTTTAATTAACTTTAATAATGGAATCAATAAATAAATGGAGGTCTCTTTTAATTTAAATTATTTTGCTGTTTCAAAGAACATTTCATTTAATGCCATACCATTATTAAAATCTTTCCCACCCTTTTTATACTCATTCAGGAGAAAAAAATCTTCAGTTAGAGAGAAAATAAAAGCGTAATATTCAAGGGCTTTATTAATGGAAAAGGTTAATGTAAAAAGAATACTTCCAAGTACCTTAAGTAGAAATTGTTCAAAGGAAAATAATGCAAATTACTTTATTAAAAACGAATCGCTGCGACAATTGCTACACTTTAGAAACATCTGACCATTATATTTAATGTTTTTCATTAACACTTAATACTTTGTATTATTATGTATCAAAAACAGGAAGTATTTTTAGTTTGCTGTTTCTATTCGATATTAATTCAAATTGTAGATACAATTAAATTCACTTTTTAATATAAGCTTTAGAAATAAATAAACTGATTTTTTTTCAGATTTTGAATTTTGTAGTACTAATATAAATTAAATAAAAGCTTTATTTTCCTGACTTTTTAGAAATTGTGCTTATGAAGTTCCAAGAGAAACTTTTGTATGCTTTGAAAAATGAACATGGGATTTATCATCGAACAATAAAAGACAGTAATTTGGGATATTTAAAAATAAATTAACTAGATTTTTTTTTCGTAAATGACTAAACGTTTTTGCAAAATTTGATACATAAAACTAAAAACATATATTTCTGAATCAAGCGGTATTTTTGACACTTTAAACGCACATTTCTTAAACATTAGTTGACTTCTAACCAGTTCTTTGCTTATTTGCTTGTTTGTTTATATTAATTATATTTCACATCTAAAGTATTAAAAGTCATCAACTTACTTTTTAATTAACTATACGCGAAATAAGAAAAAAACTTGCTACGCAAATATTTGTATGTGAAAAAAAAGTAAATAAGAGATTTTTTAACCTCCATTTTTTTCAAATTATAAAACATTTTTCGTACTTTTCTGTTAGCCGGCGCCACTTTATTGTTGCCAGTGGGCTACTTTTTTTAAAATCCAGATTGCTTGAATCCTACCACTTTTTTAAAAAGCGCATAATTCAACTTTTTTTTTTGCATTATTTAATCTGTCATTGAATAAGGTGATTGTTTATGCTTCAAAAAAATGGTGGGAAACACTCAGGCTGAATTTAAAAAATAGTATCCCACTGGCAACACAGCACCACTAATTACCAAAATCTCCCCAAAATGAAACAACAATCTCTAAAATGTATGAAATCCCTTGAAAACCCCAATGACTAACCGATGTATAAGCGTTACGCGCAAATTAAATAATAAAAAAAAAACACTGGATGCCTGAAATTTGTTGTTCATCAGTCTCTACAATTTATGAAATTCGTTAAAACCAAAATCACAAACCGATGTTTACCGCTACGCGCCACTTAAACCGAAAAAGGAAATCACTGGATACATGATATTCGATGCACAGCAGTCTCTAAAATACATTAAATCCGTTAAAACCGAGATCACTATAATATATCTAAATTCATTCCTGTATTCGCCAGAATAACATAGAAGTATCCTAATTTTATATACCAAATATTTCAATGCTGTATTGTAATATCTTAAAAAAATTAATATGTGTATATATATATATATATATATATATCACTTAAAATTTGTGAAAATGGATCCTCAGTTATCCTTCTCCTCATAAAATCAGCTAAATACGATTCTAAGTGATACGCCATCTTGGTCTACCCCAAACACTTTCAATTTTTTAACTGTGATCCGCGCTGTCAGAATCTACCAATTACACTTACGGTTAATATTGAACTGATTGAATCTCTCTTAAAATTTTGTACTACAAAAATGTAAAGCTTCTTTCTCTGTTTTTGTTAAATCCCAAACTTTCATAATTATAAAACGAAACGCAATAACACAAACATATTCCAGCACAACAACATTTTAATCATGCCGCGCGAAGTGAATGCCGGGAAACCAGTTCAAAATGAATCAAGGGAAAAGTTACAATTCAAATAACGCCAAACGAAACAGTACTTGGCGACTGATCACTGATGCCCGGCTAGTAGAATATAACCCATTTTTTCTAATGCAATATTATAGTTTAAAAATTTATTTTCTTATTACTGTTTTATTTTTACTTTAATAAGAAGAAGGCTTCTTCAGGAGGTATAGAGAAATTAAAAAGTCCTTCCTGGCAGTGCCGGAAGGAAGAGGAAGCTTTCATATTCCTTATTTTTTAAAAGTTAGCTTATGTTATTCAAACACACGAAGCTTAATTTAGTGGAAACCGATTATAGAAGATTCAATACTAAGTTTTATCAATACTAAATCATTATGAAAGAGAATTTTGCGAAATTAGTCAGCTTTATCCAAGCTGCTTATATTTAAAGTAACTTATATTTGGTTGCCAAATTCGGCGATATCTTGAAGTGCCTGCCATTTTAGGACAACATGGTGGATGAGGCTAACCAGTGAACTTGGTCTTGACCTTAGTCATTCCTGTGCACAAGCTCACTCACATCGGAATTGGTTGATATATACGAGCGCTGTCGCAGGCAAAAAATCAGATTTTTCAAAATGTCACCCACATAAAGAAATTCAGACTGCTATATCAGAGCCATTTTTTAAGATAAAGACAAAACAAAAAATGCTCCGGAATCCTTATATCAAGGTCAAATACTTAAGAAAGAAACCTTTTTTAATTTCGAATTTTTTTGCGCCTCACTTTAAATATAATTTTTTTTAATTTAATGGCCGCCATTTTGAAACAAGATGGTGGATGAAACTGGCAAGCGAACTTGGTCGAGACATTGCTATATACTATTCACACGCCTTCTTGCATCCAAATAGATTATTAAATACGTGTGTTATAGCGTGACAAATATCAGATCATTTCAAAATGTCAGCCATGCTAGAAATTCAAAGTGCTATAACTCAACCATTTTTTAAGAGGTAGACGAAACAAAAACTGCTCCGGAATCTTTGTATCATGGTCAAACACATAAAAAATCTTTTTCATTTTCCAAGCTTTTGGTACCTTATTTTAAATTTTAATTTTTAAAAATTTTTTTAAATGGCCGCCATTTTGAGACAAGATGGCGGATGAAGCTGGCCAATGGTTGAGACATTAGTATGTACTAAGTACATACCGAATTACATCCAAATCTGTTCATAAATACGAGAGTTGCAGTGGGACAAAGATCAGATATATATATATATATATATATATATATATTCAACATTTGAACGGAGGGTGGTTTCGGGGTCTGGGGGGTCATGATAGATGAAAACTTTTTGAAATCCCTTTCCTCCGAACGGCTGCAATAGGTAGCTTTTTGTAATGAAAGCTACTTAAAACATAATATTCAAAATATATGTTAATGGCAAAGTTCGATTTTTAAAGAGCACATTCAACATTATGGAAATATTTATGGAAGCAATAATTCAAATAAAAAAAAAATCACGGCGACAATTGCTACCCAGTAAAATATATATATATAACTTTTCTTTAATTAATGTAATATTTTGCATGAATTCTAAATACTGTCTATGTATCAAGCAAGTAAACTTAAAAAATAACTAGATTAAAGTTTTTATTTATTAACCATTTGGAAACGTTTGTTGTTTTCGGTCGGGGATGGGGCCAAATAATGCTCGCATTTTTTTTTTTTTTTTTTTTTTTTTAAACGAAATTCAACGATGTTCTTTACTTTTAGAAGAATTTTTATTTGAATAGGTAATAGAAAGGCATAAAATCGTTAAAAATTGTTTCAATAGGTAATCGAAAGGCATAAGATAGTTAAAAATTGAAAAAGGTACAAAATGGGTAGGCGCAAATTATCAGATATGGAAAAATCCAAAGCCAATGAGCGACGCCGAAATGAAAATCGTCTTGCAAAGCAAAAATCGAGGTCTTCAACTCATTATGTAGGCCATAAAAATCGAGGTCTTCAACTGATTATGTAGCCCATGAAAATCGATTACAGAATAAAAGACGAACGCGAAAAATGAAACAATCTAACGTTTAATCGATTGATAGTAAAAGGCCATGTCTCGAGGGGCTCCAATCCACTAGCCACGGCGTTTTACAATCGGTCGATTCTAACCGTCAAAAATTGAACTCAACGTAGGTAATTTATCACAATCTGTGGATGATTCGGTAGAACTGCTTTCGATTTGTAAACTGTTTTTCTTCTCGGAACGGGACTTGGAGAGTTTATCGATGAAGGTTTTGGTCGTCTGAAGTTTGATTTTTGCGATCTGTTGTAGAAGAGGATGCGACGGAATTTGGTGGACGAAATTTAGATTTTTCGGTTAAATTATGTTTCGAAGGTGATTTGTCGTGATCTGTGGATGATTCGGTTTAACTGCTTTGGATTTTTAACCTCTTATCTTTCTCGGCTTCTCTTGTCGAAATGCCCCAAAATTAAAACTAAGTAAATATTAAGTAAAAAAAAAATCCAAATGGTCGTTGTAATCTATTAAATTATATATTTTTTAATTCAAATTGTAAATAAAATTAAATGCACTCGATAAAAAATCTCAAAAATATATAGATATATATATAACTTTTTTTCAGGCTTTGTATTTTGTAGAGATGATAAAAATTAAATAAAAGTTTCTGTTCAAGATATTTTAGAAATTGTACACGTGAAGTTATTTCAGGGGAATTTTTATATATAAATGGACTCTAAAGAAATAATGCAAGATTTTCTATCGAATAGCAAAATACAGAAGAGTTCCGATTATCCAAGTCCCGCTTAACCGAGTTTACGCTTTAACCGAGTTATTTTCTTCTGATGGATTATTTTCTTCCATTTCCATTTTTGAAGGCATCTATTATCAAACAGCCGTTATGAAAGGGCAGTCGTAAAAAGTTAGAGCTTTGATTTTCTGCCCAGAAAGGGAAAAAAAATGGCGATTTTTTTTTTTTTTTTTTTTTATTTTTTTTTTTTTTTTAAATATGGTCGTTTTTTACCCATTCTGATCAGAAAATCAGAGTTCTAACTTTTTACGGCGGATCTTTCATCTTCACCTAACACTTCATTTTTAATGGCTGTTTCATAATAATGGAAGCCATCAATCCATCAGAAGAAAATGATCCATTCCAAAGGTATAAGTTTGATAGTAAAAATTATGAACTAATTAATGAATTAAGTGAAAGTTTATATTTCATCTCCTTAGTTGGTGACGATTTGTGTAAATCCGCTGTATCCGAGTTTTTTGCTTATCCGATGTGAGCTTGGTCCACATTAACTCGCATAATCGGGACTCTACTGTATCAACACTTAAAATCACAAATGTGATATGTTCATTTCTTGCGCATCTAAGATTTTGGAAAAACTAGGATCATGATCAAATGTAGAGGCTAAGGTCATAAGCTCTTGAAGTCCTGCTTGTTATCACAAAATGTAAAGAAAAAAATTAAAAAAGTTCTATGTCCCGTCAAGTCTATTTTTCTTATCGCACATTTGTACTATGTCCAAGAATATAAAGATTTCTACTAAGAGGAAGATTATAGTTTGGAAATAAAGATACTAAACACAGATATCATGGTTTAAGAAAACTGATTAATACGTGATAAAAATTAGTCGTAGACATTTCCGAAAAACAGCGACAGCAAAATATATTGCTTTCTGAGGTTTCTAAAGGTATAATAAGCTCTCCGGAATTGTGGGTGACTAGTAAAACGTAACTGTATATTTTCGTACAATAAGAAACTTTTGTCTCTTTCACAGCGTGTAAAAAATTCAGATGTTTCATAATCTAAATAAATATAATATAACTACGACGAAAATATACAATAACCTTTTGCAAGTTACTAACACTTAAGAAAAGCTTTTTTTACCTTTAGAAACTTCAGAAATGATATATTTATGTTATTCCGATTTAGAGATGCATTTATAAAACTAAGTTTCTCTCTGTTGCATCGATTTTCAGAAATCTTTCCGATCAGTTTTTCTAGTGTGTTATACAATATTTTCTCAATCCGGAGTATAGCTTTTTGGATGCTATCAATTTTCAAGTAAATATTTTCCGGATAATCATGATAAATTAACAGCATTATCATTAACATCTTAATTAATATAATTTTATTACTCTTGCAAGTATAAATTCAATTACACAATTGAAAATGTCTAAGTAAGATTTGATAGCATTAAAATAGTACTTTATGCCCAAATTTATTAATGAAAAAATTACTCCACCTCAATAATTGACTTCGTAAATGTCTGAAGGTATCCAAAACAACTTATATAACAATAAATTGATTTTTAGATATTTTTTTAATTAAAACGCATTTAATAAATTGGTAATTTGAGATTTTTTTTTAATATTTACAAGACTAATTAGATCAGTTAATGAAAAATACTGTTATGGAAATCTCACAATGGACGACAAGTATTTCTTACGTCATACAACGTCAGACTGGATTATAGCTAATCAGCTTCTCGATTTTTCCCACAAGCGTTCACCAAAAGCCATACAAATACTCCAAAGCTTGTGGGAAACATTACGAGATCCGTCCAGTGCATGTGGTCAATTCTTATAGCAACAATGTAAATAAATACAGTCGTCTCCCTGTTTAACGTCGCTCTACTTAACGACGATCTCTATTTAAGGAGGGTATTTTGCGGTCCCGGCTCCTTTAAGTAAAAAAATCTCTATTTAAAGACGAAATTGTTTCTATTTAACGACGATTTTCTCGTAGATTTTTTTTTCCTCGATCCCTTTAAACATGTTAAACGGGGAAACTTCCCCTGTTAAATAAACAAGTTTTCTTGCAATTTAGATGAGTAGAGATAAAGGAGAAGGGTGTAATGAACTTTACCTATGTGACGAAGACGTTTTAACAACTGACTTCAGAAGTTTATGAAAACATCGGAAATGCAAATGCAACTTCAGATGCAGAAGATGGTGATGAAGCTGATGATACAGGAAGAGAGACACCACCTCCTTCATACTCAGATGCGAATTATGCCCTGGATATTCTTCGCCAGTACATTGTTTCATCAAATATGGAAGATGACTCATTCAACCTTCTTCAATAGCTTGAAGCAAGGGTACTTAAAACTAGACCACCATTGAAACAATCTACACTTTATGATTTTTAAGAACTTAATTTTTTTAATAAGATGTATTATAAATATTGTTATTGTACTTTAAGTAACATTGTTGTATTCTGTAATGTTGTTCTTGTATGCAGTATAATTAATGCAATTTGTATTTATGCAATAAAAATATGTAGTATATCTGTATCAATAAAACAACAGAAAGAAAGAAAACATAAAATAAATTTAAATAAATAAAACATTTCTAAACACGCCAATATATTGAGAAATGTATTGGTAGTCCTAAGCCTGTAAACTCTGAAGGGAAATGTTTTTCAAATGTTATTTTCCCACAAATTCTGTTTAAGGCCGAACTCTATTTAAGGAAGATTTTTCGAGGTTTCTTGAAAGTCGTTAAAGAGAGAGCCAACTGTATATTGTGATCCTATCTGTAACTGACAAGTATTTTGTAGTTGCAAATTTTTCCTGTAACATTTTTTAACCGTAGAAAAACTACGCCTATGTAAATGGTTGAGAAAATAATCACATTAAAAATATTTATCACTCTGAATGAGATCGAGCAAAGCATCTGTATTAGAAGTACAATCTTCTTTTATTAGTAGACGAATTAAACAAATTGTATATTTTATTTTCTTTAATGGTACTTAAAAGTACCCTTGAAGAATAAAGGGTTAAAGCTAGGACTTTGAGATATAGTTTTAGAGGAAAATAAATGTAATACTTTCTTAACTGTAACTAGTTATATGCGTCAAAGTATATCTATTTGAAGCGTCCCTGTATATATGTCCCATTTAACAGAATATTATCATCAATTCAACACGTACTTGTGAATTGTCCCGCTTAGTTACATATTCACTGAATTATTAGGAGCAAGAAGTCGATATCACCAGTGAGACAATTAAAATGTACAGGCTACTGTTAAATTAAGATGTTACAAATTGATGTTACAAATTGAATATTACAAATTAAAATGTAAAGGTACACTATTCTATCTTTACCTACTTTTAAGAAGGTAAATATGGCACCGTTAAAATTCAGAATACTTTAAGAATTAGAAATTAAATATTGTTAGAATCACCATAAAGACAAACGAGAAATTTCTTGAAACCTTACTCCTTCTTCCCAGCACAAAATTTTACATAAACAAAAAAAACTCGGTAAATGTCTCTTTAATGATGTAGAAGAAATATCTTTTCCCATTTCTAGACATTAAAATCTACTTTAAGGATGAAAATAAAGTCTTCAACTGAGTTTGTATAGAAATGTGCTGCAACTCTGATAATTGATCTTAGCTACTTAAATATGAATCTGAAACTCACAAAAATTTTCTTTGAAGTATTTTGAACCGAAAATGTGAATATAATGCTCCAAATAAAACTGCAGCCAACATATTAACATCTTGAAACAGATAGCTTAGCTAAGAAAGAATCATCCAGTATATCCTCAAGTCATATGTCAAAATATTTTTATCGTATGTTTCAGACAATTTGAAAACAATGCCTAAAAAATTAAATAATTTTAAATGGAATCACACATAAGATTTGGGAAGAGAGTAATATTTATCAGGCTTAATTCATTTTCGTTTTAGTATCTTAGCTTTCATTTAGTATCATATCTTATGAAATGTTTTGGTTTATTCAATATATATCATTTGGTATCTTGATACTTGTATAAAGCAAAAATAATATTTACCATTTATTCAAAACAAGGCTTATTTGGCATTTTATACTCTCATCGTTTCACGAAACTATTTAACAACTGGAAAGATTAATAACATAAGAAAATCCAAGACCCCTTATAAGTAAATTTGCAATTCAAAATCTTAAACCCACTAACTTAATTAGTTTCATTTTCTGAATATACCATTAATAGATTCAGATTTATTATATTTTTATTATTATTATAGAAACTTTTGTTTCAGCTTCAGAAACAATTAATGAAATTTAACTATATTTTACTTTAAAATTCAAGGCGAAAAAAATTCCGAGTTTTATCAAATCTCTTACTAAACCTACTAATAATAAGAAAATCTTTACCAAGTTCATCGTAAATATAAACAGAAATCAAATCAGCAAAATTATACTATCTAATCAAAAACAACTCGTTGTAAATGATCCCGCCAAGATACAAACCTAAAACGTCAATCATAAAAAGAAGTGATATCACATAAAAACTAGTCGGATGTACCAATCCCAAAACTTTCTTCTATCTCATACATGTCAATACTTCAAAATTCGTTATCACTTTGCCAAAATTAAATGGAAATCTATGCTCATCATAAGGATTCTAAAAAGATGAAATTCCGTGCATTAGTTCTTGAGGTATGACTATCGCTGAAATCATCCAAATCCAGCAAAATGCAGCATAGAAGCGCCACTTATAGGGTGATTTACATCAGAACCTAATCATCATCAACTTATGCCCAAGTCTAACTGAATATGAAATTTGGGGGAAATTCATGCATTAGTTCTTGAGATACAGCTATTACGCAAATCTTGACAAATGCAGCATAACAGTGCCACCTGATGAGCGATTTGCACCAACACATAATCAGCAGCAATATTAATCAAGGTATACTTGAATCTGAAGTATGATGAAAATTCGTGCATTAATTCTTGAGAGAGAGCTATTGAGGAAATCGTTCTAAATGCAGCACAGCAGCGCCACCTATTGGGCGATTTACTCCAACACGTAGTCAGCATAATTTCATATCAAATACTAACTAAATCCGAAGTTTTATAAATATGTGTGCATTAGTTCTTGAGATAGAGCTACTGCGAAAATAGTGTAAATCCTGCAAAATGCAGCATAGCAGCGCCACCTGTTGGGCGTTTTACACCAAAACGTAAACAGCACCAACTCATATTAAGGAGTAACTGAATCTGAAGTTTTATAAAAATCCGTGCAGTCGTTCTTGAAATAGAGCTATTGCAAAAATCCTGCAAAATGCAGCATAGCAGCGCCACCTGCTGAGCGATTGATACCAAAACTAATCAGCACCAATCTATATCAGGGACTACCTGAATATAATTTTTTATAAATTCGGTGCATTAGTTCTTGAGATAGGGTGCCCACAAAATTTGTGTCACATACAGACAGACAGACATTTTGTAAAAACGTGTTTTTTTGGAATCTCTGACCCTTAAAACGTGTAAATCCGTCAAAAACCGGAATTCGAAAATTTTCATGAATCCAATACTTTCTTCTTGTAAAGATAGAAGAAAGTAATAAGCGATATAGAAGTGCATACTCCTAGTGCAGTGTAAAAATCTATCACTACTCATAATATTTCCAAAGGACTTGCTCCAAGATAGATCATTTTATATGACTGTGAAACTGCCCCAAAGAGGTACAGGAGCAGAAAACGTTCTAAAATGCGATTTTGAAGTTACTGAACCGCCTAGAAACATAAAATTTGTCATGGTAGTTACTTATGAGATATAAATGATCTCTAAGGACATTTCCTGAAAAAATCGAAATTTAAAGGAGGTGTAAATGCGCAAAAAAGTTCTAACAAACGTTCTAAATTGCGATTTCTGAGCAATCTCAGGGAGTACCAAACCGATTTAAAAAATAATGGTGTGAAAATGAGGGTGACAGCACTTGCTCGAAGATAGGCTACATTCTTATGTCTGTACTACTTCAAAGGGGGTGCAGGATCAAAGAACGTTCTAACAATGCAAATTTCGTGTTACTGAAAGGCCTAGAAACATGAAATTTTCATAGCAGTTAGTTATAAGATATAAATGATCTCTAAGACCATTTCTTAAAAAATTAGAAATTAAAAAAGGGTGAAAATGAGCAAAAACCGTTATAAAAACGTACTTTATTGCGATTTCTACGCAATCTCGTGAAGTACCAAACCAATTTCAAATGTGATGTTTAGAAATTGAGAGTGACAGTCCTTGCTCCAACATAGGCTGTATTTCCTGTTCGTGTCACTACCATCTCGAGGTTGCAGGAGCAAAAAACGTTCTAAATTGTAATTTTTGTGATACTGCAAGTTCTAGCAACTTTAAATTTGGCAGGGTAATTACTTATAAGATCTAAATATTCTCTACGAAAAGTTTCTACAAAATTCGAAATTTAAAAAGGGTGAAAATTCGCAAAAAGCGTTCTAAATTGTCAATTTCTACGCAATCTCAGGAAATACTAATCCGATTTCAAAAGTAATGGTTCAAATTGTTGGTGACAGTCCCTGCTCTAACATAGGCCATATTTTATGTTGTTGTCACTACATAGCAGTTGCAGGAGCAAAAAATTTCTAAATGTCGTTTTTTGTGATACTGGGGGTTCTAACATTTTGAAATTTGGCATGTTAAGTACTTAAAAGATGCAAATGGTTTCTAAGAACCGTCGAAAGAAAATTCCAAAATTAAAAGGATGAAATGAGCGAAACGCGTTCTAAAAACGTCCTGAATTACGATTTTTATGAAATCTTATGAAATACCAAACTGATTTAACAAACAATTGTTGCAAATTGATGGTGATGGAACCTGTTCAAATATAAGCTATGTACATGCCACTATCACCAGAGGGTTTCAGAAGCAAAAAACATTCTAAATTGCGATTTCTGGGATACTGAAGAGGCTAGAAACTTTAAATATGTCATGGTAGTTATAAAATATAAATTCCCTCTAAAAACCGTCGAAAATAAATTCGAAATTTAAAACGGGTGAAGCGAAGGGAAGGAGCAAACAGCATTCTACAGATATCTTAAATTACGATTTGTATGCAATCTCGGGAAATAATAAACCGTTTACAAAAGTAATGGTTGCGAATCAATGGTGACAGTCTTTGATCCTACCCAGGCTAGATTTTTTGCGGGTACCACTACCACCTGGAGTTGACAGAAACAACAAAAGTTTACAAGGTGACTTTAAAATCTTTCCAAATAACGTTTTCTATGGAATATTAGCAAATACCAATCCGATTTCAAAATTAATGTCGGCAAATTAATCGTGACAGTCTCTGTTTCAACATACGTATGTTATGTTAGTGCCACTACTAACAGATAGGTGGTAGACCGTTAGAAAAATAGCTTTGAATTTGACAAGATGGTTAATTTTAAGATGTAAATGCGTATTAAGAACGGTTTCCAAAAAATTCAAAACTTCAAATGAATACTGAAATGAGCACATGAAATGAGCATAAAAGCTTCAAAATACTTTCTAAATTATCATTTATTTAGAATTAGTTTTCGTTTTTCTTATTAATTTAAGTCTCATTTCTCCCTAATGCAGTATAATAATGAATTTTAGTCAAACTGTGTTTTAATTAGCAATTTTCGAATTATTCCTGGAAGTACAATTTCTTCTAATAAAAATTAGGCATACGAATATCACTTAGCATATTTCAACTATTACGCGAGCAAAGCCGCGGGTTTTGTTAGTTTTTAAATGAACAGAGAAGTTGTTTTCGTTATCGTCCTCATCAAGATTATATACACGTTTGTTGTTATAATTGTCATTTAAAAAGGAAAATGAAAATGTCATAAATTTTTCTTATTTGGAATTTGTAAAATATTTTTAACTATATTGACCCAATGGTAATTAAAAGTATCGATTTAGTTTATTAGCACAAATTAACTCTTTTTTTAATTTTATATTATTATTGTATAAATCTTCTAATCTTTTTTAATAACATAGATAGAAGTGTTAAGGAGATATATTTTGAAATTCATAATTTGGGGCATGAAGGATTAAAATAAAAGTTGATGATACACTTTTTTTTAATTATTTATTTTCTTACAAATAAGTATCATATTAATAAAGAACATTAGGGAAGAAAATAGTATATATGCCATTGACGATTGTCTGAAAGTCTTTACTATATACAGTTTTACGTCTCCTTAAAATCTTGAATCTGGACGTAAAAAACAAAAGAAATTTATTACTGTAGAAGTTTATTATCATTATGATTTCAATTTAACAACGTTATGTTTCTATGTCATTTTTAATGCTATGCGTATTACGATTCAAATATTATATATATTTTTAGTTTATCACAGATGATAAAATATTCAAATTATGGCAAAGTTAAAAAAAAAAAAATCCATGAGGCTCACGAGGAGAAATTTCAAAGGAGAAGACATTATACTTTATCTGAATAATATATTCAATGTAAATTTTGTTGTTGATTAAATATAGTTCCTAAAACTTTTTCTCATCAGCATATCTTTCCGTCTACATCTACAATTTCCCTAATTTTAATAGAAATACAAACTTTCCTTCGTTGTGTTGCAGTTTCACTTTAGGAAAATGTAAATTTGTTATAAAACTTATTTAACAAATGAATAGCCTAAAATTATTAGAATTTTTTTTATCTTATGTGGTAAGTAAAAGCACTCTGATTTTTTATATTCGTATTAAATTTTTCTTCTGATATGAATATATATATATGATTCCAGAATATAAAGTGGTATGTACATTTCTTGGCCAAATTGTTTAATAGGTTTAAATTAATTTTACGTGACTTTTTTCAAGATATTTTGGTCCATTTTTTAATAAAAAACATTTACTGGATGTCAGCAATATTGTTTCAGTATATGTGAAATTTCTATAAATTTTCAACAACATGACAAAATTCAATTTTATGATTAAACTACTGCTTCTCAAAGTTGTATTTGGAGTTTATATGTATATATATGTAAGGAAAAGCGGATCCCGTTTTGGGTCCTCTGTCGCTGTTTCGATCGTTGCTGGACCGGTAGAGGCAGGGGCGCGGACTGAAGACGAGTCCGTGCATACGTCGGATCGCTCCCTCTGAATTTCTAGCATATTTATGAAGTCGTGGGCCGTGACCGCTATTCGGGATTCAATTACAGTTCGAGAGAATATGATGTCGGATAAAGGAAGACACCTTCTGTCACGGAACCTGGTTTATTTCTTTTGGTTACATAAGTCCTTTTAAACCAGGCTAAAACTGGCATGAGAGCTGCTACTTTAATCCTTTCTGGACATCGGGAATTAGTTGTATCGCAAAGCAACCCATAGAGAGCAAAGTGGCGTGAACTTAGTGTATGATTTAAACGTTAAAATCCTCCTTCCTGAGACCGGTGCAGCGGTATAAGTATGAGGTATTTTGCATTATTTCTGCTAGAGGTCGTCAAAGTCAAAAGAGGCGTGTTAAAAATTTAATTGGCCGCTAGCTGAATGATTGATTGGCAGGCGCAAAGGCGTTGGCTCAAATTCGGCTGACGGTATGCCGCTAGAATTTAAAATCGTACTTACCTCAGCAAAAGTATTCTTATGAAATGTGACAAAACAATCTTTGAAAGTTATAAGATGCGCTGCGGAAACTTAACAGGAGCAACGGCAGTTTCAATTAAGACACAATTACTAAAGCATTTAAAAAGTTTTAATTTTAAATTCTAAATTTAAATTTCTATTTTTTAAAACGGGGATTTCAAATTTTAAAAGGTTCAAAAAGGGAATTTTAAATTTTAAAAAGGGGCTTAGCTTCTATCGTTTCATATACATAGCGAGCGTCCTAAAATTGACTGACTGATTTTAAAGTTCAATGATTTGCAAATGGTGACAGCTAATAAAAAAAATTCTTGCAGGAGGGTTGTGTAAGATGTCAGAAGTTTTTTTTTTTTTTTTTACTCCGATTTTCAATTTTAGTTTAAAATAGCAGAGAAAGATGGCGCTGCAAGCAATAGGTGCTAAATTGGGGCCAGATTTTTGGCCTCTGTCTTTGTTCTTAGGGGACCGCTCCATATATTTAATTTCCTTCTTTCATAACAATATTAGGACAAGAGCCAAATATATAATAAGGTACTTGTACCCAATATGGACACCCTAAGGAAAAATGATTTTTTTCACCTCCGTGTACACGTCATAGGACTCCAAAAATATGTTATCACTATCCCTGAACTGTTGGCTATCATTATTAAAATTAGCGACCTTGTAATTATTTTGGTTTAATTTTAATGATAAAAACAAAAAATGTTTACAAGTGTCCATATAAGGAACCACCTGTCCTTTTTATGGACATGCATGTCCATATTAGGAACAGGTGGCGCCTTATTGACCTACTACACAGGGTGTATGCAAGAGCCACTCTTCCAAGGGATTTTAGAGGAGAGGGGATAAAAGAAATATATCTTAAAGTAGCCGCATGTTCTGAACATGCACTTTAGAAGGGGAGGGGGGAGGGTCATTTTCGGTTGTGGCTCTTCGAAGACCCAAGCAAAGCACCTCAGTTACTACAAAATATTATGAAATAATATAGTTGGTTTTGCTTAGTTTTATTGCATCTGTCTGCAGAATTTACATCTGTTTTACTCAGTCCTCACAGGATGGAAAAATAAAAACTTCTTCATCATGGGCGGTAAGTCCCACACAGTCCTCCTGACATATCTGCTGCATGTGATGCATATCTGCAACAACATAAATGCTGCATAAGAAGCAGTACCAGCACACCTTTGTTGAGGAAGTCATACCGCTGGTACCTGCGATTTCGCCAACAGATACCCTACTGAGGGGAGTCTTCTTTTGATTTTTCTGCAAGGGCTTTTTGGAGGATTTTTTTCTTGGAGGAGGTTTCTTGGAGGATTGTTCAGATGGCATGTTGTTGAACAAGGATTTTACAAATTTGATGCCTTTTGAGTTTATCGCCTGGCGACCTTGTCTTCTTCCTTCATACAGTTGGAGTCGATAACACGCTGGTGAAGGAATTTTCCATTATCTAGCAGGTGGTGAAGCTGGGTCAATAACAGGAGAAGTATGTTGTTAACATGAGCTTCAACATCTGTTGCAGTTTCCAAATTTGGTGCATTTTCTTCCCCTTCTACTGTTGGTTCCGTAATTGCAATAATGTCACTAGGAGCGAAGGCTTCATCTGGAATTATTTTTGGATCGAAAGGAAAAATTCCAGTTGCCTGAAAACCTAAAGTTATGTTCGACATAGTCATCGAACGATTGCAAACCTTCCTAAAGATTTCCCCAAATCTAAGTCAAGTGATCTGTCTCTCAGACATAAGATGTCCATATTGGAAATCGGGCATAGTTTTACTAAATCTTGTAATAAATAAGCAAATATAAGTTTTTTAAGCAATATATGCAACAGAAATCGAAAATATGTTTTATCAGCTTTCTAAAACACTCCACTTTTCAATATTTAAAGTAATTTTACCATATCTAATAAGAATTTAAACTTACCTGCAATTACGACCAGCACACCACCAAACAACATGTTTCCTTCCAAATGGCGAACAGCGCGCTTTTTTTCACTTTCCAGGCTTAATTATCTTTTCAACTGCTTCTCTTAACGGACATCTAGCGACATCTCTCGATCAAAATTATTACTTTTAAAGATATTAGAGGTGTTCATATTGAGAGCACTGTCCATATTAGGTACAAGTACCTTAACAGAAGATACGTTATTTGAGGACAAAACTTAAATTGGTTGCATTGAATTAAAAAATAAATATTTCAATTTATAAAAACACATTTATTAAAGTATTAAAACTGTTATTTATATCAAAATACGAGGGAAAGTCAGTAAGTAGGTCACAAAGTGATATGACATGTCGAAAATTAGTAGTAAATTGTTTCCGAATATGCCAATAGGTGGCAGCATAATCCAACTATAAGATGTTAATTTCGAATTTATGAGACAACAGTTGCACAAGATGAGCAGGGTCGTTCAAAGGTTGTTGACGAAGAGCGAATTAGTCGTCCAGTTGAGACTTCGACAGAAGAATCAATACGAAAGTTGAGGAAATGGTTGCTATGCTGTCAATTGTTGTTCGAATGTCAGCTCTAACCATTTCCTCAAACTTTCGCACTGATTCTTCTGTTGCAATCTCAACTGGACGACCAGTTCGCTCTTCGTCAACAACTTTTAAACGACCCTGCTCATCTTGCATAACTGCTGTCTCATAAATTCGAAATTAACATCTTATAGTTGGATTATGCTGCCACATATTGGCATATTTGGAAAGAATTTATTACTGATTTCCGACCTCTCATGTCAGTTTATCCCGTACTTACTAACTTTCCGTCGTAGAATATGATTTTGTTAGTCATGATGTTTATAAATATGGTCTATTTGAAGTTGACGGTATTTTTAATGGGAATTTCTAACAGGCCACAGTTGAAGGACGCTTTTCGTCAACCTTTGCAACTATCACCAAAAAAATGTATCACACGGTACTTGACGTCGAATCATTTTGCACGACGATAATGATTATTTTCATACCACTGATCTGCATAATACAGGGTGTCCATAAAGAATGTCCCAGTTTCAATGGAAATCTTATATCCGTTTAATTTAGACTCTTTACAACAAATGATTCATCAAATTGAAGGTAAACTAACCTAGTTTTTTTACAAATGTTTAATACGTCCACCTTTAGTTATACGGCACACATCGAACCTAAAGTCCAATTCTTTCCACACTTCGGTTAACAAGTCCGGAGTAATGGATCAATAGCCTCTTCAATGCTGTGTCTCAACTCTAGCAAATCATTAGTTAGCGGCGTAACGTAGACACGATTATTTACAAAGTCTATAGAGTTTTTAATGACTTGAGAATGTAATTTTTTTATTTTCAAAAATCAGAATAGACAGAAATTCACTGTACTTTTGATTTTGATTGTAGAATTCCAGCATCGGAAAAAAGAATACGATATGAATCGATGCATTAAAACAGAGTAATCTTTGCAGACTTGCGTTGAAAAGTAGATTAAACTTACTTAAATAATAAATATTTGTGACTCAAAAGGAATGCAATTAAACTTGGTCTTTTCATATTTTAATAGAACAGAATAAGATTCAGATTTCATTGACTACGAGCATTCAGAATCAAAACATCGAATACTCGACACCTGCTCTGCAGATAAATATGAACAGCAGAAAGTGAAATGATCTAATGAAAAAAAAAAAAAAACAAGAATATACATCTATACAGGGAAAAACATAATAGGATTTCAGAAATTAAAATTCAATTAAAAATAACACAAATTACAATCAATTAAAAGTCTATTTATAAGCAATCAATAGCTTAAGGAATGTTTGTCAGATTTTTTGGTGCTGCCATCTGTTGGTAATTGAGTCTACTAAAATCTTTCTTAAGAATTATACAAGTCCCAAAGTAAAAGGCCCCACCAGTGGCCGAGAGGTTCTGATCTCGAAGCTGGTAGACGGGAAGTGCTGGACTAGAACCCAATCGCGCCCGTCGACCTAATCGTTCGTGGTTTTCTTCGAACCTTGGACTTCCATGCATAAATAAGGGTTAGTTTCCCTTAGAAAGAACCCCACGAAGGGCACTCTCCCCCTCGAGCCTATATCTCTCGAGTAGATAATCGGCCGACAAAATTCTACACATCCCAACCTAAAGGTACAAATCGCATGGCTCTAACGAATTTTAAATCTTCAGCCCGCAATAACACTTTACGCTCAGCAGACGCCATTTTGCGTTTGTGGCACTGCAAGCGAGTCAATAACAAAGCAATACTCGTGCACGCCGCATATCTAAAACTGTTAGAGTTACTTTTTATTTGTGACGTTTAAACAAAACTCTAAAATGCTTACAGTTGATACTATTAAAATTTATAACTGTGATATTCTTTTATGTGGACACCCTGTAGAAAGGAATGCTAACCCACCGGTGCACACTCTTTGTCGTGAACGGATCAATCTTTTAATGCAAGCAAGTAATGAAAGCGTACTTATTAGCCCCCGGTATGCTATTTCTTTCTCCCATCTTATTTTGTGTTGTATCCAATAAATAACGTTACCTTGTATAAGCCAGCTGTAAAACAAAAGCCGATGCTTCATTGTGCGATTAAATACTCTACAGGATTTTTTAAAACTTCTAGGCATCGCACATTTCCAATGTTTATACCGTCGTATTGGGGAGAAAATGTACTTTTTTATGCAATTTCTTTGAAAAACGCATCTCCATTTATTTTTGAGATATTAATTTTCTGTAGTTTTTAGCGACATTTGTTTCATTTTGGAAACTCAAGTACTCCATTTCTGTAGAAAGTAAAGAAAAAATAGTTGAAAAATAGCAATTATATCTTTTTGTTGCCATTTCCCAATAAAAACTGAAAAAATGTAATGAAAATACGTGCTATTTTGAGAAAAATATAAATGAATGATTTATGATAAAACAAGGAGCTATTATAAACTATATTTAATTATAAGTATCTATATTAATACAAATGAGGTCATTTTACATAAAATAAAAGCGTGTGCTTTAAGTCTTAAAATTGAAATATGTTTTGCACTAGAGTAAAGTCCCGATTATCCGAGTCCCGCTTAACCGAGTTATTTTCTTCTGATGGACTTTTGGCTTCTATTATTATAAAACAGCCATTATAAATGAAGCGATAGGTGAAGGTGAAAGAGCAGTCGTAAAATGTTAGAACTCTGATTTTCTGGTCAGAATGAGAAAAAATAATGGCCATTTTTTTTTTTTTTTTTTAAGTTCTGCTCTTTTATCTTCATTTAAATGCTTCATTTATAATGTCTGTTTCATAATAATAGAAACCACCAGTCCATCAGAAGAAAATGAAGTAATCGAAATGTCGGGGGCGACACTAAATTTTGAAAAAGCAGAATTCCTGTTCTCTAGTCTTAATATTAACGATATTTTTTTTTTCAAAAATTCCGCATACTTTTAATCCCTTAACAATTTGCACGAACACCGCTCGGCAATAAGAGTTTGCTTGTTTCGTTACTAAAAATCTTTAATACCAGTAATTTTTAACTGTAATCTTTGCTTTATTAATTGAAAGTCATATTTTAGATTTTATAACATAAATATTTTAGTATACAAAATAGTGGTGTTACCTCCCAATTTTTAATTTATTGTGTCAAAAAAATGAAACTGTTAAGGGAGCAATCATTTTTGTTATTTCTACACTTTTTTATGTTGTTATGAGCAATACTTAACAAATTTTTCATGTTTCTTACTAATCTTATATAAAATTTTAATTTTAATTGGGATGGAATTAAATAAACTCTGTATCTTTTAGGTAAAAAAATGAGTGAAATTTGTAGCAATTTTAAAAGGAAATCGAATATTTTTAAAAGGAAGTAGAATTTGAAAATAGCTACCCCTATAGAAGAAATCAGTGTTTTCTCTTAACTTTTCCTCCGAAATGTTTGGCATTTTGCATTCATGGGCTGACCGTTGTATTAAATATAACAGAAATGGGAGTTCACAATACCAGTAAATGTATGTATTAAATACAGTATTTGTGCCTGTTATCATTACCATTATTCGTCCACTGTACTTGCATATTTAAGCAATGGGTGACATGACATCCGGATCTCATTGTATATTTTTATTTACTTCAAACATTTTGCTTAAAATATTTACAGTCATTCACGCCTCCACTCTTTTAATATTTATATAACTATAATATCCATCGATAGAAATAAAGAAGAATAAAATCAGAATATTACACTTATATGGAGAGATAGAGGCTCTAATAAAGACTAGTTTACTAAAGTTTAGAATCCTAGATTTGCACAAACTCTTAATTAGGACGTTTTGCTAGTTATATTTCTACAAAAACTTTGCTTAAGCTAATGTTATTCCTGCCAGCTAAACTTTAACTTCGACATCACTTTTCGTAATTATTTTAAATCTGTCTTTACTCAAACCTCAGCTCGCTTAAAATTTTGAAGCTCTCCTTGTATTTATTTATTTATTCAGACAAATGATGAAACAATCTAGAATAATTCTTACATGTAAATGTCTCTCTCCGGATCATGGAGTCAGCAGTTTCATATCTGTACAAAGTTTTTCACTGTGATAGTTTGTTTCTATTACTAAAATATTTTTCGTTCACTCGCGCTGAATATCACACATTAAAAAAACGATATTTTAAAATTATTATTAAACATTAAAGATAAATTATCAAATGAAGGAAAAAAAATTAAATCCCAAAATGGGTATTTCACAGTGCCGAAATGGATACACAGTGGTAACCAAAGCAGGTATATGGACCCAAATTGGATAACCTCATAACTAAGAATCTTCCTACCAAATTCGGCTACTTTTCCACCCGTTTTAGGTCTTATTACTTACCCATCATACGTAGTATAGGGTAAGTCTTGTTATCGATTTAAAAATCGAAAAAAAAAAATTGACAGATTTACACGTTTAGACACGGGAGATTCCGAAAAACATATTTTTAGAAAAAAAAAAAAAAAATCCGTCCGTCTGTATGTATGTGTGTGTCTCTGTAAACGCTCTATCTCCCGAACAAATTGAGATAGAGACTTGAAATTCTGTGTGTACTTAGGGAGTAATAATGGGAAGAAGCCTATTGAATATCAGTAACCTCGATTATCCGGAACTATTTTTTCGGACTCTCGAAATATTCGTTCTGATAAAAGGTATACAAAAATTTTCGAAATTGTTTATTGAAGGAGTGAATATAAAAGACAATAAAAAACATAAATTTTGCATCATGAATGAACTCGATCGGATAATTAGTTGCCGAGATATTTGTAATTCTATTTTTGACTCTCTTCGATTTTTCATGACGCTGTATTTCATTCAAATTTCAATTCAAAGATATATTTTAATTGGAAGTGAGACGCTTAATCCGACGCAGTAAACTGTTAGTTAATAGGATTATAATTTATCGAGTTATAAGGATGTTTCTTTTACGCAATGCGGTACTACTCGATTATCCCGCCGACCAAAAAACTATCGCCAAACTGTAAGATTAAATTAATACATGGAAATTATTCCAGAGAGAAACATTCGCCTTGGATACAATGTTTCAAGTGAAAATCAAATTTCGAAATTCTTTGAAATTTGATATTCACTTGAAATATTGTAAGATTAAATGCCAATAATGGCTTATCGTAAATGTCAAGCATTTAATGCCTCTCCATACTTATAAGGGGGTTTACCATAGGGAGGACCCTGTTCTGTCGCCAAATTCCGCCAAGTTTGTCGCCAACTTCGCGGTATATCGCCAATTTTGGCGGCCAAAATGAGTCGCCAAAAGTGACACCAAATTGGCGGTATCTCTAATATTTCGCCAAATTCTCATAGACTTCCATTGTAAACCAATAGCGTTTACTTGCTTACAGAAAATCAAAAAATTGAGATATTTTAATGCAACAAAAAGTAATATTACCTTAAGGGGTTACATTAATTATATTTAAGGAAGTCCAAATAAATTAAATCATGAATAAAAGTAACATGGTACAATGCTTAGCAAATATCACGTTTTATTTTCATATTTTATATTATCTATATCCATGATGGGTAAGTATTACGGTGGCCCCCAACGACTAGGACGACGGATTTACACGTTTCAGACACTGGAGATACGAAAAACATATTTTTAGAAGAAAAAAAATTTGCCGTCCGTCTGTATGTGTGTGTGTCTGTAAACGCTCTATCTCCCGAACAAATTGAGATAGAGACCTGAAATTCTGTGTGTACGTAGGAAGTAACAATGGAAAGAAGCCTATTGAATATCAGTAACCTCGATTATTCGGAACTATTTTTTTCGGACTCTCTAAATATTCGTTCTGATAAAAGGTATACAAAACTTTTCGAAATTGTTTATTTGAAGGGGTGAGTATACAATACAATAAAAAAACATAAATTTTGCATCATGAATGCACTCGATCGGATAATTAGTTGTCGAGATATTTCTAATTCTATTTTTCACACTCTTTGATTTTTCATGACCCTGTATTTCATTCAAATTCCAATTCAAAGATATATTTTAATTGGAAATGAGACGATTAATCCGATGCAGTAAACTGTTAGTTAATATTATTATAATTTTTCGAGTTATAAGGATGTTTCTTTTACGCAATTCGGTTCTACACAATTATCCTGCCAACCAAAAAACTATCGCCAAACTCTAAGATTAGATGCCAATAATGGCTTATCATAAATGTCAAGCATTTAATGCATCTCCATACCTATCAGTGGGGTTACCATAGTCGGGATCATATGCTGTTGCCAAATGCCGCCAAATTTTTCGCCAAAAGTGATTAGTCGCTAAAAGTGAAGCCAAATTGGCGGTATCTCTAATATTTCGCCAAATTCCCATAGACTTCCATTGTAAACCTATGGTGTTTACTTGCTTACAGAAAATCAACAAATTGCGATATTTTAATGCAACAAAAAGTAATATTAGCTTAAGGAATTATATTAATTATATTTAAGGGAGTCTAAGTAAATTAAATTATGAATAAAAGTAACATGATACAATGCTTAGCATGTATCACATGTTTTATTTTCATATTTTATGTTAGGCATATTTTATATTATGTATGATGGGTATGTATTACGGTGGCCCCCAACAACTAGTTTTAGGTAGATTTCGTAAGAAATACTACCTATTGCAGTCGTTACCATGGTGCGACTTTTGAAAAATTCCTTCATAACTTTTCATTATAGGACCCCAGGAACCCAAAACCACCCCCACCTAAAAAGTTTATATATATATGTATATATATATATATATATATATATATATATATATATATATATATATATATATATATATATATATGTATGTATGTATGTATGTATGTATGTATGTACTAAATTTTGTCCGCACGATAAAAGTCGCAATTATGCACGAATCATCTTGAAACTCGCCAACAACTTTGAGATGGCTAATATCTCGGCGGGGATTGAAAATGGGCGAAATCGGCCCAAGAGGGTGGAAATGGGGAGGGTTCAAAATTTTGAATACTGCCTTAACATGATTGTGATAAAACCAGCTCTTTCACAACAATGGCAGGAAAAAAATAAAAGGTTTTCGTTATAGCAGTTGCCAACAATTAAAAAAAAAACCAAATAATAAAATTCTCACCACAACAATTACTTTTCTTTTGCAAAATTTTCACGTGTAAAATTAAATAGTTTGACAAATTGAAAACAAATTAAATATTACGTCATAAGTTTCCTAGAGCAAGATTTCAGCATGAAAACTCAAAATAAATAGTTTGGCGAATTAAAAAAAATATGTATATTGCGTCATATTGGAAATATAATGGACCTCAGCAGGTGAATAGGTAACGCCATGTAAGTTTGAAGAAACGTATTAAAACATGATAAAAACCCGACTATGGAAATATTAACATATTTTAACACTTTAAGGTTCTCTGAATTTTTTGTAGCCATTTTTTAAACCTATTCCATATATATGTGTGTGTGTATTCGTGTATATTACAATTTTCACAAAAAGTTTATCTCCCTACAGCTCGCTCTTTGTGAAAAAACTGGGTTTTATCTCTAATCTTCATTTAAGTTCTGTTGGAGAATTTAGTACTTAACATCGAAATCTACCTCCGCCTGTAGGCCCGAGCCGGCAGGGATTTTTTTTTATGTGTGATTGGAGCATTGTTTCTGTGGTATATTTTGTTTGATAGATCATTTTCCATATAAATCTAATAAATTTTCAAACTTTTTAACTGAACTTGGTCGTATGAAATTCAAAAAATAACACAATTCTATTCAGCTAAGTTTAGAATCAGAAGAATCCGTTCTATTTCTTATCCTAATTTCATAAAGCAGTGAGTCCAAAATATCTTATTTGTCAACTTAGCAGAAAATAACTTTATCTTCCAAGAATTTTTTGCTCCTTTGATCTATTTGAATCTTTTTCTTATTTTAAAAGGAAAAGAAGTTTCCTGCTTTTTACGTCTACCAACATAGCGTGACTTTTGGAAAAAAAAAGTATAGTAGGAAAACTACAGGCTCTTCGGTATTTATTTCTAAGAAATGTTTCTTATTTTAATATATGTTATGCAAGAGTTCGCCTGAAAGCTATGAAATATTCAGTTTTTATGTTCTTTTAATAAATGAATAAAATATACAGATATTTCTTATAGTCATACTTCATATAATATCTACCAAAAGCATAGACAAACCTGTAGAGATAATATTTGCATTTATATATATGTATTTTTTTTATTTATTTTTTTTTTTTTTTGAAAATGGAAGAAATAATTCGATATCGAATATATATGTTGTCAACTATATGTTAGCATAAAGTAAAATATAATATAAAAAACAGACTACTGATTTTACTTGACCAACATCAGATTATGTTTATTACTTAACTAGCAAACCCCGCGGATTTGCATGCGTAATAGTTGAAATATGCCGTTTGATATTTGCATGACTATTTTTCATTAGAAGAACACTTTTTGAAATAATTCAAAAATTACAAATTAAGCCACAATTTGACTAAACTTCATTATAAAAGTGCAATAGACAGAAATAAGATTTTAATTAATAAGAACTAAAACTAATTCCAAATAAATTATAATTTAGAAAGTATTTTGAGACTTTTATGCTCATTTCATACACTCATTTCAGTATTCATTTGAAGTTTTGATTTTTTTAGAAACCATCTTAACACAATTACACCTTAAAATTAACCATCATGTGAAATTCCAAGCTTCTTGTCTAACTGTCTATCACCTCTCTGGTGTTAGTGGCACCGAGTAAAATGGTAGTGGTAAAATGCCGAAACAAAGTTGAAATAGAATGTCTCGAAAAATGTTGAAACAGAGACTATCACCATTAATTTGTCAACATTAACCTTGAAATCGGTTGGTATTTCCTAATATTCTATAGAAAACTGAATTTAGATGTTTTTAAAGGCTTTCTTGTCGTTCCTGCAACCAAGTGGTAGTGACACCGGCATGAAATATAGCCCGTATAGGATCAGAAACTATCACCCTTGATTCGCAACCAATAACTTCTGTAATCGTTTTATTATTTCCTGAGATTCCATAGAAATCGTAATTTAGGACTCTTTTAGAATGCTTTTCGCTCCTTCCCTTCGCTTCACAAATTTTTAAATTAGAATTCATTTTCGGCTGTTCTTAGAGGATATTTATATTTTATATGTAACTACCGTGTTACATTTAAAGTTTCTAGCCTCTTCAATACCGCAGAAATCGCAATTTAGAAATTTTTTTTGCTCCTGCAAACTTCTAGGGATTGTGTCTCTGGCATAAAATATAGCTTATGTTTGAGCAAGTTCTATCACCATCAACTTGCAACCATTATGTTTGAAATCGGTTTCGTATTTCATACGATTGCATAAAAATCGTAATTTTGAACGCATATAAAACGCTTTACGTTCAACATAATACGTACAACATAAAATATTGCCAATGTTGGTGCGAGGGCAGTCGCCATCGTTTTCACACCATTTTTTTTTTTTTTTTTTAATCGAATCGGTACTATCTGAGATAATGTAGAAATCACAATTTAGAACGTTTCTTAGAACGCTTTTCGCGCATTTTCACCCCTTTTAAAATTCAAATTTTTTAAGAAATGTGCTTGAGATTATTTATATCTTATAAGTAACTACCACTCCAAATTCCATGTTCCTAGGCTCTTCAGCAACACAAAAATCGCATTTTTAGAACGTTTTTTCGCTCTTGCGCCCCCTTTTGGTCAGTGGCATAGGCATAAGATATAGCCTATGTTCTAAGGGGGACTAACACCATCATTTTGATACCATTACTTTCGGAATCGGTTCCAGAGCTTACCTCCTACAAATAAACAAACTTTACTTCTTTATAATATTAGTATAAAACTAGGGGGCTCGGCCCCCTACGAGCTACGCTCGCCAACCCCCGTCCAGATACCGTAGACTCTAAATGCACGCTAATTTGATCGGCTTTAAAAAGATTTCGAAAGATTGAATTATAACTTAAAAAACAGTGACGATCTCTCTATAAACGGATTTCTATTCATTTCTCTTTGATTGGGGAATTTTAACGCCAAATCCGTTGCGGTACTACTTGATTATCCCGTCGACCAATTTCGCCAAATTATATAAATCGCCAAACCACTCGCCAAATTATACAAATTGACATAATTTTTATTTTAAATAACGAAAAAACAAATAAATTAGTACAACATTAATAAAAATACAAATAAAACGTCGAAATAAAAATAACTTGATGACGTAGACACGTGTAACAACATTTCAAAATAAGCTAATATAAAAGGAATTACGTAAACAGAGTCTTTGTCTCCTGGTATTTTTTAACAAAGAGAAAAGAAAGTTCTTTTAAATGAGACATTTTAAATTAATCGTTTTTAATCTGACGTAATTTTGACCAAACTATTCTTTCTCTATTTAATATTCACGCGAAAATACTTGTATTAGAAATTAAATTTTTTTTGCGCTTTCCTAACAAAAATAGTTGAAAAGTATCCTCTTAAAATATCAAATAAATGTCTAGCGCAATTTCTAAATTTAAACCGTTTTGCAATATTATTTTGTGTTCATTTTATGTAATAACTGTAATGTGACGTAAATATGACGTAATTTCTCCTATTTAAGACTTCTAACGCATGTTAATAAATTTATTGCTTTACAAATTCATTTCTCTCTTAAAATTCACGTGTAATTATAGTTTTTATGACATAATTTTTAATAAGTTCCTGCTTTTTTTACATAATTATTTAATTCTAATTCCAAATGTTTCTTTCTGTTTATAATAGTCACGTGTAAATAATTTTTTAATTTATTTACGCGTATAAATATTTTTTTTAAAGCAAACATTATTGCTTCCGCTGTTTATACAGTTGGCAACAGTTTAAATTAATATCACTTTTTAAAATCTGTTAAAAATATCTCTAGAAATGCTGAAAATCTGAATTTAAAATAGAAATAAAACCTCAAAAAAATAGTCAAAATAAAAAAACTAATGCAATCTGCACTCCGGCAAATTCTAACGCATAAAATGATCTAAAAATGATTAAATTCCTATGAACAGTTTTTGCTCCTATAAAACTTTTTTAGTGGAACGATTTTGTCCAACTTTAGCATTAAATATCTCTTAAAATTAGTCTTCGATCTGAAAACTGTCTGCATCAGCTTGTTTATCAAACATTTCTGTATAATACTACCGATTTTCATATTTTTGTATGCATTATTTTTCTTAATATTAATGAAGAAAGACCTCCGGTCACAAAAAATTCAAAACCGGCGGCGGCGGCGGTGACAGCGGTAGTTACTTTTTTTTAGAATAGAGAGATAGATATAGATTTACTTTCATTAAATCGTCTTGCCTAAAATACTTCCATATACTTTACAATTACTATTCATAAATCCATATTATAAAGCAAACACATATCCGTGACTAACGCTGACGTCATATTGACTGTGGCAACATTTTCACTTTTATTTGAATAAATTTCATTTTTACTGCACTTTTTTATGTTCTAACCACCGCACAATTTCAAAGTTTACACCATCGAATAGGAAAAAACTGTTCTTTTAAATGCAATTTTTTTTTTTTAACTGTGTTTCAATTTACGGATTTTTTTAAAGTACGGAGCCCTAAAAATTGAGAAATTCTAATTTAAGGCGACAGTGGATGTTCAAAAACATTTTCTACAGTTTTTCTTCAATTGTTTTGAAATTTAATACACATATAATTTGTGCAATAATTAAGAATTTTTTTTAATTTCATAAAAAAATATTAATATTCAAATGAGTAATTAATAAATATTATGGTAATTAGTGATACAAATTAAAAATGCGCATTAAATTTCGTTTCAGAAGCTTGTAATTTTTTTTAGGATAGCTTCATGATATTATATCAAAAATTGGTATACATTTTAAAATTATACTAAATACCTCGCCAGAAAAAAAATTATAAACATATAATATTGCTCATTTCGGATAAAATTCATTGATAATTTTTTTTACCTTTATATGAAATAATGTACACATATTAATAGCAAGTTTTGTAATAAAGTATACCAACAACAATATTACCAAGTATTATGAAAATTGGTATAAAATTAAGACGCATGGAACGTTTTGAACTTACTCAGTGGGCGAAAATTCTCATTTTGAGAAAACTGGATTTATAATTTTAATTTAAGTGTAGATTAACGATTGTTTACGTTAGAAAAACAGCTGTGTCTTTGCCAAAAATATCGGATTTGAATAATATTTTTTTTATTTGAAAGTAGAAGATTGCCAGAACATTTTTTTCCAAAACACAAAAAAATGATTTTTTTAATGTTTTTTGAGATTTTGAACGTTCACTGTCGCCTTAATCATTTATTCAACACTGAAGGGTTTCTGGGAAGAGTGTAAATAAGGTTGTTAAGCCCCTATTCTGCAATTTGAAGTTGTTTTTTCACTGGGTGGCGTTCTCAGTACTCTGTCCGTGTCTTTAAAGGTAAAAAAGAGTGGAAAATAAAAAAAAACGTAAAAGTTGGCAGCTATTCAAACACGAGAATACTCGTGACAGGTCAACCAAGTGTTAAACATTCAGGATGATTTTATTTTTAAACACTGAAATTTTAAAGTGTGTTTTTTAGTATTTTAAAAATAGAAAAATCTGTTCTATTTCTGAACTTTATTTTACAAAACAATAATTCAAAAACATCTTATTCGTCAATTTTACAGAAAATAACTTTGGTGTCTTTTTTTTTATTATTATATTATCTTTTTTTTTCCTTGAAAAGGAAATGAAGATTTTGCTTTATATCTTTATATAAACAGTAGGATTGCGTGACTTTTGAAAAAAAAAAAACATTTGCAGCAGAAAAAACAAATAATCTGAATATGTTTTAGGTGTTTATTAATCCTAGAAAAATATACCCTATTTCAATGCACAATATGCAGAATTGAAAGGTATAACCTATTGAAATTTTATGTTATTTTAATAAATAATTTGAAAATTCAGAGAAAATATTTCTTATTTGCAAAATACCTAAAAGATGAAATCTGTAAAAATTTCGATTTTAATAAAAGACGGCTAAAATGTTCTGATTTTAGAGCAGATATTGATATGTCAACTTTATGAATGATATCGTAGAAATTCAAAATCCAATATTCTTCGATTAAAATTAAAAGCTGCAGGCTCGGCCTTCAGGCACAGGTACATTTCGAAGTTAAGTGCTAATTTCACCAACAAAGACTAAATCTTGATTAGAGGTAAACACAGTTCAACAATTTTATTTGGGCACTTTTGACGAGTTTTTAATTTTATTTTTCCGTAAGAGTAAGTTTTATTAGAATCATGGTAATAGGATAATTTTCTCATCAACCCCTATTTTTTTCAACCCTTGATAATAATTTTAGTAATATCATCCATTAGTAGAGTTTATCTTATCAAAAATTTGTAATAAACTTATTTATTGCACTGTACTTATTTCAAAAGTTATGTATAATGTTAAGAAATTTTATCTAATAAACTTAAACCATGTGGTGATTGTGTCATGAACCACACACTATATTTTAAATTCTGACATTCTTTTTATTCAGACACGCGTATGTTTAATATTGCATCCTTACATACAGCATCTCTGAGGGTTGTCAAAAAAGTTTCATCACGCCAATGATATTTTTTTATCGCCTTAGTGGCGGATTACCGGAGATCTTTTTTAGGTAGCTTTCATTACAATAAAAAAGAAAAGTGCCCAGCTAAACTGATGGCATTGAGCTCACAGACTATTCACACTAATTGTATATTATACTCTTATTTTAAAGAATAATGCCACTCAAAAAAATAAGTGAAGGGGAATTATCCCCCGTTTCCCCCTTTATACTTAACCAGTGATCCTCCAAATCTAATCAGGGAAGCTCCTTATCATAATAAACCGGTATACCAAATTTGGAGCAAATCGAATAATCTTGCACAAAAAAAAAAAAAAAAAAAAAAAAAAAAACATTTATCTAAATTAAGGGGGTGAACTAGCCCCCCTTTATCCTTAACCAATGAATCGCCAAAACGAATCAGGGAAGCTCCTTAACATAATAAACCGGTATACCAACTTCGGAGCAAATCGAATCATTCTGCATGAAAAACCCATTTATCTAAATTAAGAGGGTCGGTCTAACCTCCCTTTTCCCCCTTTACCCTTAACCAATGAACCCCCAAAACCAACCAGGGAAGTTCCTTAACATAATAAACCGGTATACCAAATTCCGAGCAAATCGAATCATTCTGCATGAAAAACACATTTATCTGAATTAAGGGGGGGTGGACTAACCCCGTTTTCATCCCTTTATCCTTAACCAATGAACCCCCAAAACTAATCAGGGAAGTTCCTTAATATAATAAACCGGTATACCAAATTCGGAGCAAATAGAATCATTCTGCATGAAAAACCCATTTATCTGAATTAAGGGGAGCGGGTGGACTAACCCCGTTTTTCCCCCTTTATCCTTAACCAATAAACTCCCAAAACTAATCAGGGAAGTTCCTTAACATAATAAACCGGTATACCAAATTCGGAGCAAATCGAATCATTCTGCATGAAAAACACATTTATCTGAATTAAGGGGGGTGGACTAACCCCGTTTTTCCCCCTTTATCCTTAACCAATGAACCCCCAAAACTAATCAGGGAAGTTCCTTAACATAATAAACCGGTATACCAAATTCGGAGCAAATCGAATCATTCTGCATGAAAAACACATTTATCTGAATTAAGGGGGGTGGACTAACCCCGTTTTCCCCCTTTATCCTTAACCAATGAACTCCCAAAACTAATCAGGGAAGTTCCTTAACATAATAAACCGGTATACCAAATTCGGAGCAAATAGAATCCTCCTGCATGAAAAACCCATTTATCTGAATTAAGGGGGGTGGACTAACCCCGTTTTTCCCCCCTTTATCCTTAACCAATGAACTCCCAAAACTAATCAGGGAAGTTCCTTAACATAATAAACCGGTATACCAAATTCGGAGCAAATCGAATCATTCTGCATGAAAAACCCATTTATCTAAATTAAGAGGGTCGGGCTAACCTCCCTTTTCCCACCTTTACCCTTAACCAATGAACCCCCAAAACTAATCATGGAAGTTCCTTAATATAATAAACCGGTATACCCAATTCGGAGCAAATCGAATCATTCTGCATGAAAAACACATTTATCTGAATTAAGGGGGGTGGACTAACCCTGTTTTCCCCCTTTATCCTTAACCAATGAACCCCCAAAACTAATCAGGGAAATTCCTAAACATAATAAACCGGTATACCAAATTCGGAGCAAATCGAATCATTCTGCATGAAAAACACATTTATCTGAATTAAGGGGGGTGGACTAACCCCGTTTTTCCCCCTTTATCCTTAACCAATGAACTCCCAAAACTAATCAGGGAAGCGCCTTATCACAATGAACCTAGGAACAAATTTTGAAGCAAATCGGATGTTTCTATCAAGAGTTATCGCGTTACGTACATACATACATACGTACGTACGTACATACATACATACAGAACGGGCGGGCACATTAGCTCTCAGGCTTTGATAGCCTGTGAGCTAAAAAGCTACCTATTGCAGCCGTTCGGAGGAAAGCGATTTCAAAAAAATTTTGTATATTTTCATCGATCATGACCCCCAGACCCCGAAACCACCCTCCGTTCAAAATCGATATATATATATATATCAATATATATATATATATATAAATCTGACATTTGTCATATTGTAACTCTCGTATTTATGAACCGATTTGGATGTAATTCCGTGTTTACATAATACATACCAATGTCTCGACCGAGTTCGTTGGCCAGCTTCATCCGCCATTTTGTTTCAAAATGGCGGCCATTTAAATTTTTTTTAAATTTTTAAATTTGAAATGTGGTACCAAAATATTGAAAATGGAAAAATATATTTTTCTTATGTATTTGACCTTTATACAAAGACTCCGGAGCAGTTTTTGTTTCGTCTATATCTTAAAAAATGGCTGAGTTATAGCATATTGAATTTCTAGCATGGCTGACATTTTGAAACATCCTGAATTTTGTCACGCGATAAAAGGCGTATTTATGAACCGATTTTGATGTAACTTCGTTTATACATAGTACATACCAATGTCTCGACCGAGTTCACTGGCCAGCTTCATCCACCATCTTCTTTAAAAATGGCGGCCATTTAAATTTTTAAGAAAAATTTAAATTTGAAATGTGGTACCAAAAAACTGAAAATTAAAAAAATATTTTTATCTTATGTGTTTGACCTTGATAAAAAGATTCGTGAGCAGTTTTTGTTTCGTCTATCTATCTATATTATAAAGGACAAACATATCTGTGCGTAACGCATACGTCATTTTGCGAATGGCAACACTTTGAAATTTGAAATGAAATTTTGGTTTTGCAATTTTCTCTACTGCAATTTTTTAAACTTCTAAACATCGCACATTTTAAATTCTTACACCGTCGTATAAGGAAAAAAATGCTCTTTTAAATGCAATTTGTTTGAAAGCTGTATCTCAATTAATTTTTGAGATATTAATTTTTTTGCAGTTTTTAATACCATTTTTCTTATCGTGGCAACAAAAGTACCTCATTTCTATTGAAAGTCATTGGAAGTAAACGGAAAATAGTCGAAAATAGGAGATACAGTATCTTTGTTGCCATTTTCTCATAAAACCTGAAAAAATAGTTGAAAATAAAATATGGGCTTTGTCAAGAATATTGTCTGTTATTCCGTGGTAATGACGTCATATGCACACTTTTCTATAGACGAAGTTTAAGACTGGGTTGTAAAAGTAGATTGCTTTAGCGGATGCAAATGACGTCATTTTATAAAAAAAGCGTGTATTTTAATTCTTAAACCTGAATTATGTTTTGTAGAAGTGCGTCATTTTCGCAGCCCAGCTGCTATGAAATTCTTCACAGGTGAAAATGCTTCACTTTTGAGAATAATGTAATAGAAATCACACACTGATAAAACGCAATGTTTTACAAAAATTTAGAGTGTCTTTATAAAAGAGAGGTGACATGCAAATAATAGCGATTTATATTACAGAAATTGATGATTCTTGCCTGGATGGATTTGCTTCTAGGATGGATCTATATTATAAAGAACAAACGTATCTGTGCGTAACGCTGACGTCATTTTGCGAATGGCAATACTTCACGATCAAATTTCGGTCTTGAAATTTCGCTACTGCAATTTTTCAATCTTCTGACCATCGTACATTTTCAATTTTTGTCGCATAGGGAAATAAATGTACTTGCAAATGCAATTTGTTTAAAAGCTCTATTCATTGACTGATGTATTATATTTTCTAAAATAATTTTTAAGCACGATTTTTTTTTTAATTTTATCTTATCACGTGCCGGTTTCAATACACAAAATAATAAACATTTTGCACATAAAGCAACAAACATCTTTCAGCATTTGTTTCTGACTATTTTTGCATAATGAAATTAATACTTCCTTTATAAGCAAATAAAAGAATAATATTAAAAAAACCAAAAAACTAACATATTTGTGAAAGACAAATTAAAGAAATTAATACTTCCTTTATAAACAAATAAAAGAATAATATTGAAAAAACGCAAATCTAACATATTTGTAATCGTACAATTTAAATTTTTAGATCACCAAATTGGATTTTTTTTTTCAAATGGAATTTGTTTGCAAAGTTCATCTCAGTTTTCTGATTGTCTATGGTTTTAAAAACAATTTTAAAGCATGAAATATTTTTTTAATTTATGTATATCGGAGCTCGATTACGAAAGATTAATCCGTTTGCCCTTAAAAAATAAATAAAGAGTTCATTTTCTTACGGCTAATTTCCATTAAAAAAAACTTCCCTATGAATAATAAAATAAAATAATATAAATAAAACACAAATTTACCAGACATGTATAAGCTCTGAAATGATCAGAATATAAAAGGATGCCATAAGTAGTAAAATCTTGGCAAACAACTCTTAGCATGCGGCTAATAAGAAAATATCGCTTTTGACAAATTTCAAAAATGTATTTGATTGTGTAATTCCTATTTTCCATATGAAAAATGCTTTTTTAATGTAAGTGGTCAATCTAAAAAATTGATTGCATATAAAAAAATTATTAATTTTCAATAAAAAAAAATGTTTTCACCTATATTCTTTAACCCGGGAAGCCCGGGTACGATCCCCTAGTATATATTAAAAAATCGCTGAGTTATAGCATTTTGAATTTCTAGCGTGGCTGACATTTTGAAACGTCCTGATTTTTGTCACGTGATAACAGGCGTATTTATGAACCGATTTGGATGTACCTTGGCGTGTACATGGTACATACAAATATCTCGACCGAGCTCGTTCGCCAGTTTCATCCGCCATCTAGTTTCAAAATGGCGGCCATTTAAAAAAATTTAAAATGAGATACCAAACATTAGAAAAAAAAAAGATTTTTTTCGTATGTGTTTTACCTTAATACAAAGATTCCGGAACAGGTTTTGTTTCGTCTATATCTAAACAAATGGCTGAGTTATAGCATTTTGAATTTCTATTGTGGCTGACATTTTAAAACGACCTGATTTTTGTCACGCGATAACAGGCATATTTATGAACCGATTTGGATGTAACTTAGTCTGTCTCTGTACATAGTACATACCAATGTCTCGACCGAGTTCGTTGGCCAGCTTCATTCGCCATCTTGTTTCAAAAGGGTTGCCATTTAAAAAAAATTTAATTTAAGGTATTAAAAAATTGGAAAATGAATAAGATTTTTTTAGGTGTTTGGCCTTGATACAAAGATTCTGGAGCAGTTTTTGTTTCTGAAAATTTGTTCTTTTGTTTATATCTTAAAAAATGGTTGAATTATAGCACTTTGAATTTCTAGCATGGCTAACACTTTGAAACAATCTTGTATTTGTCACGCGATAACACACGTATTCGCCTATTTCGATGTAAGAAGGCATGTGGATAGTATACATCAATATCTCGACCAAGTTCTCTGGCCAGCTTCATCAGCCATCTTGTTTCAAAATGGCGGCCATCAAATAAAAAAAAAATTATATTTAAAGTGAGGTGCAAAAAAATTAGAAATTGAAAAAGGTTTCTTTCTTAGGTATTTGACCTTAATATGAGGATTCAGGAGCATTTTTTGTTTGTCTTTATCTTAAAAAATGGCTCAGATATAGCAGTTTCAATTTCTAATGTCGGTGACATTCTAAAAAATCTGATTTTTTGCCTGCGACAGCACTCGTATATATCAACCGATTCCGATGTGAGTGAGCATGGGCACAGCAATTACTAAGGTCTCGACCAAGTTCACTGGTTAGCCTCATCCACCATGTTGTCTTAAAATGGAAGGCACTTTAAGAAATCGCCAAATTTGGCAGCCAAATATAAGTTACTTTAAATAAAAGCAGCTTGGATAAAGCTGACTAATTTCGCGAAATTCTCATTCATAATGATTTAGTATTGATAAAAATTTGTATTGAATCTCCTATATTCGGTTTACACTAAATTGAGCTTCGTGTGTTTGAAAAATATAAGTTGGCTTTTTTAAAATAAGGAATATGAAAGCTACCTCTTCCTCCCGGCACTGGCTTGAAGGACTTTTTTTCTTTTACAATCCACTCAAACCCCTTTTTTTCACTGTGAGGATTTGTCCTATTAAAAACTTTTGAATATAAAAGTTATAGATAATATTAATAAGATTTACAATAAACTTAAGGGGATTTGATATTTTGTGAATTGACGGGGTTATGAATTTTTTTCTTCTTCAACCCTCCCCCATTTTTTTTTTATTTTGCTGTACGTGTTGGTCCTATCAAAAACTTGTCAGTATAAAAGTTGTAGATAATATTAAGAAGTTTTATAATAAACTTAAGGGGATTTGATATCTTGTGAATTGAAGAAGTTATGAATTTTTTTCTTCTTAAAACCCTATTTTTCCGCTCCTTGAGGCTTTTTTTAATGATGTCAAAAATCTGCCATGCATTATTTTTTACCCTTTTCCTAGAAGTAATAATAATGTTAAACTGATTCGATATCTATCATAAATAAGAAGTTATGGGGATTTTTCTGTTTTCAGAAAACCCCTCTCCATTTTGAACCCCTTGGTTTGATTTTGCTCATTAACGAACTTGGCCGAGATTTTCTGCCCCTTGATTTTATTTTTGGAAGAGATTTGTGCAGAATTATGGAAGTTATCGTGTCCATAAAAAGTTATATATATTTATATCTACCCTATATATATAAAATCCTAATGAAACGAATTTATGAAACGGAAGTATGAATCGACTGATTAAACAACTGATTATGTTTCACGGCGATTTCTCCTAAAATATGGAATACTTTGCGATGAAATTAACACCAAAAATCAATATTGATCCGCAGATTTCAAAACTGATATTAGAATTTTTAAATTCGAATTAGTTTTCGAAATATTAATTTTTTTCTAATTTTTATACATTTTTCTAATGATGGCAATTCAAATTTTAATCAAACAGATTTATTTTTTTTTTCAGAAAAGGTTGATATGGTAACCCGGCTATTGTTTTTTATTTGATAATAAATGTTTATTTACTTTTCTTTCGTTTTACAAATTATATAAAATATTTTGTTCTATGATTATTAATTATTTTTTTTATATTTTCTTTAGAAAATAATAGAAAATAATTAAGAAATACAGTACTACATAGTTATTCCGTCGACCTATTTCGCCAAATTATATAAATCGCCAAAACAGTCGCCAAATTATACAAATTGACAATTTTTATTTTAAATAACGAAAGAACACATAAATTAGTATAACATTAATAAATATACGAATAAAACGTCGAAATAAAAATCACTTGATGACGTAAACACGTGTAACTTGCTTAAAGTCAAGTGAATGTGACATTTACGATCAACCATTATAGCCATTTAATCTTATAGTTTGGCGATAGATTTTTGGTGGTCGAGATACCTAAGGAATACCAAAAATTTATATGTAACTGGTATTTGAAAACGAGGTTTTCGCCAAATTTTCGTAAAAAAATAAAAATCACGCCAAACCTGCGGTGCGTATCTGGCCAAATATTACCACTCGAAAAAAAAAATGCTAACTGGCGAGTTGAAAAAAAGCTATTAGCGAGATTTGCATCCTGCTAGCGTAACAGTACCTAGAATTCTTTGCGACCATGGCAACTTTTATGTAGTTTTATTCGATTTTTTTTTTTTTTAATCAAAATGGAAAACTTACGGTCCCAAACTGGCGCGATTTTTTTCTGACGCCAATGCCATATACGGAACGGGCGCATAACTGGCGCCAAAGTATCATTATTTTGCTTGATATGTTAAGCCGGATGTTGCTGTTTATGCTGTTGATGCGTTCCCCAATTTGGCGTCGTAAAAAAATCACGCCAATATGGAACGTATATGACATCTTTGCCAAACTTTCATGTGAACGGCGAAGGGATCAGACAGTATTTGTTTATGGCAGTTGACGACTTGAACTATTATAATATAGATGAAATGATGGCGATAGAATAATATTTGACGACTTATCACCTGTGCCTGGCTAACATTAAAGTACCAAAATGGCACCTAGAGTATAAAAAGCGAAGTGGTCCGCCTGGAACTGTTGATGATAGTCACTTGACTTAGGCTATTGTTATATAGATTGTTTTAAAATACCGGGAGACAAAGACTCTTATACTTAATTTAGTTTATTTTAGCTTCTTTTCAAATGTTTAACTGATCCTCTTTAATCAAAAACGAAAACAACCATTGGATGTCTTATCAGCAACTGATTCGGCCATTAATTTTTGCAATCAAAGAGAATTTAATGGAAACTCGTTTACAGGGAGATCTGCACAGCTTTTTTCAGTATAATTCAATCTTCTCTAATATTTTAAAAACCCATCAGATTAGCGTGTTTTTAGATTCTGCGGTGTCTGAACGGGGTTGGCGAGAGTAGCTTGCAGGGGGCAGAGTCCCCTAGTAGATAGATATAAAGTTTTGAACTGGGGGTTGTTTTGGGTTCTAGGGGCCATGATCGGCATAGATCTGACAAAAATTTTCAGAAATTTCGACATAGGGGAGAATTTAATAGGTAGTGTTTCTTAGGAAATCTAACTAAAACGAACGTTTTCTAAAAACAAATCTTTATTAATTTTATTTTGCAATTACCTTTAAGGGTTCTGTACTTAAAAAGTAAAAACGGAACCATCGCAAGATCACTCCTGTGTCTGTCTGTCACAGCCATTTTTCTCGTAAACTTCGAAAGGTGGAAAGTTCAATTTGACGAAATAATAAAGACTATTGACTCAAATATTTACAGATTTTTAAACATTCACAAATATATTTAGGAAAATTTAGAGAGGCTAATTAAGTTACTTAAAAAAGAAATCTTTTCTTCGTATACCATGTCGAAAAACGTGTGAAATTTTTCGTAACGCTGAACTCAAAAATACATTTATTTTAATTTTAGGCTTTATATTTTCAGAGATAGCGTCTAAAATGTAGTGCAAAAATATACCCCTCTCCCTCTAGTTCCGAATCTACTGAAACTAAAATTATGAAAAAAATTAGAGGTTTTAGACGTCAATTTAAACCTTGCAGGGAAATTATAGCGATTACCCTAGATCACATAGTTTTTGAGAAAAGAGCATTTTCCCGTTGCACACAAATGTCGATTTGCAGGCATTCAGCAATGGTCTTGAAGAGCGCTGCAAGTACCTATCGTAGCAGAAGTATGAAATAATTCGTGACAATGATTTTTGAAAAACATCGGCGGTAATTAGCCGAGATATTAACTCTTAAAGACACAGAAGATTTGGACATACATAATGACAGGGGTGCCCAACTCTATGTACCGTCGGGGTTTAAAGTAAAGATAACAACTTTTAATGATATATTGGTGTAATGCAATGCCCAGTAGTAGTAGAAAAGAAATTAACATCAAATTGATAAAAACAGACTAATTTAATTAGAATTAATCGCATAGATACTATGGAATTCACAACTACATTGCATTGAACAGATCCCTCAATACGCCTACCGTGTCTTTAAAAGTTAATTAAAAATCTATCTGTAAAAACGCGGCACAGACCAAGGCGGCGTTGCAACATTGCTACTTCCATTCTAAGCGCACTTAGCACAATGCCAAGTTTAAACTTTGAACGAGGGTTTTGTTTTAGCTACAATGTAAAAGGAAAAGATTATTACTACACTGAATTTAGTTTTATGAAATGCCAAATGAAGTTTAAATATGTACTACTTTTATTGCCAGTACCGAATTAAGTTCATCATAAACAGATTAGAATAAGATTAAAAAAAAGTTTCACAGAATAGCAATATTTGATATTATTTGAGCTTCATATCTCTTTGAACTTTTATGGTATACCCATTCATACTTTTCCCGTATTTACAGCTATTCCCAACCTTATTTTATACAGTTCTTACAAAGTCTTGTTATTCTTTTAGCAACGATTTCTTTTAACGACACAGTTAATAATTCATATATTTACTGTACGGAACCCTCTGAGCGCGAGTAATACTTACGCTTGACCGTTTATTTTGTATCTTTCTACAGTACTGTTCAATTAAATCCTAGAAACAGACTGTTGTATTTCTAAATTTTATTTTATAAAGCGTTAATTCAAAAATATCTGATTTGTCTAACTTCCACAGAATAACTTTAGCCTCCAAGTTATTTTGTCTCATTTGATCGCTTCAATTTTTTTTCCTTACTTGAAAAGAAAATAAAATTTTCTGCTTTATAGGTCGTCCGACATAGCGTGACATTTGAAAAAAAAAACAAGCTTAGTAGAAAAACTACATAATCTGAATATTTTGCTAGTACGTATGTATTCTAAGGAACGTATCTTATTTTAATGTACTCTATGCACATGTTTGCCTGAAAGCTATAAAATATTGAACTTTTATGCTACTTTAATAAATGATTCAAACAGGCAAAGAAAATATTTCTTTCACTCGTAATACCTATACGTATAACGAAATCTGTAGATATATTATTTTTCGTTATTTATATTTTTGTAAAAGAAAAAAAAAATGCAGAAACATATCAATATCAAACCAGATATGCTCGCATTCGGGATAACATCATATAAAATGTAAATGCCATACTATTGAATTCGAAAAATAATTTAGACTTATTTCTAGGCTAACATGATTTTATTTTTAACCATCTAGACTCATAATACATGAAAAGCAGCAAACAGCTGTTTCGAATCTACTAGCGAGATTTATCTTCAGTGCAAGATAGGGAAAAAGGAACAGCGTGCTAGAAAAAGCAAGGCTGTGCAAAATCATACAGAGACGCTCTGGCTTATATACTTTATGCGAGTAGCGGAGGCGCCAAAAACAATCAATGAGAGAGAAACAGTGGAAACGACTGGGTGGATAAGTAGCGAGATCTGCCGGAGAAGTTGAGAAAAAGAAACCATAAAAGGGGAAATTAAATTAATGGTTTCCAAATATTTGAAAAATCAGGAGTACTAGATAAGTCACTGAATAAAGAATGAGAATTTTTAATGATGTGGTAAGCTTCCCAAAAATCAAGATCAAGGTTAGAAGAACATTTTTGGATAATGATGGCTGAGGAAAAATCGAACGTATGTTGAGAAGATCAAGAATGATGAGCAACAGAAGAACGTTTGAGCTCCTGATTTTTAACATAACCTTCATGCTCTTTTAAACGAAATCTAAGAGCACGTTTAGTCTGGCCAATATAAGAAAGGCCACACTGTCTATGATTCTGTCTATGATTTTTGCTCAGCCTTGCTTTTTCTAGCACGCTGTTCCTTTTTCCCTATCTTGCACTGAAGAAGAATCTAGCTAGTAGATTCGAAACAGCTGTTTGCTGCTTTTCATGTATTATTTGTGCATTTAAACGTTGGTTTTCCTGCTTTTTAATATTGTTGCACAAAGGCTTTATTTGCTATTTTTACATTTAGACTCACTTCATGAAGTTGTCTCAACTTTATACAGGGTATCCACTCTCAACGATTTCCAATGGCTATTTCCTAAACCGTTAGACATAGACATATAATTCACATTACAAAATGTTTTAAATAAGGTAAAGAAGTATTTTCAAAGTGATTTAGATAAATATTTTCTTTCAATTCCGAAATTTGATTTTTTTTATACGGTCACTCGGTACTATAAGTTACATTTAGTAAAACTATCCTATTACACTAAGAAGTAAGACAAAAAAAGCTCCATTCTTCATCGATTAAAATTGACTGAGTATGATTAATAGCTGTTTAAAGTTGACGCACGCATTTTGCAGCTAAATAGGCGGTCATTCACAAATTTACTAGAAATATAAATAATCGTCATACAACCTCTGACAAAAAAAGTTTGGTGAATGAATTCAGAACGGCCCATCTGACAACACTGGCGAAACAAAACGCTGCACCTGCATAGCGATAGGTGTTGGCCATCTGCCCCCACCATTGTTCAGTTGAGTGTCGTCCGTGTAACACTTCTTTAGTGTGTTGGTTCTTAACTGAGAACAGGAAAATGAACGAACAAGTGATCAATTTAAAGTTTTGTTTTAATCTTGACAAGACACCGAAAGAAACTCATGTGATGCTGGTACGTCTTTATGAAGATCAAGCACTGTCCATGAAGTGTGTGTACCAGTGGTTCGCCCGTTTTCGAGAAGGCCGGGAACGTGTTTCTGATAACCCCCGTAGCGTAAAACTGGTGACAGCCGTCAGTGACGAAAACATTGAGAAAGTGACAAAATTATTCACAAAAGATCGTCGATTAACTGTGCACATGATAGCTGATGACCTGCAGATTAACCGTGAATAAGTGCGACAAATCGTTACCCCGAATTTAGGGATGAGAAAAACGTGTTGATGTCTTGTGCCACATCACTTGACTGACAATCAGAAGCAGGCACGTTTAGAAGCTTGACAAGATTTTGTCGAAACGGCGGATGCGACACCAAATTTCTTGAACTCCATTGTCACTCTGGATGAGTCCTAGTGTCTCAGGGATGACCCTGAAACGAAACGGCAAAGCATGGAATGGTGTCCTCCTGCGTCAACTCGTCTGAAAAAAGTCAGAGCAGAAAAATCACGCATCAAACTATACTCATCAACTTTTTTGATAGTCAAGGCATTATCCACAAGGAATTTCTACCCGAAGGAACGACGATGAATGCTGCAAGGTACATTGAAATTTTGACCCGTTTCATGAAACGTCTACGCAGTGTACGACATCAGTACGCACAACAAGGTTCATGGTTCTGTGTTCAAGACAATACTCGCCCTCACACAGTCAATATCGTCAAACAGTTCCTATCAAAAAAAGGGTGTTGCAATTTGAACATCCACCATACTCACCAGATCTCAAACCTCCAGACTTCTTCCTATTCCCACGACTGAAACTCGCTTTGAAAGGAAAAAGATTTGAAGATATTCATGACATCCAACGAAACGTGACGAAGTTTTTGAACTCCATCCCAAAAGAAGACTTCTTACAAAGTTTCCAGGACATGTATAGCAGATCTCAGCGGCGCATAGTTATGGGAAGTGACTATTTCGAAGGACAGTAAGGTAATTTTCGTTAATATTTCATCTACGTTAATGTTGCAGGACTAGTCACTGAACTTTATTGTCAGATGTTGTATATAAAAAAATAGTAGTTGAGAGTAAAATTAATATTTCAAGATAAATTTTAAATATTTTTCCATTTGGATATACTAAAAAATATATACAATTTGTATAAAAAATATAAGTTAAAAAATAACAGATTTTTTTTTAGATAAAATGATGAAAAGCAACAGTCGCAATTCTTTACAATATGATATACATATTTTAAAATGGTATTATATTATCTAATTTAAAACTTAATTAATAAAAATTAAGGTTATCTTAAAACTTGCTCTAAGTCACACCCTTCGGCTGCAATACGGAAATCTTCACTCAAAAATAAATCCTTCTAAAACTTTAAGCACATTGTTTACGATCTCTCGAAGCATGGCCCAATTTATCTGTGTACACATGCAGGAAATTGGTATAAATCATGCAATTCAAAGTTTCATAACTCGGTCAATTTTAGTGTTAGATGAATGGGACTTTTTTTTTTTTGGTCTTACTTGTTAGTGTAATAGTAAATTATTACTAAATATCCTTTATAGGACCGGGAAACCGTATAAAAATTAAAATTTTGTAACTTTTTTATAAAACACTAGGGGGCTCGGCCCCCTACGAGCTACGCTCGCCAACCCCCGTCCAGACACCGCAGACTTTAAATGCACGCTAATGTGATCGGCTTTAAAAAGATTTCGAAAGATTGAATTATAATTTAAAAAACAGTGACGATCTCCCTATAAACGGATTTCTATTCATTTCTCTTTGATTGGGGAAATTTTAACGCCAAATCCGCTGCGGTACTACTTGATTATCCCGTCGACTAATTTCGCCAAATTATATAAATCGCCAAACCACTCGCCAAATTATACAAATTGACATAATTTTTATTTTAAATAACGAAAGAACAAATAAATTAGTACAACATTAATAAAAATACAAATAAAACGTCGAAATAAAAAAAAAACTTGATAACGTAGACACGTGTAACAACATTTCAAAATAAGCTAATATAAAATGAATTAAGTAAACAGAATCTTTGTCTCCCGGTATTTTTTAACAAAGCGAAAAGAAAGTTCTTTTAAATGAGACATTTTAAATTAATCGTTTTTAATCTGACGTAATTTTGACCAAACTATTCTTTCTCTTTTTAATATTCACGTGGAAATACTTGTGTTAGAAACAAAATATTATTTGCGCTTTCCTAAGAAAAATAGTTGAAAAGTATCCTCTCAAAACAAATAAATGTCTAGCGCAATTTGTAAATTTAAACCGTTTTGCAGTATTATTTTGTGTTCATTTTATGTAATAACTGTAATGTGACGTAAATATGACGTAATTTCTCCTATTTAAGACTTCTAACGCATGTTAATAAATTTATTATTTTACAAATTCCTTTCTCTCTTAAAATTCACGTGTAATTATAGTTTTTATGACGTAATTTTTAATAAGTTCCTGCTTTTTGTACATAATTATTTAATTCTAATTCCAAATGTTTTTTTCTGTTTATAATAGTCACGTGTAAATAAATTTTTAATTTATTACACGTATAAATATATATATATATATTTTTTAAGCAAACATTATTGTTTCCGCTGTTTATACAGTTGGCAACAGTTTAAATTAATATCACTTTCTAAAATCTGTAAAAAATATCTCTCGAAATGCTGAAAATTTGAATTTAAAATAGATATAAAACCTCGAAAAATGAGTCAAATAAAAAAAATAAATCAATTCTGCACACTGAGAAATTATAACGTATAAAATGAACTAAAAATTATTAAATTCCGATGTATAGTTTTTGCTACTATAAAACTTTTTTAGTGGAACGATTTTGTCCAACTTTAGCATTAAATATCTCTTAAAATAATTCTTCGATTTGAAAACTGTCTGCATCAGCGTGTTTATCAACCATTTCTGTATAACACTACCGATTTTCATATTTTTGTATGCATTATTTTTCTTAATATTAACGAAAAAAGACCTCCGGTCACAAAAAATTCAAAACCGGCGGCGGCGGCGGTGACAGCGGTAGTTACTTTTTTTTAGAATAGAGAGAAATTATCAAAACGACTTTTACAGTAATTTATTTATTCATTTAAAACATTTTTGAGATTGGAAGTATATGGCTGAGACTAAAGGTTTAGAAATTAGCTTTAGAACACCGTTGTGAATGGGCACCCTGTATTATTATTTTTTTTTTTTTTTTTTTGTCTTTTATAATTACTGTTTATAAATATTCAGAAAATAGGCATGTTTATATCACATATTATATAAAAATTTAATAACTATCTATGTCATCAAAAACATATTATTTTTAAATTTTAAAATATTACTATATAATGATTTTTTGAAATTTCTGGTGGCTATTTCATAGCATTTGAATTTTAGACATTATACTTATTCTCATTTGTATGATTTTTTTCACTTCATTATAGAATTAAAAAGCGTTATAATATTATTTGACTTACTCAGATAAAATAATATTCGTTTATACGAAATCCAATACAACTTTCCTGAGATTTTATTTTTAAATAAAAAATTTAGAATAGGGGTTTTAAAAACAACAAAGTTTGAAAAAAGTAGAATCACTTCCATTTCTAAACTTTTTTATAACTAGGGGGCTCGGCCCCCTACGAGCTACGCTCGTCAACCCCCGTCCTGACACCGCAGGCGCTAAATGCACGCTAATTTGATTGGCTTTAAAAAGACTTCGAAAGATTGAGTTATATTTTAAAAAACAGTGGTTTATCTCCCTATAAACGAATTTCTATTCATTTCTCTTTGATTGGAAAATTTTAACGCCAAATCCGCTGCGGTACTACTTGATTATCCCGTCGACCAATTTCGCCAAATTATATAAATCGCCAAACCACTCGCCAAATTATACAAATTGACATAATTTTTATTTTAAATAACGAAAGAACAAATAAATTAGTACAACATTAATAAAAATACAAATAAAACGTCGAAATAAAAATAAATTGATGACGTAGACACGTGTAACAACATTTCAAAATAAGCTAATATAAAAGGAATTAAGTAAACAGAGTCTTTGTCTCCTGGTATTTTTTAACAAAGCGAAAAGAAAGTTCTTTTAAATGAGACATTTTAAATTAATCGTTTTTAATCTGACGCAATTTTGACCAAACTATTCTTTCTCTTTTTAATATTCACGTGAAAATGCTTGTGTTAGAAATGAAATATTATGTGCGCTTTCCTAACAAAAATAGTTGAAAAGTATCCTCTCAAAATATCAAATAAATGTCTAGTGCAATTTCTAAATTTAAACCGTTTTGCAATATTATTTTGTGTTCATTTATGTAATAACTGTAATGTGACGTAATTTCTCCTATTTAAGACTTCTAACGCATGTTAATAAATTTATTATTTTACAAATTTCTTTCTCTCTTAAAATTCACGTGTAATTATAGTTTTTATGACGTAATTTTTAATAAGTTCCTGCTTTTTGTACATAATTATTTAATTCTAATTCCAAACGTTTTTTTCTGTTTATAATAGCCACGTGTAAATAAATTTTTAATTTATTACACGTATAAATATATTTTTTTTCTTTTGGAAGCAAACATTATTGTTTTCGCTGTTTATACTGTTGGCAACAGTTTAAATTAATATGACTTTGTAAAATCTCTCTATTCTAAAAAAAAGTAACTCCCGCTGTCACCGCCGCCGCCGCCGCCGCCGGTTTTGAATTTTTTGTGACCGGAGGTCTTTCTTCGTTAATATTAAGAAAAATAATGCATACAAAAATATGAAAATTGGTAGTATTATACAGAAATGTTTGATAAACACGCTGATGTAGACAGTTTTCAAATCGAAGAATTATTTTAAGAGATATTTAATGCTAAAGTTGGACAAAATCGTTCCATTAAAAAAGTTTTATAGGAGCAAAAACTATACATCGGAATTTAATACTTTTTAGATCATTTTATACGTTATAATTTCCCGGTGTGCAGAATTACTTTATTTTTTTAATTTGACTCATTTTTCGAGGTTTCATTTCTATTTTAAATTCAAATTTTCAGCATTTCGAGAGATATTTTTTTACTTATTTCAGAAAATTGTACTAATTTAACCTGTTGCCAAACTGTATAAACAACGGAAACAATAATGTTTGCTTCAAATTAAAAATTTATTTACACGTGACTATTATAAACAGAAAAGAAAAACTTTCAAATTAGAATTAAATAATTACGTATAAAAAGCAGGAACTTATTGAAAATAACTTCATCTGTAATTACACGTGAATTTTAACAGAGAAAGGATATTGTAAAGTAATAAATTCATTAACATGCGTTAGAAGTCTTAAATAGGAGAAATTACATCACATTTACGTCGCATTACACTTATTACGTAAAATGAACAAAAAATAATATTGCAAAATAGTAGTTTAAATTTAAAAATAGCGCGAGACATTTACTTGATATTTTGAGATGAACTTTTCAACTATTTTTTTTTTTTTTGGACAGCGCAAATAATATTTCATTTCTAATAAAAGCATTTTCACGTGAATATTAAAAAGGGAAAGAAAAGTTTGGTGAAAATTACGTCAGATTAAAACGATATATTTAAAATGTTTTATTTAAAAGGACTTTCTTTTCGCTTTGTTAAAAAATACCGGGAGACAAAGACTCTGTTTACTTAATTCCTTTTATATTAGATGATTTTGAAATGCCATTGTATCTTTTAACAGCAGCTGATTTTTCCGTAAAATTCCCCAATCAAAGAGAAATGAATAGAAACCCGTTTATAGGGAGATCGCCTTTGTTTTTTTAATTATAATTCAATCTTCCAAAAAAATTCAATTAAAGCCGATCAAATTAGCGTGCTTTTAGAGACTGCAGTGTCTGATCGGGGGGTTGGCGAGCGTAGCTCGTAGGGGGCCGAGCCCCCTAGTCTGTAAAAAATATCTCTAGAAATGCTGAAAATTTGAATTTAAAATAGAAATAAAACCTCAAAAAATTAGCCAAATTAAAAAAAGAAATACAATCTGCACTCCGGCAAATTCTAACGCATAAAATGATGTAAAAATGATTACACTGTCATGTATAGTTTTTGCTGCTATAAAACTTTTTTAGTGGAACGATTTTGTCCAACTTTAGCATTAAATATCTCTTAAAATAATTCTTCGATTTGAAAACTGTCTGCATCAGCGTGTTTATCATACATTTCTGTATAAAACCACCGATTTTCATGTTTTTGTATGCATTATTTTTCTTAATATTAACGAAGAAAGACCTCCGGCTACAAAAAATTCAAAACCGGCGGCGGCGGCGGCGGCGGTGACAGCGGTAGTTACTTTTTTTTAGAATAGAGAGAAACAATAACTCACAAATATCCTATCTTCAGAAAATAGCTTTAATCTCGACATTATTTTTGCTCGTTTGATCTCTTCGACTTTATTTCTAACTTAAAAAGAAGATGAAGTTTTCTACTCTATATGCCCTGTGTCATCGCATGACTTTTGGATGAAATACAAGCATACTACAAAACATAATCTGAATATTTTATTTCATATTTATTTGTTCTAGAAACATTTCCTATTTCAATGTATACTATGCACATGTTTTCTTGAAACAAGTGATATACTGGACATATTTTATTAGATGATTATAATTTTACTAGCGGACTTCACCCGCTTCGCTCGGCGGTTTCTCTAGAAGAACTTTGAATCAAACGAAATATATCTAGAAAAGATGAAATGTGTTTATCTATTTTTTTAGTATGTTTGTTATGTTGAATTTCACGCTTCTACCTGAAATGGCTGCTAAGATATGCCAAATGTTCTAAAATTTTTGACCTCCCCTTTTAAACCCCTTAGCTTGGGGAATTTGTAAAATCGCTGAAGCATGTTTTTAATTATTCTTTAGTAATTTATATTCTGAAATTTCACGCTACTACCTAAAACGGCTGCTGAGATATGGCTAAATGTTCTAAAAGTTTCAGCACCCGCTTTTAATCCCCTTAAGGGTGAATTTCAAAAAACGCTGAGACACATTTTTTAATTATTTTTTTAGAAGATTTATTTTCTGGAATTTCACCCTCCTACCTTGAACGGCTGGTGAGATATGGCAAATGTTTTAAAATTTTCACCCCCACCTTTTAACCCCCTTTTGTGGTGAATTTCTAAAATTGCTGAAATACGTGCTTAATTTTTTTTAGCAGATTTATTTTCTGGAATTTCAGGTTTCTAGCTAAAATGGCTGCTGAGGTATGGCCAAATGTTCAAAAAGTTTCGACCCCCCTTTTAACCCCCTTAAGGGGGGGGGATTTCTAATATCGCTGAAACATGTGTTTAATTATTTTTTTAGTAGATTTATTTTCTGGAATTTCACGCTCCTACGTCAAACGGCTGGTGAGATATGGCAAATGTTCTGAAATTTTCGACCTCCCCCTTTTAACCCACTTTTTGGCGAATTTATAAAATCGCTGAAATACATGCTTAATTATTTTTTTAGTAGATTTATATTCTGGAATTTTACGCTCCTACCTCAAACGGCTGGTGAGATATGGCAAATGTTCTAAAATTTTCGACCCCCCCCCCCCTTTTAACCTCCTTTCTGGGGGAATTTCTAAAATCGCTGAAATACGTGCTTAATTATTTTATAAGTAGATTTATAATCTGGAATGTCACGCTTCTAGCTAAAACGGCTGGTGAGATACAGCAAATGTTCCAAAATTTTCTACCCCCTTTTAACCCCCTTTTCTGGGGGGGTAATTTCTAAAATCACTGAAATACGTGCTTAATTGCTTTTTTAGTAGATTTATTTTCTGGAATTTCACGCTCCTACTTTAAACGGCTGGTGAGATATGGCAAATGTTCTAAAATTTTCGACCCCCCCCCCCCTTTTAACCCACTTTTGGGGGAATTTATAAAATCGCTGAAATACATGCTTAATTATTTTTTTAGTAGATTTATATTCTGGAATTTCACGCTCCTGCCTCAAACGGCTGGTGAGATATGGCAAATGTTCTAAAATTTTTGGCCCTCTTTTAACCCCTTTTCGGGGGGGGGGGGGTAATTTCTAAAATCACTGAAATACGTGCTTAATTGTTTTTTTTTTGTAGATTTATTTTCTGGAATTTCACGCTCCTACTTTAAACGGCTGGTGAGATATGGCAAATGTTCTAAAATTTTCGACCCCCCCCCTCCCTTTTAACCCACTTTTGGGGGAATTTCTAGAATCGCTGAAATACATGCTTAATTATTTTTTTTAGTAGATTTATATTCTGGAATTTCACGCTCCTACCTCAAACGGCTGGTGAGATATGGCAAATGTTCTAAATTTTTTGACACCCCCCCCCCCCATTTATCCCCCTTTTGGGGGGGGGATTTCTAAAATCGCTGAGATACATGCTTAATTATTTTTTAGTAGATTTATTTTCTGGAATTTCACGCTCCTAAAACGGCTGCTGAGATATGGCCACATGCTCTAAAATTTTCGGCCACCCCTACTTTTAACCACTTTATGGGGGAAATTTTCAAAAATCCGTCCTTAGTGCTCTTTTCCCCCAATTTGTATGCTTCTAGGTTTAGTAGTTTGGGCTGGGCCTTTTACATATGGAGATAAAGATTAAAAACTATCTCAAACGATTTTTTCCCCATAGGTCTTAATGTAATGGCAGTCTTTTGAGTGTCCCTGTAGTCCCCCACTTTCACCCACTGTGACCAAACTGCCTTACTAACAGCATGAGATCAAGGGCTATCTAACCACACCAACCGCGTGTGAGTGGCAGTAGGTGTTCATGGAGAAAAGTCTGTCTTTACCCACACACAAAAGACTTGTATATATATAGATAGATAGATTATATGGAAAGTTACGTTACTGAATGACTCAAAGATGCAGAGAAAATATTTCGTATTCTAATAATACCTAAAGCTATAGAAGTTATCTATGAAGAGTCTTTCTATTCTAAAAAAAAAAAAAAAAAAAAAAAAAAAGTAACTAACGTTGTCACCGCCGCCGTCGACGGTTTTGAATTTTTTGTGACTTGGGGTCTTTCTTCGTTAATATTAAGAAAACTACTACAGTCGGACATCTATTTAACGAACCTCTATTTTGCGAACTTTTCCTTGGAACCAAGAACATTTTGCGAATTTCTTCGTAAAATAACCTCCAAATAGCGAAGTGCATTCTCTATTTAACGAACTTTTTCTTGTGATCTAATTTTTTTTTCCTCCCCATTTCACAAAATATTTCTGGAGATTTCAAACTTATTCTTTCTTTAAACACATTTTATGATGTTCAATGGCCTTGAACTGGTTTTAAAAGGCTCCTTCTTTGTCAGCAGTGAGAATTCGGTAAGTATGGGGGGCGAAGACGGTAATCCTTTACAATAACTTAAAAAAATGTGGATATAGATGAGAAAAAAAGTAGAAATTAACCATGATGTGCTGATTGATGATTGTATTTCACTTAATTCTGAAATTGAGACCTCGGGAACTGACCTCGGCAGTGTGAAACATAAAAACAATACAGCAATGAATTGCGATGAAGACGAATAGGATGATGATGGAAATGCTCATGATGCAGAAATTAACAAAACTTCGTATGATGAAATGCTAAAATCATTTGAAACAATCGGACGCGGATTATAGTTATAGAAAAAAATACGCATGAAGGGGTTTTGGTGCACTGCAAAGATGCGAGACGTATTATGAGAGAAAGCACTTTTTAAAAGAAAAACTCAGGACAAATTAACAGAGTTTTTCAGAAATTAAATTTAAGGACGCATATGTTAATGTATGGTTAAAACTATTTGTTATAATAATGAATACGGTAATGTCATTAAAATTCGTTAATTTTAATGTAAAACTATTTACTTTAAACAGAAAATACACTGTATTCCCGGACAATGTTTTGTTTTCCTTGCAGATTTCAAAGATTTAAACACATAGAAAAAATAAATTGATGATGGATATTGGTAGGTAAAATAAATAAAACAAATCGATATAATTTATAAAAAAAAAATGTGATTAATTACTTTTAGCAAAAATATTTAGTGTTTATGAATTTAAAATCCGTTTTATGTAGTTTAAAGTATTTTAAAATGTGAATCTCTATTTAACGAATTTTCCATATAACGAACTTTTTCCCGGGATTTAGCGACTTCGTTAAATAGAGGTTCGACTGTATATACAAAAATACGAAAATCAGTGGAATTACAGAGACATGTTTGATAAACACGCTGATGTAGACGGTTTTTAAATGGAAGAATTATTTCAAGCGATACTTAATGTTAAAGTGGGCCAAAATCGTTTCATTAAAAAAGTTTCATAGGAGCAAAAACTATACATAGGAATTTAAACATTTTACAAATCAGAAGTTCTCGGTGTGCAGACTGCATTTACTTTTTTAATTTGACTCATTTTTTGAGGGTTTATTTCCATTTTAAATTCAAATTTTCAGCATTTCCAGAGATATTTTTTACATATTTTAGAAATGTTATCATTTTAAATTGTTTCCAAAATTGTAAAAACTCCTCAAATAATAATATTTCCTTTAAACTGAAAATTTATTTAGGCGTCACTATTATAAAAAGAAGAAATCCGTTTGAAATAAACCAGTTTCAACTGGTGTCACACCCTAGCAACGAACTTGACAACCTCGTGAAAGTTTTTTGTTTGCAGCCCAAATTTCCCAGGTTTCTGCACTTTCATTGGTTGAGCAACAAAAGATCGGCGATTTTCATTGGTTAGTGTAAAATTGGTGGGTATGTGGTCACGTGGTTGAAACAGATCTATTATAATTAAATGATTACGTGTTAAAAACTGGAAAATATTAAAAATTCCGTCATAAAAATTGGTTAAACACGTGAATATTTAAAAAGAAAAAACTATAAAACAATTAATTATTTAATATGTGTTAAAAGCAGTAAATGCAAATGGAATTACGTCCTATTTCAAATAGCCAAATAATATTGTCAAACAGTTTAAAATAAAATATATATTTACACGTACACGTAAGATTTATTTCATATTTCCAGTTAATCTCTTTAACTACTGTTGCCAAAGAGAGCGGAAATAATAATATTTCCTTTCTAACAATTGAAATATTTCTAGGTGAATTTTACAAAAAGAAAATTTTGGTTAAAATTACGTCAGATTTAAAACGCGTGATTTAAAATCATTTTCTTACAGCTGCATTAAAAAATACCCGGAAGCAAAAGTCTCTGCTGACTTAGTTCAATTTACATTAGCTAATTTTCAGACGTTTAACTAATCTTATTTAATCAAACATGAAAACAGCAATTCACATCAACTTTTTTTTGGCCTTAAAATCCTCCAATAAGAGAGAAATAAATGGAAACTCGTTTACAGGGGGATATCGCCAGTGTTTTTTTTTTTTTTTAATTATAATTTAATCTTCTGTAATCTTTTTTAAGCCGATCAAATTAACGGATGTTTAGAGTCTGAACGGGGGTTGGCGAGCGAAACTCGTAGGGGGCAGAGCCCCCTAGTTTTTATGCATAAAAAAAGGTATAAATATGGTAATATATAATTTAAATTCTCCCAAACTATCCAACGATTTCCATATAAAAACGTGAGTTTCAAATTTCTCTTTATGGGGAAAATCATTTTTGGGAAATCGCGAAAAACCTCTGACTGCATCCTTTGGTTTTCATTGTAAACCTAGATTTTATAATGCCTGAAATACACGTTAAAAATCGGGGTTTTTTTTTCAGATTATAGTGTTTTTTCGATGCAGGTTCACCAATAGAATGGATTGATATAGAGAAAACTCGATTTTTTAAAATTTTGGATATGGCGAGTTTTGAAACTCACGCCCTCATGCATTTCATTTGTTTGTTGAATGTACATAGTATCGTTTCTAGTCTCAAAAATGCTCTTTGAATTCTGAATTAGTATTATAATAGCAGAATACAAAGATTATAGCTACTACATATAAATAGCCAACTATAGGTTCAGTCAAGTGTAAACCATATAAATAGCCAACTATAGGTTCAGTCAGGTGTAAACCATATAAAAAGGAATTATTATACCTGACAAAAAATAAAGCAATATGGTATCATCTTGAACATTACATGATGAGACGTCTTGAGAAAGAGTTCCATATCCTGTTTTGATTTTTATGGCGATCTTTTTTTTTTGGCGATAAATGTTTCAATATGGTTGCTGACATCTCCAGCAGTTGCGGTTTCTTTTTTTATTACTTGAATGCTACTGGTGGATAAATGATAATTTGGGATACTTTTTTAATAATTATTTTTTTAATATTTTTTATTTATAATTTTAAGGGGTTTTTTAAACGATATTTTTTCCGTATATGTAATATTATGTAGATATATTTTCTGTGCCTTTTTTGTATGTTTTAAGATGTTTATAAAACTAACGTTTATAATGTAATGTTATGTTGTAATTTCACATGTATAATAAATATGTAAAATATGAAACATATAAAAATATAAATAGGGGAGATGGGGGCACATGTGAACACGGGGCACATGTGAACATCGCAATTTTTTGATAGTTATTATAAGTTTTTTTATTTGAAAAAAATTACTAAAGATGATAGCACCCGTAGACATATGGTAAAGATTTTTTGAAGCTCTATGACATTTTGTTTATCCTCTGTAGCCAAAACACTGTTTTTAGATCTCAAAAGTAAAATCTTTGTTCCAAGTTGATAAGCGAATAACTTTATTTATTTATTCATTTATTTGAATTTGAGTGTTTTAACGTATACTATGAATACTAGCAAACATTTTTGATACAGTTCTTTTTCTTCTAAAATTGAGAAATATTAATGATTTGTCAATTTAACAAAAGCAGCAATGTGGGGCACTTGTGAACAGACTTGTTGGGGCAGATATGAACAGTTCATAAGTGCCCCAATAATCATTCTGTGATTCTGTTTCTTTCAGTTAACTTAATGAGAAATAATGTAAGTTCCACTATCTACAATTTTCCTGAAATAGAAGATATTTTCCTCACACAAAGTTTATTTTGCATTGAAACTTCCACAAACATATCTTTCAGCAAATACATAAAGAGCAACAAGCTCGTTTACGTTCAATTGTACTTTAAATAAATTTAATGTTTTCTAAAATGCAATAAGTGTTACATATTATTTTACTAAACGGTTTACAACAATATTTTTTATGCATTGTTAATACAAAAGTATTACCTTGAACAACTTTGCAAATTTTTCTGTAACATTTGTTCTAACCTTGCAATGATGAATTACTTCCATCTCTAAAACAGTTATGTATATGATGCTTTGAATGGAGCTATCCATTCAAAATACCATATCCATAAATACCTGTAATATTTTAAGAAAGTAAAATTTTTAAACTGATAACTACAGTAAAATCCCGATTGTACCCCCCCCCCCCCCTCTTTCAAAAGCAAAATAAGTTGGGGTGGGGGGGGGTTATAGTCGAGATTTTTTTTAATCATTAAAAAGCCCTTCTTTATCTGTAATTTACAAGTAAATAAGGCCAATACATGAGTGAGAATCTTTCGTATTTCGGCTGATTTCCGATAAATTGTATGTAAATGGCCCTCCCTAAAATTTCCCCCAACAAAAACCCTTAAGAAAAATTTAAAAGTTTTAATTTCTTTTTTAAAATTTCTTCTTTATTTTGTTATTTTATTGCAACAATATTTAATGAATCATCTAAGCCTCGCCCCTCCAAATCTACTTATTTTCATTTTATAATCTTTTGTTTAAACATATCACCCCGAAACTAGACAAATATATATATATAGATATATATTTCTTTATGGTGAATTTAAAAGGTAACATAACTAATGATTACGATGACAAATGAATAATAGAATAAAAAGCATGTTAAAGGATATTTTTTCCTTGTGTTCACATGTGCCCCACGTGTGTTCACAACTACCCCGCTGATGGGGCACATGTGAACATTTTTTTGAATTTTTAAAACTATTAAAAAATGTAAGAAAAACTGTACAGGTGATTTAAAAAAAAATTACCATGTGTAAAAGAAAGGTCTGTTTACTATATTAAGTAGTTTTTGTTTATATAAATTAATACAGTTATGAGAAAAAGCTATATTTATGCGAACTGTTCACATGTGCCCCCATCTCCCCTACGCACCGGGTTTGGCGTGCTTTTTTACGACAGTTTGGCGAAAGCCTCGTTTTCGAATACCAGTTACATTTGTATTAAAGTTATACTAATTTATTTGTTTTTTCGTTATTTAAAATAAAAATTTATGTCAATCTGTATAATTTGGCGAGTGGTATGGTGATTTATATAATTTGGCGAAATTTGTCAACGGGAGAAGTAGTAACATTAAAACATTGCTTTGAAGTTGAAATTAAATATCATGATTTGTTGCATTGTCATATACGCACCGGGTTTGGCGTGCTTTTTTTTTTTTTTTTTTTTACAACAGTTTGACGAAAGCCTCGCTTTCGAACACCAGTTACATATGTATTTTTAAATTATTATCTATTATTTTAAAAATGAAATAACAATAAATAAATAAAAAGTTTAATTAATAACTATAGAACAAAAAATTTATAACATTTTGGGTAAATAAAAAGAAAATAAATTCAAATAAACATTTATAAATAAACTAGCCGTCCTTGGTGACCAATTTGGTCTACTTTAAATCTATACTAAGCATTGTATCATGTTACTTTTATTTATAATTTAATTTACTTGCTCAATCCTTCGCCAGATCGGAAGATTCTGAAACAGAAATCATGAGCTCGGTATTTTTATGTTAGCCGATTGTAGGTGATAAATCGCCAAACATTGTACCTGTCGTATTTTTTTCTTACTTCATTAATTTAATTTAAAATATAATACTTTCACTCATTTTATTTGAAATGCATAAATTTAATTTAAAACTGAAATACTTAAAATTTATGACTCTCAATTTTCTTTTATTTCATGAAAAAAAGAATCTCTCTATTCTAAAAAAAAAGTAACTACCGCCGTCACCGCCGCCGCCGGTTTTGAATTTTTTGTGACCGGAGGTCTTTCTCCGTTAATATTAAGAAAAATAATGCATACGAAAATATGAAAATCAGTAGTATTATACAAAAATGTTTGATAAACACGCTGATGCAGACAGTTTTCAAATCGAAGAATTATTTAAAGAGATATTTAATGCAAAAGTTGGACAAAATCGTTCCAGTAAAATAGTTTTATAGGAGCAAAAACTTTAAATCGGAATTTAATAAATTTTAGATCATTTTATACGTTATAATTTCCCGGTGTACAGAATTTATTTATTTTTTTAATTTGACTCATTTTTCGAGGTTTTATTTCTATTTTAAATTCAAATTTTCAGCATTTCGAGAGATATTTTTTACTTATTTTAAAAAATTGTACTAATTTAACCTGTTGCCAACTGTATAAACAACGGAAACAATAATGTTTGCTTCAGATTAAAAATTTATTTACTCGTGACTATTGTAAATAGAAAAGATACTTTCAAATTAAAATTAAATAATAGCGTATAAAAAGCAGGAACTTATTGAAAATTACGTCATAAAAAGTATACACGTGAATTTTAAAAGAGAAAGGTTATTGTAAAATAATAAATTCATTAACATGCGTTAGAAGTCTTAAATAGGAGCAATTACGTCATATTTACGTCACATTGCAGTTATTACATAAAATGAACACAAAATAATATTGCAAAATAGTTTAAATTTGGAAATTGCGCTAGACATTTATTTGATATTTTGAGTGGATCTTTTCAACTATTTTTGTTAGGAAAGCGCAAATAATATTTCATTTCTAACAAAAGTATTTTCACGTGAATATTTAAAAGAGAAAAAATAGCTTGGTCAAAATTACGTCAGATTAAAAACGATTAATTTAAAATGTCTCATTTAAAACAACTTTCTTTTCGCTTTGTTAAAAAATACCAGGAGACAAAGACTCTGTTTACTTAATTCCTTTTATATTAGATTATTTTGAAATGTTGTTACACGTGTCTACGTCATCAAGTTATTTTGATTTCGACGTTTTATTTGTATTTTCATTAATGTTGTACTAATTTATTTGTTCTTTTGTTTTTTAAAATAAAAATTACGTCAATTTGCATAATTTGGCGAAATTGATCGACTGGATAATCAAGTAGTACCGCAGCGGATTTGGCGTTAAAATTAACCAATCAAAGAGAAATGAATAGAAATCCGTTTATAGGGAGATCGCCACTGTTTTTTAAATTATAATTCAATTTTTTGAAATATTTTTTAAGCCGATCAAATTAGCGTGCATTTAAAGCCTGCGGTGTCTGGACGGGGGTTGGCGAGCGTAGCTCGTAGGGAGCCGAGCCCCCTAATGGAAAGAAAAAAAAGGTAATAAATAATTCTTCTATATATAAAAAAAAGTTTTGATTTGGAAATGGACCAGTGAAAATCTGCGTAGATATTCCAGGTAGATCCACGTCCAATTTGAATGCTTAAGCATGGCCTTTCATCGTTAATATTAAAAAAACTGTTGCATACAAAAATATGAAAATCGGTGGTATTATAGATAAATGTTTGATAAACACGCTGATGCAGACAGTTTTCAAATCGAAGATTTATTTTAAGAGATATTTAATGCTAAAGTTGGACAAAATCGTTCCATTAAAAAAGTTTTATTGGAGCAAAAACTATACATGAGAATTTAATCATTTTTAGATCATTTTATACGTTATAAGTTCCCGGTGTGCAGATTGTATTTATTTTTCTTATTTGACTCATTTTTTGAGGTTTTATTTCAATTTTAAATTGAAATTTTCAGCATTTCGAGAGATATTTTTTACAAATTTTAGAAAAAGTTATTAATTTAAACTGTTGCCAGTTGTATAAACAGCGCAAACAATAATGTTTACTTCAAATTAAAAATTTATTTTACACGTGACTATTATAAACAGAAAATATAAAAAGCAGGAACTCATTGAAAATTACGTCATAAAAATTATAATTACGCGTGAATTTTAAAAGAGAAAGAATATTGTAAAATAATAAATTCATAAACATGCGTTAGAAGTCTTAAATAGGAGAATTTATGTCACATTTACGTCACATTACACTTATTATATAAAATGAACAAAAAATAATATTGCAAAACAGTTTAAATTTAAAAATTGCTCGAGACATTTATTTGATATTTTAAGATGATCATAATATTTCATTTCTAACAAAAGTATTTTTACGTGAATATTAAAAAGAAAAAGAAAAGTTTGGTGAAAATTACGTCAGCTTATAATTCTCAGATTCAAATTATAATTCAATCTTCCGAAATCTTTTTAAAGCCGATTAAATTATCATGCTGTTAGAGTCTGCGGTGTCTGAACGGGGGTTGACGAGCGTAGCTCGTAGGGGCCCCCTAGTACTATAAACATTTAATTTCAACATCAAAGCTTTGTTTTAATTTACCACGCGAAAAATTGTTTATGACTGTCGCATGAGATGGATTATTATAACACTGATAATACGATGGCGATGGAACAATATTTGGCGATTTATTACCTGCGCCCGGCTAACATTAAATTACCAAATTTTTTGTTTGGCATATAAAAAGTCAAGCGGTCAACCTGGAACTGTTGATGACAGTCACAAGACTTAGGCGATTATTTATTAATAAATAAGCAACAATACCCGGGTTACCATGTCAGGCAAAATAACGCCATTTTGGCGCCAATTAAGTACAGCGTTGCGTGTATGACATATGTGCCTAATATTTTTCTTTTCGTTTCGTTTTAAAAAAAAGGAAGAGAAAGCCATTTATTTTAAATGTTTCAGTTTTAAATGAAAGTTTTGTATTAAATAAAATGATAATGAAATACAAATTGAATTAGGAATAAAAGTAACATGATACATTTCTTAGCATACATTTAAGGGAGGCCAAACTGGTCGCCAAATTAGTTTAAAATAATAACCTTTTATAAAATATGAAAAAAAAATATCTGTTATGATTAAAATGTGAGTTGCCATCATTAGAGAAAAGTATATAAAATTAGAAAAAAGTTAATATTTCGAAAACTAATTCGAATTTAAAAATTCTAATACCAGTTTTGAGATCTGCGGATCAATACGGTTTTTGGTGTTAATTTCATCGCAAACTATTCCGTATTTTAGGAGAAATCGCCGTGAAACATAATCAGTTATTTAATCAGTCGTTTCATAGAATCATTTCATAAATTCGTTACATTTCAGTCGTTTCATGAAATCCGTTCCATAAATTCTTTTCATTAGGATTTTATATAGAGAGAGTAGATATAAAATGTCCTTTAAATTTATTTGCGCTCCATATTCCGTTTTTTTTTTTTACTACTCCAAAACAGTATTGCTTATATCACCCTTTGCGATATTCGGAATACACATGGTGCTATATTAGGAAAACTTTTATGCAAACGTCTTAAATGTGCCTTTTGTGGTTTTATATTTTTATTATTTGAGTTATTGAACCGATTGTATGTGGTATGAAGAATCAATAACGCACCTGCGAAAATCACGTGAAAGTTATTTGTTGAATTAAAAAATACCAGAAATATATAAAATTTAAAAAGGGGGTGCGTTATTAGTGATATACGGCATACAACGTTCTTGGATTTGTAACCAGAAAGGTAATGTCTGTTTTTTGCTTTCTCAGTTACAAGTCTGGAGTGCTTCTTGCAAGGTTAGACGTCGATCATGTAAGGTGCATTCCTCTGCCTGTTACTAGATGCCTCTTGGAGCCTTCTTTCACCATGTTTAAATAGTACTTCGCTGGTCAAAACTATAAGGCCACTAGAAAATGTAAAATACATTTTATGGGCTTCTAAATATTAATAAACATAATATAATACGCAGTGGTGTACTCGTAAAAAAAAACAGAGGATATACGTTATGAGCAGAGGGTATTCGCTCAAGACAGAGGATATACCCTAGTGTATATATACTATAGCTTTCTTGAGAAACAGAGGGTATACTGTGTTCCTTAAAAATTCCAGAGTATATACGGCGTATACCTCCGTATACCTTCCACTACATCTCTGATAATACATATTTATAATCGAAAGAGATTTGTAAATGGCTTCCTGAAGATCAGTGATGTATTGCTTGCTGCTTACATAAAAATTTTCACCATCCCACTGGATTCATTTTTTATTATAATTTTCTTATAGTTCGACTATGTGGACAATGAAATAATGGATAATTTTATAACTGAATCATTTTTTTTTTAAGCTTTTGATAACATAATGCATTATTTTGTTAGAAAATGATATTTGTAATTCCTAAAAGCAACCATGTTCTAAAATATGTGTTTCGGAAATCAGTGTGTGCACTTTTACGTTCATCATTTTAGAGAAAACCTAAATTAGCCTTACCTTCAGTTCGCACAGAACCCCGTTCCTTGATTAAACCTCATTTATTGTGCAGCCTCCGTGCAGCGTTTCCTTTGCTCCACAAATCGCGCCAATATTAACGCATAACTTCAGGCTTATCTTTATTACATCCGATTGAAGTTATAAATTATTATTAGTATGATATGTAGTGGAATAGAAGTCGTCAAAATGGAGTCGTCAAAATAAAGGAAGGTCATTCATGATTGGGAGTGCATTTTTAAGCTTAAGGTAAGGCTAATCTAGTTATTTTTAGTTTGAAAATGAACTTAAAATTACACACGTGTAGTTTATAAAAACAATTATTTTCATATAATTGCTTTTAATAAGGGAAAAATTCATTTCCCCAAAAGATAATGTATCGTGAACAAAACTCAAAATCTACAAAAAAAGTAGTTCAATGATAAGAACATTCCATTATTAGGATTCGCTTCGCTCATCCTCTACTAGGCTACACAAATTACATTTTGTCGTACACTTTAAAAAAAAAAAAAAAAAAAAAAAAAAAATGTTCAGTATTTTGACTTGAAATTAAACATAAAAATAAATTATGATCTTTAGATTTGCACAATATTATTTTTTTTTACTGAATAACGTTAAAAAATTACTATTTTAATTAATTTATTTTACATGTTTTTCCATTACGGACGCATTTTTGCAAATAAAAAATGAAACATATTTTCATTAAAAAAAATAAACCATGGATACGATTTCTTTTATGAAATTTTTAAAATACCTTTTTTATGAAAATTATAGCATATTTTTAATGAATTAAAATTTGTGAAAATTTAATTATATACATTAAATTATAAAAAGTATTTTTCAGTGGTAAGAATTCAAATATACAATTTATTTTTATTATGGTAAATCATTCACGCAGACGATACTTACGCATTTTAAAAGAATTATATTATGATTTTTTTTTTTTTGTAAAGTGGCAACAAAAGAATTGTAAACAAATAAAATTAATTGTTAAATTTGTTATATAAATATTTTGCAAACTCTTACTTCGAAAATATTTTTTATTTATACCAGTCTTATATCAAAAATAAAAAATTCCTAGGAAATTCTTACAAGGAAGGTCTCCATACGGGCATATTCAGAAAATTCTGAAAAAATTACAGAGTGTTCGGCTCATGTGGATATGTATGTTTATAAAAAATGTTTTGGCGGAACCCCGATAGAACGTTCGAAAAAAAAAATAATGAAATTTTCGTTTATTTGGCGATTTATCATCGGTTGGCGATGAAATGAAATTTTGAAAAATACTTTTTCATGTAGAATACTCTTTAAAATAAAATATTTCATATTGAACTTGTTTAAATAAATTTAACTTAAATAACTGTAGTTTTGTCAGTTTTAGTTTCATATAGCTATAGTTTTGTCATATGTGTATTTATAATGAAAGTTAAATATCAAATTTTATGAATTAAAACAAAATTAAAATTGTTTCAATATCTCAAAATTAAGTCCAATTGAGCGCTGTCGGTTCAATTTTGTTGCTATGGAAACGACGAATTCCTTGGTTTGAAATGAATAACTGCTAAATGAATCTTACCTTTATATTGGAATACGCTTAAATATATGAAAGTATTTTTTATAGATGAAATTGTTTTTAGAGTAATAAAATTAAGTAACAAGCAACATAAATATGTAATACGAAATAATGTATTTATTAAACTCTCTCATTGTTTATGTATAAATTCATTAAATACTTTTTACACGCATTCTAAAAATCAATTAACAAACAATTTTCAGATGCATTAAAATCGTTTGCTTTTGGCGAGGAAAAGTACTGCTCGACAAATCGCGTGACGCTTTCGTCTTTTTGCGCCAAATACTCGAAAGTATTTCATTGTTTTACAGTCTTTCTACTGTAATTCCACTGCTCAATTTGACTGATCCTTTATTACATACATAAGTAGTTTAATTGGGTTTTTTTTTTAATATTCTGAGTATGCCCAGTATGGAGACCTTCCTTGTTAGTCATTTGGCGGAATTTACATTACTAAAATTAAAATGGGCCAAAACATAAAATAACGTTTTTGCTTAACAAAGATGCAAGAATAATATAAAAAAATATTGTTACTTTCAAATACTTATATTATTAAATAATGCTTCACGAATACAAACAAAGCATGACTTTTGCTAGTTTAATAAGCCACCTGGATTAAGATACGAACATTATAAAAAATGAGGGGGGTTGCCATAGTGTACTTTGTTCTGTAAATGTGGCCAGAAATATTCATATATTACATATCTTAAAGAAACTACTTACAATCTCTATGTAATTATACCCGCATTATAATTATCAAAACGTGTTCGAATCGTGTAAAGCCATATGCACGAGTCTCTCCAAAATAAATCTGGTTAAATTTCTTATTAAAATTGTATCTATTCGTATATATATATATATGCACTGTCTTTGTAATTATCACCATTAAAAATTCCAACTTTTTTTCTTATTTCATGTATGTGCTTTAATATACATCAGCAAGATAGTTAATCATACATATGATTTTCGTACATACTTACAATTATATAAAATTTATTATCCTTCACTTTCTCAGTGTCCTTATAATTTTGGCCATTGGTATATTATCATTTTATTTCAGCATGATTAAGCTATGAAACTGCAGAAGGTATTTACTAGTATACACTTAAAAGCTGATTACTTTAAATAAGAAGATCTTAGTTAATATATTGAGTAGTGTTTGTTATGTTTACCGGAAACTCTGGAATAATTCATGTCTATCATTAAATGTCAGTTCAAAAACGATGGGTTACTTCTTTCTTGAGTTTGATCCAATTTACAATACCGTAATTTTTGGTTGCTTTTACCGAAAAGGGGCAATATTTGCATATTTTTGCCACTACTTGTTCGGTCTATTTCAAACAACGTTTTTTTTTTTTTTTTTTTTTTTTTTTTTTTTTTTTTTTTAATAAGCAAATAAACTATTAAAGTTATTGATTTTTTTTTTTTTTTACAAAATAAGCCATTTAAGGGGACGAGGGACCTTAAAAATATTTTTTTTTTTGTAAATTTCACCTTAAATATTACTCAAAGGTACATTATATGCATTATGGCATGCATTTATTACAAAAAAAAATTTTTTTTAAGTCATTTTTGAGAAAAAAGTGGAATTTTACGCGTTGTTTTAGAAATCTCCGAAATGCCCCATGCGCGTTCCATATCAATGAAAATCCCCAATATTTTTTATAAAAGTTTGGTTTATATATATAAAAAAAATCTGTGCATCGAATTTTATATATTTGAATTTAAAGGTTAAAAAAAAAATTTTTGAAAAATTTTGAAATTTTTCGAAAAATTTTCAAAATTTCAGAATTTTTCATTTTTTTTTTTTCATTTCTTTTGCAAATTTAACTTTAAATATTACTAAAGGGTACATTATATGCATTACGGCATGCATTTATCACAAAAAAAATTTAAAAAAAAAATTATTTTTGAGAAAAAAATTGCATTTTATGTGTCGTCGTAGAAATCTTCGAAATGCCCCCTGCGCATTCCATATCAATAAAAATCACCAATATTTTTTATAAACGTTTGGTTTATATATATAATTAAAACTGTGCATCGAATTTTATATATTTGAATATAAAGGTTAAAAAAAAAATTGAAAAATTTCGAAAAAATTTCAAAATTTTTAAATTTTTAAATTTTTTTCTTTTTTTTGTAAATTTTAATTTAAATATTACTCAAGGGTACATTATATGCATTGTAGCATGCATTTATCACAAAAAAAATTTTAAAAAAATTTATTTTTGAGAAAAAAATGGCATTTTACGCGGCGTCGTAGGCTTCGAAATGCCCCCTGCGCATTCCATATCAATGAAAATCCCAATATTTTTTATAAAAGTTTGGATTATATATATAAATAATTCTGTGCATCGAATTTTATATATTTGAATATAAAGGTGTAAAAAAAAATCAAAATTTTTGAAATTTTTTCGAAAAAATTTTGAAATTTTTAATTTTTTTTTTTTTTTTTTTACCTTTATATTCAAATATATAAAATTCGATGCACAGTTTTATTTATATATATAAACCAAACTTTTATAAAAAATATTGGGGATTTTCATTGATTTGGAATGCGCATGGGGCATTTCGAAGATTTCTACGACGACGCGTAAAACTCCATTTTTTTCTCAAAAATGACTTAAAAAAATTTCTTTTTGATAAATGCTTGTCATAATGCATATAATGTACCCCTGAATAATATTTAAAGTCAAAATTTCAAAAAATAAAGAATTGATTTTTAAGGTTTTTTAAGGTCCCTCGTCCCCTTAAGTAGACAAAGTGTTAACCTTGGTATCTGCAGGATGTTTAAAATAAAATGCATAAAATATTTTAATTATAAGATGCTTTATTTAAATTTAAATTAATTTGTAAAATGCATCGCAAATGCATCATAACTTGTGTAATGGTGAACGAGATATTTTAGCACCCTGTATGTGTTGATAACTTGCCCTTCCTAATAAGAGAGAATAACACGTGAAAATTGTTTTTTTTTACATTGGAACTGAAAAAAAGCCTTTTCATCAGTATCGGTGAGTAATTTTCTTTATTTATATCACACCACTTAATAATATATATATATATATATTATAGCAAAATATCCATAGACTGGTGTAGCATCCATACATGGAAAGAAATCATGTGCCTCTCTAAGGCTACGGTCGGCAACAGGCAGAAGCGGTCCACATCCGGACCGCGGAAGGTGCCTAGACCTCCCAAAATTTTCCATTTTTGGTCAAGTGCAAAAAGTCAAAATTTTTGCACTTGGAGTTCTTGCTTGCTGGAGTGGCTTTCTTGAAAGATATTCTGAAATATTTAAATACTCTCAACACCGAGTTATAAGGAAATGGAAAATTAATATGTGATCTGATACAAAGTGTGTCTGCTTTTCGTCGCAAGCTGCATAACTTTGAAAAACATGTTTCAAATGAAGAATTTATTCATTTTACAACAATTCTTGAAAATAAAAAGAAGAATTCCGAAATATACACTGCAGTGTTCCTAAGTTTTATGTGAAATCTTGTGAAGGAATTTGAAGCAAGATTCCAAGACTTTGCAGAGATAGGTAAATTGTCTCAATTCTTTAAATCGCCTTATGAAGTTGCTCCAGCTGAATAATGGTCTGATGTGGCTGCGAAGTTTTTCAGTCTTGAAAAGCCTTTATTTCGAAAACGAAAATAATTGACTTGCAAGAAGATAATTCTTTGGAAATGTATAAAACTTCATCCCCTGAAAAATTATGGGGGAAAACATGTCAGTGAAAAGTATGAAAATTGCAAAAAACAAGCTATTAACCTGTTTACTATGTTTGACTCTACACATATATGTGAAACAACTTTCTCCAAAATGAATTTTTTAAAGAACAAATATCGTTTGAGATTAACGGACCTTGAAGACGCTCTTCGCATTAGCTATTCCCCCTTTAAATCTCTATAATCTACATCCTAACTATAAAAAACTGGCTCAAGACTACAAGTGTAATTTTTCAACGAATATCTGCCTTTTCTGTTTTTTATGTATATGTAAAAAAATTCAGAACGTACACCTGTTCATGTAGTAATTTTTCAGAACGAATGCCTCGCTTTTCTATTTTACATTATATGTATGTGTACGTAAAAATAAAAATTTTAAAGCAATAAATACTTACGTTACTTTTGTGTTTGTGGAGCTCGATAAAAAATTTTAAAAATTTTTGGACCCCACTTAAAATTACTTGGCGACCCCTGTTCTAAAGCATTAAATAACATATGTAATAGGCTTACATATTCTTTCTCGTTTTATAATAAAATTGAATACGTGAAAGAAATGGAGAGCTATTCAAATTGGAGTCAAATATTATTCAATAAATGCCCTTCTTTCAAAGTATGAAGGGATAATCCAAAATCCGTCCAAAATATTCAACTTTAATTCATATGCAAAAAAAGTATGCTTTCAGTGTTTGAGCTTGGCATAAAATTGCCTTTTTCTATGAATTTTTCATGAAGCATTTGACTTTGTCGCAAAACAATATTTGTGATGAAAAGAAAAGTTTTACAAATAAACTGCATTTGAAGTATGACGTATAGAAAAATATGAAATATTTATACATATATTCCATTTAGTATTTATATTTATAGAAGTGGCAAAGAATATGTTTATATCGAAGCTGATATTGATGTGATAGCCTTGGGATCAGAGAAAATATAAATACTATAATATTCAATTAAAAAACAGATTAGAATTATTAGTTTGTTGACATAATTGTATATTGATATTGTTAATAAATAACATTCGTCTATAAATTAATATCCTGAACAGTGCAAGATATCAAACTTAAAAAATCAATTAATAGAAACACGATGTCATATAGATGGAAAATGCAGAACACGAGGAGCATGGAAAAATCACAAGATGATTATGGGGCGATCTCCTCGTGAGAGGAAAGTTTTAAAACCCTGGAAATAAAAGATAAGAGAGGTTGGTCTGTTCTACAGTTTTATCTTATCACAAGGGCAAACAAGTGAAAATGTAATGATTAAAATAAAGTAAAGATCTTGTGAGGAAGAATCAAATGCAATGAGTAAAAAAATTAATGAAAGAAACAAGGTATCACAACAAGTACGAATAAGGGAGCTGAAAGAAAAACTCAAAAAACATGCATACTAAAAAGAAAATAAACGTTCAAGTGCGAGTATTACTCGCGCACTGGTGTGCTTTACAATAATTATATTACGAAGGTGAGTCAGAAAATAAGTTTCCCCTGGCAACTGTGAACAGAGATGTGTGCGAAAGACAAAAAATGTAATGAAACATTAAAGATAAGATGTAACTTTATTTTTCTACTTAAGTGCCAAGTGAGTTCAGACATTTGTCATACAATTTATAAGCTTCATAAAGCGCTCCAGGAAATAAAACAGGGCTCTGCATACAAAAGAAACGTTGAATGGATTGTGTGACTTCAGCATTGCTTACAAAGTAGTAGTCAAGCATTGTTTTCGTCTGTAGTGGCCGTGCACGTCCGTCCAGGTCTCGGTCTGTCCAACACTTGCTGACGCCCCTCACTGAATTGGCGGCACCATCTCCGCAGCATTTGTTTCGACACCACATCTGACCCATAGACTCCCACGTGGCGTTTATGGATTTCTTGTTCCCGATACTCCACGTTCCCATTCATAGCGGACAACTACTCTCACTTCCTCCTTTGACCACGAATTCGCAACGCACTTTCTCTCCATACCTATCGGGAACAAAATGATCCAGAGCCCTGATTTTTTCAACGAGCACTTTTTGAAGCTTATAAAGGGGTATGACAAATGTCTCAACTCACTTGGCACTTATGTAGAAAAATAAAGTTACGTCTTATCTTTAATGTTTCATTACATTTTTTGTCTTACATACACACCTCTGTCCACAGTTGCCAGGGGAAACTTATTTTCCGACTCACCCTCGTAATAAGTAGCTGTATTACTACAATAAAATCGTTGCTAAAAGAATAATAAGACTTTGTGAAAAACTATACAACATAGGGTTGTGTACAGCTGTATATACTAGAAAAGTATAAATGGATATACCATGAAAGTTCAGAGATATATGGAGCCTAATTATTATCAACTATTGCTATTATGTAAAAGTGATCTTTTTTTATCTTATCCTAATCAGTTTATGATGAACTTAATGGGTGCTGACAATAAAAGTACTGCATTTTTAAACTTCATTTGGCATTTTATAAGCCCAAATTCAGCATAGTAATAATCTTTTCTTTTTAAAGTGTACCTAAAAAAAACCTTGTTCAAAGTTTAAACTTGGTATTCAACTAAACGCTCTTGGAAAGGAGGTCGCAAAGTTGCAAAGTCACCTTGGTCCGTGCCGCGTTTTTCCAAATAGGTTTTTAACTAACCTTTAAAGACACGGATGGCGTATTAAGAGAGCCACTCAATGAAATCTAGTCGTAAATCCTATAGTAATTATGTAATTAGTTTGGATTAAATTAGTCGGTTTAAACAGTTTGATGTGTATTGATTTTATACTGCTTCTGGGCATTACATTACTCAAATAAATAACTAAAAGTTGTTATCAAGGCTTTAAAAGCCGATGGTGCATTGAGAAAGCACACCCGTATCTTTATGTATGTCCCAACCGCCCGTATATTTAAAGGTTAATATATCGGCTAATTACTGACAAATATTTTCGAAAATAATTCTTAACAATCCTGTTATACTTCTGCGACGATAGGTACCCACAGCGCTCCTCAACGCCTTTACTGAATACCCACTAATTGAAATTTTTGTGTAACGGAAAAATGCGATGTTCTCAAAAACTATGTGACCTAGGGTAATCGCTATAGTTTTCCTGCAAGTTTTAAATTAACTTCTATTACCCCTATTTTTCGAAATGTTAGTTTCAGTAGATTCGGAAATAGAGGGGGAGGGGGCAAATTTTGCATTACATTTTCGACGAATCTCTGAAAATATAATTTCTAAAATTAAAAGAAATGTATTTTTGAGTTTGGCGTTACGAAAGCTTTTACACGATATACAAAGAAAAGATTTGTTTCTAGTAACTTAATTAGCTCCTCTACATTTTTCTAAATATATTTGTGAATGATTAATAATCTATAAATATATGGGTCAACAGCCTTATTATTTCAACCAATTTGAACTTTCCACGTTCCATAATTTACATTAAAAATGGCTGTGACAGACGGGCAGACAGACACCGAAGTGATCTTACAATGGTTCCGTTTTTAGGTTTCCGTACTTAAAAAGTAAAAACGGAACCATAATAAGATCACTCCTGTGTCTGTCTGTCTGTCTGTCTGTCTGTCTGTCACAGTCATTTTACACGTAAACTATGCAACGTGGAAAGTTCAAATTCGGGGAAGTAATAAAGACCATTGACCCACATATTTTCAGATTAATAAACATTCATAAATATATTTAGTAAAAAAGTAGAGGGGATAATTATGCTACTTGAAAAAAAATCTTTTCTTTGCATATCATGTGGTGTATCCTGTGAAAGCTTTTGTAACGCTGAACTCAAAAATACATTCCTTTTAATTTTAGGTATTATATTTTCAAAGATATTGTTGAAAATGTAGCGAAAAAATAAATCCCCTCCCCCCATCTAATTCCGAATCTACTGAAACTAAAATTATGAAAAAATTAGAGGTAGTAGACGTTAATGTAAACCTTGTCGGAAAATTATAGCGATTACCCTAGGTCACATAGTTTTTGAGTAATTAGCATTTTTCTGTTATACACAAATTTCGATTTACGGGCATTCAGAAAAATTGTTGAGCATCGCTGAACATACCTATCGTTCCAGAAGAATAAAAGAATTGTTGATAATGATTTTCGAAAAAAATCATCGGTAATTAGCCGAGATATTAACCCTTAAAGGTACGGTCAGTTTGGACATACACAAGGACAGGGGCGGCGTACTCTATGCCTAGTTAACAACTTTTAATGATATATATGTGTAATGTAATGTCCAGTAACAGTATAAAAGCAATAAACGTCAAATTGTTAAAAACATACTAATTTAGGGGTCTCGGGACTCTAAAAAGTGGAGAAAATGAAAAAAAGACCATTTTCAACATTTAATGTCTTAAAATGTATATGATTTTAAAACACAATTTTAATTGGGATAAAAAATTGCAAGATACAGAATTAGTATTTATAGGGGGCTTGAAACTGTTAGACATTTGTCGAACAAGAAATTGGCATAACAGTTTACGCGCAGGATTACAAAATAAACATTGCAACTAGAATGAAAATTTTCGTGCTTACTTACACTTCAGATTGTAATAATTTCCCTGAACTTAAATAAATTTGTATTTAAAGCATTTTTATATTTTTAATGCAATGTTGCATTTAGATAATACAAAATTTTGAAAATTTCAACAGTAAAATCACCTAAAAAAATATTTTCTTGAACAATAAAAAGGAAATTTTAGGTTCAGTTTATACAGACTAACATGAAATATGTGCTTTGAAAATTTCATGAAAAAATATTCAGAAGTTTTTGAGGTATCCTGCGCGTTATGCCCAAAAAACGCCATTTGGAAAATAATTACTTTAAAGTTTCGGAAACGCCACTTCAGCTATTGAGCGGGTATAATTCTAAAAGCCAAAACATTTGTTCTAATGGGAATTTCAAGGAAACAATTATATCAAAATATTCAGAAAAGATAGGAGTTTAACATCTAAAAAAATTAAAATTTCTTAAATTTTGAAGCTTTAAGAATCCTGCGACCACTTAATCCTTTCCGACACGGAGTAATTCTATATATAAACTTATGAAATAATGAACGGACACCAGAATTTATGAACGAATTTATTAGAAAATGCGAACTTGCTTATTTTTCCGTACATGATAAAAGGAAAATTTTAATTAAATATTCTTGGTGCCGTTTGTCTGTTTTGGAATTAAAATTAGGTGTCCGTTTTTTAAGGGCATCGCCCTCGAAAGATTTAATTAGAATGAATCGCATAAATACTGTGGGATTCGCGATAATTTGCATTGATTGTATGTCTCAATACGCCTCGAGTGACTTTAAAAGTTAATTAAACACCTATCTGGAAAAACGCGGAACTGACCAAGGTGGCGTTGCAACTTTGAGACCTCAATTCGAAGCGCACTTAGCACAATGCCAAATTTAAACTTTGAACAAAGGTTTTGTTTTAGCTGCACTGTGGAAATAAAGGTTATTACTACGCTGAATTTAGTTTCATGAAATGCCAAATGAAGTTTAACTATGCACTGCTTTTATTGTCAGTACCGAATTAAGTTCATCATAAACAGATTAGGATAATATTAAAAGGAGAGTTATACGAATAGCTATATTTGATATTATTTAGGTTCCATATCTCTTTTAACGTTCATGGTATACCCATTTACACTTTTCTAATAAATACAGTTATACCCAATCCTACGTTGTATAGATTTTTACAAAGTCTTAGTATTTTTTTTTTTTTTTTTTTTTTTTTTTTTTTTTTTATAATAATACAATTACAAATTCATATATTTATTCTACGGAACCCTCTGTGCGCGAGTAATGCTCGCACTTGACCGTTTATTACTTTTTAAGTGTAGAACCCTAAAAAAAGAAAAATTGATAAATTAACTGAAAATATTAATTCAAGCAATTTCTTGAAAGAAATGGCGAACATGGTAGATTAATATACACAATTCCGTCAAATTCCGTCATAGTGAGCATAAGGATAACAGGGAAAATTTGATAAAATTAGTAAAGGCTTACAAACCAAACAAAAGGAAAGATAAATGATTGAAAATGAAACAAAAATGACAGATGAAATACTGATTTGTCAGCGAAATAGTAGATTTCCATTTACGGAACAGAAGATAAGTGAAAACTACGTTCAACTATGTTTGAAAGATTGAATAATTACGCAAAGATTTTCCAATTACGCTGCACTTGTCTTCTTGAGTAGAAAGAAAGGTCAGTCAAATAGGTTGTGCATACATTACAGAAAACTCAACAGGACATTAATGTGAGGTCGATATCATTTGCCATTGATAGAAGAAGTGTTAGATAAGTTAGAAGGAGCTGGAGTATTTACGACAGTGGATTTAAAGAACGGATTTTTTCGCGTAGAGTTTGAGGAATCAAGTCTTAAATATACAGCTTTTATCACGGATGAAGAAGAATATGATTTTTTTCGATCTCCGTTCGGTTTATGTATACCCTTTATTCGATTTCAGTGGTTTGTAAATACGGTGTTCAGAGATCTTTTGAATAATGACACGATTGTATGTATATGGATCATTTCGTAATACCATGAAAAGTCAAAGAAGAGAGACTCAAAAAACGGGAGCAGGTATTTAAGATAGCATTGGAATATGGTCTTGAAATAAATCTAAAGAAGTATCATTTTTTTAAACGTAAGATAGAATTTCTGGAATATATCAATGAAGATGAAACAATAACCAAAATATTAACGGTTCAGAAATTTCCGGAACCAAAAAACGTAAAAAAATAACAGGCTGTCTTCGTATGTTTGTGCCGAAGTAGCCAAAAATCATTGAGTGACATATTACGAAAGGATAAAATTTCAAATTTGGACCTGAACAATGGAACGCATTTAACAAATTAAAACAAATTCTTTCAGAAGAATCAGTATTACAACTTTTTAAGTAGGGAGCAAGCACAACTTAAATTGCACACAGATGAGAGCAGTGACGGATTTGGCGCTGTGTTGTTACAGCAAGTAGAGGACGGACAACTCTATCCATTCCAGTACATGAGTAAGAAGACGTCTTCGCAACAAGAAAAGTATTGTAGTTATGATCTCAAATTGTTTGCAGTGATAGAGGCATTGAAAACATTTAGAAGTTATCTTGTGGCACATAAATTCAAAATTGTAACAGATTGTTCAGTATTTCGAAAGACCCTCGATAAAGAGAATTTACCACCAAAACTATCAAATTGGGCCCTGTTCATAGAAGATTTTCAATATGCAATTGAGCACAGGCCAGCAACTTGAAGGAAATACGCAGATGCTTTAAGCAGGAACATGGATTAAAAGCGTTCAGTAACGATGGTCACCAGATCACAGCAGGATATTACATCAAAGATAATAGCCGTAGAAGATAAAGGTGATTTTTTACAAGATATCAAGAAATTAGTGGAAAATAATATTGGTGGAGACTATATTATCCGAAATGGGTTATTATACAAATTTAACAACGGAAAAAAATACTAGTTCCGAAGGGATACAAAGAGAAATTATAAGAGAGATGCAAAACCGAGGTCATTTTGCAGCGGCAAAAACAGAAGAACTAATCAAGCACGAATTTTATATTCTGAGATTAACCCAACATGTAGAAGCTGTGATTACCAACTGTGTGAAGCGTATATTACAAGGGTGGATCAAATGAAAAAGGAACAGTGATTATAATTTCATTTATTTCTGTGTGAATTTGGTGCAAATTTGTAAAGAGGTAGAGGGAAAATTAAGGAAGCTAACCCCCTGCTTCGCAAAATGAACTTGCCCTACGTAGTCACGCACAAGCACGCGGTATGCACTGGCGATCGCCAACAATATCGTCCGGCAGGCAATCGGTTGTTGTAGTTATTCATCTGCGTCTGGGGAATGTTTGCAAGCAAAAAAAAAGAGCAGCGCAGTGTCATTCATTATTTAGTGGCAGAAAAAGTTGGACTTCGTGAAGTTCATCGGCAAATGAAGGCACTAAATGGAGAACATGCAATGTCATTGACAGGTGTACAGGATGGAAACAAGCAATTCTGCATGGAAATCTGAATAAGTTTCGGTGTACAATATTGGAAGTCCCACCGTATAGCCCGGATCTTTTTCCATATGTCTTTCCCATCTTTGATCCGCTGAAAAACACATTGAAGGGTCACAGATTTTGCTCGGACTGCGAAGTCACGGGCAATGTTCGAAACAGGTTCCGATTTCAGCAAAAAGACTTCTGTGAGCAAGTTATTCACCCCTTGGTAAAAAAGTGGGTTAAGTGCTTGTGTAGCTTTGAAGATTATTTGAAATAGACTATGCCATTTCATTATGTGGCTCCTGTTCTGTTTTCACTTGATACACCCTAATATATTATAGAAAACTGGGGAAAGCTGGAGGATTTTTAAATCCATTTCCAGAGGAGGATAAGACTCTACGAACATAACATATTTATCACATTGGTCCACTAGTACTCAGTTTTAAACAATATTAACTCATCTTTATGGTAGTAGATACCTTTGCCACACTTGTATTGTTCTACTAAAAGAAACTTACAACAATACGATAAGTCATCGTAAAATTGGCTTTACAATAAACAGTATTAGGAAATCCCTGTAAAATAATACCGCACCGCGGTCAGCATTTACTCCAAAAGAATTTGCAGAAAAGTCTGAGAAACAAGAATACAGCATATCCAAATAACAACCGGAATGCCATGGGGAAACGGTCAAGTGGGCAGAATTCACAGAATCTTAATACCAGTTTTGCTAAGTTAAGTGGGGTGACGAAACGAAATGGTATAAGTGCATACCTAAACTCTAGAAGATAATAAACAGCACAGTTACCAGGAGTACCAAAATTAGTCATTTTAAGCTATTGATAGGCTTAAAGATGAATGATGAGGACATGAAAGACATTAGAGAGTTTTTAGCATAAGAATACATACTATAGAAATCAGAGAAGAAGCGAAAAGAAATATTTTGCAGATACAAGAAGAGAACTTGAAGCAGTTCAACAGGAAGAGAAAGGAACCGAAAACATACCAAATTGGCGAGTTTGTAGCTATTCCAAAAACACAGTACGGGGCAAGTATGAAACGCGAAAAAAAAATTAAATCCCTATAGAGCTATCACAGTAAAATTAAACGACCGATACGATGCGAGGAAAGTGGAAAAACATAGTGAACCATGCAAAACATTTTAATACGCCAAGTATATGTAACCCTGGCCTATGAATTAAATGTTGTGTGTTATGCGACGTACTGTACTAGGATTTCCCTCGGAGGGATTAGTCTGAGCGATATTGCTGAGAACATAGATTTAAGAAGTAACATGTGGAAGCAAAGAAAATGAGATGTTACCTTTAATTGTCCATATACTGCGATAGATTGAAATGATAAAAATAAACGAATGGTAGAATTACAAAATCTTACATATAAATTCGTATACACTGTTTAAAAAATGGGAAAGCAAACCATGCAAGATAGACATGCATGGATATAAAATTGAAAGTACGCAATATATTAAAAGTAAAATAGAAAATGAAACACTAAATTATCTTATATCGAAATTTTAACTGTATAAAATGATGTCAAGAGCGTAATCAGACGTTCCGCAGCAATTTGAGTAACTTTAAATGACAAAATATGATGTTTAAAAAGAATGGACTATACTTTATATGGTGTGTTCTCCCCCGGAATAGTGAATATTGTACAATATATGTTTTCCACGGATGCAATGAGGTTGTCGATAAGAGATAAGGAATTCTCTCTTCAAAATCTGATGTAGTATTAAAGTACCGAACACATCAACAGTGGCATGCATTGCATCGTTAGAGTGTGTTTTAGATATGCTCGATCGGATTTAAATGATGAGGGTCTGCTGGCAATTACATAAGCTGTACTGTTTTGTTTTCAAACATATTTTGCACGAGTTGAGCTGTATTTAGCCTGTATTAAATAAAAGAAATCGGCAATAATTGCAAGATAAAATATCACACGGATCTGAATATATCGTCTGGATAACCTTTGAGCTGTCAAAGTGTCTTTTGGAATAATTTACAAATCCATACATATTTTTTCAGCATATCATGCAAGCTAAAATACGCCAATATGAACCCGATTATGAAATTTCACCACAATAAGTTAATATATAAAAAATCTACAAATGACAATTGAGAATATGACCTTATGATAAAATGTCTAGTAAAATGAATCAGAAAAAAAAATCATATCACATTTAAAACGGCACTTCCCTCTGCTAGTGGCCTTGGCGAGAGAGAGAAAAGCCTAGAGAAGGAACACTTTAACAAGTACTTTCGGTCAATCTAGTCACTGTTTCATACAGGACTTTATTCAATATTTACACAATTTATTAAATGCTAGGTGAGTATCTATCAGTTTTGTTGCATTTAAATTGCATGTTTTGTGGAGGAAATGCAGCATTATGAAATATTTAAAGATGATATACCTAATAATTCCAAATTAATGGTAATTGAAATCGCTTTCCGTTCATTTCATCTTTTTAAATTTTAAATTTTTTAGGAACCATTCATAGAGACAATTTTACATTTTAAAACTAACCCGAAGCAAAATTTCATGTCTTTGGGCTCAGCAGTAACACAGAAATAAAAAATTTTTGAAAGTTTTTTGTTTCTTCAGTGTTTTATATAGTGACATTTTTAGAAATTGTTCTATTGCGAGAATTTACGACATGATAAATACAGCCATGTCAATTTTCATGTTTTTATTCCAAACAATTCCATGTAATTCGTTACTTAGATCATCTTTAGATCTTTTTCCGCTTTGTTTAGTCTTTCGATTTTTTAGAATTCGTTCTACAACGAACATTTGCATCTTATAAATTACTGCCATGCCAAACTTCTAAACATCGCACATTTTCAATTTTTATACCGTCGTGTTGGGAAGAAAAAGTACTTTTAAGTGCAATTTGTTTGAAAACTGCATCTCAATTTATTTTTGAAATATTAATTTTTTGTAGTTTTAGCGCCTTTGCTTAATTTTGGCAACTCAAGTACTCCCTTTCTATAGAAAGTAGGGGGAAAATAGTTGGAAAATAGTAATTATACCTTTTTGTTACCTTTTTCCCTTAACTACTTAAAAAAATGTAATTAAAATACGTGCTATTTTGAAAAAATATAAATGAATGATTTCTTTTTCAAAATTTAATTTTAAGTATCTATATTAATATTACAAACAAAGGAGGGCATGTGAATCATGAGATAGCCGATTTTTTTTTTGTAGAGTTTCTTGAATGACGATATCTTTTTTCTTTTTGATTTGTGTATTATTCAGCGATAGTGACGACCTATGCGTACTTTACTGTAGAAGTTGTTTAAGACTTTATCGTAAATGAAGAATTCTTCGGCTGATGCGGATGACGTCATTCTGTACAAAATAAAAGCGTGTGTTTTAAGTCTTAAAACTGAAGTATGTTTTGTACAATCCATATTTATATATTTTATTTTCATCGAGGGTGATACTAAATTCCGAAAAAACAGACTTCCCGTTTTCTACTTTTTTTTTCAATCTTTGTGCAGTTTCGCCTCAAAAAGTGAGATTTGATGCAAAAAGATATAAATAGCTATGAAAACAAACCTGATGAACGTTTATGCTTATTTTTTCTAGTAAATATGGCACAGATGTCATATACGCATCGAGGCACCTAATTGCCGCCAAAATGGCGTTACTTTGCCTGACATGGTAACCAGTGGCGGCTCGTGACTGCCATATTTTGGGGCACTAAATGCATTGCAGAGATTATTATTCTTTTCTTACCATTATTTTTTGAAAGAAAAAGATTACTTTGTTTAATGGTCGAATATTCTGCCAACAAATATGGCAAAGATTTCTTTTAAACCAATAGTGGTAAGAGAAGAATAAATTTGCAAATATGGATTTAGAGCCCCCCAAAATGCCAGTCACGAGCCACTACTGATGTAATCATATATAACGCCATTATAAATTGTTTTGTTCTATAATTATATCATTTATAGATTGTTATTTCCTTTTTAAAATAATAGAAAATGTTTTGTTTATCTTTGTTATTTTTTTTATTTTGTTTTCATATTGAAATAAAAAAATAACGTACTATTAGAGAACGCTGTATGTAACTGGTATTCGAAAACGACGTTCTCGCCAAATTCGTATAAAAATATCATGCTAAACCTGGTGCGTTTATAGCATCTGTGCCATAAATATAAACATTTTATTTATATGTAATATCATTGCTTTTTATATACAATTTACTTTTGTTTGTATGTAAAAATAGGTAAGTGGCTTATTAACACAAAATAAATTGCATAAATCTTTAAAAAATTGCTTGAGTATATGAAACAATGAATAAGTTGCACGAAAATACGCATAAAAAGCTTACTTGTCTCGCAAAACCCATTTTCTCTACCTCGCCAAGGCCCTTATACAGGAAAAGTACCAATTTCATTTTTAAAGACTAAAAAAAATTAATATAAATGGAAATTGTTTTTTTTGAAAATCATGCTTTCATTAAAATTCACAAAAATTTTGAAAATATATATGTTTTTTAAATGCACTAAATATTAGAAAAGTCTTGAAAAAAACCTTAAATGCACGGAGTTCAAATTTAATTCGGTGAGTTCAATTATGGAAGATAAATGGAATTAAATGGGAATTTTGCCAAGTTAGCCAGCTATCTCCAAGTTGACTTCATATATATAAACTTTTTTGTCGCCAAATTTGGCGATATTTCACCACCTTGGCCAAAGTTTGGCGATATCGGGGTAACCCTGTCATTAGTACTTTTCAACAAATACTCATTGTTGAAACTAATGCTGATTTCTCTATAGAAAATCAAACGTAACCATTAAGTAACCCCCCTCCCCACCGTTGCCCCCTTATGTATCGAATTTTAAAAAATATATATTATGTATGCTTGTAATATATTCCAAATTTTAAAACTCTATGTCTACAGGAAGTGGGTGAAAAATGAATCACAAGATTTGAGTGCCACAGACAAATATAACTGCAAGTTAAAAGAAAGCATGTAAAAAAAAAATAAAGAAAATAACAAGAAATGATGCTATGAAGCAAAATATTTTATTACACATCATATAATTGCTTATAATTTTCACACTCAAAATATAAAATATGCTTAGGGCGAAAAAAATGCTATTGAGAGATTATCGCAAAATCTCAAATCAAAGTTTTAATGCCTTTTTTTTTCTTTTAAATGGAAAAACAAATAGATTTATTTTCCTGTTTGATTAAATTTAAATGTGTTATGGCACTTCAATATAACTGCGTGCGCATTTTTTTTTTATTTGCTCCATGTGTTCAAACTAGTTGTCTACGAATACATCAACCGGTGAAAGTGACGCACGCCAAATATCTGTGACGTATGCAGATAAATTGTGCTTTTTTATCAGTTTTTCTATATAATTTTTAAACGGTTTGGATCTTATTTTTCATAGTATGTTCAGTAGGCGACCCTCATAGGTACCTTTTGGTGCAATCAGAAACGAAATCCGACAAAAAAATTTTGAGTTATGCTTGAAGAAAGTTTTTTATTTGGCTTTTTATTTAGTAGGGCATGGCGTTAATATCCATCGTAGCTGTATGTGTCCCTGAGTATTAGCCTTCGCTTCGCTCAGACAATTATGTGTAGTGTAGTGTCGTTTGTTCAGAATTATGCGCGTAAAGGGAAACCGTCTTAAGTGTGAAGTTCAAGGAATAAATACATATTTAACCATATGAGCAAAATTTGAAAATCGGATGTTTCAGGATGACAGAATATGGGTTAATAAATTATCCGTCTATAAATTAATATCCTCAACAATGCAGTATAAGGAACTCAAGGGTTCAATTAATTGATACGCAGTATCATATAGAAATAAAAAGCATAACAAGAGGTGCGTGGAGAAATCAGAAGATGATTATGTGGCGATCTTCTTGAGAAAGGAAGATTTTCAAAACCTGGAAGTAAAAGCGAGAGAGATTGGTCTTTTCTGCAGTTTTATCTTATCTAGAGGACTTGTAATCGAATATATGCTAAGCAAAGGGTTTGTGACAGACTTCTAGGTGAAAATTATTAATATATACGAATGTGTTATGTAATTGATGTCTATGAATAATACTGATCAACTTATCATATTATTTGTTCTAGTACATAATAAATATTGTATATGTAATTAGAAAGTGGTGGGATGTTTTCTTTTAAGTTTAAGTTATTGTTTAAGTTTAGCTTTTAAAGATGAATTAAGCATATATATTTATTTATTTACGGATGTATTCATTTTTCGTTCTAAGTTGAAACACTTTTTAAGAAAATATACGACCAAATCCAACATTAATTACTTTTACTTGCATGAAACCATTTTCCTTCATAAACTGTTCACGTCCTTTATAATATTTTTTTTTCATAAATTTTCAGAAAGCAGTTTGGTTTATCCATTAAGTTATACAATAAATTAATCAAGAACTTTATTATGTAAAACATATTCTACTTAAATATCGAGTGTAGAATAAATTATTGAAATACCAAAGTTTTTCAGGTACAGCATTTGAAAACAATGTGTGATTTTTAATTGATTTTTAAATATTACGTATTTTTCTGAAACATTTATTTAATTTCAGAAGTAAAATGTATTAGAATATTATTTCATTCACAAAATTTTAAAAATAACAATAGGAAAAAAAATAAACTGAAAACAATCTTAAACATTGTATGATGATTTGATTTTACTAAAATGTAAGTATGTTCTTAAAACTATACAAATAAACTAAAAATTTCCATAAAACCATAAAAATATCTTTTCTCTCTTATACTATTTCTATTTTTAGAATAGGATTGTAGACACGAACAGAATGGAGAGCTATTTGAATTGAAGTCAAATGCTATTCAATAGATGATATTCTATGAAAGTATCAAGAGATAATTCCAAATCCTTTCAAAAAATTTCACCTTAATACATATGCAAAAACAGTATGCATTCAATGTCTGAGCCAATGGCAATGACTGGCATAAAGTTGTCATTTTCTATGAATTTTTCATGAAGCATCTGACTCAATCGCAATATATGTTTGTGATGGAAAACAAAAGTTTTCAAAATTCATTCCACAGAATAGTAAGAACTTTTATTCTATTTATTTTATTTTGTTTTGTTTTATTTTATTTATTTACTTTTTTGTCGTACAAATTTTTACTTTTCTCATATTTTGTATGTAAAAACCTGCATAGAGAAAAACTTAGAATTTATTGGCGAAAATTTTCCATCTTAAAAACCTTTTTAATTAGAGGGGGTCAAAATCAACGATTTTATGATACTAAAATTTTTATAAATTCTTGCGCAATTTTAACTAATAACATACTCATAAAAATAAAATTCATAAAAGATAAGAAATGTACGCAATTATATATCTCATGCAGAAGAAGAGATAATTGTGCGGATTAATTTATACCTTGTTATTACTATTTCCAAACATGTCCTAAAAAAGAACAAACAATCTTCTTGAAACACCATCAAAAATTTTGTAAATGCGCTAGGCCTTTCGAAAGATCTGAGTCTTTCTTCATCAGGCGCAAAAAAGACGTCCTTCTACTATGAAAGCAGAGGTAAGACTCATAACACCAGTTCACACCATTTTCATTCACACCAGTTTTAACTTATTTTCTTTGATGTCCTAAAAAATCAGGCTGTTAATTCTTTTCCTAGCAAATTTCAACTGCTTACATTTTTAAAAAATAAATAAAAATCAATATTTTTGACAACTTATAATTTAAAAGAAGGAAGTGGTATCAATGCGAGATTTGACGAGAAAAGGTTCTCTATATAATGTATATAATCTCTGTCATTCCAACTGCTCTATCATATAAAAAGTCTTGAAATTGGAGAAATAACAGTTTCCGAGAAAAAAAAAGAATATTTAGAAGCAAGACACATTTTATTAAAAGAATGTTCTAAGTTTACTTAGAGAAACAACCCAAAAAATAAGAACGAAAAATCAGAATTTTATTTAAAATTAAATCTATACACATAAAACTATAAAAATAAACAAAGAAAATATTATTTAAAAGCCTGTGATCTCTTCTATATACAATCTAAAAACGACATTTTCAATACTGAGCAAAAAAAACTCAAATCTGAGTATGTCGCATAGTCAAAATGACTCCTAATCAAAATTATTCAAGTTTGAAAATCGTATATACTCATTTCGGAAAACACGGACATATTCAAATATGAGCACATGATGGTTTATTCTTGAGTGTGTGCATGTTTTCAGAAATGAGTATATGCATGATTCAAGCATGAATAATTTTCATTCGGAGCCATTTTGACTATGCGACATACTCAGATTTGAGTATTTTTTGCTCCGTTTTGAAAATGCCTTTTTAGAATGTACGCAACATGGTGCATAGCTAACCTTAATCATAAGAAAACTTACAGAGATTAAGTGTGCATACAGTAAAGATAGGGATAAATACTCCGAGACAACAAAATTAATGAAATTACCTCCTAATTTTTCAATGAAATCTTGCGAAGTCTTTCTTTTACGAATTCACCCATTTTTCGATTTCTAAGGCTGAAAAACAAACGCTACGCTTCTACGGTCACATTACGAAGGCTTTTAAGTGTTCTTCTGCGATTACAATAAAAATGTAGTTCGCCACATTTCATCTAATAAAATATTATTGAAAGGAGAGTTTTGTTTGAAATCATATCAAATGAAATACTATGAATAAATTCAACTACACAGGTGAAATTTACTACATTTAACGAATAAAATGTAATTTAGTTTGAAACTGAGTATTTCCGGTATTTCAGAATTGAAAGCATTGAGTTGTCATACTTGAAACAAAAAATTTCATAACAAAATGAAAACATCAATTTGCTCGGATTTGAAAGTGTCAATTTTCTCAGTGTACCATTTTTTAAATGGAATTATACACGAAAAGAAAAGGACTGCTGTTCAAATTGGAATCAAATATTATTATATAAATGCAATTCTTTCAAAGTATGAAGACATTATCCAAAATCCTTTTATTTTTTAAACTTTAATCTACATGCAAAAATATTATGCTTTCAGTGCTTGAACGAACAGCAATACTTCTAGTAAAATTCCCTGTTTGTATGAAGTTTTCACGGATCAACTGACTCTATTGACGAAAATGTTTGTGATAGAAAATAAATATTTAAAAAATAAACAGCATTTGAAATGTAATTTATAGAGAAATATAAAGTATTTAAAAATATATTGCATTTATTATTTATATTCATATTTGTTAATCTAAATAAGAGCCTCATTGTTTTTATCTTTTAAAGTTTTTCTTAAAAAACATGGAATGTAAATTTAAATGGTTTTTTAAAATGGACTGAACGTACTTTTTTTAATTCAATAACAAGTAAAAATTTAGTTGTTGAAAGCTAAAACATGGTTTTATAATCAAAGTTATTGTGCAAGAACATGCAAGAAGCATTGAAAATAATAAATGCAGTATATTTTTAAATACTTTATATTTCTCTATAAATTACATTTCAAATGCTGTTTATTTTTTAAATATTTATTTTCTATCACAAACATTTTCGTCAATAAAGTCAGTTGATCCGTGAAAACTTCATAGAAACAGGGAATTTTACTCATCACTTAGCTTACTGACAGTTTTAGATCATCATTTTATACCAGTTGATCTTCGAATATGTAATCAATCTTATTTAATTAATGAAGCAAACAGTGGCTAGAAGCCGCGATAGTGGTGGATGCGGCGTCGGAAACCGCCATTTCAAAATTCAAAGGAAATTAAACAGTGTACCATTAACACCATTCATTTCGCTTTGAATTATGCTTCGAAATTCGATGGCTGAATCTTCCAACCTAGCATCAAGGTATATTTGCAGTTTAGCGTTACGAAAACCAATTTTGGATATTTTCTTAGAATTTTTTTATTTAAGTTCTAGCGAATTTTTTAGCGCTTTTCACGTTTTGTGCGTTTTTTACATTTTAAAATAAATTTGATTTCAATCTTTTAGCCCAATATAGCATTCGAATTTATTTCTGCGATTTTTAGAGTTTTTTCCCGTTTTGTGGTTTTTGATATTCATAAAAGAAATCCGGTTTCAAACTTTACACCTAATATTGTAATTTTTTCCGTTGCAATTTTCGAATTTTAAGTGATTTTCAATAAGATTTTTATCGGGTTTTTTCACTTCGCGGTGGTTTTTTAGTCTTCGTGAAAGGATTCTCATTGGAATGATTTATACTATAGTGAATTTCATTCTCTGGAATTTGTTTTATTTTTAGAGAATATTTATGCTATATTTAGCAGGGTTTTTGCGTTTTGGAGGGATTTTTCTAGATTCGTAAAAATAAATCCGATTTTAATCTTTTAGTCTATATTAAGTTCTGTCCTCTTTTCAATAAAATTCTTTCGGACTTCGTACAGCATTTTTTTTTTTTTTCCAAATTTTTGTATGGGATTTTTAGATATTTTTCTCGTTTGATTTATTTTTTACTGGCTCGGGCAACGGTGGGAAGGAGAGGTCAACTAGTCATTATATAAGAAATGTTTCGAGCGGATGAATTTGGGAAAGATATAAATTAACGTTTATTAAGTGGATTTAGTATTACCATCCTCAAATTTTGGCCTTTTCTAACTCTATATAGAATATATAAAAAATATAGTAACTATATGTTTTCCCACGATTATTTAGCCCAAAAAATTCAGATGAACGAGTAAGTGGAAAAGGATAACATTTTAGTTGATGTAAAAGTTGAGGAAACACACACAAAAAAATAAATAAACTATCAATTTTTAGGGACATTTTCACTATTATTCGATTGTAGATCCAGTCGATCAGGTTTTATCCTATACAGTTTTTTTAAATACTGATCATTTGCTAGTTATTATGAATTAAACTATCTAATTTATTTTTTTATATTTTTGGAATTTTATCCTTTTTCCATTAACACGTCCAAATATAGTGATAAAAGGAGGAGATACCATTTGAAAATGAAAGTTGTTCCAATTTTTACAACTATAAAGAACTTAACGAATTAATAACTAGTACGAATTAAAACGAAACTTTTCCTTTGTTCTTGTATTAATTACAACTGAAGATATATAGCATCGGGTTAGTTTTTTGTTTGTTAGTTTGTTTTTGTTTTTGTATGTATAACTGTACATCGAATAAATTTATTAAATGCCATTTCCTTAGTAATACAAACATTTTTATTCCTCAGGAGTCACGTTTCACTGCATGACAAGTGTAGTCAAAAATTTCATTTTCTTTTGAAGAAAAATGTATATTTGTATAGATCAAACGACAAGAGATGACATCAAAGATATTTTTTACATCGGTTTAGGAATAAGGAATAATAAAATAAGCTTCTTTCCTTGAAGTAAGGCACAATACAGATTTGCAATATAATTTTTGTGAAGAAATTATTCAAATCAATATTGTTAAAAAAATAATAGCTTTTTAGAAATTGAAGAAAATTTTCGGTTAGCTGGGCGCCAGTGTTATACACAGACACACACACACACACACACACATATATATATATATATATATGTAGTATATATATATGTATGCGCACATATATATATGTGTGTGTGTGTGTCTGTGTGTGCATATCTATATATGTATATATAACACTGGTGCCCAACTAACCGAAAAGTACCGATATTTTAATTATTCTGTGCCTGTTATAAAAACGTATTACATTATTGCTATAGTACCAGAGAAATCACTTGAATAAAAACATATAATTCTAAATATTTTACATTGTTATGATAAATTTTATTATAATATATGCAGAGTGACCTAAACTGGATTAAACATATTTAAAATTTAAAAATAATTAAAGGTTCAGAGCTGTTGGAGATATTCTAACAGAAGATTAAATTAGGAAGTCGTTAATTCCTTTATTGTTATTTTAGTTTCAAATAATGTCAATACATGGCGCTGCTATATCTCAAATGATTAAAAATCTCAAACTAACGCATAAAAATATATCAAAGTTAGCTCATCTTTTAAACTTTATTCTGTTTAGTTGATGGAACGCCAAAAGAGATGGCTTGTGTTTTAAAAGTGTCCCATTATATTGAGGAGTATTACACTATGAAACAATGCGGAAGCATCAATCGCTGGTATTTGGAACTCAAATATGAAGCTTGGTAAAGATATCCCTGATTTCATACGTTAGTCTGCTGCAAAAATAACTTTTGTTGCTGCCATTGTTTACTTCGAATCGGATTTTAAAAACATCTAAGCCATTTTACAATACCCTTTGCATTGTTTTAAAATTTATTATTTAGCAACGAGTGATAAAAAGTAACATTTTTCTAGGAGATCACCGAACTTTTTTAATTCACGCATTGTAATTTTAATAAATAAAATTGCTTATCCATTACACTTTATTAAATTAACCCTCTAATGCACATGGTAGAATGCGTTTCAGAAATTGCTAAATTCAGATAATCGGAATTCAAACCAGAAAATCTAAACAGTAAATTTCGGTTTATTTAATATAGAAATGTCTGTTATTAAATAAACCAAAAATATCTATTTTAAATTTCTGGTGTGAAAGGAAATATGTGATTAAAAAATCTACTAAGTCGGAAGTCCTGATGGTAGCATAAATGGTACCGTGAGCATTAGAGGGTTAATATAACAGTAAATAAAAGATTGATTTCATGCATGATCTTTCCTTCAATAAAAATGTATGGAGAAAACTGCTACAGTGTAAGTATCTTTATGTATATTTAAATATTTAACTTCTAACATTTAACACAAGTTTACATGAAAGTAGAAAATACTTTACTTTAAACATTTCTCTACTTTGTTATTCCACAGATCGTTGAACAAAACTTTAGATCATCGCTTATGTTATATAAACAAAGTTTCCTATTCATTTTCTTAAGAGAATAGTTTTATTGTTGAAACTCTGTATTGTAAATAAATTTCCTTTTCGCATACTGAGAGATTCTTATATCAATAAATAATAAGAATATTATAAATGATTTATTCACAGATACTGAATTTTACTTATTATTTTTACGTTTGGATTTTTCGTTGTAATTCATCGTAAATAGAGTAGCTAAGCTTATGAAAATAGATACAAACAATTTGTAAAATTTCTTTCATTCGGAGGAATTTGGACAAAAATGCACGAGATGAACCTACCATTGTCGCCATGCTGGATTTTTATTCTTTACTTTTATAGCTTCTTAAAGACAACTCGTTTAAGCCGGTATCGGTAAGTTCTTTAATCTAGATTTCCATAGTTTAGACTAAAAAATCCAATCTGAGCGTGTACCGTATGCATATTTTAATATTCTGATTAAAAAAGGGGGGGGCTACTAATGCTTGTCTAGAAGTGTCGAAATGATATTTTTCTTGTTGTAAGATGAATGGTGTATTCAAAGTAACAGAAAAATACGCTTCAAAAAATTACACAGAGAGATTCTTATATCAATAAGTAACAAGAATATTATGAATGATTTAGTCACAGATACTCAATTTACTTATTATTTTTTATGTTTGGATTTTTTTCGGTAATTTATGGTAAACAGAGTGGCTAAACTTATGAAAACAGGTACAAGCGATTCTTAAAACTTCTTTAATCGGGAGAATTTGGACAAAAATGTACACGATGAACCTACGATTGTCGCCATGCTAGAGTTTCTTTCTTTTTTTCCTCACTTTTATACCCTCTGAAAATCAACTCGTTTAATCCTTTCCGGCGCGGAGTAATTCTGTTTATAAACTAATGAAATAATGGACTGACACGGGAATTTCTAAATTATTAGAAGTTATTAGAAAATACGAACTTGCTTATTTCCACGTACATTATAAAAAGAAAATTTCAATTAAATATTCTTGGTGCCGTTTGTCAGTTTTGGAATCAAAATAGGTGTCCTTATTTAAGGACACCGCCCTCGAAAGTGTTAAGCCAGTATCGGTAAGTTCTGTAATGTAGATTTCTATAGTTTAGGCTAAAAATTATAATCTGAGCATGTGCCCTATGCGTATGCCATTACTCTGATAAGGTAAAGGTACTCTACTGCTTGTCTAATAAAGTGCCAAAATAATATTTTTCTTGTTGTAAGATGAATGGTGTATTCAAATTAACAGGAAAATATTCCTCAAATAATTACACAGAGAGATTCTTATATCAATAAATAACAAGAATACCATAAATGATTTATTCAAAGATACTAAATTTTACTTATTATTTTTTAGGTTTGGATTTTTCGCTGTAATTTATGGTAAATAGAGTAACGAAACTTCTGAAAACAGATACAGACGATTCGTAAAATTTCTTTGATTCGGAGGATTTTGGACAAAAATGTACACGATGAACCTACCATTGTCGCCATGCTAGAGTTTTTTCTTTACTTTTATAGCTTCTTAAAGTCAACTCATCCAGTATCGTTAAGTTCTGTAATCATTATTAGGACCGAAATTATATGATTTACTTTGTGATTTATGTGTACCTAAGGATTGTGAAACATTAAAATATACTGAAATTGTTGATATTTTGCTTAAACACTTAAGCCCCGCCCCCAACAAATTTATAGAGCGTATTAAATTTAGAAAAAGTTTTCCAAATGAAGCTGAATCAATTCAAGATTTTGCTGCTAGTTTAAAAAAGGGTACGACCTTTTGTTCATTTACAGGTAATTCTTTAAATGAAAATTTACTGAAGCAGTTTCTGCGCGGTCTGAAAAACGAAAGTATTCAGAATAAATTGATAACTCAAGTTGGTGATTTAATTTTGAAAAAGCGGTTGAGAAAGCTATAGCTTTGTACAATGTAGATAGCGAAATTTCTGAAATTAAGCATAAAAATTTCAATGTAAATAAAATTTCCAGCACGGAAAATGTACAAAATAAGAAATTACAAATTGTTCTATAAAACAGAATATCAACAATCATGTAAATAATACACATTCTGACATGAATAAAAATAAGTTAAAGTGATATCGATGTGGAAATGCCGCACATTTAGCAAATTTATGCAAATTTATTTATGTTACTTGCAACCTTTGCAGGAAAAAGCGCCATTTAAGCAAGGTATGTAGAAGTACAAATTCTCAAAAACAGGTAAATTCTTTAAATACAGTAAATGTGTTAACTGTTAAATATGATAAAGGTTCAAATCCTATAAAGTTGTCTGTAGAGGTCTGCACGGGCCGGAATTTCCAGGCCCGAGCCCGGCCCGTTTGCATTTTTACAGTTCTCAGCCCGGCCAGCCCGGCCCGTAAAAAAATCAGTGAAAACAGGCCCGGCCCGACACAATTTCTACAAAAAAAAAAAAAAAAAAAATCCGTTTTTTTTTCAACATACAATTAAAATTCTTTTAATGAATACTACATACATATTTATGGGAACATTTTACAGTATATTTTACATTACTATGATGTTCGCAAAGCAGAAAACACACAATAGTAAACATTAACGATTACTTATAGTGTTTTAGTAATCGTGTGTACAGACATTTCAAAATGGATATAAGGATTCATTAAAAGATTAATGCAGTTTAGAATAAAGGATTAAAAACATGATAACTTTTGAAGCTGTATAATAAAAAGTATATTTGTGAAAATATTTCTCTCATTTTTAAGGTTTTTCTCAAATCTAAAAGAGCTATATTTCGACACATTTATGAATTCTTTTCTTTTCGGAAACGCGTAAGATTGGCAGGTATTCTTATTCAGAAGCTATGTAAATGTCGTTTTTTTTCATAGATAAAAGCAATGTATCTTTCTGAAAATACTGTCAAAGTTAGCGTTTTGAAACGAATTTCCGGAAGCGATAGCACGGGAAAGGAGAAAAACATACAGTCACGTGACAAGAATCTCTGTTATCTCTGTATGTAATTTATCAAATATGGAAAAAGCTATTCGTTTCCAAATGCCTTCAATAGGCAGGCCTGTCAATTTTATGCCTTTATAGTTAAAAATTTTGTCAGAAAATGTGTCTGAAAGCTTCGCATTGTTGAGGAGTGAATATGAGAACCACCTTAAGGTATATCTACAAAGATACTGTTAAGAGAAGTTCATTATCACTATTAATATTACAAAACACAATGACTGTTCTGCACATCCTGAGATCGATTAAGACCAGTTCCGTCCCGGCACGAGTCTGCTGAAAAAAAATTAAACTCGGAATCAGACATCTTGTAACTGTACGATGCCGATCTCTACGATGGACATGTTACATTTCTGTATTGATGTTGTTAAATTCGCATCGGCTCGTGACGCACATTTACACTTATCGAGAAAATTATATTCATTGAAAATAGGCCCGATTAATTTTTTTGCCGGCCCGGCCCGTTGAAAAAATTGTCCTAATTCTGCCGGCCCGGCCGGCCCCTTTGGAAATTCGCCTTCATTCCGCCGGGCCGGTACGGGCCTAGGGCCAAGCCCGGGCCCGTGTAGACCTCTAGTTGTCTGTTTTCCTTGAAAACAAGGCTAGAGCTGATATGGAATTAGATACAGGATCTGGAATTTCTGCAGTTCTTTTAAACAGATTTCGCAGAGTTTTTCCTGATTATAAAATTTTCCTCCAGATGCTCAGTTAAAAACTGCAACTGGTGAAATTTTCAAATCTGTAGATTATGCTAAAGTAAATGTTACTTATGAAAATAAAACTAGAAAGGTAAAGTTGTATTTGATAAAAGTAGATAAATTTCCATTATTATTTGGTAGAGAGAGATTGGGTATCTGAATTTGATATTTTTCCACATAATTTAAAATCAATATATGTGAATGAAGTTGTAAATTATTCTCATAAATTACAAGGTTTCTTACAGGAATTTTCAGATTTATTTACTGATAAGGCTGGTAAAATTAAACGTTTACAGGCAGACCTTTATATTAAAAAGATGCTACACCCATATTTTGCAAAGCTAGGGCTGTCACTTATGCACTACATGCAGCAGTCAAGGAAGAATTACAAAATTTACAAGACGCAGGTATTATTACACCAGTTATAAACAGCAAGTGGCAAACTCCTATAGTTCCAGTGGTAAAGCCTAATGGGAAAATTCGTTTATGAGGTGACTTTAAAGTAACATTAAATACATTTCTGAAAGTTGAAAAGCATGCTTTACCTAAGACAGAAGATGTGTTAGCTACATTAGCTGGTGGTGTACATTTTACAAAAATTGATTTAAATCAAGAATATCTTCAGTTACAGTAGATGAAAAATCACAAGAATTATTGACCATTAATGCACCAAATAGCCCAGCGGTTAGGGGGTTGAATTCGGAATTAATTATGGAAAAGCTAAAAATTGTTTTAATCCCTTCTGTTTAGGTCTAGAATGAATATGCTATGTTTTCCCCCTCGTACTAGGTGAGCGTTAGGAAATATCTATAGAATTATAGTCAAAAAACACGTTTTTTTGCATACCAGAACAATATCTCAAAATAGCTAACTCTATCAAAAACATTGCCAGTACAAATGATGTAGAGCTTAAAATTCTAAGTAAAATGAGTACCTACACTCAATACTTATGTTGAATATTAAGGTCACAATTCTACTTCAAAATTTTAGACCCATCATCAGGGGGATGACCTCAGAATTAATTAGGAGAAAACTGGAAATTGTTTTAATCCCTTCCGTTTAGGTCTAAAATGAACGTACTATGTTTTCTTCCTCGTACTTGGGTGAATGTTAGAAAATATGTACATATGTATTTTCGAAAAACACGTTTTTTTTTAGTTACCTTAACAATATCTCAAAACAGCTAACTCTATAAAAAACATTGTCAATACAAATGTTGTAGAGCTTAAAATTCTAAATAAAATGAATACCATCATTAATATTTTTGTTCAACATTAAGGTCGCAATTCTATTTCAAAATTTTGCCTTAATCGCTAATCAATAGCTTGAAGCCAGGAGAGACCAAGTTAACTTAACAATATCTCAAAATAGCTAACTCTATCAAAAACATTGTTAGTACAAAGGTTATAGAGCCTAAAATTCTGAGTAAAATGAGTACCTACACTTAATATTTTTGTTCAATACTAAGGCCGCAATTTGAGATATTGCTAAGTTAACTTGGTCTCTCCTGGCTTCAAGCTCTTGATTTGAAAAATTTTGAAATAGAATTGCGACCTTAATGGTGAACAAAAATATTAATGATGGTACTCATTTTATTCAGAATTTTAAGCTCTACAACATTTGTATTGACAATGTTTTTTATAGAGTTAGCAGTTTTGAGATATTGTTAAGGAAACTAAAAAAAACGTGTTTTTCGAAAATAAATATGTACATATTTTCTAACATTCACCCAAGTACGAGGAAGAAAACATAGTACGTTCATTTTAGACCTAAACTGAAGGGATTAAAACAATTTCCAGTTTTCTCCTAATTAATTCTGAGGTCATCCCCCTGATGATGGGTCTAAAATTTTGAAGTAGAATTGTGACCTTAATATTCAACATAAGTATTGAGTGTAGGTACTCATTTTACTCAGAATTTTAAGCTCTACAACATTTGTATTGACAATGTTTTTGACAGAGTTAGCTATTTTGAGATATTGTTCTGGTATGCAAGAAAACGTGTTTTTTAACTATAATTCTATACATATTTCCTAACGCTCACCTAGTACGAGGGGGAAAACATAGCATATCCATTCTACACCTAAACAGAAGGGATTAAAATAATTTCCAGCTTTCCCCTAATTAACTCCGAATTCGGCCTTTTTTTACTCCCCTACCACTGGGCTAAAAAGGATTATTCCAATTCCTTAAATTATCCGTGGGTCTTGCTAGTTCTCCTGCTATATGGCGAAGAAAAATTGAACATATTTTAAGTGGAATTGAGGGAGTTACAATTTTTATAGATGATATTGGGGTTACAGGTGAAACGGATGAAATTCATTTACAAAGATTAAAGCAAGTATTGGAAAGATCATGGGTTTATAACATTATGATAAATAAATAAAAATCATTCTTCATGGCAGATGAGATTACATACTGGGCTATAAAGATGATAAACTTGGTATTCATAAAACACAAGATAAAACTGAGGCAAATTTAAATGCTCCAAGACTAGTAAATGTATCTCAGGATAAAGCTTTTCTAGGCTTAGTTACATATTGTGCTAAGTTTGTGCCAAACTTATATACTATTGCAAATCCTTTAAATAATTTGCTTAAGAAGAATGATAAGTTTAAGTGGTCCTATAAGTGTGAACAAGCATTTAAAAGTATATAAAAAAAGAAATTACTTCTGACAGGGTTTTTACTCACTTTAATCCTAAGTTACATTTAGTTTTAGCTACTGATGCTTCTCCTTATGGTACCTCGGCAGTTCTTTCGCATATGATGCCCGATAACACTGAAAAACCTATTGGGTTTGTATCCAGAACTTTGAATAATGCAGAAAAATGGTATACTCAAGTTGATATTATATGGGGTTTGAAGAATTTTTTTCAATATTTGTATGGCAACAGGTTTACCTTATTTACTGACAGTAAACCGTTAGTGTCTAAGTTTTCTCCTTCTAAAAGTATTCGTATTTTATCGGGTGCTAGAATATGCAATTTATTTACAAACGTTTACATGTGATATCTGTTATAAGAAAACTACTGAACACGAAAATGTTTATGCTCTTTCACGACTTCCTTTACGTAGTTAATTTACCTCAACAATTTAATTCAAATGATGCAGTTGATGAATCTGAAATTCTTCAAATTAATCAACTCTCTATTTTACCATTAACTTCTAAATCTATTGCTTCAGCTACAAAATCTGATCCCCTTTTACGTCAAATTTTTCATCACCTCATTTCTGGTTGTGAAATTCCTAAAAATTTACTTTTTGGAGGTAAACAAGTAGAATTTACTCTTCAACATAGTTGTATTTTAAAAGGATGTAGAGTAGTTATCCCAGAAATTCATAGAAACCACAACTTAAAAGAATTACACTTTGGTCATTTTGGTATTGTAAAAATGTAGTACTTTGCCCGTAGTTTTCTATGGTGGCCAGGCTTAGACCAAGATATTGAAGATTTCAAAAATAATGCTCCCAAAGTTTATACACATCATTGGGAATGGCCTACAGCTCCATGGCAAAGAATTCATATTAATTATTTTGTCCTGTTATGGGAAAAATGCTTCTTTTAGTGGTTGATGCCCATAGCAAATGGCCAGACGTTTTTATTGTTCCTAGTACAACTACAGAAAATACAATTACTTGTCTTTCTTCCCTTTTTGCACTTTACGGTTTTCCAATTTCTTTAGTATCAGATAATGCTAAACAGTTTACATCTGCAGAATTTGAGATATTTTTGAAAAATTATTGTGTAAAAAAAAAAGTTCAGTGCTCCATACCATCCAGCTACAAATGGACAGGCGGAGAGATATGTGCAAATTCTCAAACTTGGACGAAAAATCCTTATCTTACGAACCTGGTACTTTGCAAATGAAATTAAATAGCTTCCTTTTGCAATACTAGGGGGCTCGGCCCCCTACGAGCTACGCTCGCCAACCCCCGTCCAGACACCGCAGACTCTAAATGCACGCTAATTTGATCGGCTTTAAAAAGATTTCGAAAGATTGAATTATAATTTAAAAAACAGTGGCGATCTTCCTATAAACGAATTTCTATTCATTTCTCTTTGATTGGGGAATTTTAATGCCAAATCCGCTGCGGTACTACTTGATTATCCTGTCGACCAATTTCGCCAAATTATATAAATCGCCAAACCACTCGCCAAATTATACAAATTGATATAATTTTTATTTTAAATAACGAAAGAACAAATAAATTCGTACAACATTAATAAAAACACAAATAAAACGTCGAAATAAAAATAACTTGATGACGTATACACGTGTAACAACATTTCAAAATAAGCTAATATAAAAGGAATTAAGTAAAAAGAGTCTTTGTCTCCTGGTATTTTTTAACAAAGCGAAAAGAAAGTTCTTTTAAATGAGACATTTTAAATTAATTCTCAAAATATCAAATAAATGTCTAGCGCAATTTCTAAATTTAAACTTTTTTGCAATATTATTTTGTGTTTATTTTATGTAATAACTGTAATGTGACGTAAATATGACGTAATTTCTCCTAAGGCTTCTAACGCATGTTAATGAATTTATTATTTTACAATATCCTTTCTCTTTTAAAATTCGCGTGTACACTTTTTATGACGTAATTTTTAATAAGTTCCTGCTTTTTGTACGTAATTATTTAATTCTAATTTGAAAGTTTTTTTTCCTGTTTATAATAGTCACGTGTAAATAAATTTTTAATTTGAAGCAAACATTATTGCTTGCGCTTTTTATACAGTTGGCAACAGTTTAAATTAGTACAATTTTCTGAAATCTGTAAAAAATATCTCTAGAAATGCTGAAAATTTGAATTTAAAATAGAAATAAAACCTGAAAAAATGAGTCAAAATAAAAAAATTAATGCAATCTGCAGTCCGGCAAATTCTAACGCATAAAATGATCTAAAAAGGATTACACTGCCATGTATACTTTTTGCTGCTATAAAACTTTGCCTCATGTTACAACGGGGAAGAGTCCTGCATCTCTATTTCTAAACGTCATATAAGAACAAAAATAGATTTCATAGTGCCAAATGTTACAAATTTCGTTCATGATAAACAAGATGCGAAAAAGTCCAAAGTTAAAATAAAAGAATTTGAAATTAACCAGAAAGTAGCAGTATGAAATTATACTCCAGAAGCCAAGTGGAAAATTGGTCGAATTATAGCAAGAGAAGGAAAATTACATCATAGAATTCAAGTTGGTTCGAATATCTGGCAAAGGCATGTTGATCAAATAACTAATGTAGGTTCAAAAATTTCTTTAGTTAATGTTCCAAATTCTGAAGAAAGTGATACAGGAAATTTCAGAAGTGAAAATGCAATAGTGAAACAAGGTGATTCTCCAATAATACAGACTAGTATCACAGATCTGCAACAAGTTGATTCTCATGAGCCAAATACTACAGGTCCTACACCAACTGACTTTCATGATCCTGATTCATCAAATCCTAAATCAACTGATTCTGAAGTCAATACTTCCAAAACTTTCTGTTCCCACTAGTTCTATGGTTGATGCTGCAGAATGTTTAAAAACTAATTCTTCTTCTTATCCACAGGTACTGAGAAGATCAGGTATGTACAGAAGAGCTCCCGACCGACTCAAATATTAAGTGGGGGAGAGCTGTCATGTTTGTGTTTCAATTTAATATGGCTAGATGGCAGCACCAAAGCTCTCCACAATTCGTTAGGAATAAATATTAGATAAATGTTCTTCTCTCTTGTGTCATGTGTGACGTCTTGTAAGTGATGAGATTGTTTGTAAAATGATCATTAAATGTTTATATGTCTACGAGCTACCTCATCATTAATAGTTGTGCTAATTATTATTAATTAGTTACTTCAGATATAATACATTCCTTTCGGGGTCGATAAAATGAGTACGAAGATGGCTTGGGAACTGAACCCCGAGGGTTCCGCGTCAGGCTGACGTCATGATCGGAACATATACCGAATAGCACCTCGGGACCCAAGGTCAAGTAAACAGGGTTGGGCACTGTAGGTACTGATCGTTCATGGATCATATAGCCACGGGTTTAGTATAGTTTTATTATTATTATTTAGGGTATTTTCATAAGAAGTGGGAGCTCATTAATAATTTTTATTTTCCCTATTTCTGTTTTCTTATAATGGTTCCATATATACATACAAGGTATTCTTCATTAAAATATGAAAAAACAAATACATTATAAATTCAGAAATAATGTGTACATTAAAAATCTTATAACAATTAACTAGCATTGTTTTTGACTTCAGGATGGACTTGTGTTTCGAAACATACAAGATTTTTATTGTGGAAGGTGGAGTTAGTTCTGTTTGTCCACCTTCTGAAGAGAAACAGACAGTCTTTTGCCTGTGTAGTTTAATCGTTTTAAGAGTTAATAGTTAATTGTAAAAGATTTTTAATATGCAGCTTATTTCTGGATTTATGATGTGATGCATAGTTTAATGAAGTATATATACCGGGTGTCCCAAAAAGGACTGACTGATTTTAAAATTCAATAACTTGCAAACGGTGACAGATATTTAAAAAATTCTTGCAGGAGGTTTATGCATAAGGTCAAAAGTTTTATTACAGTAATTTTTGATTTTAGTTCGAATTACAAACAATAGATGGCGCTGTAAGCAATAGTCGCTAAATACAGGCTCGATTTCTAGTCCTTTCTCTTGTTCCATGCTGAAAAAGGAGATGGAAATGTATTATCCGGGCCACGAAGTACCAAAAATCGAGCCTCAATTCAGCGTCTATTGATCGCAGCGCCATCTATTGTTTGTAATTCGAACTAAAATTGAAAATCACTGTAAAAAAAACTTTTGACCTTATGCATAACCCTCCTGCAAGAATTTTTTAAATATCTGTCATCGTTTGCAAGTTATTGAATTTTAAAATCAGTCAGTCCTTTTTGGGACACCCGGTATATATATATAGATAGATAGATATGCACTAAACTTCCTACACAGTATCCTTTTTATGCCACAATATAATTATGCATAAAGTCGTTTTTTAACAATGAAATCAATATAAATTTGAAAATAAATTATCATTTTTCAAATCTAAGTAACGTAAATGTGAAAAAAAAATTAAACACCCGAATAAAATTCTAGGGAAGAAAATATTGGATTACAGAATGTTTTATTTTATCAACACTATAAATTTCTTGTTTTGCTTTCAGATTAATTAAACAGCACGAATTTCGATTCTTTACAATGGATTTAAATGTTTTTGTTTGTACTTTTTCTGAAAAGTTATTCTCTTAATTACTTTAAAAATCTTCAGGGATCAGTAGAAATCACAGTTTGCATATTGGGTATAATCAGTAATAAAAACAAGTAATATCAAATAAAATCAGTAAAATAAAAACAAGAATGCTCTTGATTGGGGATTATTCATACTTGGAATTAAAACAAATACTATTTAAATAAAAAAGAAAAGATTTTTTTTTAATTACTAGGGGGCTCTGCACCCTACGAGCTACGCTCGCCAACCCCCGTTCCGACACCCCAGATTCTAAAAGCAGGCTAATTTCATCGGCTTTAAAAAGACTGAATTATAATTTTAAAAAACAGTGGCGATCTCCCTGTAAACGGGTTTTCATTCAAATTCCTTTGATTGGAGATTTTTAAGGCGAAGTTAGCGTTTGTTAAGGGATACAATGGCTGTTTTCGCCTTTGATTAAAAAAAAATTAGTTAAAAATTTGAAAATAAGCTAATGTAAAATGAATTAAGTAAACAGAGTCTTTGTCTGTCGGTTTTTTAACAGCTTTATAAGAAAGTTCTTTTAAATAACACATTTGAAATGTATCGTTTTATATCTGACGTAATTTTCACCAAAGTTTTCTTTCTCATTTTAACATTCACATGAAAATACTTTTGTTGTTAGAAAGGAAATATTATTTGCACTGTCTTAGAATCCACGGTAGTAGTTATAAAAATTATCTCAAAAGATGAAATAAATGTCTCGCGTAAATATGTTTTTTGATTTAAACTGTTTTGTCAACTGTCAATTATTTGGCCTTTTTAAATATGACGTAAATTTCCTCTATTTGCGATTTTTAATGCATAATAATGAATTTATTATTTAAAACTTTTCTTTCTCTTTTAAAATTCATGTGTAACTATAGTTTTAATGACGTAATTTTCGATATTTTTCTGCTTTTTAATCTTAATTCTCATTTGAAAGTTTTTTTCTTATTATAATAGCCACGTATAAATAAATTTTTAATTTGAAGGAAATATTATTCTTTGCGCTGTTTTTAAAATTGGCAAAAGTTTAAAATAATATCCCTTTCTAAAATATGTAAAAAATATCTTTCGAAATGCTAAAAATTTGAATTAAAAATGGAGATAAATTCTCAAAAATGAGTCAAATTAAAGAAACAATTGGGTAAGTGTGATCATAAATCGCACAGAGTATTTTCGTTTAATATGCATTTTAAAACCCTTATCCTTTTCCGAAATCTGTTAGTTCCACATTTAGCAACAAGGGGGCGCCCTCTATTCTACACAAACTTCTATCCGAACGAAACTCCGTTTTACAACCTATCCGTAGATATATTAGTCGAGGGGATCGGTCCCATAGCACCCGAGATAGGTAGGCGCCCCCCGGCGGTAAAAAGGTGGAACTGAAATATGTAAGGCTATGTGCATAATATGAAAGAGTGGTCAAAGAGGTGCCGGCAAAAGTTAGAAAAGTACCCACCGGGTGCAATGGGGGAGATTAGAAAAAATTGCTTAAAATACACAAGTTAGAGCCCGGAGAGGTAAATATAAGATTTTTTCAGAATTTTATGATTTGTCGTTTGATGTTAGGTGTTCAGCTATAAGTATGCAAAATTTTATATTTTAAACTTAATTTGGGGCTCAATTAGAAGCAAAAAGATTAAAATACGCAAGTTAGAGCTCAGAGGGTTAAATATAAGACTTTTTCAAAATTTTATGATTTGACGTTTCATATGAGGTGTTCAGCTATAAGTATGCAAAATTTCAAGTCTCCAACATGTATACTTTCTGAGAACTTTCTCAGTGACGGACAGACAGACAGACAGGCAGACACAGTAGCGAGACGAATAGGGTTTCGTCAGATGAACGAAACCCAATGATGTAAAAATGTTTAAATTCCAATGTATAGTTTTGCTCATATAAAAAGAATAAATTTTTTTAATTAAATTATCTCTTAAAATAATTAAATTATAACTATTTTAGTTATACTATTTAAGTTATACTATAATAACTTAAAATCATTAAATATCTCTTAAAATAATTAATTGATTTAAAAATTGTCTGCATCAGCGTGTTTATCAAACATTTCTCTATAATTGCAGCAATTTGCATATTTTTGTATGAAACAGTTTTCTTAGTATTAACAAAGAAAGACCCCTGGTCACAAGAAATATGGTATACTTTTCCGTTATACAGACAGCATTGTCGCCAAGCGCAATAGTTGGCGCAAAATGAAAATCACGTGAATTAAAACATTTGAAAAATAAAAGAAAAAACATTGTCGATAGTAAAGTGGGCATTTAAAAAATATAACATTTGAAAATTACAGACTTTTACGAACTATTTTATTAAATCACAAATATATACTTAAAATAAGTGAACAAATAACGGTTATACAATAAAGTAATAAGATAAAAAATCATATCAAACTGCTGCCATAAAATTATAAAAATCTTTTAGTATTGCATAAACATTTCGTTTTTTGAATGAAGGCGTCGCCACATAAACTCTATGAGATACGACTCTAAATGATGACCAACTGTTCCCCAATGTCTTTTGTTGCGCCATTTTTCGATGCCTCATAATCTCTCAACATTTTGAGTATGACATCCAGTATTAGGGTCGACAAAATTGTATTTGTGATTTACTGAGAAATGATCATAACCAGCACTTCGCAGTTCATCTGTTTTATCTCCTTTCCAGCAATCTGTTTAAATAATACTTCCATCAACTACATTGTCCATTAAATTGCGCCATTAAAGTTTCAGCTGTACGATCGGGAATAGGAGTAAGGAAACATCCCCGTGTTTCACGGCATAAACCACCTAACACCCATTGAGGAGGAAGAACACGCCCTTCGTTGCTTTTTCTTCTGGTAAAAAGACTTTCATCTACTTCTATAATTTTATTAGGTCCACCGATTTTTCTATTTGGTTGTGAACATAAAGCATTTGCACAAACTTCTCTCAAATAACTATTCTTGTCCACTGTTGTGTTGTGGTTCCTATAAAGTTGCAGCTCACAAAACTCAATCGATGTCAACTCTTGGCTGGCACCATAAATATATAAACCTCAAAGTATTAAGAAAAGTCATCCGCGATCCTTCAAACCATGTTTTTTGTTGTATTCCTACGCTTTCTTCGCATGATCGTAAGCTACATCTCCATTTCGGATTTCCAAAACTCATCAATAATTTCATTTCATGGTTTTTTGAACACAACCTTTTATTATGCAGAATTCCAAATTCCTGAAACAGTTTTATCGCAACTTTCTCATGATCTGGTAATTGCCAAATGGTAAAATCCATCTCAGCATCAGCAGTAAAAGTAAATTATAACTTTATAAAAAAAAGCATTTTTAATTCGATTAATAGCAGATTAAAGAGCTTTTCAAGGTTAGATTAAATAATAAATCATTCACGTGATTCACGTTTCATAAATAACAAATCACAATGTTTCGCATGGTTTACAATAAAAATCTTTTCACGATCAGGGTTGAAATAATGGGCGCATTAGCATACATTTTGGCATGCTGCCTGTATAACGGAAAAGTACCGAAATATGGATGCCGATCTAGGAATGTACCGGGAAGATCTACGCAGATTTTTATTGGTACATTTCTAAATCGTTACTTTTTTTTACATATAGAAGAATTATTCTTCAACAATCGTTGCTCAGGTCAAATGGTGGCGGAAAAAATTAACTTTTTTGGGAGCAATTAGGTAAATTTGGCAGAAAAATTGTCTTGCTTATACAATTGCTGCTAATTTTGCACCAAGGTATATCGCCATTGCACTAAACTACGAATATAGCGATGCTTGCATATGGCTTGAATATGGTAGTGGTTTTAAATACAATAAAAGTATAAGTACAGTTATCTATCAAGAAATATTAGCAAATTTACAAAATGTTTCGGTACTTTTCGATTAGCCGGGCTCCAGTGTTATATATACACATATATATGCATATGTATACATATATATATACACGCACATATACATATACATATATGTATACACATATATATGTGTATAAATATATATGTATATACATATATATACATAGTATATGTGTGTATAAATTACACTGGCGCCCGGCTAACCAAAAAGTACCAATGTTTCTGAAAATACTCAAGTTCACGAAATTAATTGGTAAAATCAATTAATTTTATTTTTCTAGCCAGTTAAAAGGAATTTTACCGTATTTTTTATTTTCATAAAGGCCTTTATTTAGTGCTCGATTTAGTATAGAAGATAGAAGCCGTATGCCGTATTCTAGAGAGTTTTTACTGTGTTTATGATAAATTACTGTTAGCTGGCATTAGACCATTTAGGCAAGAATTTCGATTACAAAAGATAGAAAAAAAATTAAACCGAGCAAAATTAATTTTTCCTGATATCAAGACTTGGTTAGATATTTTCCTCATAATCAAATAAATCATATTTCATAAAAATAGTTGGATTTTTTTTCGACTGATAGCATCTTTTCGAGTAATGACCACGTCGAGTTTTAAAAAGAAAACGAGTTTTCTCGAATTAGTGACCTAGCTAGATCGATTTCTTGTGCTCGAATTAGTATAGTCATCTATTTTTGTGAAAATCGTTAGAGCCGTTTTGATATATAGCAGCATTCTTAGTGCTGAGTTTGTTTTAATAGATCAAAATGACCTTTCCCGAATTCGTAACCTTGCTAGATGGATTTCTTCTGCTCGAATTAGTATAGGCAACACATTTCGTGTTGTGTTCGTGTATAATCATATTATAACTGACAGTTATGTACATGTGTTGTGAGTGAACATAACGTTAAAAAAAGATTTTTCAAATTAATTTGTGTGCAAGGTTAACATTCAAAATGAAAAATGAAAAGTTGCATTTTCGTCATTACATGTTATATGAGTTCAAAAAAGGAGGTGGACGTGCTACAAAAAATATTCAATTCGTTTATATGGACCGTGCTTCCGCTCTTAAAACAGTTAAAAAGTGGTTTTGTCGATTTCGAAATGGTGATTTCAATCTAAACGATAAAATTTGCGGAACAAATGTCATATATTTCCGCGGCCGCCATCTTGGATTTTTTCTTGGCGTGAAAACATCTTTTCCGCCAAGTAGTAAATGTCGCCAAGCACCGTTTTATGCGCATGTTAGGCTTAACGAAAATAAAATGTAATTAATAAACGAAACTCGCTAAAGCGGCAATTATTAAATGAATGTATGAACGCGTAGCGTTCATAAACCTAAAAAAAACATAACTGGATTCAGCAAACTATTTCTGCAGCAATCACAAAAATACACGAAACTCATTAAAGCAGCAGTTAGTAAATGCACGCATGTTGCTGTGCATCAAACTCAAAAATGCGCGAAATGCATAAGAAATATACAATAAACGGCTAATACAAAACATTACTATAAAACATTACAACAAAATATACATAAAATTATCAACATACCTTAACAGACATCTCGTTTCTTGAAACCCAACTCTAAAAAATAGTCACTTGCTATAATTTCTCAAATTTCAAGTCGTAAAACTGTCATTTAATTTTACAGCAAAAAAAAAGAACAAATACTCACAATTTCAAACTAAATCACACAAGAACTTTAAGCTGCAATATTGAACATATATTACCAATATCAAACTTCGCATTACCGTAATTTTAATTTTACTATCAAAAACCAACAAAATGTCTCCCGTCTTCAAAACTTTCCTTACTACAAATTACAAAACATGCGGAGTTGAGTTGTCAAAACGCCGCTCAGCTAATTTTTCGATCTCGAATATCAGAATACATCATTAATGACGGCAATAAAACGATGTTTTCATTAACAAAATAAAGCAATATTTCAGAAAAAATGCACATAAATAACACTATTTAAGGAATAAATTAGCAAAAAATATTCAATATATCTCAAATCACTTAATACAAACACTTGTTGTTTTTTTTCGCCGCAAAAGACAATCTCCTTAAAAAAGGGGTTACCAGAACCAATATCGAATGAAGATGCCATATAAAGATTCCCAACATCGCCAAGAAATACAAGATAGCGGCCGCGGGAGTATACAGCATCTAAGCCAAATTTGCTCTGGGCGACCTTTTGCCATGGTTAATGACTTAATCCGGTCTTTTGGTGAATATTAATCCACGGATTACTATTGAAGATACTGCTGAGAGACTAAATATTTACAATTCGATTGCATTTAAAAGAACTAGGAACTTGGGTACACTTCGAAACTCCATACATCGGAAAGCGGTGGTGTTGCCACATCTGGCTGATTTTTTATTTAAACACTCCGAATTCTCACAATTAAGTTTTAATAGTTGTTATAAAATGATAGGTATTCCATAAATAAAATAAAAGAAAATTACTATCCAAATTTTTTTGGTGTGAATTCAATATTTCTAAATAAAGAATCAGCCAGATGTGGCAATACTGGAAATCGGGCATGAACTTTTGCAATAACCCAATATTAATTTTTAGACTGAAATTGGTTTTCCATAATATTCAGATTACTTTAAAACTTCTCTACATTTTTTCTGAAATTATTCTGATTTACAAAATAAAAAAATGATAATAAGAGCAATTTTTTTTTTTAAATCTGTCCTATGAAACACTTCCTTCTTTTTAACACTTTCCAATATAAATGAAATGCGTTTATGATTTTGGTTTGTCTATCGGTCATCTCTTCGTGCACTAACTGTCGTAAATAAACTTTGCTATGCAATTGATATTTGCTATAGAGGTTCACTATGACATCTTATCTATCGAGAATGAAGTGTGTAGCATTTATAGTTCGTTTACATGGACACTCAAAATAATCCCATTACATTATGGCCTATGGGGAAAAATCTTTTGCAGTTTATTTTAATGATGTTATACTGTTTAAACAATAATAAATGGATATGCATTTCTGAGGTGCACTAAAACATGGCGTCTTTAGAAAATAAAATGCATAACATTTATAGTTCGTTTACAGGAATACTCAAAAGGATCCCGTACAGCATTACACTCCCGTTCAATCCAGAAAAATCGTTTTTAGTGATGTTATACTATTTCAAACATCGTGAAATTGATATGCATTTCTGAGGTGCAATAAAAAAGGATTTCTCTACATTATGAAGTGAAAAGCATTTATCATTTGTTTACAGGGTCACACAGAAGCATAATTAGAATTTACATAATTGTTTAGTTGTAAAATTGCTTGCAGCGTGTTTTTGTACTGTTACACTGTTTCAAACTTAATGAATGTTATGTACATTATTGAGGTGCACTAGAAGATCTTTGATGTGTAATATAATTTATCCCCCCCCCCCTCTTCTGTGGTACATATAGCGTAATATAGAGGTCATGCGAATAATTACACTTATGGCACTTTTTCTATAGCAAGACTCACCTAAGCCAACCCTATTACTGGAATAATAAGTAAAAGGAATTTTTGGGGCTTACGTAACTTTTCTTGGGGATGATAAGATGCCAACACCTTTATTAGCTCTCCAAAAAACTAATAAATCGACTTGAACCTGGGACGATTTTTTTTCCAAAACTACGAAGCGAAAAAGAGGCACTTTCTGGAGAGTGCACAGGGTATTAGAGGGTTAAAAAGGAGGTAAAAATAATAAAAATAATCTTATCCTCTCAAAACAGACCGGTACGGGGCTGCACACTCCATCACATGAATGAGGTGACGGCTAAAGTTCCAGGATTAGTTAAAACTTGATTCGCATATTAAAATGCAACTGATCTGCCAAGTTATATCTTAGTGGAAAAACCTACCAACCCGATTTTAGCGGTTGACTGAAAGGTTTACTATTATGTTTTCCTGCTCCCAGTCCTCCACGTTTTCATAGCTTTGGGTGCAGGAAAACACAATGATAAACCTATCAATCAGCTACAGAAATCGGGTCTACAGGTGGATACCACCAAGATATGACTTGGCAGACCAGTTGCATTTTAATATGCGAATTGAGTTCTGTCTAATCCTGGAATTTAAGCCGTCAACTCGATAAGGGGATGGTCTGTGGAACCTCCTCACAGTCTATAAGCAACGAATAACAGTATCGTCCTCTGCCACGTTTACAACAGCTTAAGAAGAACTGAAAAGGAGACCTGTAAAGTTAAATTTTAAAGAATATACTTGTTTTGTTTAAATACAGCTGATACAGAATACAACAGCGTAAAATTGTTCATGTATTACGTAATTTTATTATTTTTATTTTATGTAAATTATTTAAAATGTAACTAACCCACTTTCCATTTATGTTTTAAATAAAGTCAGAAAAATATGGTACAGATTTGAAAAATATTGTTTTTGCATTAATTAAATATTTTGTTTTTTTAAAAAATGCTATCTCATTTATATGCACTTACGTGTCTACTACATTAAGATTCATTACACACTTAATTATGCTTTTTCTGATAAGAGAATGTTTTGAAATCTAAATTTCTCAAGTAATGGTTTTTAAATATATAAACTATAGTTTTTTTTTCCATTTTTTGGTCATTTCGCAATTCTCTCGATATTAATTAAAATAAGATGCTACAAAGCTTAGTGTAATAAATAACAAGTAAAGTAAAAAAGCTATTTATTCTACTCAACAAAATGCTTTGATAAAGGTATAAAAAGGGAAATTAATGGATGTTAAAAGAAAAAGTTCAAAAGGGTTTTCTAAAAGCTGTGTTTAAACTTAAAATAAATATTGTTTTAACGTAAGTTAATTTAAATGACATTAGAATTTTTTTATTGTAAAACGAATTATTTTAGATGTTTTTGTAAAAATGCAATTGCTTTGTTAAAAAAATTTCTAATAATGAAAATTAAAGCACACTGTTTGCAAGAAATATTTGTTTAATACTAGTAATCTGTTTTTATGTCTCACTGTTTTCTGACGAAAACTATGTAATCTGTTTTAAGCTTCACTGTTTTTCCTAAAATATACGATGTAAAAAATAAATAAATAAACTGCTTACAAAATGCATATTTTCTTCACTATGGCTGAAAAGAATTTTCTTTAAAATCACTCATAATAAACTCATATTTTTCTTATCATTTTCTTGGAATTATTAGAGAAAAACTCAAGATTATCTTACATAATATACTATGGAAAGCAGTCGACAAGTTTTTTACAAACATAATAACAGAAATGTCTTATACTTCAAATATCATATTAATTCTTTAAAAAACAAATTTTCTTTTGACAATATGAAAATTTATATAAACATAAAACTAAATAAACATAAATGAACTAAAATGATCTGAAAACTAATTTAGATAAACATACATGACCGGCAAAAATTGCATTGTGTGACATAAATCGGCACTACTCCACCCGATCTATGTTTTCCTGAAATAAACACAGCTGATTATACTGTTTGCATTCAGTTTAACTCTTTGTATAACTGAGATATATCCAAAAATCAAAGTTACTTATACAGTGAGCTTAAAAATACGGCTTTATTTATTGTTGCTATCTTCCAATACAACGGTTAATCGAAATTTTTCATAAAATTCTTAACTGACGGCTATACTGAGTTAATTTTTCATACCAAAGTTTTAGTTATCCTTTTAGTGGTAAGAGAACTTCGTAAATTGCTTTTAATTAAAAAGACTAGAGATGCCCAAAAATAGATTTTCTACAAACGTAAGTTCGTATACTTTACAATTTTGTATAAGATAAATTTGTACAATAATTATAAAAGTATGTAATTTTTTTGTTTTTTGCAAATACGAAAAAATTACCTTTTAGTCAATCATTTCTTATTAAAATGTTTTTAAAAAATTTTAATTATTTTTTACATCCTTAAAATGATGTATTCTAACATATGAGTAAATATTTTTCAAATCGAAGTTGTTGCGTCACAAAAGTTTAAATGTCCAATGATACCAACTTATGCTAAGTACGGTAAAAGCAGCACAGGAATAATGTCTGTGGTGAGATGAATTCGAAATTTCAGTAGAGCAGCTATTTACGATGATTTTTTTGTTCATATTCATTTAGCAATTTCCCAAGATTCAGAAGGAGCGGAAATATTCGAACTGTTCACCTGAATAGCTGTAATTTCTATTATTCTATCAGCTATTTCGATAGCTTTTTATGGAGATTAGAGGTTGAAGTTATGCTAATATGGACGCATTATTTGGAAGTTGTTGTAGTAATAGTTCTAGAAGCAAACTGTCACTTACACTATGCAATTCAGCATGTCGTTGCATAATCCCTAAAAGTTCGGATGGTTTTCTATCCTTAAATTGTTTATCAGCGAGTAGAAGTCAGCCATATGGTCTACGAGAAAGTTTCGGTAGTTACAAAAATCTAGACGTTATTTGCAATTTTATGTTCTATCTACTGTATACATAAAATTCAAATGAGAACTTCGTCCCGGCTGCTTGAATTCTTTTGAATTACTTTTAAAGGAACTTGCACTGTTAGTTAGATAAATTTTGAGAGTATATTTTAGAATATAACATATAGTTCTAAGTTTTTTAGTTACAGAATCATGAAGGAAAGTTCAATAATCAAGTGAACTAGATTTTGAAAAATAAGCCTTTTTAAAAGGTTCTACTGGGCGTATTTTAAATAAATTTACATTGTTACTTAGAAAGTTGTCAGGGATGTTTTTAGTACACCTCACACCAATCTATGTCGCTTATTTATAGAATTATGGATGAAAGTTCTATAATCAGGTGAACGCGATTGTGAAAGATTATGTCTTTTCTTAAGTTTTACTAGAGGGGGTTTGATGAGATTTGTTAAGTTAGTCAGATAATTTTCGAAAGATGAATTTTGTATACTGCATATATCGTTCTATTGTTAGCTACCAAATCCTACTATAAAGAACGAACTAAAATAATTGTTTCTAACAACCCAAATTTTATTTAACGCATTCGAAAATATAATAGCACAACGGCTTTCGTATCATTTTCAGCAATTCGGAAGGACATTCCATATAAAGATCCATATTGCTTTAAAACACATGGTTAAATCTATCGTTATCGTTCGTTTGGCTTAAGGTTTAGTTTGAAAAAGTCAATCAGAGCAGCGGGGGAAACCTGCTAGTTAATAATAAGACAAAAATAATATTCTTACTTGTTTAAAAAATCTGAAACGCATCAGAAAACTGAATATAGAAAAATAAGATTCGTTTCCAATTATTTTATTTTAAAATACCTTTATATAGTATCACTTATAATGCCATCAGATGATAAGGTGAACAGGGTGATAAGGAAGGATCGTTCAAATTTGGTGAGAAGGAATAGCATAGATTAACATACAAGATTAGATACTTCCATAGAGCGTAATGGTAATGCGAAAGCGATCGCAGCACCTTTAGTGACAATGGGTAAGGAACTTCTCATCCTTGTAATATTTTTGTTATTGAGTGTCTACATTATTGTGATCTTTCTTTTTACTTTCTTCTATCTTTACAAGAAGAAAGTATTGGTTTCATGAAAATTTTCGAATTCCAGTTTTCGACGGATTTACACGTTTTATGAGTCAGAGATTCCAAAAAACATGTTTTTACAAAATTTCTGTCAGTGAGTCTGTATGTCTGTCTGTCTGTCCGTCTGTCTGTCTGTATGTGACACAAATTTTGTGGGCGCTCTATCTCAAGAACTAATGCACGAAATTTCACAAAACTTCATATTTAGTTAGACCTTGATATAAACTGGAACTGATTAGTTTTTGGTGAAAATCGACCAACAGGTGGCGCTGCTATGCGGCATTTTTAACGATTTCTTTAATAGCTGTATCTCAAGAACTACTGCACGGATTTTCATAAAACTTCAGATTCAGTTAGTCCAGGATATAGTTTGGTGCTGATTACGTTTTTGTGAAAATCGCCCAACAGGTGGCGCTGGTATGCTGCATTGTTCATGATTATCGCAATAGCTCTAACTCAAGAAAAAATGCACGAATTTTCATCAAACTTCAGATTTAGTTAGTCCTTGATATAAATTAGTGCTGCTTAATTTTTGGTGCAAATCGCCCAACAGGTGGCGCTGCTGTGCTGCATTTTTCAAGTTTTCCACAAGAGGTGTATCTCAAGAACTATTGCACGGATTTTCATCAAACTTCAGATTTAGTTAGTCCTTGACATGAATTGATGTATAAATTAGAGCTGTTTAATTTTTGGTGCAAATCGCTCAACAGGTGACGCTGCTATGCTGTATTTTTTGCGATTTCCGCAATAGCTTTATCTCAAGAACTAATGCTTGGATTTTCAACAAACTTCAGATTCAGGTATACCTTGATATCGTTTAGTGCTGTTTACTTTTGGTGTAAATCGCTCAACAGGTGGCGCTGCCATGCTACATTTTTTTCAGAATTTCCGCTATAGCTCTATCTCAAGAACTAATGCACGAATTTTCATCCAACTTCAAATTCAGATATACTTTGATATGAATTGGTGCTAAATCGTTGTTATTTCTTGTACTATTTAAATGATTTAATTGACGTGATTTATATAGAAGAAAGTTTTGTGATGACCACAACATACTAGTTTTTAAATGTTGCACGTTTACGTTTTCAACTGAATGTTACACCGATACCATGTACGTTGAATAGATATTCTATTCTATATATCTAATATCTATTCCATGTTCATGCACGGATATATATTTTTTTCCCTACATAATACGTGAACGATTTAAGTGCAACGAAAAACAAGCTAAAAATTTCGTCTTGAATATTATACGTCAAATAAATATGATATAATTGGATTTAAAGCTATATAAAGCGATGGTGTAATGTAAAAATATACGAAATAATGCACTCCACAAGTTCCAGACAATTTCATAAATATTCCCATTTTATAGAAAAATTTTGCAGCCGATGTTTTATATATGAAGTTTAATATATTAAACAATCGTTACAATAATCTTTTAAAATTTACGAATTTTCACTTTCTCACAGATAAAATAAAAAGATTATTTTTAATGTAAATAACGTACAATCAGTTCAATAATATTTAAGATATTAACATATGAGAAATAATAATAAAATTACAGATAGAGAAAAATTGCTTTTTACAATTTTTTAGAATTATAGAAATCTAAAAGTTTAAAAAAAAAGCAAAACGTATAGATACTGATAATACAGTTGATAAAATTGTATTCGATCTGACCATGTCGATAGTTTGCCTTCTCTATCATGATAGGTACTGGTAACCGATCCAGCTTTGCGCAGTTGTTGATAAACACGTGCAACATTTGATGGTGAGGTTTGCGCCGGTTGTAGTAGCATTCTGCATACATTTGCAGAGTTATCCAAACGCTTACTCTTGCCGCACAGTAAGTTAGATGCATATCTGTAAATTCATTTAACGTATAATGATTCATGCTACTTCTGCAAAGCCACACATTCTCCAAACACTAGTCTGAAGCTTACTTGATACATTTTTCAAAATAATTCAAAGGAACGGTTCCAAAATTCGAATTTAAATACAAAAAACTCGAAAAGTCCATATTTTCTTGAGACAGGCTATTTTAATTTTTATTTTTTTACAAAAATTCTGTAAAACCTGTACTGCATTTCATTGTTGTCATAAACTTATATTATAATACCATATCCTTATTATTTTTTTCGTGATTATGCAATCACTTTTTTTTAAACAGTTATTTCAAAAAATCGCCTGTGCGTATACTTTTGAGACGCACTGTATAAGCCAACGACAGACGATGCTATTCAGAAGCGGTTCCATCAGGACATAGAACTTTAGGAGGAGCATCCGTCGCTGTCACTACTTTGAAGGATGAGTCACGTTTGCACCGTGCTGATACCAGAGACTCTTCATGTACAATCAATGATAAAGGTCTCTCTGACTGGTAGGTCGATAGATGGGAGAGAGTTATTAATCCAGGCGATCCCCCCCCCCTCCTTCTGGTTAAAAAAAAAATAAAATCGTGCGTAGCGGTTTAGACCAAATCAGACTCCCAGTTCTGCGGTCTTTTGTCGAACCCAGCACCTTCAGGAGCTATACGTACATATGTGGAGCAAACATTCAAACCATGTTTTCTCCTTTAGATACAAATTTTCAAAAAAACACAAAAAACTGATAAATTAGAAAATAACTTGCATTTAATTCTAATTTTTATTGTGTATTTTTATTACTGGTTATTAGGAAGAATTGCAAGCATACCTAAGATATTAAACATAAAACAAATTAATAAAATGCATTTAATATTTGGAGAAATCACGTTTTGTCCGAATTCAAAGGAGGAAACATGTTTTGATTCTTTGACAAGTGGATAAAACGCTTTTTGAATGAAATAAGTTCTAACTCACAAATAATACAAAAGCATTATTTTATTTGAGTAAATACCGAACTTCACTTGATTATTGATAAAATAAAATGACAGATTATGGAACTTAGCAGTATTCATTAAATATTTACTAAATAAATACTCGTTTGCCAGAAATCCGCTTCAAATTTTAAAATCAAGATCTTCATCTAGACAGTCACACACATTCCCCTATACTTCATTGCAGGCTGGTAAATCATGGATAATGTGGTTGTACCATTTGAAGACATCATCAGGTTGATTTTGCCACTGTTCACCATAGATTACCTTCAAAAGTTTTTCAACAACTTTTTTTCTTTTCAACTGATTGTTAAAATGTAGTTTTTGTTTTTATGTTAATTCATATTTTGTCTCACGTGAACTTATGACATTATGCATTGATTAGTTGGTCATTAGTAACAGACAACTAAACTCGTTGTATCTAATAGAAAAAATGGCTGTTCTGTTATTCCATATTGATGTTATTAAAATTCATTTCGTAAGTTTCTTTTCTAAATAATGCGTTCCTTTCTTTCTTATTAATGTGTACTTAATTTAATTATCAATCGACTCAAAGCTATCATACTCTGCATATAAGAACACTAATAATTTTTAATAGGTTATGGGCTTTGCAGTTCGCTTTGAATTGCGCTAGTTAGCTCAAGTCTGATTGATTAGAATTAGATATAGATAAGTTAGGTTTTGCTCATAGCAAGTGAAGTAAAACATTAGTTTATTTTAGTAGAGAAGATTATCATTAAAAGATTTTGAAATCGCATTAAAGTTTAAGAAGAAATGGATTTAACAAAGCAAGTTAAGTTATTGACTAGTGTAGTAGACTGGCCAGTATGGAAACGCAAGATTAGAGATTTACTTGATTATCACGAAGGAGCACTTGATGTCATAGATGGTAAATTAAAGAAACCTGAACCATTAAGTATCACTGCTGAAGATAGAGAAATCAAGGAACATAAAGTAAGTTCTGATTTGTATCGTAAAGCTAACAGTTACGTAAAATCCGTGATAGCAAGTACCGTAACTGATGTAGTTTATCAAAAGATTATGGGTAAAGAAACAGCACATGAAATGTGGGAAGCCTTAAAGCATCATTTTGAAGCAACGTCAAAAGATCAGTTATTTAAGATCTGTACAAAATTTTTCGCATTTAACTGGACGTTAGGCGATGATGTTTCAACTCACATAGCTAAGTTAAGAACCATTTGGAGCGAATTAAATAACGGACTTAAAGATATTGGTGTAAATGAGTTACCTGATTTAATGTTAGTTTGTAAAGTATTGCAAATTTTACCGCGAAAATTTGAAACCTTTAAGTCTAGCTGGATGTTGTTGTCTGAAAACGAAGACAGAACATTTGATGAATTAACAGAGCAACTTTGTATGTTTGAAAGAAATTTCATCAAAGTTGAAAACGGCAATATTGCTGTTCAAGAAGCACTAGCAGCTTCAAGATTAGAAAAACAGAATAAAGATAAGAATTCCAAATTTATCAAGAAGTCATATAGAGCTGACATTTGTAACTACTGTAACCGTCAACGTCACTGGGTAAGAAATTGTAGAAAATGGATTTCCAATGGAAAACCAGCCAAAAAGTCGCCAAGTAGTAATACTAAAGATATAAAGAAAACCGCCAATGGTGCAGCGATGTCTATTTCTGTCGAAACGTATACTTCGGAAGCAGATTCAACAGCGTTTTGGATTGATAATGGAGCAACTCAACATATCACGAACTGTTCAGAGTACTTTACTGATTTCACGCAATTTCATAGTCCTTGTATAGCATTAAGGCTGCTGGAAAGCAAAGATTGGCTGCACTCGGAAAAGGAACTATTCGTTTTAAATCTTTTGCTGGAGGAAAGTGTCAAGAAATTCAGCTGAAGGATATCTGGTATGTACCCGAAGTCAACAAAAATTTATTTTCAGTGTTGGCTGCTCAAGACAGAAATCAAGATAGTGAATTTCGATCGACATCTACTGAATGTTGGTTAAAGATAAATGATCAAATGGTACTATGTGGAACACGCAATATATCTGGATCTTTGTTTAAGGCAATAATTGAGCCAATCATGCCAAAGCAAATTTTAGAAATAAACAATACTGAGAAAAACGATTCTTTATTACAACTTTATCATGAAAGATGGGGTCATCAAGATAAATGTCACATCAAACAAAAGCTTGAAAAAGAGTTAGGAATCAAAGTTCAACTGGAAAATAAGTTATGTGAACCATGCATTTATGGAAAAGTACATCGATTACCTTTTGGAAACAGAAAGAACGCAAAAGAACCAGGTGAGCTTATTTCGGCTGATGTCTGTGGCCCGTTTCCTGAATCTTTTCAAAAGAAACGATACTTAGTTGTATTTAAAGATAGCTTCACAAAGTTTAGGTATGGTTACATCATAAGAGAGAAGTCAGAAGTCAACAATATGTTAAAGCATATGCTTGCTCATGCCAAAACTATGGGATACAAAATTAAAGAATTTTTGAGCGATAATGGTGGAGAATTTGACAATAAAGAAATTGAAGCAATTCTACGTGAAGAAGGAATTACAAAAAGACCTACCGCACCTTTTACACCACAACAGAATGGATCAAGTGAATGAGAGAACAGAACAATTGTAGAAATGACAAGAACATTCAAATATTCGAATCCTTAAATTAGTTTTCCGGATAAAATGTGGGCCGAACTAGTATCTTCTGCGATATATATCCTAAACAAAACGGGAAAATCTTCAGTAGAGGGAGTCAGTCCTTATGAATTGTGGATCAAGAAGAAACCTAGGGTAAAGCATTTACGTGTAATAGGTTCTACATGTTATGCTCATATTCCTGTACAAAAGCGAAGAAAAATGGAGAAGAAAGCTATCAAAGGTTATCTTGTAGGTTACGATTCTGATGAGCGTTACAGAATTTGGATTAAAGAAGAAAACAGGATGATTTTTTCTAGAGATGTCATTTTTCATGAAATATTGAAAAAAATGCGATAATTCAGATCATTTACCATTCAACGACAATAAACAAGAAAATACAAGTGATCTTTCTAATCAGGGAAAGAAGAAGTACCAGAAGAAGTATGAAGATGAACAACTTAAAGAAGATGAAACACAATACGATCTAAGTGACAGCGAAGTTGATAGTGATGAAGAAATTAAACCATCGAATGATATGCAATTGAGAGAACGTGGCAAGATACGAAAGCCTGCACGATTTGATGATTATATAATGGAAGCTGGGTCACTAATTTATGAAAATGAAAATCCTGAAACATACATAGAAGCAATCAACAGCAAGGAAAATTCTAATTGGAAGAAAGCTATGGAGAATGAAATAAAATCTTTCAAAGAAAATGAGACCTGGGAATTAGTTAATTTACCAGAAGGTGCCAAAGGTATACCATGTAAGAGGGTTTATAGAATCAAAACATATCCAGATGGCAGTATTAACAAGTATAAAGCCAGGCTTGTTATAAAAGGTTATAGTCAACGTCAAGGCATTGATTATATTGAGACTTTTAGTCCAGTAGCAAAATTAGAAACAGTACGAGCCGTATTGAGTATAGCAGCAGAAGAAAAAATGTATTTATCACAATTTGATGTATCTACAGCATTTTTGTATGGAGAATTAGAAGAAACAATCTACATGCAACAACCAGAAGGATATGAGGACGGCACAAAGAGAGTATGCAAGCTCAAGCGAAGTTTGTATGGTTTAAAACAAGCTCCACGTTGTTGGAATAAGTGTTTTGGTCAATTTTTATTAAAACTTGATTTCAAAGTGAGTGATGCCGATCCATGTCTATACATTCGAGAGAAGAATGTCAAAAAGTTAATTATAGCATTGTACGTAGATGATGGATTAATTGCTGCAAATGATCAACAAGAGTGCGAAATCTTCATTGAAAAGTTTAAAGCCAGATTCAAGATAGTTACTGGAAAAGCTTCTTGTTTTCTAGGGCTTGAAATTGAATATCAGAAAAACGGAGATATTACTATTAGTCAAAAAGGATATGCCAAGAAAATTCTTAAGAGATTTGGATTTGAAAATTCAAGCCAGTAGCAACACCGATGTTAAAGGAATCAAGATAGCAAAATACTGAAGAATCTAAGAAAGTTGCCTTTCCATATAGACAAGCAGTTGGAACTCTAATGTACCTAATGGTAGGAACGAGACCAGATCTAGCCTACAGCGTAGGAGTTTTATCAAGAACGCTAGAAAACCCATCTGTTGAAGATGTAGTGAGAGTAAAGCGAGTTTTTCGCTACATATCAAAAACAAGAAATTTTGGTATTACTTATCGCGCAACAAATTCAAATAGAGTATTAAAGTGTTACAGTGATGCAGATTTTGGAGGCTGCATAAAAACTGGAAGATCAACATCTGGGTCAGTGATAATATATGCTGGAGGTGCAATCTCGTGGCGCAGTCAAAGACAAACCATCGTGGCTACTTCAACAACAGAGGCTGAAGTTATAGCAGCATCTGAAACAACTAAAGAAATTATTTGGCTCAGAAGATTGTATGAAGGAATAGTAAAACTAAAAGAAATACCTATTCCTCAAGTAGACAATAGTGCAGCTGTAAAACTTGCCCATAATCCAGAATATCACAGAAGAACAAAACATATAGAAATAAAGCATTTCTTCGTTCCTGAGAAGGTATTAGAAGGAAAGTTATTTGTAGAGCAAATTTCAACTGAGAAACAGATTGCAGATATTATGACCAAGCCGTTAGCCAAAACTCGATTACTCATATTTTGTGATCAAATGGGATTATCAGGCTAGAGACTAAATATGTAATTAGCAAGGGAAAGTGTTAAAATGTAGTTTTTGTTTTTATGTTAATTCATATTTTGTCTCACGTGAACTTATGACATTATGCATTGATTAGTTGGTCATTAGTAACAGACAACTAAACTCGTTGTATCTAATAGAAAAAATGGCTGTTCTGTTATTCCATATTGATGTTATTAAAATTCATTTCGTAAGTTTCTTTTCTAAATAATGCGTTCCTTTCTTTCTTATTAATGTGTACTTAATTTAATTATCAATCGACTCAAAGCTATCATACTCTGCATATAAGAACACTAATAATTTTTAATACTGATATGACGTGGCTAGGAGGAAGACATTCTGAAACAACCCTTTGAAAACGGGCAACAGTAACTCCCTTTTTAAGAAGATTTACATCATATTCTTCACTTAGATCTTTAAATCTGTAATTCTGGAAGCCTTTAATCTTAACAGTTCACTTATTTTTCTCTAAAACAATCCGTTTCAATTGTGATATGTATGGTAGGTTTCGAAAGTACAAATTAAGTGACAACTGTGATTGGCAGGCTGGAGAAATCATTGTTTGACTGAATGCAGGCTTTGGAGGAAACACTCTTTGATTGAAACGTCAAGTTTTAAAATTGATTTATAATCGGAGAAAAAAATTTTTTGGCTAAAAATACCGTTTATTTCTATGCAATTTAACACAGAGTTCATAAAAATAACAATAACTCATTTTTTATTTTTTGTGAGAAAACACGGTTTGAATGTTTGCTCTTCATATATACACCAGCAATGGCAAAACTAAAATACTCATATAAGATTAAGTCTAACCACAGTAAGTTCAACACTTGTTATTTAGGCATATATTCAGGAGTTAAGATTATTGTAGCATAAAAGCTGTAAGCCCAGAAAACTGTAATGTTTCCACCTTTGAAAGTGGCGTCATTCTAAAAATTTTAAAGTGTAATCTTTTATTCATAAAACCAAAATAAAATAGTATGCTTGCGCCAAAAAGATGTTATATTCTCTGGCTTTTTTGTCCTTGGTCACAGCATTTCGGTTGCTATTTAGTAACTATAGCTGCAATTTTTATCTTTTGAAGATGACGTCATTTACACCGATTTTTGTTCTCTTGAAGGTCTTAGATACCACAATAATATACGGAAATGCTCCACAATATATATTGAAATTTGCCAGATACAAACTTCAATCTTAGCATATACGTGATAAAGTGAATATTACATCATTTTGATGTAACAGTATTAAAATTTTAAAAATTAAAATGTACGTTTTATGATAAACATGAAGAAATTTTTACTGAGAAAACTTTTTGTATAATATCAAATTCAGTAGTTTGTTTTAATTTTATCTTAAACGTTTGCACGAGAAAGTTTTAAACTATTTTACAATGCACGTTTTCCTACGCTATTCCATTTTCCATTCATTCTTCATTAATTAATTTTTCTGAAAACAAACAATATAATAATATGATTTTTTTTAAAGAATTGTGCAGGATTCCTTCAGTTAAATCATGGAAAAAGGCGAAGTTGGAAAAAAATCTTCAACTGTTTCTGTTGCATGCATTGTCATGAATACCGTTCGTAAATATGGAGGCAGTAAAGGAATTTCCCTACCACATTTGAAAAAGACCTTGCGGGAAAGAAAAACGCTTGACATCGCTCTACATGATTCTGAAATAAAGTTGGCCCTGAAAAATGCTATAGATCGAGATATCTTGTCAAGACAAGGAGGATCTTACAAGGTAATTTTATCATATTCAGTTTGAAATAGAGTTCAGTTATTCACAAATTTTTTCCGCAGTTTTAGTACTAAAAAATATTTTAATAAACGTATACAAACATATAAAGTAACACAAAACTTCTGTAGACAATCTTTGAGGGGAATTTAATTGCAACGGTAATTTTTATTCTCCTAGAACCAACAATACTTGATCTTATAAATGAATGATCACTTAATTTCAGAATTTTTCCTGTTAGTGCTCTTGTGGTTTGTAGAAATGGTGTGGAGTAAACAATATATCATATATTAATTTTCGAGGGAAGGATTCCATATCCTGTTCCGTTTGGTACAATTGGCGAAGGAATCTAAAATGACGCCAAATGACCGTTTTGGCATCTTACAAATTTTTTTAAGATTGCAGAAAAACACAGTTTTTAAATATTATCTATAAATGCATATTATATATAGAGAGAGAAGAGTTCCATATCCTGCTCTTCTTCTCTTGACAGATGTCTTATACGCAAACATATTGGCGCAATTTTTTTCCGACGCCAATTTGGCGAAAACATTAACAGCATAAACAGCAACATCCGGGGTACCATATGGAGCAAAATAATTACACTTTGGCGCCAGATAAGTATCAATTGCATGTGTGAGATTGGAGCAAAAAAATCGGGCGTAAAAAACCAATATGGGTAGTATATGACATCTGTGCCCTGCTCTGGTTTTTTGGCGAGCTTTTGGCACCGATGTCATATACGCAATGGGTTTGTTGCCATTTTTTACGCCAATTTGGCGAAAACATCGCTTTCGAATATCAGTTACATATATATTTTTATTTTTTTTTTCTATTATTTTAAAAAGTAAAGGTACTACTTACAAGGAACGTCTCCATACGGCATGTTCAGAAAAATCTGAAAAAAATTACAGAGTGTTCTTCTCATGTGGATATATGTGTTTATAAAAAAAATGTGGCGGAACCTCGAAGGAACGTCCGTAAAAAAATAACGAAAATTTTCTTTGTTTGGCGATTTATCATCGGTTGGCGATGAAATGAAATTTCGAAAAAAGCTTTTTTATGTCGAATACTCTTTAAGATGAATATGTTTCATATTGAACTTGTTTAAATAAATTTAATGTAAAAAGTCCTTCCGGCCAGTGCCGGGAGGAAGAGGTAGCTTTCATAATCCTTATTTAAAAAAAGCCAAATTATATCATTCAAACACACGAAGCTCAATTTAGTGGAAACCGAATATAGGAGATTCAATACTAATTTTTATCAATATAATGAATGAGAATTTCGCGAAATTAGTCAGCTTTATCCAAGCTGCTTTTCTTTAAAGTAACTTATATTTGGCTGCCAAATTCGGCAATTTCTTAAAGTGCCTGTCATTTTAAGACAACATGGTGGATGAGGCTAAGCAGTGAACTTGGTCGAGACCTTAGTAATTGCTGTGCACATGCTCACTCACATCGGAATCGGTTAATATATAGGAGTGCTGTCGCATGCAAAAAATTAGATTTTTCAAAATGTCACCCACAATAGAAATTGAAACTGCTATATCTGAGCCATTTTTTAAGGTAAAGACAAACAAAAAATGCTCCTGAATCCTTATATCAAGGTCAAATACTTAAGAAAGAAACCCTTTTCAATTTCTAATTTTTTTGCACCTCACTTTAAATATATATATATTTTTTAATTTAATGGTCCCCATTTTGAAACAAGATGGCTGATGAATCTGGCCAGCGAACTTGGTCGAGGTGTTGATGTATACTATCCACATGCCTTCTTACATCGAAATAGGCGAATACGTGTGTTATCGCGTGACAAATACAAGATCGTTTCAAAATGTTAGCCATGCTAGAAATTCAAAGTGCTATAAATCAACCATTTTTTAAGATATAAACAAAAGAACAAATTTTCAGAAACAAAAACTGCTCCGGAATCTTTGTATCAAGGGAAAACACATAAAAAATCTTTTTCATTTTCCAATTGTTTAATACCTCATTTTGAATTTTAAATTTAATTTTTTTTAAATGGCAACCCTTTTGAAACAAGATGGCGAATGAAGCTGGCCAACGAACTCGGTCGAGACATTGGCATGTACTATGTACAGACCAAGTTACATCCAAATAGGTTCATAATTACGCCTGTTATCAACTGACAAAAATCAGGTCGTTTTAAAATATCAGCCACAAGAGAAATTCAAAATGCTATTACTGAGCCATTTTTTTTAGATATAGACGAAAGAAAAACTGTTCCGGAATCTTTGTATTAAGGTCAAACACATACAAAAAAAATCTTTTTCACTTTCCAATTTTTTGGTATCTCATTTAAATTTTTTTATTTTTTAATTTTTTTAAATGGCCGTCATTTTGAAACAAGATGGCGGATGAAGACGGCCAACGAACTCGGTCGAGATATTTGTATGTACTATGTACACACCAAGGTACATCCAAGTCGGTTCCTAAATACGCCTGTTATTACGTGAGAAAAATCAGGACGTTTCAAAATGTCAGACACGCTAGAAATTCAAAATGCTATAACTCAGCCATTTCTTAAGATATAGACGAAACAAAAACTGCTCCCGAATCTTTTTATCAAGGTCAAACACATAAGAAGAAAATATTTTTTCAATTTTTAATTTTTTGGTACCACATTTCAAATTTAAATTTTTCTTAAAAATTTAAATGGCCACCATTTTTAAAAAAGATGGCGGATGAAGCTGGCCAACGAACCCGGTCGAGACATTGGTATGTACTATGTATAAACGAAGTTACATCCAAATCGGTTCATAAATACGCCTTTTATCGCGTGACAAAATTCAGGACGTTTCAAAATGTCAGACACGCTAGAAATTCAAAATGCTATAACTCAGCCATTTTTTAAGATATAGACGAAACAAAAAATGCTCCGAAATCTTTGTATAAAGGTCAAATACATAAGAAAAAATATTTTTCCAATTTCAATTTTTTGGTACCACATTTCAAATTTTAATTTTTAAAAAAAATTTTAAATGGCCGCCATTTTGAAACAAAATGGCGGATGAAGCTGGCCAACGAACTCGGTCGAGAGATTGGTATGTACTATGCACACACTGAATTACATCCAAATCGGTTCATAAATACGCCTATTATCGCGTGACAAAATTCAGGACGTTTCAAAATGTCAGCCACGCTAGAAATTCAAAATGCTATAACTCAGCCATTTTTTAAGATATAGACGAAACAAAAAATGTTCCGGAATCTTTGTATAAAAGTCAAATACATAAGAAAAAAATATGTTTCCATTTTTAATTTTTTGGTACCACATTTCAAGTTTAAAAATTTTTTAAAATTTTTAAATGGCCGCCATTTTGAAACAAAACGGCGGATGAAGCTGGCCAACGAACTCGGTCGAGACATTGGTATGTACTATGTACACACCGAATTACATCGAAATCGGTTCATAATTACGGGAGTTACAGTGTGACATAGGTCAGATATATATATATATATATATCAATTTTGAACAGAGGGTGGTTTCGGGGTCTGGGGGTCATGATCGATGAAAATATACCAAAATTTTTTGAAATCGCTTTCCTCCGAACGGCTGCAATAGGTAGCTTTTTTGTAAAGAAAGCTACCTAATAACTAGTTTTGACAGTTTTAGTTTGATTTAACTATAGTTTTGTCATATATATATATATATATATATATATATATACTATATATATATATACTATATATATATATATATATATATATATATATATATATACTATATGCTCAAAAGTGACGGGCCACTTTTGATTTTAGACGTTTTGTTAAATATCTGGAAAATTACATGAGGAATTATCCTGAAACTCCAGGTGTGTAAACAGAATAGTACAGGTCATACATTACCATGAGGATTTTTTCCCGAAACCTCATAGGGGGCCATCAACAAATTGAAAAAGAACGAATATCTTTTGGATAACCCTGTAAAAACTAATTTAGCAAAAGCGTTCAAACTGTAAATTATGATTAAGTGCCTTATTGTAATAAACTGTGTTTATTTTTATGATGATAACATGTATACTCGTAGATAAATTAATTTTTTTATAAAAAGAGCCTCAAATTTTGCCAAGTGTTTTGCTTATAATTTGTAGGGTTCTTATTATATAGAAAAAAGTTTTTTCAGAAAATGTGACAAACAACATTGTACACAATACCCTGCAATCAGAATTTAAAAAGAATAAAAATTGTACGAAAAATGAGTGCGTTTACTAAATAATGGTTCACTGCGCATGCCCGAATGTAATCAAAATATAATTTGCATAATATGTTAGTTAAATGTATAGAGCAACTTTTGTGAAAGTCTCAAAAACATAGTTTGAAAAGCCTGAAAATTATTGTGATAATAAGTTCAAAATCCGTTCTTCCAAAAAGGAAGCAAAAAGATGAGGGGTTGTATCCAAATACAATAGTACGTGCAATATTGTGTATTCTGTCTTGGCACTAATCCATGGATATATGGATACATCCCCTCATCATTTTCTTTCATTTTGGGAACAACTGATTTTGAGCTTATTCTATCAACAATAATTTTCAGACTTTTCAAACTAAGTTTTTGAGACTTTGACAAAAGTTGCTCTATACATTTAGCTAACACATTATGCAAATTATATTTTGATGAAATTCGGGCATGCGCAGTGAATGATTATTTAGTAAACGTGCTCATTTTTCATACAGTTTTTATTATTGTTTAATTCTGATTGCAGAGTCTTGTGTACAATGTTGTTTGTCATATTTTCTGAAAAGAACTTTTATTTATATTAAAAACTCTACAAATTATAAGCAAAAAACTTATATCTCTTTTTATAAAAAATTTAATTTCTCTATGAGTATACATGCTATCCTCATAAAAATGAATACAGTTAATTACAATAAGGCACTTAATCATAATCTACAGTTTGAACGCTTTTGCTACATTAGTTTTTACAGAGTTATCCAAAAGATATTTGTTATTTTTCAATTTGTTGACGGTCCCCTATGGGGTTTCGGGAAAGAATCTTCGCGGAACTTTATGTCCTATACAATACTGTTTACACCCCTTCAGTTTCAGGTTAATTTCTCATGCATTTTTCTAGATATTTAACAAAACGTTTAAAATCGCAAGTGACCCATCACTTTTGGCCATATAGTGTATATATATATATATATATTAGGGTGTCCCAGGTTACAAGGTAATTTTTTTTTTTTTTTTTTTGCAAAATGAAATACGCATACCCTCTATTTTTTTTCTATTTCACCTGAGAAACATAAATAAAAAATATTATTGCAATCAGATAACGGTAACACGTGCCGACTTTCGGTCAAACTTGGACATGAAAACTTGTATGGGGAATACTATGGGAAAATTGTAAAATGTATGTTTCTTTAGTTAATAAAACATTATTTTTTTCAAAGAAGATATTTATTAACATATTATAGTAAAAGAAACATTACTGAACTTATTTTCATTTCAATGTTTTCTTTTTACAGTCGGGATAGACCTTCGTGTGTTCTTGTACGCAGCATAACGAAAATTGTTTTTGTTCCTCTGTCACCGTTATTAAATCATGAAAGTCCTGCATCAATTTTACAGCTCTTTTAGCTGTATTGTTCATTGCTCTGAGCATTGAGATCGTCTTTTTCGCGTCGGGAAACGAAGCATTATTCTCTCATGCAGAGGGACTCTTTAAAATTATCATAAATTTTGAGTCTAGAAAACAATGAATGGCTTTTGACAGATATGAGATCATCGATGCTTTTTTCTGTAAAAAAAAAAAAAAATAGGTAACAATCGCGTGATATAAATGAATAGCTAAATAAACAATTACAAAATCAATATATGAAACTCGCCATACATTGAACCTCTTTCTTCCTTCGATGGAATGTATGTTTTTTCACGGGTCGAGAAATTTTCTCTATGTAAATTTGTCATCATTTTTAATTTTGTTTCTTTGTCAACATCATCATCATCAAAAAGTGCTAATGCTGCTATTTAATCAGTCAAAAATCATAAATGCTGGAGAAATTCTTCATTCACATTTTCGTAGATTTTCAAAGATTTCAAAAAGCACAAATTTTTTTAGGGTTCTTTAACTGCCAAAATGTATTGAAGTCATGTTTAACATAGATTTTCACGATAAAGAAGCAGACGTTTAACAGTGATTTCTTATCCTTGGCGTTTCATTACAGATGAAAACTAAATAACGAGAGTTTTAGGAAGTAAACCGCTTGGAACATGCATCTAGCTTGGTACATACCACCCAGAGGTCTGATTTAAATTTTTTCTGCATCTCCACCTAAAAATATGGCAGAAATTTTGATCAGCTCTTGATAGTCCTCTCTGATCATAACATTTTAAAGTTCAGAGCGCTAAAATTCAAGCAAATTGCCAAGTTCGGATACGGTTTAGAACAATTCCACTGTTTCTCCATAGCACTGTATTTTAGTTGGATAGACGTTCTTCCAATTCCCTTTGCGCTTTTAAAGAGTGTAATATCGGGACTTGTTGTCACTTGTTTAATGTTCATTTTGAATACAGCCTTTAATACCAGATCGTATACATGATGGCAGCAAGCAAAGAAAAGCTCTAAAATAGTTACAAATTCTTGTTGCCGCCGCTTGAATACGTCTAGTAATTTCTTCGCATTTTTTGTAAGTCTCTACAAACTTGATACATATTAACAAGCTTCCTCACACAATTTGGCAACGATTTATTAGGCATGTGTGCTTTTTCCCAAATAATAATACTTTCACGAATAGCGATATTTGCATTTTCAGTAACAGTTAAATTCTCTTCTCGAATATTGTAAAACAAATCTGCGAGAACTTGTCCATTAGACGGAAGTTTTGAACCCGTTATTTGATGTTTAATTTTCTCTATTAAAAATATCACTTTTTTAGAACTACACAATTCCACTGCCATGTTCTGCTCACTGATTAAAAACGATCCAGACATTTACTAACAAAAGACTAACTTGGAATTATACGTACATTGACACATAGATGTGCGCTGTCCTGATTAAACTAGTACTGACACGTTTCACAGGTTTTGCACTGTTTCTTCGCGGGTTGCGCATTGTCACAAGCATTTCAAAACCTTTCTTTTTTTGTTTTGTTTCATCTTTTTCATTTGTAACTGCTGGGTGCTCCGCTACAAACACGTGACAGGGTGACATGTGTCAGCGTTCGCTCGCTAAGTGCACAAGTACTGACTGAGACATTTAGATACAAGTCGGCACGGGTTCCCGTGGTCCAAATTACATGAAACTTTATTTACGATTGTTTTGACATAAAAGGAAAAAAATGAGAGGGTATGCGAAAAAATAAAACGACTTTTAATTTTTTGGGACACCCTAATATATATATTTATAATGAAAGTTAAATATCAAATTTTATGAATTAAAACAAAACTAAAATAAATTAAAATCGTTTGAATATCTCAAAATGAAGTCCAATTGAATACTGTCAATTCCATTTTGCTGCTATGGAAACGACAAATTCTTTGATATTGAAATGAATATCTGGTAAATGAATCTTGCCTTATATGAAAATATTTTTCATATATGAAATTGTTTTTAAAGTAATAAAATTAAATAACAAGCAACATAAATATGTAATACAAAAAAAATTTCTTTATTAAACTCTCTCATTGTTTATGTTTAAATTCATTAAATACTTTTTACATGCATTGTAAAAATCAATTAACAAACAATTTTCAGGTGCATTAAATCGTTTGCTTTTGGCGAGGAAAAGTACTGCTCGCCAAATCGCGTGACGCTTTCGTCTTTTCGCACCAAATACTCGAAAGTATTTTATTTTTTTTACAGACTTTCTGCTATAATTCCGCCTCTAAATTTGACTGATCCTTTATTGCATACATAAGTAGTTTAATTGGTATTTTTTTTCATAATATTCTGAGTATGCCCAGTAAGGAGACCTTCCTTGTTAGTTATCCCGTCGACCAAAAATCTATCGCCAAACTATAAGATTAAATGCCAATAATGGTTGATCGTTTACTTCACCAAGTGATTTTTATTTCGACGTTTTATTTGTATTTTTATTAATGTTATACTAATTTGTTTGTTCTTTCGTTATTTAAAATAAAAATTATGTCAATTTGTATAATTTAGCGAGTGGTTTGGCAATTTATATAATTTGACAAAATTGGTTGACGGGATAACTAAGTAGTACCAAAGTAAATAACAGTATATAAACGGTAGTTTACGTAATAACAATATAGAACAAATCAATTTATATAATTTTAAAAAAGAAAATAAAAGTAAAAAAAAAAGAGTGGCACTCCGGGAGTGCCAATAGAAGTGAAAACATCAACAAATACGTGTGTGTTTTTTTAATCGTCAGGAAATGTTTTATTGTGCAGGAAATACTTTTAAATGTAGTGTTTTTTATTTATTATTATAAACTATTACTACCAAAATTATATTACAATTTTCATTTAATGCGCCATTGTACATGAAAAATAATGCATATAATTTTACATACAAAAATTGCAATATATTGCTTAAAACGTAAAGTTACAAAAACATGAAATATAAAAGTGAATTAATTGGTATTCTTTGAAATGAATATCAGTGAAACTTATGAATTTTCATCCACAATTTCAACAACTCTTCCATCATCATCATTATCATCATCATCATTATTATCATTATATTCCAGAACTGATACGATAGGTTTATGGTAACTAAAATAGGAAACAATCAATTGTGATTCGAATCTACTTAAATATCTTATAAAGACTACATCAGTTGTAATTTTATATATCGTTGTGCTAAGATTGCGATCATTGGTCATCGTTAAATGGAATTCACTATGTAAAAATTCAATTAGTGGTAGATTTTTATCATCCGCAAAATTGATGTTGAAATCCCCACTCAAAATCATTGGCAAATCTTCAAATATCTATAATAAATAATTCTGCAAGTATGTTAACATTTCTTGATAAATAATTGCGCTTATGCTTTTGCTATATTTAACACTAGAAAGACTGAAACTTAGTATATACCTATATTGCCCAAAAGCAGTCAAAATGACTGCATTGTGAAAGTGTAACTAATGTGTAAAGAAATTTGTTTAAAATTATTTTTTTATATTTTTATATAATTTACAGTTATATAAAAAGTATTAGTAAATATTAACAATAAAATAACCTATGCATTATTATTTGTGCATTTTATGCAAATGAAAGTGGAAATCTTTTTATGTGTACATCTTCCGTGAACATACTTTTGACATTTTTCACATATGTTATTTATTTTCTTGCTGTGGCAAAGTCGTACATGACAAATTTTGCATCTGTTAGAATGGGTTGCATTTGATGATGTTGCAGTTGATCTTTGTGCGTCTTCATATTCTGATGAATTTTTCTGTCTTGCAGCTCTGTATTCGGTGGAAAGCTCTTCTGCAAATTGAAACAAGAACTCTTTTCGTTGTATTTGTATTCCTGTCGTTTCTTTGTAAAGGATCCAAGCATTTATAGCAGCCAAATCTAAAATATTGAAAAATATTTGGAGGGGCCATCTACGAGAACTAGATTTTACTGTATATTTATCCGGCCATTTGATCCTCCATTTCAACTCCAAATTTTGTGCTGTTATAAAATTGAATAGATTTCAGTAACATTTTTTTTATTACTTTTATAAATTTTCACAAATTTATGCTTAGAACATAGAACAGCTACTCTTTTATTTGGTTTGCTTTTATATACTGTAAGAACGCAATTCTCTAATTTATATAGCAGAGTGGAAAAACGAGGCATGTTATCCTTCGTTTGTTTGGCTGCTTTGGGTAGTTCTCTTTTGTTTCCCCTAATAGTTCCAACTAGAGTTGGTTGTTTGGCCAATAATTTTGTCGCGAGTGACATGCTAGTGAAAAAAGTTATCGGTCGTGATATTTCTTCCACAGCTTGTATATGACTCGACAAGTTTCATAACAATGTGTTCACTGAGAAGCATTGACGATGGTCGTTGCTCATCTTTTCTCAAATAAGAAAAACCATTCAAAACACATTTGCTACTAATATCTGATGCAAGCCTGAATTTGATGCCAAATTTGTTGGGTTTATTGTCTGAGCGAAGCGAAGGCTAATACTCAGCGAAATATTACTGTCTGGTCGCATAACAGCTACGATGGATATTAACGCCATGTCCTACTAAAAAAAAAAAAAAGCCTAATAAAAACCTTTCGTCAAGCATAACTCAAAAAATATTTGTCGGATTTCGTTTCTGATTGCACCAAAAGGTACCTATGAGAGCCCCCTACTGAATGCACCTACTATGAAAAATTAGTTTAAAATCGTTCAAAAATTATATTTAAAAAAAAACTGATAAAAAAGCACATTTTATCTGCATACGTCACAGATATTTGGTGTGCGTCACTTTCACCGGTAGATGTTTGCGTAAACAACTGGTTTGAACACATGGAGCAAATAATTAAAAGAAAAAACGCACGGAGTAATAATGAAGTGCCATAAAACATATTTAAATGTAATCAAACAGGAAAGGAAATCTGTTTGCTTTTCCATTTAAAAGAAACAAGTTGGAAATTGCTCGTCAAACGTGGCAAATGAGGTGCGTTCGTACTATAACTAGTTTTATAACTATTTTTTGCACCCCATATTGTACTGAATGTGTATTTATTTGCAGTTCATAAGTGCATAGTCTGTAACATCATTAAAATACACTTGCAATAACTTTTTCCCATTACCCTTAATGTAACGGAAAACTTTTGACTCTCCCTGTAATTAAGCTATACATCCGATTTTCATGAAATTTGAAATGGCTCGACAAAATTTTGCAGCAATTATATATTTAAAATTTCAGCCCATTCGGAAAGCTGTAACATCATTAAAATGCACTTGCAATAATTTTTCCCATTGGTTTTAATGTAAAGAAAAACTTTTGACTGTCCCTGTAATTAAACTATACATCCGATTTTCAGAAAATTTGAAATGGCTCTACAAAATGTCGCAATAATTATATGTTTAAAATTTGAGACCATTGGGAAAGCTTTAACATCATTAAAATGCACGTGCAATAATTTTTCCCATTGGCCGTAATATAAAGAAAAACTTTTGACTGTCCCTGTAATTTAACTATACATCCGATTTTCATAAAATTTGAAATGGCTCGACAAAATTTTACAACAATCATATATTTAAAATTTCAGACCATTCGGTTGAGTAGTTTTTGCTCTATTATATGCGGACGGACGGACAGACAGACGGACTGAACGACGACTATAGGTGCTACGTATTTATATAATTACGAACGCACCTAAAAAGGCATAAAAACTTTGATTTGAGATTTTACGATATTTAATCAATAGCATTTTTTAATCGCCAAAAGCATATTTTATATTTCGCGTGTGAAAATTAGAAACAATTATATGATGTTTAATATAATATTTTGCTTTATAGCATCATTTCTTCTTATTTTCTTTATTTTTTAGGGCTTCGGTCATCTGACAAAACCCTATTCGTCTCGCTCCTCTGTCTGTCTGTCCGTCTGTCCGTCTGTCACAGAGCCCGTTCTCAGAAACTATACATGTTGGAGACTTGAAATTTTGCATACTTTTAGCTGAACACCACATATCATACGACAAATCATAAAATTTTGAAAAAGTCGTACATTTAACCGTTTGGGCTCCACATGTGTATTTTAAACAATTCTTTCCAATTCAGTCCGAATTAGGTTGGAGGCGTGAAATTTTGCATACTTATACCTGAACATCTCACATCAAATGACAAACTGTAAAATTTTGATAAAGTCGTTCATTTAACCCTTTGGACTCTCAAATGTGTATTTTAAACAATTATTTCTAAGTGAGCCCTAATTAAGTTGGAGGCGTGAAGTGTTGCATACTTATAGCTGAACACCTCACATCAAATGACAAACTATAAAATTTTGATAAAGTCCTTCATTTAACCCTTTGGGCCCCCACATGTGTATTTTAAACAATTCTTTCTAAGTGAGCCCTAATTAGGTTAAAGGCGTGAAATTTTGCATACTTATAGCTGAACACCTCACATCAAATGACAAACTATAAAATTTTTAAAAAGTCGCTCATTTAACAATTTTTGCTCCTACATGTGTATTTTAAACAATTCTTTCTAAGTGAGCCCTAATTTGGTTAGAGGCGTGAAATTTTGCATATTTATAGCTGAACACCTCACATCAAATGACAAACTATAAAATTTTTAAAAAGTCGTTCATTTAACCCTTTGGGCTCCCACATGTGTATTTTAAGCAATTCTTTCTAACTGAGCCCCTTATAAAATTGGAGATTTGAAATTTTGCATACTTATAGGAGATCACCTGAGGCCAGGCGAGAAATCATAAAATCTTGAAAAAGTCTTACGTTTAACCCTTTGAGCTACCACATATGTATTTTAAGCAATTCTTTTTAAGAGAGCCCTTATTAAGTTGGAGACATGAATTTTTGCATACGTATAGCTGAATACCTCAAACCACACGTCAAATCGTAAAATTTTCAAAAAGTCTTATATTATTTACTCCTCCGGTCTCTAACTTGTGTATTTTAAGCAATTTTTCTAACTTCCGCCCTTTTCACCAGGGGAGCACTTTTCCAACTTTTGCGGACACCCATTTGACCATTCTTTCATATTATAAATCATAGACTTACATATTTTAGTTCCACTTTTTACCGCCAGGGGCGCCTACTTATCTCGGGTGCTATCGGCCCTACCCTCTCGACTAATATATCTATGGATAGTATATAAAACGGAGTTTCGTTCGGATAGAGGTTAATTTAGAATAGAGTGCGCCCCTGGTTGCGAAATGTGGAACTAACAGATTTTTCAAAAGGATAAAGTGTTTTGAAAGGAATATTAAACGAAACTCTCTGTGCGATCTGTGATCACACTTATTCACTTGTTTTTTACATGCTTTGTTTTAACTCACAATTATATTTGTCTGTGGCACTCAAATTTTGTGATTCATTTTTCACCCACATCCTGTTGACATAGAGTTTTGAAATTTGGAATATCTATGCATTCCTGAGGGCAATACATGAATTGGACATTGATTTTTTAAAATTCGATCCCTAAGGGGCAACGTTAGGGGGGTGAATTTATGGCTACGTTTGATTTTCTATAGAGAAATCAGCATTAGCTTCAACAATGAGTATTTGTTGAAAAGTACTAATGACCACGATATCGCCAGTCTTTGGCCAACGGGGAGAACTATCGCGAAATTTGGCAACAAGAAAGTTTTTATGTATGAATCCAACTTGGAGATAACTGGCTAATTGGGCAAAATTCCCATTTAAATCCTTTTATCTTCCATAATTGAACTTACCGAATTACATTTTAACTCCGTGCATTTAAGGGGTTTTTTTTAAAGATTTTTCTACTATTTAGTGCATTTAAAATCATATGTATTTTCTAAATTTTTGTGAATTTTAATGAAAATATGATTAAAAAAATAATTTCCATTTGTATTAATTTCTTTTTAGTCTTTAAAAATGAAATTGGTACTTTTCCTGTATAAGGGCCTTTGCGAGGTAGAAAAAATGGGTTTGGCGAGTCAAATAAGCTTTTTATGCGTATTTTCGTGCAACTTATTCATTGCTTCATATACACAAGCAATTTTTTAAAGATTTATAAAATTTATTTTGTGTAAACAAGCCACTTAACTATTTTTATATACAAACAATATTGTATATATAAATAAAATGTTTATATTTATGTCACAGATGCCATATACGCACCGGGTTTGGCGTGATTTTTTATGCCAGTTTGGCGAAAACGTTGTTTTCGAATACCAGTTACATATAACGTGTTATAATTGCACGTTATTTTTTATTTCAATATGAAAACAAAATAAAGTGATAAACACAACATTTTGTATTATTTTTAAAAGGAAATAAAAATCGATAAATTATATAATTATAGAAAAAAATTATTATAACGTTATATATGGTTACATCAGTGGCGGCTCGTGACTGGCATTTTGGGGGGGCACTAAATCCATAGCTGCCAAATTTATTCTTCTCTTACCACTATTGCTTTAAAAGAAATCTTTGCCATATTTGTCGGCGGAATATTCGACCATTAAACAAGGTAATGATTTCTTTCAAAAATAATGGTAAAAAAAGAATACTGCCCGCCATGCATTTAATGCCCCAAAATATGACAGTTAAGAGCCGCTACTGGTTACCATGTCAGGCAAAGTAACGCCACTTTGACGCCAATTAGGTACCTCTGTGCGTTTATGACATCTGTGCCATATTTACTTGTAAAAATAAGCATAAACGTTGATGAAGTTTGTTTTCATAGCTATTTATATCTTTTTGCAACAAATCTCACTTTTTGAGGCCGAAATTTCACAAAATTTGAAAAAAACTGGAAAACGGGAAGTCTGTTTTTTCAAAATTTAGTGTCACCTCCGATGATAAACAAAATATATAAATATAGATAGTACAAAACGTATTTCAGTTTTAAGACTTAAAACACACGCTTTTATTTTGTATAGAATGACGTCATCCGTATCCGCTAAAGAATTCTTCATTTACGGTCCAATCTTAAAGAACTTCTACACATAGGACTATCGCTGAGGATATAGCTGAAAAATACACAAATCCAAAAAAAGAGATGTCGTCTATAATAGCTCCACATTTTATCAGAAATCATTTATTTATATTTTTTCAAAATAGCACGTATTTTAATTATATATTTTTAAAGTTGTTAAGGGAAAAAGGCAACAAAAAGGTATAATTACTATTTTCCAACTATTTTCCCCCTACTTTCTACAGAAATGGAGTACTTGAGTTCCTAAAATTAAACAAATTGCACTAAAAACTACAAAAAATTAATGTTTCAAAAATAAATTGAGATGCAGTTTTCAATCAAATTGCATTTAAAAGTACCTTTTCTCCCCAATACGACGGTATAAAAAGTGAAAATGTGCGATGTTTAGATTTAAAAATCTTAAAATAGTAGAATAGAGAAGATTAAGTTAAATTGCACTACATAGTTATCCCGTCGACCAAAAATCTATCTCCAAACTATAAGATTGAATGCCAATAATGGTTGATCATAAATGTCGCATTCTAAATACCTTATTACCATGCATTTAATGCTTTTCATGGTACTTTGTTGTTATATGGACTTCGGCATTTTTGTAAAAAAGCACGACATTCGGTGTTAAGAAAGTGACATTTTTTGTCAAATTATATAAATGACTATGAAAATAAAACAGAATAAGTATTATACTGGTTTATATATATCTATACTCCTATTATAAAGAGGAAAAAATTGTTTATTTGTCGGAGATAAGCTCTGGAACTACAGAACCGATTCCAGAAGTAATGGTATCAAAATGATGGTGTTAGCCCAACTTAGATTATAGGCTATATCTTATGTCGGTGCCACTACCCCAAAGGGGGTGTAGGAGCAAAAAACGTTTTAAAAATGCGATTTTAGCGTTACTGAAGGGCCTCGAAATATGAAATTTTGAATATTAGTTACTTATAAGATATAAATGATGTCTAAGAACAGTTCTTAAACAATTCGAAATTTAAAAGGGGTGAAAATTCACAAAAAGCGTTCTAAAAAACGTTCTAAATGGTAGTTTCTACACAATCTCAAGAAATACCAAACCGATTTAAAAAATATTGATGTCAAAATGATGGTGACAACGCTTGCTCCAAGACAGGCTATGTTTTATGTCGGTGCTACTACCCCAAAGGGAGTGCAGGAGCAAAAAACGTTCTAAAAATGCGATTTTAGCGTTACTGAAGGGCCTAGAAATATGAAATTTTGAATATTAGTTACTTATAAGATATAAATGATGTCTAAGAACAGTTCTTAAATAATTCGAAATTTAAAAGGGGTTAAAATGCACAAAAAGCGTTCTAAAAAACGTTCTAAATGGTAGTTTCTACACAATCTCAGGAAATACCAAACCGATTTAAAAAATATTGATGTCAAAATGATGGTGACAACGCTTGCTCCAAGATAGGCTATGGTTTATGTCGGTGTCACCACCCCAAAGGCGGTGCAGGGGCAAAAAACGTTCTAAAAATGCGCTTTATGTGTTCCTGAAGGGCCTAGAAATATGAAATTTGAAATATTAGCTACTTATTAGATATAAAGGATTTCTAAGAACAGTTCTTAAACAATTCGGAATTTGAAAGGGGTGAAAATGGACGAAAATCGTTCTAAAAAACGTTCTAAATGGTGGTTTCTACACAATCTCAGGAAATACCAAACCGATTTAAAAAATAATGGTGTCAAAATAAAGGTGTCAAAATGACGGTGACAACCCTTGTTCCAACATAGGCTATGTTTCATGTCGGTGCCACTACACGAAAGGGGGTGCAGGAGCAAAAAACGTTCTAAAAATTCAAATTTTGCGTTACCGAAGGGCCTAAAAATATGAAATTTGAAATATTAGCTACTTATTAGATATAAAGGATTTCTAAGAACAGTTCTTAAACAATTCGAAATTTAAAAGGGGTGAAAATGCGCGAAAATCGTTCTAAAAAACGTTCTAATGGTGGTTTCTACACAATCTCAGGAAATACCAAACCGATCTAAAAAATAATGGCGTCAAAATGATGGTGACAACACTTGCTCCAACATAGGCGATGTTTTATGTCGGTGCCACTACCCCAAAGGGGGTGCAGGAGAAAAACGTTCTAAATTGCGGCTTTTGCATTACGGAAGGGCCTAGAATCGTGAAATTAAAAGGGGGTCAAAATGCGCAAAAAGCGTTGTAAAACACTTTCTAAATTGCAATTTCTATGCAATCTGAGGAAGTACTGAACCGATTTCAAATATAATGGTGTAAATATGATGGTGACAGATCTTGCTCCAAGATAGGCTATATTTTATATCTGTTTCTACTACACCAGAGGAGATGCAGGAGCAAAATGAGCGAAAAGCGTTCTAAAAACGTTCTAAATGTCGATTTATCGGCAATATCTCAGGAAAAATGAATCTGATTTCAAACGTAATGGTAGGAAATTTATGCTGACAGCCTTTGCTCTAGCATAGACGCTATTGTATGTCGGTATCACTCTATTACCAAAACGTTGCAGGAGCAAAAAAGCGTTCTAAATTTCGATTTTTGTGATCGGTAGGGGCTAGCAATTTAAAATTAGGCAAGGTACATATTTAATAGATATAAATGATCTTTAAGAACTGTTTCGAAAAAATTGGAAATTTAAAAAGGGGTGAAAATGCGCGAAAAGCGTCCTAAAAACGTTCTAAATTGCGATTTTAAAATTAAAAAAAAAAAAAAATAATAATAATAATAATAATAATAATAATAATAATAAAGCTATTTCAAAAGTAATGGTTGCAAATCAATGGTGACAGTCCCTGCTATAACATAGGTTTTGCTGTCACTACCATCTGAGGGTTGCAAAAGCAAAACATGTTCTAATTTGCGTTTTTTGCAAAACTGAGGGGTCTAACACTTTGAAGTATGGCATGGTATTTACTTACAAGATGCAACTGCTTTCTAAGAACAGTCGAAAGAAAATTCCAAATTAAAAAAAATGAAGTGAGTGAAAAGCGTTATAAATTACAATTTTTAAGCAAACTTAAAAAATATCAAACCAATTAAAAAAATAACGATGACAAATTTTGGTGATAGAACCTGCTCAAACATAAGCTATATTTTATGTCTGTTCCACTACCACGAGAGGGTTGCAGGAGCTAAAAACTTTCTAAATTGCGATTTCTGTGATACTGAAAGGGCTAGAAACTTTAAATATGACATGGTAGTTACTTATAAAATATAAATGCCCTCAAAGGAACGTCGAAAATAAAGGGGTGAAACGAAGGGGAGGTGCGAAAAGCATTCTAAAAAAGTTCTAAATTACGATTCTATGCAATTTCAGGGAATATAAACCGATTATAAAAGTAATAGTTGCGAATCAATGGTAACAGTCTCTGATCCTACACAGGCTATATTTTATGGCGGTGATTCTACCACCTGGGGTTTACAGGGACAACAAACGTTCTAATAAAAGGCTTTAAAAGCTTTTTAAATTACGTTTCTGTGGAATATTAGGAAATAACAAACCGATTTCAAAATTAATGTTGGCAAATTAATGGTGACAGTTCCTGTTTCAACATAGCCCTTTATGTTGAGAGAGGTGGTAGGACTTGGAATTTGACATGATGGTTAATTTTAAGATGTAAGAAGATGGTTTCTAAAAAATTCAAAACTTCAAATGAATACAGAAATGAGCGTATTAATTGAGCATAAAAGTTTCAAATTATCTTCTAAATTATCATTTATTTAGTTTTATTTCATTTTATTAATTTAAGTCTCATTTCTGCCTAATGCAGTGTAATAATGATGTTTAATCAAACTGTGTTTTAAATAGTAATTTTTGAATTATTCCTAAAAGTAATAAGTACCTTTTAATAAAAAAAAACCTTTTAATAAAATAAAATATTACATTTTAATAAAATAAAAATTTAGTTAGTACGTTTTAATAAAAATTAGACATATAGATATCACTTTGGCACATTTCAAATATTACGCGAGCAAAGCCGCGGGGTTTGCTAGTATATATATATATATATATATATATATATATATATATATATATAAATGCACCTGCTAACAAGTATTAGATAAGTTATTTATGTTTGTGTATAATCTAATATATATAAATCAAAATTCGTCTGTCTGTTTGAAATTCAATACAAATCCACAGTTTGGAAGCCAGAATTGTGAAAAGATACGTACATGTGTATTAAAACACGGCCGAGGCAGCTAAAGTAATCCGGAATCGTTATAATTTTTAGTTAATTTTTAATTAATAAAAAACCACCATTTTAACAGCAATTTCTTATCAAATTTAAACATTTTTCGTTGTAGCAGTTGCCAACAATTAAAATTCACAATAAAATTCTTACTACAACAATTAATTTTCTACTGCAAGATTTCCACGTGAAAAATGAAAAGGAAATAAATAGTTTGCCGAATTTAAAAAAAAAGGTGATTATCGCAGCATATGGACAATTAAAGATAGCATCTCATTTTCTTTGCTTCCACACGTTATTATTAAATCTATGTTCTTTGCAATATCGCTCAGACTAATCCCTCTGAGGGAAGTCCTAGTTAGACATATACTTTGTAAACATGCATCTGGCTTTTGACGGAAATAATTGCTCGTCAGCTGTTATATTTTGCCCTTGTTGATAGCAAGCTTGACTATTTTCAATGAACTTGTCCCATATTTCCGAAACAAAAGCAAATTTATTTGTCTCTAGGCGCCTACTTCTTTCAGTTCTTTTGTAAAAAAAATAAAAAAACATAGGATTTGCTTGAACTGTCCTCTGGCCATAGTTTTTCTAAAAAAATTCGGGTCCCCACTTTGCTGACCATAAATGACTGAGTTTTAATTTTTTTGCCTCGTAGGCTCCACGAGCATATAAAATCCCAATAAATGCACGTATTTCGGGTAATGTTGTTATCCAATTGCTCCTCAAAATTCAGAGGGCCTTCTTCTTCTGTTTACTTTTTTTATATGTTCGATAATATAGTTATCTATTATCAACGAAAGTGCACTGGTGGGATTATCTGCCATAATGTTCCTTTTTGCGTAGCCTGTTGGCCCTTTCACACTCTTGAAAATACAAGTAGATGGTAACCTTCCAGGAATACCATCTTTGTAAAATTTTGACGACGCAGTACCATCAGCAGCTGTTTCGGTCTCCTGAAAGGTGTTTTCAGTAGAGTCTGAACGACTTACCACCCTACACCTTTTCCTGGGCATAGTGATGACACTTTCATTTTCATCATTTGTGGTCGACTCTTCATCGCTATCTTCAGTGTCAGATGTTTCACTTCGAACATAATCCGCTTCATCTTCAGATGGTAGTTCAAAATTTGTTGCATTTGATCCTATATCGGAGCACTCTTCACTTATGTTCGTTAGCTTTTTCAATAACTCACTTCTATTCGACATTTCTTTCATGAATTTAGGGCGCAAAAGAAAAAACAAATAACTTGCTAGAACAAGTATCACTGCATAAAGACCCGAATTACAAGTACTACTTTACCTTACTGAGCAACTGCAACTTATCAAGTATACGCCCACATCGATTATTTATCATATGTTTGTAATCGGAAAAAATGAAAACTGTTATTTCAATACAGAGCCGAACTGATCATATAAGAAATTTACTCAATTCAATAATAAGAGTCATTTGATTATTAAAAATTTCCCAAGCAGTCAAAATGACTGCTTTTGGGCAATATAGGTATAACACACATATATATATACCGGAAATGAAGGAGGGGGAGGTAACTACAATTATTAATAAACGCATTTATATGTTGTACAAAAAGTCACAAAATTCTAAAAAATTGCGTCATTATATACATAATTATTTTTCTAATTCAAATTAAAAATCAGTCAATATGACTTCCTTGGACAATCTAGTGTTAAAACCACTACCATATTATTAGAAATTTCGCTATAGTTTGATGCTATGACATACACCATAACGCAAAAACAACACGAATTTTAAAAACAAGAGAGTTTTTCTGCTAAACTTACCCGATATTTGATCGAATAGTTCACTTTTGCCGCCAACTATTGACATAAATAACAACTGTTGAATAAAGATAATTTTATTTTGCTAGAGCAAGGTAGTTTTATTTTAGCAAGAGTCACGAGACTTGGCTAATTTTTACATGAGATGTTTTTGATGAGATTTCCTTTTTCTAACTCTTGTACGTGTATTTCGGGAACCAATAGCGCACAGGAGAGCATGCGGTATGCTTGCCTGTAAATTGTTGTTATTGATTAAGCAATCAATAACAATTAATTGCCCGCCCTCCTCATACCGAACTATGCACAATACATGTACATACTTATATACAGAGGTGTCGGTTATAATAACAGTATCACGAGTTCAATGGTTTTTCCCATCTCAAAAAATGCCAAACGCGCCCAAAGAAGATTTCACTTCAGTAATGAAAGTATCAAGTATTTTTCTTTAACAATAAACACAACAGCGTATTGCAACGAAAATGTAAATTTTGTGTGTGTTCCTGTGTGAACGCCGGGAGAAAAAGTGAGTTTATAGCTTCGTTCTTCTTTTTCGGATTGAGCTGAAGAGGGGAAAGTTCCTGTCATTCACCGCTTGGCGCGCTAGTGTCTATGTGCCAAAATGCTAGCATGTCGGTTACGTAACAGTGTCTCCAAATCAGTGGTTTTTCTCCATCCCAAAAAAAGCTCAACGCGCCTAAAGAAGTTTTCACTTCAAAAAATTATAAATAAATAAACAACAATTGTTGTGTTACCATGTTAGGCAAAATAACGGCATTTCGGTAAGATGTTATATATTCCCGCGGCCGTCATCTTGGATTTCTTGGCGATATTTTGTTAGCGTTTATTTTTAAGGCAACCCCGACGAGTGACGTGTTCTGGCAACCCCGTTAATCTTAACTTGCGCATAAATCTGCTTGGAGACATTTACTTGGCGGAAAAGGGGGTTTCACGCCAAGAAAAATCTAAGGGAATACTAAAACACACATACTACAATATATAATAAAACACACATAACAATATATAATAACAATATAACGGTATGTATAAATATTAAACGGACATACATACAATAAATACAATAATCCCACCTGGAGTTAAAAAAAGTTTCACCCAGTTGGGATTATTGTATTTATTCTATGTATGTCTGTTTAATATTTATATATACTGTTAACATTTGAATGTAAGCGTTATTTATATGTGTTTTATTATATATTTGTAGTGCGTTTGTTTTAGTACATATCATAGATCGAGGTAATAATAAAATCCATTCATCATTGTCCGGTTATCGAAGGCTATCGTATAGATGGCTGGTGACTTCCCCAACATGGTTTATTAGTGAAAACTGACAGACCCAGATAACGACCGGAGTAGCTCAGTGGTTAGAGCGACAGCCTGGAATGTTGTGGTCCCGGGTTCGATTCCTGGCTCTGGCTAATTTATCACTCCAGTTTAGATTATTGTATTTATTGTATGTATGTATGTTTAATATTTATGTATACTGCTAATATGTAGGGAATAGTTCCATGTCCTGTTCAGTTTGGCACAATTGGCAAAGGAATCCGAACCGGCGCCAGAAGGCCGTTTTAGAATCTTACTAAATTTTTGAAGATGGCGGAAAAATATTGTTTTTAAATTTTTATAAACATATATTTTAAGGTACTTGTTAGATATCTCATCGACTAAATTATTGTCGCCAAATTGTAAGATTAAATACCAATAATGGTTCATCGTAAATGTCACATTCACTTGACAACACATGTTTACGTCATCAACTGATTTTTATTTCGGCGTTTTATTTGTATTTTTATTAATGTTAAGCTAATTTATTTGTTCTTCCGTTATTTAAAATAAAAATTATGTCAATTTGTATAATTTGGCGAGTGGTTTGGCGATTTATATAATTTGGCGATATTGGTCGATGGGAAAACTAACAAGTACCTATTTTAATATTATAAGCGTTATATTTGTGTTATTTTTAATATATATTATGTATGTAATTATATATGTGTGTGGACAATAGCGGTTGGCGAAAATCATTTGTTAACCTGGGTTTCCCAATTAATTCATACAGATTTTTAACGGTTCGTCATGCGAAGAAGAACATAGACGAAACTCATAAATGATGCAGTAAATGTGATATTATCCACACTTTATTCACATTTTTCAGGAATACTCATCTGAGAAAATGATCGAAGTAATCGATGATAAAAAATCCCTGCCGGCCCGGCCTAGAGGCGGAGGTAGATTTCGAAGTTAAGTATACTGATTTCACAAAAAAAAAACTAAATCATGATTAGAGATAAACCCACTTTAACAATTTTATTTAGCCGCTTTTGACGAGTTTTTATTTCATTTAATAGCTGGGTTTTATCAGAATAATGTTAAGGTGGTATTCAAAAAAATACTTTTCCATTCTCAAAAACTCGAAATTTTCTGGCACATTTTCAGATTCATTTTTAATAGAAAAAATATGAAACTTGCTGACGTGATTTTTGAAGAGAGATTTTTGAGATTTTTGAGATTTATAAGCGGCCTATGTTTTTATTTTTCGTTCAATTAATTAAAACTTGATTTATAAACAATTATTTTCTCAGTAGGACAATATTTTACGCTTCTAACACAATCGCTTCGGGAAATTCTGTTCAAAATGCGAACTTTGACATCATTTTTTGAAACATATTCTGCCTCTATCAAAAAACCGATCATTGCGGTACATTATATGGTTTCTGAATAAGAGAATCTACCAATTGGTTGTGTTTGAGAACAAAAATGAGTCAGAAAATAAGCAGTTTGGATTTGAATACACCCTTAATAAACTGATTTTTTTCTTCAACAGCTATGTATTTTTAATTTGTTTTTGCTGTAAGAATTGGTCCTATCAAAAACTTGTCGATATAAATGTTGTAGACAATATTAAGAATATATATGATAAATTCATGGGGATTTTATATCTTGTGAATTGACGGAGTTGTGGATTTTTTCTGCTTCAACCACCCACCCACCCCTTTTTTTTTTCGTTTTTAATTTTTTTTTTTTTTTTTTTTTTTTTTTTTTTTTTTTTTTGCGGTACGAATTTGTCCTATCAAAAACTTGTGAATATAAAAGTTATAGATAATATTAGGGAGATTTAGAATAAAATTAATTGGATTTGATATCTTAAGAATTGACGAAGTTATGAATTTTTTTCTCCCAAAAACCCTATTTTTTACGCCCTTTGAGTCCATTTTTAATTTTATTAAAAATCTGTGATACATAAATTTTTGGCCCTATTTTTAGAAGTAATAAAAACTTTAAACTGATTTGATACATACAAAAATTAAAAAGTTATGGGGTTTTTTTTTTCGGTTTTCACAAAACCCCTCCCCTTTTCCATCCCCTTGGTCCGATTTTGCCCATTACTGAACTTGATCGAGATTTTATTCCCCTTGATTTTATGTATCAGTTTGGAAGAGATTTGTACAGAATTGGGGAAGTTATCGTGTCCAGAAGAAAATTATATATATATATATATAGAGAGAGAGAGAGAGAGAGAGATAAAGTTTTTTACTTGGGGTGGTTTTGGGTTCTAGGAGTCATGTCGGTGTAGATCTTCAAAAATGTTTCAGAAATTCCAACATAGCAGAGAATGTAATAGGTAGTATTTCATACGAAATCTACCTAAAAAAGATTATTGGTTCATCTTCTCAAAGTATTAACCGGGGTTTTTGAAGAAAAAAGGAACTTCGCATAAACTTTCAAAGTCTCAATAAATATTCCATCTCGACGCCGACCTCCCACATTTATTATTTCTGTTTTCTACACTACATATTTCTACATACTTCTATACACCGTATCTGACTATACGTCTATACTTAAACTACATCGGCTCAAAGATACAATACAGGTCAGCTGATTCCGCTTTTCCAATCTTATGGCTTTTAAGAGGGATTTATTACTACTTCCGGTGGAATAAATTCGAAGTAAATCAACTTCCTAGCGGGAAAACATTCTTCTAGAACTTTCTCTATCCTCCAATCAGATGCACAATGCATAAATACAAATTAATCCCTGCGGTCCAGATTGCAGCTAAAAATAGATTTTATCCCCTCATACGATAATCTATATAATAAAAGCCGAAGTCATGTGACTGTCATCAATAGTTCCGGGCTGAGCGCTTCACTTTTTATATGCCAAACGGACATTTCGGTACTTTTATATTAGTCGGGCGCAGGTGATCAATCGCCAAATATTTTTCCATCGCCATCATTTCATTAAAAATATAAACCTACCACTCATTTTATTTAAAATAAATCTTTCATTTAAAATACACATATTCCATTTACCTCATTTAAAATACAATAAATAAATAAATAAATAGATGTTTTTCTAGCATAGGTTCTTGGCGGGGAAAAAAAATGGCATCGTATTTTCCGGCAATTTATATCCTATTTCATATACATAAGCAATTTTTTCCATATGTATACAATTTATTCAATCTAAAGAAGCCAATAATCTATTTTTATATAGAAACAGAAGTGATTTCTATGTAAACAAATATTGTATAATATGTGTAAATAAAATGTTTATGTGCAAATAAATACATATAAATAAAAATAAAAGTTCACCAGGTTTGTTTTCATAGCTATTTATATATTTCATCAAGGTATTTCACGTTCTGAAGCCCGAATTGCGCCAAGCTTTAAAAAATCTAATGCCAATGCCCCTGTAATGGAAAAGTACCCAAATAAACAATTAATCGTAATAATAATAACACAAACTAAAATATTTCATTTCAACATCAAAGTATTGTTTCTAATTTACATTCAAATAAATATATAGGTACTTTTCGGTTAGCCGGGCGCCAGTGTTATATATACACATATATATACATATATATATATACATATGTATGTATATGTATATGTGTGTGTGTGTGTACATGTATATATGTATATACATGTGCATATATATGTATATATGTATGAAAATATAACCAAAAACCGGCTAACCGAAAAGTACCAATATATATTGCAAGATAATTTCAATAATTTCAATTGAAATTAAGTTGACATATTTCTATTTCACTTTATAAAGTAAAAAACAAACACAAGATATTCATTCTATTAAGCAGTAGAATTATATATTAGACCATGGTGGTAATCATTCGCAAAGCAGATTTTTCAACAATGAATAGACAATATACTTATGACGTCATAGTAAGTAAAGTGGTGGCGCTAACGTTTGTTAACGGCTTGCAATCACGAGGGTTTTATTTTGCTGTCTCTCTTAGTTACGTTACTATATTGTCATATTTATGAACTCAGAAATCAAATCTATAAAAGCAAAAGTATACATATTCATTATTTAGTTATTAAGTAGTGAAAAGAAATTATAAATGCATGATTTCCAAAATTTTATTACATTTATTAATACTAAAAAATAGTATTGAAGTAACAGCATGTTTAAGTAAAATAAGTTTAATTTAGATAATTTATGAACAAATCTCAGTTTAAACACTTGAAATTTCACTCATTTTTACGGCTACGGAAATTAAGTGGTATTTGTCAAAAAATACGAAATACGCATAACAACAATAATGTATGAAATGTTGTCAAGTTCGCAAAGAATTCTTGATTACCCTATCAGAATTTTTGGACTCGGGGAAGGATTGAGCAAGTCAATTAGTTTAAGAATGAAAGTAACATGATGCAATGTTTAGCATACATTTAAGGGAGACCAAACTGGTCGCCAGAGGCGGCTAGTTTTAACAGAAAAGAAAAATGAATTTATTGCTGCGGAATAAGTTTTATAATATTAAAGCCTTGGAATATTATAGAAGATACCTTGATATTTTAATAAAAGAATGCTTTTAAATAAATAGGTTTTTTAGACAGGATAGATTATGAATTACTATGAATATTTGGTACTAATTAATTATCCCGTCGACCAAAAAACTATCGACAAACTATAAGATTTAATGCCAATAATGATTGATCGTAAATGTCACAATCTCTTGACATTAAACACGATACACGTGTTTGTTACGTCATCAAGTGATTTTAATTCGACTTTTTATTTGTATTTTTATTAATGTGTTACAAATTTATTTGTTCTTTTGTTAATTAAAATAAAAATTATGCCAATTTGTATAATTTGGCGATTTCTATAATTTGGCGAAATTGGTCAACGCGATAACCAAGTAGTACCAAAATCACTTGATGTCGTAAAAAACATGTGTAGCGTGCTTAACCCTTTAGGTATTTTTCGGTTAGCCGGGCGCCAGTGTTATATATACGTATATATTTACATATATACACACATATATGTACATACAGTAGCGCTCAAAAGTATTTTGACAACCTTATATTCTCTCTTATTTTATTTAATATAAAAATGTAAAATAAAATACATTCACTATAATTAAGAACACTATGACTGCAGTTATTTAAATGTATCATGTTTCAACTTGTTTGTTTACAATCGGCGCCACCGAAGAAATATGACTCCTCCTTAGCTCAAAAGTATTTTGACAATTAATTTGCATTTAATTGTTGAAGGTGTCAGTGGCGCTATAGCTTCAATTAGTGTTTATATTGACTTATTGTGATTATTTTTAAGGATCAGGAATGCCGAAAAGTAAAAAATATTGAAGTGATTCTAGAAATGCCGCTGTGAATGCCCTTAAGAAAGGTAGACTGCAAACAGAACTAGCTCGTTCTTTTAACGTGTCTCGGCTACTTGTTATTACATGGAATAAAGTTTTTAATAAACAGAAATACATCGAAAATGAACCTCAAAGTGGCCGTCCGAAAATAACAACTTGAAATGTTGACTATATTATAAAAATGATATCTACAAGTGTTTGTCGTAAGTCCGCTGTAATAATAAAAAATTAATTGAAAGAAAATTATGGCATAGACATACACGTTTCATCAGTCAAACGACGCCTAAACCTCTATGGTTTCCATGGTAGAAGACCAGCAAAAACACGTTTGTTATCTAATGAGAATAGGAAGGCTAGAGTTGCATTTATAAAACGGCATAACCCTTTCAGGGGCAAAGCAATTCCATTGCTACAGTGTTGAAATTAATGATTGACACCGGAATTTGAAAACAAATTTATTTATAAATAAGAAAAAGCTATATTTCACACACATAATAAACCGATTTTTTTTTACCAAAATTCTGGTGTCAGTCATTAATTTCAACACTTCAGCAATAGCATTGCTTTGCACCTGAAATTGTTACGCCGTTTTACAAATGCAACTCTAGCCTTCCTATTCTTAGTAGATAAGAAACGTATTTTTGCTGGTCTTCTGCCATGTAAACCATAGAGGTTTAGGCGTCGTTTGACTGATGAAACGTGTATATCTATGCCTTAATTTTCTTTCAATTCATTTTTTATTATTACAGCGGACTTACGACAATCACTTGTAGATATCATTTTTATAATACAGTCAACATTGCACGTTGTTTTTTTCGGATGGCGACTTTGAGGCTTATTTTCGATGTATTTCTGTTTATTAAAAACTTTATTCCATGTAATAACAAGTTGCCGAGACTCGTTAAAAGAACGAGCTAATTCTGCTTGCAGTCTACATTTCTTAAGTGCATTTACAGCGGCTTTTCTAGAATCACTTCAATATTTTTTACTTTTCGGCATTCCTGATCCTTAAAATTAATCACAATAAGTCAATATAAACACTAATCGAAGCTATAGCGCCACTGGTACCTTCAAAAATTAAATGCAAACTAATTGTCAAAATACTTTTTAGCTAAGGAGGAGTCAAATTTCTTCGGTGGCGCCGAATGTAAACAAACAAGTTGAAACTTGATACATTTGAATAACTGCAGTCATAGTGTTCTCAATTATAGGGAATATATTTTCTTTTACATTTTTATATTAAATAAAATAATAGAGAATATAAGGTTGTCAAAATAATTTTGAGCGCTACTGTATATGGGGCATTCTCACAATCTTTTGACTTTCATGTCCCTGAATAATAATTTTTATTTTAATACACTTTTTTGTGTTTTTTTAATTTCATGTACTTGGGAACATCCCATTGCATGATTGCACAACAATATTAACGAGATAAATAAGTTGTGGACGATGTTGGGGGTCCAAACACATGGAAAACTCCTATACCGCCCCGTGTCCCTGATGCTGATTTTTAAGTTTGGAGCTGTCTCGATAAAATTGCTTCAATAAAAATAATTCGATGTAATCTTTTTCTGAAACTGGAACTATTGTTTTATATAAATAAGTAGCTAAAAATTAGCCTGCACACATTTTTAGGGTTGTTATTATTTTTTAAACTCTGTCCCTAGGTTTTAGATTCTTTTGCCATCCCTCTTCTAAAATTATACAAAAAATCACTTCAGATGCAGCCACAGAATTTTTTTCAAGTTTTTTCTCATGCAGAAGTATGCTAGAGAAATAATGTCTAAAATTCTTTGGCAGGAAATTTACTGTAGAATTTAAATCAGCATTTAAATATTAATTTCAAGCATCGTGGCTTTATTGGTAGTCTCACCGTCCCCAAGGTTTATTCCTGCACTTTTCGAGGTAAATTAATTTTTTGTTTTATTTAATCCAATGTAAATAACTGTTTCTAAAAATCAATGAACTTTTTGGCTACCACTTAGTCTTAACATGATCTGCCTAAAATAGGTGGTAATTTTCCTTGCTGTTCCAACCTTACCGTCCCCTTTTTTAACATTTCGTCCCTTTTCTCCTATATCATCCCCTTTTTTTTACATTATCGTCCCTTCTTTAACACCCCTTTAAGACAATGTTATACCAAAATTTTGTACTAAAAATACTACATTGTCATTATTTCTTATTTGAATGTCCTGTTGGTACTATGCAAATTCATTATAGGTAAAAATTTAGTAGAAAATAAAAAGTTTTAGTGGTAATATGGTAAGGAAAATTAAATTTGCAAGTTTAAATTAAACCTCAGTTAAATAAAACTTTTTTCGCTGCTGACCATTTTTTCTTTATTTTGAATCATTAAGGCATTCGTCTGTCAGATTAAAATGTTATTTTAGCAAGTTTAATTTCGGCAGATTTTTTTCCCAAAAGTCAAAAGGTTGTGAGAATGCCCCATATATATACATATGTGTGTGTATATATATATATATATATATATGTGTGTGTGTGTACATATATATATATATATATATATGTACATATATGTGTATATATATGTATATATATAAGTATATATAACACTGGCTCCCGGCTAACCAAAAAGTACCACACTTTATCTACTGACGGTACTTATAAGTACCATTAAAATAACTTGTTATAAAATCCATATAATACATCGATTAGTAGTAGTACTGCACTTTAGAATGAGTTATAGATGCATTACTTTATCTTGTTCCAAAAGCATTATTGGTTACACAAAACAAAAATATTTTTAAAAGGATGATTTCTTTTGCCTTTGCATCTTTTCAGCTTTTTTGGCGTTTGGTGGAGAGGGGGGAATTTTTCAATTCGGACATTAAACATTCGGATTGTAAAAACATTATATTTGCACATTTCCTAATTCTACAAGACACTAAGAAAAATATTTAAAATAAAAGATTTGTGTGGTGTTATAAATATTGCACAAAATCCCTATAAATTCAAGTTTAATTAATCCTTCTAAATCCTTCAACCCTTCAAAAATCATCTAAAATTTATTAAATGATTATGTAAATCTTCTAATGTAGTTTCAAAAATTCACGAAAAATACTTTAGAAGATAAAATTTTCATGAATTGATAATTCAGTACATAAAGGATTAATGTCAAGTGAATGCGACATTTACGATCAGCCATTATTGGCATTTGATCTTATGGTTTGGCGATAGTTATTTGGTCAACGGGATAATCAAGTAGCACTCAAATTTATGATAAAACACACAATTTATAATATAAATACACAGAAGTTATTTTATTATGAAGCACACAGTGTTTAATTTATTATAAAACCTACACAATCTGTTTTCCCGGGTTGCGATTCGATTAAAAATCTTGACAAAAACGCCTGGTTGCCCAGGCAAAAAAATTCGCCATTTTGGCGCCAAATAGCTATTCTGAGACACCTGTGCTAAAACAATTGTATACAAATTGAAAAAAATTGCCTGTAAACATGAAACAGCGAATAGGTTGCCAGAAAATACATTGCCAAATTTCCTCAGCGACGTATATCAGTTTCATTATATATGAAATAATTTAACATAATTAAAATACGCCGGAAAAATTCCCTTCACCCCTATATCATACGTAATTCTTTGTGTGGCCTTGTAAATGAATAATAATTATTTTTTGCATCGCATATTTTACGGGATGCATATTTTAGTGCACTTGATAAATGCATATAAATTTTATTATGTTTGAAAGCATGTAACATCATTTTAAACCATTTTAAACGATTTTTTCCCATAGGCCGTAATGTAACGGAAAACTTTTGACTGTCCCTGTACATGAACTAAACATGCTACAAACTTCATTTGAAATAGGGTTCGTGCTATGGTAGAGGTTACTAACATCCAAAAATTTTAGAACGATCCGAGTATATTTACAGGAGTTAGAGCGCGTACAGACGGACAGACAAACCGAATGCATAAATACTAAAAACGTACTTAAAAACATCATTTAATATTCAGAATTAAATTTATTTGCTGTGAAAGTTAAAAATTATAATGTGTGTCCTGCTCTCACTTTTTGAGAACTGCCCTTTGCCTATGAATAAAAGCAGGGGTGACTATTTATAAACAGACCTAAATAAAATTTAGTCATGTATTTGCACCTTTTTCGTTACATTTTTGCCATGTCATAGTTTAAAGTTTAATTCTTGTAGAGCCATTTGAGGCATTTTGTTCCACAAAAAAAAATGGCTAAAAGAAATAGTCAAATAATTTTAGCTCTTTCCTAGAAGAAACTTTAGCGCTCGATCGTATAATTTATATTTACTAGGGAGTTCACCCCCCTACCAGCTACGCACCACAAATTCTAAAAGCACGCTAATTTGATTGTCTTTAAAAAAATTTCGGAAGAATTAATTATAATAAAAAAAACAGTGGCTATCTCCCAATAAATGGGTTGTTTTCGTCTTTGATTAAATCAGCTCAGTGAAACATGTGAAAATAATCTAATATAAAATGATTTAAGTAAACAGAGTCTTTGTCTCCCGGTACTTTTTAACAACGCTATAAGAAAGTTTTTTGGTTCTTTTCCGTTCTACGGATAACATGCCAAAATGTATGCTAATGAGCCAAATATTTCAACCCTGATCGTGAAATGAAACGTTTACTGCAATGCTAAAAGACATTTGTAATTTTATGCCAGCAGTTTAATATGAGTTTTATTTTATTACTTTATTGTATAACAGTTATTTGTTCACTTATTTTAAGTATATATTTGTGATTTAATAAAATAGTTCGTAAAAGCCTGTAATTTCAAATGTTAAATTTTTAAAATACACACTTTACAATCGACAATGTTTTTTCTTTTATTTTTCAAATGTTTCAATTCGCGTGATTTTCATTTTGCGCCAACTATTACGCTTGGCGACAATGGTGTCCGTATAAAGGAAAAGTGCCGTTTTTTTAATAAGACATTTTAAATGTATCGTTTTAAATCTGACGTAATTTTCACCAAAGTTTTCTTTCTCTTTTTAATATTCACGTGAAAATACTTTTGTTGTTAGAAAGAAAATATTATTTGCTCTGTCTTAGAATTCCCAACACAAGAGCAATGCGACTCTTTTAGGCACTTCAATAACATCTGCATTCGTTCATTGGTTCAAAATATTGTTGTTCGAAATATGTTGATTTTCTGAAAGCAAGCAAAGCCTATTGGTTTACAATGGAAGTCTATGGGAACTTTGCAAAGTATTAGAGATATCGCCAAGTTGGAGACAAACTTGGCGGCATTTGGCGACAGAACAGGGTCCTCCCTATGTTACCCCCCCCCCCTTATAGGTATGGATATGTATTAAATGCTGTTCAATAACCAATGAGATGCGTTTCATTCTCGCGTTGCCATTAAACAATTAACAAATAATCGCGATTTCTGTGCCATGTACGATAGCTTAATATATATAAATTATATCCTTCTATATATAAAAAAAGTAACGATTTGAAAATGGACCAATGAAAATCTGCGTAGGACCGCGAAATGCATCTGATTGGTCAGAACTTTGTGACACTACAAGGGGGTTACCAAAAGGCGCGGCTCTGTCGCCAAATGTCGCCAAGTTTGTCGCCAACTTCGCGATATATCACCAAATTTTGCTACCAAAATTATTCTCCAAAAGTAAAGTGACGCCAACTTGGCGCTATTTCCAGTATTTCGGGAAATTTCCGAAGACTCCCATTGAAATCCAATAGGGTTTACTTGCTTGCAGAAAATCAACAAATTTAGACATTTCAATCCAACAAAAACTAATATTAGCTTATGAATAGATCTTAATTGAACTATTTACATTATTTTTAAGCACAGACACTAACTATTTACAATATTCGTAACAATATATATATATAATTTTATATTTAATAATTCTAGTAATTATGAAACTCTGTAAGATCTAATGATTATGAGCTTGGAGATAAGGAAATAAAATTGTCAGGAGTTGGGGGAGGAGCACGGTTTTACCAAGTGGAATCTAAAAATTGAATGCATAGAAAATAAGGGATCGCGAAGCCATCCAGAATGGAAACGCGAAACAATTACGTCTGGAGTTAGCTAGAAAATACGGATTGTTTCGCGATACCGAATGGAATTGCGAAGCGATTATGCGGAAGGTTGGTGAGCGCAGCGAGCGGGGGGCGGAGCCCCCCCCCCTAGTTATTTATATAAATATTCATATTTATATAAATTAGTCGCCTTTGGCGACCATTTTGGTCTCCCGTAAATGCATTGTATCATGTTACTTTTGTTCATAATTTATTTACTTGCTCAATCCTTCGCCAAATCGGAAGATTCTAATACAGAAATCATGAACTCGGTATTTTTATGTTAGCCGAGTTCAGGTAATAAATCGCCAAACGTTGTTCCCGTAGTATTTTTTCGTATTTCTCTAATTTCATTAAAAATATAATACCTTTACTCACTTTATTTAAAATTTGTGACTCTCAATTATTTCTTTTAAAAAAAAAGGAAAAAAAAGAAAAGTAGTAAATAATACCATAAAACATAACAATTAATTTCAATCAAGATTCCCTTTCAACATCAAAGATTTGTTTCAATTTACCACGCAAACAATTGTTTATTGCAGTCGCATGAAGTGGACTATTATGACACTGATAACATGATGGCGATGAAACAATATTTGGCGATTTATCACCTGTACCTGGCTAATATTAAATTGCCAATGTGGAAGCCTGGCCTATAAAAAGCGAAGCGGTCAACCGGGAACTGTTGATGACAGTCACATGACTTAGGCTATTATTATAGAGATAATTATTTATATTCAAACATAAGCCCCAGATTGAAAACGAGAGCAAGAAAATTAATGCTACTTTACCTCCAGGTATCTATCTATAATGTTTTATGGACACTGTTCTATTCGATTTTGACTTTCGTACGGAAACGCAAGCTTTGTATGTTTATTCAGTGTTATTGTCTATCACATGTTAATCTGAAGTATATTTTTACAATTTCAGGTTGTGAAAGCAAAAGCTGTTGCAAAAAGCTCATCTAAAGATGCTAAAACGACTCGTCGCACTAAGAAAGAATCTACAATGGTTTCCAAGCACAACAGCTCTGCAAGGAATCCCGCAAAATGACACGGCAAAAAGGGTTGATTCTTGTCAAAAGTTTTCTTTCTCTACAGCAAAATTTCAGAAGATATGTCAGCCACTTCAGAGAAAAGATGCAGAGAATTAATTCCAAATTTATTTAACTGTCTCCAGCGTAATGGCACATTTATCTGTGAAATGTTGACAGGAAAGATTTATGGATTTCATCCGCCATCATGATTACAAATTTTTAAGGATGAGGTGTTTTAAAATATTTGCGGTTTTCAATAAAAGGTAATTACTATCTTGTAAATGCTTCGTAGATAATATCACATCATTTTTTCACTTTTTGTACACTTATAAGAACCCCTTATAAGCAGGAGCGGATTTAAGGGGTCGCGATGGTCGCAATCGCGAGGGGCCCCGCATCCCAAGGGGGCATCAAATCTTCTTTTGAGTTGAAAGAGAAATGTGACGTTTTGATAAATGGATTTTCTTAGTGTTGTTTTTTAAATTTTTCAGTTAATATTACAATATCATTTTCATGTAACAAATATAATTTTTTCTATCATTTGCTAGTCCCAGAAATGTTTTAGTTTTCCCTTATCTTTCTTTTTCCTTTATGAATTATCACGGCTATGATCGTTTGTGGACGGATAGGGTGAGATTCGAAGGAAACTTGGGTCTGAGCCGAAAGAAACGCTGTTAGAGACATTCTATGACGATTTAATTATACAGATTGAGGGACTAATTAAATCAATGGCCGTCATCCTGAGGCCCCTGATTTCGGGGCCCCCACATTTGGTATGCAGTTTTCATAAAGCTGATATTTTAAGTGAATTTTTACTTTGTTACTGATTATCTGTACTACACTGTAAAAAAAAATCTGTGAAGTTACTAAAGTTTTTCTAGGAAACTGGGATTCCTAGAACTTTTCATGTAACGTCAACAACAAAATTTCATGTAACAGATACACTTTTGCGCCGAAAATCTAAAAATCTGTAAGGTTACTAAGAATTTTTTTGGAAACTGGGATTCCGAGAACTTTTCATGTAACTGCAGCCAGGGTTACAAATAAAAGTTTAGTAAGATTACTGAAATTTTAGCAGATTCATTTGTAAAGTTACAGATTTTTGTAGCTTTACAAAAACTAGTTTTGTAGATTTGCAGCTTTTTTCGTACAGTTACAGGTGAAAGTTTAGTAAGCATGTATTTTTACATCTGTAGAACTACAGATTTTTTTTTTACAGTGTAATAGAGCTAAGTTTCGCCCTGTCTGTCTGTTTGTGTGCGAATGGCTAGCAAAATCTACCGCCCATAGAAGTCTGAAAATTAAGTGAGGATAGTCCAAGACAGGTCTTAATGCACCTGTGGCTCAGATTTTTAATTTTTTAAGGGCCGTGGTCCCTTTTAAGTTTTTATGCACTAAATTGTTAATATCTTGTCCCCTTTTTATCCAATCATCTTCGTTTGGGGGACCGTTCTCCATTTAGTTATTCTCGCCTTTCTACTCTCCAGATTCCAGACCTCTCTCCAAATTACTCTCTTTCTACTTTCTACTCCCTGACACCTTGTGGCTCGATACAGGGCCCCTTCAAGTTTTTGTGCAAATAACAGATTAATAAATTGCTTCCTTTTAATCCGATCTTCATTTTTGATATCCTTTTTCCATTTAGTCTCGCATTTCTCCATTGCGGTTTAGATCCTAGGACCCCTAGGCTGCCGTAGGATCCGATCGAGGGCCCCTTGAACTTTGTGTGCCAATAATTTATCTCCCCCTGATTTTCTCACCTTCTCAGTACATAATTTTAAAGTTGAGTCTTGGACTCTTCTTCCTAAATCAACACCCTCATATTTTTATTGGGGCCCTGGGGCCCTTTTTTAAACATTTACCCAATTTTTTGAGCATTTCTTTAAAATATTATTCTATGCTTAATTGTGACTAATTGAAGATATAAAGTGCTAAGAACTTAGATCTTTTAACAAGTTTTCATGTTAGGGCCCTGCTCTTTACTGTCAGTTGACCCTTTTTGGGCCCTTTGTTATAGATCCCTTAAAAACGGTCCGATTCACTAGCTTCTTTTTTTAAACAACTTCTTAAGTCCTCCTGCTACTACATGAATGACAAAAATTTCCCAGACTTCAACTACCACCAATTTTGAATATTAATCTGCTTCTTGGGGCCTTTGTTGCAGCTTATTTAAAAACTATCTGATTCTATTACAATTTTCTTTAGCATAGTTTTAGCGTCCTCCAGCTACTTTAAAGCTACTAAAATAATTTCTTATGCTCAACTATATTCCAGTTAAAACACTGGTTCCCAGGGCCCGGTCTTTATACCTCAGCTACCACTTTTTTCAAACATTAATCTCCCTTTTCAGCATCAACATACGGTTACAAACTACAGCCGTAAATTAAAAATCGCGTTACTTTAAAGGTAACTTTAGATAAGGGATTTCATGCGTTTATTAAACATCGTGTTAATGTTAAAAGTAATTCGTGAAATTTACAAGGGAGGGGGCATTTTCCCCCGCTTGGGGGCGCATTCTTTCCTCAGATTCTAAGGACCCAATTTCAACGGGATTTGGTTCATTCAACTTAGATTATAATTCGGCTACTTCCTGCATTATGAAATTTTACCTTAGACTTCAGTTACCAACATTTCCTAACATTAATGATGCATTCTTTGGGCTTGATTACTACGAGGTTTGGCTCAATCAACTTGGTTTTTGATTATCTCCGGCACGTGCGAAGCACTTCCGGTACATGTTGCCTTAGATAACGGGGACCCCATGTTATAGGTTCGTTCGGAAATAAGTTTGTTGGGAACACTCTAGACGCTGCGGAAGTCAATGGGGGCCTGGGAAATTAGGTTCATTTAAAAGAATTTCTAAAGATATAAAATTATACAAGCTTGAGTTTTGTTTAAGGTTATTATTTACGGAACCCGGGCAACGCCGGGCGGGTCTGCTAGTCTATACTAATGAAATAAAATTTCGCTCTGTGTGACTGTGTGCGATGGCTCTCAAAATCTACCGCACATAGAAGTTTGAACATTTCGGTGAGGATAGTCTAAGCCAGTTCCTGATGTACCTGAGGGTCAGATTTTTAATCTTTGAAGACCCAGGCCCCCTGAGCCCTTCAAGTTTTTATGCCCTAAATTTTTAATAGCTTGCCTCTTTTTTATCCGATTTTCTTCGTTTTTGGGGGCCTTTCGCCATTTAGTTATCCCCCTTTCTACGTTTCAGTTAAGATCCTGGCTCCCTGGGAACCGATACAGAGTCCTGGAAGTTTCTGTGCCCTAAATTGTTAATAACACTCCTTTTTTAATCCAATATTCGCTTTTGGTACCCTTTTTCAATTTAGTTTATCCCCAGATTCTACATTCCAGTTAAGACCCTGGCCCCCTAGGATCCGGTCCAGAGACCCTTGAACTTTTTGTCTGCTATGCATTTTTCACTCCATAATTGTGTCGCACTCTCAATGCATAACTTTAAAGTTGATTTTTGGATTCCTGTCCCCTGGCCAAAACTCTCATATTTTTATTGGGGCCCTAAGACCCTTTTTAATGCATCTCCCCCCATTTTTGCGTATCTCTTTAAAATTTTATTCTAATAATTCATACCCTATGCTTAATTTCGTCTAATGGAAGATCTAAAGCGCAAAGTAACCTTTTAACATGTTTTCATTTAAGAGCCCTGCTCTGAACTACCAGTTGGCCTCTTTTGCAGCTCCTATTATAGCTTCCTTAAAAATGGTCGTATTCACTAGCTTTTTTTTTCCTAACAACTTAGGTCCTCCAACTACTACATGAACTAGGAAAAAATTTCTCAGACTTCAGCTATCACCATTTTGAATATTAATGGCTTTCTTGGGGCCCTTCTTTAAAAATAATCCAATTCTCATTTACATAGTTCTTGGCTCCTCCGGCTGCTTTATAAACTACTAAAAAATTTTCTTATATCCAACTACATTCGAATTAAGATTGTGGTCCCCTGGGACGTGGTACAGGGTCCCTTGAAGTTTTTGTACCCTCAATTGTTAATAATTGCCCCCTTTTAATCCGATCTTTGTTAAAAGGAACTTTTCCATTTAGTTAATGAAGGCCCTGGCTCCCTGGGGCCCAGTCCGGAGTCCCTTGAACTTTTTGTGCGCCACGCATTTTCCCTGTAGCAGAAACTGTGCAGCACGGCAGCAGTGCTGCAGATTTTTTTATACCTTGCAGATCAATTCTAACAACTTTCAAAAAATTCTGGGCTAAGAAAATTAATTAAAATATAATTTTTGTCCCTAGATTTATTGTATTTTCGTCTTGTATTTTCTTTGCAAATGCAAGTTTTACTTATTTTATGGGCTACTATAATATTTTATGATAGTAAGCTTGGCCCAGTATTCTTGGTTCGCAGATAAATTTTGGTTTGCTGCAGATTAACACAGAAAATTCTGCTACTGGGCGCATTTTTCACTTCCTAATTCTGTCACTGTCAATGCATAAATTTAAAATTGAGTCTTGGACTCCTGTCCCCGGGTCAACATCAACACCCTCATATTTTTATTGGAGCACTAGGGCCCTTTTTAAGCACCCCCTCCCCATTTTTTGCGCATTTCTTTAAACTTTTATTCAAATGATTAATTTATACCCTATGTGTAATTTCGACTAATTAAAGATCTAAAGTGACTAGAACCTTTTAACATGTTTTAATCTCAGGGCCCTGCTCTCAGCTATCAGTTGACCCCTTTTGGGCCCCCTAATTATCGCGACCTTAAAAATGGTCTGATTCACTAGCTTTTTTCTAACAACTTTTTAGGATTTCCACCTACCCCTCATATTTTTATTGGGGCCTTAGGTCCCTTTTTAAGTATTTCCCCTTATTTTAACGCATTTATTTAACTTTTTATTCTAATGATTAATTTGTACGTTATGTTTAATTTCGACTAATTGGAGATCTAAAGAGCTAAATACTAGGACCTTTTATCGCCTTTTCATCTTAGGACCCTGCTCTCAACTATCACCTTGGCACCTTTTGATCCCCTTATTATAACTCCCTTAAAAATAGTCCGATTCACTAGCTTTTTCTTTTCTAACAACTTGTTAGGTTTTTCAGCTACTCCATGAACAACAAAAAAAAATTCTCAGGCTTCAGCTACCACCAATTTTGAATATTAATCGCCTTCTTGAGGTCCTTGATCCAATTCTCTTGCAATTTTCTTTAATATAGTTCTAGGGTCCTCCTGCCACGTTATAAACTACTAAAAAATTTCCTTATACCCTTGCTACCAACTTTTTCGAATAATCTTCTTTTCGGCATCAACTTACGTTTACTCACTACAGTCGTAAATTAAAAATAACGCTACTGTTAAAGGTAAGTGATTAACTTTAGAGAGGAGGGGGTATTTAATCCGTAAATTAAATATTGGGTTAATGTTAAAGAGACTTTGTTAAATTTATAGATAGAGGGGGTACCTTCCACATTCTTTCCTCGGCTTTTTATTATGAAAGTTTATCTTGGACTTTTGTTACCACCATTTTCGAACGTTAACGGCGCATTCTTTTCTCGGTTTCTATGGCTCGATTTCATCGAAAATTGGTTCCTTCAATTTAGCTTAAGATTGTTATACAGATTTTAGTTCCATATTCTACCACTAGAGGAAGCATAATCTAATCTCGGGTTCTATGAGCCCGATAACTACGGGGTTTGGGTCATTCAACTTGATTTTCGATTGTCTTCGGCCTTGCGGAGCACTTCGGGTATACGCTACCTCAGACAGTGGCAACCTAGGTCACAGGTTTGTTCAGACAGAGACAATAGCATAGCCAGGGAGGGGGTCCAAATGCTCTAGATACCAGTTAAAGTTTTCTTCGTCTTGATTACTAGCACAAAATTCTCCAATTAGATAAGGCGAACTGAACTTTACAAAATCATTGGTATCCAGAGCATTTGGACCCCCACCCTGGCTACGCCACTGGAAAGAGGTTTGCTGGGAATACACTCGACGCTGTCGAAGCCATTGGGGCCCCGGAAAAACTAAGTTCATTTGAAAACTCTATGACGCCAAAGGCATTGGGGTACCGATTTTCCAAAGATATAAAATCATACAAACTTGAATTTAACTTGAATTAAACTTGAATAAGATACACAATTTTAGCACATTTATCCGTCACAGTATCTAAGTTCGTGTAAAATAATCTGATGTAATTTGAATATGAAATGAATTTCGTATAATTAATCGTTAACGATTGATTACATTTTAATTTATTTGTTAGTAATTATTGCAATTAAGTTTTGAATAGCTATTATTTTTAAACTAGCTGACCCGCCCGGCATTGCCCGGACCCGTGATGAATGACTCTTAAATGAACCTCAAATTTGTATGACTTTATATCTTTAACTCCATTTTGTCAGAATTTATATTTTTAAATGAAAAAATATTGAATTAAAAGTATATGCTATTTGGTATTTTATTTTCTGCGTAATTAGATTTTTTGGAGCCTATGCTTAACAAAAGCAAGCGAAACCGTGACGAAACACTCAGGTTTTTACTAGGGCAAAACCGCGACGAAACACTAACGTTTCTACAGATTTCGCCAAAAATTTCACACCATTTTATTTTGTAAAAAATATTTCTACCCGTCCGAACGTTTCATAATTTTTGTAGGTGATCTAAATCTAGTCTATTGAGATTCTCTAAAAAGACTGTACATACGGATGTTTAGTTACTTTTAGCATACAAAAAATATCGTCTCCTTGAGGCGCGAAGTGGCCCGAGTTCGTCGGTTATTTGAAAGGGTTAAAATTCATATTTTTAAAAACCGATTGCACCATCGATTAGAAGAAGATTTTATCTTTAAGAACATATTTTGGGTTTGTCGATACCTCTAAAATTACACCCTGGAGGGGCTTTGCTATAAGGGAGAAAATCATTTTTTTTTTTTTTTTGAAAAAATGACCCTTTTTGAATTTTTTTTTTCAAAAGGTTAACCGCGATATTTTTTTTTTTAATTCATTACGGGATTTGAGACATAAGGGTACGATCTTTTAGAATATGTCTTCCATTTGTAACTTTAGTAAGCGGTTTGGCAGATGTAAGTTAATATGACAAAATACCCCCCCCCCCCCCTTCCCCCGGAATTACTTCTTTTCGATGTTCATTTTCTCATGATGCGTAAATAAGGCTTGCTTTTTCCCTCTCGATGACTGAGATGAGTTTTTAATGAGAGTGCGTTGCGATTGTTAATAAATAACTCAGTTTATAAGTAGATATTTTAGAATTCTGAGTTTCAGATGTATCAGGAAAGGCCTTGGACTACCCTCATAAAAAATTTCCGCTTTGTACGTGCGGTAGATTTCGCTAGCCATCGCGAATACACACACACAGAGCGAAATTTTCTTTTATTAGTATATATTATAAATATACCCAATTTTTCAAGATGGAAGGGCCCCCAAAAAGTTCCAGCGAGAGGGGCCCCTCACTTAATAAATCCGCCCCTGCTTATAAGAACTTTGAACACCATGCAAATTTCAGGTTTTTATCAGATACAGTATTACAAAAATTGGAATTTTAGAACTTTTTTTTCTCTTATACCATTTTAAATTTCGAATTTATTTTAAAACGTCTACCAGTATTTAAGTTTTAAAAGAGAGCAATCATGTCAGATTTCAAATTCATGCCTTAACAGTTCGATTCAAACGGTTTTACAAATAGTGTATAATGTGATACCTTTGAAGATTAAACCTTAAATTTTGGCATCGTGGTTACTTTTAAGATATAAATGTTACCAATGAACCCTTTCTAAAAAAATTGGAATTTAAAATACTTTAACGAGCGCAAAACTTTTAGACCAAGAGCCAGCAGCACAGACAATCACCTCATCGAGTTCACGGCTGAAATTCCAGAATTAGTTAAAATTAGATTCCCGTATTAAAACGCAATAGGTCCGCCAAGTCATATCTTGGTGGAAAACACGTAAAAGTGTTCCCAGTTCTCCATGTTTTCATACTTTTGGGTTCAGGAAAGCACAATGGTAAACCTGCGAGTCAACCGCTAAAATCGTATTTTCAGATGCTTTCCACCAAGATATGACTTGGCACACCAATTGCGTTTTAATATGCGAATCCAGTTTTAACTAATTCTGGAACTTCAGCCGTGAACTCGATGATGTGATTGTCTGTGCCGCTGGCTCTTGGTCTAAAAGTTTTGCGCTCGTTAAAGTATTTTAAATTCCAATTTTTTTAGAAAGGGTTCTTTGGTAACATTTATATCTTAAAAGTAACCACGATGCCCAAATTTAAGGTTTAATCTTCAAAGGTATCACACTCATCACAATCAGTATAGATAGTCCAGATAGATGGAAAATAAAGGCACTGTAAAAAAGGGCAAACGTTTCTTAATAAAAAAAAATAATAATAATATAACCACGAATGAAAATGTTCAATATGCGCTTCCTAGGCGTCTGCAATTTCAAAAGGAAATCTTTATCTTTAGAAACCTCAGACACAAACATATTTTGGAGATTTTAAGATGCATTTATATGGAAAAAAAAACATTTTTTAACCATTTGGAAAAATGGTTATTGTCCTCGTCAGGGTAGGAAATCAAAAGCATATCTGAAGGTTTTTATTGGTTTAATCATCATTTTATTCGTTTTCTGATTGGTCTATACAGTAATCTGTATTTCCCTTTACTTACAACAGAGATGGACAACAGAGTCTTGCCACTATGACAAAAAAGTAATAAAAACGACAAAAAAAATTAATAACTCAGAAACAAATTGAGATACAGCTTTCAAACAAATTGCATTTAAAAGTACATTTTTTTCTCTATACGACGGTGTAAAAAGTAATATTGTGGGATGTTTAGAAGTTTAAGAATGAAATTTCATTTAAAATGGGCCGTCAGATTTCTTGGAAATCTAACGATGGAAAAGCCTTTTCCCGAACAGCCAATGAAATGCTTGGATAATACATAAGTTTCAGGTGGATAATACGGATGAGTCGCAGGCGATTTTTGTCGCTTGGAATTTTTACAACTCCGTGCGCTTTTTTATGTCTTAAATTTTAGTCTTTGCAAAAATCATTTTCCAAATGGTCGTTGTAATTTGTTTTTTGTTTTTTTCTTTTTGCCGTAGCGGAGTTTCAGAAACATTTCCAATTATATTTTTACTTTCTTCTATCTTTACAAGAAGAAAGTATTGGATTCAGAAAAATTTTGGAATTCAGGGTTTAGACGGATTTACATGTTTTAGGGTCAGAGAACCATAAAAAGAAGTTTTTATAAATGTCTGTCTGTGAGTATGTCTGTCCGTCTGTGTGTGACACAAATTTTGTGACGCTCTATCTCAAGAACTAATGAACGGAATTTAATAAAACTTTAGGTTCAGTTAATTCCTATTATATACTGGTGTTGGTTACTTTTTGGTGTAAATCCCCCAACAGGTGACGTTGCTATGCTGCTTTTTTACGATTTCCACAATATCTATAGCTCAAGAACTAATGCCCGGAATTTTATAAAACTTCAGATTCAGTTTGTCCTTGACATGAATTGACGTTTTATACATTTTGGTGTATATCGCTCAACAGGTGGCGCTGTTATGCTGCATTTTTTGTAATTTCCGCAATAGTCCTATCTCAAGAACTAATGCTTGGATTTTCACCAAACTTCAGATTCAGTTAGTCCCTGATATAAATTAGCGCTGTTCAGTTTTCAGTGGAAATCGTCCAACATGTGGCGCTGCTAGGCTGCATTTATGACGATTTCCGAAAAAACTTCATCTCAAGGTCTAATGCATTAATTTTCATCAAACTTCAGATTCAGGTTGTCCCTGATATAAATTGGTCCTGATTAGTTTTTGGAGTAAATCGACCAACAGGTGGCGCTTCTGTGTATATTTTTTTATGATTTCGGCAATAGTACTACCTCAAAAACTAATGCACGGATTTTCACCAAACTTCAGATTCAGCTACAACTTGACATAAATTGTTTGCTGATAAGATTTTGGTGTAAATCACCTCACCAGTGGCAATAACATGCTTTATTTTTGAGGAAATATTAACATGTATGAGATAGAAGAAAGTTTTGTGATTGCCGCATCCAACTAATTAAGTCCATTAATCAGTTTTCTCAACCCTAAATATAGGTTTTTTAGAGGTTCAAAGAAACATTTGCATGCTCAACTAAAACTTTTTATAGACAAACATGATAAATTAACAGCTTGAAAATTAATATCTTGTTACTCTTCCCTGTATAAATTTAGTTATGCAGCTGAATATGTTTAACTGATAATTGCTATCATCCTAAAAACCGACATTCTGGTTTATTAAGGCTCATTAATGTCCTATAAAAACTACCCGGAAACGTTTCCGTAAGTCAGTGGCAGCAAAAAAAAAGTTTGTTTTTATAAATAATTCTTTAAATCTCGATAATATAATGCTTTCTGTGGTTTTTAAATATAAAGAACGTTTTTCGGAATCGTGGGTATCTAGAAAGAGGTTTAATGATTAAAAACTCCTACGATACTCATCAGCGTACAATATAAATAATAACTATATTAAAAGCACATTAAAATTACACCCAACGTTTCATGCTCTTTTTAATGAGCCATCATCAGGAGAGGAGCAAAGTTACGTACAACACAGTCCCTTTCACAACATCTAAAAAATATATATGTTGTGAAAGTGACTGTGTTGTACGTAACTTTGTTCCGTGTAGGTCAAGAGCCCCCTCCCTGATGACTGCTCATTAGAAAGAGCATGAAACGTTGGGTGTAATTTTAATGTGTTTTTAATATAATTTTTATATATGTTGTACGCTCATTAGTATCGTAAGAGTTTTTAATCATTAAATTTGACAGCGTAAGTCCAAGCTTTTCTTATTAGAAAGAGATTATTGTAATTCTTTATGAGAAGTTATTGTCGATTATTAAAGCCACAAAAATTTTTCAGCTTTGCCCGATAAAACTTTTCACTAGCATTAACTTATAACTAGTATGTTGTGGCCATCACAAAACTTTCTTCTACATAAATCACAACAATTAAATCATTTAAATAGTACAAGAAATAACATCGATTTAGCCCCAATTCATATCAAAATATGTCTGAATTTGAAGTTGGATGAAGAAAATTCGTGCATTAGTTCTTGAGATACAGCTATAGCGGAAATTCTGAAAAATGTAGCATAGCAGCGCCACCTGTTGAGCGGTTTACACCAAAACATAAACAGCACTAATTGATATCAAGGTATACATGAATCTGAAGTTTGTTGAATACCCAAACATTAGTTCTTGAGATAAAGCTATTGTGAAAATCGCAAAAAATGCAGCATAACAGTGCCACCTGTTGAGAGATTTATACCAAAATGTATAAAACGTCAATTCATGTCAAGGGCTAACTAAATGTGAAGTTTAATGAAAATCCGTGCATTTGTTTTTGAGATACAGCTCTTGCGGAAATCGTTAAAAATGCCGCACAGCAGCGCCACCTGTTGAGCGATTTACCCTAAAAATTAAACAGCACTAATTCATATCAGAGACTAACTGAATCTGAAGTTTGATGAAAATTCGTGCATTTTTTCTTGAGTTAGAGCTATTGCGATAACCATGAACAATGCAGTATAGCAGCGCCACCTGTTGGGCGATTTTCACAAAAATGTAATCAGCACCAAACCGTATCCTGGACTAACGGAATCTGAAGTTTTATGAAAATCCGTGCAGTAGTTCTTGAGATATAGCTATTGCAGTAATCGTGAAAAATGCCGCATAGCAGCGCCACCTTTTGGGCGATTTTCACCAAAAACTAATCAGTTCCAGTTTCTATCAAGGTCTAACTGAATATGAAGTTTTTTGAAATTCCGTGCATTAGTTCTTGAGACAGAGCGCCCACAAAATTTTTTGTCACATACAGACTCACAGAGTGACTGAATGACAGAGTGACAGACTCACAGACAGACATTTTCTAAAAACCATCAAATCGTGTTCAGGGCATTCTAAAACGTATAAATCCGTCGAAAACCGGCAGTCGAAAATTTTCACGAATCCAATACTTTCTTCTTGTAAAGATAGAAGAAAGTAAAAAGACAGATAACCTGCTCAAAACTCATTTCATTATCTCAGCAATAGTAATCACATCAACAGATGGTTATAGCATATATTTAACCGATGTTTACACTTACTGACGGACTCACATAGACTGACACCGCTAACGAAATACATCGGCTTAAAAAAAAAAAAAAGTGCGTTTTAAAATTCGGTATGCGCTTTTAAATTTAACTATTTTTTTGCATGTTACTCGTATATAAATTCTATACCTCGTACATAGGGCTGCATAAAAGAATTCACGTACCATTCTCCTTATTGGCGGAAACTCCCGAAGGGGAATATTCAACTGAGATATATGTATTTCTTAACTGAACTAAATTTTGGCATGCATGTAGTTAGCAGATACAAACCTACATATCATATACAGGCCTGCTCAAATAATTCGGATAATTTTCCAATTGTAGATGGGAACAGCTGAAGTTGGATTTTTAAATGTGTTATGCTTTTCATATGGTTAAATAGATATAATATTTTAACTTATTAAACAGTGCAATTTTGTTCCATTCTTCTGAATGTATTGGAAAGTGTTTAATAATCTGTGCTTGATGTATGATTTTTTCTTGCTTGTTTATAGATAGGTCTGATTTTAGGTAGATTTCTTATGAAATATGATGCCTATTGCGATCGCTCCTATGTTGTAATTTCAGAAAAGTTTTTGCAGATCTGCACCGATCATGATCCCTAGAAACCAAAACCACCCTCAGTAAGAAATTTTATATAACTATATATATATATATATATATATATCACTTTTTTGTGGACACGATAACTTTCGTAATTCTGCGCAAATCTCTTCCAAACGCATTGTAACATGAAACTAGCATGTTGTGGTCATCACAAAACTTACTTCTATATAAATCACGTCAATTAAATCATTTAAATAGTACAAGAAATAACATCCATTTACAATCCATTCATATCAAAGTATATCTGAATTTGAAGTTTGATGAAAATTTGTGCCTTAGTTCTTGAGATACAGCTATTGCAAAAATCACAAAAACAGCATAGTAGCGCCACCTATTGAGCGATTTACAGTAAACTGCATAAAATTTCAATTCATGTCAAGGACTAACTGATTCTAAAGATTTATGAAAATTCGTGCATTAGTTCTTGAGATACACCTATATTGGAAATTTTGAAAAATACAACATAACAGCGCCACCTTTTGAACTATTTACACTAGGGATGCACAACCTGTGGCCCGCGGGCCAAAAGTGGCCCGCGATGACTTAACTTGTGGCCCGCAAACATTGTCAATTTATAATTGTCAAAAATCACAATTTTTTATCATAGGTTGCAGGAAAAAATTGTAAAATTCGTCAATTTGCCGTGAAAAAAAGTGCAAATTTTGTCAGATTCGCGAATGTCATTAATCGCCAGACCGATGCCATGTCTATCAATATAGAAAATCCGCGAATTGCTATTTTCCTCAGTCGCTTTTCAAAAAATATCTCGAATTTCATCGATCGGGCGCGGAAAAATCGCGTGTTTCGTCGATCGCGCACGAAAAAGTCGCGAATTTTGTTGATAGAACACAGGAAAATCAAGAGTTTTGTCAGTTTATCGCGAGAAAAAGTTGCGAATTCCGCCAGTTTGCCACGGGAAAATTGCACATTTCGTCAGTCATTTACGAATTGCGAATTTCGTTGACTGAGCGCAAAAAAACGCAAGTTTGTCGATCGGGCACGGAAAAATGGAGAGTTTCATCGATTGAGCACGGGAGAAACGCGTGTTTTCGTCGATCGCACGCAGAAAAGACGCAAGTTTCGTCAACTTATCGCGAGAAAAAGTCGTGAATTTCGCCAACTTGCCAAGGGGAAATTGCAAATTTCATCAGTCATTTAAGATATGCTAATTTCGCTGACTGGGCGCGAAAACCGCGAATTTCGTCGATCGGTTGCGGAAAAATCGCGAGTTTCGCCGATCTGGAAAGGGAAAATCGCGCGTTTTGTCTATGGGGCGGGGAAAAGACGCGAATTTCGTTAATCGGCTACTGAAAAATTGCGAGTTTCGTCAGTTTACCGCGAGAAAAAGTCAGGAATTTGCCGAGGAAAAAAATTTCGTCAGTCAGTTAAGAATCGCGAATTTCGTCAATCGGGCACGAAAAAATCGCAAGTTCTGTCGATCGGCCACGCGAAAATCGCGAATTTTTGTTGATGAAGTTCGAAAACACTGCAAATTTTGTTGATTGGCTGCGACGAAATCGCGAGTTTCTTCAATTTATCGCGAGAAAAAATCGCGAATTTCGCCAATTTTCCAAGGGAAAAAAATTAAATTTCGTCGGTCAGTTAAGAATCGAGAATTTCGTTGGCTGCGCACGAAAAAATTGTGAGTTCTGTCGATCGGGCGTGGAAAAATTATTAATTTTGTCGATCGTTCGCGGAAAAAATGCGAATTTCCTCGATCGGGATCGGGCAGAGTAAAAATCGCGAATTTTTTCGATGAAGTGCGAAAAAATTGCAAATTTTGTCGATATGCTGCAGTAAAATCGCGAGTTTCGGCAGTTTACCGCGAGAAAAAAAATCTTGAATTTCGATAATTGGCTGCGGGAAAAAAATGAAAATTTCGTCAGTCAGTTAAGCATCGTGAGTTTCTTTGATTGAGCACGGATCGAATTCCGTTGACTGGACGTGGGAAAATCGTGAATTTTGTTAATAATGTGTGGAAAAATGGCGAATTTTGTCGATCAGGCGCAGAAAAATCTCGAAAATTTTGTTGATCGGCTGCAGAAAAATATGGAGTTTCGTCAATTTAACTTCTTTCACAAAGATCACATTTTTTTCGGCACTAGCCACTTTCATGCTTATGTTTGTTTTTTAGCACTTTGAAGAGAGCAAAATTTACTACCCCGAATAAAGGCAAAGAATATTTTCACTCTTTGAAAATAATCCTTGCTATATTTCTGTTATATGTACAAACATAAACTGTTGATACATCCTTGCACATTGAATTTGGTATGTTAACTGGGGAGGGGAACCTAAAGGGATAAAATTGCCACCCCTCTGAAACCATTTTTTATAGGCCACAGATCCCCCCCACCTCCTCAAAATAGAATTCTCTGTGTGTTACTGATGTGGCCCCCGACACCCCTTACATTTTTGTAAGTGGCCCTTCTCTTAAAAAGGTTGTGCACCCCTAATTTACACCGAAATGTACAAAATGTCAATTCATGTCAAGGATTAACTGATTCTGAAGTTTGGTGAAAATTCATGCATTAGTTCTTGAGATACAGCTATAATGAGAATTCAGAAAAGTGCAGTATAGCAGTGCCACCTATTGAGCGGTTTGCACCAAAATACAAACAGCTCTAATTCATATCAAAATATACTTGAATCTGAAGTTTGCTGAAAATCCAAGCATTAGTTGTTCAGATAGAGCTATATCAGAAATCGTAAAAAATGCAGCATGGCAGCGCCACCTGTTGAGCAATTTACTCCAAAATGTAAAAAACTTCAAATCATGTCAAGGACTAACTGAATCTGAAGTTTGATGAAAATCCGTGCATTAGTTCTGGAGATTGAGCTATTGCGGAAATCGTGAAAAAGGCTGCATAGCAGCGCCCCTATTGATTGATTTACACCAAAAACTAATCAGCCCCAATTTGTATCAGGGACTAACTGAATATAAATTTTTATTAAATTCCGTGCATTAGTTCTTGAGATAGGGCGCCCACAAAATCTGTGACACATACAGACAGACAGACTAACAGATGCACAGACTCACAGACAGACATTTTGTAAAAACATGTTTTTCGGAATCTCTGACCCCTAAAACGTGTAAATCCCTCGAAAACCAAAAATCGAAAATTTTCACAAATCCAACACTTTCTTGTAAAGATTGAAGAAAGTAAAAAACAAAACTATGGAGGACTAGACTTAGACATCGAACTCAGAAGAACTGGCTTTCATTTTTACTTTCTGCTATCTTTGCTAGAAGAAAGTATTAGGTTCGGGAAAATTCTGGACTTCCGGTTTTCAACGAATTTATACGTTTTAGAATGTCCTGAATACGATTTAATGGTTTTTAGAAAATGTCTGTCTGTGAGTCTGTCTGCAACACTGTCACTCTGTTATTCCGTCACTCTGTCACTCTGTGAGTCTGTATCTGACAAAAATTTTGTGGGTGCTCTATCTCAAGAACTAATGCACGGAATTTCACAAAACTTCAGATTCAGTTAGACCTTGATGTTAAACCTTGATGTTAGACCTTGATGATCCAGTTAGACTGGACCTGATTAGTTTTTGGTGTAAATCGCTCAACAGGTGGCGAAGCTATACTGCATTATTTACGATTTCCGCAATAGCTGTATCTCAATAACTAATGCACGAATTTTCATCAAACTTCAGATTCAGGTATACCGTGATATGAATTAGTGCTGTTTATGTTTTGGTGCAAATCGCTCAACAGGTGGCGCTGCTGTGCTGCATTTTTCAGAATTACCACTATAGCTATATCTCAAGAACTATTGCACGAATTGTCATCAATCTGCTGAATCAGTTAGTCCTTGACATGAATTGACATTTTATAGAATTTAGTGCACATCTCTCAATAGGTGGCGCTGCTATGCTGCATTTTTTAGCATTTCCACTATAGCTGTATCTCAAGAACTAATGCACGAATTTTCAAGAAACTTTAGAATCAGTTAGTCCTTGACATGAACTGACATTTTGTAGATTTAGGTGTAAATCTCTCAACAGGTGGCTCTGCTATGCTGCATTTTTTCAGAATTTCCACTATAGCTGCATCTCAAGAAGTAATGCATGGATTTTCATCAAACTTCAGAATCAGTTAGTCCTTGACATGAATTGACATTTTATACATTTTGTTTTAAATCTCTCACCAGGTGGCGCTGCTATGCTGTTTTTTGCGATTTCCGCAATAGCTCTATCTCAAGAACTAATGCTTGGATTTTCAACGAACTTCAGATTCAGGTATATCTTGATATCAATTAGTGCTGTTTATGTTTTGGTGTAAATCACTCAACAGGTAGCACTGCTATGCTATATTTTTTTCAGAATTTCCGCTGTAGTTCCATCTCAAGCACTAAAGAACGAATTTTCATCAAACTTCCAATTCAGATATACTTTGATATGAATGGGTGTTAAATGGATGTAATTTCTTGTACTATTTAATTGACGTGATTTATATAGAAGAAAGTTTTGTGATGGCCACAACATACTAGTTAAACTTGTTTTATTCACGCTAGGACAACATAATACAGTACACATAAAAAATCACAGGATATATAAAAACTTAAGGTCTGAACTAAAATTTCTAAATAGAATAAAAAAGGTTTGAAAAAAATAATAAGGTCTGAACTAAAATTTCTAAATAAAGTCTAAATTCTGTCGGAGCTTGCTCGCCCCTGGCTGATCGGCCCAAAAAGCGACCGTCGTCCGTCGCTACAGAAACGCATCTTCTCTCCACGGGACCCTCTTCGATTTTTCAGTCCATTTTAATTGGCGACCACGTGGGAGTCTGATTCATCTTATTAAAAAGTTTATGTCTATAAGTGTTAGTCAGCAATTCTCACCGAGAATTATTTACATCATTAAAATCTGTTTACAACTTTACATCTAGATTTCGTGAAAGCATTGACAGACGACTTATAGTTTAGGCATCTGGAGGGCCCAATTAAAAATGTTTACTGCGTTAAGTGGTCATCTGGTTTTTGCATGAGCTGAGATGAAACATCACAGCATACATAAAATCAAGGGCATAAAATTACGGTCAAGTTCGTTAATGGGCAAAATCGGGCCAAGGGGGTGGAAATAGAAAGTAGTTTTATGAAAACCGAAAAAAACCCATAACTTCTTAATTTTTGTGCATATCAAATCAGTTTAAAATTTTTATAACTTCTAAAAATAGGGCCAAAAATTCATGTATCACAGATTTTTGATAAAATTAAAAATGGGCTCAAGGGGTGCAAAAAAAAGGGGTTTTAGGGAGCAAAAAAATTCATAACTTCGTCAATTCTCAAGGTCCAATTAAATTTATTATAAATGTTATTAATATTTTCTACAACTTTTATATTCAAAAGTTTTGGATAGGACCAATTCGTACCGCAAAAAACAATTAAAAACGAAAACAAAAAAAGGGGGGTGAAGAAGAAAAATTTCCATATCTCCGTCAATTCACAAGATATAAAATCCCCATGAATTTATCATATATCTTCTTAATATTGTCTTCAACATTTTTGTAGATAAGTTTTTGATAGCACCAATTCTGACAGATAAAAACAAATTAAAAATACATAGCGGTTGAAGAAAAAAATCATCTTATGAAGGGTGTATTCAAATCCAAACTCGTTATTTTCTGACTCATTTTTAAATTCATTTTTGCTCTCAAACGCATACAATTGGTAGGTTTTCTTATGCAGAAACTATATAATGTACCGTAATGGTCGATTTTTTGATAGAGGCCGAATAGGTTTCAAAAAATGATGTCAAAGTGGGCGTTTTGAACCGAATTTTCCGAAGCGATTGTGTTGGAAACAAAAAATATGGTCCTACTGAGAAAATAATTGTTTATAAATCAAGTTTTAATTAATTGAGCAAAAAAATAAAAACACAGGTCGCTTATAAATCTCTTCAAAAATCACGTCAGCAAGTTTCATATTTTTTCTATGAAAAATTAATTTGAAAATGTGCCTTAAAATTTCGAGTTGTTGAGAATGGAAAAGTATTTTTTTTTAATACCACCGTAACATGATTCTGATAAAACCAGCTCTTACACAAAAATGAAATTAAAAATTCGTCAAAAGCGTCCAGATAAAATTGTTAAAGTGGGTTTATCTCTAATCATGATTTAGTTTTTGTTTGTTGAAATTAATACTTAAATTCGAAATCTACCTGTGCCTGTAGACCGAGCCGGGGGAATCTTTTTTTTTATAGATAGAAGGAAATCTAAGAAGGAGTAAATGGTTGAGTTTAAATGTTCCTTCTTACGTCTAAATTTAATGATCTATTCTGTTATTATCCCATATCTTAACCCGTTTTATTCTCCTTTATACTCTTATCTCGGGCTGCACCATCAACATACTGGAAGTTATAGATATATTTGCGAAATTTTTCAGGTGTAAATAGTAATAAAAATTCGCTGTGAAAACTACGATAGATTAAAGAATTCAAAAATGTCTTTTTTTAGGATTAATTTTGCTCCATAAGAATATGTGTTTTTTGAAGATGGGCATATATTGATACATTGATTGTAATTGAGTCAAGTGTCCAGAATATTCATTAACGATTTCCTTGTAGCGTTATACCGCTCCAGAAGCCTACGGAGCCAGTTTTTACCCGGCGGGATACGGTAGTAAGGCGGAGTCTAATCCCCCTGCAATGTTAAGTTTACCTGGCATTTCGGCCCAAAATTAACTGAAGATGCAACTTGTCTTCCCCCCTCCCTCTATTATACACTGTCAGAAATAATCGTCAATATACACTAAATTATTCCTCATTTTTTAACAATTAATTTCCGTACTCCTAAAAAACATATTTTACCTGTGAATGCTTACAAAAAGTCTGAAAAAGAAGGAGAAATGCCGTTCATTCTTGACCCGTACGCACTCTATTAATACTAATATCCGAATCCTTCTATATATAAAAACTAGTATGTTGTGGCCATCACAAAACTTTCTTCTATATAAATCACGACAATTAAATCATTTAAATAGTACAAGAAACCATTTTTTGCAAGAAACCCTGCATCCAAATGTGCATCCCCTTGCAACCAAATGCAAGAAACCCTGCATCCATTTAGTACCAATTTATATCAAAGTGTATCTGAATTTGAAGTTTGATAAAAATGCGAGCCTTAGTTCTTGAGATAGAGCTATAGCGGAAATTCTGAAAAATGTAGCATAGCAGCACCACCTGTTGAGTGATTTATACCAATACATAAACAGCTATAATTGATATCCAGGTATACATGGATCTGAAGTTCGTTGACAATCCAAGCATTAGTTCCTGAGATAGAGTTATTGCGGAAATCACAAAAACAGCATAGCAGCGCCACCTATTGAACGATTTACACCAAACTGTATAAAATGTCAAGTCATGTCAAGGACTAACTGATTCTAAAATTTGATGAAAATTCGGGCATTAGTTCTTGAGATACACCTATAGTGGAAATTCTGAAAAATACAGCATAGCAGCGCCACCTGTTGAGCGATTTACACCAAAATATCAATTCATGTCAAGGATTAACTGATTCTGAAGTTAGGTGAAAATTATTGCATTAGTTCTTGAGATACAGCTATAATAGAAATTCTGAAAAATGCAGCATAGCAGCGACATCTGTTAAGCGATTTGTACCAAAACACAAACAGCACTAATTCATATCAAAGTAAACTTGAATCTGAAGTTTGATGAAAATCCATGCATTAGTTGTTGAGATAGAGCTATTGCGAAAATCGTAAAAAATGCAGTATAACAGAGCCACCTGTTGAGAGATTTACACCAACATGTACAAAACGTCAATTCATGTCAAGGACTAACTGAATCTGAAGTTTGGTGAAAATCCCTGCATTAGTTCTGGAGATTGAGCTATTGCGGAAAACGTTAAAAAGGCTTCATAGCAGCGCCACCTGTTGAGCGATTTACACCAAAAACTAATCAGCACCAGCTTATATCAGGGACTAATTGAATATAAATTTTTGTTAAATTCCATGCATTAGTTCTTGAGATAGAGCGCCCACAAAATTTGCGTCACATACATACAGACAGACAGACTCACAGATACACAGACTTACAGACAGACATTTTGTAAAAACATGTTTTTCGGAATCTCTGACCCCTAAAACGTGTAAATCAGTCGAAAACCGAAAGTCGAAAATTTTCACGAATCCAATACATTCTTCTTGTAAAGATAGAAGAAAGTAAAAAGTAATGCTTTGAAAATAGACCAATGAAAATCTGCATAGATACTGCGAAACGCAGCTGATTGGTCAGTACTTTCTGACGCTATACCAAGGGAGGGGTCTCGGCTCTGTCGCCAAGCATCGCCAAGTTTGTTGTCAACTTGGCGATATGTCGCCAAAAGTGAAGCCAACTTGGCGCTATTTCCAGTATTTCGCCAAATTTCCATAATCTCCCATTGAAATCCAATAGGGTTTACTTGCTTGCAGAAAATCAACAAATTGAGATATTTCAATGCAACAAAAACTAATATTAGCTTATGAATAGAGCTTAATTGAGCTATTTACTTTCTTTTTAAGCACAAACGCTACCTATTTACAAGATCCGTAACACTATACATATATATAATTTTTATTTAATTTGTAATTATTGAAATAATGTATAAATTTTGCGTTTTTTTAATGATTTTATATTTAACAATTCTTTTAATTATGAAACTCTGTAAGCCCTAATGATTACCTGCTTGGAGATAAGGAAATAAAATCGTCAGGAGTTGGGGAAAAGTGCGTTTATACCAAGTAGAATCTAAAAATTGAGTGCATAGAAAATGAGTAATCGCGAAGCGATCCAGAATGGAAATGCGAAATATTTTTTTTCTGGGGCTGGCTAGAAAATAGGGTTTGCTTTGCGATACCAAAGGAATCGCGAAGTGTTTTCGCGGGGGGTTGGTGAGCGTAGCAAGTAAGGGGGCGGAGCCCTCCTAGTTTATTTAAAAAGGAAAAACAAAAAAATATATAAATTAAGATTTATAATTTAATTTAAAAAAATCGAATTTAAAAATAAATACAATTATTTTTCCCATTCATTAAAATGTACTCACAATTTATTTTTTTTTAATGAATAAGGTGAAAAAAAGTTTTAAAAAGTTAATTTATGAAATTACTTATAAAACTATATTCGCATTTAAAATATATTTTAAACGAACTCATTTAATTTAAATATTAAATGGGAAAAAATCAGTTTTACTCAAAAAAAAAAAAAAAAAAATCTTATCGAATAAAAATATATTATTCATATTTTACATTTAGCAATCTATTTAAAAATATTGATAATTCATATTTTTATCCCTTTTTAATACTAAAGTATTAAAAACCCAGCCACAATCTCATTAAACACTAAATCTTCCAGAAATTAACATAAAATTTCAAAGCTTTTTAAAGAAATTGATCAAACTAAGCCCGTTTGAAGCAAACATATTTACTTCAAAACGTTTCGCTTCTGTCCAACCGTAGCGCAGTCGTTACTGTATACGTCTCGTAACGCTGGGATGGCTGGTTTGATTCCAACATCGGCAAATTTATTGTTTTCAGACTTTCTTCAATTGACAGATATTTTACCTCCTGTAACAGAGAAAAATATAACGGATATTCGTCAATTAGCGTTAAAATCCTAGCAGCAGTGCTGCCAGTATAATGTCTGTGTATTCAAGAAAGTATTTCTGAGAGTGTATGACAAGTCTGCACCAACAATTAGGCTTCAAAAACTCCAGGAAATTCCAACTAGATCGGGAAACAGTGGTCAGTTGGCAGAGCATCGATCTCGTAGCCGAAAGTCCACAGGATCGAGGCTTACTGCCGGCTAAAATTCGCCATGTAGGTTAATGGCGCCTGGTGCATGTAAAATCCGACGTGGGTGTGTAGCCGTCCAAGTTACCTATGAATTACACCTCTGGAGGTGACTTACCAGGTGAAGGTCTCGGCGTCTGACCAAGGTTCTAAATAACGAGACCAACCTGAGTAGTAATGTGCAGATGCCAAACAATAAGATATAAATCTTAAGTAACCCGCATAACAAAGTTCCCAAGCAAGCTGTAGGTACTGGCGATATGTTGACGATCTAGGTGCTCGTCGGGTTCGATATCAGGTATAAAACCCGTTCAGCTTGGGCTACATACCCAGCAGGTAGGGGCCTGATCATCGGTTAGAAAGAAAGAAAGGGTCTTTAATAAGAGCTAAAAGAAAGCACAGAAGTGCACTGGGAGTGGTCCCGGCAAGCACGAAGGTTTTTTTTTTTTATATATATATATATATCTTTACATCTTAAAGGAGAAGGCAAGATTGCGATCTTCCATTTTACACTCGTTAATTTTCTGGCGTCATCAACATATTGGCTACGCCACAGGTTTTTGCCAATGGGTGGTTGTTGCATTGAAATACATGGGTAAATTAAATTTAGATGCAAAGAGTATAAGGAGATAATTAGTCAACCATTAGCATGTGAAAAAGGAAGAGAGAATTTGCTGGCTGCCGATAAATTGAAACAGAGCGTCGAGTCACTTAACCATTAAAGAGATTTAATGGCGGCAGAGGAAAAGTGCATCTAGGTATTATTCTATCGCTGAGTTAATGAAAGTTATGACTAACTTTTGGCAAGGGGAATTACAAAATAACTATGTGGGATAAAATTACATGAGCAGATGCAACACAAAAAGTATACCATGATCAGATAAATTCATAGCGGATTCGTAGGCACAAATGTGTCCTTAAGTGTGTCTATAACCCTGAATTTAAACAACGCTTGTTACTATTTAATGTATAATTACATTTCACGCTAAATCAGTCAACTGAAATTGTCACTGACATAGTTTCATTATTATTAGGTGCGTTCGTAATTATATAGATACGTAGCACCTATAGTCACAGTCTGGTCCGTCCGTCTATCCGCGTATAACAGCGAAAAATATTACCAAACCGAATGCTTTGAAAGTAAATATATATAATCTTTGTAGAATTTTGTCGAGTCATTTCAAATTTTATCAAAACTTAAAGGGATATTAAAATAAGTTTTCTTCCTTCTATTAAATCCTATCAAACGTAATTATTTCAATGATATTCCATGATAGACAATGATTCTAGGTTGCCATGGTGATTACGTCCTATTTCAGATGGAGTCATATTATTTACGAATTACTGAATTTAATAAATATACTCGTAATAAATTTTGTATTCATGCATTTTTGAATAACAGTGCAACCGCTATTTCACCAAGATCTGAATATTTATAAAACAATGTATAGTACGATCGCACCTCATTTGCCACGTATAACGTACAATTTCCGACTTGTTAAAATTATGAACGAAAATCCATATGCGACTTGTTGTGAGTTATTCCGTGCTTTTGACAGACTAAGTAAAGTGCGACCCTATTTTTCTCTACAAAAGTTATTTTTAATGACTATAATATCAACGCTATTTGCGTTACTTTACCCGATGTAAGACACTAATCCATATTCATTATTAAATGTTATTGTTGCCAATATCGCTCATTTTAAAGTGCATATAAGATGATAATTCAAACATTTTGATATGTCCCTGTAAAAAAGACTATACACGATGCTACCACTATTTTAAAAACGTAAAGTAATACCATATAAAATAACATTATACTCCAAATTCGTGACGAATAGTTAATTTTTACGTAATTAATTTGTTAATTTCGCCTACAAATTCAAAAAAAGATAAAATAGACAGACAGGCAAATATACGTTTGTACTAATATTTTTGAAAAACGCACTTTATAGTTTGTAGCAGATTGGAAAATAAACCTTAATATATGCACACGTGTGACTTTATTTTCCTTGTTTATTCGCTTTAAATAGAAAAATAATTAACCAATACTGAATAACTATGACCGTTTTAAAATCAAGGTATTAATTTTGTTTTTTTACTAAGACAATAAGTTTTCCTTTTCAAAAGAACTGATACCTAACAAATATAAATTGCTGATGATAAGCGTTTATTTTGAATACATTAATCAATAATTTCAATTTAGTCGAAGTGAAACTGCCAGAAATTAAGGCAAATATCATTTCCGATGAATTCCAAAACCATCAAATTTCTGAAAACTGGCTGCTCTAATGCAGACCAGTAAAAGGAAGTATTTACTTATAGAAAATCGATTTGCGTATTCGTTTAGAAACATACACAAGAAAAATGTGTTGAATAAATTAGTATATTTATCGCGAAAGCAATCAGCGAATTACAAATAAATGAGAATCATTTGTTCTAAAATGGAATCTGGACGTTATCGCTTACTTGTTGTTCAAGGAATATTTATCGCCTAGTTTTAGAACATTTGTATTATTTTTAGCGTTTCTTCGGTAACTACAATTAGGCAATATCTAGGCAGTAGTGACGAATTAATAGCGCACATGCCCGAGATGGCATGTAAAAAATGTATCTGAGACAAAGACAACTTAAATGTAATAAATGATTTATATGCTAAATTTCCTTTTTTTATAACAACTAAAATTTTGTATATTGTACAGTGGAGATAAGTGGCTAATGGATGCATTCTGCATTTCACACAGCAGAAATTGTAATTTATAAAATTCCAAGTTGTTGTTTTTACAGACAAATACTTTAAACAGCTTTCTGTTAATAAATAAGAAAAAAAATATTCAAATCTTAACTATTGTAAAGGATAATAGCTTTTAGTGAAATGAAATTACGCCCTTGTCATGGGTCTACTGAGACATATTAATTAAACATAAATGATCCTAAATTGCCAAATTCTACAGTTCTGTCAGCACTATTATAAATTCGATGGAAAAAATATTACTTTAAGAAATAAATGTTCTTTCTAATTTTGCAAAACTTACATCAGTTTGGAATGCGAAAATATAGTGAGTGAATCAAATTTTTATTGGCTTAAAAAGGTAGATTACAAGTGTCGTCATTTTTACGCGCATTCGTAATTATATAAATACGTAGCACCTTTAGACGTCGTTCTGATCCGTCCGTCTTTCTGTCCGCATATAAGAGTGCAAAAATTACCCAACCAATTTAATATATATAATCGTTGTAGAATTTTGTCGAGTCATTTCAAATTTTATGAAAATCGAATCAAAACTTAAAAAGATATTAATAAAAGTTTTCTTCGTTTCATTAAATCCTATCATACGTAATTAATTCAATGATATCCCATGATAGGTAATGATTCTAGGTTGAAATTGTGATTACGTCCTATTTAAGATGGATTATTTCCGTATTATTGAATTTAATATATATAATCTTAATAAATTTTGTATTCATGCATTTTTGCATAAGAGTGCAACAGCCATTGCACCAAGATCTGAATACAGTAAAACCTCCTTGAGAGACCACCTTCATAAGAAGGCCACCTCTCGTAAAGACCGTTTATTTATGGTCTATAGTTTTTGGCTATATGCTCAATGTTAATTTTCCTCCATTAAAGGACAACTATTTCTCATCTCCCTCCCTGAAAAACCACTTCTCATTTTTTCAGTCGAAGAGTAGTATTACTTTCCTTTGCATGGGGAAATCTCAAAATTCCATTTTTTTCCGTAAAACACGTTCAACTAAGTCTACTTTCCATAGACCTGGCGAATCAAGATCATCTCTAAAGACTGGAAGAATCGTTTTATGGAAAATCTCGACAAAGGTTAGACTTTAATTTTTTATTAAAAAATAAATTCTACAATCATTTATAAAAATGAATGATGCTACAATCGAGATTTTTTTTAAATTTACTTCAGGAGCTCATTCTGATTCAGACGACGAGCTTCCCCAGTTAAAGCGTCTATTTCATATCAATAAAAACTAGTTGAAGTCAATAGATTGATAGAAAGTTCGATACCAGTCAGAGATGATACTAAAATAATTTGTTTAACGATATCGAAGAATGTTTAAAAGTCAAAATTGTTAATGAGAAATTGTTAAAATCAAAGCAAACTACAATTAATTCCTTGTTCAAAGCTGTATAGACATAAAATATAATAAACTAATTCAATAATATATATATATACATATATATTGTAGTATGCATTTCATGAAACTTTGCTTTACCCATCACCTCTATTCAGAGACCACCTCTCTAAAAGACCAAATTTTTATTATCTAATAGGTGGTCTCCCTAGATAGGTTTCACTGTATTTATAAAACTAGTTATAGTATTAACGCACCTCATTTTCCACATTTGACGTACAATTTCCGACTTGTTTTTCTTTAAATTCTTGCGACTTTCCTATGGTTTGCAAACAGGGAAAATAAATTGCATTAGAAAAAAATAGGTTAGTATAAAGATAAACTATGGCAGGTGGTTGAAACAAGAGATAAAGAGAGGTCTGAGAAATTTGTTAAGTTGTAAAGTTGTCAGTAATTTTTCCGGATTCTAAAACGTATGTAAACCAAGTTTTATGCAAATCGATCAAAGATTGCAGATTTGTTTAAAAACATACACACACACTGGTTTTTATAAAGATAAATAGATTACGTAATGTGAAAACCAATGTTCAACTAATGATTTTTAACCTTAAGTCTACGGCTCTTATGCTCTAAAATTATTCCGTAAAAATACCATTTATGTCAGGTATATATATGATATATATATACATATATATATATATATATTTACAATATATATTTTTTGTATTACAATATATATATATTATTTTTTTTTAACACGAACCATGATGTCTATGGCTTTTATCTCTACCCTGGCTTCTACCACTATCGGTGAATTAGATGGTCATCTCTAGAACAGTTTTGGAAGAGTAGAGCCACAAAAATGTCATTGGAGCGCATAAGAGCTTTGCTCGTTCAACATAATTAACAATTTATATATAATTATTACAACATAAAATGAAGATTTGAAATGAATAGTATTGATTAATCCTTTATCTGCTGACGGTAATTATAAGTACCACTCACTTTAAATTATATAATTAATATTACAGTTATTCTAATGGTACCTTGCAAAAACACTCTTTTAACTCCACTTTATCCGGATGCATGGCAGCAGTACAAAAAATATATGTAGCTCTACAGATGTAAAGTTACATGCTTACTAAACTTTCATCTGTATTTCTGTATGTCATCTGTAACTGTACGAAAAAAGCTGCAAATCTACAAAACTAGTTTTTGTAAAGCTACAGAAATCTGTAACTTTACAAATGAATCTGCTAACATTACAGTAATCTTACTAAAATTTTATCTGTAACCCTGGTTCCAGTTACGTGAAAAGCTCTAGGCATCCCAGTTTCCTAAAATATTCTTAGTAACCCATTAGATTTGTTGACTTTCGGCACAAAAGTGTGTCTGTTACATGAATTTTTGTTGTTGCCGTTACATAAAAAGTTCAAGGAATCCCAGTTTCATAGAAAAACTTTAGCAACTTTACAGATATTTTCTGACAGTGTAGTTCTAGGTTTGTTATTTTAGCGAGGAAAGAGGCTATCTTTGGAACAGTAGATGTGTTTTGTGCCGACATTTTGTACAGATTGCCACGTTCGTCTTTTTATTCCTGCAAATACAGTAAAGGATATAAGTGTTGTACTTTTTTTATGTGTTCACTATGATCTTAGAATACAATTTGATTAGCTGTTTTATGTGAACGGTGTATGTATTTGATGTACCCGTTGAATTACTCCCTGGTACTTATAAGTACCGTCAGTACACTGGGTGATGAAGAAAACTTCTTGTTTACTTTTCGTGTGTGTAGTTAAGTTATCCATCGTTTTCATCTGCTTTAAAATGTAATTACTAAAATATTATGTAATAATAATTTTCCCAGTATTTCTTTTCTGTTTCAATATTATTTTTCATATTAAATAGAAAACGTCGTGGTACCGGATCTTTTTTGCTATGCTAGAAACGGCATATGTAAATTTATATGTTGCATACATGGAGATGCGAGAGAAAATGTTGTCCCTGGAATATAGACGTCGCATTACTACAGGGCTGCTAACAAGATCGAAACCTTAAAAAAAAAAAATTTACCCTTTCAGGGGCAAATCATTTTCAATGCGAAAGGAAATAAATGATTGGCACCGGAATTTGCCAAAAAATGTATTTATAAATAAGAAAAAGGCTATATTTCACATACTTATTAAATCGAAAATATTTTACCACAATTCTGATGCCATTTGAAATACCTTGTGGGTTTTCTGTTACGATATTTTAGTCGTAGTGTACTGACGGTACTTTAACGTATCAGTTTAATTAATTACCTCTAAGTAATTAAATTTCTCACGGGTGAGTATTTTTTAGGCAGATTTCGTAAGAAATACTACCTACTGCAGTCGTTACCATAGTGCGACTTTTGAAAAATTCCTTCATAACTTTTCATTATAGGACCCCAGGAACCCAAAACCACCCCCACCTAAAAAGTTTATATATATATATATATATATATATGTATGTATGTACTAAATTTTGTCCGCACGATAAAATTCGCAATTATGCACGGATCGTCTTCAAACTCGCCAACAACTTTGAGATGGCTAATATCTCGGCAGGGATTGAAAATGGGTAAAATCGGACCAAGGGAATGGAAATGGGGAGGGTTCAAAAATTTGAATACCATCTTAACATGATTCCGATAAAATCAGCTCTTACACAACAATAACAGAAAAAAATAAATATTTTTCGTTATTGCAGTTGCCAACAATTAAAAAAAAGCAATAAAATTCTCACCACAACAATTGCTTTTCTTTTGCGAGAATTTCACGTGAAAATTAAATAAAATAAATAGTTTGACGAATTGAAAACAAATTGAATATTACGTCATAAGTTTCCTAGAGCAAGATTTCCGCATGAAAACTCAAAATGAAATAAATAGTTTGACGAATTAAAAAACAACAACAAAATATTGCGTCATATTGGAAATAAAATGGACCTCAGCAGGTGAATATGTAACGTCATGTGAGTGTGAAGAAACGTATTAAAACATGATAAAAACCCGACTATGGAAATATTTACTTATTTATCACTTTGAGGTTCTCTGAATTTGCTTTAGCTATTTTTTAAACCTATTCCATATGCATGCGTGTGTGTATTCGTGTATATTAGAATTTTCAGAAAATGTTAAGCTCCCTAGAGCTCATTCTTAGCGGAGGAACTGGGTTTATCTCTAATCTTGATTTAAATTTTGTTGGTTAATTTAGTACTTAACTTCGAAATCTACCTCCGCCTGTAGGCCCGAGCCGGCAGGGATTTTTTTTATGTTTATCCGTTAATTTTCATTGTAGTAACTAAAGAAAAATAACCTGAAAAAAAATTGCAGTAGATAAAGGGTTAAAAGATTTATAATTACGTAAAATAGTGTTAAAACAGAGTTAATATTTTATCAAAACAAGTATTTATTAAACATAAAAAGTCTCTCACAGTTAGACTTAGGAATATTTAACTTCTTACTTTACAATCAGCTAATGGAAAAACATTGTTCAAAACATGTGTTTGTATAATGCGGGTGCAGTTATCTATTGACAAAAGCCTGAACATTTAGCCGATTTATTTTATGAGAAAATCCAATTTCTCTATAAAGTTCTTAGTCTCTCCTATAAGCTACTACTAAGCATCTATTTTACTGCCTAAGGATAACTGCTCAGACGTGGAAACCACGTCTGTAGAGCATAGATGTTCCCGCCGGACACCTTTATTACGGTATTAAAAAAATGTTACATCAAGTTCACAGACTCAAGCCGCGAGAAAAGAAAACGCGAGCAATGGGCGATTTTAAGAAACATTAAAAAAAAGCTAAATACATAGAGAAGTTACAGATTATCGCCATAAACGCAACAAGGGGCGAAATTAAGTCCAAAGCGACGACTGATTAAGGTAAGAGGTATAGAATTAATTGTTAGATAGATCCATTAAAAAGCTAAAAATTTGTTTTAATTTTAATCGAAGTGCTGGACGGGATAAAGTATTACTTAGCCAAATTTTGGGATTGATAAGGGACACCGAATATATAAAATTTGCAATAAGAAGCCATAAAATCGGTCCCAGTCAGGGCGAGCCTAGTTATTACATGATTTTGCAAGGTTATATTTAAATATTTTTAGAAATTATGCATATTTTACCACTAGAAATTTTTTTCTTAAGTTTAGGATTTAACATTTTTAGAATATTGGTTTCGTTTAACAATAAGTTGATTCTTCTCCTCCGAATAAAAAGTGAAATTTTGAAAGTTAAAATATTAAGTAATAGCTTGGGGGAAATATGACATGATCCCCCCCCCCCCCAAAAAAAGAGATAAATCAAGACTTTGACGGAGGAGGGGTAAATGGGAATTAAAGCACTAAAATATCAATATAATATTTACACACAATTTTCTGATGTCAACATCCTTTTTCCTACGCACATACAAAAAGCACAACGATGAATGATACGAAATGTATTTGAACACGCTTTTGCCATCATAGTACATTTACATTTCGTTAAAACACGTTGTCTGTCAATTAATTACACGTTGTCTCAAAATTGTAATTAATTACAAATTAATGAAAAACGGATCAGCGTATAATCTCAAAGATTGCAGTGAGAAAGCATCGCACAGGTGCACTGATGTTATTTATTATCTATTAGCTGATCCGCCCGGCGTTGTTCGGCCCGTGATAATAACCGTAAATGAGCCTCAAACGTATATGGTTTCATATCTTTAACTTTATTTTATCTGAATTTATATTTTTAAACGAAAATATCGCGAAAAAATATTAAATTGAAAGTATGTGCTATTTGGTATTTTATTTTCTGCTTAATTTGATTTTTGGAGTCTATGCGTACCGGAAAACGGCGAAACCGCGATGAAGCACTCTGGTTTTTACTGATTTCGTCGAAATTTTCACACATTTTATTTTATAAAAAATATTTCTACCCGTCGAAACGTTTCAAACTCTTTAGTTGATGTAAATGTGGTCAACGGAGATCCTTTTAAAAGATTGTGTTAAAATACGGACATTTAGTTACTTTTAGCGTAGCAAAAATATCGCGAAGTGACCTGCTGTTGCGGGTGTATTTGAAAGGGTTAACACTCTTATTTCTTATAACCGATTACCTCATCAGTTAGAAAAAGGTTGCTGCTTTAACGGTATATTTTTGGTTTCCTGTACCTCTAAAATTGCTCCCTGGAGGAGCGATGGAAATTAATAAATAATGACAAAATACCAAAATCTCTTCTTACCTATCTTCATTTCCTCCCGAAGTTTAAATGTGGCTCTGTGCTTGTGCGAGCACTTTTTCTCCCTCGGAAGGACAAAGAAAAGTTTTTAATGAGAGTTCTTTGTAATTTTTAATTAATAATTCAGATAACCATTAGAAATTTAAATTTCTTAGTCTCAGGTGCACTAGAAGAGGCCTTCGATTACCGTAACAAAATTTTTCATCTTTGTACGTGCGGTAGATTTCGCTAGCCATCGCAGGCAGACCATTGTTGAATACATGGGGTGGCCACTTCAGACATTCCCCCGGTGCAATGAAATGTCCCACAGCGGAAAATTTGAGATTTCGTGTTTTCAATGGTCAAAAAGTGCAATCCCCCCCCCCACACACACACACCGGAACTCTTTAATGCCCTCCCTCCCCCTCGGGCCACAGAAATCGCTCCCGGATGAAAGTGTCTGAATTCAACACTTAGACAGACACATACACACAGAGGGAACTTTCTTTTATTAGTATAGATATTGGTGTTATGTATACTGCATAAAATAATCCGTTGTAAACATTTGGGTGAAAAAACCTTCAGCACATTATCTTCCAAATGATTTGATATACGTATGTATATATTAATCACCTAATCATTTTTCTTAACCAGATAGATTTTTGAATCTTTATTTCGTTTAAAAGAATTTAATAAGTCACTTCAAATAGAAGTTGGAAATTGCTTATCACACGTGGCAAATGAGGTGCGTTCGTAGTATAACTAGTTTTATAAATATTGTTTGTACCGTATATTGTACTGAATGTATATTTTAGTGAACTTCATAGGTGCATATCAATATCATTCTGTTCGAAAGGCTTTAACATCATTAAAATGCTCTTGCAATATTTTTTTCCCATTGACCTTAATGTAACGGAAAAATTTGACTGCGGCTGTAATTAAACTATACGTCCGATTTTCATAAAATTTGAAATGACTCGACAAAATTTTGCAACAATTATATATTTAAAATTTCACACCATTCGGAAGGCTGTAATATCATTAAAATGCACTTGGAATAATTTTTTCCCATTGGTCGTAATGTAACGGAAAATTTTTGACTGTCCCTATAATTAAACTATACATCCGATTTTCATAAAATTTGAAATGACTCGACAATATTTTGCAACAATTATACATTTAAAATTTCATACCATTCGGTTGGGTAGTTTTTGCTCTGTTATATGCGGACAGACGGACGGATTGAACGACGACTATAGGTGCTACGTATTTATATAATTACGAACGCACCTAAAAATGGCCAATAAACCAAATTCTACACGAATTTTACTGAAAATGATAAAATATCAATAAGATGAGAACTACTTGGTGTGAAACGTATAACAGCATAAATCTCTCTAAAAAACTATATTGAAAATGTTTTTTAAGACATGTACTCAATACCGTAGATTATGTAGATTAGAAGTTGAATTTATAACAAGTTAAAATTTATTTCATTAAAGCTTCACTGAAGCGTAATACATTATTATTAAAATTTGTATATAAATACCTGGAACCCCAAGTAACTTCTTATGTTTTCTGCTATTTTTGACAGTATATTTTGCTTAATTTTCACATGGCAATCTTTGATTGTTCAATTTTATTCAAGTACTTGAAATAAAACATAAATAATTAAACAAAAACATAGTTCGTCAAGCAAATTTAAAAAAATAAAATTTATTTCCTACATTATTAAAGTCCGAGAAGGGATAAATATTAAGATATTTCATTCAGTAAGTTCTACATTTAATGTTAATTTTTTATAACAAATTAATTAAACCAAGTGAACATTAAAAAATAAAAATAAAATTCAAACAATATGATACTTAAACACCCTAAAAACTTAGATTCCGTTCAAACGAAATCGAAATAAATATTAGCCTTTTTTCAAAATTTAAGTTGCAAATATTTGTATTGCTAATTTTGTATTATGTTTACGTTAGGTGAAAACTAATGATTTAGGCACATCTAAAATACAAACCTTCCAAAAAAGTCTAAGATTTATTTCGGTTTCGTTTGAACGGAATCTAAGTTTTTAGGGCGTTTAAGTATCATATTGTTTGAATTTTATTTTTATTTTTTAACTAGGGGGCTCTGCCCCCTGCAAGCTACGCTCGCCAACCCCCGTTCAGACACCGCAGAATCTAAAAACACATTAATCTGATCGGTTTTAAAAATATTATAGAAGATTGAATTATACTGAAAAAAGCTGTGCAGATCTCCCTGTAAACGTGTTTCTATTTAATTTCCTTTGATTTCAAAAATTTAAGGCCGAAACAATTGCTGTTAAGACATCCAATGGTTGTTTTCGTGTTTGATTAAAGAGCATCAGTTAAACGTTTGAAAAGAAGCTAAAATAAAATGAATTAAGTGTACAGAGTCTTTGTCTCCCGGTATTTTAAAACAATTTCTATAACAATAGCCTAAGTCATGTGACTATCATTAACAGTTCCGGGCGAACCACTTCGCTTTTTACATTCTTGGAACCATTTTGGTACTTTAATGTTAGCCAGGTACAGGTGATAAGTCGCCAAATATTATTCTATCGGAATCATTTCATCTATATAGTCCAAGTAACTGCCATAAATAAATACGCTCTGATCCCTTCGCTTTTCATATGAAAATTTGGCCCAGATATCATATACGGCCCCATATTGGCGCGATTTTTTTCCGACGCTAATTTGGGGAAAACATCAACAGCATAAACAACAACATCCGGCTTATCAAATCAAGCAAAATAACGATACTATGGCGCCAGTTAAGTACCCGTTGCGTATATGACATTGGCGTCAGAAAAAAAATCCCGTCAATATGAGTCCGTATATGACATCTGTGCCAAAAGTTTTCCGTTTTGATTAAAAAATCAAATTTCTTTTTCGAATAAAACTACATAAAAGTTTCCATGCTCGCAAAGAATTCTTGGTACATGGTTGGCGCCCCAACACTGTTACGCTAGCCAGGTGCAAATCTCGCCAATAGCTATTTTTCAAGTCGCCAGTTAGCATTTTTTTTTTTCGAGTGGTAAATTAAAACATTGCTTTTAAGTTGAAATTAAATGTCATCGTTTGTTACATCATTTAATATTTGGCCAGATGCCATATACGCACCGGGTTTGGCGTGATTTTTTTTTTACGAAAATTTGGCGAAAACCTCGTTTTCGAATAGCAGTTACATATGTATTTTTGGTACTACTTAGTTATCCCGCAGACCAAAAATCTATCACCAAACTATAAGATTAAATGCCAATAATGGTTGATCGTAAATGTCACATTCACTTGACTTTAAGCAAGTTACACGTCTTTACGTCATCAAGTGATTTTTATTTCGACGTTTTATTTGTATATTTATTAATGGTATACTATTTTCTTTGTTCTTTCTTTAGTTAAAATAAAAATTATGTCAATTTGTATAATTTGGTGAGTGGTTTAGCGATTTATATAATTTGGCGAAATGGGTGGATGGAGTAACTAAGTAGTACCGTATTTTTTAATTATTTTCTATTATTTTTTATTTTTAAAGAAAAATAACCAAAAAATAATTAACTATGGAACAAAACAATTTATGTAATTTTAAAAAAGAAAATAAAGTAAATAAACAACAATACCCGGGTTATCATGTCAACCAAAATAATTCCATTTCGGCGCCAATTAGGTACCCCGGTGCGTATATGATATCTGTGCCTAATATTTTTCTTTTCATTTCGTTGAAACAAATAAAGAAGTGAAAGCCATTTATTTTAAATGTTTCTGTTTGCATTAAATAAAATGATAATGAAATACGAATTGAATTATGAATAAAAGTAATATGTTACATTTCTTAGCATACATTACGGGAGGCCAAACTTCTCGCCAAATTAGTTTAAAATAGTAACCTTTTCTAAAATCTGAAGAAAAAAAATATCTATTTGATTAAAATTTGAGTTGCCATCATTAGAAAAATGTATTTCAAATTAGAAAAAAATTAATATTTCGAAAGCTAATTCGAATTAAAAAATTCTAATACCAGTTTTGAAATCTGCGGATCAATATTGATTTTTGGTGTTAATTTCATCGCAAAGTATTCCATATTTTAGGAGAAATTGCCGTGAAACATAATCAGTTGTTTAATCAGTCGATTCATACTTCCGTTTCATAATTCCGTTTCATAAATTCGTTTCATAAATTCGTTTATACAGTCGAACCTCTATTTAACGAACCTCTATTTTGCGAATTTCTCTATTTTGCGAACTTTTCCTTGGAACCAAGAACATTTTGCGAATTTCTTCGTAAAATAACCTCCAAATAGCGAAGTGCATTCTCTATTTAACGAACTTTTTCTTGTGATGAATTTTTTTTTCCTCCCCATTTCTCAAAATATTTCTGAACATTTCAAACTTATTCTTTCTTTAAACACATTTTATGATGTTCAATGGCCTTGAACTGGTTTTACCAGGTGTCTTCTTTGTCAGCAGTGAGAATTCGGTAAGTACGGAGTAGAGGTCTGCACGGGCTGGAATTTCCGGGCCCGGGCCCGGCCCGGCCCGAACGAAAGCTACCTTCGCCCGGCCCGGTGTAAAATTTGAAAGTTCGGCCCGAGCCCGGCCCGGCCCGATTCAATTTCTACAAAAAAAAAAAATCCGATTTTTCTCGACATACAATTAAGATTCTTTTAATGAATACTACGTACATATTTATGGGAAAATTTTACAGTATATTTTAGATTACTATGTGTTCGCAAAGCAGAAAACACACAATAGTAAACATTAACGATTACACAGTGTTTTAGTCATCGTCTCTACAGACATTTCGAAATTCCAATAAGGATTCATTAAAAAGTTAATGTAGTTCAGAATAAAGGATTAAAAAATGATACCTTTTGAAGCTGTATGATAAAAAGTAGATTTGCGAAAATATTTCTCTCATTTTTAAGGCTTTTCTCAAATCGAAAGAAGTTACATTTCGACACATTTGAGAATTCATTTCTTTTCGGAAACGCGTAAGATTGGCAGGTATTCTTATTCAGAAACTATGTAAATGCAGTCTTTTTCATAGATAAAAGCAATATATCTTTCTCTGAAAATACTGCCAAAGTTAGCGTTATGAATCGAATTTCCGGAAGCGATAGCACAGGAAAGGAGAAAAACGTACAGTCAAGTGACAAGAATCTCTGTTATCTCTGTAAGTAATTTATCAAATACGGAGAAAGCTATTCGTTTCCAAATGCCTTCAATAGTCAGGCCTGTGAATTTTACGCCTTTATAGTTAAAAATGAGTCAGAAAATGTGTGTGAAAGTTTCGCATTTTTGAGCAGTGAATATGAGAACCCCTTAAGGTATATTTCCAAAAATACTGTTAACAGAAGTTCATTATCACTATTAATACTTTTACAAAACATAATGCCTGTCCTACACATCCTGAGATCGATTAAGACCAGTTCCATCCCGGCACGAGTCTGCTGAAAAAAAAAATTGAACCCGTAATCAGACATCTTGTAACTGTACGATGCCGATCTCTACGATGGACATGTTACACATCTGTATTGATGTTGTTAAACTCGCATGGGCTCGTGATGCACATTTATACTTCTCGAGAAAATCATATTCATTGAAAATGGCTCGTATTTTATCTGCTTCGCTTGAATTCTTATATCGGGCCGATAGGCCCGATTAATTTTTTTTATCGGCCCGGCCCTGCAGGCCCGTTCAATTTTCCTGCCGGCCCGGCCCGGCCCGTTGAAAAAATTGTCCTAATTCTGCCGGCCCGTTGGAAAATTCATCTTCATTCCGCCGGCCAAGCCCGGGCCCGTGCAGACCTCTAGTACGGAGGACGAAGATGATAATCCCTTAACTTTAAAAAATGTTGATATAGTGAGAAAAAAAGAAATTAACATTGATGTGCTGATTGTATTTCACTTAATTCTGAAACTGAGACTTCGGAAACACTATCCAAATTGGTTATTTTCGACAGTGTGAAAAATAAAAAGAATACAGCAATGAATTGCGATGAAGACGATTATGATGATGATGGAAATGTTCATGATGCAGGAATTAACAAAACTTCGTATGATGAAATGCTAAAATCATCTGAAACAATCCGATGCGGATTGTAGTTAAAAGAAAATAGCATGAAGGGGTTTTTGGTGCATTGCAAAGATGCGAGACGTATTATGAGAGACAGCACTTTTTCAAATAAAAAACTCAGGCAAAATTAACAGAGTTTTTCAGAAATTAAATTTAAGGACGCATACGTTAATGTATGGTTAAAATTATTTGTTATAATAATAATAGATACGATAATGTCATTAAAATTCATTAATTTTAATGTAAAACTATTTACTTTAAACAGAAAATACAGTATATTCCCGGATAATGTTTTGTTTTCCTTGCAGATTTCGAAGATTTAAGCACATAGAAAAAATGAATTGATGATGGATATTGGTGGGTAAAATAAATAAAACAAATCGATATAATTTATTTAAAAAATGTGATTAATTACTTTTAGTAAAAATATTTAGTGTTTATGAATTTAAAATCTATTTTATGTAGTTTAAAGTATTTTAAAAAATGAATCTCTATTTAACGAATTTTGCATATAACGAACTTTTTTCCGGGATTTAGCGACTTCGTTAAATAGAGGTTCGACTGTATATACAGGGTAGATGTTCACTTGATTTAACTATTTTTTTATGAAAATTTAACATTAAATGTAGAACAAACTGAATGAAATACCTTAATATCTGTACCTTCTCGGGTTAAATAATGTAGGAAATAAATTTGTTCGGCAAATTATGTATTTGTTTAATATGTCAAGTTTTTTAATAACTACGGAATTCAGACGAACTCATTTAAAAATTAACTAGATGTATCATCATCTGGTTTCATCTACAAGGTAGCACATCACAATTTGTAGTATATTTACTAATATTTAATCGAAAATGTTTCACCAGTGCACTAGTGCAAAGTTTGGAGAAAAACTTCCAGTATGAGCATAAAAATCCTTAATAAAAACATAAAAAAAAAAACAATTTTACTTAATTTTAGTTACCCCATTTTCCACTCTGGTACGATATGAATGCAAAAATATCCTTAAATCTTGACTGCTAATATTATAACAACAGTATAGCTGTTACCAGGCGCGGATCCCTGGGGGGGGGGGGTGATCGGGGCGATCGCCCCCCCCCCAAAATCCACCGATTATCGCGAATTTCGACAAATGGTCTCCGAAAAAGAAACAATTTCGTGAATCGTTCGCAGGTCAAAGGGTCGCAAAAAAACGCGAATTTCGTCAAAAGATCGCGCAAAAAACGCCAATTTCGTCAAAGGATCGAGAAAAAAACGCGAATTTTGTCAAAAGATCGCGAAAAAACGTGAATTTTGTCAAAGAAGCGCGGAAAAATGCAATTTTCGTCAAAAAATAGCGCATTTCATCAAAGGACCACGAAAAAAATGCAAATTTCGTCAAAAGATCGCAGAAAAAACGCGAATTTCGACAAAAAATTGCAGAAAAACGCTAATTTCGCGAAAGAATCGTGCAAAAAACGCTAATTTCATCAACAGATCTCTGAAAAAAGGCGAATTTCTTCAAAGAATTGCGAAAAAGGTACGCAAATTTCGCCAAAGACTCGCTGAAAAAACGCGAATTTCGTCAAAGGGCCGAGTAAAAAACGCACAATTAGCACAGGGAAGAGATTCCCCTAGGCGTGTATCCACAGGGGGGGGGGGGGTTCGATCGGGGCTAAGAAGGGAAGAACCAATTTACCAAGTTGGTTTATAAGAAATCAACACACCATGCGCATATTAACTGACTGGGATTAGGATATAATCCTTTTTTGTTCATTCATCAAATACCCTTGAAATTTACCAATGTGGGTGGCAATAACAGTACATTTTTTACACATTAGTGGCTGTCTTCAGAAAACATTAAGATGCTTGAATTTTTCAAAGGACCTTTCTTTTTCTTGTTTCTTTCTTTCTTTGGAAATTGTATGAATCCCATTCTTTTCTCAAACAATAAAGCACTCCTCAAAAATATTGTTATACAGAAATTAGAGCTGTAGTTTCTTTGAAAGAACGAAAAAGTTTCAACACTTTAAAGGGATCCGCACAACGTTGTCAATTTATGTTGTAGAGATTCAACAAAAGGTACACGAAGTGGCATCGTCCCCCACCTCAACCCATAGTGTCAAAAATTATGTCGCCATATGCCTTTTGACTGAACATAATCCTATTTTGTTCACTAATTGCCGAAACGTCAGTGAGGTTTACCATTGATACCCGAAAAGTGTTTGGTTTTCGTTTGCTTGTCTGTGTGTTCCACGAAAACTGCCGTTAAAAGCGTTGGATTTATATCATGGGGGGGCGACCTCCCCGATCGAACCCTCCCCCCGTGGATGCCCTCCTCCTGGTGCTAATTGTGCGTTTTTCCTCGGCCCTTTGAAGACGAACTTCGCGTATTTTTTTCGCGATTCTTTGATGAAATTCGCATTTTTTTAAGATCTGTTGGCGAAATTAGCGTTTTTTGCACGATTCTTTCGCGAAATTAGCGTTTTTTCCGCAATTGTTTGGCGAAATTAGTGTTTTCTCCGCAATTATTTGGCGAAATTCGCGTTTTTTCAGCGATCCTTTGACGAAATTCGCGTTTTTTTCTGCGACCCTTTGACGAAATTCGCGTTTTTTCCGCGCTTCTTTGACCAAATTCGCGCTTTTGCTCGATCCTTTGACCTGCGAACGATTGATGAAATCTATTTTTTTCGGCAACCATTTGTCGCAATTCGCGATAATCGATGGATTTATATTTTTTTATCCAAGGGGTAGGGGGCGATTCGCGCCTGTGAAGAGGTATAAACACCTCTTAGATGACACATTTTGACTTTCAAGGATGTTAAGGCCCTTCAAATTTCTGAAGCGGATCCTTTTTCAGAGATTACCCTCTTTCAGAAATCTGATATTAAAAAATGGATGTGATTGTTATGTTTTTCAGCTACGGTAATTGGTTCTTATGTATTTTTTAGTGCTGAATCCAAAAATGACCTTCATTTTTTACCATACCAACACGTCAGAATTTTTCACAAATCGCAAATTTTTAAATAGTCGAAATATTGCGAAAATCTGCTACTATAAAATAGACGTAACTTTTTTTCATAATAACTTATTCATTTTTTGTCTTATACTATGGATTTTTACAGTTAAACATGTAAAATATTGTGTATTTAAAATCCTTATAATTTTATTCCATGCGTGGAAGTTTCTTTGAACCGCTCATGCTCTGCTTCGCGCTTTTCTTTTAATCTTCTCTATGGGTTTCATCTCGGTATCCTCTTTTATTTTGGCGGTTGATAAAGCTGGGAAAATTGTGGCAGATGTATTTAAATCATTTACCTTCTTTTGTTAATGCTTTGACAAATTGCTTTGAGAGATTTTCGCTATTTTTAGCCCCCGGTACGGTATGCTATTTCTTTCTCCCAGCTTATTTTGTGACATCTCCAAAAAATAACGTTACCTTACAGAAGCCAGCCGTGAAACAAAGCAGTACGATTAAATACTCTGTAGCAATTTTTTTAACTTCTAAGCATCGCACATTTTCAATGTTTATACCGTCGTATTCGGAAAAAAGTACTTTTTAATGCAATTTGTTTGAAAACTGCATCTCCATTTATTTTTGAAATATTAATTTTTTTTTGTAGTTTTTTTGAGCCATTTGCTTAATATTGGCAACGGAAGAACTCCATTTCTGTAGAAAGTGAAAGAAAAATAGCAATTATATCTTTTTGTTGCCATTTTCCCATAAAAACTGGAAAAAAAAAAGTTAAAATACGTGCTATTTTCAAAAAATATGAATGAAAGATTTCTGATAAAACAGGGAGCTATTAGAAACTAAATTTCATTTAAAATATCTATAATAATAATACAAACAAATGAAGGCTTGTGAATCTTTAGATGGCCAATTTTTTGTCGAGTTTTTTGAATGACGAAATCTCTTTTTTTTGTGTGTGTGTGTGTATTATCCAGCGATAGTGACGTCTTAAGCGTACTTTACTGTAGATGTTCTTTAACACTGGATCGCAAATGATGAATTCTTCAGCGGATGTGGATGGCGTCACTTTATGTAAAATAAAATCGCATGCTATAAGTCTTAAAACTGCACTACAGTAGAGCCCCGATTATCGGAGTTTCCGCTTTCACCGAGTTATTTTCTTCTGATGGACTGATGGCTTCCATTTTTTTTTCAAAAAAAATTATGGCCACCCCCCCCCCCCCCATTTTGACCAGAAAATCAGAGTTCTAACTTTTTACGACTGCTCTTTCATCTTCACCTAACATTTCATTTATAACGACTGTCTCATAATAATGGAAGCCATCAGTCCATCAGAAGAAAATGATTCATTCCAAAGGTATAAGTTCGATTAACTCGGATAATCGGGACTCTACTGTATATATTGATATACATATATTTTTTTTTGTCATCGGGGGCGACACTACATTCTGACAAGCAGAATTCCTGTTTTCTAGTTTTACTTTTTAACTTTGAAATTTACGATTTGCGAAAATCGTAACGTGATGGTTAAAAATGAAGGTCATTTTCGTATCCAGTGCTAAAAAATACATCAAAATCCATTACCAAAAGTTAAAAAACACAATCATCGCAGGCTTGTGTTATTAATGTTGTTCACTATAACTAAAAGAACAAAAAATAAGATAAATAATTACCATAGTACAAGAGTAAAAAGAAAAAGAAAAAAAAAGCCATTTAATAAATAAATTCTGTTATAACGTTTTTAATTTTACGACCTAATAAGTAACAATAAACCATATTTTGAGAGGGCGGGATTATATAATAAGAGTGTTGGATAACCGGGTGTTTCGGTTAATCGGACGTCGGATAATCAAAAGTCTGTAATATTTTCAAATCGCATTAATTATTTCATATTCATTTAAAAATTAACTGCAAGGAATGATTTGAGCAACAGAAATTATGACTACGTTGATTATATGTCACACGGGATCGCCCCCCCCCCCAAAAAAAAAAAACGATTCTCTGGATCCGCCCCTGGCTGTTACACAGTAAAAAAAAAAACAGTTTTACATAAATTTTGCTACCCTATTTCCTGCCAGGGGGCGATGTAAATGCAAGATGAAATTGTCACCTAAATTTAACTTGGAGTACATATTTAGCATCAACATCAGTCGTTTTCGTGCCACAAAAGAAAAAAAAAGACAAAAGGAATAATTTTAGATAAAAAATGCGGTATTAACGTTAAGCTTACCTAACGGTACTTCGTCAAGTTTACTTAACGTTAAAAGTCTCTGTCTTTTTAAATTTTACAAATGACTAGCCACCCATAGCAACCAGTTTGGTCTCCTTTATAATTTATATTTGGGAAAGCATGCTAAGCATTGTAAAATCCCTTAAGCTAATATTAGTTTTTGTTGCGTTCAAATATCTTAATTTGTTAATTTTCTGTAAGCAAGTAAACCCTATTGGTTTACAATGGCAGTCTATGTGAATTTGTCGGAATATTAGAGATATCGCCAAGTTAGCGTTATTTTTGACGACTAATTTTGGTTGCCAAATTTGGCTATATATCGCCAAGCTGCCTACAAACTTGGCGATATTTAGCGACATGGGGATCCCGCTACAGTCACCCCCTTATAGGTAAAGAGATGCATTAACACGTTGAGTGCCACGTCAGTCACCGGTGACCGATACTGAACTTTTCGTTTAGGCCGCGTCAGTCATCGGCGAATGACACTTATTGATTGATTGTGTAATGGGAGTCTTATTTCGTGGCCTAAACGTAAAGAAAGACAAAATAGACTTGGCATTCAACGTGTTAAATGCTGTTCAATAACCAATGAGATGCGTTTCATTCGGGCGTTGCCAGTAAACTGCAAATAATCGCGATTTCTGTGCCACATACGATTGCGTAACATATATATAGATTATTTTTTATTTCTTAATAGCTCAAAAAGAAATTGCATATGAACAATATATTTATATTAGTGTAAACGCCCATCCTAGGACGGTGGGTAGAAATCGTGGTTTTTCCTTAAATTTTGAAATAATTGATAAAAATATTCATATTATTATTTATAATCAAACAATTTAGTTTAAAAATCACAAAAAGTCAGTAAATTGAAATACAGTTTTCAAGCATTTTACATTTGAAACCTTCCCTATACAATGGTGCAAAATTTAAAATTATAAAATGCTGAAAAGTAATTAAGATTGAAAAAAAAAGTCCTTCCGGCCAGTGCCGAAAGGAAGAGGTAGCTTTCATATTCCTTATTTTAAAAAAGCCAACTTATATTATTCAAACACACGAAGCTCAATTTAGTGGAAACCGAATATAGGAGATTCAATACTAATTTTTATCAATACTAAATGATTATGAATGAGAATTAGTCAGCTTTATCCAAGCTGCTTTTATTTAAAGTAACTTATATTTGGCTGTATAATTCGCCGATTCCTTAAAGTGCCTGCCATTTTAAGACAACATGGTGGATGAGGCTAACCAGTGAATTTGGTCGAGACCTTACTAATTGCTGTGCACATGCTCACTCACATCGGAATCGATTGATATATACGAGTGCTGTCGTAGGCAAAAAATCAGATTTTTCAAAATGTCACCCACATTAGATATTGAAATTGCTATATCTGAGCCATTTTCTAAGATAAAGACAAACAAAAAATGCTCCTGAATCCTTATATCAAGGTCAGATACTTAAGAAAGAAACCTTTTTCAATTTCTAATTTTTTGCATCTCACTTTAAATATATATTTTTTTAATTTAATGCAGCCATTTTGAAACAAGAGGGCTTATGAAGCTGGCCAGCGAACTTGGTCGAGATATTGATGTATACTATCCACATGCCTTCTTACATCGAAATAGGCGAATACGTGTGTTATCGCGTGACAAATACAAGATCGTTTCAAAATGTTAGCCATGCTAGAAATTCAAAGTGCTATAATTCAACCATTTTTTAAGATATAAACAAAAGAACAAATTTTCAGAAACAAAAACAGCTCCGGAATCTTTGTATCAAGGCCAAACATATAAAAAAAATCTTTTTCATTTTCCAATTTTTTAATATCTCCTTTCAAATTTTAAATTTATTTTTTTTAATGGCAACCCTTTTGAAACAAGATGGTGAATGAAGCTGGCCAACGAACTCGGTCGAGACATTGGTATGTACTATGTACATACCATGTACATACCATGGATGTACCAAGATACATCCAAATCGGTTCATAAATACGCTTATTGCGTGAACAAAATCAGGTCGTTTTAAAATGTCAGCCACAATAGAAATTCAAAATGCTATAACTCAGCCATTTTTTTAGATAGAGACGAAACAAAAACTATTCCGGAATCTTTGTATTAAATTCAAACACATACGAAAAAATCTTTTTCATTTTCCAATTTTTTGGTATATCATTTTAAATTAAAAATTTTTTTAAATATTTTAAATGGCCGCCATTTTGAAACAAGATGGCGGATGAAGCTGGACAAAGAACTAGGTCGAGATATTAGTATGTACTATGTACACACCAAGGTACATCCAAATCGGTTCATAAATACGCCCGTTATCATGTGACAAAAATCAGGACGTTTCAAAATGTCGGCCACCCTAGAAATTCAAAATGCTATAACTCAGCCATTTTTTAAGATATAGACGAAACAAAAACTGCTCCCGAATCTTTTTTATCAAGGTCAAACACATAAGAAAAAAATATTTTTCCAATTTTCAATTTTTTGGTACCACATTTCAAATTTAAATTTTTCTCAAAAATTTAAATGGCCGCCATTTTTAAACAAAATGGCGGATGAAGCTGGCCAACGAACTCGGTCTAGACATTGGTATGCACTATGTATAAACGAAGTTACATCGAAATCGGTTCATAAATACGCTTTTTATCGCGTGACAAAGTTCAGGACGTTTCAAAATGTCAGCCACGCTAGAAATTCAAAATGCTATAACTCAGTCATTTTTTAAGATATAGACGAAACAAAAACTGCTCCGGGATCTTTCTATAAAGGTCAAATACATAAGAAAAAAATATTTTTCCATTTTCAATTTTTTGGTATCACATTTCAATTTTTTTTTTTTTTTTAATTATAAATGGCCGCCATTTTGAAACAAAATGGCGGATGAAGCTGGCCAATGAACTCGGTCGATACATTGGTATGTACTATGTACACACCGAATTACATCCAAATCGGTTCATAAATACGAGAGTTACAGAGTGACAAATGTCAAATATATATATAAATAGAGGTATATATATATGTCAATTTTGAACGGAGGGTGGTTTCGTGGTCTGGGGGTCATGATCGATGTAAATATACCAAAATATTTTGAAATCGCTTTCCTCCGAACGGCTGCAATAGGTAGCTTTTTGTAATGAAAGCTACCTAAAAGGAAAAATCGATTAATGATTCATCAAATCATTTTCTTCTAAAATAATTTAAACATACAAACTTGAAACAAACAAACTAAAGGCTATTTTTATTACATTAACCCCCTGGGTACGAGTGACACGTATAGTGCCGCATAAAACGCTCAGAATCCTTGTTTTTCCTCACCAGAAAAATTTTACTGTAAAATTTGCCTTATTTAATCAGCGCATTTTCTCGATTCAAGAATACACAAATTTCTGTTTTTAAAGAACGGTGACAAAAGATTAAAAATTTCGTAAAAGGCTCCCGTCCCGAAGGGGTTAATACTCAGAGAATAGAGTACTTTTATGCTAGCTTGGTGATGCGATAAATCGCCAAATATTATTCCCATTGACATCATTCATATTGCATTAATTTCATTTAAAAGAAAAAACTTTAATAATAATAAATACCATATCATTTTCAAAAATGAATGACTTACTACACATTGTTTACATTTGTAATATTAATCCCAATTTCTGAAATGTTCGTTTATTCAATTCCTACTATTAGCTCACACTCTCCCTATATTTATTTATTTATATATTTATCTTTTTCAAATTTTCAATCGTTAATAAAACTAGGGGATCGTACCCGGGCTACCCGGGTAACAGAATATAGGTGAAAACATTTTTTTTAATTGAAAACTAATAATTTTTTTATATGCAATAAATTTTTTAGATTACTCACTTACATTTAAAAAGCATTTTTCATATGAAAAATAAAGAATTATACAATCAAATAAATTTTTTGAAATTTATCAAACACGATATTTTCTTTTTAGCCGCATGCTAAGAATTATTTGACCAAGATTTTGCTATTTACGGCATCCTTTTATATTCTGATAATTTCAGAGCTTATACATGTCTGTTAAATTTGTGTTTTATTTATATTATTTTATTTATTTATTCATAGGGTATTTTTTTTAATGGATATTAACCGTAAGAAAATGATGAACTATTTATTTTGTTTTAAGGGCAAAGGGATTAATCTTTCGTAATCGAGCTCCGAACTATACAGATAAATAAAAAAATATTTCATGCTTTAAAATTGTTTTTAAAACCATAGACAATCAGTAACGCACTGAGATGCACTTTGCAAACAAATTCCATTTGAAAAAGAAAATCCTATTTGGTGATCTAAAAATTTAAATTGTACGATTACAAACATGTTAGATTTGTGTTTTTTAAATATTATTCTTTTATTTGTTTATAAAGGAAGTATTAATTTCGTTATAGAAAAATAGTTAGAAACAAATGCTGAACAATGTTTGTTGCTTTATGTGCAAAATGTTTATTATTATTATGTATTAAAACCAGCACGTGATAAGATAATTTTTTTAAAAAAATCATGCTTAAAAGTTATTTTAGAAAACATAATACATCAGTCAATTAAGATGCAGTTTTTAAACAAATTGCATTTGAAAGTAATTTTTCCCCATGCGATGAAAATTGAAAACGTACGATGGTCAGAAGATTAAAAAATTGCAGTAGCGGAAATTTCAAAACCAAAAGTTGATCATGAAGTGTTGCCATTCGCAAAATGACGTCAGCGTTACGCACAAATACGTTTGTTCTTTATAATATAGCTACTTAATCAGTAAAATATAATAAATATCAGTTATTAGGATGTGGTTATCAATCGAGGCTCTTATGTTTGGTTTTCCGGAATGAAAGACAGCAATTTTTACCTTCTCAAAATTTACATACGCACTTCTCATATCCATATACATCATTTTAAAAAAAAAAATTGTATTTGTTTGATCATTTTAAAATCATTTTAACTCAAAACTTGATGTCACAATTGTCAGCAACATCTTTTATGTGAAAAGACACACTCTTTGCTTGAGATTGTAACCGCAATGCCAGAAAGTAAACATTTCCGTAATTTCTGTTTTTTAGACGCATTTGTGCTAAAATGTTTAATTTTATCTATGGAAATTATCGTTTTCTTTTAAATATGACTTCATTTTCACTTAAATAAGCATTTTGCTTACTGTCTGAAACTTAGTATCAGTACACATGCAGAAGGAAAAACAATATAGAAAATTTATGAGTAAAAGTTCGTGTTTTCAAAAGCAGTATGTCATTTTCCGTTATTATGCCCCTACTATAACATTATGCTCCTAATGGGATTTTGCGCCACTAAGCCCTATACAACAATTTCGAATTTTTATCAGAAAAGGGCATGAATAAAGATAAAAAATACCTCGTTATTTCTCAGTTGTCTGCAATAATGAAAGCTATCTAATTTTCACCATTTTGAAGAAATTTCATAAAATGCTTTTAAAATTAAAATATAGATAATGGGATATTTAAAAAAAACAGATAGTGCGATAACATCTACAAATGAACAGCTTTCAGTTTAAATATATATACCGGGTGTCCCAAAAAAGACTGACTGATTTTAAAATTCAATACCTTCCAAACGGTGACAGATATTAAAAAAATTCTTGCAGGAGGGTTATGCATAAAGTCAAAAGTTTTATTACAGTGATTTTCGATTTTAATTCGAATTACAAACAATAGATGGCGCTGTAAGCAATAGTCGCTAAATACAGACTCGATTTTTGGTCCTTTCTGTTGTTTCATGCAGAAAAAGGAGATGGAAATGTATTATCCGGGCCACGAGTACCAAAAATTGAGCATGAATTTAGCCTCTATTGATCGCAGCGCCATCTATTGTTTGTAATTCGAACTAAAATCGAAAATCACTGTAAAAAAACTTTTGACTTTATGCATAACCCTCCTGCAAGAATTTTTTTAATATCTGTCACCGTTTGGAAGTTATTGAATTTTAAAATCAGTCAGTCCTTTTTGGAACACCCGGTATATATACATATATATTGTAAAATTGGTTCAGCAGAAAGATCATGGCAGATGACTAAAAAACACAGTTGTGTTTTAAATATATAGATTATATAAAATTATGAAAAATTAAATTAAGCAAATTATGTTACTTTGATAAAATTATAGTAGAATGTCCTAAAGAAAAACATTAATATTTCATTATTCGAGAGAATTTTGGACAAAAACTTCAGGAACATGATATTATTTTAAACCTCAAATTATTTGTTTGCTTGTCTAACTCGGCGAAACAAATCCATCCAGCGAGAATCATCAACTTCTGTAATATAAATCGCTATTATTTTCATGTCGCCTCTCTTTTATAAAGACACTCTAAATTTTTGTAAAACATTGCGTTTTATCAGTGTGTGATTTCGATTACATTATTTTCAAAAGTGAATCATTTTCACCTGTGAGGAATTTCAAAGCAGCTGGGTTGTGAAAATGACGCACTTCTACAAAACATATTTCAGGTTTAAGAATTAAAATACACGCTTTTATATAAAATGACGTCATTTGCATCCGCTAAAGCAATCCACTTTTACGATCAAGTCTTAATCTTCGTCTACAGAAAAGTATGCATATGACGTCATTATCACGGAATAACAGACAATATTCTTGACGTAGCCCGGATTTTAATTTCAACTTTTTTTTTCAGGTTTTATGAGAAAATGGCAACAAAAAGATACAGTATCTCCTATTTTCGACTATTTTCCGTTTACTTTCAATAGAAAGGGGGTACTTTTGTTGCCACGATTAGAAAAATGGTATTAAAAACTACAAAAAAATTAATATCTCAAAAATAAATTGAGATACAGCTTTCAAACAAATTGCATTTAAAAGAGCATTTTTTTCCTCATACGACAGTGTAAAAATTTAAAATGTGCGATGTTTAGAAGTTTAAAAATTTGCAGTAGAGAAAATTCCAAAACCAAAATTTTATTTCAAATTTCAAAATGTTGCCATTCGCAAAATGACGTATGCGTTACGCATAGATATGTTTGTCCTTTATAATATAGATAGATACTCATTATTCATCCTATAAATTTAAAATATTTTTTTTAACTTGTACTGGATGACAATTGATGTTAATACAGTTTTTTCAAATATTAATTAATTAATTAAATTTTAATTAATTAATTTTAGTTTTGCATGGGAATCAAAATGGCGGCCATTGGTTATTGAAGATCAATGAAAATATTTTCAATAAGGGGTTACCACAGGGGGGGACCCTGTTCTGTCGCTAAATACCGCCAAGTTTGTCCCCAACTTGGCGATATATCACCAAATTTGGCGGCCAAAATGAGTCACCAAAAGTGACGCCAACTTGGCGATATCTGTAATATTTCGCCAAATTCCCATAGAGTTCCATTGTAAACCTACTTGTTTATAGAAAATCGACAAATTGAGATATTTTAATGCAACAAAAACTAATATTAGCTTAAGGGATTATATTAAATTTTTCTTTGATGGCCTAAGTAGGAATTGACTTTAAAAACAAAATTTTTATATTACTTGTTTTTATTTCAATTTCAAAACGTTGTTTATAAATCACACGCGCAAAAAAATAACTACTATTGGCAGGGAAAAGCTCCGTTATTGGGGAGAATTGCCCCCGGATAACATAAGAGTACCGAAAACAGAGTGAGTTTTCAAAGACTTTGCTTTTAAATTAAAAACAATTTTCAATGGTTTATAGACAAATGACGTAAAAGGTATGTAAATACTACAGGTGTTAAAATATTCAATCTTCGGAAGTTTTTAGAGAAGTTTTTAAATTTTTATCAATGAATTTTCAAAAATGAATGACTCACTACACATTGTTTACATTTGTAAAATTAATCCCAATTTCTGAAATGTTAGTTTATTATATCGGTAATCGTTGTTGGTAGCTGGTTATTTTTAATTTCGATCTTAAAACATTATCATAGAAACTCGACAGAGCTTCTCGCCAAGCAAAAGAAACAACAGTGCAATGAACCGTAACTGAAAAGAATTTCCGCCAGTTAATGCCAAAAGATATTTCAAAAAATTTCTAGTTCTCTCTCAAGTTTATATTTTCCGGACTGACCAAAGCGGGATTTTGACATCTCTATATCGCCGGTTCTATTTACGATAGAAACAATATTCTTGTTTCTATGGAATGGGGTGTGCCACGTGACTCAGAAAACGAAAATAAAGTTGAATCCGGCCAACAGGTTTTTAGTAAATGCAATGTTAAAAGTGATGTTTTTTGAACTTTTGAAATTCTTGTTCTGACCAAAACTGTTGACAGGTTTACAGCAATGAGTAATTATCGGATTTTTACGCGGTTTACGGCATTAGAATTGTTTTTATGAGTAGTTCAAACCTTTGAAATTTTCATGTAAAAATATTAATTAGTTTTTGACTTATACCAGTTTAAAGTCTCTGTTTCTGCAGCGTAGCATGCGTAATATGCGAGACATTCTCACAATCTTTTGACTTTTAAGTCCCGGAATAATAATTTTTATTTTAGTAAAAGAATTATCGTAATACCCGCTAGCTTCTTATTATTGCAGCGTGGCATACGTAATATGTGAGGCATTCTCACAATCTTTTGACTTTCACCTCCCTGAAAAATAATTTTTACTTTCTTCTATCTTTAAAAGAAGAAAGTATTGGATTCGGGAAAAATCGATCCGAGCAAGACAAAATAATTTCTGTCGACACGCAACCGGAGCAGAACCTGATAACAAAAAACCGAAATCTCACACGAACCAAATATGATAACCAACAAAAATATTCTAAAGCACCATAAGCCGATCTGAGTAAAACAAAATAATTTCCGTGAACACGCAACCGGAACCGAACCTAAGAATTCCATTAGAAAAAAATCGAAATTTTACACGAACCAAATATGAGACCTGGCAAAAATATTCCAAAGAACCATAACCCGATCCGAGCAATACAAAATAATTTCCGTGGACACGCAACTCGACCCGAACTTAAAATTTAAAAAAAAAACGAAATATGACCCGAACCTAATATGGTAACCGACGAAAATAATCTAAAGAACCAAAACCCGATCCAAGAAACACAAAATAATTTCCTTGGACAAACACGACCCGAACATAAAAATTCCATTAGAATAAACCCGAAATCTGACACGAACCAAATCTGAACCCGATAAAAATATTCTAAAGAAACAAAAACCGATCCGAGCATTAAAAATCACTTCCTTGGACACGCAACCCGAACCTAACCTGAAAATTCCATTAAAAAACCTGAAATCTGGCCCGAACCAAATCTGAATCCGACAAAAATATCCCCAAAAAACATAACCCGATACGAACAAGAAAAAATAATTTCCGTGGATGCAACACGACCCCAACCTCAAAATTCCATTAGAAAAAACCCGAAATCTGACACGAATTAAATCTGAACCCGACAAAAACATTCCCAAGAACTATAAACCGATCCGAACAAGACAAAATAATTTCCGTAAACGCGCAACCCGACACGAACCTAATTTTTTTTTTTGAAAAATAAAACGAAATGTGACCCGATCAAAATTTGATAACCGACAAAAATATTCTAAAGAACCATAACCCGATCCGATCAAGACAAAATAATTTCCTTGGACACGCAACCCGAACCGAACCTAAAACTTCCGTTTAAAAAAAACCTGAAATCTGAACCGAACCATATCTGAATCCGAAAAATTATCCCTAAAAACCGTAACCCGATACGAGCAATCCTGGAGAAAAAACCCGAAATCTGACAAAAATATTCTAAAGAACCATAACCCGATCCGAGCAAGACAAAATAATTTCCTTGGACACGCAACGCGAACTGAACCTAAAAATTCCATTTAAAAAAAACCTGAAATCTGACCCGAATCAAATCTGAATCCGACAAAAATATCCCAAAAACCATAACCGGATACGAGCAAGACAAAATAATTTCCGTTGACGCAACACGACCTGAGTATAAAAATTCCATTTAAACAAACCCGAAATCTGACATGAACCAAATCTGAACCCGAGAAATATACTATTCCTAAGAACCATAATCCGATCTGAGTAAGGCAATATAACTTCTGTGGACACGCAACTTGATCCGAACCTAAAAATTTAGTTTGAAATAAACACGAAATATGACCCGAACAAAATATTATAATCGACAAAAATATTCTAAAGAACCATAACCCGATCCGAGCAAGAAAAAATAATTTCCGTGGACACGCAATCCGACTCGAACCTAAAAATTCCACTAGAAAACCCCCGAAATCTGAACCGAACCGAACCAAATCTGAATACGACAAAAATATTCCAAAGAATCATAACCGGACCCAAGCAAGACAAAATTATTTCCGTTGTCATGCAACCCGATCCGAACCTGAAAGTTCTACTTGAAGTTAACCCGAAACCCGAACAGTACCCGATATAAAAATGCATAAGGCCGTACCCCGATCCGAGCAAGGCAAATTAATTTCTGTGTACACTCAATACGACCAGAATCTGAAAATTCCATTTGAAGTCAACCTGAAACTCGACCCCGAATTCGATCTGGAAAGGACAAAAATATTTCAAAGAGCCGTAACCCGATCCGAGGGAGAAAAATTGTTTCTATCGACACGGAACCGGATTCATTTGAACTCAACCCGAAAAACCGACCATAACCCGGTTTCGGATCGAGTTCAATTATAACTTTCTGGTTCGGATCAGATTGCCTGTCGACGGAATTTATTTTGTCTTGCTCGAATCGGGTTATAGTTCTTTGGAATATTTATCTTGGGTTAAGATTTGGTTCGGGTCTGGTTTCAAGTTAACTTCAAATGAAATTTTTAGGTTCTGGTCATGTTGCGTGATCACAGAAACTAATTTACCTTGCTCGGATCCGGTTATAGATCATTGGAATATTTTTGTCGGGTTCAAATTTCGGGTTTCTTTCAAATGAAATTTTCAGATTCGGATCGGTTCGCGTCAACGGAAATTATTTTGTCTTGATCGTATCGGATTATTGATCTTTGGAATATTTTTGTCGGGTTGAAATTTCATTTTTTTTTTCAAATGAAATTTTTAGGTTCGGGTCGGGTTGCGTGTCCACGGAAATTATTTTGTTTTGCTTGGTTCGGGATATGGTTCAATTGAATGTTATGTCGAGTTCAGATTTGGTTCTGGTCAGATTTCGGATTATTTTTCAAATGGAATGTTTAGGTTCGGATCAGGTAACATGTCCATGGAAATTATTTTTTGTTGCTCGGATCCGATTTTGGTTCTTTGGAATATTTTTAGTGGGTTCAGACTTGGTTCGGGTCAGATTTCTGGTTTTCTTCAAAGGGAATTTTTAGTTTGGAGTTGGGTTGCGTGTGCACAGAAATTATTTTGTCTTGATCGGATCGGATTACGGTTATTTTCAATATTTTTGTCTGCTATCAGATTTGGTTCGGGTCAGATTTCGGGTATTTTCAAATGGAACTTTCTGTTCGGGTCGGATTGCGTGTAGACTGAAATTATTTTGGCTTGCTCGGATCGGCGTACAATCTGTTGCAATTTATTTTTTGGGTTCTGTTCGGGTTATAGGTTTATAAGTCTAAAAAAATCACCCTGATACGGAAATAAGTGGTTACTTGTCAATTAGCCTAACCGCTGTCTGGGCTCTATGCAAAAGACCTGTAAAATATTAGCCTAATTGGAAAATGAGAGATCTTTCTCCAATTAACCTACGTCATGTAATCTCACATTGCAGTAAACATTTAAAACTGGTTAGAACTCGCGCGATTACGGGTTGAACATAAAAAAGGCAAAAATTTGCCAAAAACATTAAATAAAAAAAATTATTCAAAATTTTCGAATTCTTGGCCCCAATCGTTCATGAGCCCCCTACAAGCAACCCGTGTGCCAAATTTCGCAGCCCTGCGCCCTGTGGCTTCCGCGTTTGTGAGGTTACATAGATAGATACGTGCACGGATTTTAATAGGATAGATGTTATTGCATTCGACCCATTTAAGCTTTCTATTGTAAGGCGGCATTGAAGCATTTACGGTTCGTTTACAAGGTCACATTACAACCGATAGATAATTACTTAGTGGCATGTATTTTAATGAATTTGTACCTTTTCAATCTCTAGACAGATTTAGGTTACTTGAAAGTTCAATATGAATTCAATTTGCTCATCTAAAGGCTCGACGATCCAGGTTTCTACTTTATGAAAGATGTTTCTATTATCCACTTTATTAAAATACTGCTAGATTTCAGCCCACACCCTTTTAAAATTACAATACTATGGGTATTTTTGCACACAAAATTTAGATAACAATTAAATAAACTTTTATTGTGGACGAAATCGGAATACTTTTTGACGAAGGTACTGCGCACAATAATCATCACCGAATGTCCTGCTGATATTTGAGGAGGAACTGGATTACAGAAACGTGCCAGAGGACCTCGATTGTGGAAAGATTCTAGGTAAACACTGACTAAGAGAAACCACAGAACAGGGTCAGAAAGATAATGAAGTATTTTAGTGAATCACAGAGTACTTATAATCATGAAAAAATTCGATAGAACTTAAAAATCACTCTTTATCATACTGAAATAAGCGGGAAAGTGTTCAATTCCGTATTGCTTTTATACTAAAATGCACACAATAATACACTCAAATATTTTTTTCAACATTCCAAACTTTGCAATTTATTCAATTTAAACCATTTTACAAAGGTAATACAGCGAGTCTGGTTTTTTATTACATAATTTTTACTTTCTTCTATCTTCAATAGAAGAAAGTATTGTAAACGAAATTTTTTTCGAATTCCGGTTTTCGACGGATTTACATGTTTTAGGGGTCAGAGATCCCAAAAAACATGTTTATAGAAAATGTCTGTCTGTCCGTGTGTCCGTGTGTCCGTCTGTCCGTCTGTCTGTCGCCATTGTACCATCAAAAAGTGTATGAAGTTATGCATAGAATTGAACCAAATTTTTATTTTAAGTTTTTGGATATGGCAAGTAGGTCCTCCCTGAATTTGGAAAAAATTCGCCGGTAGGAGGCGCTGTAATAGCGATTTTTGTGCGATTTTGAATATTGTACCATCCAAAAGTATATGAAGTTATGCATAGAATTGAACCATATTTTTATTTTAAGTTTTTGGATATGGCAAGTAGGTCCTCCCTGAATTTGGAAAAAATTCGCCGGTAGTAGGCGCTGTAATAGCGATTTTTGTGCGATTTTGAATATTGTACCATCCAAAAGTATATGAAGTTATGCATAGAATTGAACCAGATTTTTATTTTAAGCTTTTGGATATGGCAGGTAGGTCCTCCCTGAATTTGGAAGAAATTCACCGGTAGGGGGCGCTGTAACAGCGATTTTTGTGCGATTTGGAATATTGTACCATCCAAAAGTGTATGAAGTTACGCATAGAATTGAACCAAATTTTTATTTTAAGTTTATGGCTATGACAAGCAGGTCCACCCTGAATTTGGAAAAAATTCGCCGCTAGGGTGCGGTGTAATAGCGATTTTGCATATTGTACCATCGAAAAGTGTATGAAGTTATGCATAGAATTGAACCAAATTTTTATTTTAAGTTCTTGGCTATGGTAAGCAGGTCCTTCCTTAATTTGGAAAAAATTCGCTGGTAGGGGCGCTTTAATAGCGATTTTTGTGCCATTTTGAATATTGTATCATCGAAAAGTGTATGAAGTTATGCATAGAATTGAGCCGAATTTTTTGTCTTTCTTTTTGGTCATGGTATGAAGGGCCTCCCTGAATTTGGAAAAATTCATCTGGAAGGGGGAGCTATAATTACGATGTCTGTACCATTTTCTTTATTGTACAATCGAAAAGTGTATAAAATTATGCATACAATTGAACCAAATTTTTTGTGCATGTTTTTGGCTTTGGCCATCAGGTCTTCCTTGAATTTGGAAATATCGCGCGGTAAAGGGGCTCTGTGATAGCGATTTTTGTATACTTTTCTTGATTTTTCGTAGTTCTATTGTCCATCGGCGGCTCGTGCAAAGGCGGGAACTCACTTCCTGCTAAGCCGGCTATTCGCAAACATCTGATAACAACATAATAAGGAAAAACTATTAATTTGAACAAATATCATGATATAGATTTGCTCGTTTTTAGTTCTTTTAATTGACTGAAGCAGGAATTTAAGATGGAAATCAAAGTTGGTATAGAAATGAACTAATAATATTGAAGTATTAACATGTGTAACTAGTTTTTGAAATATTAAGATGTATAAGATAGAAGAAAGTTTTGGGATTGGCACATCCAACTAGTTTTTTCCTTTTTTTACATTCCTTCTATATCAAATAAATTTTTGGCAGTTTTATTTTAATTTTTCCTTTTGTTTACATTTAAAAAGATTAATAAGGGGATTTATTAAACTAATCGATTCTGTTATTTTGGACTTGGTAATTAAAGAATTTTATCAATATGCCATAAACAGCTTTTAGATAATTTTTAATCAGATAACAGAGGTACTTAAAAATTTACAAATATGACTGAAATTAGGGAAAATTATTTCATACCGATGAAATATAGAATTCTGAACTTTTATTGAAATGAATTATAATTTATCGTATGAATGATCCGAATCGAGAAAATACATGGAAGGCATATGGCTTAGTGTGTCCTACTAGTCACGTAAAAAACAATTATGAATTTAGAAAGTACATGCATTGAAAATTCAGAAAATCCAACAAGTGTTGGAGCTTATGAAAACATTTTCTAAAAAAAGAGTCTTAATCAGATAATCTGAATTTCTGCCGCGCTTATCGGAGGGTCATTAGATTTCAAAATTATAAAATAACTAATTTTATTTAAAAATTACTTCAAGCACGCCCGGTGATAAAACAAATGCTCATTATTTAGTCTGTTTTTAAGTCTTTACATATTTTGTGTAAAATGATGCTAATTTTGAAAATGTAGCGGCAGTTTTTCAAAAGTTATTAAAATAAAATCCTTACTGAGTTAATTTATGAATCACCCTATAGCTTATACTACAAGAGCTAAAAATATTGCTGGTTAGTTCGACACGTTTTATCATTTCTAAAAAAATAAATGATTTCTTCTGAGATTTGTAAGGATCGATAAAATGTATTTGAATTGTTTTTACAAAGTCCAACATTATGTTTTACTAGATATATTACACTTTTGAAAAGTTTATAGCCTCACTATTAAATTATATTTTTTTACTTTTATCATCTTTTGTTTATCTTTTCTTTTCTGAATTAAAATGGAATATGTATAATGCAAATGAAATACCTTACAAAAAGAAGTGATATCTAATCAAAAACAACTCGTTGTAAATGATACCGCCAAGCCACAAACTTAAAACGTTTAAAAATTACTTCAAGCACGCCCGGTGATAAAACAAATGCTCATTATTTAGTCTGTTTTTAAGTCTTTACATATTTTGTGTAAAATGATGCTAATTTTGAAAATGTAGCGGCAGTTTTTCAAAAGTTATTAAAATAAAATCCATACTGAGTTAATTTATGAATCACCCTATAGCTTATACTACAAGAGCTAAAAATATTTCTGGTTAGTTCGACACGTTTTATCATTTCTAAAAAAATAAATGATTTCTTCTGGGATTTGTAAGGATCGATAAAATGTATTTGAATTGTTTTTACAAAGTCCAACATTATGTTTTACTAGATATATTACACTTTTGAAAAGTTTATAGCCTCACTATTAAATTATATTTTTTTACTTTTATCATCTTTTGTTTATCTTTTCTTTTCTGAATTAAAATGGAATATGTATAATGCAAATGAAATACCTTACAAAAAGAAGTGATATCTAATCAAAAACAACTCGTTGTAAATGATGCCGCCAAGCCACAAACTTAAAACGTCAGTCATAAAAAGAAGTGATATCACATAAAAAGAAGCGATATAGAAGTGCATACTCTGAGTGCCGTGTAAAAATCTATCACTACTCATAATTCCAAAGGCCTCGGAGTGAGGTACAGTATGTGAAAACTGCTTGGCGACCTGCAGGCGTATATTTAATTTATGCAGTACCTATAACAATTTCGAAAAATTGTGAAAGTCGAAAAAATTAATTTTAATTTTTCATTATATCACTCTTATATATATTTGTAGGAGGAAGATCTGTAATAAATCAGAAAGACTTGTAAGACAAGCAGGAAATGGTATGTAATTGTGGTAATAATCTATTGTTACAATTATATTTTTCATTATTTTAAACATAATTTTTAATTACATAAATACATTTAATAATACACTGTATTAAAATTAAACTGAAAACTTGTAAAACGGATCCTGTTTATGACAGATTCATTTCTTAAACGTAAATGTCATGTTTCCAACATAAAGAATATTATATAATGCTATTATCCTTACTACAACAGACTTTTCCCCTGTCATGTGCAATTCCGTTTACGCATGCTTTACTGCAATATATCTTAGTTTAACTAACGTCTATTATTTGGTGCATTGTTAGTAATATTCATATGATCATTATTTTTTATTATTATTTTACAAACTCAAAATGTTTAATACATGTTTACTTAGAAAATCCTCCTCATAAAAGTGGCCTTTCTCGTTCAAATAATGGTAATCAACAAAACGATCCCATGATGTTAAATAAGAATGGGCATGTAAACACCATAAGCTTCGAATTTTCACAGTTTAATGGGAGAAGTAATACAAGAAAATTTTTTTTAAAACAAATAGTCATATGTAAGTGCAGGAAGAACAAACATTATAAAAGCTGCAGGTCGCCAAGCAGTTTTCACATACTGTACCTCACTCCGAGTCCTTTGGAAACATTATGAGTAGTGATAGATTTTTACACGGCACTCGGAGTATGCACTTCTATATCGCTTTTTTTATGTGATGTCACTTCTTTTTATGGCTGACGTTTTAAGTTTGTGGCTTAGCGGCATCATTTACAACGAGTTGTTTTTGATTAGATAATTATATAGTTTTGAAGGCTTTAGAGAAAATGAAGCAGAATAGACGTGATACAACGTAAATATTTCCAAAAGTCGAACAATTGCCTTATTTACGGCATCGGAATGATGGCCGCCATCAATGAGGCGGTCTAACCGGAATTGTGAAGGATACACAGAGACTTGGATTTTATATAAATAGATTGCATGCCCGTGTGTAATGCTGACGTCATATTGATTATAAAACCTGTAAAATAAATTTCAGTTATTTTAAAATTTATTAACTTCTAAGCACCCGACAATTTAAATTTTTACACATTCTTAAAACAATATAAATAGTTCAGTATTTCTTTCCGGATAGTATTCTTTAACGAAATTAAAACTTCATCAACAAGTAAATAAAATGAAAACATAAATAAATCACAAAGTTAACACCTTTTTAATCGAATGGGCACATTTGAATGTAATTGATATTCATGCTTAAAAATCAGTATCGGTGAATTACATTTTTTGGCTTTACAATAACTCCAATTCATCTTCTTTTTGTTTTTCATATGCTTGCACCAACACTTCACAAAATTATTGATTTTCGAATTTTTTTGCTTCTAGTTACTTAATATGTATGAATTGTCATGCATAAAATCCTTTAAAAAAAACTAAAAGTCTTTTAAAGAATACTCAATTTCAGTTGCTTCTTTTTGCATCTAGTCCTGTCATATGGGAAGAAAGATATGTCTGGGAATATACACTTAGCGATAAAAATAACCGAATAGACGCAAAGAAATATGAAATTGCCTCTTTAAATTGCATATAAAATGCTTTTCGTATAGAAAAAGTTAGAAAGCCCACAACTTAGTTTTATATTTTATCTTTCTTTTGTTTTCTTTTTGACAGAATGTTTTGCTGAATTTTCCCAGAGTGGTCTACTTGAATATCAAATTTTATTTAAGTATTTTGGATAAAACATATGCACTATTTATCTTCACTTTAAATATTGACAGTATACAAATCTAGAAAAAAACATTATATGAATTATACTTTCTTCGGATTAGTAAATATAGTGAAGCTTTGTATGTAAGTTTTAAATGGTTATTTGAGCGCTACATCTAAATTTATTAACTTTAAAAGAAATCTTAATTATCTCCACTCTTTCATATGCTTGAAATATCACTTCATAAAATTATTATTTACGAAATATTCTATTTCACCTTAGCCATACCACCGGCTCAGAAATTCGGCTATAAATGCTGGTAGACAAGAAGTGCTGGTTCAAAACGAAGTCGCGGTCGTCGACCTAATAATTCATAGTTTTCCGTCATTTTCCACAAATTTACTTTACGCTGTATAAATACTGATTAAGTTCCTTTAGAAAGACGCTTACGGAGAGTAAACTTCCACCCTTCCCCCTCGTCCTGTATCGTCCGTAACAAACATCACCGCCACCACCTATTTTTTCTTACTTAATATAGCGGGTGTCTTAAAATGGACTGACTGATTTTAAAATTCAATAACTTGAAAAGTTCTTGCAAGAGGATCATGTAAGATGTCAAGAGTTTTTTTTTACTGCGATTCTCGATTTTAGTTAAAAAGTAGCAGTGATATATTGTGCTGCAAGCAACAGCCACAAAATCAGTCCCGAATTTTAGACTCTCTCTTCTCTCAATATTGACGCGAAAGAAGGAGGTTAAATGTATGGAGTGGCTCTCAGTCGCCAATGCAATTTTGTTTTTAGAGGACCACTCCATATATTTAACCTCTTTCTTTACTCCTCCTCCTCCCTTTTTTTCGCCATCAATACTGAGAGAAGGGAGAGGTCAAAAATCGGGGCCTGATTTAGAGCCTATTGCTTGCAGCGCCATCTATCGCTGCTATTTTAAACTAAACTCGAGAGTCACATTAAAAAAGCTCCTGACATTTTACATAACCCTCCTGCAAGAATTTTTTTTAATAGCTGTCCCCATTTGCAAGTTATTGAATTTTAAAATCAGTCAGTCCATTCTAGGACACCGGTATATATGAATCCTCATGCCTAAAATCGTAAAAAAAATTCTAATAAAACTAGGAATCTTTTCCAGAAAATTCAGTTTCACTTGCTCCTTCTTGCATGTGACGCTGTCATATAAAAAGCAAGATATCTGGAAGAATCTACAGTAGAGTCCTGCGCGAGTCGGGTTGTACACGACTCGACCCGCAAATTCCATTTTAAGTCAACCGGCAACCTGACCCGAACCCGACAATAAAAGAATTCCTCGATCGGAACCCGCAAAAAAAAAGTCCTTCCGGCCAGTGCCGGGAGGAAGAGGTAGCTTTCATATTCCTTATTTTAAAAAAAGCCAACTTATATTATTCAAACACACGAAGGTCAATTTAGTCGAAACCAAATATAGGAGATTCAATACTAATTTTTATCAATACTAAATCATTATGAATGAGAATTTCGCGAAATTAGTCAGCTTTATCCAAGCTGCTTTTATTTAAAGTAACTTATATTTGGCTGCCAAATTCGGCGATTTCTTAAAGTGCCTACCATTTTAAGGCAACATGGTGGATGAGACTAACCAGTGAACTTGGTCGAGACCTTAGTAATTGCTGTGCACATGCTCACTCACATCGGAATCGATTGATATATACAAGTGCTGTCGCAGGCAAAAAATTAGATTTTTCAAAATGTCACCCACAATAGAAATTGAAACTGCTATATCTGAGCCATTTTTTAAGGTAAAGACAAACAAAAAATGCTCCTGAATACTTATATCAAGGTCAAATACTTAAGAAAGAAACCTTTTTCAATTTCTAATTTTTTTGCACCTCACTTTAAATATATATATTTTTCTTAATTTAATGGCCGCCATTTTGAAACAAGATGGCTGATGAATCTGGCCAGCGAACTTGGTCGAGGTATTCATGTATACTATCCACATGCCTTCTTACATCGAAATAGGCGAATACGTGTGTTATCGCGTGACAAATACAAGATCGTTTCAAAATGTTAGCCATGCTAGAAATTCAAAGTGCTGTAATTCAACCATTTTTTAAGATATAAACAAACGAACAAATTTTCAGAAACAAAAACTGCTCCGGAATCTTTGTATCAAGGCCAAACACATAAAAAAAATCTTTTTCATTTTCCAATTTTTTAATACCTCATTTTAAATTTTAAATTTAATTTTTTTTAAATGGCAACCCTTTTGAAACGAGATGGCGAATGAAGCTGGCCAACAAAATCGGTCGAGACATTGGTATGTACTATGTACAGACCAAGTTACATCCAAATCGGTTCATAAATACGCCTGTTATCGCATGACAAAAATCAGGTCGTTTTAAAATGTCAACCAAAATAGAAATTCAAAATGCTATTACTCAGCCATTTTTTTAGATATAGACGAAACAAAAACTGTTCCGGAATCTTTGTATTAAGGTCAAACACATACGAAAAAAATCTTTTTCATTTTCCAATTTTTTGGTATCTCATTTTAATTTTTTTATTTTTTTATTTTTTTAAATGGCCGCCATTTTGAAACAAGATGGCGGATGAAGCTGGCCAACGAACTCGGTCGAGACATTAGTATGTACTATGTATAAACGAAGTTACATCCAAATCGGTTCATAAATACCCTTTTATCGCGTGACAAAATTCAGGACGTTTCAAAATGTCAGCCACGCTAGAAATTCAAAATGCTGCAACTCAGCCATTTTTTGAGATATAGACGAAACAAAAACTGCTCCGAAATTTTTGTATAAAGGTCAAATACATAAGTAAAAATATTTTTCCATTTTAAATTTTTTAGTACCACATTTCAAATTTTAAATTTTTTTAAAAAATTTAAATGGCCGCCATTTTGAAACAAAATGGCGGAGGAAGCTGGCCAACGAACTAGGTCGAGACATTGGTATGCACTATGTACACACTGAATTACATCGAAATCGGTTCTTAAATACGCCTTGTATCGCGTGACAAAATTCAGGACGTTTCAAAATGTCAGCCACGCTAGAAATTCAAAATGCTATAACTCAGCCATTTTTTAAGATATAGACGAAACAAAAACTGCTCCGGAATCTTTGTATAAAGGTCAAATACATAAGAAAATAATATTTTTCCATTTTTAATTTTTTGGTACAACATTTCAAATTTTAAATTTTTTTGAAAATTTTAAATGGCCGCCATTTTGAAACAAAACGACGGATGAAGCTGGCCAACGAACTCGGTCGAGACATTTGTATGTACTATGTACATACCGAATTACATCGAAATCGGTTCATAATTACGAGAGTTACAGTATGACATAGGTCAGATAGATATATATAAATATATATCAATTTTGAACGGAGGGTGGTTTCGGGGTCTGGGGGTCATGATCGATGAAAATATACCAAAATTTTTTGAAATCGCTTTCCTCCGAACGGCTGCAATAGGTAGCTTTTTGTAATGAAAGCTACCTAAAATTCGGCAACCCGCAACTCAACCCTAACCCGCAAAGAGAGGAAAATAAATCATGTTTTAATGCCATTATGGAAAATAATCTATAATTGTATCTCTAATACCATTTTTATGTTAGAAGAATGAACAAATCTATATTCTTTAATATTCAGATATAGTAAAACCACTGAATAGCGGACACCTCGGGATCATTGAATAGAGTCAAATATCTAATCGGGTTATCCCGTATTTTATTTTTTCGGTTCGGAATAAATCTAATTCTTTTACTGCAGGCGAGTTCACAGTGGAAGTAATCTTGTGGGTCACATATAGGTCTTTTGTTACTCTGGTTGTTGGAATTTTCACGAAAGGTTTAAGCACAACTATGTTTCAAATAAAATTAAATACGTATTTGAACACGTATGAGGATATATTCAATTTACTGCATGAGAAATTAAAAATATATAAGAAATGCGATCATTCTTTCTTTAAGAATCATTTTTTCTTCTTCCGAAATATGAAAAATGTTATCAACATTTTGTTTTTTATACACATAAACACACATGTATGATATTTCTGATAGTTTATGTACACATAAATGTGTTACATATGTGTAGAGTGAGATGTGCCCGTTATTTAGTTACAGAAGCGTTCAAATACATAAATTGTAGGAATTGAAAAAGTGTTAGCTAAATAGAGTTCTCTGACTTAGAAGCTACGGTTGGGTTGTATTCGATGTGAACCCGAAAATTCCATTTGAATTTGACGCGAATCTGAAATGAAAGAAAAGTAAATCATGTTTTAATGCGATATAAAATATGATTAATAAAAATCTACATGCTTTATCATTAAATTGAACTATTAATATAATAAAAGCCATCCTCAATTAAATGAATATCACAAGTATGATAAATTATACCTGAACTTTGATACAATGAAAGCAAAGAAAGGAGAAACGATAGTGTTTCAATCGATATTTAACGTTATAAAACTAAAAATCTAATCTTTAAACATGCTTTTAAATTAGTTGTAGCTTCAAAAGTTCCACTTATAACGGTACACCTTGTTTTACACAATTACCATTCACCCTTTAATTTATCATCATTATCAACAGTTATTATTTTGAAAAATTTTCCTTCTAATATAAGGCATCCTGTATATCATTTACATTTTCAACGTTATAAATTTTTAACGGAAGTTCTAGAAGTATTAGTCATTCTTTCCCGAGTCTTCGAAACAACAAAGTGCATTATATTTCTACAGTAGTTTAAAAATACAATGCACAGCAAAACGTTAAAATGATCTTGGCTTTCTCCCTGTATTCCATACATAGTTAGTTTTTTGTCATAACAACATTAGGAGTATCAATAATTAGAACTGTAACTATTCAGCAGAAATGTTTCAACTGTGCAGAAGCGTTCGTTAGAATCTTTATTATACCAATAGTTGAAAAAGCATATGTTTATATTAACTTAGAGAAACGAATTCTAAATGACTAGACAAAACGGATAGGCATAATTTTTGTTTGTGAAACTTTGATCTGTTGTTTATATAGACTTTTAACGCGAAAAAATAATTTGGACATTATTTTTAAAAAATCGTGTCAACTTGAACCCGACCCGCAAGTGTCAAAAAGCCAACCCGAAACCGACCCGAACTCGAAACAATGAAAGCTAACCCGACCCGCAACAAAAAAGTTAAAGTCAAAACCCGACTCGAACCCGAACCACAATGGGAAAATATAGTGCCAACTCGACCCGACCCGAACCGCGTGTCGAGTCGGGTACGAATAAAAGCGTGTAACCCGACCCGATGCAGGACTCTAATCGACAGTTAGAGAGGAGAAAGAAATTCAGCAAACGCGAAGGAAAAGAAAACTGCCTGTTTAAATTTTATGTAAAAGGCCTTTGGGATAGGAAAAGTTAAGTCCACACCTTAATTTATTTTTTTTCTTTCGATTTTTGTTTTGACAGGAGGTTTTAAAAAAAATTGTTTTGATAGAATATCCAAATGACTTGAATTTTACTCAAATATTTGAAATAAAAGAAAGATTTTTTTTTTTTTAAATAAAGGCACTGTTTCAGAAAATGCTCTCTTATTTACAGGAAGAGTTTCACAAAAACTGAGAGTAAAATCATAAAAATAAACACTTGTGCAACAAACATCATTTGTGTGTTTTTTCAAAATATCTTACTTGAAATGATACTAATGGTTCCACTGTTCTGTATGCTTTTCAAAACAGGTGGTGCAGCAATTTGTGATATCTACTTCACCGAATTTTACAGTCCTGAAATTAAAAAAAGCAACTATATTGGATATAGACCGATGGCGGCATCACCGATAATTACCTAATCGAGTTCACGGCTGAAATTTCAGAATTAGTTAAAACTCGATGGGCATATTAAAACGCAATCGGTCTGCCAAGTAATATCTTGGTGGAAAACACCTGAAAACCCGATTTTAGCGGTTGACTGGTAGGTTTACCAATGTGTTTCCTGCTCCCAGTCCTCCATCTTTTCATAATTTTGGGTGCAGGAAAACACAATGGTAAACTTACGAATCAACCGCTAAAATCGGGTTTTCAGGTCCTTTCCACCAAGATATGACTTGGCTGACCGATTGCGTTTTAATATGCGAATCGAGTTTTAACGTATTCTGGAATTTCATCCGTGAACTCGATGAGGTGATTGTCTGTGCTGCAGCCTCTCGATCTAATATTCAGTTTATGAATTCACGAAACAAAGTTGAAATGAGAAACCAAGTTCAAGAGACTGGGAGAGTAATTGGATAGATATTTAAAATACAACACAATCACACATAATAACGTCATAAATTCTCATCATAATCAATTGTAAAGTAATATTTATCTTCATGGTAAATATCTCCTGAAAGAGTCATGCTATTTTCAAATCAAAACTTCAGGTTCAACAGTGTCATTCAAGATCATTTCACTGATAATTTAATTTAAACAGTTTCTCCATTCGGTGCTGCGAATACTAAAAAACAATTTCTTTTGTATTCGAGAAATACATCATAATTGTTCCATTACAAAAATTCTTACTGAAACAAAAAATATTTTCTTTTTATCAAGATATGCTTTTTAGCTCACAGTCTATCGAAGTCTGAGAGCTAATGTGCCCGCAGGTTCTGTATGTACGTAACGCGATAACTCTTGATAGAATTATCCGATTTGCTTCAAATTTTTTTACAGGTTCATTCTAATAAGGCGCTTCCTTTATTAGTTTTAAAGAGTTCATTGATTAAGTATAAAAGGGGGAAACGAGGGGCAAATCCCCCCCCCTTAATTTAGATAAATGGGCTTTTTCAGGCAGAATTTTCCAATTTGCATCAAATTTTATAAATAGGTTCATTCTCATAAGGTGCTTCTCCGATTCACTTTTGGGGATTCATTGGTTAAGTATAAAAGGGAAAACTGGGACTGACCCTCCCCCCTTAATTTAGATAAAAGGGTTTTTCAGACAGAATTATCCGATTTCCATCAAAATTTGTAAATAGGTTAATTCTGATAAGGCTGTTTCCTGACTACTTATGGAGGTTCATTGATTAAGTATAAAGGAAGCTCTGGGGCTAATCCCTCCTTAATTTAGATAAATGGGTTTTTTCAGCAAAATTATCTGATTTGCCCCAAATTTTGTAAATAGGTTCATTCGAAGAAGGTACTTTTACTAGTTTTGGAGGTTCATTAGTTAAGTATAAAGTGGGAAGGGGGGTGGGCTAATCCCCCATCTTTAATTTAGATAAATGGGGTGTTTTTTTGTCCGATTTGCTTCAAATTTAGTATACCGGTTAATTCCGATAAGGTGCTTCCCTCATGAGATTTGGAGGCTCATTAGTTAAGTATAAAGATTGGAAACAGAGTGTTTGGGGGCTAATCCCCTTTAATTTATTTTCCGAGAGCATTGTTCTTTGAAGTAAGAATATAATATACAATTACGGTGAATAGCCTGTGAGCTCAATGCCATCAGTTTAACTGGGCACTTTTCTTTTTAGCTCACAGGCTATCAAAGCCTGAGAGTTAATGTGTCCGCAGGTTCTGTATGCGCAGGTACGTATGTATATAACGCGATAACGCTTGATAGAAATATCCGATTTGCCCCCCAAAAAAATTTTACAGTCAGGAATTTAAAACAACTGGGTAAGTGCGATGTGATCGAAGATCGCACAAAAGGTTTCGTTTAATATTCCTTTCAAAGATGTCAGCACTAGTCTTTAACGGGAATTAATTCATTTAATTAAATAATGTACGGCTTTCTAAAATTTCTATGATTTATCATGTGATCGGATGTATGCAACATTTCAAGTCTCTTATGCAGTTTTCGAGAATGAACTCTGTGACAGAGAGATAAAGGAATGAGACAAATAAGATTTACCCAGAGGAACGAAACCCTAATAGTTCTGTTTGATCTTACGAACATGTGTATCCCTAAAACGATGTTATGAGGGGGTGAAAACTATGCCGAAATGGTTCAGGAAAAGGTAGCTTACGGCTTGTGCGAACTTGGCGGATGCACTGCCGTGCTCCCAGATAACATAGGAAAAACTAGTTGGATGTGCCAATCCCAAAACTTTCTTCTATCTTATACATAATGTTTCAAAAATTAGTTACACATGCTAATACTTCAATATTAATAGTTCAATATTATCCCAACTTTGATTTTCATCTTAAATTTTTGCTTCAGTCAATTAAACGAACTAAAAACGAGTTAATCAATATCATGATATTTGTTAAAATTAATAGTTTTTCCTTATTCTGTTGTTATCAGATTTTTGCGAATAGCCGGCTTAGCAAAAAGCGAGTACCTGCCTCTGCACGAGCTGCCGATGGACAACAGAACTAGAAAAAATTAAGAAAAGCATAAAAAATCGCTATTACAGAGCCCTCTTTACCGCGCAATACTTCCAAATTCAAGGAGGACCTGTTGGCCAAAGCCAAAAACATGCACGAAAAAATTTGGTTCAATTGTATGCATAATTTTATACACTTTTCGATGGTATAATAAAGAATATGGCACAAACATCGCTAATACAACGGCCCCCTTCCGGCAATTTTTTTTCAAATTCGGGGAGGACTTGTTTGCCAAAGCCCGAAGCGTACACAAAAAAGTTGGTTCAAATCTATGCATAACTTCATACAATTTTCGATGGTATAATAATGAAAATGGTACAGATATCGCACTTATAGCGCCCCCTTCCGGCGGAATTTTTCCAAATTCAGGGAGGACCTTCGTGCCATGACCAAAAATAAACACAAAATATTTGGCTCAATTCTATGTATAACTTCATACACTTTTCTATGGTACAATATACAAAATCGCACAAAAATCGTTATAACAGTGCCCCCCCTTACCGGCGATTTTTTTCCAAATTCAGGGAAGACCTGCTTGCCATAGTCAAAAACTTAAAATAAAAATTTGGTTCAACTCTGTGCATAACTTTATACACTTTTCGATGGTACAATATTCAAAATCGCACAAAAATCGCTGTTACAGCGCCCCTACCGGCGATTTTTCTTCTAAATTCAAGGAGGATCTGCTTGCCATAGCCAAAAACTTAAAATAAAAATTTAGTTCAAACCTATGCATAACTTCATACACTTTTGGAAGGTACTATGTTCAAAATCGCACAAAAATCGCTGTCACAGTTCCCCCTACCGGCATTTTTTTCCAAATTCAGGGAGGACCTACTTGTCATAGCCAAAAACTTAAAATAAAAATTTGGTTCAATTCTATGCATAACTTCATACATTTTTTGATGATACAATGGCGACAGACACACGGACCACACGGGCAGACGAACATTTTCTATAAACATGTTTTTGGGGATCTCTGACTCCTAAAACGTGTAAATCCATCGAAAACCGGAAGTCGAAAAAAATTTCGATTACAATACTTTCTTCTATTAAAGATAGAAGAAAGTAATAGTGAAAAAAATCAGTGAGATATTTTTCATATAATTCGTCAATCATTTCTTCTGTTGCACACCTGCAATATAAGTAAAAGCTACTGTCGTTTGGCTGTTTTACGCTAAAATAATGCAAATTAATAAATAATTTAATAAATATGTCTCCAAATACCTTATTGTATATAATTATTTATTTTATAAAACTTAACCTTTAACCCTTTAATTCCCATAATAGTATACGTTCTAGAAATTACGTAGTTCAGAGATTCGGATTTTACACCAGAAAGTTTCAATGGTTAATATCGCTTTATTAAAATACGGAATGTCTGTTTTTTAATTAAAGCAAATATTGCTATTTTAATTTTCTGGTTTGAATTATGTTTATGCAAAAAAAAAAAAATCTATTAAATTCAAAACAGTGTTGTTTGCATATATGCAAATCTGCACACTAAACAGTTAATATGGGAATCGAGTTTTAGCTAATTCTGGAATTTCAGCCTCCAACTCGATGATGTGGTTGTCTGTGCTACCGTCTCCCGGTCTAGTATATTTACTCCGCATACAGGTCGATCATCCCTGTCAATTTTGAAACTTTGTTGATGAAATTTGGCACTCACTTTTAGAATTCAAAGTCACATCAAGTGAATTCAAGTTATCAATAGTATATCTCATTATAGAGAATGTTTCAGGTTACTATAGGGCTAACTAAAAGTAAGGCTGTCGCACTGCGCCACGCGTTCGTCTGTTTTCGGACTGCTTAAGTCAGATGAGGCCCTTTTCAGGACTCAGGTGCACGAATGCAGGCGCAAGAAAAGAACACATCATATGACTCTAGCGGTTCGAAGGGAGACGATGGCAACCTATCTTTTTTCTTAGCCCAGAGATGAGGTATAAGATTTCCCCCATGGCTTTTCTCTGGGTTTCGAAGATGTTAATCGGGGTCCTGTACAGTGAGTTTCGAATGTTTGAAATTTAGTGAGCTAGCGATGAGTCATTATGTTGCTCACAACTTTACCGACTTCAGTGATATATTTCTTTTTATTTCTATCTCATTTATTGTAAAGAACTTTGCTTAGTATCTGATAGTCTTTGGAAATGCTTATTGTTTTCTTTGTACATCTTTTGACTTTTCACGCTAATAAATCTTCGGGTTAGTTGTCTAGATATATTATTATCCTATTTTGTTTACTATATTACTTTGATTTCCTATATTTTGTGATACGAATTCTAAGTTACCAGATTGTTTTTAACTTCAAAACTATACTTTAACAGCACAAAAAGATAAAGATGTTGTTATTTCTCGAAACTTTAGAATGCATTTCAGAATTTAAGCATCCCAGTCTTCTTATCACCATTATTATTATCATTATCATTATTATTATCATTATTATTATCATTATTATTATCATTATCATTATTATTATTACCATGTGCAAGTGCGGTTGCCAGGTCGCTATTGGCAGCCTAAAAGTTTTAACTGGCGGCTGGAAGCATCACCATTGATTGATCTAATGATGATTAACTTGTATGGTTTACTTAATGACTATAAAAAAGAGAAAACTATACACTTAGCTGGTATTTCGAGTTTAAAATAAAATGCAGACGTACAAAAAGACATATGCCAGTTGTTACAAAGCAAAAATCTTAAAATTGCCATGACAAAAAAAGCTGTTGGTGATATAATAATAATAATCTTACCTCTTATAATAAGGTAATATGCCCTAAAACTGATATTTTAAGAACATTTGTTTTTGGTTAACCTAAGTAATTTTTTCGAGAATAATTTTCCTATATAAAAAAGAAACGATTTTATTTTTTTAAACGTAGTTTTTCTTACTACGTGAATGCTTTATTCAGTCAAACTTTATACTATATCAGTATTTTTTTTTTTATTATAAATGTTATTTTTAAGTTTCGTTGAGAAACTTAATTTTTATTATCTTTCTAAAATAATTAATTGTGTTGAAGAGTTAAGGCAATTTAAGATATATTATTACTATGCTCGTGATTATATTTTTCCAATCAATTCATAAAATAATTTTAGCAGTTTTTGATAAATTCATGATTAAATAAAAAAAAGTTACTAAAAATTAACAATGACGGAAAAGGGGTAAATATTAGTTTACTGGAGACCAAAAATTTTTTATAACTACCAGATTTATTCAAATTTGTATAATCCTGATTATTACTATTTACATATAGTTCGTTAAAAAGCCTTTTTATTCACCTGGGATTAACTAAGCGTCATAAAATATTATTGCAATTTTTTAGAAAATAATTTAAATATTTTACTAGAAAGATAAAAAATTACATCGTCATGAAAAAACCGTATAATTTTTAATTCAGTAAATGCTAAGTATAGAAACTTTTTTAAATGCAAATGCCGTAAGGAGGCATAACTTTTCGTTATGATCACCGCTAGTTCAAAATATTCTAACACCCCGACAAGCCAAGTCAGTGATCCATATGCGGACTCCCTCCCCTATTCCCGAAAAATAAGTTATAAAGGATATATTTATATACTTTCATTTAAAAGAAAGGCACTGTATCTTAAAATTTATAAGGTTGTCCTTCATCCCTGAATAAAAATTCTGGCTACGGTGTTGCCCCGCCCATATTCATTTTGGTATGTATTATTCATAAGGTATATTTTGACAGTTGTTCTTATAGAATAGAAAATACAGGTTTAAGAAATTTCGTCTTATTTAGCTGAAGTTAGCATGAATTTTAAAATCTAGACACATTATTTTTGATAACGCAATATAAGATACCATTTGTAACTGTATTACGTTCTTTGTGATTTTTGTGACAAATTACTCAATTACAATAGCATTAATTTGGTTTTATAGCAATATTTAAGAATTAAATAGAGCACTTTGTATTTAATAAAATATTTTTTCATTTGATTAACATCAAAAAGAGAATAAGCAATGTGCACAAATGTACGACATTTTCTACAAGGAAGAGAATCGTTCAAATTACCAATTATCAGCCAACTGTATGCCCGTGGCTTGATTGGTGCTGTATGCTGGAATTCTAAACCATATTCGGACATCTCTGCGAATAACTCATTTTAAATCTGAAAGATGTCAACCCTCAGCAAGGAAATTTGGAAAAAATAATTGCTCTACTATTTCTATTAAAACTAAAAAATTAAAACTAAAAAAACGTATTTAACGGCATAGATTTAAGAGGGATCACATAAGATTAAAACTATAAAAAAAAGACATATTCAATAGCATGGATTTAAGACATTCAATATTGCCATTCCTTTACTATGGTCATTGCCGGACCTACAGGTGATCGAACAATGAAGAATAACAAGATTTACTCCACATAAAATGTTTTGCAAGTATTATATATTTAGTAATTAATTAATAATAATTAATAAAACTCTGAATAACGAGGTCGCTGGTAGACATTTAAACATTTAATAAGTACTTCACAAGCAAACACAACACTTACAGAACATAGAACACATGACTACACCAAAGTAAACATAAGAGAATTCTCTGGAAAAGAATTGTGGGAAGAAAGAAAGTTTTGATGCTGCCATCTAGATTTAATCAACTGAAATACAAACATGACAGCTCTCCCCCACTTAATATTTGGATCTGTCAGGAGGTCTTCTGTATCGACCGGATCGTCTCAGTACTTGTGGAGAAGGAGAAGAAGAATTAGATTTAAGTTCAGCAGCATCAACTATTGAACTAGTGGGCACAGAAGGTTTTGGAGAATCAGGATGCAAGTCAGTTGGTGTAGGACCTGGAGTACATGGTTCATGAGAAACAACTGGTTGTGAAGCTGCGATACTAGGCTGTATTGGTGGAAAATCACCTTGTTTCACAATTGCATTTTCACTTCTGAAATTTCCTGTATCACTTTCTTCAGAATTTGTATCATTAACTAAAGAAATCTCTGAACCTACATTTGTTATTTGATCAACATGCCTTTTCCAGATATTCGAACCAACTTGAACTCTATAATGTAATTTTCCCTCTCTTGCTATTATTCGACCAATTTTCCACTTGGCTTCTGGAGTATAATTTCTTACAGCTACTTTCTGGTTAATTTCAAATTCTTTTATTTTAACTTTGGACCTTTTCGCATCTTGTTTATCATGAACGAAATTTGTAACATTTGGCACTATCAAATCTATTTTTGTCCTTATATGACGTTTTAGAAATACAGATGCAGGACTCTCCCCCGTTGTAACATGAGGCATCTTCCTATATTGCAAAATGAAGTTATTTAATTTCATTTGTAAAGTACCAGGATCGGAAGCTAAGGCTTTAAATCCACGTTTAAGAATTTGCACATATCTCTCCGCCTGTCCAGCTGTTGTAGCTGGATGGTATGGAGCACTGAACTTATGTTTTACACCATGATTTCTCAAAAATGTCTCAAATTCTTCAGATGTAAACTGTTTAGCGTTAGCTGATACTAAAGAAATTGGAAAACCGTATCGTGCAAAAAGTGAAGAGAGACAAGTAATGGTATTTTCTGAAGTTGTACTAGGAACAATAAAAACTTCTGGCCATTTGCTATGGGCATCAACCACTAAAAGAAGCATTTTTCCCATAACAGGACCAAAATAATCAATATGCATTCTTTGCCATGGAGCAGTAGGCCATTCCCAATGATGTGTATCAACTTTGGGAGGATTATTTTTCAAATTTACACAAGTAGTGTAATTTCGTGCAAGATCTTCAATATCTTGGTCTATACCTGGCCACCATACAAAACTACGGGCTAAAGACTTCATTTTAACTATACCAAAATGACCAAAGTGCAATTCTTTTAAGATTTGGTTTCTATGAATTTCAGGGATAACTACCCTACATCCTTCTAAAATACAACTGTGTTGAAGAGTGAATTCTTCTTGTTTACCACCAAAAAGTAATTTTTTAGGAATTTCAGAACCAGAAATGAGGTGATGAAAAATTTGACGTAAAAGGGGATCAGATTTTGTAGCTGAAGCAATAGATTTCGAAGTTAATGGTAAGATAGAGAGTTGATTAATTTGAAGCAGTTCAGATTCATCAATTGCATCATTCGAATTTAATTGTTGAGGTAAATCTTCACTATGTAAAGGAAGTCGTGAAAGAGCATAAACATTTCCGTGATCAGTAGTTTTTTTATAACGTATATCATATTGAAACGTTTGTAAATAAATTGCGTATCGTTGCATTCGAGCAGCCGATAAAACAGGGATACTTTTAGAAGGAGAAAAAATAGACACTAAAGGTTTACTGTCAGTAAATAGGGTAAACATGTTGCCATACAAATATTGAAAAAATTTCTTCACACCAAATATAATCGCTAATGCTTCTTTATCAACTTGACTATACCGTTTTTCTGCAGTAGTCAAAGTTCTGGACACAAACCCAATAGGCTTTTCAGTGTTATCTGGCATCATATGCGAAAGAACTGCAGAGATACCATAAGGAGAAGCATCAGTAGCTAAAACTAAAGGTAACTTAGGATTAAAGTGAGTAAGAACCCTGTCAGAAATAATTTCTTTTTTTATACTTTTAAATGCTTGTTCACACTTATAAGACCAATGAAATTAAACATTCTTCTTAAGCAAATTATTCAAAGGATTTGCAATAGTAGATAAGTTTGGTACAAACTTAGCATAATATGTAACTAAGCCTAGAAAAGCTTTAACCTGAGATACATTTACTGGTCTTGGAGCATTTAAAATTGCTTCAATTTTATCTTGTGTTTTATGAATACCATGTTTATCAACTTTATAACCACAGTAAGTAATCTCATCTGCCATAAAGAATGATTTTTCTTTATTTATCCCAATGTTATATTCCCTTAATCTTTCTCATACTTGCTTTAATCTTTCTAAATGAATTTCATCTGTTTCACCTGTAACCCCAATATCATCTATAAAAATTGTAACTCCCTCAATTCCTCTTAAAATGTGCTCAATTTTTCTTTGCCATATAGCAGGAGAACTAGCAAGACCCATGGGTAACTTAAGGAATTGGAATAATCCTTTTGGTGTATTTATGGTCAATAATTCTTGTGATTGTTCATCTACAGGTAACTGAAGATAAGCTTGATTTAAATCAATTATTGTAAAATGTACACCACCACCTAATGTAGCTAACATATCTTCTATTTTAGGTAAAGGATATTTTTAAACTTTCAGAAATTTATTTAATGTTACTTTAAAATCACCACATAAACGAATTTTCCCATTAGGCTTAACCACTGGAATTATAGGAGTTGCCCACTTGCTGTTTGTAATTGGTTTAATAATACCTGCGTCTTGTAATCTTTGTAATTCGTCATTGACTGCTGCACGTAGTGCATAAGTGACAGTCCTAGCTTTGCAAAATATGGGTGTAGCATCTTTTTCAAGATAAAGTTCTGCCTGTAAGCCTTTTATCTCCCCAGCCTTATCAGTAAATAAATCAGAAAATTCCTGTAGCAAACTTTGTAATTTATCAGAATAATTTACCACTTCATTCACATATACTGATTTTAAATTATGTGGAAAAATATCAAATTCAGATACCCAATCTCTACCAAATAATAATGGAAAATTATCTTATTTTATCAAATACAACTTTACCTTTCTAGTTTTATTTTCATAAGTAACATTTACTTCAACATAACCTACAGGTTTGAAAATTTCACCAGCTGCAGTTTTTAACTGAACATCTGGAGGAAAAATTTTATGATCAGGAAAAATTCTGCGAAATCTTTTTAAAGGAACAGCAGAAATTCCAGATCCAGTATCTAATTCCATATCAGCTCTAGACTTGTTTTCAATGAAAACAGACAACTTAATTGGATTAGAGCCTTTATCCTACTTAACAGATAAAACATTTACAGTATTTAAAGAATTAACCTGTTTTTGAGAATTTGTACTTCTGCATACCTTGCTTAAATGACCTTTTTTCCTATAAAGATTGCAAGTAACATTTATAAATCTGCATGAATTTGCTAAATGAGAGGCATTTCCACATCGATAGCATTTTAACTTATTTTTATTCATGTCAGAATGTGTATTATTTATATGATTGTTGACATTCTGTTTTTGAGAACAATTTTGTAATTTCTTGTTTTGTATATTTTTCGTACTAGAAATTTTATTTACATTGAAATTTTTATGCTTAATTTCAGCAATTTCAATATCTACATTATATAAAGCTAAAGCTTTCTCAACAGCTTTTTCGAAATTTAAATCATCAACTTGAGTTATCAATTTATTCTGAATATTTTCATTTTTCAGACCGCGCAAAAACTGTTCCAATAAATTTTCATTTAAAGTATCACCAGTAAATACACAAAAGGTCGTACTCTTTTTTAATCTAGCAGCAAAATCTTGAATTGATTCATTTTCATTCTGAAAACATTTTCTAAATTTAATTCTCTCAATGAATTTATTGGGGGCGGGGCTTAAGTGTTTAATCAGAATGTCAACAATTTCATTATATTTTAAAGATTCACAATTCTTAGGTAAGCATAAATCACATAATAAACCATATACTTTTGGTCCTATCAATGCTAAAATAGCAGAAACTTTCTTCTGATCTGTTATATCATACGGAATGAAATTTTGTTCCAGTTGTTTCATGTACGTTGTGAAACTTTTCACTTTTTCATCAAATTCTTTAAAGTAGGAAAACATTTTACTTTATTAAACGTAGCAAAAGCGTAAAAATGTAAAAGTAAATGTAATATCACTTACCACCGTAAATACTGTAGAAGACTATGAAGTATTAATAAAGCATTGTAGTATTCCCCCGAATCGTAGAATATTGAAAACCAGAAGTATAGCCATTTTCAGCGGCACGATTATCATTTTCGGTAAACTTTTTCCGGTTAAAATACCACCTTTATTTTCCCACGTCGCCATTTTTATTATATATTTAGTAATTAATTAATAATAATTAATAAAACTCTGAATAACGAGGTCGCTGGTAGACATTTAAACATTTAATAAGTACTTCACAAGCAAACACAACACTTACAGAACATAGATCACATGACTACACCAAAGTAAACATAAGAGAATTCTCTGGAAAAGAATTGTGGGATGAAAGAAAGTTTTGATACTGCCATCTAGATTTAATCAACTGAAATACAAACATGACAGCAAGCAAAACATATTATTGTATAAACACTATTTTATTATTATTATATAACCGTTATATAAGTTTTATTTTCATTTCCTTGCTTTATAAACATCATAATCCTTTTTAAAGGTGTTCTTATATAACCAACTAATGGAATCGTAATCAATATTATCAAATGTATCCACTTATTGTAGAAAATCCGTACCATTACGAATGAAGAAGTTTTTAAAATGTATTTGTTTAAAGTTACGCAGCTTTTTATTAAGACTTCATTCTCTATTTGTTTTCGCCCCAATATTTGAACAAAAAAGTGCAGAATTTGTAAAGTATTTTCTTGTAACTTATGTTAAAAAAGAAATTAATGGCTTTAGAAAGTTCATTTGAAACTTTTCTGGAATCGAACTCAGTATAGTTAATCAGAATGTAGAAAATCACTGTCGATGCTTCTAAAATAATAATTATATATATTATTAAAATATATTTATTTAAAGTTGCAGAAAATCTTTGCATTGTGCTTTCACTGAGTAATTATTTTTTTTCAGTATTCAACCACAGAAGACAATTTTTTAAAACAAAGTGTTTCGTCATAACTTATGATCAAAAATAACAAAATGGATTTTAAAAGTTAGCTTGAAACATTGCGAAACTATATTTTTAAGTGCATAATATTTTACGCAAGCTGACTAATCAGATTAAAAAAAAAAAAAAAAAAAAAAAGATATATAAATCTTTTTTTTTTCTATGCTTCAAATCATATTTTAGCTTAGAACTGAATTATTTGAAAGAGCAGCAAGAAAATATTTTACTTGAAAAATAAGTTAGACGTTGAAATATTTTCAGTTGAATTATTTTATTACTCTGCTGAGTCTTTTAAACTTTGCCAAAGTACAAAAATATCTTTTTAAATTAACAAAAAATATATTTCACTGAAAAGACATTTTATTTAATAAGTTTACATAAAATATTTCTTTTAAACCATATTCAAGAACAATATTCAAAAGTTAACTTTCAAGAAAAACTTGTTGACAAAAATTCCAATTTGGTGTGGATTTTTTTGGAAATATTCAACTTTCTTAAAGTTAGTAGTTCGAATTTTGCGATAGCAGATGAAAAGTTTGAAACCGAAAAAACTTTAAAAAGATAATTTGAAGCAAACAGTCTATTTAACAGTAGACAAAATCGTACTTTAGTGGAATGTAACATTTTAATATTTCCCAAAGTTTTTTTTTTTTTTTTAACCATTTGGAAAAATGGTTATTGTCCTCGTCGGGGTAGGAAATCAAAAGCATATCTGACGCGTTTTATTGGTTGAATCCGCATTTTGTTCGTTTTCTGATTGGTCTATACAGTAATCTGTATTTCCCTTTACTTTCAACAGAGATGGATACTTCTGTTGCCACTATGACAAAAAAGTAATAAAAACTACAAAAAAAATAATAACTCGGAAACAAAATGTGACACATCTTTCAAATAAATTGCATTTAAAAGTACATTTTTTTTCCTTATACGAAGGTGTAAAAAGTAATATTTTGGGATGTTTAGAAGTTTAAGAATGAAATTTCATTTAAAATTGGTCGTCAGATTTCTACGATGGAAAAGCCTTTTCCCAAACAGCCAATGAAATACTTGGATAATACGTAAGTTTCAGGTGGATAATACGTAAGTTTTAAGAAATCTGACGGGTCGCGCGAGATTTTTGTCGCTTGCAATTTTTACGTGTAATAATACTATTAATGTATAATTCATGGCGTACGTAATGTATGAAAAAATCCGTGCGATTTTTTATGTCTTAAATTTTAGTCTTCGAAAAAATCATTTTCCAAATGGTCGTTGTAATTTGTTAAATTGCTTTTTCTTTTTGTTGTTCTTTTATTTTTGGTTTCAATGTATTAATCGACAATAAAGTCCATGTTTAAATCAACATTTATTTTCAGGTTTTTTTTTTTTTTTTACCCACTAGGGGGCTCGGCCCCCTACGAGCTACGCTCGCCAACCCCCGTCCGCAGACTCTAAACCGCAGACTCTAAATGCACGCTAATTTGATCGGCTTTAAAAATATTTCGAAAGATTGAATTATAATTTAAAAAACAGTGGCGATCTCCCTATAAACGAATTTCTATTCATTTCTCTATGATTGGGGAATTTTAACGCCAAATCCGCTGCGGTACTACTTGATTATCCTGTCGACCAATTTCGCCAAATTATATAAATCGCCGAACCACTCACCAAATTATACAAATTGATATAATTTTTATTTTAAATAACGAAAGAACAGATAAATTCGTACAACATTAATAAAAACACAAATAAAACGTCGAAATAAAAATAACTTGATGACGTATACACGTGTAACAACATTTCAAAATAAGCTAATATAAAAGGAATTAAGTAAAGAGAGTCTTTTTCTCCTGGTATTTTTTAACAAAGCGAAAAGAAAGTTCTTTTAAATGAGACATTTTAAATTAATTCTCAAAATATCAAATAAATGTCTAGCGCAATTTCTAAATTTAAACTTTTTTGCAATATTATTTTGTGTTCATTTTATGTAATAACTATAATGTGACGTAAATATGACCTAATTTCTCCTAAGACTTCTAACGCATGTTAATGAATTTATTATTTTACAATATCCTTTCTCTTTTAAAATTCACGTGTATACTTTTTATGACGTAATTTTTAATAAGTTCCTGCTTTTTATACGTAATTATTTAATTCTAATTTGAAAGTTTTTTTCCTGTTTATAATAGTCACGTGTAAATAAATGTTTAATTTGAAGCAAACATTATTGCTTGCGCTTTTTATACAGTTGGCAACAGTTTAAATTAGTACAATTTTCTGAAATCTGTAAAAAATATCTCTAGAAATGCTGAAAATTTGAATTTAAAATAGAAATAAAACCTGAAAAAATGAGTCAAAATAAAAAAATTAATGCAATCTGCACTCCGGCAAATTCTAACGCATAAAATGATCTAAAAATGATTACACTGCTATGTATAGTTTTTGCTGCTATAAAACTTTTTTAGTGGAACGATTTTGTCCAACTTTAGCATTAAATAACTCTTAAAATAATTCTTCGATTTGAAAAATGTCTGCATCAGCGTGTTTATCAAACATTTCTGTATAAAACCACCGATTTTCATATTTTTGTATGCATTATTTTTGTTAATATTAACGAAGAAAGGCCTCGGGTCACAAAAAATCAAAACCGGCGGCGGCGGCGGTGACAGCGGTAGTTACTTTTTTTTAGAATAGAGAGAAAATATGAATAGAAACAGCACGATATTTTACATGAATTTGGTGTTAAAATAACTTTATTTAACGGCAAAGTCTTATTTTTTTCATTGCCACATTGTCTTCGCCGTCTATTTAATTCTTATCGTTGGGCTTACTCATGTGGAATTTCCACTCAACCAAAGACTCGAATGTCAAATTAAAAAGTAATAATTTTGCTTATAAACAGGTATATATATATATTTCATCAAAATAGGAAAATTAAACAACATATTAAAAAATTACGAAAAAAAAGAGATATTAAAAATTTTAATAATTAAATAACTTTCAAAACAGTTAAACATTAATCTACACAGGCAAAAAGGCTGTATGTTTCTATTTAGAGGGTGGACACTGGACAGACAGAAATGCACCCCCCACTATAAAAAATCTTGTACGTTATGAAACGCGACTCAGTTCTACATTCAAAAACTTAAATAATTTTGAAAGAAACAATTTTGAAACTTAATTTAAAACGTAAGTCTAAATGAGAATTCTGTCACATAAACCATTTAAAAATTAAAGAAATTTCATTACAAAAATAAAAATAACAAAATTGAAGTCAGTGCTATATAAATTAAAGTTATATTAACATTTTGTTTAATTTTTAAATGGTTTATGTTAAAATACTTACATTTAGACTTCGGTTTGAAATTAAGATTTAACATTGTTTCTTTCAAAAGTATTTAAGTTTTTTAATCGTTTTAGAATTTAAAACTGGCCTTTGTTTCGAAACCTACAATATTTTTTATAGTGGGGATGGAGTTATTTCTATCTGACCGCCCTCTGAATAGAAACATACAGCCTTTTTGCCTGTGTGAATTAATATTTAACTGTTTTGAAAGTTCATAGTTAATTGTTAAAAAGAAATTATCGACGATAACTTAAAAACGGGCCTTGATGTCAAGCACACAAGTCAGATGTATGTGTTCAATAAATAAATAAATAAATAAATAAATAAAAATTTATACACCCTCCTTCGTAATTTTTTAATGTGCTCTACTTTTCATATTTTGATGAAGTATACATTTATTGCATATTTTATGAGCTGCTTTAGCGCTTCTTACGCAATAAATTTCATTAAATATATTTGAAATATCTATCTATCTATCTATCAATGTATATATATATATATATATTTATAACATACAATTCACAACAGAAGAAGAAAAGAACCGATCCCTAGCATACCTTGATGTGAAAATAATACACGATAAAGAACGAATACTAACTACAATTTATAGAAAACCTACTGCCAAACTAGCTATAATAACAAGCAAAACAAATATACCCATAAACTTGCAGCCTTCAATGCATACATTTATAGAGCATTATATATATGTTTAACGGAAAGATTACTTAATAAAGGATTGAAAATTATTGAAAAAATAGGACTTAATGCTGGCCACCCACGAAAAACAATAGTTAAACTAATTAGAAAAGCTAAAGATAGAATTGACTGGACCCAACCCGGACAAAGAAAAGAAGATTATACCCCCCTCCCCCCCTGCCATTTACGAATGGATTATCACTAAAAATAAAACGTGAAATAAATAAACTTGGAAAACAAGTTCCGGTCACACCCATCCCCTCCCTATTTAAAATGATAAGAAAAGAAGCTAGAAAGTACGAATAATTACAAACAGCAGGGGTCTATAAAATTAAAGCTTTGAATATCGAAAATAAAGAAATAAGATACATAGGAATGACTAAGAGGAAAATTAATGAAAGATATAAAAAACATATTCGCGATCTAAAATACAATAGCCAAACAACAACGCTCTCAAAAGCAAATATAAAAAAAACCTTGAAACTACAGTCAATTAAAATAGAAAAAATAGCCAATTGCGAAAGCCTCCACAACATATTAATGGGGAAGCCATAGAAATCAATTTACAAAAAGATAATATCTGCAACGACAGTACACATTCAACTATTGACTCTCGTTGGCGGAATATGTTGGCGGAAAGGGAAAAATCGAAAGAGCTAAGAGAGAAAAAGAAGGGAGGCTGTAAGGTCTTATGCGAGCTGCAAAGCAACATCATTTCAACAGAGGATGCCTCCGGAGAGATGTGAAAACGTTATTGTTTGGAAAAGAGCGGAAAAGTATAGGCGATGCATTGCACAAATAATATCCTTGTTATATAGCATACTCTAAACCTGGTAGTATATGTTTTTAAGTAAAATAACGAAATATGTCTTAAAGTTTTTAACGAAAAATAATGAAATATTTCTTATAGAAATTGATTTTAATGTAGAAGTATACAAACAAGATAAAGAATTTTTTTAATGAAAAAATAACTGTGTCATTGTTTTTTATATAACTGAAATTTTATGTAACAGATAATGGAAAATGTTTATACTGCGATAGCTACTTTGATTACAAGGCCTGAAGAGATGGTAAATGATAAGTATAAGTACATATTTAAGTATTGCGCGGCAGCGCAATACTTATTTATTTCCAGTGTCACTTCACAATGTTAATTTAACATAGAAAAGCCTATGGAGATCATAACTTTTTCATTTTTTCTTCCGACCTTTTTGTCACTGATGCCACTCATTTTTTATTCTTTACTAATTCTAATGATATTATAAATGTAAAGTGTAAAAACGTTTGCCTAACGTCAGGGTCAAAATGAATGGTAAAATGCCTTTGAATATGAGTGAATTATAACCCAGAGAGAAGCAAGGGCCAATTTCTTTTTACATTAATCAAATATTTTTCTTAATAATTCCAAATTTTGCTTATTTCATTGAGAATCAACGGACATTTTTCATAGAAAATGTAACATTTTTTCTTCATTGTTGCAAAAATTTCAAAAGTCGTAATAATAATTTATTTCTTTTTAGTTGAAAGAAATCCACGTGAAATAGTAAATTGAACTAGTTTTTTTGTTTTATTTTCAAGAATTAAAAAGGTGAATAAGGCGTCATAGTGGAAAATAAAAAGGATATTTTCAGAATAAATTTTTGCTTTGGTCGAGTTTATGCTTTAGTAAAATGTTTCAAATAGATAGCTATTTTTATGCAGGTAGCGAACATAGTGAGGAATTACATAACTTAAATTTTAAAATGTATTTTTTTTTTCGAGATGAGAACTATTTATACCCCAAGTTAAACTTAGGTAATAATTTTCTGATGTGTTTACCACTCTCCTTAGGAGTGAATAAGGTAAAAAAATTTAAGTAAAACATTTATTTTTCATTCTTTATTGTATCAAAGCTATAATATTGTTAGATATTTGCAGTAAGGATTCATCACAATTTATTTTTGCATTCATAGCGTTCCTTAGGGGGAAATAGGGTATCTAAATTTAAGTGAAGTTAATTTTTTATGCTTTGATTATAGATTTTTTACGTTCAGATTTTTCAGTTTTTGTCCAAACTACAGCAACCTGCATTACTACAGTGGTGAAATATTTTGAATTATACATTGGTAAACTGCATCACTCATTGTAATGCAATACAGCATACATCAAAGCCTGATGATGATGCCCTCTATTAACTTTGAAATGAGTTCGTCTGAATGCAGTAGTTATTAAAAAACTTGACATATTAAACAAAAACATAATTTGAAGAACAAATTTAAAAAAACAACATTTATTTCCTACATTGTTTAAGCCCGAGAAGGGACAGATATTGAGATATTTCATTCAATTAGTTCTACATTTAATGTTAAATTTTTGTAACAAATTAGTTAAGACAACTGAAGATTAAAAAATAAAAATAAAATTCATAGAATATGATACTTAAAACACCCTAAAAATTTAAATTCCGTTCAAATGAAATCGAAATAAATCTTAGACCTTTTTTTAAGTTTTGTATTTTGCATGCATCTTATAATTTTATGTACAATTGCCATAAACATAATACAAAATCTGCAATACAAAAATTTTCAATTAAAAATGGAAGAAGTCTAAGATTTATTACGATTTCATTTGAACGGAATCTAATTTTTAGGGTGTTTTAAGTATCATACTGTATGAATTTTATTTTTATTTTTTAATCTTCAATTGGCTTAACTAATTTGTTACAAAAATTTAACATTAAATGTAGAACTAATTGAATGAAATATCTCAATATCTGTCCCTTCTTGGGCTTAAACAATGTAGGAAATAAATGTTATTTTTTAAAATTTGTTCTTCAAATTATGTTTTTGTTTAATATATATTTAGATTCAAGTGAGCCATTAATTGGATCCCCCTCCAAGCGTTGACGTCATGGCTTCCTTTAAAGTGAATCTGAACAAGAATGATAAATAATTCTTCAAACATAGATTATAAAACACCTTTTCTAACATTTCCAGGCTACTTTAATAATACTTCGCTGTTTAATAAGGTAAATAAGATACCTAAATATTGGTCTTTGAAAACGTATAAAATATTTAAAAAGCACAATTTAGCAATTATCGTTCGTAGCCGGTAGAGTACTTCAATTCATTTGCGGTAAAATACTTGAATTATTTTGAACAGTCCTGTATATTACCTACAGATCTGTATATCCGCTATGTATTAAGCTAAAATTTAATTCGGGCATTAAACATGCTTAAAACTACTGAAATCACACTTTTAGAAATTATCATCCATAAGCGGTCTTTTATCCAGTACTTTATGTGACCATGTATATCGTTTTATTTATATTCTACAAGCATCTCTTAGCGTGCTAATTATAGTTCAGCTTAAAAATACACCACTCAATTAAAAATCATCTGTAAGCAATTTCCGGTCATATTCAGTAATGCTTGAGAATTCTTTTGTGTAACCCTGTATATGATCTATCAAATATATAGATATTCCGTAATATACAAAATTTATTAAATTATAAACAGAAGTTCTCTTCTACGTCCATTAAAAATATTTCAAAAATATATATTCTAAAAACACTCAAAATATATATTAAACATTTAATTGCTAAAAAGAACGTCAAATGTTAATAAAATACATTAAAAGATCTTAATAATTTGACATGTTTCGATTGAATTTACTCAATCATCATCAGAAAAACAAATAAACACTAAGATGGAAAATGACAATAAACTATTACAAATGAAATTTAAAAATAAATAAATAAAAATCACGCGCGTAATATTTTAACATGTTTCACGTTGCCCTATTTTATTTTCAAATTATCTAACAATTCAATCCAAATATTTGGGATTTGAAATGACAAGTAATCATTGCAGACCATTGAGTTTCCGACGTAAATTTCAATAGATTCTCTAATAAAAAGTTGCAAATAAAAATCTGACCTATAAATTAATCTACTTTCATTAAACAAAAAATTACTAAAGTATGGTATTCCCAAAGAAACGAAATAAAGAAAGAATTGAATACGTTAATTTATCGGATCATCGTTTCAATAAGTATGAAGATAATATCTTACAACTTGGCCCGAAATTCATGTTTGAAAGACACCCAGATGCTAAAGAAATGATTACAGAATGTGAAAATATTGTACAATCTGCACCTACAAATCACAAAGAAGAAATACTAAGTTTGCTTTTTAATAGATTCACTAAATTCAATAAACAAGCCAATAATTCTGTCAATTGAATAAGTAAATCAGTAAATAACAAACAATCTGATACCATTAAACAGTTACAATCATATAATGATATTGCTATTATTCTGACTGATAAATCTAATCGCCTTGCTGTCCTTAATAGAGAAGACTATATTAGTAAAATGCAGGATTATACTGATAAGATGGAATGTATAGCAGTAAAACATAATCCACTAAATAAAATATGTGCGAAAACGAAAGAAATAATAGAAAAAGGTAAATGGCCAGGTTTTATGAAAGTTAACCTCAAGTTAAATAAAGTTGCAGTTATTCCAAGATTAGTTGTCAGATTGAAGGACCATAAACAAGATTATCCTCTTTGCTCGATTGTCACTAAATGTCAAGGCCCAACATATTACTTAGAGCGTGAATTCGTTCCATTACTGAAACAGTTATTGCCTCCTTCCACTTTCACGGTTGATTCCAGTATTGACTTCATCGGAAGGTTAGAGAAAATCGACGTTACTGATGACTGCATTTTAGCAAGCTTAGACATTGTGCCATTATATACATCCATAGATACTTCAGAAGTAGCTCAAACCATCGAATAGTTCATTGACAATAGAGAAGATTTTGACATACCAATGAAAAACACTTTAAAAAGTGGCCTAAACCTAATAATTAATAGTAATTATTTTATTTTTAACAATATAATTTATCAACAATCAGACGGTGCCCCAATGGGATCTCCAATTTCAGGCCTCCTAGCAGAATTCAAATTACGCCCCCTTGAATCAAAAATTTTCAGTACTTTTAAATTATTACCTTTAGTATGGCTACGTTATGTAGATGATATTTTTATTGTTTGGCAGGGGGGAGTTGATGAATTGTTAGTTTTTATTCAACAGTTAAATGATTTAGATAATAAGATTAAATTTACTTTTCAACTTGAAACCGTAAGAAATTACCTTTTTTAGATGTTGAATTAAAAAGAGAAAATAATAAAGTAATTCGTTCAATATATCGTAAGTCAATAACTAACTTAAATGTTATACCTTTTGATGCTTGCACTCCATATTCTTATAAATTATCTACCTTTAGATTCCTTATTAACAGAGCTTTTAGAATTTGTTCCCCTGAAAATTTAAATGATGAATTATATAAAATTAAAACAATAGCTATTAACAACGGATATCAAGTTAAAATAGTTAATAAATTAATTAAAAAGTTTATTAACAAAATGAACGATGCAGTTTTTGAGAATAATACCGACAGAGAAAATAACATGAAAAGGGTGGTTATAAATTATTATCCAAATTTCTTCGAATCCGCTAAAACTCAACTAAAAAAGTTTGATTTAAATTTAATTGCTAGACCCCTTTCAAAATTAAAATCAATTTTAATTACTAGAATTGACCCTATTGATAAATTTGACCTTTTCTGTGTTTATATCATTCCTTTTCTTAAAGAAGGTGGTTATAGAAATTATTATATTGGCATGACTCAGAGAAAATTCAAAGTGAGATGTAAACAACACATTGCAGACATAAAATTTAATAGAGGTAAAACCGCGTTATCTAGGCTAAATAAAATAGAAAACATAAATATTTTGTTTAATGAAAGTAGATTAATTTATAGGTCAGATTTTTATTTGCAACTTTTTATTAGAGAATCTATTGAAATTTACGTCAGAAACTCAATGGTCTGCAATGATTCCTTGTCATTTCAAATCCCAAATATTTCGATTGAATTGTTAGATAATTTGAAAATAAAATAGGGCAACGTGAAACATGTTAAAATATTACGCGCGTGATTTTTATTTATTTATTTTTAAATTTCATTTGTAATAGTTTATTGTCATTTTCCATCTTAGTATTTATTTGTTTTTCTGATGATGATTGAGTAAATTCAATCGAAACATGTCAAATTATTAAGATCTTTTAATGTATTTTATTAACATTTGACGTCCTTTTTAGCAATTAAATGTTTAATATATATTTTGAGTGTTTTTAGAATATATATTTTTGAAATACAAAATTTAGTTAAATTTAAAAACGCATTTCCAGTGATTATCGCTAATAGACATTATTTCGGAACAATACTGCACACGAAATCTTTTGTGTGTCCCTGTAAGTCCTATATAATCCCCGATAATCCCTATAAATTAATGACTAATGATATACACATCCTGTTCTACAGAAAGTATATTGCTGTAGTAAACATCAGTAATGTATATCCATTTCATTATCTTTGAAGTAATGTAACATAATTAAAATACGCGGTAAACAGTTTAATTACATAGACTATATGTAACGGGATTCTTTTATGTGTCTCTGTAAATAAATAATAAATGCTTTTCACCCCATATTCGAAAGAATGCATGTGTTTGTGCATTTCATAAGTGCATATCAATTTCATTATGTTTGAAATGGTGCAACATGGTTAAAATGGACTTCAAACGATTTTTCCCCCATTGACCGTAATGAAACGGTATAATTTTGACTGAAAATGAAGGCTGTAGAAACAGTCTTCATTTTCAATAGAGATAATTCTATCGTAAATGACTATACCATATTAAAATTACAAGCAATCTGAGTATATAGTATATTTTCCAGAGTGCTGATAATACTTTTAATGATACTGATGATAAATAGTAGATCAGTATCATCAAAAGTAATCTGAACTATAGAGTAATTCCGGGATTTATGCCGCACATTTTTTTTTTTTTTTTGAATTTGTGTATTAAGTCCCATGGCGGACATAGAAGTTTAAAAAAATCATGCTGTGCTATTTAATGTTAAATATACAGCGCGTGTATTGCGACAAAAAAATTCAAAACAAATAATTAATATTTTTTAACAAATTTTTACTAAAACATTACACTGCGGCGCGTCACCCGTACATTCAGGCTGAGACGCCGCACTTGTGCGGTAGTTATGCCGTTCTTGTAATAAGAACAGAATGAAATTATAAATAAAAATGTTAAAAAAAATATTTAAAAAAATATATCATATCTGGACTATAATTAACAATATAATAACAAAATGAAACTAAATGAGTACAATGAAACGCATTAGTAGATTCAAATAAATAATTGTTTGCCTACTCTCACTATTAAAATTATCGACTTATTTTTTTACATTAAATTTTAATTGTTATTTCAGCAACAACGTAACATCAATGTATTAGAGAGGGAAAAGAAAAAAAGTAAAATTGTGTTTACATAATTTATTTAATAGCCCTTCCGGGACCGGTGGCTTTTACATAAATTTTATTCGGTTGGCACCACTTTCTTAACAGAAGTTACCTTTACTTAAATAATCATGAAAATGCTCTAATTAAAGAAAGGAAATATTACTTTTCTTTTTTACTGGCGCCAGAAACAAATTTTGTCTGCTCTTTATGAAGGTGCTTATATGCACTTATGGTCCCGAATGGGTTACGAGACCTGTTTTTTCGACTACAATCTATAGAAAAAGTGTCGAAAAAGTACAGTCTTTATGTAACTATGTTTGACACATGATGCAACGAAGCCAATTACACTTCCTCTTTTTTGGAGTAGTTTTTTAAAAATTCCTTGGAAAGAACGTCTGCGTTACGCGTAATCCAATTTTTCATTATTATCATCTTGACTTGCATCTTTCTTGCCCTTCTTACTTTTTATTTTTCCCTTTTTCTCCTTTGGTTTTAGTAAACTTGATAACATGCCTAACATGGTTAGTCTCTGCAAATAGAAAAGGAAAAGTTAGTAACACTTAATCACCCCGTACGAAAGAAACTGCGGCATGTATACCGGAATTGCAGTGTGGCATGTATCTCATTTTGCATGGTGCAGACGTCGACCTTCACAGTTAACTGCGATCGTTAAGGGGAATGGCGCAACCATACACACAGTACTCTATACAAACGCTACACTTAGTTTTGACTTCGAAATCATGCATGCATTTAGTAATTGGTTTATGAAAAGTATTTAAACATAACGTGTTTAAAAGTTTGGACAGTGAAATCATGCACTTACGTCAAAATAAGGATTGTACTTCTACAAGTAAACATCGAAATGGGATTCACGCTATACACTGGTTAAAATAGTCTCATTGCGCACCTATACTGTGCGCTTGACGACCGTCTATCGATAATTACAAGAAATATAGCGGGTGCGGCATCTATCCCAGATGCGGCGACTTTCCCGGAGTTAATCTATATGAATTTCAATATAGTTCAGATGGCAATATTGAAGATCTAAATCTATTTATCGTTCATTTATAGGGACACGCAAAAGATTTCGGGTACAATATTATATCCGAAGTACTATCTATTAGCGATAATTGCCGGAAATAAGTTTTCAGTTATGTTATGCGTTTTTAAATTTAAGTAAATTTTGTATATTACGGGAAATGCATGTAAATCGGAGCACGGACAGTCGGACAGACAAACCGAAGTCATAAATGCTTTCCAACTATATGGGGAAGTGTTAAAAACTCTCTTCTGCCAAATCACATTTACTGAAATACTCCACTCCCCTATGAATTTGTTTTCGGAAGATTAATAATAAGATCAGATTAATCATAAGATTCGCGCTTTGGCGCTAAACATAAATGTGATAAGGAAAAAGGCAGATTTTCATTTCATGTTGAATATAAAATTTATTAACAAGTTCATTTGAAATGGTTAAAATGTGTATTTTATCGGTATATGCTCAAAATAGCAATTTATATTATGTTTTTTCATGCCTAAGGGGCTCTGCCTCCTCAAACCATGTTCGCCAACCACCATTCAGACTTCACAATCTCTAAAAACATGGTAATGTTCCCTGTTTTCAAAAGCTTACCCTGTTACAGAAGATTGAATGATATTATCATGAACGGCGATGATCTTCTGTAATTGGGTTGCTGTGCTTTTCCATTTGAATGGGAAATTTTCAGTTACCAAGGCCTTATCCACCACTGTCGCGACAGCTTACAGACCGTGATTGATAAGCAAGTTCAACAACATATTTGAGAATCAACTTATATAAAATGGTTAACATGAAAATGTGGCTGCCTCTCGGGCTTTTATAACGAGTCTATGGACAGTATTCTTGTTTACAAAACTTTGTCTGCTTTGGAATAACATTCAGAACCACGGCATTGAAAACCACTGTGTTCTGAAACTTTACGCCTATATTTCATGTTTACATCGAGTTTTACATATTTTCAGGAACAAGTATAGCTCATGCATGAATTATTTTCTCTATTTTAATTCACCTCATGCAAATTTTCATGTTATATTTTTTTTTATGTAAATTGTTTATTTTAATTAATAAGCATATACGAAATTTCTAATATGTATTTATCGAATAACTAACTAGGACAAAATAAATCTGAAATATTTTACGCATGCATTTACCTGTATTTATGCTGAATCAAGTGATGAAATATATGAACATATATGCTAGCCGCGCTACTTTTACGCCATGTGAATAAAAGTGTGACGTCACATGAATAATCATTTTAATATACGACGTAATTTTCGCCATTAAATACAGTTTGTGTGTAATAATTCGATTACTTTAAGATATCATTTCTTTTTTAATATTCGCGTGTAACTATATTTTTATGGCTTAGTTTTCCCCTTAGTTTTTCCTGCTTTTAACACGTGATCATTTAATTTATTTTCAAGTTTTCATCTGTTTTCGATAGTCACGTGAAAATACATCTTTTTATTGAAAGGAAATATTATATTCTTTGCGCTATTTTACAGTTTGGCAACAATTTAAAGTAATATCTTTTTATTAATATGAAATAAATCTTCATTAAAATAATGAAAATTTCAACAACAAATTAAAAAAAGCTCGAAAAATTAGTGAAATTAGTGAAATTCAAAAAATAATTGCACACCGCACACAGCTTGTCGAGCATGTCCCTGTAAAAGATCATTAAACTGCGATGCATAGTTTTTGTTTTTTAACCATTTGGAAAAATGGTTATTGTCTTCGTCAGGATAAGAATTCAAAAGCATATCTGACGCGTTTTATTGGTTGAATCCGCATTTTGTTCGTTTTCTGATTGGTCTATACAGTAATCTGTATTTCCCTTTACTTTCAACAGAGATGGATACTTCTGTTGCCACTATGACAAAAAAGAAATAAAAACTACAAAAAAATTAATGACTCAGAAACAAATTGAGATACAGCTTTCAAACAAATTGTATTTAAAAGTACATTTTTTTCTCTATACGACGATGTAAAAAGTAATATTGTGGGATGTTTAGAAGTTTAAAAATGAAATTTCATTTAAAATGGGTCGTCAGATTTCTTGGAAATCTGACGATGAAAAAGCCTTTTCGCGAACAGCCAATGAAATGCTTGGATAATACGTAAGTTCCAGGTGGATAATACGTAAATTTCAGGAAATCTGACGATTCGCAGGCGATTTTTGTCGCTTGCAATTTTTACGTGTAATAACACTATTAATGTTTAATTCATGGCGCACGTAATGTATGATCAACTCCGTGCGGTTTTTTATGTCTTAAATTTTAGTCTTCAAAAAAATCATTTTCCAAATGGCCGTTGTAATTTGTCAAATTGCTTTTTTTATATAACTTTTTTTAGGGAATTATTTTGACTGACTTGAAAACTAAATAGCTCTTTAAAAAATTATTCGATTTAAAAACTGTCTGATTCAGCGTGTTTATCGAACATTTCTCTATAAAACTGCCAATATTTAGATTTTTGTATGCAATAGTTTTCCTAGCCTAAAAAGCCTAGAAAAAAAAGCGGAGGCTTTAGCCTAGAAAGCCTCCGATAACAAAAAAATCATTTACAGCGGCAGCGTTAGTCACTTTTTTCTAAAGTAGATTTATTTATTTATTTATTCAATTCCTACTATTAGTTCACACTCTCCCCTTATTTATTTATTTATATATCTTGTTCAAATTTTCAATCGTTAATAAAATACTTATTATTCATCCTATTGAGATAAAATAAATTTTTTTTAACTTGTACTGGATGACAATTGATGTTAATACAGATTTTTCAAATATTAATTCAGTAATTAAATTTTAATTAATTAATTTTAGTTTTATAAGTTTTATATGGGAGACAAAATGGCGGCCATTGGTTATTGAACAGCATTTAATGCATCTTCATATCTGTAAGGTAGGTTACCATAGGAGGGACCCTGTTCTGTCGCCAAATACCGCCAAGTTTGTCGCCAACTTGTCGATATCTCTAATATTTCGCCAAATTCCCGTAGACTTCCATTGTAAACCTACTTGCTTATAGAAAATCAACAAATTGAGATATTTTAATGCAACAAAAACTAATATTAGCTTAAGGGATTATATTAAATCTTTCTTTGATGACCTAAGTAGGAATTGACTTTAAAAACAAAATTTTTATATTACTTGTTTATTTATTAGCCCTCCGATATGTTAGTTCTTTCAGGCAATAATTAATCTTCCATCCCTAAAAAATAATGTTACGTTACATAAGCCAGCCGTAAAACGAAGCAGATGTCTAATTCGTCGTACGGTTAAATACTGATAATCTCTACTGCATTTTTTTTAACATCTAAGCATCGCGCACATTTCCAAATTTTACATCGTCATATAGGGAATAAAGTACATTTAACTGCAGTTTGCTTGAAAACTAAATCTCAATTTATTTTTAAAATACTATTTTTTTTTTTTTTTTTTTTTTTTTTTTTTTTGTAATGTGGCAATTGAAGTACTTTATTTCTGTAGAAAGTAAAGAGAAAATAGTACATTACTACATCTTTTTGTTGCTATTTTCTCATAACAACTGAAAAAAAATTCAATTAAAATTCGTGCTATTTCGAAAAAATATAAATGAATGATTTCTGATAAAACATGCTATTATAAACTATATTTAACTTTCAGTACGCATATTAATGTTAAAAACAAATGAAAGCATGTGAATCATTATGTACCCGATTTTTTGTCGAGTATTTTGATTAGCGTCAACACTTTTTGCTGTATTTGTGTATTATTCCGCGATTTGCATACATATTTCTATAGTTGTTGTTTAAGACTGGATCGTAAATGTGGAATTCTTCAGCGAATGCAAATGACGATATTTTGTATAAAATAAAAGCGTGAATTACTACTGAAATATGTTTTGTACTATCTATAATTATATATTTTCTTCATCGGGGACGACACTAAATTCTGAAAAAGCAGAATTCCTGTTTTCTAGTTTATTTATTTATTTATGAGCATTATTAGATTAAAAGAAAATTATGTTATTGATAATATCTTAAATTAAAATGTACTTAAATTAATATGTGTCTCTCCCGGGAGTTATTTTTTAAATATTTTTTTATTATTTTAACTCTGTATAACATTGTCTGCTGTCTCCGAAATGCAAAAGAAAAGCACGATCCCAAACAATCCATTTACTGCGGCAGCGTTAGTTACTTTGTTTTAGAATAGAGAGATTTATTTATTTATTTATTTATTTATTTATGAGCATTGTTGGATTTAAAGACAATTATGCTATTGATAATATCTTAAATTAAAATGTACAGCATTTATATGTATCTGTATCCTGGGAATTATTTTTAAAATATTTGTATTATTTTAACTCTATATAACGTTGCCTGCTGTCTCAGAAATTCAAAAGAAAAGCAAACTAAACAAAAACGTTAATCTGAAAAGACAAGGGAAAAACATTTCTAAACTATTTTTTTTCGACCGCTTTCAAAACCAGCATTTGAAAGTTCAGCTCTTAGCTGCAAAAGTTTATCAAATTTCCATGTTCATATGAATTTTTCATGAAGCGTCGAACTCTTTCGTAAAATTATTAGACCTTTGAGATAGCAGGAAAAGAGTTTTACAAAAGAAAATAATTTCTTTTAAAAAGTAAACATTATTATTATTATCATTGTCATTTTATAACTTGTTCTTTGCAATAATTTAGTTCTTATTAAAAATGTCACTTTCGATTTTACGAAAACCGCTTTTGCTTTTTTTCCTAGTTGATAAATTTTGATCGTTATAGTGAATACTTTACAGAATTATTTTAATGATTTTTAAGTTTTACTTTCTGTGAATTTTTAAATTTATATTTCATGAAAAAATGTCGTTTTGTGGTTTATTATCCTACAAAAGTTTAAAACGTGCACATATAACTGTTCTAAGATTATTGAAAAGGCTGCATTTGTTTATCTTATAATACATATAGTTTATATAAAAATAAATTGAGAATTATTCTAATATGTTATTTCCAACCTGAGATTTATGCAGCTAAAAATACATTAATAAGTTTTAAAAAATATTACGTTTTACTTCATTATTAAGAATATTATTACATTTTATAGGCATTTACGATTAGATTATGATATTTTGTCATTTTATATGTTTTATTTTTATGTGTAAATGGCCGAAAGGTCATTGAGGCCGACTATGGGGAATCATGAAAATGTAATTTTAAATAAAAAAACTATTTCTTGAGAACTATTAAATGGAATATGAATAAAAATATTTTTTTATAATCTATAACACAGACTTCGTGCTCCGTAAGTTACTGATAATCAATAACTGACAATTAACTACCTTAGAGATTAATAGAAATTTGCCATGAAGATTATTATTTATAAATAGTAGCTGACATAAAATAATAAAAGTATAATCTCTAAAGGCAGTCCTGAGTAAAAAAAACAGCAGAAAAAGATTGTTTATTTTGCACAACATTTACTCAATCGCAATATACGTGTAGTAACTTAGTTATTTTAGGAGTAATAATTCTTCATTACTGCATTTCTTTTTCATTCACAAACTGAAAACTATTTAATCAAATACACACGGTATACATTTTCAGAATAATTCTTGCTTAGTTATTGATTGATTGGGTTTTATGGCGCAAAGTCCCTTTAGAAACACACTGCATCAACAAAAAGATAAAATTAAAACATAGACATATTTTAAAAAGTTACATTAAAAGCTTCTCATGAAAACATGATGCATCTAATAACATAGTTAAATGATGTAAACAATATGATGACATATGTACCGTATGTTTCCGTGTATAAGCCGATAATTTTTGGACATTTTTTTGGCTCGAAGAGGGGGGGGGGGGGGGGCGGCTTATACATGAGTCTAAGAAAATTTCCAAATTTGATATTCTAAAATAAAAAGGATGGTAAATATAAAAAACATAAAAAACACCTGCATCCGATTAAAGACACGAATGAAAAAGGGTGCTTTTCTTCTTTATTTTTAACTCAGTCATACTAGATTGGTAAAGATAAACGAATTTACATTTTTTCCATCTGAGTGAAAAAGCGCCCAGACCGGGAGTCTAACCCAAGACCTTTGGCTTGAATTACCAACGCTCTGCCAATTGAACAACATTGGAGCGACAACCGGCCAACGCAATTCACTCAGACAGCGTTCTTGGAAATAGCATTTTATCTGCAACGTAAACAGCTGAACAGGATATACCGCATGTAATGGGACTTCATTAGACGATGGATAGATAGACACACTTTATTGTTTTTAACTCAATCATACTGATTGGTAAAGATAACATACGAATTTACATTTTACCAACTGAGTTAAAAAGTGCCTAACCCGGGAGTCAAACCCAAGACCTTGAATTACCAACGCTCTGCCAATTGAGCAAATTTGAAGCGACAACCGCCCAACGCAATTCACTCAGACAGAGTTCTTGGAAATAGCATTTTATCTGCCATGTAAACAGCTGAATAGGATATACCGCATGTAATGGGACTTCATTAGACGATGGATAGATAGACACACTTTATCGTTTTTAACTCAATCATACTGATTGGTAATGATATCATACGAGTTTATATTTTTTCAGCTGAGTGAAAAAGTGCCTAGACCGGGAGTCGGACCCAAGACCTTTGGCTTGAATTACCAACGCTCTGCAAATTGAGCTACCTGGAGCAACAACTGGTCGACGCAATTCGCTCAGATAGCGTTATTGGCAATAGCATTTTATTTGCCATGTAGACAGCTCAACAGAATGTACCGCAGGTAATGGAACTTATTTAAACGATGGATACATTGCTACACGCTACTATTTTTAATTCAATCATACTGATTGGTAAAGATATACATTTTGACAATTTTCCAACTGAATGAAATAGTGCCCAGGCTGGGAGTCGAAACCAAGACTTTTGACGAATTACCAACGTTCTGCCAATTGCGCTACTTGGAGCCACAACTGATCGACGCAATTCACTCAGACAACGCTATCTGCAATAACATTTCTGCCAGATAAACAGCTCATCAAAATATACCGCATGTAATGGAACTTTGTTAAACGATGTATAGATAGATACACTTTATTGTTTTTAACTCAATAATACTGATTGGTAAATATATCATACGTTTTATTTGTTTTTTACAAGAGTGAAAGACTTTCCAGTCGGGAGTCGAACCCTACACCTTTGGGTTGTTAATAAGTTTTGTTAGGAGAGTTTACTACCACCTACATTAACATTTGAAACAGTCTGGCAGGAAGAAAAAAAATTATATCAAAAACATATCATTTAAAATTTCTCGAAATTATTATTATTATTTTTTTTTTTTTTACATAACACATTCTTCTACTGGTGTCTTCATTTATTAGTCTAAATTCATTAATTCTAAAAGAAAATATACATTTAGGTGCTAAAATTGAGTTATCCATCAAGATTATATTTACCATCCATTATCCGCAACTAAATAGAGATTTATATGTGTATTAAGAACATAATCAACCTCTTCTTAATTACCTGATATTTGGCGCGAGATGCTGCATAAATTTTAAAAAATAGTATAAAATAAACCCCGTTTATGGAAAGTTATTCTTGTTAAATCACAATGACAATAGATAGCTCCCAATGCTATTTCGTGAAATCATCCTCAGCGTTCAATTTTATTCAGAAATTATTTATTATTTACATACTTTGATAATATTACAGTTGGAAGTGTAAGAAATCAGTTGGTTTATTATTAAAAGGTTTTTAAGACTAGGTACATATGCTGTAATCCCTTTTATATCACAATGTATACTTTATTTTACTAATAATGAAGGATTTTTACAGATATAATTCTATATAAATTAATTCTGAAGAAATGTGTTTATTTACACAGCTCCAACTTGAGAAGTTGTTTAAGTAAATGTGTTGTATATAATAAATTAATAAAATTCTAAGCCCATTTATCATTTTAAATCCCCACATGTGATTTTTGCGTTTAGTTTACCGCTAATAGTCACGTTGCATGTAAGACCTGTGCAGTCAAAAATTCTATTTCATTTTGAAGTAAAACGCATAAACTACACTGCACACTGAAATATACACAATACAGCACACTGAAAAATAAGAAAAAAAGAGTCTTATACAGGGTGCAAAGGAAAGTCGTTTTAGCCTGAAAATGCTTGCGAACAGAGAGAGCTACAGCTACACAAGTGGGGTAACGGTAGAGTAAAGTGACTACGCCCGACCTAATGCAAACGACAGCAGCGCCCCTAGGGGCGAAATTTGGAAGATAGCCATTGCAAATCGAAAACGAAAAGAGATGGAACAAAATTTACAATTAGAAAGTTTTAAGAGCATCAATTAATTAGTACGAAACGACATTTGGTTCACACGGATAAGATAAATAGTCGCCTGTATACTCAAAAATGTCTTAACTCGATGAGCGACGGTTCTACTTTGCATATTCATGTTTCGTAAATGTAGCAGTGCGCAATTGCAGATTGTGACGTTCTACTGTACTGTAATGTCTGTAAAAATTTAATTTCCAATGCATTTAAAATTTCAGTTTAATCCTTTCAGGGACAGAAGAAAGAAGACTGTTCGTAAAACGATGAAATAATTGACTGACACCAGAATGTTGAAACGAATTTCTTAAAAAATAAAAACCCGTTATTTGCACTTTCATTAGAAAAACAAAATTATATTAAAATATTCTTGGTGCCTTTTCTCAATTTTAGAATTAAAATTAGGAAGCTAAACCGTCTAACCATCGCACTTGAAAGTATTAAATCTATGTCGTCGCATTGAAAAGGCTTGCAATAGACGTACCATGCTGTGAAATGTGCATGCAGAATTACTCCCACGAATACAAACATGTATCGTGAGCAATGGCGAACTTACTGAATATTAACTTTTTATCACTGTCAGACAGTTTGTCTTTTGTGTGTGTGTGTGTGATGTTATTCAAATGTATTGAGGAAAGTAGGTATTTATGCAATAAATTGTGTGTATTTCTTTATATTTCTGGCTATTCCATTCAAACGTTTACACAAAATGAAGTGCATCGAGTTCTGAGATTTTTATGTATACAGGCGAAAATTTATCTTATCCATGTAAACCAAATGTCGTTTCGGACTAATTAATTGATGCTCTAGAACTTTCTAATTTAAAATTTTGCGCTATCTCTTTTCGTTTTCGTTTTCAATGGCTATCTTCCATATGTCACCACTAGGGAGCGCTGCTGTCGTTTGCATTAAATCGGACGTAGTTCACTTTACTATCCCGTTAACTCACTTGCATAGCTGTAGCTCTCTCCGTTCGCAAGTATTTTCAGCTCAAAGGAACTTTCCTTTGCACCCTGTATAGTACATATTACGATGTCTGACAAACATTTAAAAATTATTACTATACGAGTAAATTTTGAAATGGAATAATAACTGGTTCCCCTTTAAAATGTTAAATTTTACAGCTTTTCTACATTCGAAAAATTACACAATTCACAGAAATTCACAATTTATTTCAAAAATATATTTTAAGCGAAAAAAATAAAACCGAATTCTACAGACATTGTTTCTTACCATATCGTACCGATATTTGTATAATGCACGCCAGTTGGCGTATTTTGCCGAAAATAGCTTGAAGCAACAGGATATTGTCGGGCCAACAATATACTATTATCCATGCTAATTGAAAATTCTATTTTTTTCCAATACTATTGCCCATTTTCATGCGATAACAGGTGATCACGTAAAAAGTTTCTTAAGTAAGCGCGATATAAAGATTACTTAAAAACATAAAGTTGTACTGTGTGTTTCAACAGCACATTGAAATGCCACAAGAGGTGGCCAATGTATGAAATTTTACCCTAGAACGTAAAACAAAAATAGAAGAAAATAGAAAGAAAGACAAACATATTATTTTTAAAATCCGGGTAAAATTTAAAATTAGACTAACAAGCAGGACGAGGATTGTTCAACAAAAAATACAATTGGCAAAATCGAAGCATCCGTTCAAAAGTTATGCTTGAACAAAAATATCAAAAATAGACAAAAGACTTATACATCATGGAATACCTAATGAGACGGAATACTTTGGTCTCTCTTAAAATGATGCATTTCGCAGTTTTTCTACATTCACATTATTATAAAATTCACTTTCATAAATTTCTTTAAAACGGACTGCGATCCTCTATAGAGGATATTTCTATACATACTCTATATTCTATAGAGGAGCAACACCATTTATAAATAACCCTAAAGGATTATTTATAAATGGTGATTCGTCAATTGATCGCGGAACAATGTATCGGGCATAATTCGTCGTGATACCAATAGTTGCGGCGTCAGTTCATCGTAGCGAAAATGTTTTTAACGGCGCTGATGAATTTTTTTTTTTCAGATATGTCGCTTCGACGATTTGACCCCACGACGAAATGACACCAAAAATACTGTAAAATACTGTTTAATAATTTGCTACCAAAAGATTTTTTTTCCTAGAATCATAAGCATTGAAATCAACGCTCAAGATTAAATTTAGAAAATCAAAAAACCCAACTGCGTAAAAAGTGAACTAATTAATTTCTGATCATCAATGTAAAACTATTTTTATATTACTTACCTGTTTTTTTTATTTACCTGTATTGATGGCTTTTAAGCTGTGTTTAATTGTTAGTTCCTATCTATAACAGCTGTTTTGATGAGGTCTATAGATGTTTATGATGGTTAGGAGATCTTACCAACACAACTTCCAAGTTGCGTAATATTTAAACGGAGCTTCTGACTGTAAAATAGTCAATGAAAAATCGTCTTCATTTTGAAAGATATATCCAATGATATGCCACTCAATAGGGTGCATAAAAAATATTTTCGTCTCTATCGCCATTTTTTATTTTACAGCCGCAATTTTGAATTTATTAAAACAAAACCTAGCCTATAAACATCGGACGGTTAAGACGAATCGATAAAAAGCTCATTCATTAAAATCCACCCAGCAGTTGGGATATTTCGATGGTATAAAGAAATCCACATACCCAGATACGCGTGAAACACATAACCCTTCTTGGCAGTCGGGTAATAAAAATAAAAGTTTCATCAGAGTGTTCTACAGCTTCCCTAATTAGACTTCCACTTCTAAACAACAAAACTGAAATATGTAACGTAAGTTCGAAATGATATCGTCATCCCAAAATGAGAAAATATCGCCTGTAGGGAACGCTTGTAGAACTTTATAATTATTGAAAAAGGTACTTTACCTAAAAAGAAAAGTTTTAGTATCTTGGTAGTCACGGTTAAAAATATTCTGATTGTATGCTTCACCATGTATTAATGTTTTCCTTGAAATTCATGAAGAAAATTACTTTAAAGTTTATAATATGTTCGATGTTAAATAATTACTTAATAGGAATGAGCCATTAAATATTTAGTATTTACAATTGAATTAAAACATTTAATACAAAAATATTTTCAATTATATTCCGGATGTAAAGATACCTGAAACTATAACTTTTGTTCTGATGCAAAATGTTGAATCCGGCAAAAATTAACTAGTCGGATGTGGCAATCCCAAAACTTTCTTCTATCTCATACATGTTAATATTTCCTGAAAAATAAAGCATACTAGTGCCAGTGGTTAGGTGATTTACACCAAAATCTAATCAGCAACAGCTTATGTCAAGTTGTAGCGCTGAATCTGAAGTTTAACGGCTTATTCCTGTTAAACAGTTTTTTTTAAATGTTATAAACTTTAAAGAATTAAAACTAATTAGCTTTTAAAATAAAATTTAAACTTAATTAATTAACTTTATTTATTAAAATGTTAAAATTAATAAACTTTAAAAATGTAACTAAATGAAAAATTTGCCGAGTAATTTTACCACCGTTTATCCAATTATGGAGGTCTTGGCTGTTCACGAATATCTGTTATATGATAATGATTAATTGTTAAATTTAGAAAAACAATTGTTAAAAAGAAACTAGGTTAATCCAAATACAGGAACTATAAATTTCGAGATCACTTAATCCTTTTTTAGGTGCGTTCGTAATTATATAAATACGTAGCACCTATAGTCATCGTTCGCTCCGTCTGTTTGTCCGTATATAACGGAGCAAAAACTACCCAACCGAATGGTCTGAAATTTTAAATACATAATTGTTGAAAACTTTTGTCGAGTCAATTCAAATTTTATGAAAATAGGATGTATGGTTTAATTACAGGGACAGTCAAAAGTTTTCCGTTACATTAGCCAATGGGGAAAAAATCATTTCAAATGCATTTTAATGATGTTACAGCCTTTCGAACAGAATGAAATTGATAATGCGCTTTTGAAGTGCACTAAAATATACATTCAGTACAATAATTAGTGAAAAATATGTTTATAAAAGTAGTTATTGTACGAACGCACTTCATTTGCCGCGTTTGATGTGCAATTTCCAACTTGTTATCAACTAGCAATAAAACATCTTACATTAAATTGCTAGTTATGTTATTATCATCATCATTATCATTATTACTTTCTTTTATCTTCAATAGAAGAAAGTATTGTAATCGAAATTTTTTTCGACTTCCGGTTTTAGACGGATTTACATGTTTTAGGGGTCAGAGATCCCCAAAAACATGTTTATAGAAAATGTCTGTCTGTCCGTGTGTCCGTGTGTCCGTCTGTCTGTCGCTATTGTACCATCAAAAAGTGTATGAAGTTATGCATAGAATCGAACCAAATTTTTATTTTAAGTTTTTGGCTATGGCAAGCAGATCCTCCCTGAATTTGGAAAAAAATCGCCGGTAAAGGGCGCTGTAATAGTTATTTTTGTGCAATTTTGAATATTGTACCATCCAAAAGTATATGAAGTTATGCATAGACTTGAACCAAATTTTTATTTTAAGTTTTTGGATATGCCAGGTAGGTCCTCCCTAAATTTGGAAAAAATTCGCCGGTAAGGGGTGCTGTAATAGCGATTTTTGTGCGATTTTGAATATTGTACCATCTAAAAGTATATGAAGTTATGCATAGAATTGAACCAAATTTTTATTTTAAGTTTTTGGATATGGCAGGTAGGTCCTCCCTGAATTTGGAAAAAAATCGCCGGTAGGGCGCGCTGTAACAGCGTTTTTGTGCGATTTTGAATATTGTACCATCCAAAAGTGTATGAAGTTACGCATAGAATTGAACCAAATTTTTATTTTATGTTTTTGGTTTTGGCAAACAGATCCTCCCTAAATTAGGAAAACATTAGCCGGTAGGGGGCGCTGTAACAGCGATTTTTGTGCGATTTTGAATATTGTACCATCCAAAAGTGTATGAAGTTATGCATAGAATTGAACCAAATTTTTATTTTAAGTTTATGGCTATGTCAAGCAGGTCCTCCCTGAATTTAGAAAAAAATTGCCGATAGGGGCGCTGTAATAGCGATTTTGCATATTGTACCATCGAAAAGTGTATGAAGTTATGCATAAAATTGAACCAAATTTTTATTTTATATTCTTGGCTATGGCAAGCAGGTCCTTCCTTAATTTGGAAAAAAATTCGCTGGTAGGGGGCGCTTTAATAGCAATTTTTGTGCCATTTTGAATATTGTACCATCGAAAAGTGTATGAAGTTATGCATAGAATTGAGCCAAATTTTTTGTGTTTCTTTCTTGTCATGGCATGAAGGTCCTCCCTGAATTTGGAAAAATTCCGCTGGAAGGGGGCGCTATAATTACGATGTCTGTACCATTTTCTTTATTGTACAATCGAAAAGTGTTTAAAATTATGCATACAATTGAACCAAATTTTTTGTGCATGTTTTTGGCTTTGGCCAACAGGTCCTTCTTGAATTTGGAAATATCGCGCGGTAAAGGGGCTCTGTGATAACGATTTTTGTATACTTTTCTTGATTTTTCGTAGTTCTATTGTCGATCGGCGGTTCGTGCAAAGGCGGGAACTCACTTCCTGCTAAGCTGGCTATTTGCAAACATCTGATAACAACAGAATAAGGAAAAACTATTAATTTTAACAAATGTCATGATATAGATTAACTTGTTTTTAGTTCATTTAATTGACTGAAGCAGGAATTTAAGATGAAAATCAAAATTGGTATAGTAATGAACTAATAATAATGAAGTATTAACATGTGTAACTAGTTTTTGAAATATTAAGATGTATAATATAGAAGAAAGTTTTGGGATTGGCACATACAACTAGTTTTATTAAAGTAATAATAGTATTAATATTATTACTATCATTGAAATGTTTGTTGATTTCGTAGTTTTCTAAACAATGAAAATTTGTAAATGTCTCTGAATAATATGCCGTCGAAAGAATGATTTTATTTAATAATAAGTATTTACGTCAACATTCAACATAAAAATAAAAGCTTCATCGAAGTTTTGTGCAATTTCACTGATTAGATCTCCGCTACGAAGTAAAAAAACCGAAAGGTTTCAAAACGAAATATTGCTCCAAAATGAGAAAACGACCCCCTGAAGGAACATTTAAGTTTCGCTGTTTCGGAACCGGAAGTCTCAGTAATGTAGAAAACATGCAAGATTTAATTTATTTTTATCTTATAGGTTATTATAAATGTTTATTAATAAAGAAAAATATTTTAGCAGCACATATTAAAGAGACATTTACTAACTAGAGAACCAGCTTTGGTGAAGCTCTCCCCTAGCATTAACCTGGTGTATTTTATAACCCTAATGACCAAAGTTAGTGAACCTATAAAATCTGTCTGAAAAAACAGTATTATATATTTTTTCGAATACATTTAATTGTAAAATAAGAAATTTTTAATTGTTAATTGTTAATTTCACGTCAAAAACGGGATAAGTCCCCAATTATGGTCCTACAAATTTTTCACCCGCTTCATCCTACACTATATGAACATGTTAGAAATAAATCAGGTTATGTTTTTGTTAAAGGGTCTCAGAACTGTTAAAGCTTTAAAATTTTCGAATTTTTTTTTTTTTTTTTTTAGATGTTAAACTTCTATCTTTTCTGAACATTTTTATATAATTATTTCCTTGAAATTCCCATTAGAACAGAAGTTATGGCTTTCAGAATTATACCCGCCCAATAGCTGAAGTCGCCCAATTTCTGAAACTTTGAAGTCATTTTTCTCCAAATGATGTTTTGGGGCATAACGTGCACGATATCTCAAAAACTTCTGAATATTTTTTCATGACATTTTCAACATATTTTTCATGTTAGTCTCCATAAACTGAACATAAAATTTCCTTTTTATTGTTCAAAAAAATAATTTTTAGGTGATTATACTGTTGAAATTTTCAAAATTTTAAATTAGTTAAATACAACTTTGTATTAAAAATATAAAAATGCTTTAAATACAACTTTATTTACATTCAGGGTAATTATTATAATCTGAAGTATAATTAGATACAAAAATTTCATTCTAGTTGCAAAATCTATATTGTAATCCTGCATGTCTGACAGTTTGGAGCCCCTTATAAATGCTAATTCTGCATCTTGCAATTTTTTAAATACATGAAATGAAAGAACATGCTTATATCTTTCATCCCAATTAAAATTGTGTCTTATATACAAATACATTTTAAGATACTAAATGTTGAAAATGGTCTTTTTTTTTCTTTTTTTTCAATTGTAAGCGTCCTGAGGCCCCTGAAGTTTCACAATTAATAGTATACGAATTCTGCCTTTTTTTTTTTTCAAAGCATACTATAAATATATTAGTAGTATATATGTTACCGTGAAATACCGAAATTGGAGAATATCGGCTTTCGCCGGTGAATGTCAACACATAACAAAAACATCTGTGAAAGACCGAATATTTGATTATATTCCTGTATATTCGGACCATCACCGATGAATGTCGACAAACACAGTTATGCTCTGGTGGAGGTCGAAAAGAGAAGTGGTTTTTAGCAGAGAGGCTACAATCTGTCGCCAAATTCTTTGTTCTACTTCGAGTCAGTCAGCTTTGTCAGTTTTATGCAAGGTTTGATGGTGAGCGCAACGTTTTCTTAAATTTTATTTTTTTATTCAATAGCCTAATTTATATTGAATGGATACTGCAGTGAGTCGTGACCTTTTTTTTTCTTTTTTTTTAATTAAATACATTAATTAAGAGTGAACGAGAAAACAATTGTTTTTATTTTTTTTTAAGAACAGCACTCTAAAATACTTTCTGAAGTGTTTTCTGCTAAAACTAAGTGCAGCACGCATTTTCACAATACTTACTCTGTTCGGATTGGACACATGTATTTCTCAGTTTATTTTTCTGGTATTAAATATTGAATATTTTGAAGTACTCATGATATGAAGCCGATCGCTATTCATGGAATCATGAAATTGCTATTTGACTCATTCGGGGTGAAGTGTCCCATTAACCCTTTCAAGGGCAAGTAAATGTGTTTTTCCGTAATGTTGATTTCACACCGGAATATATATAAAAAAAAAACAAAATAACAAAAAGCTATTTTATAACTTATTTCTACCAAAGTTATAAAATAAATGTCTAATTACATGTCTCTGATGCAAATCTTGTTTAAAATTAGGTGGGATATAATACATTCCACCGTCCCTCAAGCGGTTAAGAGAACACGCCTTTTCATTTAGTATTATTTTGCTTTAACCATTAGTTTTTCTATTATCTCCATGTTGTAATGATAGTATTCTAATTCTAATAATATTATACATGCGAAAGTATGAAAAGGTATGGCTGAAATCAACATTAAAACTGATGATTACATGCCTTTGAATTCATTATCCGTTACATTCATTTTTTACCTAATGTGCAGAATTTTCGCTCAATTTAATAAAATTTACATATTTTATTTTGTTTCTATGAGATAAAATAAAACTTAAATAAAATGTACTTTCAGTCAAATGTTTCAACTTACAGTTTATACATAATTGTGCAGTGCTTTCAAAATACATTTTGCGATTTCACTATTAATATTTTCAACATAGAGTAAGTATTTTTACAATATTGACGTTTTGTTAGAGATTATTACAATGTACAGCAACCTTTATGCAGCATTCACGTTTCACAACAAATATTTCCAAAGTAAACCTAATATTTTAGCAATATCTATATTTCAGTTCAAATGTTAGCGATTAGTATTAAAAAATAAGCGTAAATACCTGAATTTTTAATAATAATTTTCGCTTTGTTTAATGGCAGACTTTCATGGAATAAATGCAATGAAAATTGCCATTTAAAATAAAGTGGTATATATTTTGAATCTAGAATTTCCGTTAAATTGCCAACTCTGTTAGCAATGACTAAAAATATTGGCCATATACAACCAATATACCTGAAACAGTTTTTCGGGTAGTTAGTTTTCTAGATTTTTATAATATTTATTAACAAATAGCTATCTTCGCCTTATTTATTATCAGAATTCTTATGGCAAATATGCTATTAGGAGGAAACGGTGGCTATAAAGAAAACAGAAACACAATCATTCTTTTAAATATGTAAAATTTATAAACTTAAGTGAAAATTTTACACATTGTGAAAAAAAGATAGAGAGAGAGAGAGACATAGAATTGAATGGATAATGGATACATTACTAGAATTAGGATTCTATCATTATTCCATGGAGATAATAACAAATCTATCTGTTAAGACAAAATAATACTCAGTGGAAAAACATGATTACTTATGGGCGTCTCAGTACTCTTAAAATTGAAAAAAATGAAAAAAAGATCATTTTCAACATTTAATATCATAAAATGTATTGGATTTTAAGACGCAATTTTTATTGAGATGAAAGATGCAGAAAATCGGAATAACAGATTACGCGTACGATTACAAAATAAATTTTGCATTTAGAACGAAAATGTTGGTGCTTACTTATACTTCAGATTATAATACAGTAGAGCGCTGATTATCCGAACAAGTCGGGACCGATCCTAGTTCAGATAAATGGCCAGACGATTTAAGGGATGTTCCTGACAGTGGCGTGGCGTCCGGTCATCGCTGGATGCGGCGATGACCAAGCAATATTTTAAAACTCTTAATAAGCTTTTAAAACTCTACGATCCAGTTTTAGCAGAACATTTGGAGTTCATGTATAAGTGAAGGTAAGATTTAAAGTTTCTTTTTTGAACATTCAACCATTGAATTTTAGAGTTAATAATTTTTCACCACAAACTTAAATAATTGCGATGACCACCGAAAATTTTCACGCCACGCCACTGGTTCCTGACTATACTAAAACCTTCACACTTTATCCAGGCTTAGGACGGGCAGAACCAGTTACTGCTAGCGTGTTTAAAATCTGATTTTTTTTTTTTTTTTTTTTTTTTTTTTTTTTTTTTTTTTTACTTTTTTATCATTTAAAATTTTCTTTCTGTTTTATCATTTTCTGAACACCAGATATTATAATTTACGCAAAAAAGCTTTCGATTGTTGCTTGCTTCAAAGAAGACGTTCTTTTCAATGCTGCCCTATCTCGAATTATTCTTAAATACGTTAGTTGAATAGGATGAGGGTTCTTCTGCCGTTCGAGCCATTTCATAGCTGTTCCCAAACATTCAAAGGCTTCGTTAGGTGATGGACCTGGGTCATTTTCAGAGCATTCGTTTTCAATTTTTCAATTTCTTTTTCATGTTAAATCTCATCCACAATCTCATCATCATTAAAGAAATTTTTGAGAGAAATAGGCTGTTCGGATAAATAGAAGTTCAGTTATTTTTTTTTTTTTTTTGAGAGAGAAATAGGTTGTTTGGATAATTGGAAGTTCGGTTAATTAGAGTTCCGATAATCGGCGCTCTACTGTAATTACCCTGAACCTAAATAAATCTGTATTTAAAGCATTTTTATATTTTTAATACAAAGTTGTATTTAGCTAATGTAAAATTTAGAAAATTTCAACAGTATAATCACATAAAAAAATATTTTTTTGAACAATAAAAAGGAAATTTTAGGTTCAGTTTATACAGACTAATATGAAACATAAGTTTTGAAAATGTCATGAAAAAAATCAGGAGTTTTTGAGATATCGTGCGCATTATGCCTAAAAATGTCATTTGGAGAAAAATAACTTCAAAGTTTCGGAAACGCCGCTTCAGCTATTAAGCTGATATAATTTTTAAAGCCATAACTTCTGTTCTAAAGCGAATTTCAAGGAAACAACTATATCAAAATGTTCAGAAAGGATACGAGTTTAACACATAAAAAAATTAAAATTTCGAAAATTTAAAGCTTTAAGAGTCCTGAGACCCCTTAATAGGACGTTAGGCCCCGAATAATAAAAAAATACTTGTAAGCCGACGATGTATACAGTAATCGCACGCTTCGCTAGTGCAACCAACTTAAATGCACACCACACGGAGATAACAAAATAGGAGCACTATCACCCTCTCTGCAATTTTAGCATAAAACCAATTGAGCGCTATCGCGCTTCCGCAATTGTGACACATAACAAGAGTAGCGCTAACGCGCTTCCTGAAATTTTGGCACATAACAAGAGGAGAGCTATCGCGCTGCTCCGCACACAAACGATTAAATAATACTAGATTATTTTAACACAATTATTCTAATTGGTAAACAAATCATATTACATGTAAATTTTCCAACTGGGCGAAAAATGTCCGGACCAGGATTCGAACCCGGGACCTCCCTGGCTACATCTAATATGATTTGTTTACCAATTAGAATAATTGTGTTAAAATAATCTAGTGTAATTTCGTATCCAGCGATTTCTGGAGTTCCATTACCTGAGATTTATTCTGTTGAGCTGAACCAGGTTTCAGACCAGATGCTGTAATCTTCAAGGTTAGCTGGGTGAAAAAGTTCGACCAGAATCGTCTGGGATAGCTCAGATGGCAGAGCACTGGCGGCTTCAGCCAGGGAGGTCCCGGGTTCGAATCCTGGTCCGGACATTTTTCGCCCAGTTGGAAAATTTACATCTAATATGATTAAATAATAATTCAAAATTTGTGTAAGATAGCAATCAGAATATTCAAAATTTCGTACCAGAAAAATGTACGGCGATACCTGTGTCGAATCCGAGCCGAGTAGGTATTGTGAATATGCATGCAGCACACCATTGGATTACAGACGATTCAAACAGTTTTATTATTTAAAAATTAATGATCGAACCTGAAACACAGAGAATTAAATGCAAATTTCCGACATATTCAACATTCACCATTAGTTCATGGTGAATGTCGACATTTGCCGGTGTAAGTAAGAAATAAGGATATTTAACAAATATTTCGGACATACACCAAGCGACTATGTGAATGTTGACATTCACCGGTGAAAGCCGACATTCTCCAAATTTCGGTCTTCCACAGTAACATATATATTTCTGTTAAAATTTTTCATAATCATTGATATTTTTTAATGCAATAGAAACAAGCAATTTTGTTTTGGAGTTAAATAGAATCAAGTTTCGTATGTTTCAAATGAAATCATATTAAATGTTGCGCCTTTTGATAAATGTTGAATGAGACAATCTGCGCATAAAGCAAGCTTTTAAACTGTGAGATAATCAGGTCAGCCCATACATTTTACAGTGGAATCCAAACCACTATTCACACATAGCAAATGACAATGGAAAAATTCTATGGTAACGAATAACGGCAATTTCGAAGAGTCAAAAATGCAATTACAATCATGCAAATTTTTTTAATGAAATTCGTGTGTTCTTGAGGAAATTCTTAAACTTTTTCAATATTTTATTCTTATTATTAACTAATTTGCCGTTTAAAGTACATTAAAAAACTATTATTATTCAACTGTATTGATAAGAATAACTAAAAACTGTATTTTTTTTTTAATTCTAACTATCATTAAATTTACCAGGATATTAAAAATTTTTATACTCGCTCTTATGGGAAAAATGTTAACTTATAATCTTATAAATAAGTATTTTAAATAAAACCAGGTTTAAAATATTGCGTTAGACAAAATTTATGTTTAAACGAAATTCAGCATCATACTATCCAGAATATGACTGAACCAAATATTCTGTGTATACTTCAGTTCAATTCTGCTTACTAAAAAAAGAATGACTCATTCTTGTTAAGAATTAATTTGACTTCGAATGCGTTATACACTGTTAAAATTTTTGCAGCATTCTGGCAGGTCATTCGACCGTTTTTTTGAAAAAACGGTTTCATAACCATAATTTAACTATATTCTGACCATAAAATGGCCAGTAATATGGTCAGAATAGTGTTAAATTACGGTTGTTTTAACCGTTTTCGGAAAAAACGGTCAAATGACCTGCCATAATGCTGCAAATTTTTAACAGTGTAAACGGTAAAAAAATATTCTTCTCAAATTTCAAGATGAGCTTTGTTTAATATGAGCGAACATTGCAGTTGTTGGAAATAATAATTTACCTAAACAGAAGGATTTTACGAAAAGAAAGACATAGTTTAATCCTTTATCTACTGACGGTACTTATAAGTACCATTAAAATAACTTCTTATAAAATTGATGTAATACACCGATTAGTTGTAATACAGTTTAGAATGAGTTATATATACGTTACTTCATCTTGTTCCAAAAGCATTATTGGTTACACAAAACAAAAATATTTTTAAAAGGTTGATTTCTTATGCCTTTGCATCTTTTCAGATTTCTTGGCGTTGGAGGGAGAGGGGGGGGATTTTTTAATTCGAAAATATTTCCATATTTCTAGTGTAAGAACATTGTATTTGAACATTTCCTAGTTTTACAAAATACTAAGAAAAAGATTTAAAATAAAAGATTTGGGTGGGGTTATAAATATTGCACGAAATCCCTATAAATTAAAATTTAATTAATCTTTCTAAATCCTTCAATCCTTCTAAAATTTATTAAATGCTTATGTAAATCTTCTAGTGTAGTATAAAGAATTCACGAAAAATGCTTTAGAAGATAAAAATTTCATGAATTCATAATTCAGTACATAAAGTGTTAAGCAAAACTCTTCTTGAAACATGGGAAGAAATTATTTTATGCTTTATAATACTACATATACTATGCTTTATAATAGTAGTCGTTTTAATTCTTAACAGTAATAAGACATCCTTTTTAACATTTTCCAACAAAGTTGAAAAGTGTTTATGACTTCGGTTTGTCTGTCCGTATGGCCGTCTGGCCGTCTGGCCGTTGGTCTGGCCGCGCTCTAACTCGTGTAAATATACTCGGATTGTCCTGAAATTGTTGGCGGTTATTGACGTTTACCATAGCACGTTCCCTGTTTCAAATGAAGTTTGTAGCATGTTTAGTTGATTTACAGGAACAGTCAAAAGTTTCCCGTTGCATTAGGACCTAAGGGAAGAAATCGTTTAAAAGGATTTTTAATGATGTTACACGCATCAAACATATGAAAATTGATATGTATTTATGGAGTACACTAAAACATGCATTCTGTATAATATGCGGTGCAAAGAATAGTTATTATTCTTTTACAGGGCCACACAAAAGAATTCCGTTACATAATGATATTGGAATGGAGGTTGGAATTATTTGCGGTGTATTTTAATTATGTTAAACTATTTCTTGAAATGCTCAAGAAATATAATGAAATGTATCATATAATGAAATTGATATACGTCGCTGAGGTTTATTATAAGTAATTTCATGTATATTACGAAGTGCATAGCATTTACAGGGACACACACAAGTTTTCAGATAGTATATTGTATCAGGAGTACTGTACATTAGCGGTGACTGCTGGAAATGCATTTTTAATTATGATATGCTCATTTATGTTCTACTATATTTATGCATACTATATGGTGTGTATAAATTCTATAATTCATATACAGGGCTACACAAAATAATTTGTAAGGGTTACTGGTTATTAGCGCAAATTGGTTAAACGTGGTTTTTAATTGAGTTATGCATTTTTACGCTGAACTGCATTTAGTTTATTAAAAAAAGTTTGTGATTTTGGATAAAATGATATACAGGGTCACGCAAAGAATTGGATACATATCGTCAATGGATGATAATTTCTGGAAATGTGGCTTCAGTAGTTTTAAGATTGTTTTAGTTTGAATTAAATTTTAGCTAAATAGTGGTGTGTAACAAAGGTACTAGGTAAATTACAGGATTGTACACAAAAGTATTCAAGTATTTTTTCAATTAATTGTATAAATTGCTGAAAGAGAAATTTTAACCTGTTATACGTTTTCTTGCTAAACTAAATTTTCCTATTATATGGGATATATATCAACATACAGATCAAATACAGGGCTGTTCAAAAGAATTGGAATACATATTTGACTATGGGCGGTAACTACTGGAATCAGATTTTTAAATGTTTACTTAGTTATCTTATTTACCTTATTTCCCTAAGTAACGAAGTTTCGTTAAAACTTTCAGGGAATGTTGGAAAGTGTTTCATAATCTATGCTGTACGCATGATTTTTCTTACTTGTTTACATTAGTGTTTAGAATTGAATTGAAATATACTTATTCAGGACAGTCTGATGCTGAATTTCTTTTGGACATAACTTTTGTACAACGTACAATTTTGAATCTGGTTTGCTTTAAAATTACAAATTAATCCTATTTCCATACAAGTGAATAAAATATATTTAACTATTCTCGTAGATTCAAAGATAGAGAGAATTTAAAGAAATATGGTAGGCAGATGTTTTCATTAATACGTTCGCATTATTTATTGTATTATAAGTATTGTAATTATTATTGTTGAAATGTGGAGTTCAATTGGAAGTTGTTTTCCAAACATTGAAACGCAGTAAATGTCTCTTTAATAATATGCTACCAAAAGAGTTTTTTCTTTAACAGTTTTCTACAACTTCACTAATGAGACTTCCGGTACGCAACAGCGAAGTTTATATGTTTGACGAGAATTCAAAGCGAAATCCTGATGCCAAAATGTGAAAATGACACCCCGAAGGAACGAAGGTAAAAGTTGTTGTTGAAAATGATAATTTAGCTAAGAAGAAAAGATTTCGTGTTTCGTGTGTCGCGAATAAAAATATTCCGATTATATGTTTCGCCAAGGATTAAGCAAAGTTTTCCTTCAATCCTGGAGAGAAAGTTTCTTCAAAGTTTATAACGCATTCAAAGATAAGTTTATGTTTAGCTGGGGAAAAAACACTGTAAACTATAAACTTTGGGATTGCTTTTCTTTGTTTTTTTTTTCTTTGTTTTTTTTTAACAGTTAACATCAAATTCCTAATCAGATAATATTATTCAAAAAATGTCAGATTTATGTCTATTATGTTTGTTATCGATTATGTTTATTTACATGTTAGTATTGTCGTAAATAAGTTAGTGATTATAGTTAACGCTATTGTGATTTCTATTATTCTCATTATTGCCGAAACGTCAGTGAAGGCTTACTGTGGAGACACGAAAAGTTTTGATTTCCGTTTGTCTGTCTGTCTGTCTGTCTGTCTGTCTGTCCGTCTGTTCCGCGATAACTGCCTCAAAAAGCATCCGATCGGCTTGAAATTAATGTGGCATGTTGATGAGGTACTCGGACTTAGCTGTATGGTTTTTGGTTAAATTTGGTTCATTCGTTCGGGAAATATAGAACATTTTATTTTGCTCTGTAATGCTTTTCAATGGCAAGTCAGACGATTTTCAAATTTTCATTTGTTGAAAGAAATGGCTCATATAAAAAATGGATTTAAATGGTAAATTTTTTATGCTGAAATTTTTAAATTCCTATTAGTTTGCAATTTTATCAAAACATTTGTCAGAGCTTTTAAATTAGGTGTATAACTTATGATGGAATTTTATACATGTGTTCGAATAATATAAAACATTTTATTTTATGAATTTACTTATATTTCATTTTTTTTCTTTTAACCGTTGCGTAGCAACTATATCTCATCTAAAAATATCATAAATGTGAAAGTATGTATGGTTTTTAAAGTCAAATCGAAGTTAAAAGGAATGAATTAATGAATGCCTTTGTATAGATATTTGCATATAGATTGATTTAAACGCAGAAATGAAAATAGTATTTATATACTATATAGAATAATATCTTTATTTATGTATTCAACTATTTTGATTATAAAGGGAAAAGTTCGTTAATTTCATACAGAATAAACTGACATTATTCTATTAAACTTTATAAACTTTATTGTTGCCAAAAAAAAAAAAAGGGAATAACAATTTCTCCCAAAGAGTTCATTTTAATTTGTAAGATTTTCACGTGCAAAGGGAAAATGCAGCAAATTACAAATAATAAAAAAGATAAATAGGACAGGAATGAATATATATAAACATTTCACACCAAATACCACCTAAATTAATTTTTGTAGTGGTATTTTCCCACACTACGAAGAAAGATTCCTCGATTTACACGATTTTACTTGGCCTTCCTTTTCTCATTGGTTGCGATTTCATTTTCGCAATTGCGTATATTAATTGGCACAGAATTTTACATTTTTATGACCGAGGTATATGTAAGGCCATACAAATAAGAAATTCCGTATTGTTTCCTATAAAATGTGATAAAGTGTTGGTTAACTATATATGTTTCTATTAAGAGGAGCAGGGCTGCCAAGCCTCCGGCGTTCTGGATACCAGTATTTTAATACAAAAAATGTTACTTTATTTAATTGAAACATTTGTGCGATTTAAAAGAACAACATTTTCTGTAAGGTAATAGTGTTGTGCAAAAAGCCTGAGACTTGCCATGTCTGGTGGTGAGTGAAATGTTTTATTTAATGCATTTATCTCTATTTTAATGCTACGTGAACAACGTCCCGTGTAACAGCTTGTAGAGTGTAAAATAAATTATTAAAATAATCCCTATTACGAAAAATGAAACAAAATGCCCGGCTAAGGGAAATAAAAGGTTAGTTAACCTTTCGTAATTTGACCTGAAAACAGGTGTGCATCAAATTTCAACGGTGTTTGTAACATCACGATTTTAAATTAAATGTGGATACTATTAAAAGGCTATCACAAAAAATACTTAACGGCGCCATATCACGTTTATCTATTTAGTCAATTGGAAGTGGACACGATGATGAATTATTAACCGTTAGGTTTAGAACTCCCCCTACTTTAGGGTGATTTTAGTAAGTTAATGCTATCGAGTACATTTTTAGATATTTAGATTAGATCTTAGATATAAATATTGCAGAATGGTAATCAAAATTATTATTAGATTTCTAAATTAGATGTCTCAGTTTACATTTCCAAAAGTTCTTTATCCATTAGATACAGATGTTTGTGGTTAGCAGGCAAGTAAATACTTCTGTATGGATATTAGGATAACGTAAAATTCTTGACCAAATTGTTGATTATCCTTATAAATCGCAGTGTAAAAATGAATCTAAGATATAGGATAATCATTAACTCAATCAATAGAAAATTACAAATGCAAAATAAATTACACAACGGGGGATTCAGGGGGGGGGGGCACCCCCTGAAGAAATTTGCTTAATTATATAAAAATTACTAGAATAAGTAGCTCGTGAGAATTTCAGAATATCATTACATAACAACGTGTTTAATTTAACGCTTCTAATGTCTGAAACCATCGAAATATTTTTTTCTCCTTCTATAAATGTTTGTGTAATTTAAAAGTTTAAATTTTGTTTTTGTAGAAAGATTAATATTAAGCAAAATTTGCTAAAAACAATAAGTTGCAGAGATGACGTTGAGGCTCTTGATCTGCAGATTTACTAGTTTTTATTCATATTAATATTATTACTATATTAATTTATAGTAGGGAGGAGTAGTACACAGTGAGACGAAAATTATTATTACTTAACGAATGGCGATGATTTTTATTCTATTTAAAAAAGTTTTGCTATATCTTTAAGCTACACAAATACGCTAAACATTAATGTATAAATGGTTTCAAAAATGTTGTTTATAAAAGTACAGAAGCAGCATAACGGAGTATCGAAAATTGTGTCACTGTGTACCACATGTGGTACACAGTGAGGCAATGTGTATATTATCATAAATCAGATATTTTTACACTCAATCAATAATTTTCTGCAGTTTATGATTTCTAATTAATATTTCTATATTTTCAAAATATTAAAAATATGAGCCTCGGGAAAACAATGGCAGACCATGGGCTACCTTCATGCAAATTTTCAGCCTCTTACGTTTAGTAGATTTCCCTAGCCATTGCACGCCCACACACACACAGAAAGAGAAAGAGAGAGAAAAACATTCTTTTATTAATAACTAACTTTTTTTAACATCAGAACCACCTAGTAGGTACACAATGAGACACGTCGCACTGTGTAGCACAACTGTGTGTCTCACTGTGTACTTTCGTTAGGTTGTAACCCAATGGATGCCACATCTGTTACATCAATTTCATCGATTTAAAAAGTTCATGTCGTTTTGTCGAAACAGTCTATTATTATACACTAGGGAATCGTACCCGGGCTTCCCGGGTTAAAGAATATAGGTGAATGTATTTTTATTTTAATTGAAAACTAATAATTTTTTTATATGCAATAAATTTTTTAGATTGCCCACTACATTAAAAAAAGTATTTTTCATATGGAAATACGAATTATACAATCAAATAAATTTTTGAAATTTATCAAAAGCGATATTTTCTTATTAGCCGCATGGTAAGAGTTATTTGACCAAGATTTTGCTACTTATGGCATCCTTTTATATTCTGATAATTTCAGAGCTTATACAGGTCTGTTAAATTTGTGTTTTATTTATATTATTTTATATATTTATTCATAGGGAAGGGTTTTTTTAAATGAATATTAGACCTAAGAAAATTATGAACTCTTTATTTTGTTTTAAGGGGAAATGGATTAATCTTTCGTAATCGAGCTCCGCGTGATTAATTATAATAAATAAAAAAATATTTCATGCTTTAAAATTGTTTTTAAAACTATAGACAATCAGTAAACTGAGATGAACTTTGCTAACAAGTTCCATTTGAAAAAAAAAAAATCCTATTTGGTGATCTAAAAATTTAAATTGTACGATTACAAATATGTTAGATTTGTGTTTTTTCAATATTATTCTTTTATTTGTTTATAAAAGGAGTATTAATTTTTTTAATTTGTCTTTCACAAATATATTAGATTGGTGGTTTTTTTTATATTATTCTCTTATTTGTTTATAAAGGAAGTATTAATTTCGTTATGCAAAAATAGTCACAAACAAATGCTGAAAAATGTTTGTTGCTTTATGTGCAAAATGTTTATTATTATTACGTATTGAAACCGGCACGTGATAAGATAAACTTTTTAAAAAAATCATGGGTACTTTTCGGTTAGCCAGGCGCCAGTGTTATATATACATATCTATATACATACATATATGTAAATATACATATATATTATATACATATGCACATATTGTCCACACATATATATATATGTATATATACATACATTTATGCATACATATATATGTATATATAACACTGGCGCCCGGCTAACCGAAAAGTACCAAATCATGCTTAAACATTATCTTAGAAAATATAATACAACGGTCAATTAAGATACAGTTTTTAAACAAATTTCATTTGAAAGTAAATTTTTTCCCTATGCGACGAAAATTGAAAATGTACGATGGTCAGAAGATTAAAAAATTGCAGTAGCAAAAATTTCAAGACAGAAATTTGATCGTGAAGTGTTGCCATTCGCAAAATGACGTCAGCGTTACGCACAGGTACGCTCCTTCTTTATAATATAGATACTTAATCAGTAAAATATAATAAAGATCAGTTATTAGGATGTGGTTATCAATTGAGGCTCTTATGATTGGTATTCCTGAATGAAAAACAGCAATTTTCACCATCACAAAATTTGCATGCGTACTTCTCATTCATCATTTAAAAAAAATTGTACTTTGTTTGATCATTTAAAAATCATTTTAACTCAAAACTTGAAGTCAAGATTGTCATCAACATCTTTTATGTGAACAGACGCACTCTTTACTTGAGATTCTAATAGCAATTCCGGAGAGTAAAAATTTCCGTTATTTATGGTTTTTAGACGCATTTGTGTCAAAATTTTTAGTTTTATATAAGAAAATGATCGTTTTCTTTTAAATATGACTTCATTTTCACTTAAATAAGCATTTCGCCTAGTGTCTGAAATTTAGTATCAGTACACATGCAGAAGGAAAACCAATATAGAAAATTTATGCGGAAAAATACGTGTTTTCAAAAGCAGTATGTTACTTTGCGTTATTATGCCCCTAATATAATATTCTGCTCCTAATGAGATATTGTGACACAACACTCTATACAACAATTTTTATCAACAATTTTGAATTTTTATCAGAAAATAGCATGAATAAAGATAAAAATACCTCATTATTTCTCTCTTGTCTGCAATAATGAAAGGTATCTAATTTTCACCATTTTGAAGCAATTTCATAAAATGCTTTTAAAATTAAAATATAAAAGTGAGATATTTAAAAATCAAACAAACAAATAAACAAACAAATAGTGCCACATCTACCAATGAAGAGCTTTCAGTTTAAAAAATATATATATATTAGTAAAATTGGTTCAGCAGAAAGATCCGGGCAGATGACTAAAAAACACTTGTTTCTTAATATAGATTATATAAAATTAGGAAAAATTAAATTAAGCAAAATATGTTATTTTGATATAATTATAGTAGAATGTCCTAAAAAATAGCATTAAAATTTTATTATTCAAGAGAATTTTGGACAAAACTTCAAGAACATATTATGTTAAACCACGAATTATTTGGTTGCTTGTCTGACTCGGCGAAGCAAATCCATCCAGGCGAGAATCATCAATTTCTGTAATATAAATCGCTATTATTTGCATGTCACCTCTCTTTTATAAAGATACTCTAAATTTTTGTGAAACATTGCGTTTTATCAGTGCGTGATTTCGATTACATTATTTTCAAATTGAAGCATTTTAACCTGTGAAGAATTTCAAAGCAGCTGGGTTGTGAAAATGACGCACTTCTAAAAAACATAATTCAGGTTTAAGAATTAAAATACATGCTTTTTTATAATATGACGTCATTTGAATCTAAACTTCGTCTATGGAAAAAGATGCATATGACGTTATTATCACGGAATAACAGACAATATTCTTGACATAGCCCACATTTTAATTTCAACTTTTTTTTTCGGGTTTTATGTGAAAATGGCAACATAAACATACAGTATTTCCTATTTTTGACAATTTTCCGTTTACTTTCAAAGATTTTCAATAGAAATCGGGTACTTTTGTTGCCACGATAAGAAAAATGGTATTAAAAACTACAAAAAAATTAATATCTCAAAAATAAATTGAGGTACAGCTTTCAAACAAATTGCATTTAAAAGAGCATTTTTTTCCTTATACGACGGTGTAAAAATTTAAAATGTGCGATGTTTAGAAGTTTAAAAATTTGCAGTAGAGAAAATTGGAAAAGCAAAATTTTATTTCAAATTTCAAAATGTTGCCATTCGCAAAATGACGTATGCGTTACGCACAGATATGTTTGTCCTTTATAATATAGATAGCTATGTTTGGTTAAGTAAATATATATCATATTGAAGGAAATAAACTCTAAAATAGGCATTTATGTAACTTTAACCATTATAAAAGAAAGAATTGTTTACTATTTTGTCGGACGTGCAACTGAAGTGTCGAAACTACATCCACGTGTTGCATAAGATGTAGTCGTTATGTGTGTGTACCAGCTTGAAGAAAAAGTTACAATTATATGTCAAAGTGGCTGCTGTCTTACTGTGTACCATGTCTCACTATAGACTACTCTCCCCTACAGGTAAAAGTGAAGTTTTTCAGAGACAACTGGTGGCCATTCGCCGAAATTTGGGAAGAAATTCCTTTTGGCGTTGAAAATGAAGATAAGATGAACCCCCCAAAAATTGAAGTTGTTTTACCATTTGGAGGGGGGGGGGGGCAAGGGGGCATTTTAAACCAAGGAGGAGGGAAAACTCAACTTCTTTTAAGTAGATCAAACGGGACATCGTTTATTATGTAATTTTTAAATCTGAATCGAATGACACCATCCGCAAGTCGGTCATTTTTTACAAAGTTTCGGCAGATTTTACGAATAGAAGTCGAAAATTATACTTTAGTTCAATTTAATAGGGTTTTACAGGAATAACTGGTGTGTCATTCACGAAGATTTGGAAAGATTTGTTTTGTCATTAAAAATTTAGATTCGACGAGTCCCTAAAAAATAAAGTTGTTATAGTGTAGTTTTAGGGTCAAAAATGACTTTTGAAATTGCGGTTGGAAAGTGGAGCGACTCAACTTTTTTGAATAGGTGGAGTGAGGTATGCGTTACCATGTATTTTTTTATTTGGAATCGAATGACACCATTTGAAATTTGATACAATCAATTGTTACAAAGTTAAGGCAAGTTTTCTGAATAAAAATTTCATAATTATAGTTAACATTCATTCAAGTTATTAATTAACGTTAATTCATAAAAACTGTCATTCTGCATGAGAGAACAAAACTTTATTTTACTTATTTTAAGTCCAGAAATTCGATAACCTTGAAAAAGACTCATTTGATCCTGATTTATATTACTGCTATTTCGAGAACATTTAATATGTAAAAAAGTGGGGAAGGATTGTACTTTGTGCCAATATATTAAGAAAAAGAAACAACGTATAAGGGCACAAATAAAATGTGTTTAAAAGCATACAGCTGTTTCAAAACCACTAAGGTTTCCTCATCAGTGCTTAAAGTAAAAGTTAAATTAAAACTAAAACATTGTGTAAAAAGGGGGGAGGTGGACAGAGAGTCAGAAAAGCGTACCTTTTAGCTCTACTGCCAACGGTGAAATGCGACATACGGCTGACAAACAGCTACGGAGTTGATCTCACGCGCATATTCAGGGAGACCAATCAAAATCACCCAATTGCTCTGGAAGAGTCCAAACTTAGAAGGAGAAAAAGGGAGGGAGGGAGTAGAGGGAATTATAGAAAATTAAGCCCTATCTTTGAAAAATTGGGCGTACTGGATAAATCGTTAACTAAACTGTTTGAATTTTTCCATATGTGATAAGCTTCCCAGAAGTCCAGATCATAGATTGAAGCACATTTCTGTACAGCCTACATAATACAGAAATGTACTTCAATCTATGATCTGGACTTCTGGGAAGCTTATCACATATGGAAAAATTCAAACAATTTATTTAACGATTTATCCAGTACGCCCAATTTTTCAAAGATATGGTTTAATTTTCTATAATTCTCTCCACTCCCCCCCCCCCTTTTTCTCCTTCTAAGTTTGGACTCTTCCAGAGCAATTGGGTGATTTTGATTGGTCTCCCTGAAAATGTGCGTCAGATCAACTCCGTAGCTGTTTGTCAGCCGTATGTCGCATTTCACCGTTGGCAGTAGAGCTGAAAGGTACGCTTTTCTGACTCTCTGTCCACCTCCCCCCTTTTTACACAATGTTTTAGTTTTAATTTAACTTTTATTTTAAGCACTGAAGAGGAAACCTTAGTGGTTTTGAAACAGCTGTATGCTTTTAAACACATTTTATTTGTGCCCTTATACGTTGTTTCTTTTCTTAACATTTAATAAGTTTAATATTTTCCAATATGATTCTTTTGAACGTAAAAGAAATTTAATAAAGTTGTGCAATCGCATAAAGTATAACTTTGGACATTTTATTCATAAAAACTGTCGTAGCTTTGAAACAAGGGATTGTATCGAATTGCGAATGCTGTCATTCGATTCAGAATTTAAAAATATATGGTAAGCAATACCTCACTCGACATGTTTAAAAAATCTTGAGTACATCCCTTGAGTTAAAATGCCCCCTTTTGACTCACAAAACCATAATAAATTTGGTGGGACTCATCGGATCTTCATCTCTAGTGCTAAAACGAAATTCTTCCCAAATTGTTTTGAATGGCCAACAGTTGTTGCTTTAACAAACTATTATCCTGTATTAAAGTAGCATAGAAATCAACGTTTGAAATATATAACAAGTCGGAAATTGCTCGTCAAACGTGGCAAATGAGGTGCGTTCGTACTATAACTAGTTTTATAAATATTTTTTGCACCGCATATTGTACTGAATTTGTATTTTAGTACACTTTCATAAGTGCATATCAATTTCATTCTGTTCGAAAGGCAGTAACATCATTAAAATGCACTTGAAATAATTTTTCTCATTAGCCTTAATGTAACGGAAAACTTTTGACTGTCCCTGTAAATAAACTATGTATCCGATTTTCATAAAATTTAAAATGACTCGACAAAATTTGGAAGCAATTATATATTTAAAATTTCAGACCATTCGGAAGGCTGTAACATCATTAAAATGCACTTGCAATAATTTTTTTCCCATTGGCCGTAATGTAACGAAAAATTTTTGACTGTCCTTATAATTAAACTATACATCCGATTTTCATAAAATTTTAAATGACTCTTCAAAATTTTACAGCAATTATATATTTAAAATTTCAAAACATTCTGTTGGGTAGTTTTGCTCTGTTATATGCGGACAGACGTACAGACAGACGGATTGAACAACGACTATAGGTACTACGTATTTATATAATTACGAACGCACCTAAAAAAAAGAGTTCCCTACAACTTCACTAATTAGATTTCCAGTGCGAAATGGCTAAAATGAAATGTCTAACGACAATTCAATATGAAATCTTGATACGAAAATGTGCAAATAATACCCGGAAGGAACGTAAGTAAAACCCCTCAATTGTTGAAAAGGAAAATTTATCCAATTTTATTATTGATTTTACAGGGATGATTCTAAATGATTCATCGGGTTTCAAAACACTGTGTATTGAGAGGTATACAACCTACAAAGACGGTCGATACATGACAAGATACATAGACTCACTAAGTTTAAAAGCCAGCCTCGTGACTCGCGTACAGGAACGCGTCACTGCTGCTGTGCCATTGACAGAAACATGCTATTGAACGTATGGACGGAACTGTATTACCATTGGGAAAAGTTCCGAGTCACTAAGGGTTCACATATTGAATATTTGTAGTATGTACCAGAAACTTGGTGAGTGTATGCCCCTTTTCGCTTATCACCCCCCTTTTTATACGCCGTATACATGTAATTAAACAGTCTTTTTAAAACCTGATGAATCATTTAAGATAACCCTATATATTAAATTTACCCAAGATTTCGTGTTTTGGGAGCTGCGGTTAAAAAATATTCTGAATGTATGTTTCGTCGTGGATTAATGTTTCGTGGAGGATTTTTCGTTTTCCCTGAAATATGATGGGAAAAAATATTTTAAATGTTATACGTAATTAAATGAGTGATTAAGATAAAATCAATAAATTCTTCTTCGTTATTTAGTACAAAATTTTAATCTATGCAGAAAGCATTTTGTCCAAATGTATAATATATATGATTCAGGATTTCGTTTTAACATAACTTTTCTTCTAATGTATACCCTTAAAGCAAGTTTCATTTAAAATGTAATGAATTCTGATATGTGTATATAAAAATATTTCGTTTATTTTTTTATTATTATTTATTGAAAGATATATGGCCTCTTAAACCTAATGTATATCCTTAAAGCAAGTTTCGTTTAAAATGTTATGAATTCTAATATGTGTATATAAAAATATTTCGTTTTTTTTTCTCTATTGAAAGATGTGTGGCCTCTTAAACTTTTTTTATCAATTTGATACAAATTGATAAATAGCAGTTTTTAGCATATATGTAGCAGCGATTCAAATGACATTTTTCATCATAAGATGGAACTTATTTCTGCTAAGTATGCAGAAAAGTAAATTGTTATTATTATTATTATTAACGGGATCACGATCACCATCATTATTGTTGTTTTGTTATTTATTGAAGCGTGTTATTCTCTTGATAATAGCTTTTAAAATTGTTAAGAATGGAATAAGGTAAGTGATTATTAATATTGTTACTGTTATACAGATTTATTGAAATATTTAGCTCGCTAAATAATAGTTACATAAATTGTTGCATATAAAATAATGTAAGTAGTTTTTAATATTATTATTATTAAACTAGCCACCCTTGGCGATCACTTTGGTCTCCCTCAAAATTTATGTTTGGGAAAGCATGCTAAGTATTGTATCATGTTTCTTCTATTCCTAATTTAATTTACTTGGACTCCCTTAAATATATAATCCCAAGCTGGTATTAGTTTTTGTTGCTTAAAATATCTCAATTTGTTAATTTTCTGTAAGCAAGTAAACCCTATTGGTTTACAATAGAAGTGTATGGGAATTTGGTGAAATATTAGAGATATAGCCAATTTGGCGACAAACTTGGCGTCATTTGGCGACAGAACAGGCTCCCCCCTATTGTAACCCTTCCTTATAGGTATGGTGTTGCATTAAATGCTGCTCAATAACTAATGAGATGCATTTCATTCGGGCGTTGCCATTAAACAATTTACATTTAATCGCGAATTCTGTGCCACGTACGATAGTCTAATATATATATATAGATGTTGGTATTATTATTAATAAAATGTATCCTTAGCAGTCATATTGAAAAAATAAATTCATTAAATGTCTCTTTAATAATATGCTGGTAAAAGAGTTTTTCTTTAATAATACTCATCAGATTAATTCGTGCGGGATAAAAGTAAAAGTTTCATCAAAGTTTTTCCCAACTTCACTAATTAGACTTCGAAACAGAACAGCAAACTTGAAATTGTAATGAAAGTTTAAAACGCAAATCTTCCTTACAAAATGGAGAGAACAACTCCCGGAAGGAACGCTGATAGAACATTTCAGTTGTTGAAAAAAAATAATAATTTACCTAAGAAGAAAAGATTTCGTGTTTTGGAAGTTTACGGCTAAAAATATTCTGATTGTATGTTTCGCTGTGCATTAAACAAAGTTTTCCCTGAAATCTGGGAAGAAAATTGTTTTAAAGTTTTTAACGTATTCGAAGATTAAATAATTACTTAACAAGAATGACTCGTTCTTTTTGTTGTTGTTGTTGTTGTTACTTACATTCTAAATATAGATAGATAGAAAGAAAGGTAGTAATAAATAAATAGAAGGCTATCATGGTTAACACGGCAAAACGGAGTGGTTTTGCTAGTCTCTCTCAATATATATAAGTGAAAACTTCTGTGTGTGTTCCTTATACAAATCTAAAATTTTTGGCTGATTTTTACGACATGTGACATACATACGTTTTAGAAGCGGGGAAAAATTACTGGTTACTTTGCAAATTTCCCAGACTATGCTTCATTCCTATTTCAACTACTTTCCATAATTCATCTTTATGCAAATCATTTTTTTTTCAAGGTTCAATTGCAATTATTTTTCTTTCCTGTCATCACACCTGAAAAAGGAATAGCAGAATTTAAAAAATAATAACAATGTATGGACATGGACAACCACAGTTTCGTAAATTACGCATTTAAATGATTCCTTCTTCAAAACTGTCTTTATACTTTATTACACTTACAAGGAGAGGACACGCGCTTGGGACACAGAATCCGACGACCTTTTGTGCAATGGTAGAATATTGTTAGTAGATAAACACGTTACAAAGATAATGCGCAATATGTAAGGGGGTCTTAAAAAACAAGCCCCAAAGTCACCTAACTTTAGTACATAATCGGATAACATAACTGACGCTTTAGTACATAATCGGGTAAATTACGTAAATTTCTGAGCGGCCGAATGGTACAGTTGGCAGAGCGCCAGACTTTTAAATTTTCACTTTCGAAATTTTGTTGGTTCTATACCCCGACAAGACTTTTTATCGCTATGAATTGTGTCTTCTAAAATACAGTCTTCAATAATTGTAAATTTAGAAATTTTGCACTAGACATGTTTTTTTTTTTCATTTTAATTACGACTCTACACTAAAGAACTACGTCTAATTTCCGCAAAACTTTAAAAACAAAATGCCATACTCACTCGGTCCGCAGCACACGGCTGTTAAAAATGTAACACAAACAAGAGTAAACTTTCTAATCCCAACCTGTTTTTTAATAGCGCACATATTTTACTAAAGACCAACTTTGCAAATCAACGTAATTAATAAATATATTAATGCCCATGAAAAGATTTTTTTATTGGCAAAAAAAGTTGTTCTAATTCCAAACACAAGATCCCGAGATAGAAAAAATACATTTTTTCAAAATTAAAATAAAAAATCGAAAAGTTATAAAACTTTTAAATTGTTAAGTATTAAAAAGATTAAATTAAAATACCATATTTTATTTTATGCAGCACTTTTTAATTGATTTCGCTGGTAAGAATAAAGGTTTATTCGTATTAAAAACTATAAATAAATGTGAATAAAATGAAAAAAAAATCCAGCTTGAGGAATTCAAATTATGTATTTTTTTTCTTTTTTTACTTTTTATTAGATCCATAAAATTGCATTTATTCCGTAAATAAATAAGTACATATTTATGCGCACGTATTTATGCATGTACGTATATATAAGTATATATAAGTACATGCGTACATACGTACATAAATACGTCTATATAAGTACGTATTTATGCATGTTTTTATTTATATTTAGCTTAAATTTAAATAATTATATATATATGTATTACTATTTTTTTTATTATTTATTTATTTTGCAGTTAAAAAATAATTAATCATTATTTTGTCTCTGGGAAAGAAAAAAGAAAGTCTTGTCGGAGAATCGAACCCACTAAGATTTGAAAGCGAAAATTTACAGGTCTGGCGCTCTGCCAACTGTACCATTTGGCCGCTCTGGAAAGTGTGTAATTTAGCCGATTATGTAGTAAAGCACCAAAATTGGGTAACTTTTGGGGCTTTTTTGTAAAGACCATTATTAATGTATCTTACCATATGCAGTGGATTTGAGTCTTCCCTCTCCCGGGATTGCACTTATGCTCTAAAGTGAAAGTTGGGTTCCCGGGGCGGTCATCCCTGTCATCCCTGCATATTGCACTTTATCCTTGTCATGTGTTTTACTAACTATACTCTATCATTAAAAGGGTCGCCGGATTCTGTATCCCCAACATCGTGTCCTCTCCTTCTTAATAGAAAAGATTATCGCACAATAGATATGTAATTTTTTTAATTAAATTCTAATGGATTTTTTTAAATAATACTATAGTTCTTTGTTATAGGGGATTTGGCGCTTTACCGAAAAGCTTGACACAATCCGGGCTTCATAAGGTGAGATTTGTAGGCAAATGACATAAACAGCTGCGAAAACAATCCTGATTGTAATGGAATTGCAACTATGAACACATCCATTTAACTGTAATAGCATGAGTCTGATTTTGTTTTAAGTTTCTATTGTTTTTTATGGGTGTTATTTATCTTTATTAAAGATGTATGCTATCTAGCTTAGACTTAAAATCTTAACATATATCGTAATATGGTGTGAAAAGTAAAACTTAACATTAAGTTTGCTTTAAATTTCGTAAACGATAATCTCAAGTAAATACAAATGAGTGAAACCGAGATACCTCCTCCAAAGCCTTTACTATTTACAGTGGATTCTCAAGAATAATGCGAAGATTAGGTACAAGGTTTTCATTGGTATGCTTCTACAGTTCAACTTGACAAGAAACAAAACAATGCTGAAATCCCTACATTTATCACAATTATTGGTCGTGGTAAGTTTTTAAAACTTTTGGTTTCATTGTAAAACAATATATGTAACATTACTCAATAAAATTGGTGGCAGCAATTCTGCCACCATTTAATGGGGTAATTCATCCTATATAACTGGTGATACCTTACACTAATTTGTAATATTACATCAGTTATATCAGTTTAAATTGCAACACTATATAAGTTAATAAAATACTCCATAAAGTTACGTAAGTTTTTTACAGTGTTGAGTGCCAATCAGTAAGAAAATTTGTAGATTATAAAAGGTAAGTTCATCGAATATCTCACTCCTAAAGTTAATTAGACTATTGAACGTTATAAATTCAATCAATTGTGACAAAAGCAGGATGAATTATTTAAAGATTTTTTTACAAGGATTAAAATACAAACATCTCCCTGTAAGCTAGGAATTATGAAAAGGAAATTGCTTCATGATACAAATGTTGTCGAGAGCGAACTAACATCGGCGCACACGATATGAATTCACATATGCTACATGTTTCTACACCATGTCGACCAACACGACACTCGTAAATCGTGTGGTGATTAAAAAGGGCATAATGTAAATTAATTCATTGTGCGTGCGCCGATACCGATTCGCGACAATCGTGTGCAGTTTATCTGTATCATTTCGGTGAATGAAAAAGTGCCCTTACGGTAATCGAATTTATGGAACAGGTAACTTTTAGAAAAAAAAAATGTAAATGACCTCAAGTCATTCGTTCCTAACTTATTTCAAATATATTTTCTTGTTGCACACCAGTTAGCGTATTTTAACGAGAGTGACTTGGCACAACCAGATATTTTTGTGGCAATATTTTATTGTTATCCACATCAGCTTTAAATACCAATGTCACCAATATCGCTCATTTTGTTGCTCAGTAGACGATATTATGTTAAACTTTTTTACATGTTTCTGTAAAAAGACAATACATGATATGACGACTATTTTAAAAACATAAAATACTTTTGTACATCTTAACAATACATATAAAATTCATTACGATTGGCCAATTTTTAAGAAAGTTAAAGCTATAAAGTCAAAACAATACAAATAAACCAGTCGGTAGATTTGGTGTAAAAACATGTAAGTATATAAGAATGCATATTATGTGCGCCGGTATTGGCTGCAGACAATCTTGTGTTATGTATCGGTGTGTCGATGAATTAAAAAAAGGTTTCTCTGATCTTTAGTCGATTTCATTTGATGCCTGAAAAATATTAGTTTCTTATGCTTACAGTTTCATCAAAACAATAGTTCATGCGTGAACAAGAACGTGTTTATTTTATTATATACTACCTTTATTCAAACATATATTGCTTCAGTTTTATGATGTGCTTTAATCCGCAATCTCATTTATGTTTTTATGAAAATGCAAATATATTAAAAACTAAAAAAAAAAAGCTTTCCGAGTATGTGATTTGTTTTTCTTTGTATATATGTCCGCTTAAAAGATACGGAAAAAAATCCCGCAACAGAAGACAAATTATTTTTATATTTTATTCTAGTTTCGGATTAAATTATATATTCCCTTTGAAAACTTCATCGACTTTTTAGTCTAAAAGTAGAAACTTATCAAAGAGATTTTGTATTTTAAAAAATCTAAAAGACAGAAAGGGAAATAAATTAAAAGTAATTTATCTTATAACAGCGAAATCAAACCTGATAAAGACAAAAAGATAAGATAACATCTTTTTTTTTACTCCATAAATCTTACTTATTTGCTTAAAACGTTTAAGATTTTACTTGTAAATTTAGTTTATTTATTTGAAGAATAACTTAATTTTAATATTAAAATAGCATCATGCTATGTCGTATTTCGGTTCAACTTTTCGTATTTGAAAGCGATAACTTTGGCACATTTTTAAATTAAAATAAAGAAACACTAATTAGGGTATAAAATGTATTATATTCCTAATAGCACAGTCTGTAGGTGTAACCTCAGTGTAACGTCAAAAAATTTTCACAAGTGTCACAGATGCAACGTTAACCAAAATCTAATTCGTCGATTATGACTCCCAGGAAATCGTCATTTAATTAACTCCCGAAGAAGTCACTATGGCCGATTTTTGAGTCACTCGTCACGAGTCGTCCAAAACACAATCTCACTTGCAAATTGTCACAAAATGGAACATGTCGATGCTACTGGAGCGTATTATCATAGACGTCACAGTGACACTTTCCACTTCACATTAAAGCAATGTGAACAGTAAGAGTTGCTTTTGAGTCACGATGGTTTCACTTTTTGGTCATAATCGGCTCGTGCTTATTAAGGTTGACTACTAAAAATAGAATTCACAAATTTAAATTTAAATTATTAGTTTACAATATAGGATAGGGGAGTACACAGTGAGACAGGAGCCGTTTTGACATATAGTTATAACTTTTTCTCTTAGCTGGAACACACACTGAACCACCTCATCTTATGCAACACGTGGATGTAGTTTTGGCACTCCGGTTACTCGTTCAACAAAATAGTAAGTAATTATTTATTTTACAGGGGTTAAAGTTGCATAAACGTCCATTGTAGAGTTTATTTCTTTCATTATAGCGTATATTTACTTAACCAAACCTAGTTCTACCTAATGATAGACTATGTCGACAAAACTACGCAAACATTCAAAGCTGTGAAATTGATGATGAAACAGATATGGCATCCATTTTGTTACAACGTAACGAAAGTACACAGTGAGACACATAGTTGTGGTACACAGTGAGACGCGTCTCATTGTGTGTCTACTGTGTTGTTCTGATGTAAAAAAGGTTATTTCTTAATAAAAGAGGGGTTTTTTCTCTCTCTCTCTATCTGTGTGTGTGTGTGGGGGGGGGGGGGGGGGACGTGCGATGGCTAGTGAAATCTACTAAACGTAAGAGGCTGAAAATTTGCATGAAAGTAGCCCAATGGCTGCCAATGTTCACCAGAGACTCATATTTAAAAAAAAAAAAAAAATCTAGAAATATTAATTAGAAGTCATAAACTGCAGAAAATTGTTGATAGAGTGTAAAAAGGTATGATTTATGAAAATATATACATTGTCTCACTGTGTACCACAAGTGGTATACAGTGAGACAATATTTGATACTCCGTTATTCTGCTTCTGTGCTTTTATAAATAACTTTTTAAAAACCATTTGTGTATTAATGTATGCTAATTAATGTAATTAATGTATTTGTGTAGCTTAAAGATGTAGCAAAAATTTTTTCAAAAGAATAAAAATCGTTGCCATTCTTTAAGTAATAATAATTTTCGTCTCACTGTGTACTACCCTCCCCTATTCATGATCAATTTATTAAATGAGTTTTGTTCGTTTAAATTTAATATGTAAATTCATATTTATTAATAACTAGCTAAAGTGTCCAGTGCTGACCGGAATTTTAAGAATGTTTGTTTCGAAAAATCAATTTCAAAATTAAACACACAGTATAAAGCAAACAACAGAAAAAAACAGTAAAGCCATCTTTATTTCAGTTCTTCACTAAGAATGAGCTCTAGGACCAAAACCTTTGTGGAAATACTAATATACACGCGTACACGCACGTACATGTATGGATTTTAACATGGCGAAAATAAATTCAAAGAACCTTAAAATATTAAAATATGCCAATATTTCCATAATCGGGTTTTTATCATATTTCAATACGTTTTTCCAAACTCGTATGACGTATATGAGTTAATAATGTACCTGATAACGTTCATAATATTTACAGTAGATGTAATATTAGCTTTTTTTTTAATTAGCCAAAAAAATTATTTCATTTGCAATATACGTGCATTAAATGTCAGAATTTGAAACTTTTAAAAGACTAAGTAAAATAAATAAAGTAAGACAGACTTGCATACAGTTTAAAATAAAATTAATTGAAGCCTCTTCCATTCCTGGTGAATATTGTTTGTTTCTGAAACTAGTAATATAAAAATTTTGCTTTTAATGTCAATTCCCACTTAGGTCAAAGAAAAATTTAATATAATCCCTTAAGCTAATATTAGTTTTTGTTGCATTAAAATATCTCAATGTGTATGATTTTCTATAAGCAAGTAGGTTTACAATGGAAGTCTATGGAAATTTGGCAAAATATTAGAGATATCGCCAAGTTAGCGTCACATTTGGCGAGTCATTTTGGCCACCAAATTTGGCGATATATCGCAGCGTTGGCGACAAACTTGGCCGTATTTGGCGACAGAACAGTGTCACCCCTATGGTAACCCCCTTATAGATATGGAAATGCATTAAATGCTTTAATATTCAATGGCCGCCATTTTGTCTCCCATGTAAAACTAAAATTAATTAATTAAAATTTAATTAATGAATTAATATTTGAAAAAAACTGTATTAACATCAAATGTCATCCAGTACAAGTTTAAAAAAATTTATTTCAACTTGATAGGATGAATAATAAGTATTTTATTAACGATTGAAAATTTGAACAAGATATATATATAAATAAATAAATAAATAAATAAATATAGGGAGAGTGTGAACTAATAGTAGGAATTGAAAAATAAATTTAACTGTAACTGTACGTGTTGTTTGTTTTACAATGGTTAAATTGTACTGATGAGTCCTTGCGGTTACTTGATGAAACGTCTACTAAAAGTATTTTTGCTTTTCGTATTTTAAACGTTATATGCATTTTACTTTAAACTGTAAAGTCTGTCTTTCTTTATTTGTTTTATTTTGTCTTTTATTTATTTCATTTTCATTTTTCACGTGGAAGTCTTCCAATAGAAAAGTTATGACGCAATATTCACTTTTGTTTAAATTCTTCAAACTATTTATTTCATTTTCATTTTTCACGTGGAAAACTTGCAATAGTAAAGTAATTGTTGTAAGAATTTAATTGAGGATTTTTAATTGTTGGCAACTGCTATAACGAAAAATGTTTAAATTTGATAGGGAATTGCTGTTAAATTGGTGTTTTTTTATTAATTAAAAATTAACTATAAATTATTTCGATTCCGGATTACTTTAGTTGCCGCAGCCGTGTTTTAATACACATGTACGTAACATTACACAATTCTGGCTTTCAAACTGTGGATTTGTATACAATTACAGACAGACAGACAAATTTTCATTTTTATAGATTAGATAATTCATATTCTTAAATTGTTAATTACAGCGGAAAGTAATATTTTAGTATGAAAATTTCATATGATTTATTTCAATAGATAAAACAAAAAAAAGTTAACTATATCTAGAATCAAAATATTTTATGTTCCTTTTTACAAAATAATTCAGATTTTTCTTTTCAAAGGAAATTATGAATTTCTCAAAACAACGTAACAATCAAACAAATTTTACTTTTCAAAAGAAAGTCTCAAGTGGCGCATAAGATTTTAATAGCATCACATCTCTGCGACTTTCTAATAAAAATAAAAAAAAATATCTTTGTCGCTTTTTCGTTTAATATCTTATTTCTTCAATAAATATCATTATGCATGTATTTTTAAACAAAACTCCATGAAAGAAAACTAATATAGTGTGCAGTTTTAGAGAGTATTATTTAGGTTGTTTGCGTCTTTCAGTTTCAAATGAATTTTTCTGATACATCCCTAACTAGAACTAAGGTATTTATTAATTATAACAGAATTAGCTAGTTTTTAAATATTCCAGAAAATTATATCTTACAGAAAAATGCAATACCATCTTATTCAAAGATTAAATAAAAAAATGTATAAAGTATCACTCGATTCAAAATATTTTATGTTCCTCTTTCATAAAATAGTTGAAAAATTTATTTCCAAAAGAAATTACGATTTTTTTTAATAACGGAATAATAAAAAATTTTTACTTTTCGAAAGAAAGTCTCAAGTATTACATATTATTTTGATAACATCTCATCTTTGTAAGATACCAACGTACCAATAACAAAATTTTAGTTTTCTTTATTTTGACAATTGTCTTTTTCTTTCTTAAGGATATCATTATGCATGTATTTTTTAAATAAAATTTCACGAAAGAAAACATGACAATAATGTATTTTTAAAGGATATTCGTATATTTATTTATATTTAGTTTTATTATTTTCTTTTACTTTCAGTTTCTAATGAGTTTTTCTATTGGAATGGTAAAGACATGTTTGCAAGTGTACTCAGCCGATATCATATAATGCATTACCACCGACTGCGGACGCAATAGAACCCTACTCAACATACAGAAGAGGTGCCGGAACAGGTCCAGTTTAGAGCAATCGTCACATCATCACTCCCAATCATCGGACCTCACAGTTCAATCCCGCTACCTGGAGACTAGTGAGAATTACAAAAAATTACTTTACCGTCGGCCAAGAACGAGTACCCCCTACAAAGACTACCTCCGATATCCCAGCCAGCGGATGGGACAACATAAATATAACTGTTAGTAAAAAAAAAAAAAAAAACAGATTGCATAAAAACTTAGGCAAGTTAGTCCCACCGCATCGTGCATACCAGCGCTTCCTAGACCCCAGACTTCAGGACACTGGGAGTGGCAATTAAAGGCAAATAGGTGGTCCAGCCAGACCCTGTGCGCCGTTCGTTTAATTGCTGCCAGGGTATCCACCTGCTTTCATCCACGCAATAGGATGGCCTGACCCCAAGCATCACTCTTGCCCCTGAGTAGGATACGAGTGCTTGTTCACACGACGGTATCCCATGTGACTGACTTTCCAGTTCCATGTTGCATGGAGACGTAGTCTCGGAGATGGACGTGCTGCTCCATCTTCAGGGACCTCGTTTTGATCTCCTTCCGAAAAGGAAGGAACCGCCACGGCGTCGCGGTCGGCCTCCCGGTCATTCTCCTCCGCCGAAGCAGGCTAATTTGAATCAACCCAGGAATGCACGAATGCAGCGGAGAAGTAGTCACAATTAAGCAAATCATAAAGAATGTTGTTAGACAGTTTTACTTAACTCAACCCGAATTTTGTGTGTAAAGATGGAATTTTGCAATTGATTTTTAAAACCGCTTCTTGATATACATACAATTAAAATTACGTTCAAAAGAGGGTTTCTAATGACGATGCAACCTTTTATCATTTTTACAACTTAATTATAAATTAATACGTTAGTTTTAAGGCATTTTTCAATTAGCCCACCATAGGTGATAAATCGCTCAATATTCTCTGTAGCTCGTGCTCGTATACGAGTTGAAACAACAATGGATTTAATTATGTGCCAACACACGCCCGCCAAAATGTATCAAATGGCTGAGAAATTGCAACAATGAAACATTTTAAAGGCTGAAAAGTAGAAAATAAATTACAAATAAAAAATAAATAGTGTCCTTCTATATATAAAAAAAGTTTTGATTTGGAAATGGACCAATAAAAATCTACGTAGATATTCCCGGCAGATCGGCACCCAATTTGAATGCTTAAGTAAGCCTTTCTTCGTTAATATTAAAAAAACTGTTGCATACAAAAATATGAAAATCGGTAGTATTATAGAGAAATGTTTGATAAACACGCTGATACAGACAGTTTTCAAATCGAAGAATTATTTAAAGAGATATTTAATGGTAAAGTTGGAACTGATCGCTCCATTAAAACAGTTTTATTGGAGCAAAAACTATACATCGGAATTTAATCATTTTTGGATCATTTTATACGTTATAATTTCCCGGTATGCATTTATTTTTTAAATTTGACTCACTTTTTGAGCTTTTATTTCTATTTTAAATTCAAATTTTCAGCATTTCGAGAGATATTTTTTACTTATTTTAGAAAATTGTGCTAATTTAACCTGTTGCCAATTGTATAAACAGCGCAAACAATAATGTTTACTTCAAATTAAAAATTTATTTACACGTGACTATTATAAACAGAAAAAAAACTTTCAAATTAGAATTAGATAATTACGTATAAAAAACAGGAACTTGTTGAAAATTACTTCATAAAAACTATATTTACTCGTGAATTTTAACAGAGAAAGGATATTGTAAAATAATAAATTCATTAACATGCGTTAAAAGTCTTAAATAGGAGAAATTACGTCACATTTACGTCACATTACACTTAATTACACACTTTTTATTACGTAAAATGAACAAAAAATAATATTGCAAAACAATTTAAATTTAAAAATTGCGCGAGACATTTATTTGATATTTCGAGATGAACTTTTCAACTATTTTTGTTTGGACAGCGCAAATAATATTTTATTTCTAACAAAATTATTTTCACGTGAATATTAAAAAGAGAAATAAAAGTTTGGTGAAAATTGCGAGAGATTAAAAACGATACATTTAAAATGTCTTTCATTTATTTATTTATTTATTGAACAACAAACATACGACTTGTGTGCTTGACAGGAGAGCCCGCTTAAAATATTTTATTTAAAAGAACTTTCTTTCGCTTTGTTAAAAAATACCGGGAGGCAAAGACTCTGTTTACTTAATTCATTTTATATTAGCTTATTTTGAGATGTTTAACTGGTTTTATTTAATCAAAGAGGAAAACAGCCATAGTATCTTTTAACAGCAGCTGATTTTTCCTTAAAATTCCCCAATCAAAGAGAAATGAATAGAAACCCGTTTATAGGGAGATCGCTACTGTTTTTTAAACTATAGTTCAATCTTTCAAAATCTTTTTAAAGCCGATCATATTAGCGTGCTTTTAGAAACTGCGGTGTCTGAACGGGGGTTGGCGAGCGTAGGTTGTAGGGGACAGAAGCCCCTAGTAATATTAAAAAAAATAGCTTTTTTCAAATCATTTTAGAAATCCTAAAAGTTTAAATAATGTTTCATTTTTCTTTCCTGTTTTCTTATCTTTAAAAAAAAAGAAAGAAAAAATTACGTATTTTGTAATACATTCACTTGCTTGCGCTTTCTATCAAGCATAAAAACAGCAGTGAACTTTACATAATCGAGTACGGTTCACCCTAAATTAATGTATTATAATGGAATTTTTTGAGAAAAAACATGAATTTCAGTTTAAGAAATTAGGCGGAATTTTCAAGCTGAACACTGAATGCTTATAAAAGTGTGTTTCCAAAAACACTAATTTTAATTTAATAATAATTTATTTATTTATTTTCATTTTTATTTATTTATTTTCATTTTTATTTATTTATTTTATTTATTTATTTATTTATTTATTTATTTTGTATTTGCAATATATACTTCAATATAGGATAATTATAATTTTACTTAAGCAGCAAACCACTGTAAAAAGTTTTTCTTAAGTATGTGTGATCAATACTTGACAATACCATCGAAAGTAAATTTTTTTTAATTATTATTATTTACATAAAAAAAGATTGGGTGACTGTTATAATTTGGTGCTATCACCAAATCAGGGAGAGAGGGAGAGGGATTTATATTTATTAATCGTCACAAACACAAACGATCGTCTGGGAATACAGCTTTTTACAGTTATCTATATTAATTATTAAAGGGGGCGTGTGTATGATGGAAATGGACAGGAAGATCTATTGCACTTAGAGGTCTGAAACTTTAATAACGGGTAGACGAACACACGTCCCAGTGCAGCTGAGACTTGGATTTTTATATTTTCTGTTAGATTTTTTAAAACTTTATTTTACTATTTAATTTTCCTGTTTTGCGGCAATTTTTACATTCGTAAAAGTAATCAATTTTAACATTTTTATCCCAATATAGTAATTTTATTTTCATCTTTTCAATAAAATTTAGTCAAATTCGTATACTACTTTATCGATTTTCAGTATTGTTTCAAAGCCACCTTTTAGCAAAAAATAAGAACTTTCATTTTCATTAAACGATTTCTTTATGCAATAATTGCCATCGAATCTTATATTTTATATTCCCTTATGAACAAAACACGCAGTAAACGTTTAAGAAAATTGTCAAAAAATGTGAAATAGATTGATTTCGCAAATTTTTAACTAAATCAGTAGAAGTCTGCTTTTGACTCGTTGCTTCTTCACGCTTGAAAGAAAGAAGTCAAAGTTATCTTGGGAGGCGGGGGGGGGGACAAAATAAGACAGAAATTGAAAATATATTCACATGACAAGTTACTCTTTGATCTATGAAAAGTAGACATATATTTATCGAAAGCTTGTTGCTTTCGTTCTAGAACGAGAAATTCTTTCATAAAAAAAATGCATCTACTAAATATTCTGCCCTGGCCGAATTTTTATCAAAAAAATCCTTGAAAAAGCACTTTCAAATGTTTATTGTTATATTGTTTAAAGAACATACTTTTTGGCGTTACAATTATTCTTTATAAGTTTTTGATTAGACCTTTTTTATATTGTTTTATGACTGCGCGTGTTCAAAGAAAAAAATGAATTTCGCCTGTTAACAAACGCCTTCCGTTATACTAATCGCTGTTTTAGCAATTTATGGGTCAACATTAAGAATCCTGTTAAAAGCAGTACTCCCGCTATAGTGATTACCATATTAATGATTTGTAATTGAAGAAAAGTGTGAAAAATACTTCATTTTTCTTCTTTGTTTTACATGTTTTTATTTTAAGAAAAAGAAACAACGTATAAAGGCACAAATAAAATGTGTTTAAAAGCATACAGCTCTTTCAAAACCTCTAAGGTTTCCTCATCAGTGCTTAAAATAAAAGTTAAATTAAAACTAAAGCATTGTGTAAAAAGGGGGGGGGGAGGTGGACAGAGAGTCAGAAAAACGTACCTTTCAGCTCTACTGCCAACGGTGAAATGCGACATACGGCTGACAAACAGCTACGGAGTTGATCTCACGCGCACAGTCAGGGAGACCAATCAAAATCACCCAATTCCTCTGGAAGAGTCCAAACTTAGAAGGAGAAAAAGGGCGGGGGAGGGAGTGAAGAGAATTATAGAAAATTAAACCATATCTTTGAAAAATTGGGCGTACTGGATAAATCGTTAACTAAACTGTTTAAATTTTTCCATATGTGGTAAGCCTCCCAGAAGTCCAGATCATAGATTGAAGTACATTTCTGTATTATGGAGACTTCGGAAAATTTAAAATTATGGTTGTTGGACCAGCAGTGGTTGGCAATAGCGGAACGATTAATATCACAATTTTTAACGCAAGTTTTATGCTCCCCCAAACGGATCTTAAAGGCACGCTTCGTTTGACCAATGTACATTTTGTTGCATTCGCAAGATATCCTGTAAATACCCCAATTTGAAAAATTATCAATTGGATGTTTCAGATTTGTGAATTGAATTTTATTAAAAGGAGTATAAGCTACTTTAAAGTCAAATTTTGACAAGATTTTAGAAATTTGATGCTTTATTTTCGGAAAATATGGGAGTATAATTAAATTTTCATTACCGACAGTATTAGCCCTGGATTTTGTACGTTTACTTAGTTTGTTATGAATGGAATCGACGATTTCAGCTGTAAAACATCGATCAATGGCAAAAAATTTAATGCAGTCTAATTCTGTTTTTAGTAAACTGTCGGAAGAACAAATATTTAAAGCCCTGTAAACATAACTGTTAAAGGCAGCCAACTTTTAATTAGGCGGATGGGATGAAAGGCGATGTGGGGGTAAGGATACTGCGAATAGTTTACGGTAAACAGTAGTGTGAAACAAATTATTTTCGCGGAAAACCATAACATCAAAAAAGGGCAAACGACTGTTATTTTCGAGTTCGAAAGTGAACTGAATATGTTCATCTATAGAATTCATAATATCGAGAAGATTAGTAAGATTAAGATCATCAGAGTTCAATAATGCAAAGCAATCATCGACATAGCGGATGTAAAATGGAAAGGATAATATCTTGAAAAGGTTTGATTCGTAATAGTGCATGTAAATATCACTGAGGATGGGGCTGAGGTGAAGCCCATGGAAAAACCATCAGTCATGCAATAAAAATTACCATTAAAAATGAATGTGTTTTGCGATAAACAAATGCTAGTAAGATGTATAAGCTCATCAATTTCGTAATATGAATAATGAAATTCTTGTAGGCGTAATTTAAGACAATTTAAAGCACCTTGAACCGGTACGTTAATAAATAGTGATTTAACATCGAATGAAACCATACTATTGTTTTGAGTACCACTGAAGCTACGAAGCTTATTAACAAACTCATAAGAGTTCCTGCAAGTGTAGATATTGTTAGAGAGCAGGGGGGAGAAAATAGAGATCAGATATTTCGCTAATTTATAGGAAGAGGTACCAATGTTCGAAACTATTGGTCTGAAAGGAATGCCTTGTTTATGGGCTTTTGGGAGCGTATAAAATATTGCGTAGTGTGACACTGAAGGAATGAGGGATACTTTAACGTTGTTGGAAATGAGAGGAGAGTGCTCGATAGCCGATTTTATAGCTTTCAATTCTTTTTGAGAAGGATCAGATTTAATCTTTTTATAAGGACCCTCGTCTATCAAGTCTTGTGTTTTGGATAGGTAATCAGACTTGTACATAACAACAATCTGGCCACCTTTATCAGCCTTGCTGATAACTATGTCAGTATTAGATTTTAGATTTTTTATGCAACATGATGCAGCTTTGCTGATATTGAATTTAGGAAGGTTATTATTGAAATTCACATTATTAGTGATTAAGTGTCTAATTGAATCCTTCTGAGAAGGGTTTAAGGCACTGAACTTGAACGCTCACGCTCTTTCGATGGGAGCAGTCACATGAGGAAAAGACGGTTTCGTAGTAAGTGCAAAATTATTATTTAATTTAAGATAATGGATTTCATCCTGAGTAAGGTTAGCACTTGAAAGATTGACAACGGCATTCTGGTTAACCAACGGTAAGGTATTGGGTAAACTATTGATATGTTTACTAGAGAGTAAATTAAATTTCGTTTTCAAAGTAGCTATATGTTTGGTAGACTTGCTCCTTGCACTAAACCAAGACTGGTTGTCAATGGAAGTGAAGTCGTGATGTGAGTTGGATAGATTAAGATGTAAATCATACAATTCCTGTTCAATAAGGGCAATTTTTCAACGGGTATCCTGTATTACAGATCTTAACAGTGCACATCACGATTTCACTTCCATTATAGCTACTTTGAAAAAGAAATTTAATTTACTCTCTAGTAAACATAACAATAGTTTACCCAATACCTTACCGTTGGTTAACCAGAATGCCGTTGTCAATCTTTCAAGTGCTAATCTTACTCAGGATGAAATCCATTATCTTAAATTGAATAATAATTTTGCACTTACTACTAAACCGTCTTTTCCTCATGTGATTGCCCCCATCGAAGGAGCGTTCAAGTTCAGTGCCTTAAACCCTTCTCAGAAGGATTCAATTAGACACTTAATCACCAATAATGTGAATTTCAATAATAACCTTCCTAAATCCAATATCAGCAAAGCTGCATCATGTTGCATAAAAAATCTAAAATCTAATACTGACATAGTTATCAGCAAGGCTGATAAAGGTGGCCAGATTGTTGTTATGGACAAGTCTGATTACCTATCCAAAACACAAGACTTGACAGACGAGGGTCCTTATAAAAAGATTAAATCTGATCCTTCTCAAAAAGAATTTAAAGCTATAAAATCGGCTATCGAGCACTCTCCTCTCATTTCCAACAACGTTAAATTATCCCTCATTCCTTCAGTGTCACACTGCGCAAGATTTTATACGCTCCCAAAAGTCCATAAACAAGGCATTCCTTTCAGACCAATAGTTTCGAACATTGGTACCTCTTCCTATAAATTAGCGAAATATCTGACCTCTATTTTCTCCCCCCTCCTCTCTAACAATATCTACACTTGCAGGAACTCTTATGAGTTTGTTAATAAGCTTCGTAGCTTCAGTGGTACTCAAAACAATAGTATAGTTTCATTCGACGTTAAATCACTATTTACTAACGTACCGGTTCAAAGTGCTTTAAATTGTCTTAAATTACGCCTACAAGAATTTCATTATTCATATTACGAAATTGATGAGCTTATACATCTTACAAGCATTTGTCTATCGCAAAACACATTCATTTTTAATGGTAATTTTTATTGCATGACTGATGGTTTGTCCATGGGTTCCCCCCTCAGCCCCATCCTCGGTGATATTTACATGCACAATTACGAATAAAACCTTTTCAAGATATTATCCTTTCCATTTTACATCCGCTATGTCGATGACTGCTTTGCATTATTGAACTCTGATGATCTTAATCTTACTAATATTCTCGATATTATGAATTCTATAGATGAACATATTCAGTTCACTTTCGAACTCGAAAATAACAGTCGTTTGCCCTTTCTTGATGTTATGGTTTTCCGCGAAAATAATTTGTTTCACACTACTGTTTACCGTAAACCATTCGCAGTATCCTTACCCCCACATCGCCTTTCATCCCATCCACCTAATCAAAAGTTGGCTGCCTTTAACAGTTATGTTTACAGGGCTTTAAATATTTGTTCTTCCGAAAGTTTACTAAAAACAGAATTAGACTGCATTAAATCTATTGCCATTGATCGAGGTTTACAGCTGAAATCGTCGATTCCATTCATAACAAACTAAGTAAACGTACAAAATCCAGGGCTAATACTGTCGGTAATGAAAATTTAATTATACTCCCATATTTTCCGAAAATAAGCCATCACATTTTTTAAATCTTGTCAAAATTTGACTTTAAAGTAGTTTATACTCCTTTTAATAAAATTCAATTCACAAATCTGAAACATCCAATTGATAGTTATTCAAATTGGTGTATTTACAGGATATCTTGCGAATGCAACAAAATGTACATTGGTCAAACGAAGCGTGCCTTTAAGATCTGTTTGGGGGAGCATAAAACTTGCGTTAAAAATTGTGATATTAAACGTTCCGCTATTGCCAACCACTGCTTGTCCAACAACCATAATTTTAAATTTTCCGAAGCCTCCATAATACAGAAATGTACTTCAATCTATAATCTGGACTTCTGGGAGGCTTACCACATATGGAAAAATTTAAACAGTTTAGTTAACGATTTATCCAGTACGCCCAATTTTTCAAAGATATGGTTTAATTTTCTATAATTCTCTTCACTCCATCCCCCGCCCCTTTTTCTCCTTCTAAGTTTGGACTCTTCCAGAGGAATTGGGTGATTTTGATTGGTCTGCCTGAATGTGCGCGTGAGATCAACTCCGTAGCTGTTTGTCAGCCGTATGTCGCATTTCACTGTTGGCAGTAGAGCTGAAAGGTACGCTTTTCTGACTCTCTGTCCACCCCCCCTTTTTACACAATGTTTTAGTTTTAATTTAACTTTTATTTTAAGCACTGATGAGGAAACCTTAGAGGTTTTGAAACAGCTGTATGCTTTTAAACACATTTTATTTGTGCCTTTATACGTTGTTTCTTTTTCTTAATATATTGGCACAAGGTACAATCCTTCCCCACTTTTTATGTTTTTATTTCACACGACATATTTTTTTTTCTACTTGTTAAAATTGCAAATTTCAACGTAACTCCCAGTGATGCTGGGCACGTCTGCTAGTTTATGAATGTAAGTACCTGGTACACCGAGCATCACTCGGTGATTTTTTTATTCTGCGATCATATTGCATTGAAAAAATGTTATTTATTTATTATTAAACTTATTTATTTCTACATGAAAATGTCATTTCTATTTTCTAAAAGTAATAATAATACATACTAAATATTCGTTTTTTGAGCTATTTATTTATTAACAAATCTATATCTATTTCTTAGTACTGTCTAGTAAACCATTTTGTTACGTATTTCTGCAGTCTTTTAAATACTAAATTGATTGGTTGTTGGTATATTCAATACTTATTTCCACACAACATTATGAGTATGATGAGGATTTTCTGTAGGTAGAAGTACCTTTAAGTTGTTTTGCCTCTTAACCCTGGAAAAAGCAAAGTAGAGCATTCCATGCATAAAAACAGGTGTCCGTAAGTTGACGCCAACAAATTCGAAGGTCTGACCTTGAGCTTTATGTATAGTTATTGCAAATGGACTCACAGGGATTGCTCACAGGAAATTGATGCCTTTGCATCGTGCATCCAAGTTGACCTCTGCTTGAATCGAGAGTTATTCGCGAAATATGTACTTTGATTCCTGAATATTCTCCTATGATTATTTTTGCCCTGATTATGTTATTGCAAAGATCTTTAACAATTAGCCTTGTTCCATTGCAAAGGCCTTCTGAAACATCTAAATTGCGCAATAGTATGATTATTGCGTTATTTTTAAGCTTTAACGCATGAGGTGGCAAATCAGCTATTTCGATGGAATTGAGAAATTCCGTCGTAAACTGGGCTGCTCCTTCAGGTTGATCTTTGAATCGTAGCTGTGGTAGATTTTATACTCTTCAGGAAGATTTTCAATAATTTCGGCTTTAATCATGCTGACAACTTTATTTAATGGCGCAAGGATAGCTCAATCCTTCATTTCTTCATAACTTCCTTTCTTTAAGCAGTTTCCAAAGACTTCATTAATGAGATGACCATTTGAAAGTATATCTACGGGTAGTTCGATTTCACCCATCGCGTTCTCAGGTAGCTCCCAATTTCCAAATTTCAAAAGATATTTGGCAAATTCTCTTTGTTCCGGATCAACGCGCTTGTTATCTGTTAATGAAATTGAATTGAAGTGGTGGCACAGCTCACTTTTTTTGATTGATAAATACAATATTTTACTTCTGTTTGCTCGTAGTTGGACGGGTATACATTGATGGAAGTCCCCTCCTAGGACTATAATCTTTCCACCAAATGGCAAAATTGGATTTCCAATAGAGCAAAGCTATTGATTTATGTTGTAAAGTTCGTATTTTGGCAGCATAGGAGCTTCATCCATCAAAAATACATCCCCTTTGCTGAGTTCAACTGCTTTAGCGGATCTAGGTTTGATATTGGAAATTGAATCCGATGTCAACGGAACTTTAAGTCCAAAAGTCTTGTGTGAAGTACTTCCATTAGGTAGTAGAATAGAAGCAATCCCAGTGAATGCCATGCATTTTACTTTATGCTTTTGTCCTGAAAGGATGTAATAAAGAGTTTTGTATACAAAAGTCTTTCCAGTGTCTCCAGGTCCATCAATAAAGAAACATTTTGATCGAGGGGTTGAATCGTTTACTGAATGTAAGATGGTATCAACAATTTCAATTTGTCTCCCTTTAAGAAGTTGATACATATGTTCTCCAATGGAAATAGACTCATTGGTGTTCATATTTTCTTTATTTAGCACGTTCTCGTATCCATCAATATCGTCCATACCAAGTTGATGAACCCAGTATAGGAAATTCCTACCTTCAGTAGGTTCTGTATTTAACTTGAATGCGATAATTCGATAAGCACGCTTAAGTGCTTCTTCGACAGAATTAACCATCCGTCCTGTTTCTCGGATGAAGACTTCAGCCAAATCTTTCTTAAACATTTCACATAGGTGTCTTGGATTTTTCAGGAGATTCAAAAATGAGAATCTGTGTAAACAGCGTTCTCATGACTTTAGGCATCTTCGACATAGCAGATTCTCGCAGACTTTCAATCCATTGTTGGTCATCGTAAGTTAGTCCACGAACCAAACAAACTTGTTTATATGATGCATATGCAATGCCATCAACTGTTAGCATATCTTCGAAGCTTGTTGCATTCTTAACATGGTACAGCAACATTCGCAAGTGGTAGAGTTCTGGCTGGGAGATGAAATTTACGTTATGTATTCGACCAATAACGCGTAAACGGCGACTTCTCTGAATCCATTCGCTGGATTTTCCATCCCATTTGAAGTACTCAGGAATTTGCCAATAGTAGTGATATATAACTTCTTGAGAATTTCCGTTCAGAAGATTATTTTCTTCTCTTTGTTTTAGCCCCGATTATGCCGGAAATATGCCTCTAATGTTGAACATTTCTGACCTGTATCTGCTAAATCTTCTTGTGCTAGATCAATGTTTGCAATTCGAAATTGACCTGGTAAATGGATATCTAAGCATTGAACAGAATGGCTTTTTTTTAAATCTCGTTGCTAAATAATCGCCGACTTGCTTCTGGTGGAGTGATACATTGACCTTCAATATAGGTGTCTACTTCATTGTACATTAATTTTTCTTTTGTTTTCAACGATCTTTATTGTTGCACAGTCTTGCCCTTTGTAGATATATTTGTAGAGATATGTTAGAGCACGAATATTTCCTTCATATTCAACGTTTATATGACACTTGTATCTCTTCAACAGATAAGCATTGTATGGAACTACGTGACGGTTATCTCTTGTTATTTTGCAACCATTTATATCCTTTCGATAAACAGCATGCTCGTGCGAAAATTCTAAACTATGTTGATCTAAATGTCGATTATTCTACGTCCATAACTTGGTTTTTAATCGTCTGCTATAGAAGTGATTTCGTTAAATATTTTAGGATAGTTGAAGCGACATTTCATGCACCCATTTTTATTAATCATACATGGTTCATTTGGGTTTAGTTTCCCACACGGATTGTGAATCATCCATTTTAGCACCAGATTTCGTAATTCAGGATCATTACCCTCATAGCATGCATGGTCACGGTGACGTCGTTGTGACGTCACTGTAAGTCACTGTGGTCACGTCACATCTGTGACCAAAATGCCACCCCTCAGTGATGTCACATTGTGACTGAGATGTGAACTTCTTAGAAAACTTTAAAAAATTACGAAAATTCTTCAAAACATGTTATTTACTGTAAAATTATGTTTTCCTGGCAATTAAAAAAAAATTGTGAGGTCACTGTTATATCACTGCTATGTAACGTACGTCACGTCACATATGTGACAAAAAAACCACCATATTGTAAGTCACAATGTGACAAAAATATGAACTTCAAAAATCTTTGAAAATGAAGAGAAATATTTTAAACAGTCACGAGTTACATGGCATAAGGAATAAAATATATTAGTGGATAGCAAATGGTAAATTCTCTCACTAAAGGGGAGAGGGGGGGGGGGGGCATAATAAATAAAGTGCACGATACAATCATTAATAAACTAAATTTTCAGGCTATATTTTATCAATTTGATATCTAAGATAGTGAATGTATACTTTTTCATGATTTAAATTTTATCTAGCATTTGGATAATATAATTAGAATTAGGAATATTAAATTTATACACTTTACATATTTAGTTTGCTGGGAGGAAATTTATTCATTTATTTCTTTTTTTACCGACCAGGATTATTCGAAACACTTCTGTGGTTTCAAAATAAAAATTTTCTATTACAGTTAAATCTGCACCTTTTAATGAGCACGTAGAAAGAGTCTTCAGAGTTTAGTCATCTATGCATTTATTGCTTTAGAATATTTTTATAATTTGTATTCAAGTCATAAATTCTACTTCTTTCAGACTTTTTAAATAAAATTAGCATTTTCCGAAAATAAAAGAAATATACAAAATTTGTGCAAAACAAACTTTACTTTTTAAAAAAAAAAAAAAAAAAAAAAGAAAAAAAAAAGGGGGGGGGGGCTTGTTATTACCATTAAATTTATTTTTACACCTTTTGAAAATTTAAACAATGGTATATCTAATAAACTCTAATTATGAATATTATTATTATAATTATTTAGAAAAAATGAACTTTACAATACATTTTAACTTGTATTATTTGGTACGGATAAAAAGAAAAGGTTAAATACATTGGACATTTCTTCAAATACAAAATTTTAATTAACCATACTTTCAGAAAATTACTGCGCATTCAAGTTTCATATCTCTTGCATGCAAAAACAAATAATCTGTACCAGGCCATCTGCTTGAAAATCGTCTGCCCACAAAAAAATAAACATGAGAAGACGCGGGAAATAAATAGTTCACTGTTTTTAGAACATCACCTTCACCACGTCTACAACACTTTAAGATAAGGAAATGACCATTTTTGGATACACGGATATTAATAGAACGTATATGTAAGTTTTATTTAATTTAAATATTTTATTCCTGATTTGTACATATGAGTTAAATAGTTTTATGTTATATTTGTAAGAGACTGATCTTTAAACTGTTAGAAGCGATATTTTAAAATTCGATAACTGTAAAGAAAAATATCTTAATCTGCCATCGCTTGAAAAAAAACTGCGCAGAGACTGTGCATGCCTACATTCATACTGGAATTAATATAAACATTAATTTACTCTTACTTGAGATTGAAAATGCATGGAACGACAATGATTTGGAATTATTTTATCGGCTTCTTACTATTTTTTAATTACTAACACTTATAGTTATTATTATTTTGGGGTTAAATATGATGTTCGATTATCATAAGATTACGAAACTGTTTCAGATTAGAAATTAACATTATACTGGGAAAATGTATCTTTACATATTACAGTAGTGAAACATTTGAAAGAATTTTCTTTTAGTGCTAATAATATTTTAAATTATCTTTCAAAATCCTAAATCTTCAAACCAATGTTTTCAGATTTAACATTTGCCGAAATTATAAAATAATAGGAATTCCTTATACCATATCGAAATATTTTTGAGATATTGTTAAATCTAATAAGGCATTTAATTTATCTATTGAGTTTGCTGTTGTTTAATAGTACAATTATAAATCCTAATTATTATTTTTAGTATTTTTCAAATTGGTATATTTATTTTTTTAAATTGTATGTAAGCATTTTTTCTTTTCTGTTTGTGATTTTAATCAAACATTTAATTATAGACATTCTGAATCGGTTATTAAATTTTCTTCTTTTGTAAATTCATTTTCTACGTTCATGATACGCGTAATTATTGGCACTAAAAAGTAAAATATGATACTTAAGCATTGAAACAAAGTGTTTTTCATGCCTGATGGGAAGTTATAGATTAAACTGCTTTAGTATATATTTTTAAAAGTTCATATAATACAGGATACATATTATAGGACACAAGTTGAAAAGTGCTTATGACTTCGGTTTGTCTGTCCGTCTAGCAGTCTATCCGCACTCTAACTCTCGAAAATATACTCGGATTGCCCTGAAATTTTTGGATGTTATTGACGTTTACCATAGCACGGTACCTATTTGTAATAAAGTTTGTAGCATGCTTTGTTCATTTACAGGGACAGCCAAAAGTTTTCCGTTACATTACAGCCTATGGAAAAAAATCGTTTCAAATGATTTTTTATGATTTTACGCACGCTTTCAAACAGAATAAAATTTATATGCATTTATGAAGTGCACTAAAATATGCATTCTGTTGACTATGCGATGCAAAGAATAGTTATTGTTCATTTACAGGGCTAAAAAAGGAATTCAAATACATAATGATATAGGGGTGGAGGGAATTGTTTGCGGCATACTTTAATTATGTTAATCTATTTCATATATAATGAAATTGATATATGTCGCTGAGGTTTACATACTTTAAATTATTTCATGTATAATACGAATAATACGTATATAGCATTTACAGGGACACACAAAATATTTCAGATACTATATTGTATCCGAAGTACTGTTCATTAGCGATGATTGCTGGAAATGTATTTTTAATTATGATATGCGCTTTTATGATTCACTATATTTATGCATAGTATATGGTGTATATAAATGCTATAATTCCTATACAAGGCTACACAAAAGTATTCGTAAGGATTACTGGGTATGGGCGCAAATTGCTTAAAGGTGGTTTTTAAATGAGTTATGCTCTTTTTTGCTGAACTGCATTTAATTTACCAAGAAATGTTTGTAGAATATAGATAAAACGATATACAGGATCACGTAAAGAATTGGATACATGACCGTCTATAAATTATAATTTCTGGAAATGTGATTTCAGCAGTTTTAAGAGTGTCTTAGTTTGAATTAAATTTTAACTAAATAGTGGCGTGTAATAAAGATTCTAGGTAAACTAGAGGGTTGTACAAAAGTATTCAAGTATGTTTCCATACATTAGTATAAATTGCTGAAAAAGAATTTCAACCTGTTAGGCGTTTTCTTGCTAAACTAAATTTTCCCATTATATAGTATATATGCACTTAAAAAAATGGGAAGTCAAAATTGAGTAAAAAGTACTCAAATTTAAATGCGTCACATACTCAAAATAGCTCCGATCCAAATGTACTCAAAGTTGAGAAACACATGTACTCATTTTTTATTCATTGGTTGTGATCAAATATGAATCATTATGTACTGCCCCCCTCCCCCCCCCAAAAAAAAGAAAAACCTAAAATTTAAAGTAAAAATGTACTGACATTTATTTCCCGTTCAAAGTTCTTAACAAGAAATGTTTAATTGATTATTTATTAAGAAAAATAGCAAAATTCTTAACAAGATACTCAAATCGAATATTTTTATGACAAGAGCATTATTTCCAAGCACTTTTAAATTATTTTTAAAATGCTGTGCATAATTTAATATTTACATTAATAAACATCATTTATGCCGCCATAAATGAAATGAACCATTACAGGGTACAAAACTATTCGTTTGTTTGGGTTTGATAACATGTGATGTTTCAAAATAGAGAAAGCATGGGTTCATTTTTGATCCAAAAATATTCAATTCGATATGAGTACGTCGGTTTACTTATTTTTGAGTACTTCATTTTTCTCAGTGTATCAACCTACAGATCAAATACAGGGTTGTTCAAAAGAATTGGAAAACATATTTGGCTATGGACGGTAACTGCTGAAATCAATTTTTCAAATGTTTACTTAGTTATCTTATTTACGTCATTTCCCTAAATTACGATGTCTTGTTAAAGCATTCAGAAAGTGTTGGAAAGTATTTTATAATCTATGATTAACGCATGATTTTTCTTACTCGTTTTTTTTCTATTTCCCAGATCAGTCTTTTCCTATAAAACATACCAAATCTATTTAGCTCATATTCACAAAATACAATATACACGGGAATAAAAAATTTAAATAAATATCGCTTATCATGCCGCTCTATAAATAATAGTTGTATTAATATCCGTGAGTCTCCATGTTCGTATTTAATAAAGCAATGACAAATCACAACAAATTAAAAAATTTACACATTCTAAATATCAAGCTTGAACTCAATATCAAGCATAGAACTTAATATCAAGCATAGAACTGAATAAAAAAATATGTCAGTTGATAAGCATTGTTTTTTAAGTGGAAAAATTTAAAATGATTTAGAAGAATAGGACTCCAAAATAGCGATATTTTGCTAAAAAGTACGGTAAAAAGATAAGATTTTATATTTACAGCAAAAGGTTATTTCAAAATTCATCGCTGTATTAATACTTAGAAATTTTTCCAGAGAGAATCCTTCGCCTTATATACAATATTTCAAATGAAAATCAAATATCAAATTAATTGCTTAAAAGGCGCAAATAGTGAAAAAGATTCCAAGCCGGGACTCGAACCCGGGCCATCAGTATAGCACACTGATATTCTACCGACTAAACCACATGGAACGACGCCCGGTCTGTAAAATTTCTCACTATTACAGGTTGGCAAGGCTACAAACGCAGCACAAGATGGAATATTTATCGTGAGCCACCGACATGCGGTAAACACGAAACTTAATGAAATCCAGCATCGAAACTATATTAATAATTGGAAATTTTTCCAGGGAGAAACATTCGCCTTCCATACAACATTTCAAATTAAAATTGCCTTTTAAGCAATTAATTTGAAATTTGATTTTCATTTGAAATATTGTATGCAAGGCGAATGGTTCTCTCTGGAAAAATTTCCAAGTATTAATATAATTTCAATCGATACTGGATTTAATTAAGTTTCGTGTTTGCATCATGTTGGTGGCTCACGCTAAATATTCCATCTTGTGCTGAGTTTGTAGCCTCGCCATCATGTAATAGTGAGAAATTTTCCAGCCTGGGTATCGTTCCATGTGATTTAGTCGGTAGAATGTCAGTGCGCTGTACTAATGGCCCGGGTTCGAGTCCCAGCATGGAATCTTTTTCACTATTTGCGTCTTTTAAGCAATTAATTTGAAATTTGATTTTCATTTGAAATCACAGTGTTTATGACAAGTTCGTCACAAATGACCCATATTTCACAAATTGGTCACAGTGTGACGTCAAAGCATTGTCGCTTTCGTCACAGGTTCGTCACAAAGTTAATGCCAAAATAGTCACAAATGACACACTTTTCACAAATTTGTCACACCGTGACTTCACAGAGTGGTCACAATGTGACGTCACAAACGACCTCTAAAACGGCCATAACGACCTCGCATTCTAGTCACTGTGACGTCACATCGACGTCACGTGACGTCACATCGACGGTCACAAAATCACAGTGTGACTTCACAACGACGTCGCCGTGACGTCACCATGCCTTACGGGTATTAATGGGAATTTCAGCTGAAATCAGGTCATCAAGTTCCTCTGGGTTACGGTTGGTTGTTGGTTATTTTTATGACGGCCAATTATCAACACGAGATATATAGGCCCTAAGGGGGGGGTGGTGCCCTTCGTGGGGCTTTCTAAGGGAACCTAACGCGTATTAATGCTTGGAAGTCCAAGGTTCGAAGAAAACCACGAAAACTCTGAACGATTAGGCCGACGGGCGCAATTGGGTTCGAACCCAGCACCTCCCGTCTACCAGCTTCGAGAGCAGAACTCTGGGTTACGGATTCTATCATCAGGAGTCATAATCAGCAGCAGATGCATATGTGGGAGGCCACGTTTCTGTAATCCTATTCTATAAACGTAAGCGGCAACCTTTCCAAATACTTGTTTTTTGTCCAATTCTTCAATAATGCCATCGAATTTCATTTTACAAACTCTAGCGACTAGATCAGGTATATCTTGAGCAGGTTGCTCATGTATTATTCCATTTTCCAAGACAACTCTTGATGCCTCTTTAATTTTTGGTCCTTCAGGATTTGATGTCACAGTGATATAGAAATCTGGCGATCCATATCTGTAAACAATGGCCATCGCATCTTCGAACTGTTCAACATAGTATCGCGTCGATCCAATGAATGAAGATGGCAGTATTATCTTTTCACCAACAACGACATTTTTCTTTTCAGCGAGTACCTTAATAATGTGGGTAACGCCAGAATATTGGTCAGCAAGATTTTTTTTTTATTAGCCTTGATCCATTGGATGCGATCGCGCTCTACTCTGATGTATGTATCAATGAGGTATTGTTGGAAAAGCCGACCACCAAAATGCAAAGCGGTGAAGTGTATTTGGCGCAAATCTGCACCTATAATAGCTGATTCTGGAAGAAGGTATTTAGTAAGTTCAAGTCGAAAAGCAATTCTATATTGTGCTAATTCTAGTCGGGTAAGATGCTGACGACTTGTATAAGGTGTTTGCAATTGTAGATCCACATGATAGCCAAATGTTCCTTTAGGGCAAAATAATGGATACATGAATGGTTCTATCCGTTTATCAATATTACGCAAATTGACAATTTTTTCTCCACGTTGATGTACCACCATTTCGTTATCTGGAAAGCTTTGATCGGCGTTGAGTGTAAGCACGGCACATACATCATTGGTCATAGGGACATTGAATCTTCTGTAATCAGCATTTTCTTGCATTATAAACATAAGTTTGACATATGGAGCTTTTATTCCTTCTGCTTAAGCATGCCGATTCACTTCTTCTTCAACTTCTCGCATCATCATAAATGATTGTGCAAACATATTTTGAAACCGAATAATATGCTCTAAACGTTCCATTAAATTTCGTCTGATTCCATGCTTGAGAGGATATTCGAGTCTTTCGTTAACAGCATCTTCTGAACTTAAAAAGTACATCTGACCATATTGCGGTCGTTCGAATTCGCCTTCACTGTTTTGTGTTAGATGAGCTGCCATATTCATCTTATGATAAACTTGTCCGCCGGCGACAAAGCTGTATTCCGCAATATATTCCGCCTCTATCAAAAAATAGATCATTGCGGTACATTATATAGTTTCTGAATAAGAGAATCTACCAATTAAATGCGTTTGAGAGCAAAAATGAATTTAAAAATGAGTCAGAAAATAAACAGTTTGGATTTGAGTGCATCCTTAATGCAATGATTTTCCAACACAATCCGCTTCGGGAAATTCGGTTCAAAATGCCCACTTTAACAGCATTTTTAAAAAATATATTCTGCTTCTATCAAAAAATTGACCATTACGGTACATTATATAGTTTCTGAGTAAGAAAACGTACCAATTGGAAGCCTTTGAGAGCAAAAATGAATTGTAAAATGACTCAGAAAATACGCAGTTTGGATTTGAATAAACCCTTACTTAGATGATTTTTTTCTTCAACCGCTATGTATTTTTAATTTGATTTTGCTGTAAGAATTGGTCCTATCAAAAACTTGTCTATATAGGTGTTGTACACAATATTAAGAAGATATATGATAAATTCATGGGGATTTTATATCTTTTGAATTGACGGAGTTATGGATTTTTTACTTCTTCAAACCCCCTTTTTGTTTTCGTTTTTAATTTTTTTTGCGGTACGAATTGGTCCTATCAATAACTTGTGAATATAAAAGTTGTAGATAATATTAAGGAAATTTATAATAAAATTAATTGGAATTGATATCTTGAGAATTGACGAAGTTATGAATTTTTTTTTCTCCCTAAAACCCTATTTTTTGCACCCCTTGAGCACATTTTTAACTTTATCGAAAATCTGTTATACATAAATTTTTGGCCCTATTTTTAGAAGTAATAAAAACTTTAAAGTGATTTGATATGTACAAAAATTTAGAAGTTATGGGGGGTTTTCGGTTTTCACAAAAACCCTCCCTATTTCCATCCCCTTGGTCCGATTTTGCCCATTAACGAACTTGACCGAGATTTTATGCCCTTTGATTTTATGTATCAGTTTGGAAGAGATTGGTGCAGAATTACGAAAGTTATCGTGCCCAGAAGAAAGTGATACAGATAGATAGATATATAAAGTTTTTTACTGAGGGTGGTTTTGGGTTCTAGGGGTCATGATCGGTGTAGATCTGCAAAATTTTTTCAGAAATTCCAACATAAGAACGATCCCAATAGGTAGTATTTCATACGAAATCAGATGTGATCAGACACACGTTCTTCTGGAAAATGAATTGCTTTGCAATGAATACATTCAATGTTAAAAGAACCCAATTTTTTGTATGTTGCTTCTTTATTAACTGCGCACTTCCATGTTCGCATTCGTTTCTTTACTGAAATATGCGAGCGTCTTATGTTACGGCGTCTTTGTTCTTTTAAATCTTGATCTTGTCGCTTATTTATTTCATTTGCTATGTGCTGAATGGAACAATGCTGCATTTCGCGTATGGGTTGAATGCGGCTTTCGTTTGTTTTGCCAACTCTTTTCCGTCTTTTTAATGTACACAATTGATATAATTCTTGGGATCCAGATTCATTAAGACAATACATCATAGCTGCAATCCTTTGTCGGCTGTTTTCTTTAGCAGCAGGCATTGGTCTAGACGTTGAAATATCATTTTCAATTTCTGTATTTCTAATCGGACTCGACATTCTTTCGTTAAAGTTGAATTCTCGTATTTTTTAGGCCGTCCTGCAGACATAATGAATTTGCAATTATACTAACTAAATTTAAAGAAAAATGAATACTTTAGTTCTAACTTCACAGTATTAGAAATATTTACTTTTTTCAGTAAACGTTGAAAAGTGATAGTTACAAAATATTAGTAGAATATCAATAAGTCACAGAGTTAACGTTTGTATTTACGGCTCCTAGTCTTAGCACGGTCAAAAACTAAAAGTCAGAGAAAATTATGTCATAGATGGGCAAAAGTTGAGATATTTCACATTTAAATAGAAAAAATATTTGTTTTCTTTTAAATATTGTGTCATTTATTCAGTGGGGGGAAGAAATATAAAATTTAATTTTTATTCCGAAGCATTTATTCGAGTACGTAAATAAAATATTTTAAAGTCAAAAAAGGAAAAGAAAAGAAAACTTTGCATATAGCCTGAAATTTGGATTGCCATATATGAAAATAAACTATTTTTATATGCATGCGATTATCAAGCATATCCTGAGTGCTATACTCCATGTTTTATAAATTAAATGTTTATTAACAAGATACGTTGTCTAAGTCAATGTTTGGCGACAAAAATGAGCTACTATGGGGAAAGATTGACACAGAAAAATGATCTTTCTTTTAAAATTGTTGCTAATTTTGCGCCAGGGTATATCGCCATGTCAACAAACTATACAGATGTTTGTAACAATATGGCAGTTGTTTTAAACTTAGCAAAAGTATCAGCACAGTTATTTATCAAGGAATATTACTAATGTTTATGAAAATATTTAAATTCAAGAAATATAATCATAATCAATAATTATAATCAATCATTTTTTTTTTGTTCTAGCCAGTTAAAACAAATTTTACCGTATTTTTGATCTACATAAGCCGTTATCTTGTGCTCGATTAAGTGTAAAAGGCAATCTTTTAGTGCCACCTTCGAGATTACCTTTTATTGTGTTGGCGAGGATTCCGATTACGGGTGATTAAATATAAAACAACTGCTTAAAATTACATTTTTTTTTCTACGTAAGTCGAGACTTAGTTGGAAGGTTTTCTCATATTAGAATAAAGTATATTTCATAAAAATCGTCAGAATTTTTTTCGATTAATACCACTTTTTTGTTTAATGAGCTTATTTTAACCACAGAAAACGATTTTTCTCGAATTAATGACTTAGCTAAATCGATTTCTTGAGCTCGAATTAGAATAGGCGTCAAATTTTATGAAAATCGTTAGAGCCGTTTTCGATATATAGCAACATTTTCAGTGCTGAGTTTGTTTTAATCGATAAAAACGAATTTTTTCGAATTCGAAACCCAGCTAGATGTGTTTCTCGTGCTCGAATTAGTATATAAAACACGTTTAGTGTAAATTGCACAAGTATTTTCCCGATTTATAGTAAGCAAAAGTTTCAGCACTGATCTTGAGTTACCCTGTAAAAACGAATTTTCTTAAATTCGGAACCCAGCTGGATCTTTTTCTCGTGCTCGAATTAGTATAGGCATCAAGTTTTGTGAAAATCGTTAGAGCCGTTTTCGATATATAGTAGCATCTTCAGTGCTGAGTTTGTTTTAATCTGTCAAAATGAAAATTCGCGAATTCGAAACCTAGCTAGATGGGTTTCTCGTGCTCGAATTAGTGCAGAAAACACATTTCGTGTAAATTGCACGAGCATTTTCCCGATTTATAGTAAGTAGAAGTTTCAGCACTGATCTTGGGTTACCCTGTAAAAACGAATTTTCTTGAATTCGGAACCTAACTAGATCTTTTTCTCGTTCTGGATTTAGTATAGGGTGCAAGTTTCGTGAAAATCGGTTCAGTCGTTTACGATATCATCCGTAATCGGGAAAATCGCTTGCTCGTTTAATATATATGATAAAGTTGTTGGAAGTCTGCTTATTTGAAATAGCTACGGATAAAATTTACAGTAGAAATACCTCAATTTAACAATTTAAAAGTAAACAGGGCGATCGAACTCAGAATACCTGTGCTAAACATAACCAATATACTGTGTTGATTAAAATAATAAAACTTTGTAAAAAATCACCATAAAATAAAAACAATACCTAGGACGCATTTCGAGCTAAAAATATTAACAGTTCGTCATCAGCTAAAGTAAACACGTGTCCGTAAGGCTACAAGGTTAAAAAGGCTTTTTTGATTTTTGACCTTGTCCTCTTATGGACACGTATTTACTTCAGCTGATGACGAGCTGTTAATAATTTTAGCTCGAAACGCGTCCTATGCATTATATTAATTTTATGGTGATTTTTTACAAAGTTTTATTATTTTAATCGTTACATATCACCAGTTTTCGGTGCTGTTTCGCAGTATAGTGTGTGGTAGAGGAAGGAAGGGTAAATGGCCACTCTAAGGTTTGTTGAATTTTTATACCTTTTTAATGAATGAAGTTATAGAAACAAGTACCAATAGTAACTATAATAACTTTAGTTTCAATTGATATTTTACTTTTCATTAAAAAAAAATATTTTAAAGTGTACACGTTACTTTAAGGGGGTCCGGGACACAAAAATCTTAAAATTTTCTTAATTTTTTTTTATTACATTAAAAATCTCTCTGTTTTTTTTCTACTTAAAATGAAGTTTAAATCATGTTTTTATCCTGATTGGAAACAGGAAATATTCATTTTTAAGTTTTGGTTTGTTTTCAAAATCTAGCTTTCAAGCAATTGTTGTTATGAAAACGACTTTTTGCGAAAATGCGTTTTTCTTCATGATGGGTTTTTTCACCATTTCTGGCTTTTAAATTGTTATAAGTCAAGAACCGTTAAAGAAAAATGGTTCAAACTTGGTTATGAACAATGAATAAAAAATCGTTTTCGGGCAATCTAGCCATCTGGCCACTTTGTGCAATCACTTTGTGGCCACTTTGCCCGGAATGACGCCATTACAAAAACTGTGGCCTGACACTTAGCGTTTTCAAACACACATCATTTAAAAGGTTATTTCACACTGATCAAACAGCAGAATAGCAAATTATCATAACATTATATATATTATTTAGCTATGATCAAGTAATTGTGCCACTTGCCTAAAATGAAAAATGCAAAAAACAGTAAAATGAGTTCAGAACTAGAAAAAGTAGCCTTTCGTTTCAAAGTCGCAGACAATACTACCAGCATCTGTGACATTGTTTAGTCCAGATCATGTATGGCGGGGCACTGTAATGCGGAAAAAACTCAAATGGCCACTTTGACCTCACTGACCACTTTACCCTCCCTTCCCCTATACAGAATGTAGGTGTAAAACGATTTTATTTGAAAACTCTAATTGGTTATTTTCAGTTAGTATTTTTTCTTTGTTTGCCCATCCACAACTCCAAAAAGCATTTTTGTTACATAGTTTTAATTAAAGAGCTAAGTGGAAGAACATGTTAAGTAACAAAAATTATATTTGAAGAAATTTGATGTGGAAGTTTTTGTTATTAATTTTAATGATTTATTTTCAATTTGATACAATGTGTTTAAAATATTAAGAGGTGTGGTACTAAACTCCATCAAAAAGAACTTATTCATATTTAATTTTTAAATATTAAAAATTATTAATATGATTTGCATTATTAAATATTAAAATATTAAATATTAATGAATAATGTCTTAAATCGTCAAGGCTAAATAGAACTTTTGTATTTTAGCTTTATTATGTGATAGAATACCTGGTAACGCCTTCGTCCAAAAGATAAAATAATTTTTAAGAAAATGTAGCATAACATGTTATTCCACTCAGCTCTTCAATTAATTTTTCAACTAATTTTCAGCAGAGAAATTACGATTGAAATTATTGAATATTTAATACGTGATTTATCACATTGCTAACTAAGCGTAGAACCAACAGAATGAAAAGTGTCCAAACCAGGAATCGAACCCGTAACCCTTGGAATAGCGCTCGAAGTGCTCTACCACTAAAGCTACGAGCCAGCTTAGCATTCCTCACTCATATATGTTGGTAAGGTTGCAACTGCAGCACAAGATGGAACAGTCTTCATAAGCACACAATCCTGCGGCACTACATGAGAAACAAATAAACCCAGCATCGGTGAACACATATATAATTTTAATTAATTTTCAATTAATTTTCATCAGAGAAATTACGCTTGAAATTACTACATATTTAATACGTGATTTTTCACATTGATTACTAAGCCTAAAATCAACATAGTGAAAAATGTCCAAGCCGGAAGTCGAATCCGTAACCCTTGGAATAGTGCTCCAAGTGCTCTACCACTGAAGCTACGAGAATGAGACCCAGCTTAGCATTTCTCACTCACGTATTTTGATAAGGCTGCAACTGCAGCACAAGATGGAACAGTCTTCATGAGCACACAATCCTGCGGCACTACATGAGGAACAAATAAGCCCAGCATCGGTAAACACACATATAATTTTAATTAATTTTCAATTAATTTTCAGCAGGTAAATTACGCTTGAAGTTATTGAATATTTAATTTAATACGTTATTTATCACATTACTAACTAAGCGTAGAACCAACAGAGTGAAAAATATCCAAGCCGGGAATCAAACCCGGAACCCTTGGAATAGCGCTCCAAGTATTCTAGCATTTAAGCTACGAGGACGATACCCAGCTTAGCCTCTCTCACTCGAATATATTGTTAAGGCTTCAACTGTAGCACAAGATGGAACAGTCATCATAAACACCTGCGACGAAACTTGAGCCACAAATAAACACAGCATCGGTGAACACATATATAAATTTAATTAATTTTTCAATTAATTTTCACCAGAGAAATTGTGCTTGAAATTATTGAATATTTAAAAAGTGATTTATCACATTGCTAACTATGTGTAGAACCAACAGAGTGGAAAATGTCCAAGCCTTTTGATATTTTTCTATTAGACGCATGCCAGAGGTTAATCCCTAAAGATCTAACTACTTATAGCAATATTTTTCATTCTGCTTATTTCGGTGTTTACAAGCGTAATTCGATAACACATGTGTTAAATATGTCTTTTATTTACTTTTTTGTGAAATTTTATTTCACTTGCAATTTTAGTTATGGAATACTACACGAAAAAAAAATAAATGCTGTATTATTTACATTGTGTTAAGTGCAAACGAGTTAATCTTCCGAATTCGGGTTTTACGCGGCTTTCTGACGCACAGTTTTAAAAAAAAAAAGTCGTGCCTGAAAAATATTTTCAAAACCATAAAATATCACTAAATAAAGATACAGTTTCGAAACAAATGACATTTGATAGTATTTATTATTATTATTATTATTATTATTATTATTATTATTATTGCTATTCGATTTTATTATGATGTAATAATTTAAATTGTATTATGTTTATAAGTTAATAAATTTGCTATAAAGGTGAAATTAATTAATAAATCGTTGCCACGATCGATATGACGTCAGCTTTGCTCACGGATAACTTTTTGCTTTATAATAATGATTTTAGCGTAAAATACCAAATTTGGAGAAATTGAGGGAGTAATTTTTGCAAACATATTCAAGATGTTTTAAAATGTACGTGATATTTTTTAAATGGAGATGTAGCAAAAGGCGACAGTTTTTGAAGTTATTCTTGCAGAGTAGTGTGTTGAGTCAGGTATTTCTTTAGAATTCTTCTCTTTCCTGCTACCAGATGTCACAAAAGAGGATGTTACTCTGTCCCAATTTGTAAAAATCTATATAATATAAGCCTAAGTCATGTGACTGTTAACAACAGTTTCGGGCTGACAATTTCGCTTTTTGTATGCCAGGCGCCTAATTCGGTAATTTAATGTTAGCCGGGCGCAGGTGATACTATTATAATCTAGTACATTAAGTAGTATGCAATATGTATATACAATAAGTTATTTTCATCACATACATGCACACCCGAAACACCAGCAATATTCAAACGCATAATCTATGGGCGTTAAATTTTGAAAATTGGATGTGGAAGTATGCTATTGTATAGTTATAAATTTCTATTATGTTTTATAAAGATTTTAACAATATTCTGTTAGTAGTGTATAGTGTTTCATAATGATCGTGCAGTAGGGTTACTCCGGGAGAGTCGCCGCATAAGGGATAGATGCCGCACCCCTTATATTTCTTGTAATTATCGATAGATGGTCGTCAAACGCACAGTATAGGTGCGCAATGAGATTATTTTAACCAGTGTATAGCGTGAATCCCATTTCGATGTTTACTTGTAGAAGTACAATCCTTAATTTGACCTAAGTGCATGATTTCACTGTCAAAACTTTTAAACACGTTGTGTTTAAATACTTTTCATACACTAATTACTAAATGCATGCATGATTTCGAAGTCAAAACTAAGTGTAGTGTTTGTATAGAGTACTGTGTGTATGGTTACGCAATTCCCCTTAGCGATGGCAGGTAACTGTGATGGCCGACGTCTGCACCATGCAAAATGGAATACATGCCGCACTGCTATTCCGGTATACATGCCACAGTTTCTTTTGTACGGGATGATTAGGTGTTATTAACTTTTCCTTTCCTTTTCGCACAGACTAACCATGTTAGGCATGTTATCAAGTTTACTAAAATCAAAGGAGAAAATGAGGAAAATAAAAAGTAAGAAGTGCAAGAAAGATGCAAGTCAAGATGATAATAATGAAAAATTTGATTACGCGTAACGCAGACGTTCTTTGCAAACTACTCCAAAAAAGAGGAAGTGTAATTGGCTTCGTTGCATTATGTGTTTAAATGTAGTTACATAAAAACTGTACTTTTTCGACACTTTTCCTGTAGATTGTAGTCGAAAAAACAGGTCTTTGAACCCATTCGGGACCATAGGTGCATATTATTGGGTGAGTGCAAAAGTTCTACCCGTTTTTGGGCAAAAACAGAAAGGCGGAGAACAGAAAAAGTTAAGCACCTATGAGTTCACGTAAATACCAACATTACATGTGACATCTTGCCATCTGTCTGGAAATAAGTGAATCCCATGCCGACAAAACTCCTCTGTTTTAGAATAAAAAAACTGTTGTAACGCCGTTTTTACAGTCTTCACATCATTGAAGTTTTGGCGAGTGAAAGGCGTTGTGTAACGATAAAAAAGGGATATTCCGAAGGTGTAAGATCGGGGCTATACAGCGCGTGAGGTAAAACTTCCCAACCAAGATCCAGTAATTTTTGGTAAGTCCTTAAAGAAGCATAAGGCCTGGCTTTATCGTGATGAAAGCGAACCCCTCTGCTATTGATGTCTGCTGACCGCTTAGACGGGAATTGTGCTCGCCAATTGTTGGCAGTATAGGTCTGCATTGATAGTTTGGTTCGGTGTGAGGTCCTCCCTGTGTGTTATTCCCGTGTATCCCAAAATACACTGAGTAAAGCCTTTTCGGGATGGAATCCTCTTGTTGAGATTGATGGAGTACCCACTGCAACATCGCACTTGGTCATTCGACGCTTCACATTATGGTTCAGTACCCACTTCTGATCATCCGTTACAATTCGGTTCAAAAATGGTTCCCTACTGTTACCGGAAAGCAAAGAAACACGTGTGCCGATTATCTCTTCTTGTTGTCTTGCTGTTCGCTGGTGTGGTATCCCCTCATCGAACTCTGTGAGGATGCAAAGCTCATGCATCTGTCTTTTGACTGTTGTTATACGTGCCGAGAACGTTTCCGCCAATTCTTTGACTGTTGGATGTGGGGAATTTGTTATAACTGTTTCCAGATCCTCGTCAGAAGCTACTGATGGGAGTCCAGAACGGGCATGAATTTTACAGATCCTGTTTCCGTCCCGGAATTTTCTAAGCCAACGGCGGAAGGTGCTATCATCCACGTCATTCTACCCACACACTTGACAAATGCTGCGGCATGCTACAGCTGCTGTAACGACTTTATCATACTCGTGCAGTAAACGATGCCTGATGTGGTCTTTCGCGCATGCCGTGTTGTTTCCTGTTCCGCATGAGTTATTATTATAAACGTTGTGCTTATATATACTCAACTGGTTCAAGCGTTATTGGCCACTTTCCTGACCTCGAAATGTGTGTTTTGACTTCCGTAATCCACTTGACATTTGCATATATTCAAAACGGGTAGAACTTTTGCACTCACCCAATAGCACATTCACAAAGAGCTTACAGAATTTGTTTCTGGCACCAGTAAAAAAGAAAAGTAATATTTGCTTTGTTTAATTAGAGCATTTTCCTGATTATTTAACTAAAGGTAACTTCTTTTAAAAAGTGGTTACCAACCGAATAAAATTTGTGTAAAAGCCACCGGTCCCATAAGGGTTAACAAATAAATTATGTAAACACAATTTTATCTTTTTTTCTTTTCGCTTTCTAATATATTGATGTTAATTTGTTGCTGAAATCACAATTAAAATTTAATGCAAAAAAAAATAAGTCGATAATTTAAATAGTGAAAGTAGGCAACAATTATTAATTTGAATCTACTAATACATTTCATTGTACTCATTTAGTTTCATTTTGCTATTATATCGTTAATTATAGTCCAGATATAAATATTTTTTTCATATTTTTATTTATAATTTTATTCTGCTCTTATTACAAGCGCGGCATAACTAACGCACAAGTGCGGCGTCTCAACCTCAATGTATGGGTGACGCGCCGCAGTGTAATGTTTTTTAAAAAATTGTTAAAAATATTAATAATTTGTTTTGAATTTTTTTTGTCGCAGTACACGCGTTGTATATTTAACATTAAATAGCACAGCATGATTTTTTAAATTCTATGTCCACCATGGGACTTTATACAAAAATTCAAAAAAATGTGCGGCATAAATCCCGGAATTGCCCTACATGAATTTCTTACATGCTTTGCTTTTTTAAATAACTAGTAGAAACGCCCGGTCTTGGCCGTGCTAGTCTAGGGGAATCAATTTCAGGTAAAACATAAATCGCCAAATATTGCTCCATCGCCATCATGTCATCAGTATTATAATTGTCCATTTCATGCGACTGTCATAAGCAATTTTTCGCGTTGTAAATTAAAACAAAGCTTTGATGTTGAAATTAAATATCATGGCTCACTAAATTACTTATTACTTTTCTTTATCTTTTTTTAAGCAATAACTTTGAGTCATAAATTTTAAATACAGTAAACTCTGTCTAAGGCGGAATCGATCGGGACCAAGAAAATTTTCCACGGTAGGCAATATTCCGCCTTAGACAAATTTTACTCTATGTCTATGTATTCGCAGGGACTTGAAAATCTTTCCGAGTTAGAAAATTTTTCTGTCTTACACAGAGTCCTCCTTACAGAGAGTTTACTGTATTTCAGTTTTAAATTAAAGTTAAATAAATTGAGTGAAAGTACTATATTTTAAATGAAATTAATGAAATACGAAAAAATACGACGGGAACAATTTTTGGCGATTTATCACCTGCGTCCTGCTAACATAAAAATGCCAAGTTCATGATTTCTGTATAAGAATCTTCGGATTTGGCGAAGGATTGAGCAAGTAAATTTAAATTATGCACAAAAGTAACATGATATAATGCTGATCATGATTTAATGCTGATCATAATAGATTTAAGGGAGACCAAACTGGTCGCCAAGGGCGGCTAGTGCTCAAAATAACCAATTTCAAAACACAAATTTCATTTTTTGCATTTAAACAGAATAAAGGGTAAAAATGATATTCTGTGTTATGATTCTGTGTAATGATATTTTATGTGTTAATGTGAGCGTTTATTTTTATATGTTAATTTAGACAATGGTTTTCTGTCTCAATCATTTTCAACTGGCGACGAGGACTGCCAGAATTAACTGCAACCGTACCTGCAGTTTTTACTAGTGTTCGTGTTATATTTATCCACTGCCTTTTTGTTCGTGTTTGTAAAATATTCTTACTGATCAAATTCTTGGCTCCACGCATTGCTTAATTAGCCCTGAAGCTCACACGAACGTAGCACCAGTACTTCTTTATTTTTGATGAATATTTAAATATTAGTCTTAACCCACCAGATTTTATAAATACTGTTCATCAAAGCTCTGTGTGTTTTGTTGTGGAAGTTGCTACAAAGAAATCCTTGGCAAATAGGGTTTTCTTAAAAATCCCCATTCCTGATTTTAATATTTTTGCTCTGTTCATTTATAGCTTTTATTATGTGTAAATGAATATAGATTTAGTCGAAATATATTTGTAAAAAGTTTTGCTGAAAAAGAAAAATTGCTTTAAATTTTGTAAAAAATAAAAAGATATGAACGCTAGTCTTGAATCACTTCAAAATAGTAAAAAGAATAATGATGAAGAGATTCCAGTTATTATTTATCATGTTTTTTATTTAAAAATGTCTTTTTTTATGTATCGCTATTTTCAAACAAATTTTTACTGCTTTAATATAATTAAAATACTGCTTTAAGCGCCTAATTACAAAGGGTTTTTTTTTATTATTAAAGTGAATTCTTTTAAACTGAAAATTTTTCAAATAATACTTTTTAAACAAAGGGAAAAAGTGTATATATTTTTTTTATTATTTTTTCACAATTCCCTTGTGATAACAAAAATGAGAGATTCTGTAATTAAGTTTACAAGGAACAAATTAAATGAAAAATTTTAATAATTTGCTTTGATAGAAAAGTTTAAAAACAAAAATATATTACACACAGAATAAAAAACTTTTAAAAAAAATCGAAAAACCTCGTCCTAACGTTTGAATAAATACCACTTTAAGTTAAACAAAATTTATTTCTATTCAAGATACTTTTTAAATAGTTGCGTCATTTGATGTTTTGGTAATGTTCAACAAAATACGTTATCAGTCAAAAATAATAACAAGAAAGAAGAAATCTTGCATTAAACATAGATTATGAAACACTTTCTACCTCATTCAGAAAAATGTAACAACACCTTTTAATAAGTTGAAATATGATGTCTAATCGAACCATTTGGACATGCGTAGCATATTCGAAAACCCAATTTCAGCAATTCCCATCCACAGTCGGGAAATTATCCTAATTTTTTAGCAGCCCTTCCTAAAGTTTCCCTTCAACTTTACAACCTCACGCCGTACACGACCAGCTTTCTGGCGGGCCATGGCCCCTTCAAGGCCTACCTAGACAGATTTAAGTGCGCCTCTTCCAACCTGTATGTGTGCGGTGAGGTAAACACGACAAGCCATGCCTACTTCCACTGTGAACTCACGCGACGCTGGCACTTAAAACACCCGCAATCTCCACCAGGAGGCTGGCTCCATAATATACTTACACGCACCCTCCTACTAAACAAACTAAAACACATCCATAATCACCTTTTTGAAATTTCAATACTAACTACGTGGCTTGGGCATGCAACAGCTTCAGCTGCCCCCTGTCGTGTGGTAGTTTTGTCGCACATTCATCCGCCCCTTGTCGAGTAGGGGATGTGTTCCACGGCGGAACGAATTTTCTTTTGTAATTTTCTCCGCTTATCTTCTCTTACCTGCCTCCTGTCGCGTTAGGTTCTTTTTCACCTGGCAGATGCGGCCCTGACACGGAATTTTATATACATACCGCCCACTGTCGTGATTCTGGCGGCTTCAGCTCTGGCTGGAAATTGTATTTTTTTAAGACCTTAATAAAGGCGACTAGGGGGGACACTATGCTCTACAGACTTGGTTTCCTTGTCTGAGTTGTCCCTCTTAGGCAATCAAAATAGGGATTTGTATCTATAAACTACATGCATGCAAAAAATTAGCTCAGTTAGGAAATATATACCACAGTTAAAAATTCCCCTTTAGCAATTCCCGCTAATAAGGAGAATGATACGTGTATTCTTTTCTTCAGCCAGTATACGAGATATAGAATTTATACACAGCGAGAACCATGCAAAACATTAGTAAAATTTAAAAGCGTATATCGTATTTGTAAACGCACACCCAGCGATTATTGCTCAAAGTCAGTACTGTAACCGATTTCTTTTATGTGTCCCTATTAATGAACGATAAATGCTATGTATGCCCTATTCGACAGTTATCATCTTGTAGTGAAATTCAGTCTATTTACGTGAATTAGAGCGTGGAAAGACAGACAGACGGACAGACAAACCAAATTCCTAAACACTTTTCTAATTTGTTGGAAAATGATAAAAAATCAATTAAAATGTATTGTTTGAAAGACAACTGTAGTAAAAGTTCTTGCTGTATATGTTCATCCTTACTCTAACGATTTAAATTATAAAGTAAAATATTTCATTTGTTGCCTGTATGACAAATTTTAATATCTTTTATATATACAGAGTAGTTCAAAAAAGGCTGGACAAACTTTAAGCAACTGTACTACAAACATTTTTTGTATAATAAACTAAAGTGATAATCTTTTTAGTGATTGAAAAATACAGGGTGTCCCACTCCTAATTTGGATATTTTGTTTATTTAATAATAATGAAAATATTTTAACGAAATTGACAACATTCTAACTTTTCTTCATGTGAAATGTAAGGATATCACAAGAAATGATAGTAAGTAGTCAGTGTTGCCAACTTAATATCTTCTTACCGTCTTAGATCCTGCAGACGTTCGCAGATGCGAAATGAAACATTAATGTTTATTGTATTTTAATGTGTGTACCTGTTAGCATAGTGTATTTGTTTTTAATATATAATTTTTAATATATTTCCTGGTGCAAACGTCCAATTTTTAATTTAATGTCTTCTTTCATTAAAAAAAAACTACCATTCTACTAGAATTTCTGTACGCTAATTTTTGCTTTAATTAATAACGGCATATCTGTCATTAAATAAAACAAAAATTTCTATACAGAATTTCTGGTAGTATAGTAGTTTTTTGCATAAAAACGGGGCTAAGTTAGCAAAACTGGAAGTAGTTACCATTCTTATCCAAATAACGATGAACTAGATGCTCGGTATTTCTGAATGAAATTCTAAAATATATAATATAATTAATTTTCAGCAGTGAAATTACGTTCGAAATTATTGAATATTCAATAATTTCGAGCATAATTTCTCTGCTAAAAATTAATTGAAAATTGACTTAAATTATATATGTGTTCATCGATGCTGGGTTTATTTGTGTCTCATGTTCCGCCGCAGGATTGTATGTTCATGATGACTATTCCATCTTGTACTGCAGTTGCAGCCTTACCAACATACATGAGCGAGATTTGCTAAGCTGGGCATCGTCCTCGTACCTTAAATGGTAGAGCACTTCGAGCGTTATTCCAAGGGTTCCGGGCCCGATTCTCAGCTTGGACATTTTTCACTCTTTTGGTTCTACGCTTAGTTTGCAATGTACGTATTCACATATTATATATTCAATGAAATTCTCAATTCAAACTTTATTTTATTTACGAAAAGGCTATGGTTTTTTATGCTGCCATTGTATTTCATGGAAAGCAAGGCAAGTTCGTTGAAAATGTCCATGAAGCAGCTTTATTTCAGTTGGGAGGAGCTTTGAAACATTTTTAAAGAATAATTTCGTTATTTTATATACCTGTGCTAGCTGAGTCGCCCGGACATTCCAGTCTTGTAATAATAACCTTAAATGAATCTCAAATTTGTATGATTTTTTATCTTTAAGTCGATTTGTCTGAAATTATATTTATACATGAAAAAACGCGAAACAATATTCATTTTTAGTGATAAAAGCACCTGAAAGAAGACTTTTTGATTTGAGTGACAGGATCTCTCCTTTCTTTGCAAAATATTATTTTTCACAAAAAATAAAATAAATTTCCCAACAGATAATGGTGCAAATGCTTAATCGCCCGGTGGTTAGGGAGTTGAATTCGGAAATAATTAGGGGAAAGCTGGAAATTATTTTAACCCCTTCAGTTTAGGTCTAGAATGAATAAGCTACGTTTTCCCCCTCGTACTAGGTGAGCGTTAGGAATTATACATTGATTTATAGACAAAACACACGTTTTTTTTTAAATACCAGAACACTATCTCGAAATTACTAACTTTTTCAAAAACATTGTCAATACGAATGTTGTAGAGATTAAAATTCTGAATAAAATGAGTACCTACACTTAATAGTTTTGCTGAATATTAACCCATTAGCGCCCAGCGTCCTCATTTGATGACGCTGCAAAAAAATGTTATTTCCTACATTAAATTGAAAAATGTTCTTTTATTTATAAATTGGTATGATAGTTGAAAGCACCACAAAATATAATATATGCGATTTCTTTGGAAATAAGTAAAAATGCGCGGGAAAAATGCAGTATAATTTCCCGGTTTTTTGGTAATCACGTCGTGTATTTTTTATACTACTGTATGAAACTGGATTTATGAGCTAAATTCTTTCAAATTGGTATAAATGTAATCTATTTAGTCCCTATTATGCCATTAGCATGTTTTTTTAATATTTATTGTTGTTAATGTATCCGTAATAAACAGGAAAAGTTATACGTCATCGTTTGAGGACGCTGGGCGTTCGGGTATAGTTTTTATTCATATTCAGAATTGTTTCTTAAGAGTTTCTTACGGTTTTTTTGCAGGTAAACTATAAAAGTATATTGAAATATGAGTAGAAAAAATGTTTTTAAAAGCTTGGAAGAGACAACTGCTTATATTTTTTCTGAAAAAATAGAAGCAGATATTATATTAATGTCTCCAGATGTAGATGATCTAACTGTTGAAGAGCAGTTCGATGATGATCATTTGGGCACTCCGGTTTTATAAGATGTTGCAGGCACGTTGGAAATTATAATACCAGATGATAATGATAACTGTATTATTTCGAATAAAAGAAAAAGTAAGAAAATTACCGTAAACGTAAAAGAGAAATATTAATTGTATGAAAAATGAAACGCCGTCTTACACATTTGGAACTTTGGAAAGTTCTTCTAAGAGAAATTCGGATACATTGACAGCTGAAACCAATAATATGAGTCCAGTTCACCTGTTTGTAGAGCTTTTTACTGAAAGGGTTTATGATATGTTCGTAGAGGATGCTAATCGATATGCTCAGGAAATGAAAAGTAAATTGAACTATAATGTAACTGTAAAGACGAAATAAAAACAATTATAGGATTTCTGATACTTTCGGGATGTCATACTTTACCAAGTGAACGGGACTACTGGGTTGAAGCCCATGGTTGAAGAGTAGCAATATTGAAGGATGCTATACCCAGAAATTTCTCCTTAAAGCTCAAGCGATTATTACATTTCCAAGATAATAAATTACATTAGTATGACAAACATGATAAATAATTCAAAATACGTCTCAAGTTAGGAATGATTTCCAAGAATCTTCAGAAATGGTGCATTTTCCATGAAAATGTGACTGTTGAAGAAATGAACGTTCGATATTATGGACATCATATGCTGAAACAGTTCATAAAATCTAAACCTATTAGATTTGGCTATAAACACTGAGCTTTGTGTGGCAACTATGGTTACTGTTTCAACTTTACACCTTATTGTGGAAAAGAATCAAATACTTCTGAATCTGACAAACTTCCTTTAGGTACAAGAGTGGTGTTAAATTTATTATCTATTGTTGAAGATCCTATGAGCCATCGTGTTTATTCTGATAACTTCTTTACCAGTCATATGTTCCTAAAAAACTGAAAGAAATGTAGCTCAGACAAGAAAATCGTACGGAAAAATGCGCAATAATGGGTGATAAGAAAATGAGTAAAAAAGAGTGATGGGTTTTACGATAGTAAATTTGGCAAAACAAATGAAATTCTTGTTGTTAAATGGAAGGAGAATAAGTGTGTTTTTTTGGCCACTAATTTTGATACCATATTGCCGCTTTCTCCAGTACAAAGACGGAGTGTCCAAAAAAAAAAGAAAAAGAAATGGTGAAAGTGAATTAGCCTCATGCTATAAGTTCCTATACCTCATTTATGAGAGGTGTCGACCTTCATGATTGGCTTCTTGAGATACATTCTATACCCATATGAGGAAAGAAATGATATTTTTGCCTTATTGCTAGGCTGATAAATACGGCTGTTGTATATGGCTATGACATGCATAAAAAGATATATGGTTCTAAGTGGTGCAATAACCTATTTAAAAAAAGGAGCCTTTCAAATGTAAGTGTGGGAAGTTCCGTGCAAAGGCAGATAACATCCAGATCCAACGTGCTTCCAAACGTAAAATTCGACAAAATACAGCAAGTTATTAGCAAAAGGTAGAAACAAAGGCGTTGCCAATATGATATTTGTTTTTCAAAGCCAAGAACATATTGTATGAAATGCAATGCAACTTTATGCATACAATGTTTTCCTCTTTTTCACACTAAAAATCAATCTTAAAAATGTAAAAAAAAAAGTTTTCTTGCATATTTAAAAAAACAAAAATTTGATTTTTATCATTATTCTACCCATTAGTTTGCTTATATATTAAAACGAAATAATTTTATATAAAAAATTTTCATTTTTAAAAATTTTAGGTTTTTTACATACAAACGCCCAGCGTCATCAAATGAGGACGGCTTAAAAAATATGGTTGCAGTTAAAATTTTTCAAAATGCTTTTGAAATACTCTTAATTTATGCATTTCTACCCATATCTATCAATTTCAAGAAAAAATTTCAAAATTTGTTAATTTGGGCGTTAATGGGTTAAGGTCACAATTCTACTTTAAAGTTTTAGCCCCGAGGTCAGAGGGTTAAACTCAGAATTAATTAGGGGAAAACTGGAAATCGTTTTAATCTCTTCAGATTAAGTCTAAAATGAATATTCTATGTTTTCCCCCTCGTACCAAGTGAGTGTTAGGAAATATGTACGTATTTACATTCGAAAAACATGTTTTTCCTTAATATTTTTTACAATATCTCAAAATAGTTAATTCTATCAAAAACATTATCAATGCAAATGTTGTAGAGCTTAAAATTCTGAATAAAATGAGCACCGACATTACTATTTTTGTTCAAAATTAAGGTGGCAATTCTAATTTCAAAATTTTGCCTTAATCGCTAATCAAGAGCTAGAAGTCCGAACAGACCAAGTTACCTAAGAATATCTCAAAACGGCTAAGTCTATCAAAAACATTGTCAGTACAAATGTTGTAGAGCATAAAATTCTGAATAAAATGAGCACCCATATTAATATTTTTGTTCAAAATTAAGGTCGCAATTCCATTTCAAAATTTCGAATTAATCACTAATCAAGAGCTTCAAGATAGGAGAGAACAGATTACCTTAACAATATCTCAAAACAGCTAACTATATCAAGAAATTTCCAATACAGATGTTGTAGAGCTTACAATTCTGAATAAAATGAATACTAACATTAATATTTTTGTCCAAAATTAAGGTCGCAGTTTCAGCTATTGTTAAAAATATTAAAGAAAAACGTGTTTTTCGAATGTAAATGTGTACATATTTCCTAACGCTCACTTGGTACGAGGGGGAAAACATAAAATATTCATTTTAGACCTAATCTGAAGAGATTAAAACGATTTCCAGTTTTCCCCTAATTAATTCTGAGTTCAACCCCTCTGATCACGGGGCTAAAATTTTAAAGTAGAATTGTGACCTTAATATTCAACAAAAGTATTAAGTGCATGTACTCATTTTATTCAGAATTTTAAGCTCTACAACATTTGTATTGGCAATGTTTTTGAAAAAGTTAGTGATTTCGAGATAGTGTTATGGTATTTAAAAAAACGTGTTTTTTTACTATAAATCAATGTACAATTCCTAACGCTCACCTAGTACGAGGGGGAAAACGTAGCTTATTCATTCTAGAGATAAACTGAAGGGATTAAAACAATTTCCAGCTTTCCCCTAATTATTTCCGAATTGGGCCTTTTTTTGCTCCCCTACCACTGGGCTATAAAGATTTGTATATGTTATATAAAATACGTCTCCGCTGACTGTGTGAAAAATCGGTAAAAAAAAAATACAGTTTCTGAGCGGTAAGAATATCGAAATGACTGTAACGGCAGAAGTGGAGGGGGTCAATCCAACGTTTAAAAAAATATATTCTGGTCGTCCAAAGCCTGCGTATAAATTTCGTGCTAGGATATTGATATTTAGTTGTAAAAAGAAGTGTTTTTCTTCTCTTTTTTTTCTTTCTTTCATTTTTCTGGTGGTTGGAATATATGGGAAAATTTTTGAAATTCAAACTGATTATTTCTCTCCTATATGTTATAATTTCTGAGTCAAATTTATAAATTATAAATATTTTTTCCGACGATTGTCTGTAATTTCATGCTAACATATAGGTATTTAATTGCAAAAAATCAGGGGTTTTTCGCATAACAATTTTTTTAATAACGAATCCTAAGTGATTTGTTTTTCCAATCATTTCACCAGTAAATCCGATTATACCTGAACCATTTCGATACTCGATTATTAGCTAAAAGGTTAGTATATAGTATTAAATTTCAGAGCTATTATATAAAATTAACTGTATTTTTTTTATTAAAATGTGCGTAGTGTTAATCCTACATGAAAATGCGCGGACAAAATGAAAAGAAACTTCGCTGAATGAGTTTCTTTCAAAGGGTTAATTTTCGTAATTTTTTTAAATGGTTTTGCCGTGTTTGAAAGAGAATTAGAAGTACATGCTGTTCGGTATTTTCTTCTTTGTGTATTTTTATTTTCGGAGTCGATACGTAATTTGGAAATATGAGGAAAAAAGGGAGAGGAGTCGTCCGGTACTTTAAACATTAAAAAAAATTGTTTTATCATTCAAGCGCTTGGAAATATTTAGGAGTTTAAAACATAATGTTTTCGTGGTATGTGTGAAGCTATCGAGAACAAATAATGATATTTAGTGGTAAAATGGCTCGTAAGACTTTTTTTTCCCGAGATTTATTTCAGTAGTAAAAAAAAAAAAAAAAAAAAAAAACAGTTTTGTAGTTTGAACTCTTTGAGATTTTCAGCAATTAAAAATATGACGGATATGCACCTCGTCATGAACGATGCAATGTGAAATGAATGACAAGCCAACTACGGATTATGCCCCTGTATCAGAGTTACATCAGTAATTGAATTGTCGTTCATTTCACATAGCCATACAACAGTCTATGCACTGTTACTATGGCGACACCAACTGCTGGTGCACGACCTGACCAGCAGTTTCGTTATCTATACTATCTAATCTATCTTATGTATCAAAATCGTCAAATGTATCAAAATCGTCGACGCTACAATTGCTTTCAAAAACATGACGCTGCCTCCCCTGCCTTGTCTTCTTTGAAATTTCGTGAAAAAAATATGCATATTTAATTGTGAAAGCTTGAGCTGAAGTCAAGCGAAACCGCGCCAAAACATCCCGGTTTTTATTTTATTTATTGAAATTTTCAGACAATTTATTTTGTAAAAAATACTTCTACTGGCCCATACGTTTCGAAATTTTCGTAGGTGATGTAAATCCAGCCTCCAGAGATGCTCGGAAAAGATTGTGTTGAAATGCGGACGTTTAGTTACTTATATCGTAGAAAAACGATCGTCTCATTAAGGCGCAAAATGAACTGCAGTGGCGAATTTTTTTAAAGTATTAAGATTTGTATTTTCGAAAAACGATAGCACCGTCGAGAAAAAGGTCCCATCTTTACATACGTATTTTTTTGTTAATCGGACTTAAAAGTACGATCCTTCAAAATATGTCTTCCGTTTTTAACTATACAATATTTTGGCCGATGGAGGTTTAAAATAAACGGTCAAGTGCGAGTATTACTCGCGCTCTGAAGGTTCCGTACAATAAATATGTGAATTATTAACTGTATTATTAAAAAAATCGTTGCTAAAAGAATAGTAAGACTTTGTAAAAAACTATACAATATAGGGTTGGATATAGCTGTATATACTAGAAAAGTATGAATGGGAATACCATAAAAGTTCAAAGAGATAATGAAGCCTACATAATATCAAATATTGCTATTCTGTATAACACTTTTTTTAATCTTATCCTACTCTGTTTACGATGAAACTAATTCGATATTGACAATAAAAATAGTGCATAAACTTCATTTGGCATTTCATAAAACTAAATTCAGCGTAGTAATAAACTTTTCTTTTTATAGTGCATCTAAAACAAAACCCTTGTTCAAAGTTTAAACTTGGAATTGTGCTAAGCGCGCTTCAAAAGTAGGTCGCAAAGTTGCAAAGCCGGCTTGGTCCGTGCCGCGTTTTTCCAGATAGGTTTTTAATTAACTTTTAAAGACACGGAAGTCCTACTAACAGATCACCCAATGCAAACTAGTCGCGAATCCCCTAGTATTTATGTGATTAATTGTAATTAAATTAGTCTGTTTTTAACAATTTGACGTTTATTGCTTTTATACTGCTACTGGGCATTGCATCGCACAAATGTATCATTAAACGTTGTCATCTACTCTTTAAAAGTTGATGGTACATAGGATATGCCGTTCCTGTCATTATGGATGTCCAAAACGTCCGTCTCTTTAAGGATTAATATCTCGACTAATTACCGACGATTTTTTTCGAAAATCATTTTCAACAATGCTTTTATACTTCTGCTACGAAAGGTACCATCAGCGTTCCTCAACGCTTTTGCTGAATGCTCGCAAATCGATATTTGTGTGTACAGAAAAATGCATTTTTCTCTAAAACTATGTGACCTAGGGTAATCACTATAATTTTCCTGCAAGGTTTAATTTAACGTCTACTATCTCTAATTTTTTCATAATTTTAGTTTCAGTGGATTCAGAAATAGAGGTGGAGGGGGGACATATTTTCGCACTACGTTTTGGACGATATCTCTGCAACTATAATACCTATAATTAAAAGAAATGTATTTTTGAGTTCTGCGTTACGAATGCTTTCACACGATATGCAAAGAAAATATTTTTTTTTCTTATAGTTTAATTATCCCCTCTACATTCTTCCTAAATATATTTGTGAATGTTTAATAATCTATAAATATGTGAGTCAATAGTCTTTATTACTTCCCCCAATTTGAACTTTCCACATTCAATACAGGTGTGATCTTATAATGGTTCCGTTTTTACTTTTTAAGTACGAAACCCCAAAAAGACCAAAACCCCCAAAAATCCCTGCGTTCAGTTCTTCATTTCTTCCCGCTGTGTAAATCGGGTTCTGGGCATGCACGAGTCTTTTGCCGGCTCAGTATAAAAGAGATGAGTTATCGATAAGAGTTCGTTCTGATCTTTAATTAATAACTCGGCCATCAGAAAATTGAAAATATGAGACTCAGATGCATTAGAGCCTGTCTTGGAAAATCCTCGCCGACTTTTAGGTGCACGACATTTTTCTTACCACAGCATACGCACAGACAGAGCAAAACTTTCTTCTATTTTTTTTTTCTTGCTAAATACATTATGTATAGTAATCAATGAAAAGCAAAACACTCACTCAAAATAGGTAAAACTTGAAGCTATTTCAAAACTCCATTAAGAATCCTTCTTCTATTAACGAAGAAAAAAGGAAACATTAACAGCAAAGAACATGTGCTGCTGTTGTTTCTCATTCTTGCTTTTTGTTTTTTGTTTTTCATTTTACAATAACAGTGCTCTGTTTCAGGAAGCCATAAAATAATTTTTTGCTAATTTGTTAAAAAGTTTTGATTTTCCTTACGTTATTACGTATATCTATTTCACACTATCAAGTAAAACAACAAAAAAAAGCAGACATATGTTCTTTCTTATCAAAAAACCTTAATAATATTTATTTTATTCTATGATACTTAACGTGACAAAATTATGACAAAAATGTGAATGCAAAGTGACCAAAATTCAGCCCTTATTGTTCACATTGTGACTATGTCACGCGAAAGTTTCGCTGTTTCCAAGTCTTTGTAGCATCGATATCTCAAATTTTATGATAAGTTCGAAAGGATTAAAAATTAGTCACAGCGACTTCATAAAGGACTCGCCAAATAACTACCGTTCAAAGTCATTATTTGACGAATTTGAGTCATTGTTGTTATTGTGATACTTGTGACCATTCGTTAAGTAATAGTTATTTCAAACTTACTGACTTCGCTATCTAGGTATTTGCTAAACCGCCTTAAATTAAAACAGAACTTAAGCTGCTGTTATAAATTTCCTCTATTGAAATGGCCAATTCCATAATAAATAAACTATATTCCAAAGCCCAAAACATGTCCGTCTAACAAAAACGTCATGGCGATGGTGTCACCAACCTACACTATCGCTTTCTCAATTATTGTTTTTCTTTTTCATTCTTTATTTTCCTCTGATTGGTGTAATATATGGGACAATTTTTGAAATTTGAACTGAGAAATTTGAACTGAGGGAAATTCCCTCCTATATGTTATAATTTCTAAACCAAATTTATGAATTATAAATATGTTTTCGAACTTTTTTTTTCACATCGAAATCCTAAATAAAATTTCTTGATTTTCAAACTAATCATTTCACCTCTAAATCCGATTATACCTTAACCAAATCGATATTCAATCATTAGCTAAAAGGTTAGTATATGGTATTAAACTTTCAGAGCTATTGTATAAAATTAACTCTATTTTTTTTAAATCAAAATGTGCATAATGTTAATCGTCCGGGAGAACGCGCGGAAAAAACAAAAAGTGACTTCGCGGAATCAATTTTTTTTTTAAGCGTTAATTTTCGTATATTTTGAAATGGTTTGCAGTGTTTGAAAGAAAATTGAAAATAGATGCTGTTTGGTAATATATTTTTTTTCTTTTTTGCGTATTTTGATTTTTGTAGTTGAAGTGTACGTAATTTGAAAATATGTCGAAAAAAGGAACGGGGGTATAAATTTCGTCGATTGAAATGGCCTAATTGCATAATAAATAAACTATATTCCAAATCCAGAAACATGCCCGTCACTAACAAAAACGTCACACCGATAGTGTCACCAATCTGCGTTATCACTTTCTCCATTATTGTATTTATGTACTTTCTTCTAAATATTTCAAATGCTAAATTTTTAGATCATTAAATATTGAGCAAAAAATGTACTTTGTAATAAAATGTAATTGAAAACAGTAATTCATTGATTATTTATACGTTTTAAATACTTTTCAATTTTTTAACCTATCTTAATAATAAAAATTTCTTTGCTACAATAATGAATGTAACATTTTCAGTAATAAGTCAGAAAACTGGGGAGAAAATGGCAGCACTACCACAATTGGAAAATAAATTGTCCACATTTAGCAATAGAAACTTCTTTACTTTCCTCAAGTAAGAGAAAGATTGAACTTATAACCGATATTTGACAATAAACGAAAATGTTAATAATAGTAATCAGCATATTTAAAAGTTTTCAGAATCTACAATTTGTAAAAGTGCAGCAGCTTAGTATTTTATTATAATCAGGACCATTCTGAAGAGAAATTGACTTAAAAAAATCTGTTTAATGTATTTTTTCTTAACCCTTAAATGCATCGCGTAACTCGAGAGTTACATGATCTTTTTTTGCCATTTGGCACTTTGTTTTGGTCGTTTCGTGAACTATCATGTGTTACTTAAGGGTTATAACTTGCATTTAAAGTAATGCAATCTGATTTTGTTCTGATTTGTTTTCACGGGAATGTTATAATTATATTTTGGTGATACTGCTTGCAATGTGCTCGACTGGCGTTTTTTCTCTATCTTTATAAAGTAGTCATTATTAATTCTACAAACTATAAAAAGCATTATAAAAATTATCATCTCTTTGAATAGTTGTTATTGTGCAGTGTAAACACTTTAATGTAAGTATATAATTTAAAATTATCATTTTTCGAGCAATTTTTGTTATGTAACTCAGTAGTGACATTATGACATTATGTCCAACAGAAACATAAATAATATTTTCGTTATTTTGAGTGGATAATTAAGAAAGATACATCCAGAAATAATGTTTCCCGAGCAAGATAAAAAATCATGCATTAAAGATCCATTTATAGTTATTATTTTAACTATATTTTAAGAAGTTCAATTTTTTAACTTAACATATTGTTGATATAAGTTTTTATTTATATCAACAAAAGATAAATAAAAGCGAATCTTTTAATGATATTCTAAAAGTTGCTTTAAAGTTTCAAAAATGTTAATAGTATATTGCGTCTTGTTTTTTACTGTTCTGAAAATAGCTTTAAAATATACTGACTTTAATATTCGCATTAATTATTAGTTTTGGTTTTTAACATGTTTCCGATTTTTTGAATTACTAAATAAAAATTATTCGTAATATACATGTCTTCTTCCTCTCATCTTATTTGCTGTATCGTATTACCCATGTATAAAAAACTTTTTCTAAAATATTTATTTAGAAATTAATGAAAACATGCAAAATACATTGCATGTTTTGCATAGCATTCCCTATACCATGCATGAAAATGAATATGTATACAGAATATATTTTTTTCTTACGCATCTTTTCTTTTAAATATCCTAAGCTTTCGTGAAAACTTTTTAAAAAGTCCAAACTCTTTGAAAAAAAAAGTTTGTTATGCTTTATTCAGCTACACATGCCTTAGAGAATATCAAAAATATAAAAAGCAAAAAATACCCCGAAGGTTGCAGTATAAATACTTTTTAGATGAATTCTATTTGCTAGAAAACAGAGTATGTCGAAAGAAAAAGTAAATATACTACAAAAGAAAAATAAATAAAAACTCACTATGAATATCAAACTCGATGCTTCCATTGCCGTTAAATTTCATAGCTTTAGGCTGTTGAGCAATCAATGAAGCTAAAATTTGTGAAAAAGAAAAGGTGCGAATATTTTAAAAATATTCTTTAGGTAAACAATTTTCTGCTAAAATTACCTTTTTACGAAACAATGCTATTCAGTTCTGGAAAAAATCTACTTTTTATGAGAATCACGTTTAAAAAAATCCTTTTTCGTCATTCGCTATTATATATAATATGCTTTAGAAAGAAAACAATGCTGTATGTTTTGAAAATTGGGGCAGGTGACAGGTAATAAGAGGAAAAACGTGTTAATAATAGAAAAAAAAATTATTTTAGTTTCTTAGTAAAAAGGGGGATTACAAATAGTATTTTAGATTCCTCACCTTTGACGAAGCCTTTATAACATTTTTTTTTTCAATTTAATGTTAATTTTTGTTGTTTATTTTATTTTATTTTATTAATCTTCCCTCTTTTAATAACCCTTGTGGGATAATAAGAAATTATAGTCTTAAAACATTCATATAAAGTCTATGTTAAGTTGAATGAAGAAGAATCTCAGATATATTTAAAAGAAGAAAGAAAAATCAGTACTCTTTGGTTAGCCGGGCGCCAGTGTTATATATACACATTTATATGCATACATATGTGTAAATATACTTATATATACGTATACATATATTGTATATATACACACACACACACACACACACATATATATATATATATGTATATATATGTGACGTTTTGACGGCAAGTAGTTGGTATTGTCGAAAATAATGGGGGTTTCCATTCATGCAGCACAGGCATTCCAGCCGATTGGTTTAAGATAATAAAGAAAAGTGAAGAATTCACACAAGGCAGTTGCTTGAAACACTATTCACTTTATTTCCACACTCACGATTGAATCTAGGGAAGATGCTCATTCCTTCAATGGTAAAAAGAATAAAGTCTATTCTCATCACACAATTAGTTTTAAAAGCATTCCACCTCTTGACTGCGTTCTATACATAAATCCGTAAACAACTAACATCTCCGTACCCATTACGATACCGTTTCTTCCTCATTCTACACACATATAAAACAGTATTCATCCACCGTATTACTACCTCCATCGAGCAGTCACATTGAATATCCAGTCTGCCACGACTGCAATCCGCTACCCTTCTCTCTCTCTTTACACTTCTACATGACATGACATCGCGTTCACCTCTACATGCTAAAAAACTAAAAAGCTTACAGCTCCTCTCTGGTTCCCGCCATCCGTATTTATACTCTCCTCAAAAGATTGTTCTAGAAAATTCTTATATCTTGGCCCCAGATGTCTAAAGCATAAACAAATGTTAAAATCTGTAGTCGAGATTTTGCAAAAATAACCCTTTTTTCCCTCTTCAGACGATAAAAGAAATGAATTTATGTCTGCGAAAGTTTTAATCTTTGAAATATTTTAATTACACCTAGATATTTTGAATAATAAAAAAAAAGCAATTTATCAAATTACAACGACCATTTGGAAAACGATTTTTTTTTTAAGACTAAAATTTAAGACATAAAAAATCGCACCCAGTTGATCATACATTACGTACGCCATGAATTAAACATTAATAGTGTTATTACACGTAAAAATTTCAAGCCCAAAATATCGCCTGCGACCCGTCAGATTTCATGAAACTGAAGTATTATCCACCTGAAACTTACGTAAATATCCAAGCATTTCATTGGCTATTCGAGAAAAGACTTTTCCATCGTCAGATTTCCACGAAATCTGACGGCCAATTTTAAATGAAATTTCATTCTTAAACTTCTAAACATCCGATAATATTACTTTTTACACCGTCGGATAGAGAAAAAAATCTACTTTTAAATGCAATTTGTTTGAAATCTGTATCCCAATTTGTTTCTGAGTTATTAATTTTTTTTGTAGTTTTTATTACTTTTTTGTCATAGTGGCAACAGAAAGTATCCATCGTTGTTGAAATTAAAGGGAAATACAGATTACTGTATAGACCAATCAGAAAACGAATAAAATGAGGATTAAACCAATGAAAACCTTCAGATATGTCTTTGATTTCCTATCCTGACGAGAACAATAACCATTTTTCCAAATGGTTAATAAAAGAATAAATTGAAATAAGTAGGTTTTTTTCTTTAAGACGGAATAATATTTTAGCATTTAAATAAAGATTTAAGGGGAATATGATATACCGGGATTTAATAGCGGAATTTAATAGGAATTTAAATAATAAAAGTTTTATTAAAGAAAGATGAATAAATTGAGCCTTTTTTAGATTTACGCAATTTGGAATAGATGTGAATTAAGATCTTATAGAGATTAATAGACTGGGGTTTTAATTTAATAAGCCGGTATAATATACGGAATATTACTGAAAAGGGAAAATTTACATAAAATACTTTAAACTTGGCCCAAAAATTTAAATTTTGTAATATATATATATATATGTATGTATGCGTATACGGCGATTTCTCCTTAAATATGGAATACTTTGCGATGAAATTAACACCAAAAATCCGTATTGATCCACAGATCTCAAAACTGGTATTAGAATTTTTAAATTCGCCTTAGTTTTCAAGATATTAATATTCTTTTTCTAATTGTAAATACTTTTCTCCGATGATGGCAACAAAAATATTTATCATAACAGATATTTTTCTTATACTTTAGAAAAGATTATTATTTTAAACTAATTTGGCAACCAGTTTGGCCTCCCTTAAATGTATGCTAAGAAATGTATCATGTTACTTTTATTCATAATTCAAATTAGTTGATGAATCTTTCGCCAAATCGAAAGATTCTGATAGAGAAATCAAGAATTCGGTATTTTTATGTTAGCGGGACGCAGATGATAAATCGTCAAACATTTTTCCCGTCGCATTTATTTGTATTTCATTAATTTCATTTAAAATATAATCCTTTCATTCACTTTATTTAAAATACAAAACTTTCATTTGAAACTGAGACGTTTAAAATTGATGGTTTTCACTTCTTTCTTTTTTTTTAAACAAAACGAAAAGAAAATTATTAGGCACAGATGTCATATACGCACCGGGGTACCTAATTGGTACCAAAATGGCATTATTTTGATTGACATGGTAACCCGGCTATTGTTGTTCATTTAATAATAAATTAAACAAAAACATAATTTGAAGAACAAATTAAAAAAAACAAAATTTATTTCCTACATTGTTTAAGCCAGTGTTTCCCAACCTTTTATTGCCCATGCCCCACCGAAGCATCTGAAAAATCACGATGCCCCCCCCCCCTCCTCACACACATATTCTGTAACCTATACCTCTTATTATTTGAAAATCGAATTGTGTTCACCTGAAGGAAGCCTAACAGAGATCTAACGACAACCATTCATTTCACAATTCCTAACTTATCATAGTGCTGAATTTTCTTCCATAAATGTGTTTTTAGTATAATTTTATAAATGGAATGAAGGCTATAAATCTTTACTTTTCTGCCAAAATAGATTTGTTGTGCCTTCCCAACTTACATGAATGTTTAACAAAAGTGTTATATATGCCTATATTTTTCTTGTCCCAAAACGACTAAAGAGACTCTCATATTTAGTATTAAAATTGAAAATGCTGACACATTTTACATTGAATTTTAGTAACTTAATGAGAGTTGTTGGAAAATCTTTGGAGGCCAAATTTCCTTTCTATGGATAACAAAGTACACAAGAAGCATTTCGAGATTCTGACCTTTTATCAAGTTTAAGTAGCCGTTATTCCCATCAAAACACATTTATCTTTTTTCATCCCCAATTATCGTTGATTAACTGCCATGTACTATCGCATTTTCAAATTTAAATTATACATGTTATACATTCATTTACCGGGTAGGAGGCCTGCACTACAGCCATAGTTATTTACAATTTATCCATTTCCTTATTTAATGCTATTAAAATTTTAAAAACTTTATAAAGTTGTTAGTACCACATTTAGTTATTTCAAATATTTTTTAGGTTATATATGTTAAAGACAATAAGATTTAGGTATACTCTTAAGTAATTTCAAGTGTAGAAGTTTCTTTATGTTACATACAGCAGAATGAATAGATAAAACTAGATCATTCAATAAATAATTGAGAAAAATTGTAAAATATATGAGTAACCAGAAAAGTTATACAAATTTTTAAGTATAAAAAAAGGGGAGAAGGTGATGCTAAAATATCTAAAAAAATTATTCATATAATTAATCTGGTAGCAATTCCATTTTAACATTTTGATTTTAAGCTTTTTTAAAATTCAACAAAAAAAACTTTTAAAAAAAGGAGAGCGAATGGGTGAGTTACAAATCTGAAATTTCCCCTCTAAAGAATCATATGTCCCCCCGGTGGGGCGTGCGCCCCACGTTGGGAACTACTGGTTTAAGCCCTAGAAGGGACAGATATTAAGATATTTCATTCAATTAGTTTTACATTTAATGTTAAATTTTTGTAACAAATTAGTTAAGCCAATTGAAGATTTAAAAAAAAAATCATACAATATGATACTTAAAACACCCTAAAAAATTAGATTCCGTTCAAATGAAATCGAAATAAATCTTAGACTTCTTCCATTTTTTTTTAAGTTTTGTATTTTGCATGCATCTTATCATTTTAGGCAGAATTGTCATAAACATAATGCAAAATCTGCAATACAAATATTTTCAATTCAAAATGGAAGAAGTCTAAGATTTATTTCGATTTCATTTAAACGGAATCTAATTTTTTAGGGTGTTTTAAGTATCATATTGTATGATTTTATTTTTTTTTATCTTCAATTGGCTTAACTAAATTGTTACAAAAATTTAGCATTAAATGTAAAACTAATTGAATGAAATATCTTAATATCTGTCCCTTCTCGGGCTTAAACAATGTAGGAAATAAATTTTGTTTTTTTAATTTGTTCTTCAAATTATGTTTTTGTTTAATATGTCAAGTTTTTTAATAACTGCTGCACTCAGACGAACGCATTTCACAATTAATGGAGAGTATCATCATCAGGCGTTTATGTATGCGGTATTGCATCACAATGTGGGATGCAGTTTACCAGTGTGTAATTCAAAATGTTTCACTACTGTAGTAATGCAGGTTGCGGTAGTTTGGACAAAAACTTAAAATCTGAAAGTAAAAAAATCTATAATCAAAACATAAAAAAATAATTTAAATTTAGATACCCTATTTCCCACTCAGGAACGCTATGAATGTACATGTAAATTGTGTTGAATCCATACTGCTAATATTTAACAAGATTATAGCTGTGATACAGTAAAAAATAAAAGTTTTACTTAAATTTTTAAACCCTATTCTCTCCCAAGAGGTGATGTAAACACATCAGAAAATTATTACCTAAGTTTAACTTGGGGTATAAATAGTTCTCATCTCGGAAAAAAAATACATTTTTAAATTTAAGTTTTGTAATTAACTACTAAGTTCGCTACTAAATAATATAAATAAAAAATTAAAAATAGCTATCCATTAGAAACTTTTTACTAAAATATAAACTTGACCAAAGCAAAAACTTATTCTGAAAATATCCTTTTTATTTCCACTATGACACCATATTCACCTTTTTAATTTTTGAAAAAAAAAAAAAAAAAAACTAGCTCAATTTAATATTTCACGTGAAAATCTTTCAACTAAAAAAAATAAATTATTATTACGGCATTTGAAATTTTTGCAACAATGAAGTAAAAATGTTACATTTTCTATGAAAAATGTCCGTTGATTTTCAATGAAAAAAGCGAAAATTGGAATTATTAAGAAAAATATTTGAATAATGTAAAAATAAATTGGCCCATGTTTCTCTCTGGGTTATAATTCACCCATATGCAAAGGCATTTTACCATTCGTTTTGACCCTGACGTCAGGCAATCGTTTTTACACTTTAAATTTATAATATCATTAAAATTTGTAAAGAATAAAAAATAAGTGGCATCAGGGACAAAAAGGTGGGAAGAAAAAATGAAAAAGATATGATCTCCATAGGCTTTTCCATGTTAAATTAACATTGAGAAGTGACACTGGAAATAAATAAGTATTGCACTGCCGCGCAATACTTAAATGTTTATTTACTTTTATTTTCTTTTTTAAAATTATATAAATCATTTTGCTCAATAGTTATTAATTAATTTTTTTTGGTTATTTTCTTTTAAAAATAATAGAAAATAATTAAAAAATACGGTACTACTTAGTTATTCCGTCAACGAACTTTGCCAAATTATACAAATCGCCAAACCACTCGCCAAAATATACAAATTGACATAATTTTTATTTTAAATAACGAAAGAATAAATAAAAAATACAAATATACAAATAAAACGTCGAAATAAAAATCGTTTGATGACGTAAACACGCGTAACTTGCTTAAAGTCAATTGAATCTGACATTTACGATATTTAATCTTACAGTTTGGTGATAGATTTTTGGGCACAGATGTCATATACTGGCGCAATTTTTCTCCGACGCCAATCTGGCGAAAGCATGTACAGTTGTACAGTATATACAACAACATCCGGGTTACCATATCAAGCAAAATAACGATACTTTGGCGCCAGTTAAGTACCCGTTGCGTATATGACATTGGCGTCAGAAAAAAAATCGCACCAGTATATGACATCTGTGCCGATATTTGGTCGACGGTATAACTAAGTAGTAGCAAAAATACATATGTAACTGGTATTCGAAAACGAGGTTTTCGCCAAATTTTCGTTTAAAAAAATCACGCCAAACCTGGTGCGCATATGACATCTGACCAAATATTAAATAATGCAACAAACCATCACATTTAATTTCAACTTGAAAGCAATGTTTAATTTACCACTCGAATAACAAAAAAAATGCTAACTGGCGAGTTGAAAAAGGGTATTGGCGAGATTTGCACCCGGCTAGCGTAACAGTACCAAGAATTCTTTGCGACCGTGGCAACTTTTATGTAGTTTTATTCGAAAAAAAAAATAATGTTTTATTCAAAATGGGAAACTTTCGGCACAGATTTCATATACGGCTCCATATTGGCGCGTTTTCTTTCTGACGTCAATGTCATATACGCAACGGGTATTTAACGGGCGCCAAAGTATCGTTATTTTGCTTGATATGGTAAGCCGGATGTTGTTGTTTATGCTGTTGATGTTTTCCACAAACTGGCGTCGGAAAAAAATCGCGCCAATGTGGAGCCGTATATGGTGCCAAACTTTCATATGAAAAGTGAAGGGATCAGACCGTATTTATTTATGGCAGTTACATGACTTGGACTATTATAATATAGATGAAATGAAGGCGATAGAATAATATTTGGCGACTTATCACCTGTGCCTGGCTAACATTAAAGTACCAAAATGGCACCTGGAATATAAAAAGCGAAGTGGTCCACCCATAGCTGTTGAGGATAGTCACATAACTTAGGGTATTTTTATAGAAATTGTTTTAAAATACCAGGAGACAAAGACTCTGTACACTTAATTCATTTTATTTTAGCTTCTTTTCAAATGTTTAATTTATCCTCTTTAATCAAACACGAAAACAACCATTAGATGTCTTAACAGCAAATGATTCAGCCTTACATTTTTGCAATCAAAGGGAATTTTATGGAAACCCGTTTACAGGGATATCTACACATCTTTTTTCAGTATAATTCAATCTTCTCTAATATTTTTAAAACCGGTCAGATTAGCGTGTTTTTAGATTCTGCGGTGTCTGAACGGGGGTTTGGCGAGCGTAGCTTGCAGGGGGCAGAGCCCCCTAGTAATAATATAATTTTAGGCTTCAAACGCTGCTCTGCTTAGACTATCAGCATTTTTGATGCTTTTTTCCCGCTCTGTGTTCAATTTCAAAATCGTACGATTGTAACGCAAGGCTCCAACGCATAAGTCTTGGGTTAGAACTCGCATGAGTTTTCAAAAAACGCAAAGGATTATGATCCGTTACAGTCCTAAATTTTCTACCATCTAAATAGTAATGTAATCTTTTTACTGCGAAAACAATACTTGCGCATTCCCGTTTGGTTGTGCTATAACGTTGTTCTACAGGAGAGAATTTTCGACTCAAATATGAGATCGGATGTTCTTCTCGTTTTCCTTGCTCAACACGATTCCTAAACCACTGAGGGAAGCGTCCACCTGGACTATGAATTCACGATGAAACTTCGGCGCATGCAACAGCGGCCTTTCAGACCGACCTTTCAGGATCCGAAAAGCACCTTCACACGCGGGGTTCATTCGACCTTGCCGCGCTGGGTTTTACATTTCAGCGCGTCGGTCAGGGCAGCTGCTATCACCGAGAAGTTTTCTATGCATCGTTGTAGTATCCTGCCAAGCCCAGGAATGCACGGATATGTGTTTTTGTTTGGGGAGTAGGGAATTTTTTTATACATTCTACCTTGGCCTCAGCTGGCGAACGTGACCCATTTCCGACACTAAAGCCTGAATATTTAACACTATTCTGGGCAAATTTACACTTAGAAGGTTTTATTTTAAGATTTGCCTTTTGAATTCTATCTAGAACTAAAGCAACATGTTTTAAGTGGTCTTCCCCGGTGTCTGAAAATACAGCGACGTCATCTACATAAGGAACTGCAAATTCCTCCATCTCTCTTAATAGCCCTGCCATCATTTTACTAAAGAAAAAGGGCACTTTTTTTAATCCAATAACCATTTTCAAGCACCTAAAAGAACCAAAAGTTGTAGAGAACGCTGCATACCGTTGAGCTTTGGGACTTAAGGGAATCTGCCAATAACCCTTCGCTAAATCTCGGACAGTTATGTATTTAGCATATGATACTTGTTCCACCTTTCTTCTATATTCGAGAGGGGAAATATTCTGTCCTAATTACCTCATTTAGGCGTCTAAAATCGATACATGGTCGTGGGTCTTTTCCTGGAACTTCTAATAAAATTAATGGCGACGTATAATCTGACTCCCCCACTTCAATAACTCCTAATTTTAACATCTTTTGAATCTCCATTTTTACAATTTCAGTTTGCCTATGCAACATCCGATAAGGTTTCGCTCGTAGTGATTTAACGCTAATTAAAGTAATATCATGCTCCACTAAATCTGTTGTACCAGGATCGTTCGAAAAGCACGCGGCATACTTATTTAAAAGCTCCTTTAACTGGCTAATTTGTTCTTCGTTTAGAGATTTTTTTAACTCACTAAGTCGAACTATTTCCTGAAAGTCAAAAATTGTTGGATTATTTTCTAAGTACGGAATATCTAAATCCTGATCTTCTATAAAATTTGAATTATCTTTGGAGCACAACAAATTTACATGTTCGTTTCGCGTGTAATATGGTTTCAGCATATTAACATGATAAATTTGGGTTTTATTCCTATTTCCTGGCAGTTCTACTACATAATTAGTATCAAATATTTTACTCTTGATTTTTCCCGGCCCTATCCATTGCACGGACAGTTTATTTGGTCTAGTCATGGCCAAAACTAACACTAAATCTCCTTCCCTGAATTCTCGTTTAACCGCATTTTTATTATACCAAACTTTACGTTTACCTTGCACTTCTTTCATATGCTTGACATCGTTTCAAGCGATTAATTAATTTAAATACATATTCGGTCACTACATCATTTTCAGGTGGGGTTTCGAGCCAACGTTCCATTATCAAGATTTTAGGTGTTCGAAGATTTTTCCATACACCAACTCGGCTGGTGAGTTACCTAAACTTTCACGAACTACGCTTCCAGCCACGAACTACGCTAAGAGCCAACAGAATTGCAGGCAAATGTTTATCCCAATCGGTGCCTGATTCAATACACAGAGACCTCAAAAGTCTTTTTAACCCCTTGATTGGCGGTGATGCCTTCACGGCGTCACATAATTTTAATTCCAAATTGCCACATTGGCATCGGAATATTATGATGAAAATGTCACTTTTATTAAGTACGCGAAAATTCACTTTTACTTGTTTACAAATAAAATCTCTTGTTAATATTGGTGGCATTAAATTATTTGAACATTTTACGAATACGAGTACATAGCCCCTGAAAAGGTTAAATTCCTATTATATCTTTCAACGGGATTACTCTGGGGATTATAAACAGAACTATGAGTGATTTTAATACCAAAGTTATGAAGAAATTCTGTCGTTAAAGCTGAAGTAAAAGACTTTCCCTGATCGCACTGGAGTTGGCTGGGAAACCCTATGCGATTGAAAATATTCAGCAGAGCCTCAGTCACTCTAATAGAGGAGAGATCCACAAGCTGAACTGCCTCCGGATACTTGGACGTCATACATACAGCAGTTATAATATATCAATGTTCATCCGTGGCCAGTGGTAAGGGTCCACATATGTCAATGTTTATTTCGCTAAAACTTCCTGAATTACTGGAACAATTTGTAACGCGAATTTTTTTTCTCGTTCGCTTGATCCGCCCTTTGACAAACATCGCAACTCCGCGCAAATTCATCCATTTCTTTATAACAGTTTGGCCAATAAAAATACCGAATTAATTTATCCTTTGACTTCGTCCCACCTAAATGTGCTCAAGTGCCTTCATGACACAATGCTTTTATTTTCTACCGTAATCCTTTCGGAATAACTAGTAATCTGGTAACGTTTCCAAAACGATCCTCGCGATTTCTAACTAATAACCCGTTGATAACCGAATAAGTTTTCGTCGTACCCTCAGTGTTGGCTTCGCACACAAGGTTAAACAATTCCTTTAATTCTGCACATTCGTGTTGTGCCTTCAAAAATCCCTCTTTATCTATTTTTAACAAGTCCAAATCAGGGGCTTCAGCTTCTGACGCTAGAATTTCAATAGGTTCCTCACTTTCCGTTGAATAATGAAGTCCTGTTTCTTCCTGATCCGCTACACTCAACTCACTGGGGGTTTCTATATTTTGAGCTACCCGTTCGAGCTCCTTTTTTCTTCCTTTAAGCGTCTAGTAGTCGCACGCGTTTGGACTGCGTTTACCTGTCCAGTTGGCAAAAATTCAGTTTTCTCTCTTATCATCGCGGCAGTTTTATTTCCTAATATACATCGGTTTGGGTTTAAAGTATTTTCGCAAACAGCGGCTTTCGTACAAATTTTACCGAATTCTCCCTCTATCTCTACACGCGCTAACGGTAAAAAAATTAACTCCAAACGAAGCAGTTGTTGTGCCCAGATTTTCTCTCCACAAAAATCCTGCGGATCAACAAATTTTCTACAAACTGAATCAAGCGTCGCTCCATTATTTCTTAGGATTCCTATCTTTCGGTTATTAGCAGCCCCAGAAAATGTATAAGAGTCCAATAAATCGTTCTTTTGTACAGTCGTGGAAAAAAAGTAAACACCCCCTACTAACATCTTAACAAATTATTGTAGACGAAATTTGCTGGTACCGAAAGATTGTAAATAAAGTCTACTTTTAAATGATGTATATAAAATTTGCTTAGGAGGCCATCTACATATTAAAACGAATCCAAACTTCATTTTTTCAATGTCAATACCCAATTTTAACGAGATATTTTAAATCTTCGGTTAAAACTATGCCTAGACACCAAATTTCAAGTCATTTGAGTGATAAGTGTTTGAATTATAAACATTCAAAATTTAGTGCTTCTAATGTTAAATTACATTTTCATATTTTTATTTATATCTCCTGAAATTATGCTCCTAATGTGCTAATTCGAAATAATATTCGAAAAAATTATGAATTGCAACCTACAACTTTTTGATGGATTTAGATTTATTAAGTCCTGCTTTATGGAAATCCCAAATTTCACATTTTTCTTCCAAGTAGATTTCAATTTATGCTTAAAAAATGCAAAATGATGGTTTAAGGGGCCGTCTATGATATAAGTGACTAGATATTTTGAAATTTCTTCTGCTATACTGTCATCTAGTAGTCTTTAATGACTACTTGAGTTTGCTTAAGATGCCTTGATCAAAAAGGGAGTTCTCTCGGTCAACAATCGAGTGACGAACTTCAATTTGGATACAGCCCTTAAAATACGCTCGTTATAAAATAATTAATTTCCCGGAAACTTATGATACGAATTGCATAAAAATTTACTTTTAGGCTAATTGAAGGGTGTAGGGTTCATTTATGCTGTGAGAATTGTGTACTACTATTGAAAAAAACAAAGTTATGGTTCATTTTAATATGTAGATGGCCCCCTAAGCAAATTTTATAGACTTCATTTAAAGGTAGACTTTATTTCCAATCGTTCGGTACCGCAAACTTTCTTCTACGATAATTTGTTGAGGGGTTAGTACGTGGTCATTATTTTTTTTTCCACGATTGTACATCTTGCAAGTTATACGAAGCCTGGCAGAGTTTTTTTCTGAAACTTTGGGCAAGACAAACGCAAGTGCATTTCGGATCCGCACTTCAAGCATTTTAAATTCACTCTTTTTTCAAATGCTCGTTCTCGATTTACCGGCCTTCGCACGGTATTTGGTTTGGAAAGGGGGGAGAACCGCGGTCTGGTTTCTCGGGGCCTATCTTGAATGAGTGGGAGCGCTTTTTCCACCATAATCTGGTATCCTTGGCCTTCTGAGTAGTGGCCCTTAAACTCTCATATTCATCGAATAATTCCACTATCTCGGCTTCAGTTTTCAATATCGGCCATTTGTCCATGAAGTGCTCACGCACTTCAAACTTTGCACGTCTTTTGATTTGGTCGGTTACCAAAAGATCTTTTAATTCTCCGAAGTTAATTACTGATAAGCCCACTAACCATTCATCTAGGTAATTTCGGATCTCGAACGTGAAGTCTTGCCAATTTACAGCGGGTAATTTCTGATGGCTAACAAATTTCTGTCTAAAGCTTTCCGGGTTAAATTTAAATTTTTTTAGCAAGATACTTTTAATGTTATCATAATCCTCCGATTTGGTTTCCGGTTGTTGGACAGTAATTGAAATTATTTAAGACCAATTAGATGAGAGATCCAATTTTTCTTTCGCTATTCTAACTCGTTTGTCTTGGTGTCCAAAAAAAACAAATATAAGCTAATGTAGGCTCTCTCAGGATTAAATTCCGGGATTATTTTTTTTAATTCTGGTCAGTGGAACGCAAATGTACATTATTTAAACCTTTCTGGGGAGGGGGATTCCCTTCTCGATTCTTAGTTTTTCTAGATCAAAATTAATTTTGTAATTCCGTTTCCTTTAATTCCTTTTCCTGCTGAAATTTTTCTCTACAAGCGGCCTCCTCGCTGTCTAGTGTCTGTTTTCGCAATTCATCTTCTCGTGATATTTCCTCTAATGAGGCCCGGGCACTCTCTTGTCTTTCTAATTCTTCCTGGGCTGTCGACAGTATGGCCTCATAGACCCTCTGGACGTACGGTTCATCGTAATCTTCGGACTCCAGAACTAAATGTTGAAGTTGAGTCCGGGTTTCGTTTCCTGCTCAGGCAATCTCTAGCTCATCGACTAACTGCTTCAAATTCTCTTTTTTCCCCTTTCCGAGGAACGCCATTCCTAACCCGCCTTTTTTTTCTTTCTCTCAAAAAAAATTTCTTAAAAAATTATAAAATATAATATAATATACCAATAATTGTAAATATCTTTTCAATCAAATATCATCCTATTAATTAGGGAAAACCACCAAAACTTTTCATTTCTTAGAAAAATCTTCAGGTCTTAAAGGGTTAAAAATTGAATGTTTTGTATGTTCCAACTACCGAAATATATGGGTCAATATCTAAAAATCGGACAATTTCACTCCAGAATTTTTATTTATTTATTTTTATTTATTTATTTATTTATTTTGAATGAATGTACCAATTTCCAAATACAGTTATATACTATGATACATGTTTTGTCATTTGAATGCTGTGGTGTTTTGAGATCAAGGATGTATATTTTATGCATAGGGTAAACTTTTATGAAAGAAAGTGTCTGTTAACACCATAATCAGTGTCTAATAATGGGGACTGAGGTGATGTTTTTGTCTTAAAAGCTGCACAGCCATTTTATTGAATCATTTTGAACACATAACATGTAAATGATTAAGTATTCCATGTGATATTTGTATGTTACATAAATAAAGTTGCAATAAGCTTTTTTCATAGATAAAAAATTAAATATGGGGACATGAATGATGCTATAAAAAAATACTCATTCCTTTTCAGAACAAAAACTAAATATTTCTAAAAATGAAACACTAAGAAGAACAACGTACCTTCATCCATGGTGGATAGTTGAATTATAGTTGCTGTTGCAATGGAAATAATTCTGCCAGCGCCACCTAGTATATGTTAACCTAAATGTGTGGTTAGAAGGACTGAGATGATACTTGAACTCAGGGACAAACATATTTACTACAGTATTTTAATATATAATCTATACGAATAAAGGAGCATTATATTTTCCCATACTGTATATATATAGGTATAAATATATAACAGCAAAAGTCAAAAATATTTAAAAAAATTTTACAGCATACATTTAATATTTGATATTTGTACCTGGGACAGGGACTGAAATGATGATTTCGTTTGTTTAAAACTTAAAATTAATTATTTATCCATCATCATATGTCTATTTATCATTGGTAATTGTTATAACAAATGTTACAATATATTACATTTTTCAGTTTTTGGTTTTAGTATAATTAATGGAATATTATTTCCAGGGGACGCAAATTGTCCAATTTTCGGATATTGACCCATATGATTATACATTTATTAGTCGCATACTTTACGGATTCTAGAAGTCAAAAAATATCAATTTATAAAATAAAGGGTCTAGCCGGATAAGCATAGCGAAATGGCCCCCACGGCCGATGTTAGAAATAACATGCGTTAGAAATAAGGCTCACCATGATAATACAATATAGGGTGGTTTTAGCCTCTGACCTTGAACTGTCCTTGAGATAATCGGGGAAGTATGCGCCGGTGCTACTATTTTTCAAATACGTTTTTCTCAAAAAGTACAGAAGTTAAAAAAAAAAAATGAAACCAACGTCAATTATTGAAGAATATATTAGTTCCCATTATATATTTTTTCACATTTTTACACAAATTTTAACATAGAAAAATAAACAAAAATATTTTTTATAAAAATTATTAATGTAGTAATTTTATATTTACACCAACCAAAAAATTACAGAATAATGCTGAAAGTATGTACTTTTAAGAAAAAAAAATCGTTAAAATCGAAGATGCGCTGTTTGAGTTACAACAAAAATAATGCTAGCAACTTACTAAACTATTCGTAACTTTCCCTGTTTGCATTTGCAGAAATACGCTACTATCAATGCATTCATCGATTCGTGACATTTCTATTAGGGCAGGGTGCGCAGTGCGACAAAATAAGATGATGTTTCCATACATACCACTTCTCTATAGGTAAAGGTCAAAATTAGCACTAGCCACCGGCCACAGGACCAGTGAATGAAAAAAAAGTGGCTAATGAAAAATTGTCTGTCAGCGGCCACTTTTTTACAAGGAGATAATAAAATTTCCTTGCATTTTATCAAGAATTCTACTCTTTTTGGTTCCAATATATTTATATTAACATATTTATTTGGGCTACTCAGTTTTAGATTAATAGTTATAGAAATTTTACTGTTTAGCATTCTGTTTAGCATATCTGTTTAGCATTTTGAAATAAAAAAGTGGCCGCTAGTTTTAAGAAAGTGGCCACTTAAAAAATTAGTCCTACTGGCCAAAGGCCGCTAATGAAATTTCCCAATTTTGACCTATACCTATAGGTTTGTTTCGTGTTTGTAAACATTCTGTTAATTTGGCGTACTGCGTATCCTTCTCTTGTAATAATATCAAGTTAATGGTCTTATGGATTGTGCAGGTGAAGCTGAATAAAAGCTGTAAATATATAAGGTTATAAACTTTTTGGCAATTTCGGACCCGCTCCCAAACTTCCGATATCATACGTTATCATTCCTCGAATCTACCTCACCCTAATAAAATTGTTATCAATGTCTAAAAAAATCTTTTTATTTTTACAATTGTTTCCCCTCCCCCCCCCTTTTTTATACGTTTGCAATTATATACAGATATGGTTGTACATTTTTTATTCGAATAATTTACTGATTTAAATGAAGAGAAGAAATTCATAAAATATCACTGTTATATAAGAAATAACTTTATATCAAATAACATTTTAAAGAAATACTTTTTATTTAAAAGATTTTAATAATAGCTCTTTGTTGTGTAATGCAATAAACAGTAATATAGTCTTCATTGCACTTCGCCCTTGCATGGAGCTAAACAGAACTGCTTGTAAACAAAACAGGCGAACAACAAGCATTCTTCCCCATCTTTTACTAGCAGAAATAACAAGTATCATTTCGAATCTGGTTTCTCTAATAAAACGAATCACATACGCATATGACAGGAGAATATTAATGGCGAACGTTGGGTTATTCCATATTTTGGAATGAAATGTTATATAATGATTCAATGTTTTTAATAATAACTTTTTTTTTAATAAAACGAAGAAAACATACTTAAAAAATTAAGATAATAGATTTAAAGAAAAAGAAGCCAAAAAATAAATTTTGGTTTGATCAACAATGATAGCGATATCAAAAGACAAACCTCCCTCCCCCTACAGATATCTTCCGATATCAAATGCCAGCCCCCCACCTCCCTAAAGTGATATGTTATATATGTACACTGTACAGCCTGATAGCCTTCTTCTGTGTGAAAATCATCGTAGGCAAATGTTACTATTTTGTTTGTCAATTCTTGATATTATTACGCGACAAGGCGCAGTACACCGAAATAACAGAATATTTACAAACACGAAACAAACCTATAGGGAAATGTTATGTGTGGAAATACTCTGTCATTTTGGCACACTGCGCATCCTGCCTGAGTGGAAATGTCACGAATCGGCCAATGCATTGATAGCAGCGTATTTCTGCAAATACAAAGAGGGAAAGTTACGAAATGTTTATTAAGTTGCTAGCATTATTTTTGTTATAACTAAAAAAGCGCATCTTCGATTTTAACGAAATTTTTTTCTTAAAAATAAATACTTTGAGCATTATTCTGTAATTTTTTGGTTGGTGTAAATATAAAATTACTACGTTAATAATTTTTTCTAAAAAATATTTTTGTTTATTCTTCTATGATAAAAGTCGTGTAAAAATGTGAAAAAAAATATATAATATGAACAAGTAGATTCTTTAATAATTGGCATATGTTTCATTTTTTTTAACTTTAGTACTTTTTGAGAAAAACGTATTTGAAAAATAGTAGCGCCGGCGCATACTTCCCCGATTATCTCAAGGACAGTTGAAGGTCAGAGGCTAAAAACACCCTATATTGTATTCTCATTGTGAGTCTTATTACCACACATGTTATTTCAAATTTCAGCCGTGAGGGCCATTTCGCTATGCTTATCCGGCTAGACCCTTTATATCAAAGTTACTATTTAAGAGTATTTAATAATAGCTTATTGTTACATAATGCATTCAAAGATAATATTGTGTTCTTGCAATCGCCCCCTGCCCGGGGAGGTCAAAAGCAAAACTTATCAACAAGACAGAGGACAACATGCTATGTCTTTCTTTACTGTGAAACCCAAGTATCATTTCTTACATATCATGCTACTGATTTCTGTAACAGAAAATTGTATGCGCCATATGGCAGAAGAACAGGAATGCCAAACGTTGGGGGTATTCCACATTTTTGAATAAAATGATTTTATAAACATTTAATGGCTTTAATAAATAGCTTTGTATTTTCATAAAAACATGTACCAATAGGATACTTTTCGGTTAGCCGGGCGCCAGTGTTATCTATACATATATATATATGCACATATATATATACATATATATATATATATATGTGTGTGTGTGTGATTATATATATATACATGTACATATATGTATATGTATATATATATATAGCACTGGCACCCGGCTAACCGAAAAGAACCAAAAATAATAATAATAATAATAAAGATAACAGACTATTTTGATGTAAAGAAAAAAAGTTACTGAAAAAAGAAAAGTTTGGTTAGAACAAAAATGATAAAGATATCAAAAAGCAAACCCCCTTCCTCCCCAGAGATATCTTACGATATCATGTACTAGATCCCCCCTCCCCCCTAAAATGATAACGTTATATATCATAGCCCCTAGGAACGTAGGGTCGCAAATCACTTATTGAGTCATAAATACAGGGTGTTTCACCTTAACTCAATTTGAGTTGACGGTAATAAACTTCAGAAAACTGAAGTATATTATAATAAAACAGTTAACAGACATTCTCACCCTTGCTGTAAACGTGATAACACCAAAAAAAAGTGGTAGAAGTTTGCATTATATGCCCCAGCAGTATGCACTTAACGCCCCAGATTTTGGACTGTGATTATCAATTCATACGGTGCCATCGATTCCTTGAGCAACATGTTTTTCCAAATCTTTTCGTGATGTTACAACATTTCACACAAAACAACGTTGCATTTTCATTACAATGTTTTTATTTTTTTCGAAATTATTACCGTCAACCCGGGTACAGTTAGAATGAAACACCTTGTCTTTGCGACTCAGTAAGTATTTTTAGACCCTATGTTCCTATATGAATTTTTATCCTTGCTGTTAGTCTGATTTGCCATTTCATTTTGTAAACTTTTTTTTAATCACCCTGTACAATGCCCTATGTATGTATATATATATATATATACAACAAGTTGGATATGCCAATCCCAAAACTTTCATATATCTTAATACAGTAGCCTCCCTCTCAACCGACTAAACGGGACCGAAGGTTAGCCGGTTAAGCGAAAAACCGGTTAAACCGGAGAAGTAAACAATTTAAATAAGTAACTACATATTTAATTAATTAAATGCGTAGGATGTATTTAGTTTTTTAATTTGTGTACTTTTAAAAAAGTACATATTTTCTATATTTTGTGAAATGAATACTAGTTGTAATTAACTGAATTGAAATAAAAATTATCACTAATAACAAATAAGGAACAATATAAAAAATGCTAAAATCTTTAACAACGAATTTACGCACAAATAACGTGCAGACACGACAAAATATTCCCATACGATCGTTTCGAGGATTATCGTATGCGAGGATCGTATGGGAATTTTTTGTCGTGTCTGTACGTTATTTGTGCGTAAAATCGTTGTTAAAGATTTTAGACTTTTTTATTAAAATTCGCACAAAGTTTTGTCTATGCTTATAAGGAACAATATTTCATACAAATTAAATTGTTGAAAATCTTGTCACGTACCTTTATAAGAAGTTGAAATTATTCGACATTATGTGAATTTGAATTATTTTACCATAAAGAAATGATGACCTAATTTTTTTTCTTCTGAATTTTGCCTGATGTTGGGAAAAAAAGTCGGCCGGTTAAAGCGGAGTTCCGGTTAGGAGGAGGCCGGTTAACCGGCCTCCTCTACTATTATACTCTACTATTATACTATTATCCTCTACTATAGGCTACTGTATTTCAAAATGTTGTTACAAATGTCGATATTCCATTTTTATTAGTTCAGTACTATAACAACTGTTACTTTCATCTTGAATTTCTGCTTCAGTCCATTAATAGGAATAAAAATCAGTTAATCTCGATCATGATATTTATTAAAAATCAATAGTTTTTCATTATTCTTTTGTATATCAGCTGTTCGCGAATAGTTGGCTTATCAGGATGGGAAGTTCCCGTCGATTCAAGAGCCGACGGTGTACGATAAAAATACGAAATATCAAGAAAATCACATAAAAATCGCTATTATAGTGCCCCCTTTCAGCGGAATATTTCCAAATTCATAAAGGATATTCTTGCCATAGCCAAAAACATACACACAAAAATTGGTTTAATTCTATGCATAACTTCATACACTTTTCGATAGTATAATATTCAAAATGCCACAAAAATCGCTATTACAGCTCCCCTACCGGTGGATTTTTTCCAAATTAAGGGTAGACCTGCTTGTCATAGCCAAAACTTAAAAAAATAATTGGTTCGATTCTATGCATAACTTCATACACTTTTTGATGGTACAATGGCGACGGACACGCGGACTGACAGACAGATATTTTCTATAAACATGTTTTTGGGATCTCTAACCCCTAAAATGTGTAAATCCGTCGAAAAGCGGAAGTCGAAAAAAATTTCGATTACAAAAAAAGTATTGTAATCGAAATTTTTTCTTCTATTGAAGATAGAAGAAAGTAAAAAACGCAAAAACTGTACAACCTATGTACGTTACTCAAATACAGTATGAACTATGTAGAGATAAATAATAAAATTTTGTTTTTACTCAAATACAGTATGAATATTGAAAAAACTGATGAGCGAGGTCTACTAGGTACTTTATATTTAAGTGAGTAAACTACTTACAAAAGAAAAAATCTATTTTTTTTTAATAATGGCAAAATCAAACAATTTTCACTTTTCAAAGAAAGTCTCAAGTGATACATATTATTTTGATAACAATATTTTTTTACGAATTCTTACAATAATTTTAACATAACAATGATGAGTTTTGGTTCTTTTTACTTTAAGCATTGCTTTTTTTTCTATAAGGATATCATTATGCATATACCGGGTGTCCCAAAAAGGACTGACTGATTTTAAAATTCAATAACTTGCAAACGGTGACAGATATTTAAAAAATTCTTGCAGGAGGGTTATGCATAAGGTCAAAAGTTTTTTTACAGTGATTTTCAATTTTAGTTCGAATTACAAACAATAGATGGCGCTGCGATCAATAGACGCTGAATTCAGGCTCGATTTTTGGTACTTCGTGGCCCGGATAATACATTTCCATCTCCTTTTTCCGCATGGAACAAGAGAAAGGACTAGAAATCGAGCCTGTATTTAGCGACTATTGCTTACAGCGCCATCTATTGTTTGTAATTCGAACTAAAATTGAAAATCACTGTAAAAAAACTTTTGACCTCATGCATAACTCTCCTGCAAGAATTTTTTAAATATCTGTCACCGTTTACAAGTTATTGAATTTTTAAATCAGTCAGTCCTTTTTGGGACACCCGGTATTTTTCAACAAAACTTCACAAAAGAAAACACAGTAGTATGTAGTTTTATAGGCTATTCATGTATTTATTTTTTTTATTAATTTATTTTATTTTGTTTTGTTTTTACTTTTAGTTTCAAATACTTCTTCGAATGAATAAGTAGTTACAACTAAGCTAGTCATAAGAACGTTTTTTTTTCTATTTGCAATACTTTAAATAGGATAGTTAAAATTTTATCTATGCAACAAAACACTGTATGAACATTTTGTAAGTATCTATAAAGCATTTGACTGTCATCAATAGTTCCAGGATGACCGCTTCACTTCTTATACGCCAAACGGCCATTTCGATACTTTTACGTTAAAAGGACGCATGTGATAAATCGCCAAATATTGTTCCAACGACATCTTTTCATTTAAAATATAAACTTATCACTCATTTCATTTAAAATAGATAACTTTAATTTAAAACACATATATCAAACTAATTTAAACTACATTTCTTTCATCTCTAATAATAAAAGTTTTACTCATGTGACTGTTATGGCATAGATGTCATATCGCGATTTTTTTCCGACGCCAATTCGATGAAAACATCAACGGCATAAACAACAATATCCGGGTTACCATATCAATCAAAATAAGGACACTTTGGCGCCAGTTAAGAACCCGTTGCGTATATGACATTGGCGTCAGAAAAAAATCGCGCCAATATCTGTATATGACATCTGTGCCACTGTTATCTCCAAATACGGGCTGACAGCTTCGCTTTCCATATGATAAGCAGGTATCTTTAATCAAAATTATTTTTTCAATAAAACTGCACAAAAGTTAAATTTTTTGAAAGATCGTTTAAATTACTACTACTTGGTACTACTTGGTTATCCCGTCGATCAAAAATCTATCGCCAAACTATAAGATTAAATGCCAATAATGGCTGATCGTAAATGTCACAAAGCAAGTTACACGTATTTACGTCATCAGCTGATTTTTATTCCGACGTTTTAGTTGTATTTTTATTAATGTTATACTAATTTATTTGTTCTTTCGTTATTTAAAAATAAAAATTATGCCAATTTTGTATAATTTGGCGAGTGGTTTGACGATTTATATAATTTAGCGAAATTGGTCGAAGGGATAACTAAGTAGTACCAAAAAGAATTGATGTTTAAGTGATAAATTATATTCAAATATGGATATATTCTGAGACAACATCAATTGAAATTAGGGTGACAACTCAATATCTCATTCCACCAAAGTAAACAAACAATAGCGATTCGTTCATTTAGGCGATTAAAAATATTAAGCCATGAAAGTAATCATTCGTAAAGCGAGTTCTCGAGAGATGAATTTTAAATAATTAACCAGATTGTGATTTTTATAGCTGTCAAATCAGGAGGCAGAATGCAGCTTTGTTCGTGACGACGTGACGTCATTCGCCTGTGAACCAACGAAATAAAATTTAGATTTAAAATTGAGCTCGCTATTAATTGAACGTGAATCATTTATTATTATTATTATTATTTAATCGTATTAAAACAATATATTTGCTATATTTCGAAAATATACTATTTGTTTGCACTATAACTTACATTTCCCGCTGATTCTGAGGTGGATATTACAATTTAGTGCTTATTTGATGATGAAAGAGCTGCATCAAAATTGTAACATAGAATTATACATAAATATTTTCTTTGAGATGCAGGCTACGAGCGTTTCTCAGTAATTTTTTGCAATTTAAATGATAAATTCACAGTAGTTTTGTTGACCATGACGCTGGATCCCTTTGGTGTCATATTAGCTGAAATGCGCCAATAGGCAGACGACCCAATTAAGGAAGATTACTTAATATGTTAAAATATCCGCATTAGTGAACGTATTACAATTGATATGCAGACGGACATGAAATAAAATGCCTAAATGAGTTAAGTGGTTTTCGACAAGACAGATGGAATCATAACATCAAAAAATTACGAAATGCTGCCATGATCTTAAAGAATTTTTCATTTCTCGGTCAGAATCTTCCGTTTTGGCGAAAGATTAAGTAAATAAATTAAATTATAAATAAAAGTAACATGTTGCAATACTTAGCAAACATTTAAGTGCGACCAAACTGGTCGCCATAGGCGGCTAGTATGTGAATAAAACACGACAATACCATCGAATTTTTTTTTTTTTTTTTTTTTTTTTTTTAACATGAAAAAAGATTGAGTGACAATTATAATTTGGTACTATCGGCCAAATGAGAGAAAGAGAGAAAGATTGCTTCACATTTATTAATCGTTAGATTGTGTCACAGCTCAACACAAAAGATTGTCTGGATACTGCATTTTTTACAGTTATCTATTCTAGTTAATGGATGTGTGTGTGTTTACGTTGGAAATTAAGAGTAAAATCTGTCGCACTTAAAGGTCAGTATATGTGATCCCGGATAGATGAACACATTTCCCAGTGCACATGAGACTCCGATTTTTAATTTTTTATGGGATTTTTACATATTTTTCGAATTTTGTAGCGTACATTCGTAAAAAGAATACCATTTAAATCTTTTAAATGTAGCAAACTTTGACCTCATTTTAAAAAAATTTCTTCGAAGTTCATATTTGTTAATTTTTGGTATTTTTTAAAGCCACCTTCAATACAAAAAAAAGATAAAAAGATTTCATTTTCATTAAACGATTTCTATATCGAATATTTGATACCTAATCTTATAATTTACATTCCTGCATGGACAAAACATTCAAAAAATATTTCAAATGGTGTCAAAAATGCGAAACAGCAATCAATGGAAATCTTCTTTTGATTCGTTACTTCTTCGTACTTAAAGGAAGAAACAATAGTTCTCCAAATGGACAAGAAAAACCACAGAAATGAGAAATATGATCACATGACAAGTTACCCTTTGATCTATGGAAAGTAGACATGGATTTATTCGAAACTTCTTACTGTCGTTTTAAATTGAAAAATTCAGTGGCGGAAAGAAGCTTTACTTTAATTGTCAGCATCGGCCGAATTTTTTGCTTGAGAAAGCAGTTTTAATTTTGTCTGTTTTAAAAGTTTTTTTGATTGTTTTAAGGATATACTTCTTGTGTTGCAATTATTTTTATGGGGTTTTGGTTAGATTTTTTTTAGTACTTTTTTATGACGTATTTTCCTTCTTTGTTTTGGATGTTTTTATTTTCACACGATATGAATTATTCCTTCAAGGTTAACACGAGCAACACATGACACGTCTACTAGTTTACGAATAAAATACACCGTGTACATTTTACGGTCCATCAGTGTTGCATTATTTAGTGTTTTAATGCATCAGCGCCGCATTAAGAATCGTTGACTGTGTAAAACTGCCAAACGTGTGGAACAAACTTGATTACAGATTAGGTGTTTGTCTCTTTATGAAAGGTTCGCACGTCAAATATTTATAACTGAAAAAAAAACTTGGAATGTTCTTCTTTATTTTCATGCATTACTTATTATAATATGTGTAATACGTTTTGAAAATATAAATTTTAAAAATCCAATCATTTATTTATGCTAACGCAGTACATTATGTGTTATATCAAAATAACTTCAAAAATTTCGTACCCACTCTTTACAAGGACGATATAGAAAACAATAGAAACTGGATTGGATTTTTCGATGTTGTCATCAAAAGCAATAGTTTTATCGATATCCGATTAATTAAAAGAACAAATCATTTTCTTTTATCTACTCAAATTACATTTCTTCGGTTAAAAGCTTAAAAGTAAATGTCAAGTACTTACACATATCCCCATTTCATATCCATTAAATTTTCCTATTCAATTCCGCTTTCCTTTTTGATTTGTATGTAATTACTTATCCTCATTCTTTTCTATCAGTTGAATTTAAAAAGTAATTCATAAAATAAAGCATTCATTTTGCTTTAAAAGAAAATCTTTAAATATTGAAAGACTTTACCTGAGAAAATGAAATAAGCAATCTGTAGATTCCATCAAATAAAAAAAAATAATGCTGATCAATCTAAAATATTTAATTTTACTTCTTTTGATTGATTGAATATTTTTTGTGAATCATTACAGTAAATTAAAGCGAAATACAGAAGCCGAAATGCAGTTGTTTGACATGCTTTTCAAGCCACTTTTATCATCAATCGTATCTAAAATTGAATATACATCTCTATCAAAACCCGAAACTTTGCTCGCTTAATAGTTGAAATATGCCAAGTGATATTTGTGCGCTTACTTTTATTAGTAGAAATTATACTGCTGCGAATACTTCAAAAACAACTAATTAAGTCATATAGTTTGACTAAACTTCATTAATATACTGCATGAGACTTAAATTAATGAGAATAGCTAAAACTAATTTTAAATAAATGATAATTTGGAATGTATTTTGAAGCTTTTACGCTCATTTCAGTTTTCATTTGAAGTTTTGAATTTTTTTTTTAGAAACCGCTCTTACCACACATTTACATCATAAAAATAACCATCAAGACACATTCCAAGCTTCTAGTCTAACCGTCTACCGCTACACTGGTGGTAGTGATAGCAACATAAAATATAACCTGTGTTGTAACATGGACTGCCACCATCAATTTGTCACCGTTACTTTTGAAATAGATTCGATAGTCCACAGATTACACCCTACAAACACGCAAACAAATAATAGTTACTTCTTTATAATATTAGTATAGATAATATTTTTATATTTTTGTGTATAAAAGATTCTAATACAACTAATTTAAAGTAACGCTTTGGCTTTATCAAATTTGCAATCATCATATTCCTTAATTCGTAGCAATTTCAGAGAAATATTTGTCTTCTTCGAATCTAAGTAACGAATACGTACATCTTAATTTTCGAAATTTAATACCAAAACCTTTATTACATAATGTAAGAATTGTTTATAATTTTCATACTAAATTGTATGCTATGCAAACAGTTTAATACGAGTAATATTATGTAGTTTATCTTTTTATCATATGCATTGATTTGAAAGACCTTTATAGCGATTGCAGTATTTTTTAGCAACTAAATTTTATTTATACTCATTTTCGAAAATCAGTTTCAATGAGTTGAAACTGCAGTAAGAACAAAGAAAACTAAAAAGTAGAAATTTGAGTACATTGATGTATTTAAAAGTAGACGTAGAATAAAATAAATCACGATTTCTACGAAAAATAGATTCGATTTAGAAAAAAATAACAAAGCATTGTCCGGTTAAAGATTATTCACTGAATTATTATCATTCTTTCTAAAACCACTAGATTCCTTAGAATCTATAGAACTCTGTAATTTAAAACTTCTTTAAGATCTGAAAGTATTGGAAAATAATCTCATAAGCAGGGCAAAAGTTTTAGCTTAGAGAATTTTATCTTTTGACGTGATTGCCAGTTACGTTCATCATTCTTTTTATTTTATAGGGATTTTTTTTTGTCCTCAAGGCACTAAATGTCTTCATTTAAAATCGAAATTTGGGATATGTGTTCAGCTATGTAACATAAAATTACGCCAAATTTATTGCCATGCCGCTTAGAATTCTTTAATAAAAGACGTAGAAAGAACACATTGGATATAAATTAAATGAGATGAGATGTAATGAAAAATGCTTTTGTTAGATTTTATATTTAAAGTGAAATGAATATAGATAAGGTCGTTGTGCTTAAATGTGACGACCCATAAATGCGACAATGTTTTTGCATTTAAAATCTTAAATCAAGAATCATATATCTAACCTATATATATAAAATCCTAATGAAACGAATTTACGAAACGGATATATGAAACGGCTGAAATGAAACGAATTTATGAAACGATTCAATGAAACGACTGATTAAACAACTGATTATGTTTCACGGCGATTTCTCGTAAAATATGGAATACTTTGCGATGAAATTAACACCAAAAATCCGTATTGATTCACAGATCTCAAAACTGGTATTAGAATTTTTAAATTCGAATTAGTTTTCGAAGTATTAATTTTTTTCTAATTTTAAATATTTTTTTCTAATGATGACAACTCAAATTTTAACCATAACAGATATTTATTTCATATTTCAGAAAAGGTTATTATTTTAAACTAATTTGGCGACCAGTTTGGCCTTCTTTAAATCAATGCTAAGAACAATGCTTTTTTTCGTTATCATTTTATTTAATACAAAACTTTCATTTAAAACTGAAAGATTTAACATTAATGACTTTCACTTCTTTCTTTTTTTTTTAAACGAGGCGAAAAGAAAAATATTAGGCACAGATGTCATATACGCACCGGGGTACCTAATTGGCGCCAAAATGGATTTATTTTGCCTGAGATGGTAACCCGGCTATTGTTGCTTATTTATTAATAAATGTTTATTTACCTTTATTATTTTTTATTATTTAAAAAAAATGTTATAAATTGTTTTGTTCTATAGTTATTAATTAAACTTTTTTTCATTTATTGTTATTTCATTTTAAAAATAATTTAAAAATACATATGTAACTTGTATACGAAAACGAGGTTTTCGCCAAACAAATATTAAATAATGCAACAAATCATGACATTTAATTTCAACTTCAAAGCAATGCTTTAATGGTACTACTCAGTTATCCCGTCGGCCAATTTCGCCAAATTATATAAAACGCCAAATTATACAAATTGACATAATTCTTATTTTAAATAACGAAAGAACAAATAAATTAGTATAACATTAATAAAAATACAAATAAAACGTCGAAATAAAAATCACTCGATGGCGTAAACACGTGTAACTTCCTTAAAATCAAGTGAATGTGACATTTACGATCAACCATTATTGACATTTAATCTTATAGTTTGGCGATAGATTTTTGATCGACGGGATAACAAAGTAGGGCACAGATGTCATATATGCCCCATATTGGCTCGATTTTTTTCTGACGCCAATGCCATATACGCAACGGGTACTTAACTGAAGCCAAAGTGTCGTTATATTGCTTGATATGGTAACACGGATGTTCTTTATGCTGTCGATGTTTTCGCCAAATTGGCGTCGGAAAAAATTCGCGCCAATATGACATCTATATGACATCTGTGCCCAAAGGAGTACCGTTTTAATTTAACACTCGAAAAAAACGCTAACTGGCGAGTTAAAAAAAAAAAAAAAAAAAAAAAAAAAAAAAGCTATTGACGAAATCTGCACCCAGATAACATAAAAGTACCAAGAATCCTTTGCGATCATAGCAACTTTTATGTAGTTGTATTCGAAAAAATAATTTTGATTCTTTAATCAAAATGGAAACCTTTCATAAGAAAAGCGAAGGTTCGCAATTGTTTTTGGCAGAGCAGTTACATGGCTCGGGCTATTATAATATAGGTGAAATGGTGGCGATAGAATAATGTTTGGCGACTTATCACCTGTGGCTGTCTAACATTAAAGTACCAAAATGGCCGCCTGGAATATAAAAAACGAAGGGATCCGTCCGAAACAGTTGATGATAGTCACATGACTTAGGCTTTCATTATAGAGATTATTTTCAGATCTAAAAACAGCGCAATGAATAATATTTCCTTACGATTAAAAAATTATTTACACGTGACTATTAAAAACAGAAAAAAAAACCTTTAAAATTACTACTAAATGAGTACGTGTTAAAAGCACGAAAATATTGAAAATTACTTCTTGAAAATTGTATTTACGCGTGAATATTAAAAGAGAAAGGAAACTTTAAAATATTAAATATATTAATATGTCTTTAACCTTTACAGGGGCAGGATACTTCTATTCGTAAAATGTTGAAATCAGTGAATGGCACCAGAATATACAAACAAATTTATTTCGAAGTACGAAAATGCTTTTGTTGACTTACTTGATAGAAGGAAAATTTTCATTCCAATACTCTGGTGCCAATGTGGCATTTAAGATTTAAAATTAAGTGGTCCAAAAATGAACCACCGCCCTTGAAGGGGTTAAAGCAGTTAATTGTAGTCATTGTACTAAATTGCATTATGTCAATCGTTTTATAACGCTGTTAAGAAATACCGGGAGGCACAGACTCTGTTAATTCATTTTATTTTTGCTTCTTTTCAAATGTTTAACTGATCTTCGTTAATCGAACACAAAAACAGCCATTGGATGTCTTAACAGCAACTGATTCGGCCTTAAATTTTCGCAAATGAAGGGAATTGAATGAAAACCCGTTTACATGGATATCGCTACAGGTTTTTTCATTATAATTCAATGTTCTCTAATCTTTTAAAACCCGATCAGATTTGCGTGCTTTTAGATTCTACGGTGTCTGATCGGAGGTTGGCGAGCGTAGCTTGCAGGGGGCAGAGCCCCCTAGTAAATGCTATAAAATTAAACATCTGAGCTTCGGAACAAAACGCGAAACTTTTCACTGCATCAAAAAAAAAAAAAAATCTTTCAAAATATTTGCATGAAAATACACATCGTTCATTATTAAGCGCTACCACAACTCCCTAACTGCCACGAATAATCCCATAAAAGCAAAAGTGATCACGGTTTCGCTTTTTTAGCTTTGAAGGTCAAATAAACTTATCTACGTCAAGGCCTCGAACCTTCCTGAAGAGGAGGGGGTGACAAGGCGATAAGTTTTCAAATTTAAGTTCATCAGAGGTCTAAAATATTTGAAACATTTTGATGACTGTTTATTTTTTTTCAGAAACCTATTAGCGACGAACTCAATCCGTTAAATGTGGAAATAATTTTAAGAAGATTTACTGGTCTACCTTTATGTGATATTTTCACTATATTGTATTAAAATGTTGTTTAAAAAAGAAATTGTCATCAATTAAGCTTTGTTGAATTAATAAATTAGGACTTACTACATACATAATCATGCACTAGTGTTTCCCTTTGTCAGGGTACTTAAACGTGTTCTTTAAGTCGCCATCAAAATAGAAAAACACATGCGTATAAAAAAAATAATCAAAAATATGACATAATAATAGCAGTGTATTTAAGCGAAGAATAAAGACATATGATCACTAAACTATTTAATACTCTCACTAAATGATTGAAGTTCTGAACATCCTTGTGTAAATTGAAAACAATTTTAAAATGAATTTAAAAAATCTGCATTTTTTTCATTCCATCAGTATCTTATTCCAGAATTATCTTTCGAGCCCAATGGCCTTTAGCGCGACAAAAAATTACCTCTGAAAGATGAATTAGATGAATTAAGTACTTATAGTTATTCGAGACATACCCACCAATGACTTGGCTGATGAGAGTTTAGCTATTAGCGATGATTTGCATTGACATGTTTTCTGCTCATTCTTACTAATGATTTTCATGTTAATGAGTGTATATTAATGACGTTTTTTCTGCTAAGAAGGACAGTATTCCTCTTGATTTTAAGATTAACGATAATTTTATAACGATGGATAATTAGGAGATAACAACTAATGCTGATTGTTCTTCCAGAACAATTTTTCAAATTCAGCACCTTGAGGTAGGGATGCAACTTCTCCTATGATGTGTGATTTGTCCGTCGAAACACATTTAACACTGGATAGAAATCTATGTGATAAAGATTTTGAATTTTAGCAAACAATGAAAGAATATTTTAAAAAGCTATCGGGTAAAAATAGGTCAGATTCTCTTGAAAAAAAATCTGGAGTGCAAACAGAATCACATTTACAAATATCTCTTCTTGAAGATAATGTATCTCATGCTTTTGAAAGCTGTTTCTTAAAATCCGTTTCACCAACAAACCAAATGTAGAATGCTAAACAACTGAAGTATATATGAAGAACTAAAAGAAATCCGTGAACTGAAAGAGGAAAAATACAGACAAAAAATTGGAAAATTAAGAACAATTAAAGTTTATAAAAACAAAAACGGTGTTACAAAAAACGGAATTTAGAAAAAACTCGAAGTCAGTTGCTAACAAAAAAATCTGGTAGTAAAGGTACAGCAGAAACAGAAGATATGAAAAAGCCTAAACCTCAAAATGATTTACAACCATACTTTCCAGAAACTAAACAGAAAATATAGAGGCCTTCACGAAAGGTAAAAAGCAAAAATGAGATAAAAGCAAATTGTGAAGCAAAATATTTGCTTAAAATATACAGTAATAAAGATAAACATTGCTTTAATAAAATGTATGTTGTATTTGTAATTAGTTACTTCTTGTTTTTTACATGGTTAAAAGTATCTATATTATAAAGGACAAACATATCTGTGCGTAACACATACGTCATTTTTCGAATGGCAACACTTTGAAATTTGAAATAAAATTTTGGCTTTGCAATTATTTCTACTGCAAATTTTTAAACTTCTAAACATCGCACATTTTAAATTTTTACACCTTCGTAAAAGGAAAAAATTGCTCTTTTAAATGCAATTTGTTTGAAAGCTATATCTCAATTTATTTTTGAGATATTAAATTTTTTGTAGTTTTTAATACCTTTTTTCTTATCGTGGCAACAAAAGTACCCCATTTCTATTGAAAGTAAGCGGAAAATAGTGGGTAGCGGTCGTTGCAGCAACTGGGAACCTGAAAATTTGTGTATGCGCATCAGCTCTGGATTTTTGCCTGAGTGAAGAACCAGATCGAAAATAAACACCGTTTTAAAAAAAAAGGAAATCTAGCTATACAATAATGAATGTTTTAGTAGTTGACTCCATTGAAAAAGGATAACAACAGATTAAAGAGTATGAAAATAAAACATTTTCTAAATTCTAAAGTTGTGACAACTTATGCAGTTTTATATTTATATTAAATAAAAACAATAAAAAAATAGACTCATTCATAGATTTTTTTCTTCATAAAAACAACAACAGAAAGAGATATGATTACTTTACAAAAAAAATATTACTGGATACACGAAACTCGCTGTGCAGCAATCTCAAAAATCGTCAATGCCACGGTCAGTAACGCGCGTATGAAACCGAAAAAAACATCATTGGACACTTGAAACTCGCTGTGCAGCAATCACTAAAATGCACGAAACTCGTCAATGCCGCGGTCAGTAACGCGCGTATGAACGCTCCGCGCCCATAAACCGAAAAAAAACATCATTGGACACACGAAACTCGCCGTACAGCAATCTCTAAAATGCACGAAACTCGTCAATGCCGCGGTCAGTAACGCGCGTATGAGCGCTCCGCGCCCATGAAACTGAAAACAAAATCACTGGACACACAGAACTCGCTGTACAGCAATCTTTAAAATGTTCGAAACTCATCAATGCCGCGGTCAGTAACGCGTGTATGAGCGCTCCGCGCCCATGAAACCGAAAAAAACATCACTGGACACACGAAACTCGCTATGAAGCAATCTCTAAAATGGACAAACCTCGTCAAAGCTACGATCTGGTAGCAACAAACTGGTAATAACAAAAATCTATTTATCGTCTCGCCAAATCGTTATATGTCTGCGGATTGAATTGGCAATTTTTTTTCAAAACGCGCCAAAATGCCATTTTTGTAAATGATTGCCAATCTGAAACTACGAGATAAACAAACCAGTGTGGCGGTTACTTTCAAAACTAAAGTGATTTTATCAGCGTTTTAAAAAAGAAAATGCAAGAAATATTAAAAATTACAAAAATGTAAACTACAAAAATGAAGTGCTTAAAATAACTTCTTTTACCATTATGTTAAAGTTCTGATAACTTATGTAATTTTATATTTTTGTTAAATAAAAACAATAAAAAGTAAGACTCATTTGTAGATATTATTGTGGCACAGATGCCATATACGCACTACGATGGCGCGATTTTTTTCTAAATCCAATTTGGTGAAAACCTCATTTTCGAATACCAGTTACACATATATTTTTAGAAAGGGAATAACAATAAATAAAAAAATGTTTAATTAATAACTATAGAACAAAACAATTTATATAATTTTAAAAAGAAAATAAAAGTAAATAAACAATTTATCAATAAATAAACAACAACCGGTTACCATATCAAGCAAAATAACGGCACTTTGGCGCCAGTTAAATACCCCGATGCGTATATGACATTGGCGTCAGAAAAAAATCTTGCCAACGAGGTGCGTATATGACATCTGTGCCGTTATTTTTTCTTAAAAACAACAGCAAAAAGATATATGATTATTTTACATATGAATTAAGTGAAAACACGAAGCAAAATTCGGTATTTTTCGAGAATATGAGCCTTGTCACTTTTTTTAGGCTTCAGAAAGAGAGATTTTCTGCCAACTCATGTAAACAACCATGAAAACAAACCTGATAAGATTTTTTGCTTATATATTAATTATAAGAATACTCTTAAATTTATCAAATGACTTTGTTTAGTCGTTATTATTAATACTAATAAAAAATACCTAACTTAAATTAATAATTAAAAAATAGGTATATCTTTTTTAAAACGGTGTTTATTTTCGATCTGGTTCTTCACTCAGGCAAAAATCCAGAGCTGATGCGCATGCTCAAATTTTCAGGTTCCCAGTTGCTGCAACGACCGCTACCCGAAAATAGTCGACAAAAGAAGATACTGAATCTTTTTGTTGCCATTTTCTCACAAAACCTTAAAAAAAGTTGAAATTATAATAGAGGCTATATCAAGAATATTGTCTGATATTCAGTGATAATGACGTCATAAGCATGCTTTTCTATACACGAAGTTCAAGAGTGGATTGTAAAAGTGGATTGCTTTAACGGATGCAAATGTGTCATTTTATAAAAATGCGTGTATTTTAATTCTTAAACCTGAATTATGTTTTGTAGAAGTGCGTTATTTTCACAGCCCAGCTGCTTTGAAATTCTTCACACGGGAAAATGGTTCACATTTGAAAATAATGTAATCGAAATCACACTGATAAAACGCAATGTTTTACAAAAATTTAGAGTGTCTTTATGGAAGAGAGGTGACACGCAAATAATAGCGATTTATATTACAGAAATTGATGATTCTCGCCTGGATGGATTTGTTTCGCCAAGTTAGACACGCAACAAAAAAAAAAAAAAAAAAAAAAAAAAAAAAGCATTTTAACAAATTACAACGACCATTTGGAAAATGATTTTTTCTAAGACTAAAATTTAAGACATAAAAAATCGCACTGAGTGGATTATATATTACGTACGCCATGAATTATTAATAGTGTTATTACACGTAAAAATTGCAAGCGACAAAAATCGCCTGCGACCTGGCAGATTTCTTAAAACTTACGTATCATCCACCTGAAACTTACGTATTATCCAAGCATTTCATTGGCTGTTCGGGAAAAGGCTTTTCCATCGTCAGATTTCCAAGAAATCTGACGACCAGTTTTAAATGAAATTTCATTCTTAAACTTCTAAACATCCCACAGTATTACTTTTTACACCGCCGTATAGAGAAAAAAATGTACTTTTAAAGGCAATTTGTTTGAAAGCTGTATCTCAATTTGTTTCAGAGTTATTATTATTATTTTTTTTATTATTTTTTATTTATTTTTTTTTTTTGTAGTTTTTATTACTTTTTTGTCATAGTGGCAACAGAAGTATCCATCTCTGTTGAAAGAAAAGGGAAATACAGATTACTGTATAGACCAATCAGAAAACAAATAAAATGGGGATTAAATCAATAAAAAGCTTCAGATATGCTTTTGATTTCCTACCCTGACGAGGACAATAACCATTTTTCCAAATGGTTAATAATTCGTGGTTTAAAATACTATCATGTTCGAGAAGTTTTTGTTCAAAATTCCCTCGAATGATAAAATTTTAATGCTATTCGTTATCTACTATAATTTTATCAAAATAACATAATTTGCCTAATTTAATCTTTCCTAATTTTACATAATCTATATATTTAAAACACAAGTGTGTTTTTTAGTCATCTGCCCTGATCTTTCTGCTGAACTAATTTTACTAATATTTTTAAAACTGAAAGCCCTTCACTTGTAGATGTGATAGCAATATCTCTTTTTTTTCTTTTTTTTCTTTTTTTTTTTAATATCCCCACTTTTATATTTTAATTTTAAAAGCATTTTATGAAATTTCTTCAAAATGGTGAAAATTAGATAGCTTTTATTATTGCAGACAAGAGAGAAATAATGAGGTATTTTTATCTTTATTCATGCTATTTTCTGATAAAAATTCAAAGTTATTGATAAAAATTGTTGTATAGGGTTTAGTGTCGCAAAATCCCATTAGGAACAGAATATATTAGGGGCATAATAACGGAAAACGACATACTGCTTTTGAAAATAGGTATTTTTCCTCATAAATTTTCTGTATTGTTTTTCCTTCTGCATGTGTACTGATACTAAGTTTCAGACACTAGGCGAAATTCTTATTTAAGTGAAGATAAAGTCATATTTAAAAGAAAACGATCATTTTCTTAGATAAAATTAAACATTTTAACACAAATGCGTCTAAAAAACATAAATTACAGAAATTTTTACTCTCCGGAATTGAGATTAGAATCTCAAGTAAAGGATGCGTCTGTTAACATAAAAGGTGTTGCTGACAATCGTGACTTCAAGTTTTGAGTTAAAATGGTTTTTAAATGATCAAACAAAATACAAATTAAAAAAAAAAATGATGAATATGGATATCAGAAGTGCGTATGCAAATTTTGAGAAGATGAAAATTGCTGTTTTTCATTCCAGAATACCAAGCATAACAGCCTCAATTCATAGCCACATCCTAATAACTGATATTTATTATATTTTACTGATTAAGTATCTATATTATAAAGAACAAACGTATCTCTGAGTAACGCTGATGTCATTTTGCGAATGGCAACACTTCACGATCAAACTTGGTCTTGAAATTTTTTCTACTGCAATTTTTTAATCTTCTGACCATTGTACACTTTCAATTTTCGTCGCATAGAGAAAAAATTTACTTTCAAATGCAATTTGTTTAAAAACTGTAGCTTAATTGACTGATGTATTATATTTTCTAAAATAATTTTTAAGCATGATTCTTTTTTAAGTTTATCTTATTACGTGCCGGTTTCAATACATAATAATAATAAACATTTTGCACATAAAGCTACAAACAATTTTCAGCATTTGTTTCTGACTATTTTTGCATAACGAAATTAATTCTTCTTTTATAAACAAATAAAAGAATAATATTAAAAAAAACCACCAATCTAACATATTTGTGAAAGACAACAAAATTCATATTTCTTTTATAAGCAAATAAAAGAATAATATTGTAAAAACACAAATCTAACATATTTGTAATCGTACAATTTAAATTTTGAGATCAACAAATAGAATTTTTTTTTTCAAATGGAATTTGTTTGCAAAGTTCATCTCAGTTTACTGATTCTCTATGGTTTTAAAAACAATTTTAAAGCATGAAATATTTTTTAATTTATCTATATCGCGCGGAGCTCGATTACGAAAGATTAATCCGTTTGCCTTTAAAACAAAATAAAGAGTTCATCATTTTCTTACGGCTAATATCCATTAAAAAAAACTTCCCTATGAATAAATAAATAAAACAATATAAATAAAACACAAAATTAACAGACATGTATAAGGTGTGAAATTATCAGAATATAAAAGGATGCCATAAGTAGCAAAATCTTGGTCGAACTTTTAGCATGCGGTTAATAAGAAAATATCGCTTTTGATAAATTTCAAAAATTTATTTGATTGTATAATTCGTATTTTCCATATGAAAAATGGTTTTTTAATGTAAGTGGGCATCTAAAAAATTTATTGCATATAAAAAAAATTATTAGTTTTCAATTAAAAAAAAATGTTTCCACCTATATTCTTTATCCCGGGAAGCCCGAGTACGATCCCCTAGTAGTTATAATAGTTAAAAGTATTTAAAGTATGAATATTAAAGTATTCATTATTTATTTATCATAATATATTTATTATTATGTATCTCAAAGGTTTTTTGTATTATTTAAGTTCTATAGTACTTTAAAAGACATTTTTAAAAAGAATTGACATGCATAAAATGCACTGTCACACTTACAAACTGTGACGTCTCATTAAGGCTTTAACTACTGTAAATGTGACAATATCTGGGAGCACGGCAGTGCGTCCGCCAAGTTCGAACAAGCCGTAAGCTACCTTTTCCTGAACCATTTCGGCATACTTTTCACCCCCTCATAACGTCGTTTTAGGGAGATATATAGAAATTTTTCTTTTATACACATGTTTGTATGGTCAAACTGAACTAAGGTTCCACGATTTCATGTTTCTATATTTAGTAGTTTTCGAAATATTAAATCTAACAAAAACATAGCTGTGAAAAAAGAGAGCCAAGTTCTGTAAAGACAATGGCAAGAAAAGAAGTGATATCTAAGTGGGTGCCAAGTTCAAATAAAATTCACTCAAACTTACCTACTGAAGTATTATAGCGTTTTTCAAAATGTTTAGAAATAAAAATTATTGATAGCATATTAATCATAAATCTAGAACTTGGCAAGTTTTTACCTACGAGTCATTTATTTTTATTAATGACATTATTATATCAGAACTTGTTATTTCATGTTTGGAAGCCTTCATTTGAGTGAGCTCCTTCCCCTTGAAGTTTGGTGGGATAAAATATATCCCAGCTAATTTTAACTGCAAAATGCCACATTAACACTAGAATTCAGGACTAAAAAGTTTAATTTTATTAAATACGTGAAAAGAAGCTTTTACCCATTTTGAAATAAATTTGTTTTTAAATTCTGGTGTGTTTGAATCATTTCAGTATGCCATGAATAAAAGCTCTTTGCCCCTGAAGGGTTAAAGGGGTGCAGTCTCTAGAGGGATGACCAAGAACAAGCGTAAAGGTATCTGTCTCTTTCTCAGGCCTTTTAGTCTGTTTGCATTGAGGTTTCCGAAGGGTGGGTGCTAGAGTGATAACCCAAGACGAGCGGGAGTGTATTTGTGTATTTATTGGTTTATCATATCTTTAACATGAGTAATTTGTTTATAATAATAACTACATTAATTTTTTTATAATGACATTGTTGTTAATATTAACATCATCATTTTACTAAGACATGAAATTGAAAAGCATAACATTTATCAAAAACTTGCCAAGTTCTAGCTTTATTATTAATATGCTATCAATAATTTTTATTTCTAAACATTTTGAAAAATGCTATAATACTTCAGTAGGTAAGTTTGAGTGAATTTTATTTGAACTTGGTACCCACTTAGATATCACTTCTTTTCTTGCCATTGTCTTTACAGAACTTGGCTCTCTTTTTTCACAGCTATGTTTTTGTTAGATATCATTACTTTTTGTAAAGTTACAATATATTTAGACACTTTACTTAATGCTTTTTAATGTGTCTACATGTGACTATTTTATTCACTAAGCAACATTCAGTTTTAATTTAAATTTTCTACAACAAACTATTTGGCTGTCAATTTGCGGCAGAAATCTGTATTTTAATACTGCTACATTGAATGCATGTTTTGAAACGAAATGTATTGATTCGAAATTTTTATTGTTTCTGAAACAACAATTCCTATTAAATTCCTTAATTAAATTTTCCTATTAAATTTTCCAACTAAATATCCTATAGCCGGGCCTACTTTTTTGTACTGAAAGTGAAAAATAAAGTGCTTATAAAATAAATAAAGTGCTTAAAGCTAAGTAAAAATAAAGTGCTTAAAGCTAAAATAATGTGCTTATGCCACACTATGTATCATTCATTCATGGGTGCCGGCAAAGAGGCAGTGCAGAGGAAGGACATTGCTTCTCCCTGGATTTTCACATTTAATTAACTAAATATCCTTTTCTCTGATGATTTTGAAAATAACAAGTGGGTAAGTGTGATCACAGATCGCACAGAGGGTTTCGTTTAATATTCCTTTCAAAACACTTTATCCTTTTGAGAAATCTGTTAGTTCCACATTTCGCAACCAGGGGCGCACTCTATTCTAAACAAAACTCTATCCGAACGAAACTCCGTTTTACATACTATCCGTAGATATATTAGTCGAGGGGATTGAGCCCATAACACCCGAGATAAGTAGGCGCCCCTGGCGGTAAAAAGTGGAACTAAAATATGCAAGGCTATGGTGCATAATATGAAAGAATGGTCAAAGGGGTGTCGGCAAAAGTTGGAAAAGTGCTCCCCGGGTGAAAAGGGCGGAGGTTAGAAAAATTGCTTAAAATACACAAGTTAGAGCCCGGAGGAGTAAATAATATAAGACTTTTTGAAAATTTTATGATTTGTCGTGTCGTCTGAGGTATTCAGCTATACGTATGCAAAAAGTCATACCTCCAACTTAATTAGGGGCTCCCTTAGAAAGAATTGCTTAAAATACATATGTTGGTAGCTCAAAGGGTTAAGCGTAAGACTTTTTCAAGATTTTATGATTTGTCGCCTGACCTCAGGTGTTCTGCAATAAGTATGCAAAATTTCAAATCTGCAATTTAATAAGGGGCTCAGTTAGACAGAATTGCTTAAAATACTGATGTGGAAGCCCAAACGGTTAAATGTACGACTTTTTCAAAGTTTTATGATTCGTCATTTGATGTGTGCTCAGCTATAAGTATGCAAATTTTCACGCCTCCAACATAATTAGGGGCTCACTTAGAAAATATTATTTAAAATACACATGTGAGAGCCCAAAGGGTTAAATGTACGACTTTTTCAAAATTTTATGATTTCTCGTTTGATGTGAGGTGTTCAGCTATAAGTATGCAAAATTTCACGCCTCCAACCTTGTTAGAGGTTCACATAGAAAGAATTGTTTAAAATACACTTGTGGGAGCCCAGACGGTTAAATGTACGACTTTTTCGAACTTTTATGGTTTGTCATTTGATGTGAGGTGTTCAGCTATAAGTATGCGAAATTTCATGCCTCCAAGCTAATTAGGGCTCACTTAGAAAGTATTTTTTTAAAATACACATGTGGGAGCCCAAAGGGTTAAATGTACGACTTTTTCAAAATTTTATGATTTGACGTTTGATGTGAGGTGTTCAGCTATAAGTCTGTAAAATTTCACGCCTCCAACCTAATTAGGGGCTCACATAGAAAGAATTGTTTAAAATACACTTGTGGGAGCCCAGACGGTTAAATGTAGGACTTTTTCGAACTTTTATGGTTTGTCATTTGATGTGAGGTGTTCAGCTATAAGTATGCGAAATTTCATGCCTCCAAGCTAATTAGGGCTCACTTAGAAAGTGTTTTTTTAAAATACACATGTGGGAGCACAAAGGGTTAAATGTACTACTTTTTCAAAATTTTATGATTTGACGTTTGATGTGAGGTGTTCAGCTATAAGTCTGTAAAATCTCACGCCTCCAACCTAATTAGGGGCTCACTTAGAAAGAATTGTTTAAAATACACATGTGGGAGCCCAAAGGGTTAAATGTACGACTTTTTCAAAATTTTATGATTTGTCGTATGATGTGTGGTGTTCAGCTATAAGTATGCAAAATTTCAAGTCTGCAACATGTATAGTTTCTGAGAACGGGCTCTGTGACGGACAGAATATCTCAATTTGTTGATTTTCTGTAATCAAGTAAACCCAGATAAACCGCCCAGTAAGTAGATTGGTTTACAATGGAAGTCTATGGGAATTTGGTGAAATATTAGAGATATCGCCAAGGTGGCGTCACTTTTGGCGACTAATTTTGGTCGCCAAATTTGGCGATGTATCGCCATGTTGGCGAGAAACTTGGCGGTATTTGGCGACAGAACAGCGTTCCCTCCTACGGCAAATTAAAATTTCGCCTAATAGACGTAATGTTAAAATAAAAATGGACACCCCCAGGTGGGTAATTCATCGATTTTCACAATTTTTTTATTTTTTTCCCTAGTTTTATAGTGTAAACGAACTTCGCACCGAATTTGAAGTCTGGAGCTGCATTAGATATACGAGATCTTTTTGATGAGTGAGTCAGTCAGTCAGTCAGTGGTAAAATTATCGATTATCAGACATTTTCAAATGTCATTATCTCGAAACTAATTATGCGTTATTTATAAAATTTTGGATACTAGATAATTAGGGTGGCCTTACTACACATTTCGTATAACAAGTACGTAGGTCTCATAGATTTTCAGTAGTAGAGCATTGAAATTTCACGAAAACAGCTCGAAATGGTTCGTGTAAATAACACACGGCTATGTCAGGCGAACTTGGCTGACACACTGCCGTGTGTCTAGATTCCGAAAAAGCGCTTTTTTGTCACTGACTCACTTCACATCATCAAATAACTAAGGTACTTCTAAAAGTCGTAGAATCATGAAATTTCACAAGTAAGTCGGTTTTGTAGCAAAATTAACCAGAAAAATCTGAAAACACAGATTTTTCGCCTCTAAACCCTTCAAACAGGAGGTGTTCATTTGGCCGTAAACAGTTCCTACACATTCAATTGTGCCAATGTTGGTCGCCAAAACTCGATTACAGAGCTTTGAAGGCGGTCACATGATTTCAAGCTAAATAACATTTTATATATATGCTTTTCCAAAGATGTTTGTTAAATAGAAAAAATGAATATACCTAAAAATTTTAATCAGTATAGGTTATGATATATTTACGATATGAAAACAATAAAACATTTAACAAAATATAACCGCAATTCGGTACGTTTCCGATACATAGTAGCCTTGGCGAAATACAGGATATAGCCTTGACGAGAAAAGAAATTTGATAAAAACGTATTTTCTTGCAACCTATTTACTGTGTCATATACACAAGCAATTTTTTCCGTATATATACAATTTATTTAATGTAAGGAACCCGTTTATTTATTTTTATATACCAACATAAATAATCTGTATATAAAAAATAATATTTTATACATGTATAAATAAAATGTTTATATATATATAAAAATACATATAAATAACATAAAAGTTCGTCAGGTTTGTTTTCGTAGTCGTTTATATCATTTGGCGACATATCTTAGTTTCTGCAGTCCGAATTGCGCCAAGATTTTTAAAAAATGAAAAGGTCCCTAGAGTGGAAAAATATCCTAATTCCATATGAAAGTTTAAAAATCTCCTTTTAATTAAATGAAATGTGTAACTAATAAACTGTCTTTAACTATGTGCGACAGATTCGGCGTTCGATGTCCGCTGCTAATGTTATTATATTGTATTATTAGCCTACTTACTGTTAATTTATTGTTAATTTTAAATCTTTAAAAGAAAGATTATAGTTATAGATAAGATATGTTGGTCGCCAAAACCCGATTACAGAAAATTAGCCTGAGTTATAAAGGTGTTACATGATTTCAAGCTGAATGAATTTTTATATGCTTTTACAAAAATCTTAATAAGGCAAATCTTTCAGTTTATCTGTCCATCTTTCTATCTTTTACTTCCTTAAAACAAATTTTATTAAAGACCGGGAGGCGTCTGCACAGATCATCACCTCATCGAGTTGACGGCTGAAATTTTAGGATCAGTTAAATATCGATAAGCGTATTGAAATGTAACTAGTCTGCCAAGTCATATCTTTGTGGAAACCACCTACAGACCCGATTTTACGGGTTAATTGGTGGATTTTCCATTGTTTTTTCCTGCACCCATTCCTCCATGTTTCCAAACTTTTGGATGCAGGAAAATACAAGAATAAACCTATCAGTTAACCACTAAAATTAGATCTTCAGGTGGTTTCAACCAATATATTACTTAACAGACCAGTTGCATTTAAATATGCTAATCTAGTTTTAACTAATCCTAAAATTTTACCTGTAAATTCGATGATGTGATGGTGTGTACAGACGCCTCCCGGTCTATTATAAATGTCGGTATTCTAATCTCAATAGCACTCTGGTCAATCTGGCAATTATCCCTACTATTTATGAAACATTATTCCTTTAAGTGCGTTTTAGTGATGTTAATGAACTTATGCATATGCATCATACATATTATACATATGCATATAATACGTAATACATTTGCATCATACATATTATAGGTATGTGTATAATACATAATACATATGCATCATTATGACGTCAGAATAAACAAAACATTATTTGTCGCCAAATTTGAGAATTGGCATGATATATGAAAAAATTTGGCGAGGTTTTGCGAAATGTCGCCAAGCTTGGCGAATATTTGACGCTAGTGGCTATTTTTCAATGAGTTAATTATTAATGCGAGCCATCTATTTTTATTTTTCCTCATATCATCTGACTAGTTAAATGATATAACGTACTAATATTTCCAAAGTGCTAATAGTTTCGTCACTGCCCTAAACCCCTGCTATTGTTATTATATTGTACTATTATTATACTTACTGTGACTATGTTGTTAACCTTTACACCGCTAAAACTTCTGTATTATATAAAGAGAATTTACGGAAACTATTAAAGCATTGAAACTGCCAGTTCCCCTTATGATTATTATAATTCTATAATATGTAACCTGTTAATCAATATGTACGTTAGAATGAATCTTCTATAATCCGGTTCCTCGCATTTTAGTTTTCAGGTTTCGAATAAAATTAGCTAAAATCTTAAAACCATGGCACATTGACTAATTCTTCAACACGATCAGATGAGAAGAATGATAGATTTTCAAATGGGATCATGGCAGTGACCTTCTATTCTTCCGTAATCGAGTCTATTGAAAAGGTTAACGTGAAACAAAAAGATATTAGCATCAATATGGTTTAATGCAAATGCAGATATTGTGAAAGGATTTCGTAAGAACCATTTCACGTGTACCCAGTCGTATCAGTTAAAATACAACAATTGGCAATGAGCCCAGTTAGAAAAGATTACTTAATAGGATTAAAAATTTCCGCATTAGAGAACGAATCGTAACTGCTAAGGAAACATGCATAAATGAGTTAAGAGATATTTGTCACGCAAGATGAAATACATAACAACACAAAATATATGATGTGCTTCCATAATCGTAAAAAGTTCTTGATTTCTCTATCAAAAGCTTCCGAATTGGCGAAAGAATGGGCAAGTAAATTAAATTATGAATAACAGTAACATGATGCAACGTTTAACATGGAAGTAATACGATAAATACTGCTTGATTGAGGCGGCTAGTACTTTAATATAAAAAGAAATAAAGTATAAATTTGTAAATCTCAATAAAATAAATTTAGGTATTTTTATGTTAGCCAGGCGCAAGTGGAAAATCGCCAAATACTGTTCCCTACTCCATTGTTCATATTGCATTCATTTCATTTAAAGATATATACTTTTCAGTCATGTCATTTAAAATAGATGCATTTCCCTCATTTTAATTATTAGAATATTTAACAGAAATAAATAAATAAATAAATAAGAAATAATAACATAAACCAAAATATTTTATTTGAAAATCAAAGCATTGTTTCTAATTTACACATGTGAAAAATGAAAACTGCTATTGGCGAAAAAACAAAAGGCTAATGAGGAGATTTGCTCCCGGCTAACATAAAAGTACCGAAGTTTAAGTTTTTTCATATTAATATAGTTTAGAATAACAAACTTGAAAAAACATACAAAAAGTAGTGATATCCCAACAAAAAATTTTCGGTAAAAAAAAAAAAAGCGCCAAGTTCTCCTTAATGTTTCTGCCAGAAAAAGTAGTGATATCTGAAGTTCGCACAAGGGCACAAGTTAAAAGCCAAACATCCCAAATCTTTCATTGAAAATGGCTTCCTGCGACTTGGCCGTTAATGCCTTCGAGAGGGTTTTCATATTTTAAAGTATGTACAAATAAGCTACATGCCAACTACATTTTTTGATTATTTTAGGCATTTTGTGACACATAGTACAGAAATAAAATACACATTTGAAAAAAGCATTTAAGCAACTTCAGTCTATTTAAATGCTTTGAAGTTAAAAATAACAAAATACTTGTATTCAGGAGATAATATCCCTAATTGCTAAAACATAATTAGTATCAGCTTTTAACAGTTTATAAATCGAATACCTCTTAACGTTTGCAGACAAACTATAATAAATGTTCAAACGAAAAAAATTTCTTTCGTCAATACACAAGATTTCAATATTATACAATAAAACATATTGTGAGATTTGAAGTAAATAAATTTTGTTTTATTTCTTGGGTTTTACGTTAATGACTTTAGCTTTAAACCGTACAAAATGGCAATTAAACCACAAGTGGACTAAATGATCTGTAATCAAAACTAATGTTTGTTGAAACTGAATAGTAGTTATCAGAAATCTTTTACTTATAATGTCTTTATGTGAATTTGCCTCTTTGCATTCTAATATTACTTTTAATATTTAAATAATTCATAAATGCGTAATTTCCAATCATTAATTTTGAAATGCTCTAGAAGGCATTAACGGCCAAGTCGCAGGAAGCCATTTTCAATGAAAGATTTGGGATGTTTGGCTTTTAACTTGTGCGAACTTCAGATATCACTACTTTTTCTGGCCGAAACATTAAGGAGAACTTGGCGCTTTTTTTTTTTTTTTTTTACCGAAAACTTTTTGTTGGGATTATATTGTTTTCTTACATCACAGGTACACTGTTAAAAATTTTGTGGCATGTTGAACCAATTTTTGGTGCTCCAGTAGCTGCCACCATAAGATGGTGAAATCTTGAACCAACATTTAGAGCTAAGGTTCAATCGGAGTTCCAAATTTTGAAGTGAGATTTCACCATCTTATGGTGGCAGCTACTGGAGCACCAAAAGTTGGTTCAACCTACAACAAAATTTTTAACAGTGTAATTAATCAATTTCTATAAAACGAGTTAGTTTTGAATTAAAATCACAGTATTCAATCATTTTCTGCTTAGTAAAATATCTACTTATTACGTCACGAAATAAGTGAAAAGTAAAAGAACAGCTAATTTTTACTAGGTGCATTTACTTTTAGGTAGCTTTCATTACAAAAAGCTACTTATTGCAGCCGTTCGGAGGAAAGTGATTTAAAAAAAAGTTGGTATATTTTCATCGATCATGACCCCCAGACCCAGAAACCACCCTCCGTTCAAATGTTGATATATATATATATATACTAGGGGGCTCTGCCCCCTGCAAGCTACGCTCGCCGACCCCCGTTCAGACACCGCAGAATCTGAAAATCTAAAAATCTAATGGGTTTTAAAAATATTAGAGAAAATTAAATTATACTGAAAAAGCTGTGCAGATCTCCCTGTAAACGGATTTCCATTCAATTGCCTTTGATTGCAAAAATTTAACGGAGAATCAGTTGCTGTTAAGACATCCAATGGTTGTTTCCGTTTTTTGATTTTAGAGGATCAGTTAAACATTTGAAAAGAAGCTAAAATAAAATGAATTAAGCATTCAGAGTCTTTGTCAACCGATATTTTAAAACAATCTCTATAACAATAGCCTAAATCATGTGACTATAATCAACAGTTCCGGGCGGAACACTTTGCTTTTTATACTCTAGGTGCCAATTTGATACTTTAATGTTATCCAGGCACAGGTGATAAGTCGCCAAATATTATTCTATCGCCATCATTTCATCTATATTACAATAGTTCAAGTCATCAAATGCCATAAACAAATACGATCTGATCCCTTCGCCTTTCATATGAAAGTTTGGAACAAATGTCATATTGGCGCGATTTTTTTCCAACACCAATTTGGGGAACGCATCAACAGCATAAACAACAACATCCGGCTTACCATATCAAGCAAAATAACGATACTTTGGCGCCAGTTAAGTACCCGTTGCGTATATGACATTGGCGTCAGAAAAAAATCGCGCTAATGTGGGGCCGTATATGACATCTGTGCCGAAAGAAAAAAAAGCCGGGTGCAAATCTCGCCAATATCTTTTTTTCAAGCCGCCAGTTAGCATTTTTTTTATTGTTCGAGTGGTAAATTAAAACATTGATTTGAAGTTGAAATTAAATGTCATGGTTTGTTACATAATTTAATATTTCGCCAGATGTCATATACGCACCGCATGTTTGGCATGATTTTTTTTTTTTTTTTTTTTTTTTTTTTTTTACGAAAATTTGGCGAAAACCTCGTTTTCGAATACCAGTTACATATGTATTTTTGGTACTACTTAGTTATCCCGTCGACCAAAAATCTATCGCGAACTATAAGATTAAATGCCAATAATGGTTGATCGTAAATGTCACATTCACTTGACTTTTAGCAAGTTACACGTGTTTACGTCATCAAGTGATTTTTATTTTGACGTTTTATTTTTATAGTTATTAATGTTATACTAATTTATTTGTTCTTTTGTTATTTAAAATAAAAATTTTGTCAATCTGTACAATTTGGCGAGTGGTTTGGCGATTTATATAATTTGCGAAATTGTGTGACGGAATAACTATTACATTGTACCGTATTTTTTAATTATTTTCTATTATTTTCAAAAGGAAATAGCAAAAAAATAATTAATTACTATAGAACAAAATAATTTATATAAATTTAAAAAAGAAAAAAAGTAAATATACATTTATTATTAAATAAACAACAATAGCCGGGTTACCCATGTCTATCAAAATAATGCCATTTGTGCGCCAAATAGGTACCCCGGTGCGTATATGCCATCTGTGTCTAATATTTTTCTTTTCGTTTTTACTATTATTATTATTTTTTTTTTTTTTTTTTTTTTAAACAAAGAAGTGAAAGCCATCAATTTAAATGTTTCATTTTTAAATGAAAGTTTTGTATTTAATACAAGTTGGAAATTGCTCGTCAAACATGGCAAATGAGGTGCGTTCGTACTATAACTAGTTTTATAATTATTTTTTGCACCCCATATTGTACTGAATGTATACTTTTTTGCACTTCATAAAGCGCATAGTCTGATACATCATTAAAATGCACTTCCAATAATTTTTTCCCATTCCCCGTAATGTAACGGAACACTTTTGACTGTCCCTGTAATTAAACTATACATCCGATTTTCCTAAAATTTGAAATAGCTCAACGAAACTTTGCAACAATTATATCTTTAAAATTTCAGACCATTCGGAAGGCTGTAATATCATTAAAATGCACTTGCAATAATTTTTCCCATTCCCCGTAATGTAACGGAACACTTTCGACTGTCCCTGTAATTAAACTATACATCCGATTTTCCTAAAATTTGAAATAGCTCAACAAAACTTTGCAACAATTATATATTTAAAATTTCAGACCATTCGGAAGGCTGTAATATCATTAAAATGCACTTGCAATAATTTTTCCCATTGGCCGTAATGTAAAGAAAAACTTTTGACTGTCCCTGTAATTAAACTATGCATCCGATTTTCCTAAAATTTGAAATGGCTCGACAAAACTTTGCAACAGTTATATCTTTAAAATTTTAGATCATTCGGAAGGCTCTAATATCATTAAAATGCACTTGCAATAATTTTTCCCATTCCCCGTAATGTAACGGAACACTTTCGACTGTCCCTGTAATTAAACTATACATCCGATTTTCCTAAAATTTGAAATAGCTCAACAAAACTTTGCAACAATTATATCTTTAAAATTTCAGACCATTCGGAAGGCTGTAATATCATTAAAATGCACTTGCAATAATTTTTCCCATTGGCCGTAATGTAAAGAAAAACTTTTGACTGTCCCTGTAATTAAACTATGCATCCGATTTTCCTAAAATTTGAAATGGCTCGACAAAACTTTGCAACAGTTATATCTTTAAAATTTTAGATCATTCGGAAGGCTCTAATATCATTAAAATGCACTTGCAATAATTTTTCCCATTCCCCGTAATGTAACGGAACACTTTCGACTGTCCCTGTAATTAAACTATACATCCGATTTTCCTAAAATTTGAAATAGCTCAACAAAACTTTGCAACAATTATATCTTTAAAATTTCAGACCATTCGGAAGGCTGTAATATCATTAAAATGCACTTGCAATAATTTTTCCCATTGGCCGTAATGTAAAGAAAAACTTTTGACTGTCCCTGTAATTAAACTATGCATCCGATTTTCCTAAAATTTGAAATGGCTCGACAAAACTTTGCAACAGTTATATCTTTAAAATTTTAGATCATTCGGAAGGCTCTAATATCATTAAAATGCACTTGCAATAATTTTTCCCATTCCCCGTAATGTAACGGAACACTTTCGACTGTCCCTGTAATTAAACTATACATCCGATTTTCCTAAAATTTGAAATAGCTCAACAAAACTTTGCAACAATTATATCTTTAAAATTTTAGATCATTCGGAAGGCTCTAATATCATTAAAATGCACTTGCAATAATTTTTCCCATTCCCCGTAATGTAACGGAACACTTTCGACTGTCCCTGTAATTAAACTATACATCCGATTTTCCTAAAATTTGAAATAGCTCAACAAAACTTTGCAACAATTATATCTTTAAAATTTCAGACCATTCGGAAGGCTGTAATATCATTAAAATGCACTTGCAATAATTTTTCCCATTGGCCGTAATGTAAAGAAAAACTTTTGACTGTCCCTGTAATTAAACTATGCATCCGATTTTCCTAAAATTTGAAATGGCTGGACAAAACTTTGCAACAGTTATATCTTTAAAATTTCAGATCATTCGGAAGGCTGTAATATCATTAAAATGCACTTGCAATAATTTTTCCCATTGGCCGTAATGTAAAGAAAAACTTTTGACTGTCCCTGTAATTAAACTATACATCCGATTTTCATAAAATTTGAAATGGCTCGACAAAATTTTGCAACAATCATATATTTGAAATTTCAGACCATTCGGTTGGGTAGTTTTTGCTCTGTTACATGCGGACAGACGGACGGACAGACGGACGGACAGACGGACGGACGGACGGACTGAACGACGACTATAGGTGCTACGTATTTATATAATTACGAACGCACCTAAAAATGATAACGAAATACAAAAAAAGCATTGTTCTTAGCATAGATTTAAAGGAGGCCCAACTGTCGCCAAATTAATTTAAAATAGTAACCTTTCCTGAATTATGAAAAAAAATTCTGTTATGATTAAAGTTTGAGTTGCCATCATTAGAAAAAATGTATTTAAAATTAGAAAAAAAATAATATTTCGAAAACTAATTCGAATTTAAAAATTCTAATACCAGTTTTGAGATGTGGGGATCAACACGGATTTTTGGTGTTAATTTCATTGCAAAGTATTCCATATTTTAGGAGAAATCGCCGTGAAACAAAATCAGTTGTTTAATCGGTCGATTCAAAGAATCGATACATTTCAGGCGTTTCATATATTCGTTTCATAAATTCCTTTCATTAGGATTTTATATATATAGGGTAGATATATATACAGGGTGTCCGGTCTCAACGGTGTCCAATGGCTAATTCCTAAACCGTTAGTCATAGACATATACACTATATTGCCATTAATGACCGGAAATTTTCAATTTTAGTCATTTTGTCGAATATTTAGAAATATACTTGTCAGATTCTTCTGGAATTTCAGAAGAACAGGTATGACCTCATATTTAGCAATGTCGATTTGATAAGGGGGAGAATTAGGGGGCCAACAAAAAATCAAAGAAAAAAAATAATACTTTGGATCACCCTGTAAAATAAAATGACCGAAATGATCTATCGCTACCGAATATAAATAAACAGACATTGTTCAATATGTGTATTCTTTTGTGTAAGAATAGCACGTATATTAATAGAGATATAGCGATTTATTTAAAAAAATTAAAAAATTCTTTCATGTTTTTTGCTTATAACATACAGGGTTTTCAACCAAATATAACGCCGATTTCAGAAAAATTAACAAAATATAGTAGAAACAATATAGTGCAATTGGAATATAAATATATTAAATATTTTAGGAAATATGAGCAGTTGTATGAAATAATTTTTATCTGCGCATGCGCGAACGATAACAAGGATCATTTTACATACTTTAATAATCAACTCTATGGAGCAACTTACTAAAAAAAATCTAGTCAAATATCGTAATAATTCAGAAAGATATCGGCGTTAGAGTGAGCAAATTTTTAGTTGTTCTCTAAAAGCAGCTGAATGATAAAGGATTTAACACAAATTGTCATTTTTTATTAACTGACTTTCAGTAAAATGTTAGTATTTAGTGACTATCAACGAGTAGATTTGGAAAAAGTGCTTCGATTTTTATACTTCTTTTGATCATGGTATAGGCTCGTTCTGGTGGTTATCAGAGAAGAACTAAAGCATCAATAAAAAATTAAAATTAAAAAAAATAAATTAAAAAAATAGCAATTTATCAAATTACAACGACCATTTGGAAAACGACTTTTTTGAAGACTAAAATTTAAGACATAAAAAATCGCACGGAGTTGATCATACATTACGTACGCCATGAATTAAACATTAATAGTGTTATTACTCGTAAAAATTGCAAGCCAAATATATCGCCTGCGACCCATCAGATTTCATGAAACTTAAGTATTATCCAGCTGAAACTTATCCAAGCATTTCATTGGCTGTTCGGGAAAAGGCTTTTCCATCGTCAGATTTCTTGGAAATCTGACGGCCAATTTTAAATGAAATTTCATTCTTAAACTTCTAAACATCCGACAATATCACTTTTTACACCGTCGGATAGAGAAAAAAATGTACTTTTAAATGCAATTTGTTTGAAAGCTGTATCTCAATTTGTTTCTGAGTTTTTTTTTTTTTTTTTTTTTTTTGTAGTTTTTATTACTTTTTTGTCATAGTGGCAACAGAAGGTATCCATCGTTGTTGAAATTAAAGGGAAATACACATTACTGTATAGACCAATCATAAAACGAATAAAATGCGGATTAGACCAATGAAAACGTTCAGATATGCTTTTAATTTCCCATCCTGACGAGAACAATAACCATTTTTCCAAATGGTTAAAAAATTAAATTTAAAAATGACAATTTGTGGAAAATCCCTTATCATTCAGCTGCTTTTAGAGAACGACTAAAAATTTGCTCACTCTAACGCCGATTGTTTCGGCTATATTTTGTCAATTTTTCTGAAATTGGCGTTAAATTTGGTTGAAAACCCTGTATGTTATAAGCAAAAAGCATGCAAGAATTTTTTATTTTTTTTAAATAAATCGCTATATCTCTATTAATATACGGGCTATTCTTACAGAAAAGAATACACATATTGCACAATGTCTGTTTATTTATTTTCGGTAGCGATAGATCATTCCGTGCATTTTATTTTACAGGGTGATCTAAAGTATTATTTTTTTCTTTGATTTTTTGTTGTCCCCTCTAATTGTCCCCCTTATCAAATCGACATTGATAAATATGAGGTCATACCTGTCCTTTTTAATCCTGAAATTCCACAAGAATCTGACAAGTATATTTCTAAATATTCGACAAAATGTCTAAAATTGAAAATTGCTGGTCATTAATAGCAATATAGCAATTGTTCCAATTAGAAAAATGTTTTAAATCAGGTAAAGAAATATTTTAAAAGCAATTTGGGTCAATAAAAACATTTCTTAAAAAATTACGAAATTTAAATTTCTATACGGTCCCCCGGTCCTATAAGTTATATTTAGTAAATTTTTCCTATTACATTGACAAGTAAGACAAAAAAAAGTCCCATTCTTATAACTCTAAAATTGAGCGAGCTATGGAACTTTAAAAATGCATGGCTTATGCCACTTTTCTGCTCTGAAAACAAATGAGTTCGGCTTGGCTTTGAGGGATCACATACAAAGTGCTTAAAGTATTCGACGATCTTATTTCATGTGTACCTGCGCTTTGAAAAAAATCGTACAAGTATTACGATTAAGTTGACATTTATTAAGTTTCAGATTGGCTAAAATAATGTATGTTTTATTTTGTCAGGATTTGAGACTGTTTCTTTTATGATTTCTTTTAACAAAAATTATGTTATTTTTATAAGTTTTTATGTTACTTCAACGATTGTATGTATGTTTTTCCAGTTCAAAATTTGTACTCGAACTTTAACTCACTGTTAAATATCCGATCGAGATTACATTTTACATACTGGCTCAAGTCCAATAACAATCTAATATTATTATAATTTTCGAAGGTTACCATTTATACTTATTTTACAGGATAACACAAAAAATTTCAGATAGATTACCGCCAAGAAGTTTAAGAAAAAGTTTTAGATTAGATAATACAAGACTGCTATTGTTGGTTTTTTTTTAACTTTTATGCATTTTTTAGAACTGAATCCGAAAATTACATTAATTTTTAACCATCATGTCAGGATATTTCGCAAATCATAAATTGTCAAATTTAAAGAATAACAAAATTCGGATACTATAAAGTAGAGGAGAATGTTGTGTTTTTTAACTTTTGTCAATTGATTTTTCCGTACTTTTTAGCACTGAATCTGAAAATGATCTTCATTTTTAACCCTGACGTTTGAATTTTTTTGCAAATCGTAAATGTGTAAGTTAAAATATATCAAAAATCTCATACTATATAATATATGTAAAACTTTTTTTTGTTTTATTTTATTTTATTTTATTTTATTTTATTCAATAATTTATTCGATATTTTTGCTTATCCTGGGATTGTTACAGCTAAATAGCTGAGTGGTCCGATAAGATGAAGAAAGCGATTCAATTTTGACTTTGAACTTTTTAACTTTGAAATTTGCGAAAAATCCTGATGTGATGGTTAAAAATGAAGGTCAATTTCAGATTCAGCGGTACAGAATACATAAGAATCAACTATCAAAAGCTAAAAAACATGACATAACCCAACTTTTGCAAGCTAGTGTAATCTAATAATATTTTAAAATAAGTATCATTTTGTAAAGTATTGAGACTGTTAATTCAGCATCATTTTATTTAACAAAAATTCTGTTTTTTCTTTCTTCTTAAATGTTTATTACAAATTGTATATTTTGCATTAATATCTTTCCAGTTCAAAATTTGTACTCGAACTTTAACTCACTGTTAAATATCCGATCGAGATTACATTTTACATACTGGCGCAAGTCCAATAACAATCTAATATTATTATAATTTTCGAAGGTTACCATTTATACTTATTTTACAGGATAACACAAAAAATTTCAGATAGATTGCCGCCAAGAAGTTTAAGAAAAAGTTTTAGATTAGATAATACAAGACTGCTATTGTTGGGTTTTTTAACTTTTATGCATTTTTTAGAACTGAATCCGAAAATTACATTAATTTTTAACCATCATGTCAGGATATTTCGCATTACACATATAAATGTTATTAACACAATTGTTTAAAAACATTGTAACTAATTTAGAATTTGTTTGTTTTCGTGTGTTTTCGTGTTTGTTTTGAGTGATTAAAGATTTCAAATTTATATTGCAATGTTAATTTTACTCTCAACCATTTTTTAATATATCTGACGAAATTACATTTCAACTAAATTTGTGAAAGACCCCCAATTTGCAGCAAAAAATATGCTCCAACTTTAAAGAGCTATTTCTCGGTCAATTTTAATCGTAGAATAACGGGACTTTTTGTGTATTACTTGTCAGTGTAAAAGGAAAATTTTCCTAAATATATCTTATAGGACCGGAGGACCGTATAAATATTTATGTTTCGTAACTTTTTAAGAAATGTTTTTATTGACCCAAATCGCTTTTAAAATATTTCTTTACCTGATTTTAAACATTTTTGTAATTGGAACTATATGTCTATGACTAACGGTTTAGGAATTAGCCATTGGACACCGTTGAGACCGGACACCCTGTAAATATATATACTAGCGGAACTACCCGGCTTCGCCCGTGTCAATTATAAGGAGCCTTCCAGGTAAAATAAATTAAAACGAAATAATACGGCAATCACAATACCTGAAACTTGTGCATTCATTCCCATCCACAAAACGTTAAAAAGGCAATCAGAAAACATGACGTTATTGTCTCGTAACCATAGTAAAATCCCTGAGCTTTAATAACAGAATGCGCGTTATATTTCCCGGATGTAAGAGAAAAATGTGTGATTTTCCTCACAATACGAAAAAAAGAAAAAAAATTCCACCAAATCGCATTTAGTGAAATTCTCGTTTGCATGGTATATATATATATATAAAGTACAAACACTATGTCTGTGCCCATAAATTGTAATCCATAAATTGTGCCTTTACTGCAATTTTTCTAACTTCTAAACGTCACACAATTTCATTTTATACAATGTCGAATAGAAAAAAGTTCTTTCAAATGAAATTTGTTTCAAAATTGTATCTCAATTTTCTGATTTTAATGGATTTTAAAGTAATTTTCAAGCATGGATATTTTTAAAGGTCCGTGCAACCCGATTACGAAAAATGAATCCGTTTACTCTTAATGCAATAGTATAAAGAAAAGACATGTCTATGAGTAACCTGGTATCATATTTTCTGTGGCAACAACCTAACACAATAATTAATTTCCCTTTTACTGCAATTTAACCTCTAAACCTCGCACATTCGATTGTTTCAACGTATTATAGAAAACAAAAGCACTTTCAGTAAGATTTGTTTGTAATGTTTATCTCAATTTACAGATTTTTTTATGGATTTTAAAGTAATTTTAAAGCATGCATATTTTTTAAATATGCTTGCAATCCAATTACAAAATATTAACACAATTGTTTAAAAACATTGTAACTAATTTAGAATTTGTTTGTTTTCGTGTAATATTCAATAACTAAATTGGCAAACGCAATTAAAACGCCAAAAATAACATAAAATAAAACACGAACTTAACAGATTATGACTGAGTATACAATCGAAGAAGTAAACAAAATATAGGAGCCATTTATTTACGGTGAGTTGACTACACGTTGAAAAGATTTGATGGAATGTGAGGTCATATCTAGCCTTTTTTTTCTTGTTCCTAAATTGCTTTCATGAAATTTGACTGTTTGTATTAAAGTAGATATTTTAATTTTAAAAAACAATTAAATTAAGGTGCTACGTCATTTTACCGCTCTTATAGTAGAAGTTTTTATTTTATATATAAATAATGTGCGTTTTCTGTTTGGAATGACGTCAATTTCATAAATGCAAATATAGCAACGCGTTATCGTTACTTTTTTCACATTATTGTGTCATTTTTTAGGATGTGGCAACGGGAAAGAAACGATTTAATTAGAAAATTAAAAAATTATATTTCTATAATGTTAAATTACGGAACATGGTAGAAAAAAAGGATAAATAGTGTTCTGATGATTTTTTAAAGTAGACAGTGCCCTTTTCCACGTTCTAAAGCCTATGCAAATGAAGTTTCGTGCAAATCCGTCAAAAATTGAAGATTTGTATAAAGGACATACACACAGAGAACGGCTTTTATATATACGAGGTGGAACCCGTCGAATTTCGACGAAAGAAAATGTTTACCAAGGAACTGTTGCATCAAATTTATAATACATCGACATCAATAATTAGAATAAAAAATCCATCTTACACTTGTTAATTTAACTTTCCAAAGACATATTTTAAAATAAGATTATCAAAATACTTTTTTCATAAACTTCAACAGTTAAAATTATTGAAAAATTAAACTTTATTCATATACGTAATCAGTAACATATAATAAAGATAAGTAATTTTGATTAAGTTATTAATTGATGCTTGGTATTACGGAATGAAAAATCCGCAAAAATGATTTCACCTTGACATAATCATAGAATTTTTCTACCTTTACATCTAAACCGAATCAAGTCATTTTCTACGTTTTACATCCATATTAACCGTTTAAAAACATTTTAATGCGGAATAGGTTATTAGCCCCCGGTACGGTATGTTATTTCTTTCTCCCAGCTTATTTTGTGTCATCTTCAAAAAATAACGTTATCTTACAGAAGCCAGCCGTAAAGCAAAGCAGTACGATTAAATATTCTATACCAATTTCTTAAACTTCTTATCATCGCACATTTACAAATTTTATATCGGCGTATTGAAAAAAAAAAACTACTTTTAAATGCAACTTGTTTGAAAATTGCTTCTTCATTTATTAATAAATATATTTTCAAGCTTGAAGTCACGTTTGCCAACTATTACAACTTTCCATGTTAAAATTCCCACTCGTGATTTGAGATCTTAGTATAATCTCTGTACCTGCGCGTAAAAATTCCAGAAATTTTTAACTTTTAGACGTATTCAAGGGGAAATATCTCGTTTTATCAAATAAAATTATCGTTTACTTTTAAATATGACATCATTTTCAGTCGCTGAAATATTTTGCCTATTGTCTCAAACTCAATATCAGCGAAATGAAAAAATAGTGAAATATAACAGCATCATCAGGGAAATTGCGTCTTTTTCAAAGCGTAACGTCATTTTCTGTTCAAATTTTTAAAAAAAATATTTTTAATTGTAATGAGAAAATGGCATCAGTAAGAATATAATCAATAAATATAACTAATCCACTTTTAATAGAAATGAAGTACTTGAGTTGCCACGATTAGAAAATTGGTATTAAAAACTATACAAAAATTAATATCTCAAAAATAAATTGAGATACAGCTTTCAAACAAATTGCATTTAAAAGTGCATTTTTTTCTGCATACGACGGTGTAAACATTTAAAATGTGAGATGTTTAGAAGTTTAAAAATTTGTAGTAGCGAAAATTGCAAAAGCGAAATTTCATTTCAAATTTCAGCAAAAGCGAAATTTCATTTCAAATTTCAAAGTGTTGCCATTCGCAGAATGACGTATGCGTTACGCACAGATATGTTTGTCCTTTATAATATAGATAGAAGATATATCCATACATATATATCTGATCTTTGTCACACTGTAACTCTCGTATTTATGAACTGATTTGGATGAAACTCGGTGTGTACATAGTACATACAAACGTCTCGACCGAGTTCGTTGGCCAGCTTCATCCGCCATCTTGTTTCAAAATGACGGCCATTTAAAAAAATGTTAAAAATTTAAAATTTGAAATGTGGTACCAAAAAATTGAAAATTGAAAAATATTTATTTTTTATATGTTTGACTTTGATACAAAGATTCCGGAGCAGTTTTTGTTTCGTCTATATCTTAAAAAATGGCTGAGTTATAGCACTTTGAATTTCTACCGTGGCTGACATTTTGAAACGTCCTGATTTTTGTCACGCGATAACAGGCCTATTCATGAACCAATATGGATGTACCTTGGTGTGTACAAAGTACATACGAATGTCTCGACCGAGTTCATTAGCCAGCTTCATCCGCCATCTTGTTTCAAAATGGCGGCCATTAAAAAAAAAAATTTAATTTTAAATTTAAAATGAGGTATCAAAAAATTGCAAAATGAAAAAGATTTTTTTTCTTATGTGTTTGATCTTAATACAAAGATTCCGGAACAGTTTTTGTTTCGTCCATATCTAAAAAAATGGCTGAGTAATAGCATTTTGAATTTCTATTGTGGCTGACATTTTGAAATGACCTGATTTTTATCACGCGATAACAGGCGTATTTATGAACATGTCTCGACCAAGTTCGTAGGCAAGCTTCATTCGCCATCTTTTTTCAAAAGTGAACATTTAAAAAAATTTTAATTTAAAATTTAAAATGAGGTATCAAAAAATTGGAAAATGGAAAAGGTTTTTTATGTGTTTGACCTTGATACAAAGATTCCGGGGCAGTTTTTGTTTCATTTATTTCTTAAAAAATGGTTGAGTTATAGCACTTTGAATTTCTAGCATGGCTGACATTTTGAAACCATCTGATATTTGTCACGCTATAACAAACGTATTTATTAACCTATTTGGATGTTAGAAGGTATGTGGATAGTATATAGCAATGTCTCGACGAAGTTCACTGGCCAGCTTCATCCGCCATCTTGTTTCAAAATGGCGGCCATTAAATTAAAAATATATATATTTAAAGTGAGGTGCAAAAAAATTATAAACTGAAAAAGGTTTCTTTCTTAAGTATTTGACTTTGGTAAAAGGAGCCCGGATCATTTTTTGTTTTGTCTTTATCTTAAAAAATGGCTCAGATATAGCAGTTTGAATTTTTTTATGTGGGTGACATTTTGAAAAATCTGATTTTTTGCCTGTGACAGCACTCGTGTATATCAACCGATTCCGATGTGAGTGAGCATGAGCACAGGAATTACTAAGGTCACGACAAAGTTCACTGGTTAGCCTCATCCACCATGTTGTCTTAAAATGGCAGGCACTTAAAGATATCGCCGAATTTGGAAACCAAATATAAGTTACTTTAAATAAAATCAGCTTGGATGAAGCTGACTAATTTCGCAACATTCTCATTCATAATGATTTAGTATTGATAAAATTAGTATTTAATCTTCTATAATCAGTTTCCACTAAAATGAGCTTCGTGTGTTTGAATAATACAAGCTAGCTTTTTAAAAATAAAGAATATGAAAGCTACCTCTTCCTTCCGGCACTAGCCGGAAGTGCTTTTTATATTCAAACTGTTATCTGTCAGCTACAATATACATCTGGATCTTTGTTTTAATGTGACCCTGAACATTTCGAAACATATCAAGCGACACGCTGGTAGAGTTATGCGCTGATACAGTTTTGACTATCAGATATGTTATGTCAAAAATATCACAGCGTTATCAGACATGTCGCATATATATTCTGTTTTGGGCAGCCAAGCCAGGAAAAAGTCCAGTGAGTTGAGATCATAGACTTGTTATAACTAGACCAAGAATTGGAAACCTTTTCTTGATGCTAAGACCACGCTTCAGATCATCAAGTGATGGTAGAAGTATAACGCGCCAAACCGGTTTATCCCACCAAAAACTGTTGTTGGAATTACCGCTCCCACCCATAGACTTCTTATAAAAAACAGAGAAAAAAAGACAGAAAGTTGCCAAGAAAGGGATCACCTTCAAAAAAGACACCTTGTTGGGATACATGTTGGATTCAAATCTCTCGTGAAAGAACAATGGGAGTCATGCTCTGCGTAGGTTGAGATCCGATGAACCCGGAGGCCATTCTACGGAACGACCTTAGCCGATGGATTCCTTATCCGAATGTCTCAAGGAAGAAAGCACCTTGTACGTTTGAGGGATCGTGAGACAGGGCATGTCATGTTAAAGCCATACATATTGCAGTTGAAGCACCAATAAATGCTTAGTAATGAAACAATCCAAGTTTACGTAATGATGACTATGGTAAACTCATATATGTTCAATATGCACACACTTCACTATTCTAAACAAGTCAACTACAACCATACCGTTTCGGCATGTTTTCACTGTATGAGGTCGGTATAAGGTTACCGAAAGTGGATTTTTTCTCGCCCGATACCTAAAAGACATTATTTTCTTCAAATCATTTCTTCACTAAAATACACGTCAACTGTAAGATCACACTACCTCCGCAGTGTAATCGATTTATTAGAACAGCGATGAAGCAACTCTGGTTTTTAATTTTGAATTGTATGGTCATTTTGAGTATTCTTATATGAATACTCAAGAACTTATAAGAATACTTAATACTCTTATAAGAGTACTCAAATTGTATACAATTTGAGACAGTGTATCCCATCTGCCAACGAAATTTGATACCAAGGAAAAACGCAAAGTCCTGAATTCACGCATTAATTTTCTGCAAGAATAACTTTAATAGTTGTTTACATTTTTCATCTATTTCACTTTAAAATAAGCCGATCCACCATGCATAATAAAACAAATACTTTTGTTGCACAATTTATTACATGTTTTTATTTAACTTCGTTTGTTCTCTGTCACTTTATCTGTCTATATGTATCTCTGGTTCAAATTTTGCAATCTATTTTCACACATATCCTTTTCACAGATTTTCTTCTAATATTGCACACAAGTTCATTGTCAATGCGTTGTCAGGAACGTACCTCCCCAGGGTCAAAAACGTTATTCTCCGCTTTTGATCAAAATTTTTAACAAAGCTATTTTTATCAAATATTGCATATTAGTTCATGTTGATGAAAAACAATATTCCTGTATTGTCAGGTCCGTACCTCATCAGATTAAGGTTCCAAGAGCAAACACATTCTTTTGCGTCTTTGACTGAAATGAAGAGCGAAAGAGAAAAACTAAAGAACCGATCTTGTTTCGATTTTGTTCACTAAAGGTCAACTACAGGTCCTTTAGTGACAACTAAAGGTCCTTTAGACTGGTTGGACTAAGGTCCCTTAAGGTTCTTTAAGGTCCTAAAGGACTAAGGTCCTTTAGACAACTAAAGGTCAACTACAATTCATATTCTGTCCGCACCTTATTAGGTGCAGAGTCCACAGTCAAAATTATCTTTTAAATTTTGATTGAAATCACATATTTAACGAGTCGATTTTGTTCACATTTTGCTTGTAAATCCATTGTCAACGACGATTCATATATAATACATTAAAATTTGGGTTGAAAGAATGTTACTTAAATATTTTCAGTTATATTTCTTTCTTTTAAATATCTTTTCATGGTTCATATTTGGCAATCTTTCATCTAGTCAAATAATGCATTCTTAAATTTAAATGAAATTAAGCGTTCAGTAATTACCTAGGTTGCTTTCATTTTCTTTCTGATATTTATTTTAGGTATAGATATATCTAGAAATCTTTAATCAAGGGGTTTTCCCATTTTATTACGAATAATGTAAACATATTTTATGAAACCGCTGATAAATTATCTTCGTAGCTGCGTTCCCTGTAGTAGATACCCTGCCAAATTTTAAGTTTTCAGAAGCAATAATGTTGCAGAAATCTCAACTTTAGAACTTTTTCTGTTCCTACACTTTTTTACTTTTCAAATTTTGTAGAAAATGTTCTGTGCAAGCATTTACGTCTTAAAAGTAACAATCATAACACGTTCTGTTCTATTTAAATTGCATGAGGTGTTTCGAGGGAAAATAAAACTAGGTTTATTATACATTTCAAGTTTCTAGTCTTAACAGTTCGAAATTAATCGCAATATAGAATCTTTTTTGAAATTTTCTTTTGCTCATTTCAGCCTGTTAAAGTTCGAATTTTTCAGAAACCGTTCTTAGAGCGAATTTATATCTTACTATAAGAAGTAGATACCCTGCCAAATTTCAAGTTTTCAGACGCAATAATGTTGCAGAAATCTCAACTTTAGAACTTTTTCTGTTCCTACACTTTTTTACTTTTCAAATTTTGTAGAAAATGTTCTGTGCAAGCATTTACGTCTTAAAAGTAACAACCACGGCAAATTTAAAGTTTCTGGCCCTAAAAGTTCCAAAGAAATCGTAATGTAGAACGTTTTCTGCTCTTTTTACCCTTTTAAATTTCGAACTCATTAGAAACTGTTCATGGTAAATATTTACATATTAAAAGTTACCATCACAGCAAACTTCCTGTTTCTAAGCCCAACAATATCACATAAATAGCAATTTTAGATTTTTTTTCTCCTGCACTCTTTTGGTAGTTGTTGTAGCGACATAAAAAATAGCCTATTTTGGAGCAGAGATTGTTACCTGCATTTTGCCACAATTGTTTTCGAAATTGGCTCAGTACTTCCAGAGATTACCTCCTAAAAACAAATACACAAAGAAATGTTACTTCTACAGAAGCTATTCACACATTTTTTAGACGATGTATATTGTATTCACAAAACTAAATTACATAAAATTCTTGTGTTTTAAATGTTCTATTTGACGTCCCTTATTCTGAACTATCTTTTGACACCGTAATTAACAGGATAATAATGCCTTTTGAAGTGTCAGAAGAGGTATTCTGTCCCATTTCTCCTGAACAGCTTTCCAGAGTCCTGTAAGTGTTGTTGGGCGACATTTGGATAATGCAGATTTTAAAAGTCCGAAAGCACAAAATTCCATTTGTGATACATCGGTAGATTTAGTAGGGACATCAGTAAAGGGTATGGCCTTGATACCAGTTTTTTGTTCCATTTCTTTTAGGAAATTTACAGTAGATTTTGATGTGTGACTGAAAGCTTTGTCGTGATGGAGTTTCACAGATTGATGGCACTGTGGGTAAAGCGATGGTATTTCATTCAGAAAAATTGGCGATAAAATATATTCCTGATAGTATTTGGAGTTAATCTTGGCATTTTTTCCACGGTCTTTATTTTTAACTTACCATTTTATGAAAAACCAGCAACAATCATAAATCCCTTAGAAAAACTTTCTTTCGATTCTTTGAACCATGTACTAAAATTTTTTTCTCCCCCTTTTATGATAATAAATGACTCTTTTTTTTTGCTGCAGTTATTTAAGTACACCCATGATTCATCTATTGTCACAATTGTTTTCCGGTTTTGTTCATTATCATTGTTTTTGGATAACGGAATATGAATATTTCTCCTCGGAAAGAGCGTAAATATAACCTTCGAACCCCTGCTTCGTTAAAAACGCCATTTTGAATAAAAACAAAAATCTCAAGCCGCAGACGATAATTTTGACTTTTAAAAACATAGTACAATTGTAATTATTTCTTTTTCAGCAAACGATTTTTTATTACCGCTAACCAAAATCGTCTAAAAAATGTGCAAACAGCCTCTGTATACAGGGTGCAAAGGAAAGTCCCTTTAACTTGAAAATACTTGCGAACGGAGAGAGCTACAGCTACGCAAGTGAGGTAACGGTATAGTAAAGCGACTACACTCGATTTAATGCAAACGACAGGAGCGCCCTTAGCGTCGAAATTTGGAAGATAGCCATTGCAAATCGAAAACGAAAAGAGATGGAGCAAAATTTCCAATTAGAAAGTTTTAGAGCATCAATTAATTAGTACGAAGCAACATTTGGTTTACATGGATAAGATAAATCTTCGCCTGTATACCCAAAAATGTCCGAAATCGACGCACCTCTTTTGTGTAAACGTTTGAATGGAATAGCCAGAAGAATGAAGAAATACGCACAATTTACTGTATAAATACGTACTCATCTCAATAAATTTTGATAACATCACACAAAAAAACAAAAAAGACAAGCTGTCTCACAGTGATAAAAAGTTAATATATTCAGTATGTTCGGAAAGTTCGCCATTTCTCACGATACACGTTTGTATTTGTCAGAGTAAATCTGCATGCACATTTCTCAGCATGGAACGTCTATTGCGAGCCTCTTCAATACGACGACATAGATTTAACTCTTACAAGGGCAGTGGCTAGATGGACGCTAATTTTAATTCCAAAACTGACAAATGACACCAAGAATATTTTAATAAAATTTTGCTTTTGTAATGATGGTGCAAATTAGCGGGGTTTTATTTTCTAAGAAATTCGTTTGAATATTCTGGTGTCAGTTAATTATTTTATCATTTTACGAACAGAATTCTTTTGCCCCTGAAAGGATTAAACTAAAATTGAAAGTCCATTAGAAATTAATTTATTACAGACATAACAGTGCAGTACAGCGTCACAATTTGCAATTGCATACTGCTACACTTCCGAAATGTGAATAGGCAAAGTAGAATCGTCACTCATCGATTTCGGGCATTTGTGGGTATACATGTACGATTTATCTTATCCGAGTGAACCAAATGTCGTTTCGTACTAATTAATTGATGCTCTAAAACTTTGTAATTGGAAATTTTGCTCTATCTCTTTTCGTTTTCGATTTGCAATGGCTATCTTCCAAATTTCGCCACTAGGGGCACTGCTGTCGTTTGCATTAAATCGGGCATAGTCGCTTTACTATACCGTTACCTCACTTTCATAGCTGTAACTCTCTCCGTTCGCAAGAAATTTCAGGTTAAAGGGACTTTCCTTTGCACCCTGTATAATATTAGTATAGATTTAGAGTTCAAAATAATATTTGAAAATTTTCTGCTTTGAAAACAATATATTTTTCCTACAAAGTGTTCAGTAAATTTGTATCACTTCAAATATTTTTAACAAGGAGAAAACTTTGCTAAAGTAATCATAAAAGCAATCTTTCAGGAAAGACAATTAAGAAAAACCATGTTTGTTTTATGTTTTATGATTTTTTGCATTATCTTAAAATAATAACTTTGCTCAACTTTAAAAAACTTTTTTCATATTCAAAAAGAATAAAGAATATAGTGTTGAAGCACTCAAAGGATAATTATTTCTAGAATGAGAGATTTCATATGTCGAAATATTTCCTTTAAAATACAAATAATAGAGAAGAATAAATTCTTTAATTTTTCTTCCAAATTTTACATTTCTTTTGCTTCATTGATGTTATATGTAGTCTTAAAGTTTGATTATTTTGAAATAGTTTTAAAAATTCTTTTAGAAGAAAGTATTTCTTTCAATTTCATTTTCTTCAACAAAACATTTCTTTCTTTAAATAGTTATCGATTTTCCTTTTTTTTTTAGGATAAAGCAATAAAGCAGTTCAGAAAGTTCATAAAAGGACTTTTTTCTTTATTTCAAACACAGTTATTTTCCAAAATCATTATTGTACTAACATTTTAAAGGGAAATTGATATTAATATACACGTCTAGAAAAGGCATATTTTTGCACGGTATCCTGAAGAGAACTGGGAGAGTTACGAGCAAAATACAGTGAAAGCAAACGGTCACAAGTATAAATACTACAGTTCCCAATGCGCCCTAAATGATGCAGCTTTTTTGACTTCTTAAATTTTATAGCAATTATCACAGGCTAGTTAAGACTCATTAATTGACTGATTGGGAAACTAGTAAACGTAGTGACATTTAATCACCAATTGCTGTTATAACCAGATGATTTTTATAACTTTCTAAATTTCCTTTTGCCCCCTTGACTCCTAATATTTTTACGTGGCCTGAGTTTTGTTCTGTACTTGATTTGTAAAACGTAAGAATTGACATTTATTCGCGATTTATACTCAGTATAGTAGGTTTAGAAGTTTTCTGTATAAAAAATTCTCAAGAAATTATTGCTTCAGTACACAGTGGTCAGAACAGAGTGTAGTATTACAACAACTAAATAAAAGCAAAAAACTTTAAAATTAGATATTTTTCACTAATTTAAAGGCATAAGAATAAACAATTGAAAAGAAGAAAATTGTCCCGTGAGATTCGTGTGGAAACTGTAAAATTAAAGTTATTCTTGTAGGAAACTAGTGTGCAAAGTGAAGAAACTTCCAATATGTATCCATACCAAATGTCAGCAGAAGATGGCTTTAAAACACAATGAAAGACATGTGCGAAGTCCAACTTGTCAACGAAATGGAAACGTAACGGCAAGTTTATCAACGAAGAGGTACTTGCAGTATTAGGACAGCAGGAAAATAGCACACTCATTAGCATAAAGAACGTTAATTACATTGGAGTAGTACCAAATTAATGAGAGTACAACAATATCAAAAACTCTTTTCCACTGCAAATACAATGTCAAGAATAGTCCGCATACGAATCCATTAAGAGAGTTTTACGAAATACTTACGAAAATCTCAGAAGTGCAGATTAGTTTGCAGACATCATTGGATATGTACGGGGTATGGCCGGTCATGAAAGTACGAAGCGTGTAGGCCCTCACTAATGCCATAACATACAGTACAAAAATTGGCCATAAAACTGGAATTAGATGTTCATTGAAAAACACAACAATGTATAAAATATCATTAAATCCCCTATAAAAGTTTCTATACAATGCGATCAAATGCAGCAGGTGGTATTGAAAGTAAAAACATTCTTTTTTGCGAATAAAGTGTTATATTTGATTCAGGAGGACAATGCTGATATAAATCTTTATGGTTCTCTAGTGAAACATACTTTAAGGGGTTAGATACGTTTCTCGGCGGGAAGCGAAAAATTGACATATGTTGGACCTTTTTTTAGGAAGGAAGTAAAATTTATTAAAAACTAATATTTCCACGTTGTTTTTTATTGCTTCGTGTCTTTTTTTGTTGTTGTTAAATTTGGTCACATGATCCGTTGACTTGTACCGAAATATCTGCGCTCGGTGGGCAGCATCTTAACTTCCTATAGGAACAAATTAGTATAAAATATAGATTGTAAAATAAGGTTTTAACTAATGTCCATTGGCTAAATTTTTGAAAAATAAGAAAACTGAGCTATTTTGGAAAAAAAAATATTCATTTTTTCTTCTAAACTTTTTATCTTTAAACTTATTGGAAAAATGCAAAAAATAAAAATTATCAAAAAAAAAAGAACGATCGTCTTTAAACAATTTAAATATGCGTAGAGATGAGCACAAATTTTATCCAAAAATGATAAAAATTGTTCAAGTATCATTCTGGCCCAGTTTTAAAAATGTAGTTTCCGGAAAATCGAGTTTAAATTTTTAGAAGAAAAAATGTACTGATAAAAATAAGAGAGTAGAATCTTTAAAATGGCTCAAATATAACGAACAACAACGGAAACATGTATTTGTACCTGAACTCTACAGCTGGCTTTATATTGCTGGACGAAATCGGTTTTATCGATTGTGCAATCACTCATATTTAAGTATTGCGCGGCTTCGCAATACTTATTTATTTCACGTGTCACTTCTCAATGTTAATTTAACATAGAAAAGCTTATGGAGCTCATAACTTTTTCATTTTTTTCTTCCCACCTTTTTGTCCCCGATGCCACATTTTTTTTTTTTTAATTCATTACTACTTTTAATAAAATTATAAATTTAAAGTGTAAAAATATTTAGCTGTTAGGGTCAAAACGGATGATAAAATGCCTTTCCATAGGGTGAATTATAACCCAGACAGTATATATAGACAGTATTACCGACAGTATTACAGACAGTATTACAGACCCAGACAGTATTATAACCCAGACCAATTTTTATTTACATTATTCAAATATTTTTCCTAATTATTCCAAATTTCCCTTCTTTTTATTGAGAATTAACGGACATTCTTCCTATAAAATTTAACGTTTTCCCTTCATTGTTCGAAACAATTCAAAAGCCGTAATAATAATTTATCTCTTTTTAGTTTAAAGATTTCCACGTGAAAAATTAAACTGAAATAGTTTTTTTTTTTTTTTTAAGAATTAAAAAGATGAATATGGCATCATTGGTATAAAGGACATTTTATAAGTTTTAGCTTTGGTCAAGTTTATATTTTAGTAAAAAGTTTGAAAAGGATAGCTATTTTTACGCAGGTAGCTAACATAGTGAGGAATTACTTAAATTTTAAAATGTATTTCTTTTAAAAGAATTTTCTCTTGTGTTTACATCAATCCTTGGGAGGGAATACGGAAGCAAATTTAGGTTTTTTGGTTTTTTTTTTTTTTTTTTTGCATCACAGCTATAACATTGTTAAATATTAGCAGTAAGGATTCAACGCAATTTATATTTGCATTCATAGCGTTCCTGCATGGGAAATAGGATATCTAAATTTAAGTTAAATTATTTTTTTATGTTTTGATTATAGATTTTTTACGTTCAGATTGTAAATTTTTGTCCTGCCTTACTGTATGCATTTACTGCATTACTGTAGTGGTGAAATATTTTAAATTATACATTGGTAAACTGCATCATACATGGTGATGCAATACCGCATACATCAAAGTTTTGAAATGAGTTCGTCTGAATACAGTAATTATAAGATTGACATATTAAATAAAAACATAATTTGAAGAACAAGTTTTAAAAAAATTATTTCCTGCATTGTTTTAGCCCAAGAAGAGATAGATATTAAGATATTTCATTCAATTAGTTCGACACTTAATGCTAAATTTTTGTAACAAATAAGTTAAGCCAATTGAAGAATAAAATATATAAATAAAATTCATGCAATATGATACTCCAAACATCCTAAAAAATTAGATTCCGTTCAAATGAAATCGAAATAAATCGAGAACTTTTTTCTAAAGTTTTGCATTTTGCATGCATCTTATCATTTTATGTACACTGCTCAAAACAATTAGGGGAGCACATGGTTTTAACGAAATTACGCAAATATTTGCACCGATAAGTAATGTGAAATAAAACATACATAATTTAAAGTGTTGTAGAAAACAGATAAAGAAAACTTCACATGTAAATTAAAGCTTATAACGTCAAAAATTAGAAAAAAGGAGATAAGTGCAGAATTCGGGATTTTGCAGAAACATCTGTTTCACTGCCTCAGTTGTAAAATTCAATTGCTCAGCTTGTGTTTTGAGAAAAGGTGGTTTGAAAATGTTACAACAACATGATTTACCGCAATCCATGGCTTCGCGTGTTATCGGGACAGATGAATTTGGGGAAACACAACGAAGTGTAGTCGATGCTGTTGGAGTCACAAGAAGTGTCCATGAAAGGCTGTGGAATCGATTCCACGGCGCATGGAATGGTAGTCATCGACATGTGCAAGGTCGAAAATGTGCTAACACAGAAACTGATCACCGATATATCCTGTTAACAGCTCGTCGAGACGGAACAGACAATGCTACTCAGCTGCAAACACAGTTGTTCTTGGCCACAGGACGAAGGGTTTCCAGCCAAACAGTCCAAAATAGGCTTCATCAGTGTAGTCTCTATGCACGTAAGTAAATGGTCTGTAATCCGTTGACCTCAAGCCACTGTGCGGCCCAAAGAAGGTGGGGAACTGAACATCGTGTTTGGAGGCAACATTGTTGGAGTCAAATTCTGTTTACAGACGAGTCCCGATTCAGTCTGGATGTGACATCTGATGTGTTTTGGCATGGAGAGAAGGAGACACTCAAAATAATCCCACATTCGTTCGGGAAAGATCACATTACAGACGATGTGGGTTGATGCTATGAGCTGGAATCAGCATAGGTGGACGTACGGGCCTTCATATCATTCGGAATGGCACTTTGACGGTTCGAAGTTATACAGAAGAGATACTGAGACCTCATGTCGTACTTTTTGTTGCAGCAATTAGTTATTTCTTTTTATCCATGCATGATAATACCAGACTTCATACATTTCGTCTTATGGAAAACATGCTTGAAGCTAAAACAATACAGCGTATGGAGTGACCAGCATGCTCTCCTGACCTAAATCCGATCGAGCATGTTTGGGACATACTCAGAAGACGCATTGCTGCGAGACCGAGGCCTACTTCTACTGTCCGGGACTTGGACATTGCAATTCTTGAGCAGTGGAACAGTATTCCCCAAAGTCTTATCGATAACCTCATCGCATCCATGGAAAACAGGTGTGCAGCAGTCTTAGCTGTTCGAGGAGACCACACGCCATATTAAAAATCTTGCATCATTTCTAACCAATACTTTTTTTTATCATTTACATGAAACTAAATTATTGCCCTAAACCATCTTTTCACGTTCTTTTCATCTTTTCAAAAAATAAAACCTCCCTTACAATTTTTTGCGTCTTTTTTTTCTGTATTGCGCATCGATACACGTGTACTATCCATTTTATGCTCATACATAGATGTCTTGCACTATTACTTTTTTGCTTGCTCTCCTAATTTTTTTTTTTGAGCAATGTATAATCGTCATAAATATAATACAAAATCTGCAATCAAATATTTTCAATTAAAAATGGAAGAAGTATAAGATTTATTTTGATTTCATTTGAAGGGAATCTAAATTTTGGGGTGTTTTAAGTATCAAATTGTATGAATTTTATTTTTATTTTTTAATATTCAATTAGATTAACTTATTTGTTACAAAAATTTAACATTAAATGTAGAACTAATTGAATGAAATATCTTAATATATGTCCCTTCTCGGATTTCAACAATGTAGGAAATATATATTTTTTTAATTTGTTCTTCAAATTATATTTTTAAATTATCCCTTTGCCCATAATTCTACGCACTATAAGAATTTAATTTCAGTCAATAAAAAAAATATCGATTTTTTTAATGTTGAGAACGTATGTATAACCCTTTATTTGAGGATGGCTTCGTCAATAAACGTAAATTGTGGATCATAAAGAGCTTTATCCACCAGAAGCATCAGCGGGTCCATTTTATTAAAAATGAAAGTAAATTTAGAACGTTACATTTAAATCCTGCAGGAATTTGTTGTCATCTTGATGTCTTGGACGAGTCATCCGAAACAACTTGTTTTATGCATGGTGTCAGAAGACAGAAGAGGTATTTATATTTTTGGAGGAATATTTTGTTAACTATGTTATTCAATTCCATTATTCCATACAAAAGGCAATCTATACAGATTCTCCAATATATTCAAAAGTTCGCAATCAATTTCTACAGTGTGCTACAGTTCTACAGAGACAATAGTGTAGCGATTTCAGTTATGACACTACACAACGTTTAACCATTTATCTACTGACGGTACTTATAAGTACCATTAAAATAACTTGCTATAAAATTCATTTAATACATCGATTAGTAGTAATACAGTTTGGAATGAGTTATAAATGCATTACTTTATCTTGTTCCAAAAGCATTATCGGTTACACAAAACAAAAATATTTTTAAAAGGATGATTTCTTTTGCCTTTGCATCGTTTCAGCTTTCTTGGCGTTGGGGGGGGGGGGGATGGGGGGTCGGATTTTTCAATTAGAAAATATTTCGATATTTCTATTGTAAGAACGTTATATTTGACATTTCCTAATTCAACAAAATACTAAGAAAAATATCTAAAATAAAAGATTTGAGAGGGGTTATAAAAATTGCACAAAATCCCTATAAATTCAAATTTAATTAATCCTTCTATATCCTTCAATCCTTCTAAAATTTATTAAATGATTATGTAAATCTTCTAATGTAGTTTCAAAAATTCACGGAAAATGCTTTAGAAGATAAAATGTTCATGAATGCATAATTCAGTACATAAAGGGTTAAACTAATTTTGTACTGACAGCATCTGGTTGGGATGGTTGTGGAACATTTTAAGAAAATTGTGGTGTGTTTTCCAAAACTTTCGATAAGATATGACAACTTTAGGAAACAAACATCTCCTTAAGTTGGCATTTGTAACTGATCTGTGAAAGCTTTTTCCAAAAACAAAATCTACCTGACATATTAATCTTCATCAAGAGTAACTTTAACAACTGTCATCTTTTGCTTGCCATTCCATTTAAAAGCTATCCGACATTTTCAAGCACACGACATTTGAAACATAAGGAAAGTATGCCAATAGAATCTTAAAATATCCGTTTTCCAAGAGGTTTTATATTATTGTGAATTTTTTAAATATCTAATATTATCTGTTGCATAACATCATGAGATCCCAAAGCAACAGTAAAGGATCTTTTTTCTTCTTTTGAATCTACCTATCTATATACAGGGTGCAATATGTCATCTATCGCCGACCTTTAATGTCTCAGCCATTGGTCGTAGACATATAGTTCTAATTACAAAAACGTTTCAAAAGAGGTAAATATTCATGTTGTGGCATTATTTAAAGTAAAAAATCAATTTTATAAAAATTACGAAATCTAACTTTTTATGCGGTCCCCCAGTCCCTATAGTTATATTTAGTAAAAGTTTGCACATATCATAACACATGTAATACAAAAAATTTGACATCTGTACTACAAAAATTGGCACAGTTATTAAAGTTCAAAGTTTGAGATTTTTGCACTTGATTTTATCTTTCATTGAGGGATCAGTTAAAAGATGAATTAAAGTAATTCGAGATCAAAATCTCGGTCAATGTCCTTTTTACGGCGAAACCACCTTTAGCCGGTATCGCCAAATCGGGGTATCACTAAAGAGGGTTATTTCATCTAAAGATTTGAGCTGAGTTTTAGGGGTCGTATACAAAGCAAAAAATGAAATATTGAAATTAAACAGAAAAATAAATATCAATTTATTATAATATCAGAAAACCGTCTACTATAAAAAAAATGAAAACATCAAACGCCGGAATCTACTAAAGATACTGCTGAAAGTGTTCTCCATTGGTGGCAATGGACAGTTGAATGCGTGACAGTACTGAGTCCTAGACACGTTAGATCATAGCAGGTGTGCAAACTGTGCGACAATCAAGGATGATGCGCAGCTTCAGATAAACCAGAGAAGTGGCCTCAGTTACATAGACCTATGCCTTGATGTAACCCCAGAGGTAGAAGCCCATGGGAGTCAAGTCCGGCGAATGCGGCGGCCACTCTACCGGACCACCATATCCAAGGATCTGTTGACCAAATTCGGTGGTCAGATACGCCCGGACGTTTAATGTTTTATACGAAGAGGGCCCCATCATGTTGATACCACACCCGGCATGCATATCGAAGAGGCAGCTCTTCATACCAGTCACGTACCGTGTTTTGTAGCAGATGCAAGTAACGATCGCCCGTTAAGGTCCCGTCGCAGAAAATGGTTCCAACAATCTGGGTTCCCCATATACCGCACCACACGTGTCGTTCTGTGCGAGTGATGTGGAGGTTTTCCGGAGACCAGTAATGCGCTTGGTGTACGTTCACAATGCCACTCCGTGTAAACATTGATTCATCTGTCCGCAGAATATCACAAAGGAACGACGGATTTTACTCTAAGGTGTTGAACATAAAATTACAATATACAAATCGTCGTGCATAGTCACCCAGCATCAGAATGGTATGGATACACATCATGTGCATGTAACAAATGCCAGACATGCTGACCACATTCCTTACTTATTTCCGCCGTGCTCAGTTGTGGAATTAAAAGGGCGAATGCCAGAACCTCCTCCGGTGTCACTCGAACATTAAACCTTGCCCGTCTACTTGTTCTGGGTCGAGGTAAAACAGAGCCAGTCTCTCTAAGATGGTGCAATGCATCAGTTATAGTTTCATGCGTTGGATGTAGATCCTTAGGGAAACGTTCTGAATAAACAAACACTCGGAGCCTCTCTGGCATTCCTTTGACATTCACCATAAATAAGTATCATTTCAGCATATTGCATGTATGCGTAGCTTGCCATCACGATCTCAACGCTAGCTATCATGTCCACTGCTAGATGGCTCGTGTTTTACCCAAACGTGTGGCGCTGAGGTACTGTTGTAATTTGCATATTTCCAATTTTCATGCTCGTTATAGCTTGGCTTTTCGTTTGCATTCCGCTGCCATTTATCTAGTCCTTAGTGAGTATATTTTATTTTCCGGTTGTCGATTCTACCTATTTAGACGCTTAAATGTTATTCGACCCATAAAAGTTAGCTCAAATTTTTAGAGGAAATAACCCTGTTTGGTGATTACCCGATTTGGCGATACCGGCTAAAGGTGGTTTCGCCATAATAAGGACATTCTACCCTGATTTTGATCTCGAATTACTTTAATTCAACTTTTAAGTGAGCCCTCAATGAAAGATAAAATCAAGTGCAAAAGCCTCAAATTTTGAAATTTAATAACTGTATCAATTTTTGTAGTACAGATGTCAAACTTTTTGTGTTACATCTGTTATGATATATGTAAACTTTTATTAAATATAACTATAGGGATTGGGGGACCATATAAAAAGTTAGATTTCGTAATTTTTATAAAATTGATTTTTTACTTTAAATAATGCCACAAGATGAATATTTACCTCATTTGAAACATTTTTGCAATTAGAACTATATCTCTACGACCAACGGTTGAGAAATTAAAAGTTGGCGATAGATAACATATTGAACTCTGTATAAATCTGTGAGTATGTACATGTTCCTTAAACTAATCTAGAATTTTTGACCGATTTGCACGGAACTTTATATACATATTCTTTAGAATCCGAGCAAAAATATTGGCTGCTTAAAAAAATTCACTCTATACTCCTTTTTCCAAAAACTTGCCATCTTACTACAAATCTTTTTTTTTTCTGATGCAACTTTTTATTTTCTATTTCCATGCCTTAAAATACGGCGCAAGAGTTAAAAAAATATGTATAATACATGTACTTTTTTTTATACGCTAATAAAATTTCATATTTACTCTCTATATTTTCGCATCCCTAATTATTTTTTATCAAAATGCGGATTTTTCGTGTATACAAATTACGATTTTTACTAAAAAGGGGTTAAAACGACATAATGCCTCTATTTGAATGCATTTGGAGTTAGAACATCTACTAACATTTTACAATACTGACATTTCAATTTTAAGAACATTTTTCAAGGAAAAAAATAAAAATAATCTCTAAATAATCTTTATTTGGAAGTAGATATTTACAATTTAAACACTGGCCACCATATTAAGGATTTATGAGCGCGAAGTACGCAAGACCCTGTTATAGTAATAGCTGAAATTAACATTTTATGGGCGCAAAGCGCACAAGACACTATCAGAGTGATTACCGCACTAATTGCTTACGGGGGCGAAGCGCACTCGTTCTCTTACATGAAGCTACTCCTTATAGTGATTGCCATTTTAATGGTTTATACATGCGAATTGCACAAAACCCTACTATAGCTATTGTCGTTTTAATGTTTTAATAGGCTCTAATAACACAGGGTCATTTTATAGAGATTTCCGATTTTTTTTAAATACTCCATTTTGTTCATACTTGAAAAATTTTCCAGAGAGAAACATTCGCCTTACATACAATATTTCAAAGGAAATCAAATTTCAAATTAATTGCTTAAAAGCCGCCAATGCTAATATAGTGAAAAGGATTCTATGCCGGGACTCGAACCCGGGCCATCAGTGTAGTGCACTGACGTTCTACCGACTAAACCACATGGAACGATTCGAGTCCCGTGTCGCCCCATGTATGCCCCATGTCGGTGTCTAACGAAAATATTCCATCTTGTGCTGCGCTTGTAGCCTTGCCAACATGTAATAGTGAGAAATTTTCCAGGCTAGGTATCGTTCCATGTGGTTTAGTCGGTAGAACGTCGGTGCGCTATACTGATGGCCTGGGTTCAAGTCCCGGCATGGAATCTCTTTCACTATGTTATCATTAGCGCCTTTTAAGCAATTAATTTGAACCTTTGAAATATCCATTTTGTTCTTTTAACCCGACAGACCCCCAAGTTAGCACGTACAAGGTCGGGTGGGTCTCCTAGTCTTTTAATATAATAGATTAGTTGCAAATTTAAATATTTTTCAAGGTATTATATTATAGTACTAGATTTTGCCCCAGACGCCGGTCACATAGATTGTAAGTTTTTGGAATTCGAAATGCAATTTTTACATTTTTTTTTTTTTTTGCATAATTTATCTAACTAATAATGCATCTCGCATCAGAATCCGTTCAGTGAAACTTTTAAAAATGGATAATCTTTCATAATAGGGTTCACTTAATTATATAACTTTTCCCCCATAACTCGATAGCTAAACAACATAGGACGATGTGTTATACGCTAAAACTTTCGCTTAAAAATTACCTAATTGACAATGCATGTCTCATAAAAATCCGTTTTGCAGAAAGTGATGTATAAATGTTCAGAATGAAATGCGAATTTGTATTATAAATATATATAGAACTGAAGGCATGCATGATTATAGGTCCACATATATTTACATTTTAACTTAAAGAATATTTCCTACGTGTAAAATTCGCAATCACATGTATCGAATAGATTTAATTTTGCAACGTTTTGCGACATTTGCATATTACTAAATAAAATTTGCGAATGTCATTTGTCATAGCTTTTGAATAGCGAAGTACAAGCTTTTGTTAGCCATGTTATAATGACATTGATTTGAAATGAAATAAAACAAATCAACACGTATCTCTTTTCAGAATTCCTCAAAGAAATTCAAAACATGTAAATTTAAGCAACGAATTTTTGAAGCAAATGCTGACAATAAGCTGACAGCGAAACGAAATGGAGAGACAAAGAGTCAGAGAGAGTAAATTTGGAGCTTGAGCTTCGCCGACATAAGTTAACTAGAGGATATCACGCAGCAATTCAATTTATTTTTGACAGTAAACAAGTCAGCTCTTCTAAACAAATAAATATTTCTCGAAGTAATTCTATTCGTAGATGACGTAGTTGTCGTATATATTTATTATGTATAGTATAAAGAGAATTCATATTTATCAGATGTTACACAAGATATTATAGCTTTTCTAGTAAGTGACATGACACGACAGAAATGTTTCTTATAGACAAGAAAGTATAGGAATCTGAAATTTGCAGTCACAATTTTTATTTTCTTCTATCTTTACAAGAAGAAAATATTGGATTCATGAAAATTTTTGAAAGAACGTTTTAAGGGTCAGAGAACCATAAAAACATGTTTTTACAAAATATCTGTCTGTGAATCTGTGAGTCTGTCTGTCTGTCTGTATGTGGCACAAATTTTTGGGGCTCTCTATCTGAATAACTAATGAACGCAATTTAATAAAAATTTATATTCAGTTAGTCCCTGATATAAATTGGTGCTGATTAGTTTTTGGTGCAAATTGCTCAACAGGTGGAGCTGTTATGCAGCATTTTTCACGATTTCCGCAATAGCTCAATCTCCAGAACTAATGCACGCATTTTCATCAAACTTCAGATTCAGTTAGTCCTTGACATGAATTGACGTTTTATACATTTTGATGTAAATCGCTCAACAGGTGGCGCTGCTATGCTGCACTTTTTGCGATTTCCACAGTAGCTCTATCTCAAGAGCTAATGCTTGGATTTTCATCATACTTCAGATTCAGATATACTTTGATATGAATTGGTGCTAAATTGATGTAATTTCTTGTACTATTTAAATGATTTAATTGATGTGATTTATACAGAAGAAAGTTTTGTAACCGCCACAACCTACTAGTTTTTTTCTTAATTTGAGTTTTGAAAAATAGAAATCAAACGCAGTTGCATTTTATGAGTTGGTTAAAACACGGTATAAGATAAATTACAATAAGATTGGTATAATATATAATTTCAATTGGAAATAAGTGTAACTATTTATAACGATTTTTTTCTCACTCACACTAATTTCTGCATGTTTGTTTATTATTTTCCTTATAAATCCTATATATATTTATGCAGTATTTCTTTTTTATATGTACAGTTGTTCTTTCCAAATACCGCAAAAACTCATAAAATTTAATTCATTGATTTCACGTATGCAGTTAAGATCCTACACTAGTCACAATAAGAAACTCGACCGCTAATCAATACCTGGATGAAATCTGCAAAGATTTCTCCCGTGGGTTTAACAATAGTGTTCGTGTTTCTTGGCTTGGCTAGAGTAGGATCTTTAATGTTTGGAGAGTCACTTAATAATAAAATTATAATCCCGTTTAAACAAAAATCTCCTCTTCAACCACATTACAATTTAAAAGTTTAGAGTGTTTTTAAAAGTTTCCAACATAGTTGAAAAGCGTTTATGACTTCGGTTTTTCGTCTGCCTCCATCCCATGCTCTAACTCTCCTAGCTATCTAGCTAGCAACTTGCTATCTAGTTGATATATGTTAATAAAGTTTACTATGGGATGTTCGATTTTGAAAATGAAATGTGTAACATTTATAGTTCATTTACAGGTGCTCTCAAAATATTCCGTTAATTATCATGTATGGAGTAAAATCATTTGCGCTATAGTTTAATGATGTTACACTATTTCAAATTTAGGTGCACTCAAAAAATTCCGTTAATTATCATGTATGGAGTAAAATCATATCATAATATTAAAATATTTATTTGCTTAAAAGACGTTATAAAAACATTAAAAGCAAATTAAAAATCTATACTTACATGTTTCAACTCATTTTCTCAGTCGTCGTCTATGTATAACAGAAAATTATAAATGTATAAGAAAAACGGAAAAAATCATCGAAAATAAACAAGTAATCATATAACGCGCCCGACATTTTTTGCAATTGCTCGTGTTCCCTCTATGTCGCGTTGCCGTAATTTGTCCAACCATTCAACCCATAAATTCGGGATACGAAAAGATAATGCATCGTTACAAACTCGTGAACCTCTTAAATAAATTTCAATGGACTCTCTTATGAATAATTGTAAATAAAAATTAGACCTGTAGATTATTTTACTCTCGTTAAAAAGTATGTTAATATTCTCTATTTTATTTAGCCGGGATAAAGCAGTATTATATTGTAGAAGTACCTCTATTGTATTTTATGGCCGCTATATGTTCTTTACATCTGATATTGAATTTTCGTGGGGTAATACCTATATAATGATTTTTTATTCCTTCCTCCCTAATAAATGGAATCATATAAACTCCTGAGAGGTCATCTCTATTAATAGGATCAATTTTAGTATTTAAAAGCATCTTTAATTTCGGAGGCGGCTTCGCGATCAAACATAAGCCAAAATTTCTTAAATGATGTTTTTTCTTAAATGAAGCATATACATTTCTTAAATATATAATCATTTAAGAAATTTTGGCTTATGTTTGATCGCGAAGCCGCCTCCGAAATTAAAGATGCTTTTAAATACTAAAAATTTTTCCTATTAATAGAGATGACCTCTCAGGAGTTTATATGATTCCATTTATTAGGGAGGAAGGAATCAAAAATCATTATATAGGTATAACCCAACGAAAATTCAATATCATATGTAAAGAACATATAGCGGACATAACATACAATAGAGGTAATATTGCTTTATCCCGGCTAAATCAAATAGAGAACATTAACGTACTTTTTAACGAGAGTAAAATAATCTACAGGTCTAAATTTTATTTACAATTATTCATAAGAGAGTCCATTGAAATTTATTTAAGAGGTTCAGAAGTTTGTAACGATGCATTATCTTTTCGTATCCCGAATTTATGGGTTGAATGGTTGGACAAATTACGGCATCACGACATAGAGAGAACACGAGCAATCGCGAAAATGTAGGGCGCGTTATATGATTACTTGTTTATTTTCGATGATTTTTTCCGTTTTTCATATGCATTTGTAATTTTCTGTTATACATTCTGACGACGACTCAGAAAATGAGTTGAAACATGTAAATATAGATTTTTAATTTACTTTTAATGTTTTTATAACGTCTTTTAAGCAAATAAATATTTTAATACTATTATGATATCTATATTATAAAGGACAAACATATCTGTGCGTAACGCATACGTCATTCTGCGAATGGCAACACTCTGAAATTTGAAATGAAATTCCGGTTTAGCAATTTTCGGTACTGCAAAATTTTAAACTTCTAAACATCGCACAGTTTCAATTTTTACACCATTGTATAGGAAAAAAAATGTCCTTTTAAATGCAATTTGTGTGAAAGCTCTATCTTAATTTATTTTTGAGATATTAATTTTTTTATAGTTTTTCGTGCCAATTTTGTAATTTTGGCAACTGAAGTACTCCATTTCTATCTATATTATAAAGGACAAACATATCTGTGCGTAACGCATACGTCATTTTGCGAATGGCAACACTTTGAAATTTGAAATAAAATTTTGGTTTTGCATTTTCTCTACTGCAAATTTTTAAACATCTATGCATCACACATTTTAACTTTTTACACCGTCGTATAAGGAAAAAAATTCTTTTTTAAATACTATTTGTTTGAAAGCTGTATCTTAATTTATTTTTGAGATATTAATTTTTTTGTAGTTTTTAATACAAATTTTGTAATTGTGGCAACTGAAGTACTCCATTTATATTGAAAGTAAAGGGAAAATATTCATGGTTTATTATTTTTATTCATTATATCCTTATTGATGCCATTTTCACATTACAAATAAAAGTAACTTTTTTATAATTTTTGAACAGAAAATGATGTCAGACATTAAATAAAACACGCATTCTTCTTCATAAATCAGCTACATTTTAATATTTTTACATTACGCTGATAAATGAGTTTGAGGCGCTCGGCAAAATCATTCATTGAGTAAAAATGATATATTTAAAACAAAACGATCATTTTTTTTTTTTTTTTTGATAAAACTAAATATTTGACCAATACTATAAATGGCGAATACTATGACAACTAAAGTCAAATTTCTGAATTTTGTTTTCGCGGGTACTAAGATTAGAACTTAAGATTTGTGCGAATGTTCACATGAAAAGTTGTATCGGACAAACGTGACTTTAACTTTGGAAATGCATTCATTAATAATCTATTCTTTTGCGCGTTGAAATACTTTCGAATTGTGAATTTGAGTGGTGCGTATGTAAATTACGAGAATGTGAAAATAACGTACAGTTTAGATTTTACGGGGGAACATTTTATGATGTGACAAAGCGAAATCCTTTTTACTGATTTTTCATCCCGTAAAAACAAACATAAGAGCTCCATCGATAACTTCATCATAATTACTCATCTTGATTACGTAATCTAATACAGTTTAATTTTTCAATAATTTAAGCAGTTGAAGTCTGTAGAAATAATATTTTGGTAATTTTGGGTTTAAAATATTATTTGTTTTAAGAGTTAGACAACCAATGTAAGATGATTTTTTTGTTGTAATTATTTTTGTAGGTTTATTATAATTTCGATCTGACAGTTCCTTTCAAACATTTTAGTACGTCGAATTTCGACGGGTTCCAACTTGTTAAAAGTAAAGGGAAAATAGTCATGTTTTATTTATTTTTATTGATTACATCCTTACTGATGCCATTTTCACATTACAAATAAAAGTAACTTTTTCTAATTTTTGAATAGGAAATGACGTCAGCCATTAAAAAACACACACATTCTTCTTAATAAAAGAAAAGATTGAAGAAGATATTTCAATATTTTTACATTACGCTGATACTGAGTTTGAGACGCTAGGCAAAATGATTCAGTGAGTAAAAATGATGTCATATTTAAAACAAAACGATCGTTTTCTTTGATAAAAATAAATATTTGATCAATACTATAGTAACTAAAGGCAAATTTCTGAATGGTAAATTTTCGCGGGTACTGAGATTAGAACTTAAAGTTTGTGCGAATGTTCACAAGCTGTATCGGACAAACGTGGCTGTAAGTTTGGAAATACATTCATTAATAATGTATTGCGCGTTAAAATACTTTTAAATTGTGAATTTGAGTGGTACGTATGTACATTTTGAATATGTGAAAATAACGTACAGTTTAGATTTTGTGGGGGGAAATTTTATGATGTGACAAAGCGAAATCCTTTTTACTGATTTTTCATCCATAAAAACAAACATAAGAGCATCAATCGATAACTTCAACATAATTACTCATCTTGATTACGTATTCTAATACAGTTTAATTTTTCAATAATTTAAGTAGCTGAAGTTTGTGGAAATAATATTTTGGTAATTTTACGTTAAAAATATTTGTTTAAGAGTTAGACAACCAATGCAAGATGATTTTTTTATTGTAATTATTTTTTTAGCTGGATTATAAAGTCGATTTAACAGTTCCATTCAAAACATTTTAATTCATCGAATTTCGACGGGTTCCAACTCGTGATTAATAATGGACGTAATTTTGACTTACTACTCGCACTTATTTATATTTGGAGTAAAATCATTTACGCTGTAGTTTAATGATGTTACACTATTTCAAATGTAAGGAAATTCATATGAATATTCCTGAACTGCATTAAAAAAGGATTTATGTATAATATGGAGTGCAAAGCATTTATCATTCATTTACAGATCTTATATAACTATTCGGTTAGATGATGGTCTACGGGGGTAAATCGTTTGCAGCGTTTTCACTAATGTTACACTATTTCATTTATAATGAAATTTATATACACTACTGAGGTGCATTGCAAGCAGGGCAGTGGAGTCGGAGTTGGAGTCGGACCCATTTTTGAGCAAAAGTGTCGGAAACCGACTCCGACCTCGGAATTGTTTGTTAGACATTTTAAAGTAAAATTAAACTAATTATTATATATAATTTTAAATCTAAAAAATGAACTATTATTGCTATTTATGGACTATATCATCCTACTCAAGTTAAAGATGATCGATTTACTACAGTGTACAAAGTAGATACAGGGCTAGATACAGAGTATGTACGCAGTAGGTACAGAGGGTAGATACAGAGTAAGTACAGAGTACTACTCGCGTACAGAGTCGATGAAAACTGTTTTAATTCATAACTGTAGTAGATATTTTACATTTAGTATAATAAGTATTTCCCTCATATTTTTGAGGTTCGCGGATAGAATCCGAGGTACAAAAGTCTGCAAGAACCCAAGGATCGGAAAATGAAAGCAATTTTTCAAACAGGCCGTGTAAGTAGAATTAAGACAATTTATATTGATGGACCGGATCAGACTGATAAAAAAATTGAGCAGGCTGACAAGCCAAACATAACAAATTTGAAAGAATCAAATTACGCGATACATAGGAACAATTTAGAATGGGCATAATTGGGGTGAGAATACACAAAAGCACGGCCGAAATTTTTAGGAAATGGGCCTTAAAATTTCGACTATACAGATATCTTACCGAAGGTAATGCAAAAATTATAAATTTATGCTATTTTTGGAAGCAAAAGAACAAAGAACCCGGTATAGCATTGCAATAGAAGCCTTTTTCCCTTTTTCCCCCTCAAATTTTTCCGGTCTGTATGGCCAAAAGTCAAAATTCTAAGATACCCTTTCTTTATTTATTTATTTTTGTGCACAGGAGCCAAAATAATATGAAATTGTAATTCTTTTTAACACTTTCCAATAAAGTTGAAAAGTGTTTATGACTTCGTTTTGTCTGTCCGTCAGTCCGCTTGTCCGTCAGGCCGTCTGGCCGTCTGTCCACGCTCTAACTCTCGTAAATATGCTCGGATCGTCCTGAAATTTTTGGATGTTAGTGACCTCTACCATAGCACGTTCTCTATTTCAAATGAAGTTTGTAGCCTGTTTAGTTCATTTACAGGAACAGTCAAAAGTTTTCCGTTACATTACGGTCAATGGGAAAAAATCGTTTCAAATGATTTTTAATGGTGTTACACTCTTTCAAACATAGTAAAATTGATATTCATTTATGAAGCTCACTAAAATATGCATTCTTTTGAATATGCGGTGCAAAGAATAGTCATTGTTCATTTATAAGGCCACACAAAAGAATTCCATTCATAGTGGTATAGGGGAAATTGCGGTGTATTTGAAAGGATTTCAGACACCGAATTACTGTATATTAGTAATGATTGCTCGAAATGCATTTTTAATTATGATATGCACTTTTGTAGGGTTTCGTTCATCTGACGAAACTTTATTCGTCTAGCTCCTCTGTATGTCTGTCTGTCTGTCCGCCTGTCCGTCTGTCACAGAGCCCGTTCTCAGAAACTATACATGTTGGAGACTTGAAATTCTGCATACTTATATCTGAACACCACACATCATACGACAAATCATAAAATTTTGAAAAAGTCGTACATTTAACCCTTTGGGCTCCCACATGTGTATTTTAAACAATTCACTCTAAGTGATCCCCAATTAGGTCGGAGGCGTGAAATTTTGCATACTTATAGCTGAACACGTCGCATCATGTGGCAAACCATAAAAGTTTGAAATAGTCGTACATTTAACCCTTTGGTCTCCCATATGTGTATTTTAAACAATTCTTTCTAAGTGAGCCCCTATTTAGGTTGGAGGCGTGAAATTTTGCATACTTATAGCTGAACACCACATATCATACGAGAAATCATAAAATTTTGAAAAAATCGTACATTTAACTCTTTGGGCTCCCACATGTGTATTTTAAGCAATTCTTTCTAACTGAGTCCCTTATAAAATTGGAGATTTGAAATTTTGCATACTTATAGCAGAACACCTGAGGCCAGGCAACAAATAATAAAATCTTGAAAAAGTCTTACGTTTAACCCTTTGAGCTACCACATATGTAATTTAAGCAATTCTTTCTAAGAGAGCCCCTAATGAAGTTGGAGACATGAATTTTTGTATACGTATAGCTAAATACCTCAGACCACACGGCAAATCATAAAATTTTCAAAAAGTCTTATATTATTTTCTCCTCCGGGCTCTAACTTGTGTATTTTAAGCAATTTTTCTAACCTCCGCCCTTTTCATCCGGGCAGCATTTTTCCAACTTTTGCCGACACCCATTTGACCATTCTTTCATATTATGCACCATAGCCTTACATATTTTAGTTCCACTTTTTACCGCCAGGGGCTCCTACTTATCTCGGGTGCTATCGGCCCAATCACCTCGACTAATATATCTGTGGATAGTCTATAAAACGGAGTTTCGTTCGGACAGAGGTTTGTTTAGAACAGAGTGCGCCCCTTGTTGCGAAATGTGGAACTAATAGATTTTTCAAAAGGATAAAGTGTTTTGAAAAGAATATTAAACGAAACCCTCTGTGCGATCTGTGATCACGCTTACTTACTTGTTCACTATATTTATGCATACTATAAAGTGCGTATAAATGCTATAGTTCTTATACAGAGCTACAGAAATGAATTCGTAAAGGTTACTGAGTATGAGCTTAAATTGCTTAAAGGTGGATTTTAAAGGAGTTATGCATTTTTACGCTGAACTGGATGTAGTGTACTAAGAAATATTTGTTGAATATAGATAAAATGATATACAGGAGCACGCAAATAGTTGGATACATGGCCGTCTATGGGTGATAATTTCTGGAAATGTAATTTCAGTTAGTTTTAAGCGTGTTTTAGTTTGAATTAAATTTTAGCTAAATAGCGGCATGTAATAAAGGTACTACGTAAACTACAGGGCTGTACAAAAGTATTCAAGTATGTTTCCATCTATTAGTATAAATCGCTGAAAAATAAATTTCAACCTGTTATGCATTTTCTTGCTAAACTAAATTTTCCCATTATATAGCATATATATCAACATACAGATCGAATACAGGGCTGCTCAAAAGAATTGGAATACATATTTGGTTATGGGTGGTAACTACTGAAATCAGATTTTTATTTTTACTTATCTTATTTACCTTATTTCCCTAAGTAACGCAGTTTCGTTTGAGCTTTCAGGGAGTGTTGGAAAGTGTTTCATAATCTATGCTGTACGCATGATTTTTCTTACTTGTTTTTTTTCTGAATCGGCCGTACCCAAAATAATTATAAAATAGTGAAATTCTGTTATATTTCAACATCTGAATTTCGGATTTTTCATGTCTCCAGAACCCGAAATAACACCAAAATTGTAAAATTAATTCAAAAAATGTATTTTTTTTTTTATTTTTTCTTTAGAATCCACAGAATCCGAATTACTTCCAAAATAATAAAATTTTCATATTTATTTTTCCTCCTTTCCATAGAAATTTTCGTGTCTGGAAGACACAGTAAAATAAACCTGCTTTTTCTTTTTAGTCCGGAAATCCAAAATAGTAAAATCTGTCTTTTTTAGACTTCGATAGTTGTATTTTCCGGGTTTGCGGACGCAAAATTTTAAAATTAATAAAACGGATTATTATTTTTTTTTTTTTTTATCTCGGAAAAGAGAATCAATGCCAAAATAGTGAAATTTTAGCTTTATTTTTTTTTTATATTCCATCATTATTTTAACCAACAGGCCACACTAGTTTATTATCTAGTCCGGAGTCGGAGTCGTCAAAATATCCCGGAGTTGGAGTTGGAGTCGGCCATTGTTCCTGTTCCCATCGACTCCGCAGCCCTGATTACAAGATACTTACTGCACTCTAAATTAAAATGTCTGAAATTCAGACACTTAAGTGTCTGAAATGGAGTGTTCAATTTTCAGACATTTTAAAATGTCTGAATTTTTTCAGACACTTTTTGCGTCTGAATTTCAGACACTTCAAACGTCTGAATCGCATCCATTTTTTTTGTAAGCATCATACGTAGCCATGTTTGACCACGTTGAATCCTGGAAAAATATTTGGCTGTGGTCCTGCCCCTCCCCCCCCCCCCAATACAGCCTGATTTTTTTGGTGCTCTCAGTTTTGGTATACAATTTTCGTTACGTTGATAATTTAAATCTTTTACGACATTGTACTGATTATAATCAATATCTTGAACTTCAGGAGTAGAACAAGATTAAAAATCAAAAAATATTTATCTAAATATTAGATTTTTTTTTTAATTTATTTTGTTTTTAACCTTATTTTACTTTAAAAGTTCAAAATATTGATTATAATCAGTACAATTTCGAAACAGATTTAAAATATAAGCTTTACAAATATTGCACATCAAATTTGGGGGCACTACAGTCGTAGGGGGACGGGGCACTTCCCAGTTTGCCCTTCCTTTAATCAAGAAGTACTTTTGCAAAAAACGCAACCCTGCATTATAGTTGTCTAAATTGAGATGTCCGATATTCGGGAGTATCCGTTGTGGAGGTTAATGAACATTCTCGAATAGCGAACACCTCTATTTAACGAATACTTTTTTAATCAGCAGACATACATATTTGTATATTTTTACCTCAAAAAAGTAGACATCTCCAATTATCGGACAAATTCCGCGTTCCCGAAGTGTTCGCTATTAAGGGCTTTTAAGGTACATAGATAAATATATATATATATATATTTTATAATCTTGTCCTACTCTAAAAGTTCAAAATATTTATTATACTCGGTTGAATGTGGAAAAAGATTAGAATAAAATATCAGATGTACGAAAATTGCAAAAATCCCCCCCCCCCCAAAAAAAAAATGAAAATATAAAAAAATATATTGCCACATAGGCAATTTTACATATACATCACTTGATAATCACAACAGCCATTTAACTATGAATAATGAAAATAAATAAATAAATATTCTACTTTAATAACATTGGGGAAAAAATGACTTTGGTATTTTGTTAAATATATTTGCGTTTTTAAACTTGTCCTACTCTAAAAGTTCAAAACTTTCATTATAATCAGTGCAAGATTTAAGATATCAGCTTTACAAAAATTCATGCAAAATCCCCCCCCCCCTCCCCCCCAAAAAATGAAAATACTTATTTAAAAATTATGTTTTTAAAAAATTTATATTTCCACATGGGCAAGTTTTTATGTAGATCAGAGGGTACTCACAAAAGCTATTCAACTATCAATAAAAACAAGTACATATTCTATATTAAAAACATGAGGAAAAAATAACTTATGATTTCCAAACTTCTTTCGTCTTAAATATATACAGTAACATCTGTCATTTTTGTATTTTTCGTATAAGTCCATATAAATAAAGTTACCACACTTTTAAATACGAAATCTAGTTAGAGGTTTTTACTTTTTCCCATTATAAATTTCAAATTACTTTTTTATTAAAAATAATAAAAAAATCAGTATTAGAGTTGATTGCAAATCAAATACATATGTATATTTTTACAGGCAGCTTCATATAATAGACGAGTCTCATTTACTTTATTTATCTTTTTTTAATCTGCGGTTTTATGCCAGGAAGTAAGAAAGCATTAGGTCATCTTTCAAAGTTTTTTTTTATCTTTACTTCCTTGTGGCCGTCATTTACTGCGAGATAAAAATTATCCATTTAAACTAAGAACTGACATTGAATATATAATTCGTAATAAAAAAGAACGTCATAAGTTTAAAAATATATACTTCTAGAATTAGTGGGGTTTTTTGCGAACAGATTCAAAACTAATTAAATTTCATGCAGGATTTTGTTTAGTACAATAAATAAAATCATAAAATACACTAGTTTTACTACTATAAAGAAACTTACTTGAGTTGCTGCAAGAGGTAAGAAATATTCCTCGATTTGAAATTTTAAAAACTACCACAACCACAGTGAGGGAGAAAGACCTTCATCAGTTTAAAAGGTAATCCATAATACATCCGACTAGCCATATTTAAAGGATGAGATGTTTCATCCTAAAAACAGGACCCGCCAGACAAAAGTTTCTTTTTTTTTTTGCCCGCTTCGACAGGACGAAGATGAATAACACAATATTATTGATATAAATTGATACGAGTTAACACTAAGCCCATTGCACACGCTTTGTAGAATTTCCGGGTGTAATCTTCAACCTTCGTCTACTTCTGTTCTGTGTCTATCCCGCCCTTGTATCGACGACAGCTTCTAAGAGACATTTGATGCCGAGCACACACGTCAGATGTATGTATTCAATAAATACATAATCCAAGTTAATACGAATTAAAATCACAGTACTTCACATTTCGCAAAAAACGAATTAAAATACACGCGTACATAAAAACAAACTTTGTTTGAATTACAACGTATACCACTTCGAACGAAGACATCTAAAACGCATGCGCAACTGGGAGTGCTAGTGCCCCCTGGTGGTTATTGCGTCGGAAGAATCAAAAATTAAGACACGTTTAAAGCAATGAAGTGTCTTAAAATAAGACGTTTGCGGATATTTTAGACATTATTCTCAGTTCGTTTACACCATGGTCATAGTAAGACGCTTATGTATCTTAAATTAAGACATCTATAGTGTCTTAATTTTCAGATTAAGACACTTAAGTGTCTAAAATTCTTTTTCAGTCACATATGTGTCTAAATTTAAGACGCTTCTATTTGCAGTGTGAGGTATACTACGTACATGCCCTATACTATTCGTTTACAGAGACAAAGAAACGATTTCAGATGAGCGATAATTACTGGAAGTGCGTTTTCAGTCGTGGTTTGCGTTTTTTATTTTAACTAACTTTATGCATGCTACATGATGTGATTAAATTCTATAGATCATATACAGAGGTACAGAAAAGAATTCGTAAACTTTACCATGGATGAGTGTGAGCTGCTTAAGGGTGATATTTAATTGGGTTATGCATTTTTCAGTTGAACTATATTTATTATATTAAGAGATATTTGCACGTAAATAAATTCATATACAGGACGACGCAAAGAAGTAGATACATTGTCAATAGATAGTATTCACTGGATGTCCTTCCTTAATTGTGTTACTCGTTCTTACCCTGATATAAATTTTTGCTTAATATGTAGTATATATAAATATCTGCAAATAATAAACAAGACTATATAAAAGAATTCAAGCAAATTGCTGTCAATTAACGGAAATTCAAAGGAACTTGATTACATTTTCGAGAATGGGGGATAATTGCTTAAACTTGGTTTTTAAATGTGCTATCCGTTTTTTTAAATTGTTTACTTACAATATGTTCTCTTGCTTATTAAACTGCGAATTTTGTTACAATATGCAGCAAATGTCAGAAAATATTTCATAAACTATGATTGATGCATGCTTTTTCTTTCTTTTTTTCTCCATAAGGATTAATCCTGTTATTGTACGCACTGCTGCTGTAAATCATAGAACAAGGTAAGTTCAGAAAGTGTTATCATGTACACATTTTTGGAAACTCTAGTGTTCAAAAATGTGTAACCGAGTAAAATTCTAAGTTACAAAGATAAAGTTGAATTTTGAAAACAAAATAAATATTCGCAAAATAATAATTCTGTCTACGCGCGCTATTGTCCTTGCCTCCGTGAAGCTAGTGCAGGCTCAGCGAGTTCGATTATTGGCTGTCGTCCTTTGCCAGGTGGCCGGCCCAGCCCAACTGTGACTGTTCGTTTTGATTAGTCAGTTAGTGTGACGTGACCTGCTAATTGATTACTAGATATAGGAGAGTGGATGGTGTGCGATTCGTCAGACCTTGGATTTCAAATTCTAAATGATGATGCACTTATTGAGAGTGTGTGAGAAGAAAATGTCGAGGAAGAAGACGACCTTAATGTCGAAGTTGAAGCAGACACGAGATCATCAGCTAGTGAAGCATTTGCCGGCCTTGAAACTGCGTTGAAGTGGATGTAGCGTCAGCCCGAGTGTGACCACACGCTATTTCTCACTGTCAAGCGGATGCGCGACTTCGCTGCCCGAAAACGGATGAAGACTGTCAAACAGCTTACTTTGACCGAGATTTTAAGCAAGCAATGACTCTCATTTACAATACGGTAAGTACAGTCGTGGAAAAAAAAAGTAAACATCCCCCCCCCCCACACACACACACACACTAACTCCTCAACAAATTATCGTAGAAGAAAGTTACTGGTACCGAACGATTGGAAATAAAATCTACTTTTGAATGATATAGATAAAATTTGTTTAGGGGGCCATCTACATATTAAAACGAACCATATCTTTGTTTTTTTCAATAGCAGTACATAATTCTGACATCATAAATGAACTCTACATCCTCCAATTAGCCTAAAAACAAATTTTTATGCAATTCGTACCATACGTTTCCGAGAAATTTATTATTTTAAAACGAGCGTATTTTAAGGGCTGTATCCAAATTGAAGTTCGGAAATCGATTATTAACCGAGAGAGCACCCATCTTGATCAAGGCACCTTAAGAAATCAATGAAGCCTGCTAGATTACAATACAGCAGAAGAAATTTCAAAATATCTAGCCGTTTCTATTATAGACGGCCCCTTAAACCATCATTTTGTCGTTTTTTAAGCATAATTTGAAAACTACTTGGAAGAAAAATGTGAAATTTCGGATTTACATAAAGCAGGACTTAATAAATCTAAATCCATCAAAAAAATTGTAGGTTGCAATTCATAATTTTTTTCGAATATTAATTTCATAATTCATATCATAAAATTATAAAAATTTCAAATTCAGCGTATTTATGTTTGGGTATATTAGTATTATTGCTACAAAAAAATTAGCACATTAGGAGCATAATTTCTGGAGATATTAATAAAAATATGAAAATGTAATTTAACATTAGAAGCACTAAATTTTGAATGTTTATAATTCAAAAACTTATCATTCTAATGACTTGAAATTCGCTGTCTAGGCATAATTTGAACCGAAGATTTGAAATATCTTGTTAAAATTGGGTATTGTCATTGAAAAAAAAATGAAGTTTGGATTCGTTTTAATATATAGATGCCCCCCTAAGCAAATTTTATATACATAATTTAAAAGTAGACTTTATTTCCAATCGTTCGGTACCAGTAACTTTCTTCTACGATAATTTGTTGAGGAGTTAGTAGGGGGTGTTTACTTTTTTTTTTTCCACGACTGTACATACTGTATGAGTACATACTGTACAGTACAGCTCTTGTAAGTACACTTAACATGTAAAAGTGTTGCGTTTTCATTTAAAATTAAAAGCTCTTTTTCTTTAAAAATATTTTTTTCTCCTATTTTCAACTTACATACAGTAATTAATTAAAATAGACCCTTTTTTCGGAAAAAATCCAATTATCCGACTTTTTGATTATCCTAATGGGGACCGGTCCCAATCGATTCGGTTAATTGGAGTTCTACTGTACTTTAAAAAGTGATCAAAATTTACGAAAAGCTGTCTCATACAATTATGAGGGAATGACTGATTCAGATGTTTTACCGAAAAATTGGTATAGTTCTTTTAAAATATAAACTTTTTTATCAAAAATAAAACCGACTTCAAAACTACTACAAAGTAAAAAATAATTTTTTTACATAATAGTTAATAAGAAATTAAATTAAGAGCATTGTATTTATCATGCGTATTATTATATTTATGTACATTAATTTGATTTTTTGGAGTCGGTGCCAGCCAAACGAAGTTAAGTATAATTATCCAACATACACACATCCAAATATCTACGAGAATTTTTACGATTTGTTATTTAGTTAAATTTTAATTGTACCATTTTTGAAACATTTCATCTGATTTTATAAACGAGTATTTTCAAGTGAGATTAGCTGTAATTATGTGTGCTAAATTTAGGGTTATTATAAAATTAGTGCGTTTATACAGGCTATTATGTAAAAAAAATCATAGCCAAAGACAGATTTTCAAATGCAGGATGATGTCAAAGTTGATTGACAATGGAATATTTTTTTCCTAAACGGCTTTGCTGAATCTTGTTACGATGTGTATTGGATGAACAATTTTAATTTTGAACTTGGCTTGGCTGGCACCGACTCCAAAAAATCAAATTAATGTACATAAATATAATAATACGCATGATAAATACAATGCTCTTAATTTAATTTCTTATTAACTATTATGTAAAAAAATTATTTTTTACTTTGTAGTAGTTTTGAAGTCGGTTTTATTTTTGATAAAAAAGTTTATTTTTCACTTTTTAGTTTTTTCGCATTACAATTTCTGCATGATTCTTTTGGAGGAAATTACGGACTTTAAAAGATGTTATTTTGATAAGTAAATACTTTTGTCCAGATTTGTGTGTACATTAATAACACAGGTTTTCTGTGAAAATTCTTTATATATATATGTTACATTTATTCTTCTTCAGATTTAATAGCTTTATTTTTAAATTGAATATTTTTGTTTCTCTATTTGGACATGGGTAGAACGACAAGAGATGCTGCTAGCATGAAAAAATATCGAACTTTGGAAACTGACAATAAAAAGTTCTTCGGCTTACTAAAAGTGCTCTATGAAATAGAGAACAGAGACCCAATGACTCATTTTTCATACTTTCTAACCAATGACCAGGTCCTTATCTTCCGGGTTGCCCTGGATGAACGGATTTTTGATACCTGTCATCGGCATAGGAGACCACCTAATCGCCACGTAGCGGCAATAAACCTGTTGAGCGCCTAATTCGTTTTTCTATCGGCAGTGCCTATTTCTTAATTATGAACTTTTTTATGCCAGTTACTTAACATTTATATCTTGTTGTTTAGCACCTGTGCATTGCTACTCATGTTAATCTTGTAATTTAGAAGCTTAATCAGATGACGAGACCTTTACCTGGCAAGGCACCTGAGAAGTATAATTCATAGGTAACTTTGAGGTCTTCGCACCCGCGACGGAGTTTACATGCACCATGAGCCATTAGGGTACATGAAAACCGAATAACTTATCAAAAAATGATCGTGAAAAGACTACAGCGGAAAAGTCTTAAATGGTGTTTCCTCAAATGGCTGGTCATTGATGAAATTTTTATAGTATCAAAAGAGAATTTATATATAACTCATTTGTGGCTTCAAGAATTTAGAAACAAATTATTTTTTGGTGGCATTAATGTTTTCTTATATGGAGATATTATGCAAGTGCCAATATGTAATGTATAATGTATACGCAATGCCAATGTGCTTAAATGAATGTATGCTACGCATTTCAGCATGGTACTTTTATTCATAATTTAAATTATTTGCTTAATCTTTCGCCAAATCTAAAGATTCTGATAGAGAAATTGAGAACTCATTACATCATGACGGCATTTTGTTTATTTTTGGTTATGTATTTAATCTTTCTTGACAAAATCAGCTTAACTCACTTAGGCATTTATGCTTCTTATTGCATCATCATTTGCAATACGTTGGGCAGTGGAGATTTTAAAAGTATTAAGTAATCTACCGTTATTGCGTCCACTGCCAATTGTTGTTTCTGAGCTAATATGATTTGGTGCATTGAAGCGTTTTGCGAATTAAATATTTTATGATACCCACATTTACATTAAACCACATTGCTGCTGATATTTTCTTTTGTTTCACGCTAGCCTTAACTGTGGGCTCGATTACGGAAGATTAGAAATTCATCGTCATGCTCATTTAATAGTCTTGGTCATCGGTCTGCATAGTAACTTACGTATTTTAGTGAATATAGTACTGCAAAATATATAGAACTTTCGGAAGCAACTTATGATATTCGCATTTCCTTTACACCATGTTTGCTGTTGGTATCGCGCACCTTTTGCTTTTATCGGGCAATCTGATTCAAATTTACTTGCTCTCATTTCTTGATACAATGCAAATGTTTTCATGACTGCGCAACTCACTGACTTGCTTTCGCAATTATGCTTATGCCTACTGATGTTTAAGTTCTGTGCCATGTAAATACACCGCACCATAACAATGCCGCCTATAATACTAGTTAGAGTTACTCCTTTTTTTTTCTTTGTTTGTTGTTAATCCTGTACTTTAACAGCATAAGGGATCTTGGCGCAACTTGTGTTTGCATATAAAAGTAGACAAATGGTTGTTTAGAATAAATAAATTTATAGATATTGAAAAACTTCCTTGTGTATATAAGACAGTGGTACTACTTAGTTATCGCGTCGACCAAAAATCTATCGCCAAACTATAAGATTAAATGCCAATAATGGTTGATCGTAAATGTCACATTCACTTGGCTTTAAGCAAGTTACACGTGTTTACGTCATCAAGTGATTTTTATTTCGACGTTTTATTTGTATTTTTATTAATGTTGTACTAATTTATTTGTTCTTTCGTTATTTAAAATAAAAATTATGTCAATTTGTATAATTTGGCGAGTGGTTTGGCGATTTATATAATTTGGCGAACGGTAATTGGTCGACGGGATAACTAAGTAGTACCGAGACAGTTAATAGGTTTTTAGAAAATATGCATGAAATTTTCATTTTCTCTCCAAAACTCCTATACAGGAAAGTTATCATTAATGTTATCTAGTGGAAGTTGCCAATTGAGAATTTTAAATAGGACTGCGATTAGAAAATGCGAAGAAACAGATTGGGGAAGATCCATTACTGAATTTGAATGGGAATATCACCAAATTAGTCAGTTACAGCCAAGTTGGCTTCATTTATGGCGACTTATTTTGGCCGCCAAATTTGGCGATAATTCACCTAACTGCGCCATGTTTGGCGACAACTTGGCGCTAACGTATATGAATACATAGTTTTATGCTTATGATTGAGAAACTGGCAGCAACAATGAAAGATAATCTGGGTGAAATCCTTCATTTTATTGGTTTTTGTTGAATTACTAAAAAACTACTGAACCAATTTCGATGAAACGGAAGTGGTACCAATTCGAGAGTATCTTCTTTCAATTAAAACAAAAATCACATAAATCGGACAAAAAGTTCCGGAGCAATCGGTGAACATACATAAAAAAAAAAAAACATACATACGCGTCGAATTGATAACCTCCTCCTTTTTTTGAAGTCGGTAAAAATACAAATAATAATTAAGTTTTAAATTAATACATAGCTTGTTTTTAACAATTTGATAAAAAGATTATAGGGCAATAAAATAACAAATAATCGAAAGCATTGTCTCGCAAAAGGCGATGTTCAGAATTACATAGTATGAGAGTTAAAGGTTTTGAATTATGTATAAAATTTTAAAACAGCTTTCCAGAATACAGAATTGATAACTGTTGACAACTTATTTTTTGAATTCTGAATAAAAAAGATTATGGACGCAAATAAAATTTCTAACAGAGAGGTTATTTAAAGCGTATAAGAAAAATGCATTGAATGACAGAAGTAAATATCAATAATATAAATGTAATTTTCTTTTAGCCATGCTTTCATTAAAATTCACTAAAATGTAATTTTTTTTAATTTGCGCTACAAATTTTGAGATATTTCGCCAAGTTTACCAAAATTTAGCGCTATCATAGTAACCTTGCCATTAGTACTTTTCAACAACTACTCAATGTTGAAGCTGATACTGATTTCTCCATATGAAAACAAACAATAATTGTGTAACCATTAAGTTTAAGAGGTGTTTTTACGATGTCTTTCGAAAACGAAAGGCACTTGGCGGCAGCCCCATCCTCCCTTTGGGGTCGAATTTTGAAAGTTTCCGAAACAAGTGTTTACTAATATTAGTTATACTATTGGCATGTCAAGTTTCAAGATATTATTTTCACTGGTTTGTTTTATGAGATATTAGGATTTTTTTTATTTTTAAATTTCCCCCTATTAAGGATCGAATTTTAAAAAATCAGTGTTTAATTCCTGTATTGCTCTGACGAATACATATATATATTCCAAATTTCAAAGCTCTATGTGAACAGGGAGTAATGGAAAGATGAGTAATAAGATTTGACTACCACATACAAATAGTAAGCTCAAAGAAAGTATGTAAAAAGCAAAATTAATCATATACTGCATTGAAGCGAAACATCGTTTTGATAAAAACTAGGGAAAAAATACCATTAGGAAATAAAAATATCGTTATTTAGAACATGGATGCGTATATTATGTTCATGTGAATATGTTTCGATAGTAATCCAATTTAACCACATTGATAGAATCTGCCTTCCCGAAGGACTTTCTGAAGAAAAAGTACTAATAGTCTCATTTTAGTTAATGTAAACTTAAAATTTTATGCATTCTCAGCATTCATTCACATACGGAAATATAAAATATATTTCTACATAAGTTACCATTTCTGAAAGATTACTTCATTCAGATTGCTGGGCAGATCTGGGCTCCTTTAACAAATCATTAAACAACTACCCAAACATATAGGGTTGGAATAATGAAAGGGGAGAAAGGTGGGCAGCTAAGTAAAACATAAATAAGAAAAAACCTGGTAAATAGGTTGGTTGGTTGTATTTATGACGGCCAATTATCTGCACGAGGGATATAGGCCCAGGGGAATTGCCCTTCGTGGGGGTCTTTCTAAGGGAACCTAACCCGTATTAACGCTTGGAGATCCAAGGTTCGAAGAAAACCACGAAAACTCCGAACGATTAGGACGACGGGCGCGATTGGGTTCGAACCCAGCACCTCCCGTCTACCAGCTTCGAGAGCAGAACCTCTCAGCCACTGGTGGGGCTCCCTGGTAAATAGGAGGGGGAGACTCAACATCCCTAATTACCCCAATTATTCCCCCGAGTGAATTAGGTAAGCAACTCCTAATCACTCAACCTAGAATATTCATAGTGTTAATATAAAACTTATAATTAATAATATAATATAATGTGATAGTGAAATTGGTCCTGGCTAACTTCTGAGATAAGGATCACTTATCCGGAAAAAGGTGGGAGGCATCTGCCTCAACACTACCCCAATGCGCTGTGAATATTTTTGACGGAGAAGTTAACTTTTAGACCACTCAAATAAACTAAATTAAAATGTAAAAGTTATGCATTGATAAATCTTAAGAACTTTGTACTTGACCTGAAATAAAATACCTAATAATAAAATAATTAACAAAAACTCATGGTTGAAAATAACGTACTCAAATTTAACATCTAACAAATTTTATTTACAATTTATATTTACAATTGGAAAAGATGTGTCATATACGACACACTTGCTCCACGCAACAAATCAAACTAGTCATTTTCATTATAACAATATTTCTAAGTTGCTTATTTATCAATTTAACTTGACACATGGTAAACAAATCGAGAATACAATGCCCTAATTAACAAATGCATAAACACGCTTAAAAACAAAAAACAAAATATATAAAATTGACAATACCTTGTAACATCATTTGGTTAGTTGAAGACAACTCCTGGTGAATTTTGGCAAAGGTAAATAGTCCCAGAAACAGTCTCTCTTTGTAACGACCGTACATACAATATAAATCTTTAGTTGAGGCCATCAAAAACACCCAAGCTCTCAATCGAGCTACGACGCGGTCCCGCTAATTTAAATAGCGAACCAGTGACTTCTAAACAGGAATACAACTCCTGACATCTACTAAAAACTAGAGCCTTCTACACACGAGTAACTACTGCGACTTCTCATCTTCGAGAATCAACTACGGCTTATTAACCTCTTGGCATACTGAGACTACTTCATCTCTTGGAATACAACTAAAACTTGTGTATTGAGAAAACTCCTTATTCTTATGTAATACACTGTTACATACAATAGGGGACGGGCTTCAGCGCCCTCCGCTCAATCAGAGCTCGGAATAATTGACCCCTCTTAAAACGACATCCCCTCAACTCCTGTCATTCGTTAACATGAGGACGTGAGTGGTTCCACAGGGCGCCTCCCTTTTGGAGGGGTCCCTAGGAAAAATAAGCACGTGACTACTAAATGTGAGGTCCAATTTTATGGCCTGTAATAAATAAACTAATAAAATCTGCTCTTGGCATTACTGTCTAGTCATTGTTACCTTGCCGTCTCGCTGGCGTCATTTGAGTAGCATCCCAAAGATGCCTTATATAGATAACAGTCACCTGTTTTATCTTAACTCGTAAACAACTTGTATTTCCAATACATATATACATAACCATACGTACATTAATAATAATACATTTAATACACAATTTTAAAACATAAAAATAACAATAATAATAATTCTGCCTTTCAATATGTATAAATCCAGGTACATTTTTATAAGAAATGGCTTTAAAGTGCTGAACAAGCTAAGGGTCCCCAGCACAGATACTGAAAAATGTTATAGTATTGGAATAATTCCAGTTCTCAAAATCCCGTGAGCCTGGGATTTTATTTATACAATTCCGAAATCCCGAGACTGGAAATTAGGCACACGACTGGATTCTCAACATCCATCCTTTTTAAGTTAATTAAATTCCGTTCTACATACAATGTGGGAATGAAAGCCGCGAATTCGGTTAATATTCGGTTGGTTTGGTCATTCCGCCTGCTCTCTAATTTTCGTATATTTGTTTAGATTACCAAAATATGCATAAATTTCATTCGAATTCGACATGTTTTGTGGTGTAGCTATATCCTGAGATTAAAGTATTAAAGTATATATTGGTTAATTTAAATGTGAATGTTTTAAATAAAAATCTATGATATCTTCTGATTATATAAGACTAATTATTATAATCCTGATATAATTCGATCTTTTTAACACTTTCGAACATAATTGCAAAGTACTTCGGACTTCGGTTTGTCTGTCCGTCTAGTCGTACATAATGCTACTCGCGTAAATATATGCACGCATCGTCCTGTAATTTTAATATGTTATTAACATTTACTGTAGCACAATCGCCAATGAAAAATGAAGCGTGTAGCATAATGAATTGATATGCATTTATGAAGTGCACTAAAGCATGCACTCTTTAAAATATGGAGTGTAAAGCATTTATCATTCATTTACAGGGGTATTCAAAAGAATTCCTTTACATAATGGTCTGCCAGAGAAAACTGTTTGCAACGTACTTTATTTATGTTGAACTATTTCAAATTCAATGAAACTGATATACATTACTGATCGTTACTACAAGATACTCGCTGTAGAATATTATATACATAGCATTTACCTTTCATTTACATGGTCACACAAAATACTTCAGTTTATTAGCAATAATTGCTGGAAATGTGATTTCAGTTATGACGTGCGTTTTTAAGTTCAAATAGATTTTTGCACACTGCATGGTGTGTATAATTGCCTATACAAAAGAATTCTTAAGCATTATTGTACTGTGTATGATCAGCATTGAACTGGGATACAAAGCGAAAGCTGTAGATTTTAAAATAATAGATATGTGTCATCTTTATCTATAAAAGGCTTTTGTCCATCAATGCACAGACTATTGTAACTAGAAGCCTGAATTCTTAGATATATATTCGTAACACATAATAGGCACCCACTCAGAAGGGATTTCTCGAAAGTAAAGTCCTCAAGAGTTAAATGAGGTGTAGAAAGTTCGGGGTAATTTCGCCATATCTCAGCAACTGTGAGCGTAATATGTTGCATAACATATCTACTAAAAAAATGGTTAAACACATATTTCAGCTATTTTCGAAATTTAACCCTTAAGGGATAAAAGGGGTGTTGATCACAAACAGAAAATTCTTCTGCAATCGTGTCTACAGTTAATTTATGAATTTTAGCAAGCGTGGTTTGATGCAAAACTAATTTTCTTGTTTTAACCATTGTTGCCACTCTCATAATCTTAAAACTGCATTTTTGTCAACAGTGCTCATCTGCGTCTCCAACCTTGGCTATAGAGCTGATTATGGAAGAATAGACGAATAAGACAACTAATTCTTGTTTTTGATTAGGTATTTTTTGTAAAACTTTTTTACAGGTGAATATTTGTTAGTGATTGTGGTTTCAACTGTATGTGCGACGGGATTTACACATGACTCCGTTACAGTGAAGGCAGTGCTAACGATTTATTCCCACAAAAGCGCATAGGTCCCGTTACTGTGATCACCGTATTAACAATTTATGGGCGCGAAACGCACAGGGCCCAGTGATACTGATCACTACATTTTTTTGGTTAGCTCCCTTTTTCTTGTTTTTACCCGGAAGTCCCACCCCATAGATTAGCACAAAAAACGTCGGGTGGGTCTGCTAGTACTTATGAAAATATATAATAAGTACACATATTTTTATTGCGTTACAATCGAATGACTATTCACAATATAACAATGGATTAGTTTTAGATATTCAGGATTACTGCTGTTGTATCTACATATAAATATTTACATTATATTTAGTTTAATCTGAATTTGTAATAAAAAATTCATTCTATTTATTTACACATACCTATGTAAATGACAAGTTAAATTGTTTTATCATTTTTCTATTTGAAATACCTTACGACGATAAGTTACCTTTTATGTAAAAACTGAATGTAAATCAAAAAACATAGATTTTATTTTTTATATTTAGAAGCTTACTTTGTGTGATTTATAATCATAGAATGTAATGCTTGAAAAGGTATTAAGCGCTTTTTTATGATGTACAGATAGCGCTATTTATTTATTGTTGAAGCAATTTTTTTTCGCATTTCAAGGCTTTCTTTTTTTAACTGCTTTAAAATGTTCCTTGAAATTAATGTCCACATAAATTAGAGATACAAATACTAAACTTTTAATTCTTTTTTTTAAGATAAAAGTACATAATAAAAGAAGAAATATGTTTAAACAACAGTGTATTTTTTAATTTATAAAAGAATCTTTCAGATATGCGCTTAAATAGAACGATTTTTTGTTTGTGTTTGCTATGGAATTTGTTACGGGTAATTTCCATTTTTATATTCATGATCTTTATAAAAACATTCTTTTTTAAAAAAAAAAACTTTAATACAATGGGGATGAATGCATTCTGAAGTTGCACGTAATGTGAATCATTGCTAATATTAATTACCAAAGCACAACTAGAGTAATATCCAAAATCATTTAAAGGAGTAAATTACGTCATAGTTAAAACCATATATTTAAAAAGTCACATTTAAAACGACTTTCTTACAGCAGATAAAAGCAACAATTTCTACTACATTTGTTCGAATGCAAGATGTACACATTTGTTTTTCTTAAACACTTTATAGAAGCTAATTTTAAGTGATTTTAAAATGGAAATATTTTTTCAGGGATCAACAATGTTTTAATCTCTATTACCTACGGAGAAAATATAATTTGCACGCTAGCAGATACCTTAATCTTCACACATTACGATAACATAAACCTGTTTTATGCAATGTATCGTTAAAGATACGAAAAAAGAATGTATAACGATATGTTTTAATTTTTCTTCGTTGTTATGCTTCATCTTTTAAATAAGTAATCTAGCCGGATGTAGCAATTCCAAAACTTTCTTCTATCTCATACACGTTAATACTTGAAAATTCGCTATCACACTGCCAAAATTAAACGACAATCTATGCCCATCATGAGGATTCTAAAGATATGAAATTCTGTGCATTGGTTCTTTTGGCAGACCGATTGCCTTTTAATATGCGTATCGAGTTTTAACTAAATGTGGAATTTCAGAGATGAATTCGATGAGGTGATTGTCTTTGCTGTCGGCTCCCGGTCTATAGGAAACAGCAAATTTAGTGGCAGTTGGAAGAGAAATGTTGTGCGAACTTTCTGTTCTTTTCATTTCTATAAGCTCTTATTTTCTGCCCTTTGTTTACACCACTCACAACTGAAGAATTTTGTATTTTTTCTCTCCTAGTCCCTTCATGAAATAGGCAAAAAAATTATATGGCTATCTCTGAAATCGTGTAAATCCAGCATTTTTCAGCCTAGCAGTGCCACCTATTGGGTGCTTTACACCAAAACCTATGTTACAACAAAACTACAAAACAACCACTTATGTCAAAGTCTAACTGAATCTGAAGTTTGCGGAAAATCCGTGCATTAGTTTTTGAGATAGAAATATTGCGAAAAACATGAAAATTCCAGCATAACAGCGCCACCTAGTGGACGATTAACACCAAACCTTAATCAGCAACAACTTGTGTTAACATCTAACTAAATCTGAAGTTAGGTGAAAATTCGTGTTATAGATTTTGAGATAGAGCTATTGCTCGAATTGCGCCAAACGCAGTACAGCAGCGCCACCTGATGAGCGATTTACACCAACACGTAATCAGCATCAAGTCATATCAAGTACAAACTGAATCTGAAGTTTCATGAAAATCCGTGCATTAGTTCTTGAGATAAAGCCATTGCGGAAATCGCAAAAAGTGCAGCATAGCAGTGCCACCTGTTGAGCGATTTACACCAACACGTAATCAGCATCAAGTCATATCAAGGAATAACTGAATCTGAAGTTTCATGAAAATCCGTGCTATAAATCTTGAGATAGAGCCATTGCGGAAATCGTAAATAATGCAGCATAGCAGCGCCACTTATTGAGCGATTTGCACCAAAAACTAATCAGCATCAATTTGTAGCAGGGACTAACTGAATATGAATTTTTATTAAATTCTAATCAGCATCAATTTGTATCAGGGACTAACTGAATATGAAATTTTATTAAATTCCGTGCATTAGTTCTTGATATAGAGCACTCACAAAATTTGTGTCACACACAGACAGACAGACTCACAGACAGGCTCACAGACTCAGAGACAGACATTTTGTAAAAACATGTTTTTTCGGGTTCTCTGACCCCTAAAACGTGTAAATCCGTCAAAAACCGGAATTCGAAAATTTTCATGAATCCAATACTTTCTTCTTGTAAAGATAGAAGAAAGTAAAAATACACCTTTGAGCAATAAATACACTTTATTTTTTTTTAATTGTGAACAGAAAAAAATCGAACAGTATAGGCGAAATATTCTCAAAGGTTTTTTTATACATCCATTCGCTATAGATGTGTATGTGTATTTCCATCATAATTTAATATATGCTTTAGTAACAAGTAACATATATCTATAGTTTCAATACAGATTACATTGGCTATATCTTGATCAATATTGCCTATGTTGGCATGACATAGCTCTAAGATTAAAATGTTTACATTTTTCCACCCCTGCACCAACATTGGGCATAAAAATTTCCCGCATTTATTTCACTGTTGGCAACTTCACTGTAATATTATATTTCTGCAATACTGGCATTTCACTACAAATATTTCCAATCTTAATCCAGTATCTTTCTATCTATCTATCTATATTATAAAAGACAAACATATCTGTGCGTAACGCTGACGTCATTTTGCAAATGGCAACATTTTAAAATTTGAAATGAAATTTCGGTTTTGCAATTTTCACTACTGCAAATTTTTAAACTTCTAATTGTCGTACATTTTCAATTTTTACACTATCGTATAGGAGGGAAAATGTACTTTTAAATGCAATTTCTTTGAAAGCTGTATCTCAATTTATTTTTTATACATTAATTTTTTGTAGTTTTTAATAAAATTTTTATAATCGCGGCAACTGAAGTACTCCATTTCTATTAAAAGTCATAGAGTAAAGATAAAGAATAGAGATGAAGTGTGGCGGCTGGAGGTGACGCCAAAAATGTAACCCTAAAATCCGCTGCGTTCGGCCCAAATACAATCACGTGCTTTCGCAAAAAAAGAAGAAAACTTCTAGTGATACTGTTTTTAATTCATAATACTATAAAATGTTACTTTAGAATGCTTAAATATAAGCAGATAATTTTCATTTAAAAAATTAAAATACGTGCAAAAATATCAAGAGTATCGTCTCTTGTAAAAACCGTCTAATTTTGGTTTTATTTCGTTTTTATTTATCAATGAAATTATTTTTAGTTTATTGTAAACTTACTTTACGAACGATGCAACGCTTTCTCTTTACAAAAATGTACTTTAAAGAATATCTCTGTAACTTATTTTCTCAGGATTTACTTAATACGTATCAAAAAGCTGAAAGAATGCAATTTTATTAATCCGTGTGTAAATAACATTTTCCGAACTTTGAAAAAATATAAATGAGTGTTTTCTCATAAAACCTGGAGCTATTATAAAGAAACAAATGAAAACATATGCATCATTTGATAACCGTTATTTTTTTTGTTTTTTGTTTTTTGTTTTTTGTTTTTTGTTTTTTGTCGATTTTACGATATCGCTTTTTGCTGAATTCGTATATTATTCCGCGATAATGACGTCATATGCATACTTTTCTATAGATGTTGTTTAAGACTGAATCGTACAAGTGAAATGCTTTAGCGGATGCAAATGACGTCATTTTATAAAAAAGCGGGCATTTTAATTCTTAAAATTGAAATGTGTATTATAGAAGTACGTCATTTTCACCCTAGCTGTTTTGAAATTCTTCACAGGTGAAAATGCTTCACTTTCGAAAATAACGTACTCGAAATTACACAGTGATAAAACGCAATGTTTTACAAACATTTAAAGTGTCTTTAAAGAAGAGTTGTGACAAACAGTGCGCATGTCCAGATCGGAAGTCTTTGTCCAAAAAATAGCGGTTTCTATTACAGAACTTGCTGATTCTCACCTGGATGAATTCGTTTCGCCGAGTTAGACAAGCAAACAAAGGAGATCTTGGCGAGGTTTAAAATGATATCAGGCTTCCTAAGTTTATGGTCAAAATTCTCTCGACTAATAAAATTTTATTGCTATTTTTTAAGACATTCTACTATAATTTTATCAAAATAACATAATTTACTTAATTTAATTTTCCATAATTTTATATAATCTACTAGGGGGATCTGTCCCCTGCAAGCTACACCCGCCAACCCCCGTTCAGAGTTCGCAGCCTCCGAAAATATAGTAATGTGCCCTATTTAAAAAATATTACCAGGTTACAGTAGATTGAATGATATTATCCCCATAGCGGCGGCAACCTACTGTAATCGGGTTACCATGCTTCTCCGTTTGAATGGGACATTTTCCTATTACCATGGCCTTATCCATCATTGTCGTAAGAACTGATGACTGCGGGATTGATAAGTAATATTAATTACACATTTGAAAATCAGCTTGTATAAAATGGTACGTTAAAAATGTCATTATCTTTCTGACTTTTATAAAGACGCTATGGGCCTTTCTTCCTTTAGGTTCGAGGTTAAAAAATCTTCGTCTGCTTGGGAATAGCTTTCAGAACCACGGTATTGAAAACCATTGTGTTTGCGTTTATAGTATATGTTTTGATCGAGTTTTGGATATTTTCAGGAACGGGTATACCTAATTCATGAATTCTTTTCTCTATTTTTATGCAGCATCATGCCTATTTTTATGTTATTTTTGCATTGCATATAGTTTATATTAATTAAAAATAATATCCGAATTTTCTAATATGTATTTATCGAATTTTCATTTAAAGTATTTTGCGCATACATTTACCTGCATTTAAGCTGCATCAAGTGAGTAATATGCAAATAAATTCGCAAGCCGCACTACTTTTATACAATGTGATGTCACATTAAAATTCTCAGAAATAAAAATCCTTTTAAATGTGTCACTTTAAAATATGACGTAATTTTCACTATTAAATACATCTCTCATGCAATAATTTATTTATTTTTAAGTTTTTTTCTCTTTTAGGATTCACGGGTACATTCATTATTTAATTTAAAAATGTGTAGCCTCCATGAACTTGTACAAACTCGTTATTATTTTTTTTAATTTAATTCACCTTGTTGTTATGGGAACACACAAAAACCGATATCTTAGGAATTGAATTCTCGCATAGATATATTTTTAATTTTTAACTGTTTGTCAATATTTGTATTTGTCCGTTTTAAATATGACGTAATTATTCCCATTTACTGCTTTTAACGCATGTAATGAATTTATCATTTTAAAGTTTTCTTTCTCTTTTTAATATTCCCGTGAAAATAGTTTTGTTTTTAGAAAGCAAGTATTATTATTTGCGCTGCCTTAGAAATGACGACAAACGTTAACAAATTCATCTCGAAATATAAAATAAAAGTCTCGTAAATATATTTTTAAATTTAAACTGTTTGGCAGTATTATTACTTGGCCATTTTAAATATGACATAATTTCTCACATTTACTGTTTTTAATGTATATTAATGAATTTATTATTTTAAAGTTTTCTTTATCTTCTAATATCTACGTGTAAATACAATTTTTATGACGTAATTTTCAATATTTCCGTGCTTTTAACATGTAATCATTTAATTCTGAAGGTTTTTTTGTTTTTAATCGTCTCTTGTAAATAAACTTTTAATCGCAAGGCAATATTATTCTTTTGCGTTGTTTCTACGATTGGCGGCAATTTGAAATAATAACCATTCTAAAATATTCAAAAATATCTCTTGAAATGATGAAAATTTAATGACACTAAATAAGAAATTATTATTTATTTATTATTGATATTATTATTAATATTTAATGAATTATTTTTTCATATTTTCTTGAAAAACAAAATTTAATCACAATATTGTCTTCACTATTGATTGAAATAAAAGATAATTTCAAATTCAATTAGAAAATAGCGGAAGAAATAGAAATTTAATAATCCCTATAGTTTCCCCTATTTCTCCCTTTTTCCACAAAAATGGTATCATTTTGTTGCCATCATTAGAAAATTATAATTAAAATTAGAAAAAAAAATAATATTTCGAAAACTAATTAAAATTTTAAAATCCTAACACCACTTTTGAAATCCGCGGATGAATTTGGATAATCTGTGTCAATTTCACCGCCAAAGGTTCCATATTTTAGGAGTAATAGCTGAGAAACACAATCAGTCATTTAATCAGTCGTTTCATAAAATCGTTTCATAAATTCGTTTCATGTATTCGTTTCATTAGGATTTTATATGTATAGTGCAGTTATATTTAAAGCACAAGGCTGTTTTTTCGCCATCTGCTCTGAGCTTTATACTGAACTAATTTTACTAATAATTTGTTTAACTGAAAGATGTTCATTTGCAGATGTGACCGCACTAGATGGATTTTTTTAATATCAACTTTTTTATATTTTAAAAGTAATTTATGAAATTTCTTCAAAATGGTAGTAATTAGATAGTTTTCATTATAGCAGAGAAGAGAGGAATAATGAGGTTTATTTATCTTTATTCATGCCATTTTCTAATAATAATTTTTATAAAACATTCTTTGTTAATTATATACCGGGTGTCCCAAAAAGGACTGACTGATTTTAAAATTCAATAACTTGCAAACGGTGACAGATATTTAAAAAATTCTTGCAGGAGGGTTATGCATAAGGTCAAAAGTTTTATTACAGTGATTTTCGATTTTAGTTCGAATTACAAACAATAGATGGCGCTGTAAGCAATAGTCGCTAAATGCAGGCTCGATTTCTGGTCCTTCTCTTGTTCCATGCTGAAAAAGGAGATGGAAATGTATTATCCGGGCCACGAAGTACCAAGAATCGAGCCTGAATTCAGCGTCTATTGATTGCAGCGCCATCTATTGTTTGTAATTCGAACTAAAATTGAAAATCACTGTAAAAAAACTTTTGACCTTATGCATAACCCCCCTGCAAGAATTTTTTAAATATCTGTCACCGTTTGCAAGTTATTGAATTTTAAAATCAGTCAGTCCTTTTTGGGACACCCGGTAGTTTAAATTTTGCTTACAGCGTTTAGTGGCGCAAAATCCCAGTAGGGACATGCTGCGCCAAAATAGTTTGAAAGGGAAAATGACGTGCTGTTGAAAACGCGCATTTTTCCTCATAAAGTCTATTATATTTTACTGATTACATACGCGATTAAAGTTTAATTTTACTAATTTGGAGGGCTGAGTTTTATATTAATAGTATTTTGTTAACTTTAGGTTAAAGAAATATTTGTTTGAGAGTTAGACTAACCAATATAAGATACATTTTTTATTATAGCTCATTTTGTAGGTTTATTATAAATCAGTGAAATAGTTCGATCTTAAATATTTTTTTCGTTGACATTCGACGGGTTACACCTCGTTGCTCTAATAGGGTCATTTTATTACAAATATTTCCAATATAAAACTAATGTTTGACCAATATTGGTATTTCACTAGAAGAATGCCCTATGAATAAAAGATTGGCGCAATATTGGAGCACAGTATAATAATTTTAAACAATATTCCTTTTCTGTTATGAAAATTTTCATTAAAGGTTAAGTAAGATAAGTCGTAAAGGTTAAGTTTTTCAGAAAATTCCGTTAAAGTTGCCGTTTTGAACAGAATTTCTGGACGCGACAGCACAGAAAAGAAAAAACTGCCATCTTGAGATAATGAATGCTTATAACTCAAGACGTTATTCTCTTATCGGAAAATGAAAACAACTGGTCTGTACAAATCACTTCAACAACCATGACTTCAAGTATCATGATTTTACATTCAAAATGAGCAAGTAAATGTGTCGGAAAATTTTGCGTTGAACCGTGAAAAATATTTCTTTGAGAACTGCATTAATAAAAATGTATTTTAGAAAGAAAAAGAAAATTCTTCCTCGAATTTCATACACTTAAAGAAATATTTACTTATTTAATATAATACGGGGTGTTTCTAAATGAATATCGAGGTTTTGACGCTTGGTAGTATTTATTACATAAAACTTAAAATTATGATTAATACATAAAATGAAAGAGCAATTCAAACAGTTTTACCTACAAGCTTACAATTGTTCAATGTGAGTACCTTTCATCACAAGGCACACATCAATGCGATAGCTCAGTTCTTCTCAAACCTTGATTAGCAAAGAATTTCTGTTCAGACGCTCACCCGATCTGACGCCATGTGATTTCTACCTGTGGGGGTTCATAAAGGATCGTGTGTATGTGCCCCAATACCAGCTGACCATTGCAGCTGTTGCGACGATCACTAATCAACGTTTGGGAAGAACTGAGCTATCGACTTAATGTGTGCTGTGTGACGAAAGGTGCTCACATTGAACACTTGTAAGCTTGTAGGTAAAACTGAGTTGCTCTTTCATTTTATGTATTAATTATAATTTTAAGTTTTATGTAACTTATGTTATTATGTTACTACCAAGCGTTAAAACCCAGATATTCATTTAGAAACACCCCGTACTTTAAGTTGAACGACGTCCTATTCTTCGGAGTGTCGGTATCAGTTACCCTGTTTTGGTGTAAGGAAGCTGAATTCGGTTGACAAAGCCCATATAAAATATTCAACATGCTAGCAGATGATTTGTGAAAATTACGGTCAAGCAAAAGAAAAGCTGAGAACACAAGTTCTCTTTAAAAAGATGTCCCTAGTTCCGTTCTTGTTCTTAAGGATGTGTTCTTGATTATGAAAGGTGCCAATCTAAGATGATTCATACAGATATCAAGAAATGTAAATAGTGAAGATGAAGTATATTTTTATTTAAGCTTCTACCTAGCTGGATACATCTTTATGAAGTGGGTCTTCATTTATTTTTATTTAATTATGTCGACCTTAATAGCATTTCCGGAATTAGAACTTTCTGTACGAACTGAAAAGTCATCCAATATTAAGACTTTACATCTCTTTATTTTAGGATATGAGGGACACAAACACATCGTCACAGAATTAGACATTTTAGAGGTTTTGATTTCGAAATTGATACTGATGAGTGTAAAACGAAATTCGGAAAACTAAAGAAGTTTTTTTTCAGTTAATGATCTCAATAACGGTTTGTAACGTTGTTTGCGTAAGTAGTTCTGGAAATTTGGATGAAATAGGTGCCAGAATATTTTCTTGTTTTTGCGATTTGAATACTTTGAAATCGAATATAATTCCCGAGGATAATGATAATAGTGATAATTAATATTTCAAATGAAAAACAAATTTCAAATTGATTGCTTAAAAGGCGCAAAGGCCGGGACTCCATGCCAGGACATGGAATCTTTTTTACTAAGCTGGCCTTTGCGTGTTTTAAGCAATTAATTTGAAATTTGATTTTCATTTGAAATATTGAGTGCAAGGCGAATGTTTCTGTCTGGAAAATTTTCCAAGTATTAATACAGTGATAATGCAGATGAAAATAATTCTAGTAATGATAATAACAATTCTTGTGGTAAAATTAACGATTTTCAATGTATTTCTGAAAATAGTTTAAGAAATGATTCTGGTAGTGGTGAAACAAATAAATTCGGAAAATTTTAGTTCCTTATTCTGTTTTCAAAACTTAGATATGCCGATATTGAGAACATGATTGCTCCATTTGAAGGTAGTTCATATCAAAATGTAGTAAAATGACTAAATGATTTTGATGATATAATTTCCTTATTTAATTTAAGCGAATTGCACAAACTTATTACATCAAAACGATGTATGCCAGGGAAAGTAAAATTATTAATCCAAAGCTGAAATAGTTGGAATAAATTTAAATCATTACTAATTTCTGAATTCGGCTCAGTATGTAATCCCGAAGAGCTTCATGATTTGTTATCAAAAAGAAAAATAAGAGATAATGAAACACTGCAAGAACATTTTTTAAACATAAAGCAGTTGTGTTCTCGTGATAATGTTGAAGATTCAGCATTTACATCTTATATAATAAACTAGAAAGATAGCCCATAAAAAATGACGGAATGTAAGATAGAAATATATATACAACACATGTGTAAAAATATGAGTTTTTCTCGCTTGTTCCTCAGTGATAGATGACAGTAATAGATTTTAAAAACGAAACTCATTTATGAAAAACTGTAATACAGTAGAAGACCACCAATCCTCAAAGCTTGGTTCCAAGTGTTGTACGGATTTGAGGCTTTTTGCGGATTACAGGTCATGTCTATATTATAAAATTAGGTATATGGATTCTTTATGCTAAATAAATTGTATAAATATTGAAAAGAAAATGCTTGTGTACATGAAAAGAAACAGCGAATAGGTTGCCATGAAACATATTGTCAATTTTCCTTCTTCGCCAAGGCCCCCAAAGTGGAAAAGTACCGAGAATTTAACTTTTGTATCAGACTATATAAAGTGTGGTACTTTTCTAGTATAGGGGATTTGGCGTACTTTTTTAAAGTTTGTCATAATTTGTGCTTCAAAAGTGTTTTTTTTCAGCCAAATGATATAAACAGCTATGAAAATAAAATTAATGAACTTTTAAGTTTATTTATATAATCTATAAACATTTTATTTGTATCTAGATTATTGTTGTTTTTTTATATACAATTTACTTCAGTTTGTATACAAAAATAGTTAAATGGCTTCTTTGTATTAAATAAATTGTATAAATATTAAAAAATTACTTATGCATATGAAACAGTGAATAAGTTGCTAGAAAATTTGTTGACAAATTTCATTTTTTCTAGCTCGACAAGGCCCCTATACTGGGAAAGTACCTAAAGCACATTAAAATCGGGCAGTTAGGAGATCAGACAGTACAGCGCCGTCTATTGGCTGTTATGTTATTAGTAGCATCAGAGTGAAGATGTAAAGACGTACATTTTCAAATATTATACTTGAAATTCTCACCCATAGATTTTGAAAAAAACCCTTAAAAGCGCGGAGTTTAAATTAAATTGCGGTGACTTCGATTATGATATATTAATGGCTTTAAATGGGAATTTCGCCAAATTAGCTAGCTATCGCCAAGTTGACTTAATATAAGACAACTTCTTTTTGTCGCCAAATGTGGCGATGTTTCGTCAAATTTAGGCGATATGACGCCAAGTTGGTCAACATTTGGCGCTATTGTGGTAACCCTGCATTAGTAATTTTCAACAATTACTCATTACAATGAGGCGGTCCTATCGGAATTGTGAGGGACACACAGAGACTTGGATTTTTTGTATAAATAGATGGAATAAATGATTATTTATTTAAGAAATCATTTTTTGTACTTTTGTTCTAATGATTGTAAATTTCTGCAAAAATTAAAAATTTGTGAAAAGTTACGGCTAGATTATGATAATGTAAAACCAGATGTTGACGTTTGGCCTAAAATGAAACCTGAAGTAGCATTTAATAACAAATCTTTCGATGTTAAAACCATGGAGATAAATTCACAAAAGTATTAATTGTAGAAATAGACAAAATGGACCCCTTTGTTTTCTTCTAACTTGTATGGCCACAAGTCATTTCAGTATAGTAAAGCAAAATGTTGTAAAAATTTTTAATGATTCACCAGTAAACATTGTAACCAATTCTCAGAATTTGATTCTTAAAGAAATAAATCTACATTCATTAAATTTAATTTGATAACTTGATACCTGAAGTCAGCAAATAATTTTAAAGAAAAGTAATTTTAATAAAATTAAAGATTATGTAAAAGTAGAAGCAACAGATATGCTTCTGACTGGATTATGTAAAAAATCATTCAGACCGATTTGTTACTTTCAATCAAAATTTCGAAATTGATTATTCTAAATTTGAAACCTCTGTTTTTGTGATTGAAGACAATTTCATTGATTTTGATATGATTATTGGTACTTGTACTGTACAACAAAGTACTTTAACTATTTCTAGTAATGATGTTAAAATAAATACGTGTCAGAATAACTTTAAAAATTCTTTTGTTACTGTTATTAATGCAAGTGAATTAACTGTAAATTCCAAATTTAACCCTTATTCTTCCATATTTCAAAATAGTAACTCACGAGATCCAAACCAAACCAAAAATTTCCATTTAACCAATGTAATTATTCCAGCACAAAAATTCAAGAATTACGATTAGAAAATTTAAATTTAATTACTCAAGCTAAAGAAACTGAAAGAAAACATAAACTGTTAGAAACTGAAGTAATCGAATTAAAAGAAGCATTTTTGTCAGAAAAAACAAAAAAAGATGGATGATGGCGATATAATGAACTAAGGTGTTCTTCTTTTTTTTAGACGTGCTAATTTTCAGGGAAAGAAGATTAATTTTGTCTCTGATTTTTTAAGATGTGAAACAACCGACTTGTACATACCCTCCTGTACATATTTTTACTTATTTATTATAATACTTTAATAAGTTGAACGGTGTCCTATTCTTTGTGGTGTCAGTATCAGTTACTATATAGAGGAAAAGGTCCAAATACCAGCTACCACTTTTGTTTTAGTTTAGATCATACAATTTTTTTAATTAGTAAAAGAAAAAGTAACAGCAGGGTACCTTGACATGTTTTACACCTATTTAGAGGGGAAAAATTGGTTTAAAAAGGTTTTTCTATTTATAAAAAGAAAAATTCCGAAAGTCTTCAAATCTTGAGTTTTGAAAATGATGTCTAAATACCGGCTACCCAAGTTTTTTCCAAAAGATCACACAAATAGAGCTAATGGCAATTATTAATCAATTAGGATATTATTTTAATAAATTTTATTGATAAATAACATTTCTTATGCACAGAAAAAATGCGTAATTATTAATAAACAAGCATTTTTGTCAAATTTATAAAATTCTTAAAGACTATCTCTCACAGTCTTCTTTCCATTATGTTTCTAAATTTGTTTTTAATTAACGCGTAAAAAAAAGCTTGCTGATTGAAATGAGAATTATTTTATCTGAAAAAAATCACACACATACTATCACTCTCTTCGTCGGTCCAGTAGCTATAGGACCACATATCACATTCTTAACTTTGAAACCAGAATCTCCTCCTTCACTCTTGTCCGCAGAGAAAGCATTCATGCAGAAGACACAAATTGCATCATCTTCCTTTGTTGGATATCTTCCTCTTTCAGTTTTTAAAAATCCAATTTCAGCCTCTTTCACCTGTTTTCCTCCGTCAGTTTTCTTATTTCCCTTCGCATTTATTGCAGGCAATTTTGGAATGCCCAACAGCGCTTTTTTGTGAAGTGATCCGGTAACCAATATCGCTCCTGAAGAATTACGGCCACGGTTGCTTATTTTCATATTGCGAAATGGGAGTGGAATTATTTTTGAACCATTTAAATTAATTTATTATCTAAGAAACAACTTAAATTATCTTTTTCCTCTCCTTCAAGCAGAGCAACAATCGATAGAGGTCCATATACCAGCTAGCCGGTATTTAGACCACTCTAGGTAGCAGGTATTCGGACCACTGCTATGTTTAAGTTAAAACCGGTATTACTCATTCATATAATAAAATGCCAATAACGTGCTCGTTAAGATAATATTAACCTTCTCGACCAAGATAATATTAACCTTCAGCATGCTCCGCTTCTTTAGTATATTTAAGATTACTTTCTGCGATTCATAACATTAGAATAGATTCAAATAAAAAAAACGTTTAAAATGATTAAGAGCCTCTACTAAGTACAGGCTAATTGAACACTTGATTTCTTATTTATTAAGCAATTTGCATTATTTTTTGCATTTTAATGCTTTAATTTTTAGAGATTTTAGTATGTTCTTTTAAATACTTAAATACTAAATTTTTGATTACTTTTCATTTTTTTTACGCATAGAATAAAACATAATAAAAGAAGAGCGATGTTTAAACAAAGAGCTACATTTAATTAAACAAGAATATTTCAGAAATTCACAATCAATATAAATTTTCTTTCCTTTCTATAGCATTAAATTTGCTAAGAACGGTGCTTTTTTATGCTAGTGATCCTTTCAAAGTCATTTAGACCTTTTTTTAAAAATTTCACTGCAATGAGGAAACTGGAAGAGATAAGCTTTTCATTTCAAAGTCAGGTAATGGTGCACCATATAATGTATCTAAATTCTTTTCAAATGACTTTTAAATGTCGTTTTTTTTTTTTTTTCATGATGCGAACAATAATCTCTACTTTTAGTAATTCATACTAGTAATGTTTTCTTAAGTAACAAAAATAATCTAAATAATAGTCTTTTCCAAATTCATCTCACTTGATTTTTCATCTTTGAGTTTTGTTTGCCTTTTTAATGAATTAGTATTGATAGCGCTGGTTGCAATTTGAATTTAACCCTTAAATGCCTGATTTTTCAAAAATCATTGTAATAATGCTTTTCGGCTTTCATTTTTTAAATAAATCATGGGAAAAATACTTTCAAAAATCATATTTTGTTTTAAGTATGGTTTACGACAAAAAAAAAACAGTTTGTTACTAATCGGCAATACTGTCTTTAATTGAAAAAATAATTTTCCTCGATAAAATTCTATAATATTAAACACACAAGAATTTTCGCAACTATAATAATAAAAAAATTTTACTTGCTCACTGCAGAACAATATAGGGTATTTCGCAAGCTTCCAAACAAAACAAAAAGAACAAGTAGCAACAATTGAAAAAAAATATCTATCTTTATTTTTAAACAGCACAAGTTTTACCATCTACATGTTGAAAATCGATTTAATAATATTTTCAGAATGTTTTTTATTGACAACATTAGGCATTATAGCTTCAATATTATTCTAATAGTAGTTTAGAGCCTAAATTGGGTATGTTGCCGAAAAGCAACACCCGGCATTTAAGGGTTAATGAGGAATCACAATAACTCAAAACACTATTAAAGAAAAAAGTGAACTGTGTAACACTTTAATTAAACACTCATGGTTTTACAACGCTTTTTAAAACAGGATAAAACATGTCAACAAAACAAAACATTGCCATTTTCAGAAAAGTAAACGTGCACAAAACATTGCTGGCACTCATTTTTGACAGAAGCTCACAGTATCGCAGATGATAAAATTGATTTCTAACAAGTATAATGTGGCCAACAAGAAACATTCTTCTCTATTAGTCTAATATATTTAAACAACATTGTTTCACACCAGCAATTAAAAGTATAGTGCATTTCTTTGAATTTAAAATGGAGTTACAGTGACCAGAGTATAAAAACTAGTATGTTGTGGCCATCACAAAACTTTCTTCTATATAAATCACGTCAATTAAATCATTTAAATGGTGCAAGAAATTACATCAATTTAGCACCAATTGATATCAAAGTGTATCTGAATTTGAACTTTGATAAAAATTTGTACCTTAGTTCTTGAGATAGAGCTATAGCGGAAATATTGAAAAATGCAGCTTAGCAGCGCCACCTGTTTAGTGATTAACACCAATACATAAACAGGAAAAATTGATATCCTGGTATACATGGATCTGAAGATCGTTGAAAATCTAAGCATTAGTTCTTGAGATAGAGCTATTGCGGAAATCACAAAAACAACATAGCAGCGCCACCTATTGAGCGATTTACACCAAACTGTATAAAATGTCAATTCATGTCAAGGACTAACTGATTCTAAAATTTGATGAAAATTCGTGCATTAGTTTTTGAAATACACCTATAGTGGAAATTCTGAAAAATACACCATAGCAGCGCCACCTGTTGAGCGATTTACACCAAAATGTACAAAATGTCAATTCATGTCAAGGATTAACTGATTCTGAAGTTTGGTGAAAATTATTGCATTAGTTCTTGGGATACAGCTGTAATGGAAATTTTGAAAAGTGCAACATAGCAGCGCCACCTGTTGAGCGATTTGCACCAAAACACAAAATGCAATAACTCATATCAAAGTGTACTTGAATCTGAAGTTTGATGAAAATCCAAGCATTAGTTGTTCAGATAGAGCTGTTGCGGAAAACGTAATAAATGCAGTATAGCAGCGCCACCTGTTGAGCGATTTAAACCAAAATCTACAAAACATCAATTCATATCAAGGACTAACTGAATCTGAAGTTTGATGAAAATACGTGCATTAGTTCAGGAGATTGAGCTATTGCAAAAATCGTGAAAAAGGCTGCATAGCAGCGCCACCTGTTGAGCGATTTACACCAAAAACTAATCAGCACCAATTTATATCAGGGGCTAACTTAATATAAATTTTTACTAAATTCCGTGCATCAGTTCTTGAGATAGAGCGTCCACAAAATTTGTGTCACATACAGACAGATAGACAGACAGACTCACAGATGCACAGACTCGCAGACAGACATTTTGTAAAAACATGTTTTTCGGAATCCCTGACCCCTAAAATGTGTATATCCATCGAAAACCGAAAGTCGAAAATTTCCACGAATCCAATACTTTCTTCTTGTAAAGATAGAAGAAAGTAAAAAAACGGAAAATTTAAGGGGTTTTTTGGAAAACAAATTCTCGGTATATAAATATATATATATAAATAAAACATATATTTAAATATATATAATATATATATAATAAATATATAATAAGTATTTATATATATATTATATAATATATATATATATATATATATATATATATATATATATATATATATATGTGTATGTATATATATTTGTATATATCACGATTCATTCATACTAAATAAGTCAAAATAAGAAATATCATGGCTCAACGATTTTCTGATGCGCTATAGCTGAAATGAAAGTGGGGGGAAACATGAATGCGAATTTTTATGAAGTCAGCTAAAATGAATATTTTGGACTACGAAGCTTCGTAAAGATCATATTATAAACTACTATACTGTGGCCATCACAAAACTTTCTTCTATATAAATCACGTGAATTAAATCATTTAAATAGTACAAGAAATAACAACGATTTAGCACCAATTCATATCAAAGTATATCTGAATTTGAAGTTGGATGAAAATTCGTGCATTAGTTCTTTAGATAGGGCTATAGCGGAAATTCTGAAAAATGTAGCATAGCAGTTCCAACTGTTGAGCGATTTACACCAAAAATAAACAGCACTAAATGATATCAAGGTATACCTGAATCTGAAGTTTCTTGAAAATCCAAGCATTAGTTCTTGAGATAAAGCTATTGCGGAAATCGCAAAAAATACAGCATAGCAGCGCCACCTGTTGAGCGATTTACACCAAAAATTAAACAGCACTAATATATACGTCAATTCATGTCAAGGACTAACTAAATCTGAAATTTGAATAAAATCCGTTCAATAGTTCTTGAGATACAGTTCTTGCGGAAATCGTGAAAAATGCAGCACAGCAGTGCCACCTGCTGGGCGATTTACACCAAAAATTAAACAGCACTAATTTATATCAGGGACTAACTGAATCTGAAGTTTGATGGAAATTTGTGCCTTTTTTCTTGAGTTAGAGCTATTGCGATAACCATGAATAATACAGCATAGCAGCCCCAGCTTTTGCGCGATTTTCACATAAAAAGTAATCAGCACCAAATTATATTCTGGGATAACGGAATGTGAAGTTTTAGGAAAATCCGTGCAGTAGTTCTTGAGATATAGCTATTGCAGAAATCGTGAAAAATACCGCATAGCAGCGCCTCCTGTTGGGCGATTTTCACCAAAAACTAATCAAGTCCAGTTTATATTAAGGTCTAACTAAATGTGAAGTTTTGTAAAATTCCGTGTATTAGTTCTTGAGATAGAGCGTGTAAAATATTTTTTTAATTTGAAGCAAACATTATTGTTTGCGCTGTTTATACAGTTGGCAACAGTTTAAATTAGTACAATTTTCTAAAATCTCTCTATTCTAATAAAAAAAGTAACTACCGCTGTCACCGTCGCCGCCGGTTTTGAATTTTTTGTGGCCGGAGGTCTTTCTCCGTTAACATTAAGAAAAATATTGCATACAAAAATATGAAAATCGGCGGTATTTATAGAGAAATGTTTGATAAACACGCTGATGCAGACAGTTTTCAAATCGAAGAATTATTTTAAGAGATATTTAATGCTAATTTTGGACAAAGTCTTTCCATCAAAAAAGTTTTATAGGAGCAAAAACTATATATCGGAATTTAATCATTTTTAGATCATTTTATACGTTATAATTTCCCGGTGTGCAGAATGCATTTATTTTTTTAATTCGACTCATTTTTTGAGCTTTTATTTCTATTTTAAATTCAAATTTTCAGCATTTCGAGAGATATTTTTTACTTATTTTAGAAAATTGTTCTAATTTTACCTGTTGCCAACTGTATAAACAGCGCAAACAATAATGTTTGCTTCAAATTAAAAATTTATTTACACGTGACTATTATAAACAGAAAAAAACCTTTCAAATTAGAATTAAATAATTACGCATAAAAAGCAGGAACTTATTGAAAATTACTTCATAAAAACTATATTTACACATGAATTTTAACAGAGAAAGGATATTGTAAAATAATAAATTCATTAACATGCGTTAGAAGTCTTAAATAGGAGAAATTGCGTCACATTTACGTCACATTACACTTATCTCTCTATTCTAAAAAAAAGTAACTACCGCTGTCGCCGCCGCCGCCGCCGCCGGTTTTGAATTTTTTGTGACCGGAGGTCTTTCTTCGTTAATACTGAGAAAAATAATGCATACAAAAATATGAAAATCAGTGGTTTTATACAGAAATGTTTGATAAACAAGCTGATGCAGACAGTTTTCAAATCGAAGAATTATTTTAAGAGATATTTAATGCTAAAGTTGGACAAAATCGTTCCACTAAAAAAGTTTTATAGCAACAAAAACTATACATGGCAGTGTAATCATTTTTAGATCATTTTATGCGTTAGAATTTGCCGGAGTGCAGATTGCATTAATTTTTTTATTTTGACTCATTTTTTCAGGTTTTATTTCTATTTTAAATTCAAATTTTCAGCATTTCTAGAGATATTTTTTACAGATTTCAGAAAATTGTACTAATTTAAACTGTTGCCAACTGTATAAAAAGCGCAAGCAATAATGTTTGCTTCAAATTAAAAATTTATTTACACGTGACTATTATAAACAGGAAAAAAACTTTCAAATTAGAATTAAATAATTATGTATAAAAAGCAGGAACTTATTAAAAATTACGTCATAAAAAGTACACACGTGAATTTTAAAAGAGAAAGGATATTGTAAAATAATAAATTCATTAACATGCGTTAGAAGTCTTGGGAGAAATTACGTCATATTTACGTCACATTATAGTTATTACATAAAATGAACACAAAATAATATTGCAAAAAAGTTTAAATTTAGAAATTGCGCTAGACATTTATTTAATATTTTGACAGGATATTTTCAACTATTTTTGTTAGGAAAGCGCAAATAATATTTCATTGCTAACAAAAGTACTTTCACGCGATTATTTAAAAGAGAAAGAATAGCTTGGTAAAAATTACGTCAGATTAAAAACGATTAATTTAAAATGTCTCATTTAAAAGAACTTTCTTTTCGCTTTGTTAAAAAATACCAGGAGACAAAGACTCTGTTTACTTAATTCCTTTTATATTAGCTTATTTTGAAATGTTGATACACGTGTCTACGTCATCAAGTTATTTTTATTTCGACGTTTTATTTGTATTTTTATTAATGTTGTACGAATTTATTTGTTCTTTCGTTATTTAAAATAAAAATTATGTCAATTTGTACAATTTGGCGAGTGGTTTGGCGATTTATATAATTTGGCGAAATGGGTCGACGGGATAATCAAGTAGTACCGCAGCGGATTTGGCGTTAAAATTCCCCAATCAAAGAGAAATGAATAGAAATTCGTTTATAGGGAGATCGCCACTGTTTTTTAAATTATAATTCAATCTTTCGAAATCTTTTTAAAGCCGATCAAATTAGCGTGCATTTAGAGCCTGCGGTGTCTGGACGGGGGTTGGCGAGCGTAGCTCGTAGGGGGCCGAGCCCCCTAGTTACGTAAAATGAACAAAAAATAATATTGCAAAACAGTTTAAATTTAAAAATTGCGCGAGACATTTATTTGACATTTCGAGATGAACTTTTCAACTATTTTTGTTTGGACAGTGCAAATAATATTTCATTTCTAACAAAAGTATTTTCACGTGAATATTAAAAAGAGAAATAAAAGTTTGGTGAAAATTGCGTGAGATTAAAAACGATACATTTAAAATGGCTTTCATTTATTTATTTATTTATTGAACAACAAACATACGACTTGTGTGCTTGGCATGAGAGCCCGCTTAAAATGTCTTATTTAAAAGAACTTTCTTTTGGCTTTGTTAAAAAATACCGGGAGACAAAGACTCTGTTTACTTAATTCATTTTATATTAGCTTATTTTGAAATGTTTAACTGGTTTTATTTAATCAAAGAGAAAACAGCCATAGCATCTTTTAACAGCAGCTGATTTTTCCTTAAAATTTCCCAATCATAGAGAAATGAATAGAAACCCGTTTATAGGGAGATCGCCACTGTTTTTTAAATTATAATTCAATCTTTCAAAATCTTTTTAAAGCCGATCAAATTAGCGTGCTTTTAGAAACTGCGGTATCTGAACGAGGGTTGGCGAGCATAAGTCGTAAGGGGCCGAGCCCCCTCGTGATAAAGAAAAAAGTGGTAGAAATTTCCATTCTGCGCGCGAGCAGTATGGACTTGACGCTCCACATTTCGGACTGCGATTACCAGTTCTTACGGCATCATCCCTTGCTTGAGCAGCCTGTTTTTCCAGAGATTTTATGATGTTATAGCATTTCACACAAAATAAGATACGTATCGTTGCAATGTTTTTATTTTTCTCAAAATTATTACTAAGTTTTTGGAAATCTTATCCTTTCAGTTAAAGTGCATACTTGCGTATTTGTCAAATCTTCCGATATTTTAAGTTTAAAATTTTTACATTATATAATCGCAGATTTAAGCGTTTAAATAAGCGATTAAAATGAATTTTTTTGTCAAGAATTAATTGTAGTTCACAATCGGGATACTTGGCAATTAGTGTGACTTGTGAAAAATGTATGAAAGAAATACTCTTGCAAAAAATTTAAAATTGTAGGAGAAATGTGATTTTAAAATTTTCTTGGATTTTTTTTTATTATTATTATTTTTAAATTTTACTACTATTCGAACTGCTCATTTCCTTTTTATAAAATCATTTTCATTCATAAAACCGTTTAAAAATATGTCAAAATGTACTATGAAACACTCAAATTTAAAAAAGAATAAGTCGTAAAATGTACTTCAAACGTGGCAAATGAGGTGTGTTCGTACTATAACTAGTTTTATAAATATTCAGATCTTGGTGCAATAGCATTTGCACACTTATGCAAATATACACGAATACAAAATTTATTACAATTATGTAAATATTAAATTCAGTAATATGGAATTAATAGAACTCCATCTTAAATGGAACATAATCACCATGGCAAGCTAGAATCATTACCTATCATGGGATATCATTGAATTAATTTCGTATGATAAGATTTAATAGAATGAAGAAAACATTTTTAAATATCTTTTTAAGTTTTGATTCGATTTTCATAAAATTCGAAATGACTCGACAAAATTTTGCAACGATTATATATATTAAATTTCACACCATTTAGTTCGGTAGTTTTTGCGCTGTTATATGTGGACAGACGGATTGACGGACAGACCAGACGACGACTATAGGTGTATTTGGAACAGATGTCATATTCGCCCCATATTGGCGCGATTTTTTTCTGTCGCCAATATCATATAGGCAACAGGTACTTAACTTGCGTCAAAGTGTCGTTATTTTGCTTGATGTGGTAACCCAGATTATGTTGTTTATGCTGTTGATGTTTTCGCCAAATTGGCAACCGAAAAAAATCGCGCCAATATGGGGCGAATATGACATCTGTACCGTGTATTTATACAATTACGAACGCTTCTAAAAACAATTCAAAACGTATTAAGTTCCCTTAAATGAAATAAAATTTACCGCTAATATTCATATTTTCATTTCATACATCTGAAAAAATACAAAAAATGTAAGCATACATTTAATCATCCATAGTTTTATATGGAGTGAGCTGTTTTTAATCTTTAACACATATTGGACAATTTGTTGAATTCGTCTCTGAACTTTGAGCTATTTTACTATCATATTTTCCTGACGACGGCTGTAGAAACAGATCGAAACGTAGATTTTAAATGGTAGTTTATTAAAGTTCGTATTTTGTGCACCATTGAGCAAGACTGTGTGTTTATTTATTGTTTTTAATCTGTTTTCGCTTAAGATTTATCGCCGGAAAATTAACGAAAATTTCATTTTCCCCGTTGTTTTCTATTTGAAATTAATATTAAGTATGTCGCCTATTACGTACTATAGTCATGCGGATAATATTTTCGCATTTAGCAAAACGAAACTAGTTCTGTACATCATTTCTTCAAAAGCAAGATGTAGTGTAATTGACAGCAATGAATAGAAACAGAACATTCCACCATCAAAATCGTAATCGATTCAAAAATTACTAATGGCTGTTCATCTATATTACCAATCAAAATGTGATATAGAACTTTTTCTGTTAAAGTAAAACATTCTATCTCTTCTCTTCACATTATCAAAGCAGGAGTTCCCCAAGGGGAATTGTTAAGCACATGGTTCCTCAACATTTACATTAGCGACATACTAAAGATTCTCCGCATCATCTTATAGTAGGAGAGCTGTTAAACATTTTTGAGTAGGTATTTGAGGAACCCTGAAAATTTGTGCAACACTTCTTTTGTAATGCCTGAATACAAAATCAAATGTCTGGCTGAAGGATCGTGGCCCAAAAACTGCGCCAGACACGTGTCAAGTAAAAATGGCGCTTGACACGTATCTTGCACAGTTTTTGTGCCGAATAAAGTGTCTGTCATTTTCAAAATATTTTTTCTAAGCATAAATATTATTCTGCCTCAATCTCAGCGTGCCTCAAATACCTTTTTTGGGTAGTCAAAAAATGGCACTTGACACGTTCAAAAAATATTTTGAAAATGACAGACACTTTAGTCGGCACAAAAACTGTGCCATACACGTGTCAAGTGCCATTTTTTGACTACCCAAAAAAGGTATTTGAGGCACGCTGAGATTGAGACAGAATAATATTTATTTATACTTAGAAAAAAATATTTTTAAAATGACAGACACTTTAGTCGGCCCAAAAACTGTGCCAGACACGTGTCAAGTGCCATTTTTTGACTACCCAAAAAAGGTATTTGAGGCACGCTGAGATTGAGGCAGAATAATATTTATGCTTAGAAAAAATATTTTGAAAATGACAGACACTTTATTCGGCACAAAAACTGTGCAAGATACGTGTCAAGTGCCATTTTTACTTGACACGTGTCTGGCACAGTTTTTGGGCCACGATCCTTCAGCCAGACATTCGATTTTGTATTCAGCCATTACAAAAGAAGTGTTGCACAAATTTTCAGGGTGCCTCAAATACCTTCCCTAAAATGTTTAACAGCTCTTGGACTATTAGCTTTATATTTGGATGACACGGCCACGCTATTCAAAAATATCTCACCACACATTGTGATTGAGCAACTCCAATCCTACCTTCAAGCTCGGAAATTGGCGTATTAAAGTTATTGCTTCAAAAAGTGCCTCCATGATTTTCTCCAATAAATCTATCACCCTCGACATTAATCTTATTCTTAATAATGAAGAAATACCCTGAGTCAACTTCTATAAATACCTAGGAATTTACCTAGATTCAAAATTAAACTGGGCGCGGTAAATTTGTGACGCACGATCTAAATCTAGCGCTGCCAAGGCATCCGTCAAATCTTTATTAGATAGACATAGCTGTTTGTCAATTCCTAAGAAATTACTGCTATGTAAGTCCTTTATCAGATCAACCACGACTTACGGGTCAATTGTTTTGGGACCTGTATGCGAAACTCAACTACAAAAACTTCAAATCGCTCAAAATACCATTTTAAGGCAGGTTGTCAATGCAACCACGTTCGTCCGGAACGATGTCATTTATAACGATCGCAACATTCGGCCAATCTCGCAAGTTATTAAAAATTTTGCACAAAATTATACCCAACGAAGCGGTACGGTCAATAAAATCATATAATACTAACTCAGTTGGTAAAAAACGACCGCTTGTCATCCTTAGCCAAGATGATGGGCTTGCCCCACCTTAAACGTATCGTTGAGGTTTTTCCAAATTCTATCTCTTTTTCCCATCATTTTAATCTCTATTCTGTTATATGCACCGGAATACATCTGCTTTCTTTAAAAATTCCTCGTATGCATATTTTATTTTTTTAAAGTTATTATTGTTGAGATTAATTTATATATATAATAAAAATAATAATAATAATAATTTTGTGGCACTGGGATCTTTTTCTGTTTACTTCAACCAACCCAATGCTCTGAAATTTGCGTACAAATTCCGAATTTTTTGCTTGCCATCTATGGATCAAGAAGTAATCGATTGATCACCTTCGACTGAAAGTAAACAAGAGCATAACGATACTTGTAGGCATTTCATAATACTCTGCATTGGTTCACTGGTTCAACAGTCTAAAATTTCGACTTTGTCTCAAAACTAGAAAGAGGGTGAAATAAAAAGATCATTTTGTTCAATCATGAATTAATCGATTGATCACCTTCGACTGAAAGTAAACTAGAGCATAACGACTCTTGTAGTTATTGTCGGAGCACAGCTCCGGCTTCCCTGCAAAAATTACACTTATTGTTAACACGATAGCGCCCAAAATATTTGACTCATCGACACAAAAAATGAGCTGGACGTTGGCAGGGCTAAAATCTCGGCGCGTATTGAAAATTATAAATATTCGTCAACCCTAACAGCATGAAATGTCGGCTCAAAATTTTCCCATAGAGATAACATTGCGAGTTTAATTCTATATATTTGAAAGATAAGGCTTTCTTTTTTTAGTTATGTACCTTGAGATTTTTTTTTTTTTTTTTGCACCAATCTTAATAATTCTTTTTTTTTATGAAAGCTGTTTCTTTGTAGATTTGCCCGTACTAGCTATTTTTTCTAAATATTCCCATTTTTATATTTAAATTTAAAACTTAAAAAATTTCTATGAATTTGTTTCAAAATGGTAGCAATCGGATTACTTCCATTGTTGTAAAGAAAGGAAAAATAATAAGGTTTGCTTATCTTTATTGATGCCATTTTCTCATAAAATTCAAAATAAACTTTCTGAAAAAATTGAACAGAAAATGACGTCATGCTTTAATAAAATACTCAAGTTTTCCGCAAAAAGCTGTTATAATTCAATTCTTTTTCATTCATTGAGTTTTAGACGCTTGGTGAAATGCTTCAATGAGGCAAAATGACATCAATTAAATGAAAACGACCATTTTCTCTGATAAAAGTAAATATTTTACTACGAACGCCTCTAAAAGATATAAATTTCTAGAATTTTACTCGCCTATACAGAGATTAGAATCACAAGTCAAGAGTGCGAATGTTCGCATGCAAAGTCATAGATGACAAACTTGATTTCAAGTTTAGAAATATATGTATTAATCACATATTGCGCATTGTAATATTTTTGAAATTGTGAATGTAAATATAAGAGATGAGTATGCAAATTATGAGACTGTGAAAATAACATAAAGTTTAGATTTTACGCGAAAAATAATTCCATGATTAACTTAAGCTGAAATCATTTTTTTAAATGGTACTTCTTAGTTATCCCGTCGACCAATTTAGCCAAATTATATAAATCGCCAAACCACTCGCCAAATTATACACATTGACATAATTTTTATTTTAAATAATGAAAGAACAAATAAATTAGTAAAACATTAATAAAAATACAAATAAAACGTCGAATTAATGGTTTTATTGGCCATTATTGCATTTAATCTTACAATTAATTAATTAATGGCAACCATTATTGGCATTTAATCTTACAATTTGGCGACAGTAATTTCGTCGACATGATGACTAAGTAGTACCTTTTAAATTTTCAATCGGCAATTTTAAACGGCACAGATGTCATATATTGGCGCGATTTTTTTTTCTGACGCCAATGTCATATACGCAACGGGCGACGAGATTCATCCCGTTATTAATTAAAACATTAGCTCCATTGCTGTAAAGTACGCATTTTAACCTCATACGGATCATTATGGCGTCGAATGTTGAAGTCGATGTTCATACATTGGTGACCTGAGATATAGATTAACCGCCCCCCCCCCCCCTTTTCAGAAGTTTTACGTTCTACGTATGTAACAACCACTATTTTTTTTTTCGAACTTTTCGTTCTTTGTAAGCTTTCAAATCGATGCAATTCATTTTCAATTTTAAATTAAGAGAAACGAAAAGAAAATCGAATACGGAAAATACGATTTTGGGCATTAGTCGAATGGCTACGAGTGATACTCAAAAAATTCGAGAAAAATATAATGTCATGTACGCATTACTTATATGTATGTATTCTTATGTATGTATGTTTGTATTCAGCCGAATGTATGTTTCTATTGGGAAATTTTCGTAATCGGGTTTGTAGATAAATTCATAATTTACTCAGCATTGTTTGATGCGCAAATTTAACAATTTGGTAGCTGTCCCAATTACTGACGATTGCTCATTTTTTTTTAATTCATCGTAAGTAAATATATTTCAACTGAAATGCAAATGAACATTCTGAAGTAAATGAGATAAGCATTTTTTTTTTTTTCTTGTCAAGATGTACACTAGAAAACAGAAATATGTAGATTACAAAATAAAAAATTCCTTTACGGGTTGGAAAAGGTAGCTTCCCTATTTCTTGGTTTTAAGATTTTAGCTAATTTTACTGGAGAACACGATGTTAAAATGCGAAGAACCCGGTTAGAGAAGAATCATTAGTAATGAATTCCAATGGAAATTTCGCCAAATTAGTCAGATACAGCCAAATTGGCTTAATTTGTGACGACATATTTTTGGTCGCCAAATTTGGCTATATTTCGTCCAAATGTCGCGAAGCTTAGCGATAAATGTGACGTTAATGTACATGACTATGATCGCTTATGCTTATGATCGGAGAAATGGATACAACAATGAAAGATAATTCGTGCGAAATCATGTTCACTAAAAGTCATAAATTAATCCCTGATTTCTTTTAATCTGCTGCCTAGATTTAGTGTACATTTTAAGAAATACACATATTTTATATGTGCAACGTTATACAAAGAAGTTTCGAAAATGACGGTTAAAAGAAAGTAATTCAAATGTATAGAGTTATTCAGCTTAATTCTATGTGGAAAAGTCGCATAAAAATAACCCAGATGCTTCCTAATATTTTCATAATAACAATATAACAACAACTCAGATGAATAAAGGTATCAAGTTTGATAGGGGAGTATAGCAGACTATCTATGAGTGTGTGTTACATACGTGTTACAAAACTTTACCTGTTGCCACATTAAATAAGTGTGGGCTGTGCCAGACGAGCAAGTCTTTGAAGGAGCTTTGAAGTTTTCTGCCGCTAACTCGATGGATCAAGTTCTCAAAGATCGGAGCTAAATTTTAAAAAAAATCGAAATCTCTCAAATACATCCGATGTAATTTTTCATTTTTACCGTAGATTCTCTTATCCAATGGTTTCTCTTTACTTTTGACATTTCTGAATTGTTATAAAGAACAACAAATTATGCTGCCTTCAGTTATGCACTGAACATCTTTTGTCTTTGCAAACAAAGGTTACAAATTTCCCTAAATCAACTTTTATTATTGGAAGAAGAAGAGCTTTAAAATGTACAAAAATCAAAGAAATTAGTAAAACAATCATAGAGCTGTTAGGATCAGAAGCTATCGTTCTTTTGGCACTAACAGGTACTGCTGCATTTAATGTCAAAGACAAGGTAATTCACTCAGTGCTTAAAGAACCAACGTGTTTTAAATAGTTCGCTAATTTAAAAAGTCGGCAATAAATCTACAGCTCAGAATGGATACAGTGTTATTTCTCATTATTGACGAATTTTCAATGATAGGATTTCGTCTTATGGCTGACCTAGAACAAAGATATCGCGAAGGTAAAATAGATAGCATTTAGCCTTTTAGAGGCTTATTTGTTTAAATCCTTGGACGTATTAGGTAGTTACATCGCGTAAAAGACATCCCTCTATATAAGAGACATTCTTTAAAAGTCATTTTGATTCTTCGCGGACAAAAAATACTTAGAGCTTTTAAAAAATGTTTCACATTAACAAACTCATTGAGACAAAACGACGATCAGCAGACACAGTTCCGAAAGACTCTGAACTCACTTTGCATCAGTCAAGTTTTGACTACCTCTCACCCCTTATGCAACGATGCAAAGATATACTGCTTTCGGCTAACTTGAATGATTTGAAGGTGCCATATGTCTTTTTCTCAAAACCAAGCAAGCTAAAGAATATAATCAAGAAGTACTTATTAAATCAAAGCGGGGACCAATAAAAAAGAATTTTAGCAGATCACAATGATTAAATAGCAAGATGGAGTGAAGATGACCACGCGTCGTGACTTCCGTCTAGACTTTCCTTAGCAGCTGGATGCAGGGTTATGCATTATGCTACTTACCAATATCTGAACGGAGTGAGAATTGGTAAACGTAAGTACGATAAAAGATATTGCCTATGGCCCACGTTTTCTACCTCGAGGTTTGCCACAGTCCATAATAGTTCATTTTGTTGAGTATCATGAGCCATTTCTAACTGTAATTTTTTTTTATCAAACCTATTTGTAAATATTGGAAAGAAGGAAAGCCTCATTCACACGAAGTTAGTTACCTTTAACTGTTGCATACCTTGCCACCATACGTAGATCCTCGAGTTTAACATTGTCAAAAACTGCTGTGGATATCCATCTAAAGGTGTTGTCACATAAAACAACTTATGTCATTTTTACTGTAGTTTGTCATTTAGAGAAAGTTCTAATGGAAGCTATTTTCGCTAAGGACAGGCTTTACCCAAATTAGAAGTATGGGAGCACTTGCTGACAGATTAGAATTTGTGCATTACCCGAGGCAACTGACGACTGCGTTAAACACTTTAAAATGAGGTATCGACGATTGTTATTTCAAACTTACTTTTATAGTAGTATTAAACAGCAATCTAGAAACTAAAACTTTTTTTAAAATAATATCTTTTTAGTTTACGCGCCTCCATGCTCCGACATTTCGGCCTGACGGATACTAGTTTCATAATACTCTGCATTTGTTCGGTGGTTCAACAGTCCAAAATTTCGACTTTGTCTCAAAACTGGATTTCTGTTAGGCATAATGTGACACCTGAGTTACATAACAAATATTGCCCAGCAAAATGACAATTTTAAATTATACTAAGGGGCTCTGCCCCCTACGAGCTACGCTCGCCAACCCATGTTCAGACTCTAAAAATACATTAATTTGATGGGCTTTAAAAAGATTACGGAAGATTGAATTATAATTAAAAAATCAGTGGAAAAACCTATCCGGAAAACATTATATTCGAGTCTTATTTTGTTAATTATAAACTAGAAAAATAGCGAAAAAATGTATTCATGTTTCCGTTCGACATACTGTCACTCCTGAGTTACATAACAAATATTGCTCAAAAAATGGCCCCACCAGTGGCCGAAAGGTTCTGCTCTCGAAGCTGCCAGACGAGAGGTGCTGGGTTCGACCCCAAATGCGCCCGTCGGCGTAATCGTTCGGAGTTTTCCGTGGCTTTCTTCGAACCTTGGTTTTCTTTGCGTTAATAAGGGTTAGGTTCCATTAGAAGGACACCCACGGAGGGCACTCCCCCTCCCCCTTTGGGCCAATATCCCTCGTGTTTATAATTGGCCGTCATGAAACCAACCAACTCAAAAAAATGACAATTTTAAATTATACTAAAAGGCTCTGTCTCCTACGAGCTACGCTCGCCAACCCCCGTTCAGACTCTAAAAATCGGTTAATTTGATGGGCTTTAAAAAGATTATGGAAGATTGAATTATAATTAAAAAATCAGTGGTAATCTCCCTGAAAACGGGTTTACATGCCCTTTTATGAGGGATTTTAAGGCCGAACCAGCTGCTATTAATTGCTGTTTTCGTGGTGGATTAAAAGATTAGTTAAACATTTGAAAATTAGATAATTTAAAATGAACTAATTCAACAGAGTCTTTGCTTCCTGATATTTTTTAGCAACGCTATGAGAAAATTATTTTAAATGTAACACTTTAAATCTAACATAATTTCCACCAAATGTCTCTTTATCTTTGTAATGTTCACCTGAAAATATTTTTATTGTTAGAAAGATAATATTATTATTTGCGCTGCCTTAGAATTGCCAAAAATAGTTAAAAAGATCATATCGAAATTTCAAATAAATTTGTCATGTAAATATGTTTTTTAATGTAAACTGTTTGGCAATAGTATTATTATTTGGCCATTTTAAATATGACGTAATTTCCTCTATTTACGACTTTTAACGCATATTAATGAATTTATTATTTTAAAATTTTCTTTTTCTTTTAATATTCACGTGTAAATATAGTTTTTATTACGTAATTTTCAATATTTTTCTGCTTTTAATACGTAATCTTTTAATTCTAATTTGAAAGTTTTTTAAAGTTGACATTTGAAATAAACCTCTCATGTAAATATATTTTTTAATTTAAACTGTTTGGCAATGTTATTATTTGGACATTTGAAATAGGACGTTATTTCCCCCATTTACTCCTTTTAACACATACTAAATAATTGACTGTTTTATAGTTTTATTTCATTTCTAATATGCTTGTGTAAAAAGATTTTGCTCCTATAAAACTTTTTTTAATGGAACAATTTTGTTTAATTTTAACATTAAATATCCCTTAAAATAATTCTTAATTTTAAAAGTGCCTGTTTCAACGTGTTTGTCAAACGTTTATGTATAACAATACCCATTTCCATATTTTTGTATGCAATAGTTTTCTTAATATTAGAGAAGAAATACCTCCGGTTACAAAAAATTCATTGATAGCGGCAGTGACAGCGTTAGTTACTTTTTTTTTTAGATTAGAGAGATGCTTACTTTAAAGTGCTTATACACACAATGATAACTAGTCAACGATATAATAATTTTTATAGGCTTTTAATAGTTTGCAGAATTAATAATGACTACCTTATAAAGATAGAGAAAAAACGCCAGTCGAGCACATTGCAAGCAGTGCCAACAAAAGATGTTATCATCTCCCTCTGATAGAAAATCAGAACAAAAACAGATTTCACAAGCTTAAATGCATGTTATCACACGTAACTAATACATAATAGTTCAGAAAAAGACCAATTGAAAGAGCCAAATGGCAAAAAAGATCACGTAACTCCTGAGTTACACAATGCATTTAAGGGTTAACTCGCTTTTTCATTAAAATTAGTCAATTAAAGAAAGAGATGTTTCTTTTAGCATTAAAATGAGAACCTGTTTAAACGAATTTAATTTATTCAATACAAAGGATTCTTTTACACCATCGAAATACTTACATCATTTAATGCGGACTTTGGTTAGAGCAGATGAAAAATGGCTTCCCTTTGAAGTCCCCTCTAACGAGATTTCACCATATTAATAGGATGTGGCTTTAGTGATCTGTTTTAAACTATGCAAGTAAAAAATACGTGTTTTGTAAATAGATTTAATATCTATCTTATAAAACAAAAACATATCCGTGAGTAACACTGAGTTCATATAGACGGTGGTAACGACGTGAATATTCTATTTCACATTTTTTTTTTTTTTTTTTGGAAATTTATTATTTTCTAAACATCATACAATTTCGATTTTTACAATAGAATTTTATACTCTAATTTTTCGAATAGAATAAGGGGGAAATGTACTTTCAAAGGAAATTTGTCTGAAAACTGAATCTTAATTTATTTTTGTTTTATGTTTTTTAAAATAATTTTCAAGCACGATTTTTTGTTATATATTTCTATCGGTTGAAAATTTAATTCAGGAAGATTAACCCATTAGCACTTAAAACAATGTAAATAGTTCCGTGTTTATCTTCGGCTAATATTCTGTAAAGAAATTAAAACTTAATCAACAAATAAATAAAACGCAAATTTAACAGTTATGTCGAACTACCCGCTATGAAATAATCAGGATATAAAAAAAAGTACTGTTAATAGTGAAAATTTTGACAATTTCTTCGGAGCCTGTGATGAGACTAATACGATAGAATCACATTTAATAAATTTTATAACTTTGTTTGAATATAATTGGTACTTTTCTTATTAAAGGGCTTTTTGGTACTGTTAATGTGCAACTAAAAAAATAATTAAATGTCAGTAAATCTATAAGAGTTTCGAATTAAAAATTGTTTTCACTTGTGTTCTGTGTACTGGGCAGCATGTTCTGTAACACGTGAATCCCGGATTGTATCTCCCAGTTAATTTAAAAGCATTCTTATGCAGAATGAAATGTTACCTTCTTTGTTTAACATTATTGTACAATCGCATATAAAATTTAAGTAGCATTTCATTCAACCTCCATTTTGAATAAAAAACCAATTATCCCAAAAGTCCGAGTTTCCATTCCATTTATTTTTCCTATACCATAAATGCAAAATAAAATATTTTAAGACTTTCTCATTTGAAGTATCTTATGATGATAAATTTACTTTTTAAATTAAAAAAATGAGTTGCAAAAAAAGGGGGAAAAAAAGAATTTATTCTCTACATTAAGAAGCTTTCCTTATGTGATTAATTGCTTTAGACCACGGCTGTCCAACGCGTTGCCCGCAGGAGCCATGGCGCTCTTTGGAGATTTTCTCGGCGCCCCACAGTGGAACGTTTTTATGATCTAGATGGACAAAAACCATTTGTCCGATTATCTCGTAATTTGACAAAACCGCTTTTACTGGAAGCTGAATGTCTGTATTTTCGAGATACGTACTAGTTTTGGCGTAAAAAGTTAGAGATGTCGACTAATTGTGACCGTAAAGTAGCCATTTGCGCAGTTGGTTTGAGGGAGTTTCAAAAGTTGCACTAGCTTCCTCTAAATTTGAAAGCAGGTCGTGACTATTCTGTTTTGTTTGAAAGCACGAGTTTGCTGATCTAATGTCACAGCTTTGTCGAGGTCAGATTTAACCCATTTTTGTTTGAAAATAAGCGATATTAAACCCGCTTTACCGCTTTTTACAAAGCTTAAAATTCTGGATGATTCTTGATGTTGTTTACAAATTTCATCTTGACTTTTAACAAATTATTCAGCATTATTCAGTAATAAGCATTTTTTTAAATGAAAGTGCCATTCCTAAATGATTGAAAAATTAAACAAACTCCTGCAGATAGCTACAGATCAGCAAGTTTTTATTAATAAACAAGCATCATATTAACTTCCAGTGCATGCATGTATGTTTAGTTCAAATCTTGCAAGTCAAATTTAAATCACTTTCAATTACCCTACTGAGCTGAAACAATGAAAATGTGTAATTTGAATGACAATACAATATTATTCTAATTTAAAGAACGTACAAGTTTGTTTAGAATACTGTTAAACCAATTAATTTTAAACCAATTTCAATAATCTGATTGAGCTGAAACTTTGCTCAGGATATGTAATTCTGATGACAATGCAATATTATTATAATTTATGGAACGTATCGGTTATTCTTTTTTTACCGGGCCACATAAAAGATTAGTTCAAATCTTGCAAGACAATTTTAAACCACTTTCAATTATCTGATTGAGCTGAAACTCTGTCTACATGTGCTTTTCCGATGATAATTCTATTAAATTATAATTTCACGAACGTAGAAATTATGCCTTTTTTACAGAGCTACACAAAAAATCGCGGAAAGATTGTTGCTAAAAAGCAGAAATGTAATTCTGATGACAATGCAATATTATTATAATTTATGGAACGTATCAGTTACTCTTTTTTTTACCGGGCCACATAAAAGATTAGTTCAAATCTTGCAAGACAATTTTAAACCACTTTTAATTATCTGATTGAGCTGAAACTCTGTCTACATGTGCTTTTCCGATGATAATTCTATTAAATTATAATTTCACGAACGTAGAAATTATGCATTTTTTACAGGGCTACACAAAAAATCGCGGAAAGATTGTTGCTAAAAAAGCAGAAATGTAATTCTGATGACAATGCAATATTATTATAATTTATGGAACGTAGCAGTTATGCTTTTTTTACAGGGCCACATGAAAAATTAGTTCAAATCTTGCAAGACATTTTTAAACCACTTTTAATTATCTGACTGAGCTGAAACTTTACTTACATGTGTTTTTCAGATGACAATTCTATTAAATTACAATTTCACGAAAGTAGAAATTATGCATTTTTTGCAGGACCACACAAAAAATCGCAGAAATTTCAGTTAAATTTCAACAAAATTACTATAGGTTATTGAGATACACAATAGCATTTTTTTAGTTGAAAACAAAGTTCGTAGCAGTTATATTTCTTTTACAGAGACACATAAAAAATTCGAATACATTACCGTCTATATGCAGAAATTTTATTTCAAATTGAATAAAATTTATATAGGTTATTTATTCACACAACAGTTTTTTTTTTAAACCGAAAATAATTTTGGTAGCATTTATGTGTTTTACAGGGTACCACAAAACATTAAAGTTTTTTTTTTTTTTAAATATGATTTTATTTAAATTTTTTATTTTTCAGGATGATTACACAAATTTCTCGAGCAATTCTGAGTATACATTAACACAAAATGAAATGAATGTTAACTTACATGAGTGCATTAAATTGTTTTTTTTTTTTTACTTAATTGTAAAATAACTATGTTTAACGCATTATTTGTAATGCATTATACTATACAGGGTGCCCACTAAATCCTTCCAACGCTCTTAGTTGCCGAACGGTTGCAGTTATACTTATAAAAGTGGTATCTAGATATAGTAAAGTGGCTATGCTCTACCAGATGACACCGCTTCCAGCATCACCTGGCGCAAAACATCTGAGTTAGTATTCCTGTCTCGAAAACGAGATTCATACTCTGAACGAGATTCATTTAGAATTCATGTTCACAAGGTATCCTTTCGAACTAAATCGATGATGCTCTACAAATTTGTCGTTCACTTTTATCCCATATTTCGAACCGTTTTCGCGATAGGAACGCTAATGCCGCCATTTTACACAAGGTGGCGCTGTAAGTGGTCTCATCTAGTAGCGCATAGCCTCTTTACTATACCTAGATACCACGTTTATGAATATAGATACAGTCGTTTGGCAGTTAATAGGGTGGGAACGGACTTTAATAAGCACCTTGTATTTTTATTTTAAGACATTGTTGTTAAATAACCAAATATTTATCACTGTTTGAGTATTTTATTTGTGATGCATTAAAAAAAAAACAGAAAAACTAATTAAATTGCAACGAAATAATTTTGTCTACCTAGATCAACCATACTCAACCTGCGTACCGCGGACCGCAAGTGGCCCGGCGACCTTTTATGTGTGGCCCGTGACACCCAACCATTAAACCATATTAATAAAAATTTGAGAAATCCATAAAACGTATTTAATACCTTAATTATTGCTTTATATATTTTAATGGGAAAACAAAATCAAACCAATTACTTATCATAAAACGTATATACACCATTTGCTTAGGGAAAATCTTCTCATATAGTCCTTTTTGCGTTACAGAGATGTACTCGTAGATATATTTTTTAATCTTCATCACTAATCAAACGCTATGTAAAATTAATTAAATTTGAATTATATATTTTTATATTTTAAAATGGCATGAAGCTTTTCTATTGAGCAAAAGTCGGATTAATTACAGGAAAACTGTTTTTTTTTTTCTTTGATTGAGGAATTTTAAGACCAAATTAGCTGCTGTTAAGAGATACAATGGCTGTTTTCGTCTTTGATTAAAAAAAATTAGTTAAAAATTTGAAAATAAGCTAATGTAAAATGAATTAAGTAAACAGTGTCATTGTCTTCCGATATTTTTTAACAATGCTATAAGAAAGTTCTTTTAAATAAGTCATTTTAAATGTATCGTTTTAAATCTGACGTAAATTTGTTCAAAGTTTTTTTTTCTCTTATAAATATTCACGGGAATTATTATTTGCCCTGTCTTAGTATTCACAAGAAGTTGAAAAAATTATCTCAAAATATGAAATAAATGTCTCCCGCAAATATATTTTGAAATTTAAACTACTTTGCATTATTATTTGGCCATTTTAAATATGTCGCAATTGTCTACATTTACGATTTTTAATGCATTATAATGAATTTTTTATTTTAACATTTTCTTTCTCTTTCAAAATTCAAGTGTAAATATAGTTATGGCGTAATTTCCAATATTTTCCTGCTTTTAACATGCAATTATTTCATTCTCATTTGAAAGTTTTTTTTCTGTTTATAATAGCCACATGTAAATACATTTCTAATTTGAAGGAAATATTATTCTTTGCACTGTTTTAAAAATTGGGAACAATTTAAAATAATGCCCTTTTCTAAAATATGTAAAAAATATATCTCGAAATGCTGAAAATTTGAATTTAAAATGGAAATAAATCCTCAAATAATTAATCAAATTAAAAAAATAAATGCAGTTTGCACACCAGGAACTTCTAATGTTTAAAATGATCTAAAAATGATTAAATTCCTATGTATAGTTTTTTCTCTTATAAAACTGTTTTAATGGAGCGATTTTGGCTAACTTTAACATTAAAAATCTCTTAAAATAATTATTCGATTTGAAAACTGTCTGCATCATCGTATTTATCAAACATTTCTCTATTATGCTACCAATTTTCTTATTTTTGTGTGCAACAGTTTTTTTTAATATTAATGAAGAAAGACCAAGTTAAGCATTCAAATGGACGCCGATCTACCGGGAATATCTACGCAGATTTTCATTGGTCCACTTCCAAATCGCTAATTTTTTTTATATATAGAAGGATTTAAATATAGTGTGTTGCGTGATTTAAATATAGTGCCCGTGCAAGTAAAAGGTTGAGTATGGCTGACCTAGATCGTCAAAACGTCCCACTGTTCGCCCTTTCGTATGAGATTATGTTTTTGTAAAGATAAAAATCCATTTTAAAAGTATGTTTTTTTTTTTCTAAATAAATAATATTTGCATATATATTTTTTTTATTATTTAAGCAATAAAGGTTTCTGACTCCTTTCCCTACAAAACCTTTTACACAGTGTATCTTCACCCCCCCCCCTCCCCCATCGCTCGCTCTTAATTTTTTTTTATTCTACTCGTAAATTTATTACAATTTATATTATCTCTCGAAATTATTATTTTTACGTAGAACTCCTAAATCGTAACGATGTTATAGCTACCACTGTGAGATGTAAGTGCAATGTATAAGACTTTCACTACTCAGGGCTTGATTACCACAGGGGGAAATATCTGCCAGTATTCCCGAATAGTAATTTTTCGCCCTATTTATGACAAAAATTCTGCATCTGAATAAAGCAACTATTACTGTACAAAAATACTGCTGGAAGTTAACTTTTTCGCTTGTCAGCCTCTGCCACTACAACAGTGAGATAATATTATTGCATGATTTAATTCATGAGAAAAATGGCGCCCTTTGCTGTTTGTAACCAGGTGACGGGCGCCCCTTTTTACTGAAAAGTTGGACAGGCCTGCTTTAGACTACATTCAATGTAAAAGGAAACTCATGCCTAAAAAAGGTGTTAACATCTATTACCTTTCTTCCTCTTAAATTTAGTTCTATCCTTACTAACTTTGCTTTTTTTAAATAAATAGAAAAAGAGAAATAACAGTTGATAATAACATTTTTATATTGATTTTGAATAAACACACTTTCTTTTTTAAATTAAAATCGACAGTTAACCCTTAGATTTCGTCAAATAACATGAAACGACGACAATTTGACTTGGCGGATATGACTGTGTAGTTTTAGTCGTATGAGAGTAGCAACAATGGTTACAACAATCCAAGTAAATTTGCGAAAAAGAACGTTTTCTAAAGATCGTAAATGAAACCTGTTTATGGAAAAAAAAGCTGCTCCGTCATTTCCAAGGGCTATCCCAGCCGTTTTTTAAGATAGAAAAAATGTTCCGGAATCCTTGTATCAAAGCCGAACACTTAAGGGTACAACGCTCTGGGTTTCTTTTTTTTTCTTTTTTTTTTTTTTTTTTTTTTTTTGTTCTCCCTTTTTAAGTGCGTTCCTAAATATATAAATATCTAGCACCTATAGTCGTCGTTCGGTGTGACTGTCTGTCTGTCCGTCCTTCCGCATATAACAGAGTAAAAACTACCCAACCGAATTGTCTGAAATTTTAAATATGTAATTGTTGCAATATTTTGTCGAGTCATTTCAAATTTTATGAAAATCGGATGTATAGTTTAATTACAGGGACAGTCAAAAGTTTTCCGTCACATTCGGGCCAATGGGGAAAAAATATTTCGAGTGCATTTTAATGATGTTACAACCTTTCGAACAGAATGAAATTGATACGCACTTATGAAATACACTTAAAATATGCATTCAGTGCATATGCGGTGCAAAAATTGTTTATAAAAGTAGTAGTACGAACGTACCTCATTTTCCACGTTTATTTTGCAATTTCCGACTTGTTTTAATTTGAAATCTTTAAGGATGAACTGGATGAAGAATGTTTCATTTCCATTTGAACAGCAATTTTATGTCTTAAGCGCCGGAGAAAAAGTTTCAACTGCAATAACTAGAAAAATATTACACGTAAAATGCAATGACTTTTTGTGTAAGTTGAAGAAAGACGAATATTTTTATGAAACATATTTTTAAAAAGAAAAAATGTATTTCTATTTGTATTTCATAAACTCAAAGAAATTCGATATTCCAAAAACCTAAGATGGAAAACTTTGACAAACACTCTTTGATTAAAAAAAAAAAAAAAAAAAGAGAGAGAGAGCGAGAGAGAGAGAGGGAGAGAATGGAAATCACACAAAAAGCAGAGAGGGCAGCTTTTTGCGATTTCTTTTTTGTCCGTAAAGTACTTTATGTGCAATATAAACAGGCAATTTTCGATTACTTTGCATTTGGTCGGTTATTCGTTTTTTTTTTTTCAACTGTGTTTTTATTCAGATAACTTTTCTTCTCAGAAGATTGGTCCATAACCAGGATACAAGAAAATATTGAATTGTCTTTGAAAAAAAAATTTTCAGTTTCTGTCTTTTCATTCCTTTTATATATCCCAATCCTTTTATATATCCCAATTCGAATAAGTTAAAACTGGAAATCTTATAACAATTTTCTGAACTGCTATAGCCAGCAACGTGAAAGGGGAAGTAAAATGTGAAAATTTTTACAAAATCATCTGAAATGAATATTTTTCTTAAACGAAATGAAATTTGGGAACAATATGCCTTTTCATTTTCGATATTTAAAAATAAATAAATAAATAAAAACGTGTGGCATTAGCAAGCCAATATCCTATTTGTGGGATATATTGGGATACAGCATAATGCCAATACTGCGTTCATTGGAAATATTTGTAATGAAATATCAGTATAGGATTGAATATTTGCTTTACATTGGAAATATTTTCAGTATAACTTAGCTTTAAACTATTAAGTAGTGCTACTGTGAAAAAACAGTCTTTCCATTGAGAATATTGACAATTTTTTTAGAATATTAGTTAAATTTAAACAATTTGAATATTGCGTGACTATTTCATGCCAATATTACCAATCATCGTAAAGACTATCTAAAATTTAATCCACATAAGTCAGTATGCAAACAATATAAGCTCAATAATCTTTTGCTGCTTGGAAAATTTCTGTTATAATTTACTACTAGCTATGCCTGACAACCCGAAGTGTTTCATTTAGATTGCACGATATGTTTTTATTCTTTGGAAGAAAAAGAAATTAGACGTTTAGATTTATAATATTAACTTTATTAAATAATAAGGTGGAAGTAAGAAATCATTTTTACGCAGTATGTGTAAAGTTTTCACAAAGAAAATGCACATTTTCAATGACATATTTTGTCAAAAAAATTTCCCTCTTTCAAGATTTGGCTTCTAATTTCTACGCAGGTAGAATGAAAGTAAACTCCCTTTTTGATAAATTTATATTTCAGTTTTAAAAATTAAAGGAAACTTCTTTTTAAAAATTTCCTTTTTACTCGTTAAACTATTCGACTTTTAGAGCCCTTTTGGAAAGTTTTAATCGCCATCTTTCAGAAATAATTAATTGAAAATCTGTTTTTCTGTAAATTCAGTTCTGATTAGCAAAGGGTAACAATTGTTCAGTTAAAAACAAAGAGATTAAATTTGTTTAACCCAGGGGCGCCATTTGGGGGAGGCTGTGGCTGGGAGGGGGGGCAATAGCCCCCTCAAGGAATTTGATATTTCAAAATGTATCAGTCATCACGTGTTACTCATTTTTTTTCTGAAATTGCACAAAAGCCAAAATAATATCAAATTTTACGAAAATAAAAAGTTATCATTTTAAGAGCAGTTTAAGCACAGAATTTGACAATTATCAATAATATTTTCTAAAACTTTGTTTCTGGAAGATTCTGAAAGTGAGGTGAACTTATTATTAATGAGTACTTTGGCTAATTTTTAAAAGATAAGTGACAATCAAACTGTATCAATAATGCTTCGCTTCTATAATGCAATTTATAGTGCTCCTCAGATATACTCAACAAAATCCAAAGAAATGTTTGCCCCCCTCAAGAAATTTCGGAAATGGCGTCCCTGGTTTAACAGTTGAATTAGAGGTCTGCACGGGCCGAAATTTCCAGTCCCGTTCCCGGCTCGGTCACTTTTTACCGTTTTTTTCTTAAAACCGATTTTTCTTAACATACAATTAAGATTTTTTTCTATAATACTACATACATATTTATGGAAAAATTTAACATTATAGATTTTTATGTGTTTGCAAGTCATAGAATGTAGAATAGCATCAGTACCGGACCACAATGTAGGCCCAGAATGTACGAAGAATAGGTAAGTCTGATCCTGGCACGGACCGAGCCAGCTGAAATAATTAAGCCCTGGTTCAGACACGATCCAACTGCTGTGCTCTACGCTGGGCATGTTATATTTCTGTAATGGTGTCAAACTAGCATCCGTTCGTGCAGCATATTTATACTTATCGTTGTCTCAGTCACGTCCATTGAAAATAGTTCATATTTTATTGGCTTAGTTTGATCCCTTTTAACTTTATTTAGGGCCGAATTTTTATATCGGCTCGGTCCGTTGGATATTTTTCTTCATTTTGCTGAGTACGGGCCTCGGGCCAAGCCCGGGCCCGTGCAAGCCTCATGGTTGATGTAGAACTCAAAAATTCTACAATAAAATGATTTTTAAATAATATCATAAGACGAAATGCTATTTTTCACCTTGATTCAACATAAAATAAATAATGTGAACATTAAAAAGGTCCACAATCTTGCTTAAAAGGCGACTAATATAATGAAAAAGATGTTACAAGTTTAAAAATGCTAATTTACAATTTACTGCATTTTTACTATTAACAAGTTTAAATAAAATGCATATTTTAAACTTGTAATATCTTTTTCATTAAATTAGTCGCCTTTTAAGTAAGGTTGTGAACCTTTTTAATGTTCACATTATATATTTTATGATTTTTAAATGTCAATTTTTCGCAAGATGATTTCAACTGACTATTGAAATATTGATGCATGAAGCTTGACTATGTGAAAATATATCTTTATTTTTTTCGAATTTTCTTGAAAATTCAAATTAAGCAAGAAAGTTTGTTTAACCACCTATTCAAATCGGATTTTTTTTTCAAAGTTACTCAGAAATGATAAATATAAAAGTAAAAATAGATATCTTACAAAAACACTTTTTTTATATACATTCAATGTTTATCGTAAAATTCAAGTCTAATTTTATGACTGCGTTTCATGATTTTTCCCCAGATATTTCCGCTAAAATAGGTGGATATGATGTGGATACAAAACTCAAAATTCAACGCTTTGATTTACACTTTTTAGAAAACTTAAGCTCGTGAATTTGTTTTTTAAAATTATGACTTTCGCTCTGTTTCTTAATATGGCTAACAGTACAGAAAATCAAACATTATTTAACCTTTTATCTACTGACGGTACTTATAAGTACCACTCACTTTAAACTTTTATCCCATAGAGAATATTATTAATATTCTAATGGTACTTTTCAAAAATATTCTTTTAACTCCACTTTATCAGGATACATGGCAGCAATAGTTCGAGGTTCGTTATTTTAGCGAGGACGGAGGGTATCTTTGAAACAGTCGAAGTGTTTTGTGCTGACATTTTGTACAGATTGTCACTCTTGTCTTTTTATTTGTGCAAACATAATAAAGGACATAGGGCGATTCTCAAAAGGTGGGCACTGGACACACGTCATAACTTTAAGCCTTTCAAACATAACTTTAATTATCATTGACTTTATATATATATATATATATTTTTTTTTTTTTACACTGAGTTTTTAATTCTATTCAGAGACAGAAAATGACATAATTTATTGTAAAAGCTTTGCATAAATATCTTAAAATTTTATTATTTTATTGTAAAGAGGCCAATTTCGGACATTCATAACGTTAACTGCTCGAATGTACCACCAAGAAAAAGAGTTTTAACTTTTTTCCAGGTGGTTCTAATCAGGGGTGCAGAAAATGTTTCTACTCCCAACATTTCCCTCAATCCATATGAAAATTTCCCCAAAATTTTACGGTATGTTATAGGTAAATGCTGTATTACCATAGGTATAGAAAATTTATTTTTAAATATTTCACAAGTTATGTGCGAGTATATATGGCAGAGGCGATTCTGGGTGAAAAATAATTTCTGAAATTCACAGCAAATTTTCAGAAAGATTACAGTAGAATGGGGGAAAGGGGAGAGGGGAATCCATTCCAGCACTATGTTTTTTTTCGCGACCCTTTGACAGAACTCGCGATCTTTTGATGAAATTTGCGTTTTTTAGCGATCTTATGACAAAATTTGTTATTATTTTGCGATATTTTGTCGAGTTTTGCTGTTATTTCGCCTTCCTTTTGACGAAATTCTCGGTTATTTTGCCCTTTTTGACGAAATGCGTGGTTGTTTGGTGATCTTTTGATGAAATTTGTGATTGTTTCGCGATCTTTTGAAGAAAATTTGCTTACATTTCGGGATCTTGTGGCGAAATTTGCGTTCATTTTGCGATCTTGTGACAAAATTTGCGTTCATTTTGCGATCTTGTGACGAAATTTGCGTTCATTTCGCGATCTTGTGACGAAATATTTGCGTTCATTTCGAGATCTTGTGACGAAATTTGCGTTCATTTCGAGATCATGTGACGAAATTTGCGTCCATTTCGTGATCTTGTGACGAAATTTGCGGGGTTTTTCGCGTTCCTTTGACGAAATTTGCGGTTATTTCGTCATGTTTTGACGAAAATCGCGGTTGTTTTGCGATCTTTTGACGGAACTTGCGGTTGTTTCGCGATCTTTTGACGACATTCGCGGTTTTTTCACGATCTTTTGACGACTTTTGCGGTTGTTTCGCGATCTATTGACGACTTTTGCGGTTATTTCGCGATCTTTTGACGAAACTTGCGTTTGTTTCGCAATCTTTTGACGAAACTTGCGTTTGTTTCGCAATCTCTTGACGAAACTTGCGGTTTTTATGCGATCTTTTGACAAAATCTGCGGTTCTTTTACGATTTTTTGACGAAATCTGCGATTATTTTTCGATCTCGTGACGAAATTCGTGTTTTTCCGTAATTTTTTTTTACAAAATTCGCGTTATTTTTGTCAGAATTTTCGGATTGATGACGGATTTTTTTTTTTCCTTCAGAACCGAATGCCTTACATTTTCGGAAAATTCGGAACAGAATCGCCCCTGATATACGCTACATATTATTCTGAGATTGATTTTGTGAAGGTCGCCATACGGATCTTTTTATTTGTAGTGAAATTTTTCTATCCCAGAGATTTATGGAATTCGTTGTTAAAATCGAAATCATTTGTTTATGTTTCTGCAAAATTTCCCCAGGTGGTTAAAATTTCCCCCGATCCTAGATCTCCGGATCGGATATATTAATTTTTCTATCCCAGAGATTTATGGAATTCGTTGTTAAAATCGAAATCATTTGTTTATGTTTCTGCAAAATTTCCCCCGATCCTGGATCGCCGGATCGGATATATATTCTGCACCCCTGGTTCTAATGGTAAACAACGAATGCATAAAGGAAACGGATGATTTTTTGATAATTTCGTTAAGAGATGGCAGGCTGATTTATTGCTTTTTTGAAGATAGAAGGACTTTTCTATAAAGAATTTTTTTGTATTTTGTTATGTGCGAAAGTAACGTACGCGACAAAGCATTTGATTTTATTATTATTATTACTGGATAACAAAAAGTTAATTATACATATATATATGTATACACATATAATTATAGGACGCATTTACTACATTCTTAGTCTTAAGAATTTTTTAAATACTAAGCGCAACGTCCAAAATCTGTAACGTACGTGCGAAAAAATGTCCAAAATTTGTAACGTACACAACTGCTAATTAAATGCTTTAATAATTAATTTTCCAGAATAGTTGCTACCTTTTAATGTTTGTGTATAATTTTGTAGACATACTATTAAAAATATTAATATATTATATTTATAGACAAAATACTATACTATTAAAGAAAAATTGGCCTTAAATTTGAAATTTTTAAAAATTACATATTGTTAACGTTTAATGATCCCACCTTTTGAGAATCCCCCATAAGACAAGTTTTATGGTGCTCATTATGATCTTAGAATACAATTTGACTAGCTATTTTAAGTGAGTGGTGTATGTATTTGATTTAATAGTTGAATTACTCGGCGGTACATATTAGTACCGTCAGTACAATGGGAGTTGGAGAAAAACTTCTTATTTACTTTTCGTCTGTGTAGTTATCCATCTTTTTATCTGCATGTTAATGTAATTACTAAATTGTAGTGTAGTAATGTGTTTCCTGGTATTTCTTTTCTGTTTCATTATTATTTTTTTTGGGAAATCGAAAAAGTTGTGGCACCGGCTCTTTTAACTATGCTAGAAATGGCATATGTAAATTCATATATTGCATATGTAGAGATGAGAGAGAACATGTTGTTCCTGGAATATAGTCGTCGCACAACTAAAGGACTCGGCCCATCGTGACTAAGTGGTAAAGGCACCACACCACTAATCGCTTGAGAGCATAGGTGGGATATGGGTTTAACTGTCGCTACTAACGTTCCGGATGTAAATCTCTAGTGTTGTAAATTTTCTTGTTCCATCTCGTCTTTATATATTGACTATGTCTTATAAGTGGGCTGCTGATGTCAAGCAAAAAAGTCAGATATAGTCTTCAATAAATAAATAAATAAATAAATAAACTAAAGGGCTGCTAACAAGATCGAAACCTTAAAAAAACTTTTTTTAATACCATCAAATTTTAATTTTTACTTGTTTTTCGTGTGTAAAATAAAATTATGTCAATTTAATATTTTATTATTGTTAACTTATGAGTGTCTTCTGGTTATTTAGGATTATTAAGTGTTTAAACTTTATTTGAAATATCATGTGCGTTTTTCTATTACGAGGATATTTTAGGCATAGTGTACTGGTGGTATTTTAAAGTACCACTTTAATGAATCATCTCTAACGAATTAAATTTCTCAGGGGTGAGTATTTTTTTTATGAATACCCTTTCATTTTCATTGTAGTAACCGAAAAAAAAATTACATGAAAAAATTGCAGTAGATAAAGGGTTAGACAATCTTTTTAGGATTTTTAGATTGATTTCTCAACGTATAATCACAATTTAATATGAAACTATTAATTGATAAAAGCATAACATTAATTTTAACACAATTATTCTAATTGGAAAATAAGTCATATTAGATGTAAATTTCCAACTGGGCGAAAAATGTCCGGACCAGGATTCGAACCAGGGATCCCCCCCTGGCTGAAGCCGCTAGTGCTCTGCCATCTGAGCTATCCCGGACGAATCTGGTGGGACTTTTTCACCCAGCTAACCTTAATGATTATAGCATCTGGTCTGAAACCTGGTTCGGCTCAACAGAATAAATCTCAGGTAATGGAACTCCAGAAATCGCTGGATGCGAAATTACCCAACATTAATTTTAACACAATTATTCTAATTGGTAAATAAATCATATTAGATGTAAATTTCCAACTGGGCGAAAAATGTCCGGACCAGGATTCGAACCAGGGATCCCCCCCCCTGGCTGAAGCCGCTAGTGCTCTGCCATCTGAGCTATCCCGGACGAATCTGGTGGGACTTTTTCACCCAGCTAACCTTAATGATTATAGCATCTGGTCTGAAACCTGGTTCAGCTCAACAGAATAAATCTCAGGTAATGAACTCCAGAAATCGCTGGATGCGAAATTACACAACATTAATTTTAACACAATTATTCTAATTGGTAAATAAATCATATTAGATGTAAATTTCCAACTGGGCGAAAAATGTCCGGACCAGGATTCGAACCAGGGATCTCCTGGCTGAAGCCGCCAGTGCTCTGCCATCAGAGCTATCCCGGACGAATCTGGTGGAACTTTTTCACCCAGCTAACCTTAATGATTATAGCATCTGGTCTGAAACCTGGTTCAGCTCAACAGAATAAATCTCAGGTAATGGAACTCCAGAAATCGCTGGATACGAAATTACGCAACATTAAATTTAACACAATTATTCTAATTGGTAAATAAATCATATTAGATGTAAATTTCCAACTGGGCGAAAAATGTCCGGACCAGGATTCGAACCAGGGATCCCTCCCTGGCTGAAACCGCTAGTGCTCTGCCATCTGAGCTATCCCGGACGAATCTGGTGGGACTTTTTCACCCAGCTAACCTTAATGATTATAGCATCTGGTCTGAAACCTGGTTCAGCTCAACAGAATAAATCTCAGGTAATGGAACTCCAGAAATCGCTGGATAAGAAATTACGCAACATTAATTTTAACACAATTATTCTAATTGGTAAATAAATCATATTAGATGTAAATTTCCAACTGGGCGAAAAATGTCCGGACCAGGATTCGAACCAGGGATCTCCTGGCTGAAGCCGCCAGTGCTCTGCCATCAGAGCTATCCCGGACGAATCTGGTGGAACTTTTTCACCCAGCTAACCTTAATGATTATAGCATCTGGTCTGAAACCTGGTTCAGCTCAGTAGAATAAATCTCAGGTAATGGAACTCCAGAAATCGCTGGATGCGAAATTACACAACATTAATTTTAACACAGCTATTCTAATTGGCAAATAAATCATATTAGATGTAAATTTCCAACTGGGCGAAAAATGTTCGGACCAGGATTCGAACCTGGTTCGGACATTTTTCTCCCAGTTGAAAATTTACATCTAATATGATAAAAGCATATTTTTTAAATTAGAGCAAGCTAATTTCTATTTCTATTTTATTTTCTCTTTTTTACTGTTTAAAATTGAATCGTTGCAGCCATTTCACCTATTTTGTACAGCGTGTATTGCCGCATAATTAAATCCGTTGTTGTTGTAACTCATATACAATTGTAACAATAAAAAATATTTGACGATTTATCACCTCTACGCGTGTGAAAAAAAAATACCTTAAAATTAATGTATTAATTTATAATTTAGTTCTACAAATATTAAAATGTTGTGTTGTCATCGGAAACGCACCTGTGAATGTACTGTTTTAATACTAGGATATTATAAATGGATTATAGTATTCCATCATTATACAGGGTGTCCACTCTCAACGGTGTCCAATGGCTAATTCTTAAACCGTTAGTCATAGACATGTAGTTCCAATTATTAAAATGTTTTACATGAGGTAAAAAAATATTTAAAAAGTGATTTGGGCCAATAAAAACATTTCTTAAAAAATTACGAAATTAAAATTTTTATACGGTCCCCCGGTCCTATGAGTTATACTTAGTAAAATTTTCCTTTTACACTGACAAGTAATACAAAAAAAAGTCCCGTTATTCTACGATTAAAATTGACCGAGTAATTTCTGTTTAAAGTTGGAGCATATTTTTTGCTGCAAATTGGGGGTCATTCACAAATTCAATCTAAATATAATTTCGTCAGATATATTAAAAAAATAGTTGAGAGTAAAATTAACATTCAATATAAATTTGAAATCTTTAATCATTCTGACATATTAATGCAAAATATACAACTTGTAATAAACATTTAAGAAGAAAGAAAAAACAAAATGTTTGTTAAATAAAATGATGCTAAATTAACAGCCTCAATTCTTTACAAAATGGTACGTGTTTTCAAATATTATTATATTACACTAGCCTGCAAAAGTTGGGTTATGTCATGTTTTTTAGCTTTTTATAATTGATTCTTATGTATTCTGTACCGCTGAATCCGAAATTGACCTTCACTTTTTAACATCACGTAAATTTTAAAGTTAAAAAAGAAAAATTGGGAAAATTTGATACTATAAAATAGATGTGATTGTTCTGTTTTTAACTTTTAATGACTGATTTTCATGTATTTTTTACCGCTGAATCTGAAAATGGTCTTCATTTTTAACCATCACATCAGGATTTTTCGCAAATTGCAAATTTCAAAGCTAAAATTGAACATCCTCCCCCATCTCATCGGACCACTCAGCTGTTTAGCTGTAAGAATCTCAGGATAAGCAAAAATATTGAATACATTATTGAATAAAATAAAATAAAATAAAATAATAGAAGTTTTACGTATGTTTTATAGTATGAGATTTTCGCTATATTTAAACTTACACATTTACGATTTGCAAAAAAATTCTAACGTGATGGTTAAAAATTAATGTCATTTTCAGATTCAGCTCTAAAAAGTACGTAAAAATCCATTATTGAAAGTTAAAAAGCTATCTCCTCTACTTTATAGTATCCGATTTTTGTTGTTCTTTAACTTTGACAATTTATGATTTGATTATTTGCGAAATATCCAGACATGATGGTTCAAAATTAAGATATTTTTGGGATTCAGTGCTAGAAAATACATAAAAATTAAAAAACCCAACAATCGCAGTCTTGTATTATCTACTCTAAAACTTTTCTTAAACTCCTTGGCAGTAATCTATCCGAAATTTTTTGTGTTATCCTGTAAAATAAGTATAAATGGTAACCACCGAAAATCATAATAATATTAGATTGTTATCGGATTTGCGTCAGTATGTAAAATGTAATCTCGATCGAATATTTGAAAGTGAGTTAAAGTTCGAGTACAAATTTTGAACTGGTAAAACATACATACGATCGTTGAAGTTAAATAAAAACTTGTAAAAATAACATAATTTTTGTTAAAAGAAATCATAAAAGAAACAGACCCAAATACTGACAAAATAAAACATATGTTATTTTAGCCAATCTGAAACTTAATAAATGTTAACTTAATCGTAATACTTGTACAATTTTTTTAAAGCGCAGATACACATGAAATAAGATATTTGAATACTTTAAGCACTTGGTATGTGACCCCTCAAAGTCAAGTCGAACTCATTTATTTTCAGAGCAGAAAAGTGGCATAAGTCGTGCATTTTTAAAGTTCCATAACTCGCTCAATTTTAGGGTTATATGAATGGGGCTTTTATTGTCTTACTTGTCAGTGTAATAGGAAATTTTTACTAAATATAACTTACTAGCAAACCCCGCGCTTTGCTCGCGTAATAGTTGAAATATGCCAAGTGATATTTATATGTCTAATTTTTATTAAAAGGTACTAACTAAATTTTTATTTTATTAAAAGGTAATATTTTATTTTATTAAAAGGTTTTTTTATTAAAAGGTTTTTTTATTAAAAGGTACTTATTACTTTTAGGAATAATTCAAAAATTACTATTTAAAACACAGTTTGATTAAACATCATTATTACACTGCATTAGGCAGAAATGAGACTTAAATTAATAAAACGAAATAAAACTAAATAAATGATAATTTAGAAAATATTTTGAAACTTTTATGCTCAATTAATAAGCTCATTTCAGTATTCATTTTAAGTTTTGAATTTTTTAGAAACCATCTTCTTACATCTTAAAATTAACTATCATGTCAAATTCCAAGTCCTACCACCTCTCTCAACAAAAAAGGCTATGTTGAAATAGGAACTGTCACCATTAATTTCCCAACATTAATTTTGAAATCGGTTTGTTATTTTCTAATACTTCACAGAAACGTAATTTAGAAAGCTTTTAAAGGCCTGTTTCAGAACGTTTGTTGTTCCTGTAAACCCCAGGTGGTAGAATCATCGGCAAAAAATATAGCCTGTGTAGGATCAGAGACTGTTACCATTGATTCGCAACTATTAGGCGCGCCACACACCAGGGAGCCATGCGGCAGAAAAGCGTGAGGCATGCGACAATTTCACCCTCTTAACAAAGAAAAAACCGGTTTGAACAGCAGAATTTGCCTCATGTCTCACGATTATTGTCGCATGTCTCTCTGGTGTGTGGCGCGCCTTACTTTTATAATCGGTTTATATTCCCTGAAATTGCATAGAAATCGTAATTTAGGACTTTTATAGAATGCTTTTCGCACCTCCCCTTTGCTTCACCCCTTTTTAACCCGAATTTATTTTTGACAGTCCTTCGAGGGCATTTATATTTTATAAGTAACTACCATGTCATATTTAAAGTTTCTAGCCTTTTCAGTATCACAGCAATCGCAATTTAGAACGTTTTCAGCTCCTGCAACCCTCGGGTGGTAGTGGCACAGACATAAAATATAGCTTATGTTTGAGCAGGTTCTATCACCAACAATTTGTCAGCATTATTTTTTTAATCGTTTTGGTATTTGATAAGATTGCATAAAAATTGTAATTTATAACGCTTTTCGCTCACTTCATCTTTTTAAATTTGGAATTTTCTTTCGACTTTTCTTAGAAATCAGTTGCATCTTGTAAGTAAATACCATGCCATACTTCAAAGTGTTAGACCCCTCAATTGTGCGAAAAACGCAAATTAGAACATGTTTTGCTTTTGCAACCCTTAGATGGTAGTGACAGCAACATAAAATATAACCTATATTATAGCAGGGACTGTCACCATTGATTTGCAACCATTACTTTTGAAATAGCTTTGTAGTCCAGGCAATAGAGACCATACAGGGGCTCTACCTAGCAAAATTCATGGTAGTTCTGGAAGAAGGCTTACTTTATATTTTTTGGGTCGCTCAATCCGAATTTTTAACTTCCCACCAAAATTTCCCCGGCAACTCCCCCAAATTTTCCTAAAATACCCCCAAAAAAGGCTTTTATTAAAAAAATCAATTTTTTATTCTTTTAGGGGAAAAGTATCTAGAAATTCAGAAAGTCGACAAAATTTGCAACAAATTAGATATATGACATTATGACTTAGGATGAAGGGGAAGGGGGGGGGGGTCTGCCTCGGAACATGCGTGCGGTGCTGCGTAAACTAAGTTGCGCAATTCCACTTAACCACTCACACCTTTACATTCGCCCTCCCATCTCCCCTCCGAACTTTCTCTATAAGGTTTACTTTAAGTTTTTTGGGTCGCTGAATCCGAATTTTTAACTTATCCAAAAATCCCCTTCCCCCCCCCGAAAACCCCTCAAATAGTTGTTTTTAACTTAAATTTCTTATTGTTTTAGGGGGAAAGCATTACAAAATTGAGAAACTAGACAAAATTTGCAACAAATAGAATATATGACATTAGGATGTAGTATGAACGGGGAGGGGGAGGGCTGCCTCAGAACATGCACTGCGGCGCTACGTGCACTAAGTTATGAAGTCCAGGCAATAGGGGATTTTACCTGGAAAAATTAATACTAGCTCTGGATTTCGACTCACTTTATGCTTTTTGGGTCGCTGAATCCGAACTTGTAACTTCCCACCAAAATTTCACCCGGCAACCGCCCAAAAAATTGGATTTTTTGAAAAAATTTGGTTTTTGAGAAAAGCGCGCGGGGAATGTTCCGAGGCAGCCCCTCTCTCCCCGTTTATCCTACGTCATAATGTCATATATCCTATTTGTTGCAAATTATGTCTAGTTTCTGAATTTCGTAATGCTTTTCCCCTAAAACAATAAGAAATTTAAGTTAATATCAACTATTTGGGGGGGTTTCGGGGGGGAAATTTTGGGGGTAAGTTAAAATTTCGTATTCAGCGACCCAAAAAACCTAAAGTAAACATTATAAGGAAAGTTCGGAAGGGAGATGGGAGGGCGAATGTAAACGTGTGAGTGGTTAATCGGAATTGCGCAACTTAGTCCACGCAGCACCGCGCGCATGTTCCGAGGCAGATCCCCCCTTCCCCTTCATCCTAAGTCATAATGTCATATATCTAATTTGTTCCAAATTTTGTCTACTTTCTGAATTTCTAGATGCTTTTCCCCTAAAACAATTAAAAAATTGATTTTTCTTTAATAAAAACCTTTTTTTTTTGGCGGGGGGGCTTTTACCAAATTTTGAGGGGGTTGCCGGGGGAAATTTTGGTGGGAAGTTACAAATTCGGATTCAGCAACCCAAAAAACATAAAGTAAGTCGATTTCCAGAACTACCATTAATTTTGCTAGGTAAAATTCCCTATTGCCTGGACTATTGGTATTTCCTGAGATTGAGTAGAAATCACAATTTAGAACGCTTTTCGCGAATTTTCACCCCTTCTTAAATTTCTGATTTTTTCAAAACTGTTCTTAAATATCATTTATATCTAATAAATATGTACCTTGCCTAATTTTAAGTTGCTAGCCTCTAGCGATCACAAAAATCGAAATTTAGAACGATTTTTTGCTCCTGCAACGTCTAGGTGATAGTGATACCGACATAAAATTGCGTCTATGTTAGAGCAAAGTCTGTCAGCATCAATTTCCTACCATTACTTTTGAAATCAGTTTGATTCTTCCTGAGATATTACTGACAAATCGGCATTTAGAACGCTTTTCGCGCATTTTGCTCCTGCATCTCCGCTGGGATTAATGGAAACAGATATAAAATATAGCCTATCTTGGATCCAGATCTGTCACCATCATTTTTGCACAATTATATTTGAAATCGGTTTAGTACTTTCTGAGATTGCATAGAAATCGCAATTTAGAACGCTTTTTACAGCGCTTTTTCCGCATTTTGACCCCTTTTAAATTTCGATTTTTTTAGGAAATATCCTTAGAGATCATTGATATCTTATAACCAACTACCATTCCAAATTTCACGATTCTAGGCACTTCCGTAACGCAAAAACCGCAATTTATAACGTTTTTCTCCTGCACCCCCTTTGGGGTAGTGGCACCGACATAAAACATGGCCTTTGTTAGAGCAAGGGTTGTCACCATCATTTTGACGCCCTTATTTTTTAAATCGGTTTGGTATTACCTGAGATTGTATGGAAACCACCATGTAGAATGTTTTTTAGAACGCTTTTCGCGCATTTTCACCCCTTTTAAATTTCGAATTGTTTAAGAACTGTTCTTAGAAATCCTTTATATCTAATAAGTAGCTAATATTTCAAATTTCATATTTCTAGGCCCTTCATTAACGCAAAAATCGCATTTTTAGAACGTTTTTTGCTCCTGTACCCCCTTTCGGGTAGTGGCACCGACGTAAAACATAGCCTATGTTGGAGCAAGGGTTTTCACCGTCATTTTGACACCATTATTTTTTAAATCGGTTTGGTATTTCCTGAGATTGTGTAGAAACCACCATTTAGAACGTTTTTTAGAACGCTTTACGTGCATTTTCACCCCTTTTAAATTCCGAATTGTTTAAGAACTGTTCTTAGAAATCCTTTGTGTCTAATAAGTAGCTAATATTTCAAATTTCATATTTCTAGGCCCTTCAGTAACCCATAAATCGCATTTTTGGAACGTTTTTTGCTCCTGCACCCCCTTTGGGGTAGTGGCACCGACATCAAATATAGCCTGTCTTGGAGCAAGCGTCGTCACCATCATTTTGACACCAATATTTTTTAAATCGGTTTGGTATTTCCTGATATTATGTAGAACCTACCATTTAGAACGTTTTTTAGAACGCTTTTTGTGCCTTTTCACCCCTTTTAAATTTCGAATTGTTTAAGAACTGTTCTTAGACATCATTTATAACTTATAAGTAATTAATATTCCAAATTTCATATTTCTAGGCCCTTCAGTAACACAAAAATCGCACTTTTTAGAACGTTTTTTGCTCCTGAACCTCCTTGGGGGTAGTGGCACCGACATGAAAATATAGCGTATGATCTAAGTTGGACTAACACCATCATTTTGATACCATTACTTTTGAAATCGGTTCGGTAGCTCCAGAGATTACCTCTAACAAACAAACAAACTTTACTTCTTTATAATATTAGTATAGATAGGTCCGAGGGACCGTATAAAAATTTTAATTTTGTAATTTTTTAAGAAATGTTTTTATTGACTCAAATCGCTTTTAAAATATTTCTTTACCTGATTTAAAACATTTTTGTGATTGGAACTATATGTCTATGACTAACTGTTTAGGAATTAGCCATTAGACACCATTGAGAGCGGACACACTGTATATAAAAACCAAGTTGAGTGTAAAATGTAATAATCCTTATTAGCCCCGGTACGGTATGCTATTTCTTTCTCCCAGCTTATTTTGTGTCCAAAAAATAACGTTAGCTTACAGACGCTAGCAATAAACAAAGTAGATGTATCATTGTACAATTAAATGCTCTATAGCATTTTTTAAAATTTCTAAACATCTCACATTTTCAGTTTTTATACCATCGTATTGGGGAAAAAAAAGTACTTTTTAATGCAATTTGTTTGAAAACTGCATCTCTATTTGTTTTTTGAAATATTAATTTTTTTGTAGTTTTTAGCGACATTTGTTTCATTTTGGCAACTCAAGTACATGATTTCTGTAGAAAGTAAAGAAAAAAATTCCTGAAAAATAGCAATTATATCTTTTTGTTGCCATTTTCTCATAAAATGGAGAAAAAAATTAATTAAAAAAAATTAATTAAAATACGTGCTACTTTGTGAAAAATATAAATGAAGGATTTATGATAAAACAGGGAGCTCTTATAAACTATATTTAATTTTAAGTTTCTATATTAATGCAAATGACGTCATTTTACATAAAATAAAAGCGTGTGCTTTAAGTCTTAAAACTGAAATATGTTTTGCAGTAGAGTCCCGATTATCCGAGTCACGCTTAACCGAGTTATTTTCTTCTGATGGACTGGTGGCTTCTATTATTATGAAACAGCCGTTATAAATGAAGCGTTAGGTGAAGATGAAAGAGCTGCCGTAAAAAGTTAGAACTCTGATTTTCTGGTCAGAATGGAAAAAAAATGGCCATAATTTTTTTAACGCTTCATTTATAATGGCTGTTTCACAATAATAGAAGCCACCAGTCCACCAGAAGAAAATGAAGTAATGGAAATGCCGGGGCGACACTAAATTCTGAAAAAGCAGAATTCCTGTTCTCTAGTTTATTATTTCCGTTTTTCTTCATTTTATCCACAACGTGGAATAGTTTAATTGCCACCATGCAGAAATGTCATTAAAAATTCCAAACAAAATAATAATAATTCAGCAGCTAAATTAAATTTCGAAATTTTAAGAGTTGATTTTCAATCTGCAATTCCTCCTATTTTGGGGGAACAGGCGCGATATATATTCACACAATCAAATTTTAATATAATAGATAAAATTTTCATAACAAAACAAGAAAGAAAAATCATGCGTCAAGCATAGATTATGAAAAACTTTCCACAAATTCTGAATAATGTAACAAAACTTCTCCGTTTAATATGTTGAAATAGGATGTGTAACTGAACCATTTGGAAACGCATAACACATTTGAAAAGCCAATTTCAGCAATTCCCATCTACAGTCGGAAAATCATCCAAATTCTTTGAGCAGCCCTGTATACGATATATAGATTTGTATCTATAAATTACATGCATGCAAGCATTTAGTTCAGTTAGGAAATACATACCACGGCTGAAAACTCCCCTTCAACAATTTTCGCTAATAAGGAGAATGGTACGTGAATTCTTTTGTACAGCCCTGTATACGAGGTATAGAATTTATCGAAAATGAGTAAAATGCAAAAATTAGATAAATTCAAAAGCGCATACTGAAATTGAAATGCACTTCCAGAAATTATTGCTCAAAGACAGTAACTGATTTCTTTTCTGTGTCCCCGTTAATTATAGATAAATGCTATGAATGTCCTATTCTAGAGTAAACATCTTGCAGTGAAATTTAGTGATTTATTACTTAATACTTTTGTATTATTTTAAATACTTAATTACTAATATACTTAATATTATTTTAATACTTTTGAAATAGAGTAATGTCATTAAAATACACTGCAAACGATTTTTCCCCGTTGACCATAATGTAACGGAATTCTTTGAGTGCCCCTGTAAATAAACTAATAATGCTACACGTTTCATATTCAATACTGAATATACCATGATAAACATCATTAACATATATCAATTGCAGGAAAATCCGACTATATTTACTCGAGTTGGAGCACGTACAGGCAGACGGACAGACAAACCGAATTCACAAACATGTTGGAAAGTGTTAAAAAAAAGGCGCTTATTAGCGACTAATTTAGTAAAATACTACATGGGAAATATAAATATGTTTTTGTAAGTCCATGTTGGAAATATAAATATGTTTTTGTAAGTCCATGTGGGGACCTTCCAAAATTTTTCCTTAAACACGAAAAATTTCATTCTTATCTGCACTTCATTCATTCACATAAATTCGATATTCCAAGAAAACTAAGATGGAAAACTCTCTCACAAACTCGTTTATAGAAAAGAAAAGAAAACTAACAGAAAAAGCAGAGGGTTCAGCTTTGTGAGATTTCTCTCTTCGTAAAGTACTTGATATGCAGTTTATATAGACAGTTTTCGATTACTTTTATTTTGCTTTGTTATTTTCTTTTCCAACTTTGTGTTGACTTAGATATATTTTTTTCCCCAAAAGATTGGATCATAACCCAAAAGAGACAATAAAAATGGAATTTCCTTAAAAAACAACTTCCTTCTTTTTGAAGTTATATATACCATGTAATATATACCATACTAAGTAAGAAATCTCACGAATCAACGATTTTGTGAAGGGCTATTTCAGACAAGAAGAAAAAGGTTATAAATGAAAATGAAAATAGTTTAAAAACAAGTTGGAAATTGCACGTCAAATGCGGCAAATGAGATGCGTTCGTACTATATAAATATATTTTGCACTGCAAATTGTAGTGAATGTATATTTTAGTGCACTTCATAAGTGCATATCAATTTCATTCTGTTCGAAAGGCTGTAACATCATTAAGATGCACTTGAAATATTTTTTTTTCCATTGACGTAATGTAACGGAAAACTTTTGACTGTTTATTGTATATTGCGCTATTAAACTATACATCTTATTTTCATGTCATTTGCAATGACTTGGCAAAATTATGTAACAATTATATATTTTAAATTTCAAACGATTCGGTTCGGTAGTTTTTGCGATGTTATATGCGGACAGACAGACAGACGGACTGAACGACGACTGTAAATGCTACGTATTTATATAATTACAAACGCACCTAAAAACACTTATTTATAAGCACGCAATATTTATCTTTAAAATTATGCCTAATTTCATGACTGCAATTATTGTAGTTCCAAAAACAATTCCGTACAATATATTAATTTGGTGTGGACTTCGATTATTGAAAACTCACCTTTTCATTTACTCTTGGTAGAAAGCGTGAACTAGAATTTGTTCGAAAAATTATATTTCTTGCTCTGTTTCTTTTTTAAGTTATGGCAACAGGAAAGAAAAAAACAGCATTATTTAAACTGAATTTTCAGGATGCCTTAATTGTTTCTAAGCGTTTATAATCGTTATTTAAATAACATCTTACATTATAATACGAGCAAATCTTGTCTGTGTGTGTGTGAATTTTATCTGAAGAACGGCTCTAACGATTTTGACTAAATTTTGTATCCTACCGTTTTGTGGTACGAGAAGATCATTGGGCTAGTCATATGTTCGAGAAAATTCGATTAATGCGTCATTGTGGTGTCACTACGGGCCAAAGCATTTCAATTGAGAATGAAGGTTGAAACAGTTATTAAGTTGCTGAACAGCTGGTAGTAAACGAAGTCGCAAAGTTGGCTACATTTCCCCAAATTTGGCGATATTTGGCGAAATATTGTGAAATTGGTGAAATTTGTGAGGGAAAATCGACTTTCAAGATTACCAATGCCAAAACACATGCGTGTGGAGACATTTTGGCGATATTTGGCGAAAATAAATAGTTTTCAGAATTTGAAGGAATTTTCTAAAAATTCCTAATAGGAGCCGATATACATGATTCAACTAGTTTCTAATATAGGGTTCCAATACAAAGCTAATTTTAACCGACCATAGCTCGATCTTCCCTGCTGGTTAAACTATTAAATGAGAAAAGAGTATTTTTTACAAAAATATTACACTCATTAATTTTTATTTGTACTCCTATTTCCCACTTTTAGTACTTAAAATAATTCTTTGTTACAGTTTCATAGCAGGTGGCCCAATTATGTCGAGAATGTTTGGTGTATACTTAACTCCTTTGTTTTTAGGTACGTTCGTAATTATATAAATACGTAGCATCTAAAGTCGTCGTTCGGTCCGTTTGTCTGTCTGTCCGTCCGTCCGCATATAACAGAGCAAAAACTACCCAACCGAATGATCTGAAATTTTAAATATATAATTATTGCAAAATTTTAGTCATTTCAAATTTTATGAGAATTGGATGTATTGTTCAATTACAGGGACAGCTAAAAGTTTTCCGTTACATTACGGCCAATGGGAAAAAAATGTTTCAAGTGCATTTTAATAATGTCACAGCCTTCCGAACAGAATGAAATTGATATGCACTTATGAAGTGCGTTAAAATATACATTCAGTATAATATGCAGTGCAAAAAATATTTATTTTTCATTTACAGAGTCACACAAAAGAATTCCGTTACATTGGCATAGAGAGAAACATTGTTTGAGGCATATTTTAATTATTGAGATGAGCGAAGCGAATCCTCTACTAGGCTGCACAAATTACATTTTGTCGTACACTTTACAAAAAAACTATTCAGTATTTTGACTTGACATTAAATTTTGAAATTAAATTATGACCTGTAGATTTTCACAATATTATTATTTTTTTTTTTTACAGAATAACCTTAAAAAATATATTATTTTAATTAATTTATTTTACATGCTTTTAAATTGCGGGCGCATTTTTTGTAAATAAAAAATGAAACACGTATATTTAAAAAAATAATAATAAATCATGGAGTTAGTCATTATAGCTAGAAACATGATTAATTAGATAGTTTCACGATTTTTTATGGAATTTTTAAAATACATTTTTTATGAAAATTATAGCATATTTTTAATGAATTAAAATTTGTGAAAATTCAGTTATTTACATTCAATAATAAAAGTATTTTTCAGTGTTAAGAACTCAAATACACAATTTATTCTTATTATGTGAAAACATTTACGCAGACGATACTTACGCATTTTAAAAGAATTGTATTATGATTTTTTTTTTTTAAGTAGTAACAAAAGAATTGTAAACAAATAAAATTAATTCTTAAATTCGTTATATCATAAACTAGCTGCTTAACCCGTTCTATGCAGTTCATGAATTCAATTTTAAAACCATAATTAAAAATAACATTTCAATTTAGTCAAATATTTAACTACTTCTATGCCTTTATTTTAATGAAATTAAATTTATCATGTTACTAAGGCAGCAGGCGATAAAAACGATATCTTTGGAATAAGGGAATGAAAAATTTTGTTGATGTTTGTGATAAAATGTGTTTCTTTATTTTTAAAAATTTGCAATAATAAAGCGCAATTAAATAATCTCTAATTATATGCATGTGAGGTAAAAGAATTATCGTTATACCCGCTAAAGCTTCTTATTATTGCAGCGTGGCTCAAGTAATATGTATATCTCTAATTATTTGCATGTAAGGTAAAAGAGTTATCGCAATACCCGCTACAGTTTTTTAATATTGCAGCGTGGCGTACGTAATATGCAATGAGTCTTGCAATAGAAAGAGAATTGTTGTGGTAAGAATTTTATTGTGAATTTTTAACTGTTGGAAGCTGCTATAACGAAAAAGGTTTAAATTTGATAGGAAATTGCTGAAAATTTGCTGTTTTTTTATTAATCAAAATTAAAATATAAATTATTTCGATTCCCGATTGCTTCAGTTGCTTCAGCCGTGTTTTAATACACATGTACATAACATTTCACAATTCTGGCTTCCAAACTGTTGATTTGTTACAGATTCATTACAGACAGAGAAATTTTCATTTTTATATATTAGATAAAAAATTCCGAGGCAATTCTTAGTTATTTGGCTGAATTTACATTTCTAAAATTAAAATGCGGCAAATCATAAAATAACGTTTTTGCTTAATAAAGATGCAAAAATAAAGTAAAAAATATTGTTACTTTCAAATATTTATCTTATTACTAGGGGGCTCTGCCCACTGCAAGCTATGCTCGCCAACCCCCGTTCAGACACCACAGAATCTAAAAGCACGGTAATCTGATCGGTTTTAAAAAGATTAGAGAAGATTGAATTATAATGAAAAAAACTGTAGCGATCTCCCTGTAAACGGGTTTTCATTCATTTCCCTTTGATTGCAAAAATTTAACGCCGAATCAGTTGCTGTTAAGACATCCAATGGTTGTTTTCGTGATTAATTAAAGAAGATCAGTTAAACATTTGAAAAGAAGCTAAAATAAAGTGAATTAAGTAAACAGAGTCTTTGCCTCCCGATATTTTTTAACAGCGTTGAATACGATTGACATAATACAATTTACTACAGTTAACCCCTTTAACCCCTTCTTTAATCCGTTCAAAGGCGGAGGTTAATTTTTGAACTACTTAATTTTAATTCTTAAATACCACATTGGCACCAGAATATAGGAATGAAATTTCCCTTTTATTAAGTAAGTGAACAAAAGCATTTTCGTATTTCGAAATAAATTTGTTTGTAAATTCTGGTGCCAGTCACTGATTTCAACATTTTACGAACAGAAGTACCTTGCCCCTGAAAGGGTTAAACGCATATTAATGTATTTATTATTTTAAAGTTTCCTTCGCTTTTAATATTCACGTTTACATACAATTTTCAAGACATAATTTTCAATATTTTCCTGCTTTTAACACGTACTCATTTAATAGTAATTTTAAAGTTTTTTTTTCTGTTTTTAATAGTCACGTGTAAATAAATTTTTAATCGTAAGGAAATATTATTCTTTGCGCTGTTTTTAGAATTGAAAGCAATCACTATAATAATAGCCTAAATCATGTGACTATCATCAACAGTTCCGGGCGGATCCCTTCGCTTTTTATATTCCAGGCGGCCATTTTGGTACTTTAATGTTAGCCAGCCACAGGTGATAAGTCGCCAAATATTATTCTATCGCCACCATTTCACCTATATTACAATAGTCCAAGTAATATAACTGCCATAAACAATTACGGGCTGATCCCTTCACTTTTCATATGAAAAGTTTCCATTTTGATTAATGAATCAAAATTATTTTTTCGAATAAAACTACATAAAAGTTGCCATTATCGCAAAGAATTCTTGGTACTTTTATGTTAGCTGGGTGCAAATCTCACCAATAGCTTTTTTTTTAACTCGCCAATTACCATTTTTTTTTCTCTCTCTCCGAGTGGTAAATTAAAACGTTACTACTTGGTTATCCCGTCGACCAAAAATCTATCGCCAAACTATAAGATTAAATGCCGATAATGGTTGATCGTAAATGTCACATTCACTTGACTTTAAGGAGGTTACACATGTTTACGCCATCAAGTGATTTTTATTTCGACGTTTTATTTGTATTTTTAATAGTATAATACTAATTTATTTGTTCTTTCGTTATTTAAAATAAATATTATGCCAATTTGTATAATTTGGCGAGCGGTTTAGCGATTTATATAATTTGGTGAAATTGGTCGACGGGATAACTAAGTCGTACCATTAAAACATTGCTTTGAAGTTTAAATTAAATGTCATGATTTGTTGCATTATTTAATACTAGCCTCATTTGGCGACCAATTTGGTCTCCCTTAAATGTATGCTAAGCTTTGTATCAGGTTGCTTTTATTCATATTTTATATATCCATTGATTAGTGCCAATACAGCATACACAATATTGCACGTACTACTGTATTTGGATACAACCCTCATCTTTTTGCTTCCTTTTAGGAATAACGGATTTTTAACTTATTCTATAAACGATTACTATCAGGCTTTTCAAATTATGTTTTTGAGACTGTCACAAAAGTTGCTCTTTACATTTATCTAACACATTATGCAAATTATATTTTGATTACGTTCGAGCATGCGCAGTGAATCATTATTTAGTAAAGCTGTTCATTTTTCATACAATTTTTTTATTTTTTCATTTTGATTACAGGGTATTGTGTACAATGTTGTTGTTCATATTTTCTGAAAGAAAACTTTTTTTTTATATTAAGAACTCTGCAAAATTATAAGCAAAAAACTTGGCAAAATTTGGGACTGTTTTTATAAAAACCTTAATTTCTCTACGAGTATATATGCTATCCTCATAAAAATGAACACTATATATTACAATAAGCCACTTATTAATATTCTCGAGTTTGAACGCTTTTGTTACATTAGTTTTTAAAGGGTTATCCAAAAGATATTCGTTCTTTTTCAATATGTTGACGGTCCTCTATGGGGTTTCGGGAAAAAAATCTTTACCCTAATATATGACTTATGCTATACTGTTTATACACCTGCAGTTTCAGGTTAATTCTTCATGTATTTTTCTAGATATTTGACAAAACGTCTAAAATTGCAAGTGACCGATCACCTTTGGCCATATAGTGTAGTATTTACAAGGACACACAAAAGATTTCGAATACTATACTGTACCCGAAATACTGTATATTAGCGATGATTGCTGGAAATGCATTTTTAGTTGTGACATGAGTTTTTAAGTTTAACTAAATTTTTGCATATTACGTCGTGTGTATAAATGCTGTAGATCATATACAGGCTAACGCATAAGAATTCGTAAGGTTTACAGAGTATGAACGAAAATAGCTTAATCCTCTGAGCTGTTTGGACGTATTTTTCCGTTTCTCAAAAACAACTTTAATCTCTTGTAGACAAAATTATTTTAAACAGAATTGTATGTCAAGATGTGTATCAAATAAAGGCGCATGAAGTGTTTTTTAGAAACAAACAGGGAAAGAAAATTTAAATTAAGATTATTTTTATAAGCATTTTTATGAAAATGCAGGAAAGCCCTCAAAACGAAAGGTGTCTTTTGACACCTCTTGGTAGAAATAGTGTTAAATAAACTATATTGAGCTTTAAACTAAATTATACATAAATCATTTATACATGTATGACATATTTTATAGTGAGAGTACAAAATAGTCTATCATTCGAACTCTTTCTACTACGTTTCTGTTCATTTTAAATCAGATTAGATAAGAAAAAAAAATTATAGAATTTGTTTAATCAAACTAATATTTATTAACAATAAATCACTTTCGATGGATCTTTTACTAATTTACTCTATTGGCTTAAATAAACTATACTGATCTTTAAACAAAATTATACGTAAATCATTTATGCATTCATTGCATATTTTACAATGAGGGTGCAAAATAATTTATCATTCGAACTCCTCCTAGTACGTTTCTGTCTATTTTAGAGTAGATTATATCAGAAAAAATATATATAGAATTCGTTTAATCATGCTAATTTTTCAGAACAATAAATCATTTTTGATTGATCGTTTACTACTTTTACTCTATTTCCTTAAATAAACTATATTGAGCTGTATACAAAATTATACATAAATCAAAGAAAATAATTTGAAACTGGTGTGAATGAATAAGAACAAAAGAACTTCTTAAAACACCATCAAAAACTTTTAAATGCGCTAGGCCTTCCGAAAGATCTGACAAGGAGAGGGCCAACCTTGTTAATCACAGATTTTGATTATTTTAATATATGTTGTAGGGTAAAGAACCCATAGTCTCAGGTTCAACGGATTTTATCCAACGCTCTTTAGTTCTTGAGAAACTGGGGGGTCTAATAATAATACACAACTTAAATATTTACTTTGCAACTAAACTGACAGGTTGATCGTAGCTGAGTTGGTATGGCGTTTGTCGGCTGACCCGTGGGTCCGGGTTCGATACCGGGACGCGCTACATTTGTTTTTCTCAGTTTTTGTTTTATAAATATATTTGTAAGTATAACTTAATAATCTCATTGTCAATATAAATTTATAATATTGTATATCAATTATAATTTTAACCTATTTAATTTTTTACTTTTAACTAAATAGTTGTATAAAACATCATAAAACTCTTAATTTTTTTTAAATAACTTTTAAAATGTATTTCATATATTCTTTATCGATGCAATAATATTGAGCAATTGTGTCAATTCGTGATTTTAAAGAAACATCATTTACGCATTGCTTTAACAAAGGAAGTCAATGCGATGATACTATTATTATGTTTTTAAAGTAACCAGCATAATTATATTAAATATTAGCATCAGAATTAAATTACAACCGATTTTTTTCATATTAAGGATTTTTACTTTCTTCTATCTTTACAAGAAGAAAGTATTGGATTCATGAAAATTTTCGAATTCCGGTTTTCGACGGATTTACACGTTTTAGGGGTCAGAGATTCCAAAAAACATGTTTTTACAAAATGTCTGTCTGTGACTCTGTGAGTCTGTCTGTCTGTCTGTCTGTCTGTCTGTCTGTCTGTCTGTGTGTATGTGACACAAATTTTGTGGGCGCTCTATCTCAAGAACTAATGCACGGAATTTAATAAAAATTGATATTCACTTAGTCCCTAATACAAATTGATGCTGATTAGTTTTTGGTGTAAATCGCTCAACAGGTGGCGCTGCTATGCTGCATTTTTCCCGATTTTCGCAATAGCTCTATTTCAAGAACTAATGCACGGATTTCGATCAAACTTCAGATTTAGTTAGTCCTTGATATGAATTGATGATGATTAGGTTTTGGTGTAAATCGCCCAACAGGTGGCGCTGTTATGATGAATTTTGCAGGATTTACACGATTTCCCCAATAGCTCTATCTTAAGAACTAACGCACGGATTTTCATCAAACTTCAGATTCAGTTAGTCCTTGATAAGACTTGATACTGATTATGTGTTGGTGTAAATCGCCCAACAGGTGGCGCTTCTCTGCTGCCTTTTTCACGATTGCCTCAATAGCTCTATCAATAGAACTAATGGACGAATTTTCATCTAACTTCAGATTTAGTTGTATGTTGACACAAGTTGTTGTTAATTAGGTTTTGGTGTTAATCACCCAATAGGTGGCACTGCTATGCAGGAATTTTCACGATTTTCGTTATTGCTCTATCTCAAAAACTAATGTACGGATTTTCTCCAAACTTCAGATTCAGTCAGACGTTGACATAAATTGTTGCTGATTAGGATTTGGTATAAATCACCCAATAGGTGGCGCTGCTAGGCAGCATTTTTCTGAATTTAGACGACTTCAGCGATAGTCATATCTCAAGAACTAACGCGCGGAATTTCATATCGTTAGAATCCTCATGAGATGCATAGATTGCCATTTAATTTTGGCAGTGTGATAGCGGATTTTGAAGTATTAACATGTATGAGGTAGAAGAAAGTTTTGGGATTGGTACATCCGACTAGTTAAATTTGTAATACGTATGCTTGCACTTTCAATTATTTTGCTTTCCCCTTTATCTACTTTGTGCTTTTATTTTTATTTTTATTTTTAATATTCTTTTATTTTATCATAACTAGATGACACCACAACAGGTTTTGTCACGATTTTGGAATTTTTAGCATTCAATAATAGATCCAATTTCTTTTTAAACCTTTTTACTGGATGAGAAATAATAGTTTAAAAATAAAAAATGATAAATTTAAGTTTGTTAACATTATAATTAATGTATGATATTAAAATTTTTAATTTAAATTATTAAGTCATAATTACAAATATCTCTCTATTCTAAAAAAAAGTAACTACCGCTGTCACCGCCGCCGCCGCCGCCGCCGCCGGTTTTGAATTTTTTGTGACCGGAGGTCTTTCTTCGTTAATATTGAGAAAAATAATGCATACAAAAATATGAAAATCAGTGGTTTTATACAGAAATGTTTGATAAACACGCTGATGCAGACAGTTTTCAAATCGAAGAATTATTTTAAGAGATATTTAATGCTAAAGTTGGACAAAATCGTTCCACTAAAAAAGTTTTATAGCAGCAAAAAATTTACATGGCAGTGTAATCATTTTTAGATCATTTTATGAGTTAGAATTTTCCGGAGTGCAGATTGCATTAATTTTTTTATTTTGACTCATTTTTTCAGGTTTTATTTCTATTTTAAATTCAAATTTTCAGCATTTCTAGATATATTTTTTACAGATTTCAGAAAATTGTACTAATTTAAACTGTTGCCAACTGTATAAAAAGCGCAAGCAATAATGTTTGCTTCAAATTAAAAATTTATTTACACGTGACTTTTATAAACAGGAAAAAAACTTTCAAATTAGAATTAAATAATTATGTATAAAAAGCAGGAACGTATTAAAAATTACGTCATAAAAAGTATACACGTGAATTTTAAAAGAGAAAGGATATTGTAAAATAATAAATTAATTAACATGCGTTAGAAGTCTTAGGAGAAATTACGTCATATTTACGTCACACTATAGTTATTACATAAAATGAACACAAAATAATATTGCAAAAAAGTTTAAATTTAGAAATTGCGCTAGACATTTATTTAATATTTTGAGAGGATATTTTCAACTATTTTTGTTAGGAAAGCGCAAATAATATTTCATTGCTTACAAAAGTACTTTCACGCGATTATTTAAAAGAGAAAGAATAGCTTGGTAAAAATTACGTCAGATTAAAAACGATTAATTTAAAATGTCTCATTTAAAAGAACTTTCTTTTCGCTTTGTTAAAAAATACCAGGAGACAAAGATTCTGTTTACTTAATTCCTTTTATATTAGCTTATTTTGAAATGTTGTTACACGTGTCTACGTCATCAAGTTATTTTTATTTCGGCGTTTTATTTGTATTTTTATTAATGTTGTACGAATTTATTTGTTCTTTCGTTATTTAAAATAAAAATTATGCCAATTTGTATAATTTGGCGAGTGGTTTGGCGATTTATATAATTTGGCGAAATTGGTCGACAGGATAATCAAATAGTACCTCAGCGGATTTGGCGTTAAAATTCCCCAATCAAAGAGAAATGAATAGAAATTCGTTTACAGGGAGATCGCCACTGTTTTTTAAATTATAATTCAGTCTTTCGAAATCTTTTTAAAGCCGATCAAATTAGCGTGCATTTAGAGCCTGCGATGTCTGGACGGGGGTTGGCGAGCGTAGCTCGTAGGGGGCCGAGCCCCCTAGTATTTATAAAACAAAAAATGAGAAAAACAAATGTAGCGCGTTCGGGTACCGAACCCGCAGATCAGCCAGCAGACGCCGTACCAACTGAGCTACGACCAACCTGTCCTTTTTGTTACAAAGTAAGTATTTAAGTTGTGTACTACTACTAGACCCCCCGGTTTCTCAAGAATTAGGGAGCGTTGGATAAAATCCGTTGAACCTGAGACTAAGGGATCTCTATCCTACAACATAGATAAAAATCATCAAAATCTGTGATTAACAAGGTTGGCCCTCTCCTTGTGAGTCTTTCTTCGTCAGGCGCAAAGAAGACGTGCCTATAGGTCTTGCGGCTGCTTTCGTTGTAGAAGCACGTCTTCTTTGCGCCTGACGAAGAAAGACTAAGATCTTTCGAAAGGCCTAGTGCATTTAAAAGTATTTGTCGGTGTTTTAAGAAGTTCTTTTGTTCTTATACATAAATCATTAATACATGTATTCATATTTTATAATGAGAGTACAAAATAGTTTATCATTCGAACTCTTTCTACTACGTTTCTGTTCATTTTAGATCCTACTAGCAGGCTGAGCACGCTGCGCTGGTGCATTTTTCAAATAAACCTTCAATCAAACGAAATGGAGCATTCGACCCGGTATTTTAAATTAATATGGTCCTTCACCTGGAAAGTCCTTCCGCATTTTCTGAATGCACATCGGACGTCATTGCGCTATTACATTATCTGATGCATTAGACGAAATTCTGGCAATTCAAAAGTTTACCAATACATTATGTAGAGTTTGGGAGGGAAATGCGGCCATTACGATCATCAGAAATTAAAATGTTCTCTAATCACCGCGCTACTAAAAAAGAGAGAATTGCAACGATTGCAGAGATTGACCATTTAACTTAAAGAACGTTCGGATTATTCGCTTTCGTTTGTTAGTTCTTTTACTCCGGACTTCTCAGATTGTTACTATGTGTGGATCTGATAACATAAATACAATCTCTCTCTACGTTACATTATATTTGGTAAGATACGTCTTCTTTTGGCAGGTTTTCTACAGTTTCTTATCTTCGAATTCCAGTAAAGTAAATACAGTCAAAACAGTATTTAACTTTTATATTTTAAAAAATGTGAATCATATAAAAGTGGATGTTTAAAGCTGAATTGTGTGAATAAAATTAAAACAATGTCATTGTAACCGCCGTATCTTTTACATACCAGTTTTAATCGTGCAACTATTAACCTAAATTAAAACAATGTCATTGTAACCGCCGTTTCTTTTTATATACCAGTTTTAATCGTGCAACCTAGGAAACTAACCTAGGAAAATAACCTCGATAACTGATTCAAATAGAAAACTAAACCTCTGGTTTTCATTCAATAAAATCTTCCAAATTATCCGTAATCGGATCCACAACCAAGTTTGATGTGAAATCTCTCTATTCTAAAAAAAAGTAACTACCGCTGTCACCGCCGCCGCCGGTTTTGAATTTTTTGCGACCGGAGGTCTTTCTTCGTTAATATTATGAAAAATAATGCATACAAAAATATGAAAATCGGTAGTATTGTACAGAAATGTCTGATAAACACGTTGATGCAGACAGTTTTCAAATCGAAGAATTATTTTAAGAAATATTTAATGCTAAAGTTGGACAAAATCGTTCCACTAAAAAAGTTTTATAGCAGCAAAAACTATTCATGGGAATTTAATCATTTTTAGATCATTTTATACGTTTGAAGTTCCCGGTGTGCAGATTGTATTTCTTTTTTTAATTTGGCTAATTTTTTGAGGTTTTATTTCTATTTTAAATTCAAATTTTCAGCATTTCTAGAGATATTTTTTACAGATTTTAGAAAGTGATATTAATTTAAACTGTTGCCATACTATTGTATAAACAGCGGAAACAATAATGTTTCTCTCTATTCTAAAAAAAAGTAACTACCGCTGTCACCGCCGCCGCCGCCGCCGCCGCCGCCGGTTTTGAATTTTTTGTGACTGGAGGTCTTTCTTCGTTAATATTAAAAAAACTGTTGCATACAAAAATATGAAAATCGGTAGTGTTATAGAAAAATGTTTGATAAACACGCTGATGCAGACAGTTTTCAAATCGAAGAATTATTTTAAGAGATATTTAATGCCAAAGTTAGACAAAATCGTTCCATTAAAAAAGTTTTATAGGAGCAAAAACTGTACATAGGAATTTAATCATTTTTAGATCATTTTATGCGTCAGAATTTCCCGGTGTGCAGATTGCAGTTAGTTTTTTAATTTGAATAATTTTTCGACGTTTTATTTCTATTTTAAATTCAAATTTTCAGCATTTCGAGAGACATTTTTTACAAATTTTAGAAAATTGTATTAATTTAAACTGTTGCCAACTGTATAATCAGCGAAAATAGTAATGTTTGCTTCAAATTAAAAATTTATTTTACACGTGACTATTATAAACAAAAAATATAAAAAGCAGGAACTCATTGAAAATTACGTCATAAAACTATAGTTACACGTGAATTTTAAATGAGAAAGAATATTGTAAAATAATAAATTCAGTAACATGCGTTAGAAGTCCTAAATAGGAGAATTTACGCCATATTACACTTATTACGTAAAATGAACAAAAAATAATATTGCAAAACAGTTTTAATTTAAAAATTGCGCGAGACATTTACTTGACATTTTAAGATGATCGTAATATTTCATTTCTAACAAAAGTATTTTGACGTGAATATTAAAAAGAGAAAGAAAAGTTTGGTGAAAATTACGTCAGAATATAATTGTCAGATTCAAATTATAATTCAATCTTCCGAAATCTTTTTAAAGGCGATCAAATTAGCGTGCTGTTAGAGTCTGCGGTGTCTGAACGGGGGTTGACGAGCGTCGCTCGTAGGGGGCAGAGCCCCCTAGTGCTTCAAAAAAATATATATATATTTATACGTGTAATAAATTAAAAATTTATTTACACGTGACTATTATAAACAGAAAAAAACAATTAGAATTAAATAATTATGTACAAAAAGCAGGAACTTATTAAAAATTACGTCATAAAACTATAATTACACGTGAATTTTAAGAGAGAAAGGAATTTGTAAAATAATAAATTTATTAACATGCGTTAGAAGTCTTAAATAGGAGAAATTACGTTATAGTTACGTCACATTACAGTTATTACATAAAACGAACACAAAATAATATTGCAAGACGGTTTAAATTTAGAAATTGCGTAAACATTATATGATATTTTGAGCGGATACTTTTTCAACTATTTTTCTTAGGAAAGCGCAAATAATATTTCATTTCTAACACAAGTAATTTCACGTGAATATTAAAAAGAGAAAGAATAGTTTGGTCAAAATTACGTCAGATTAAAAACGATTTAATTTAAAATGTCTCATTTAAAAGAACTTTCTTTTCGCTTTGTTAACCCCTTGGGGACGAGCGACACGTATACGTGCCGGAAGTAGACCTAAGAATCCTCGTTTATCCTCACCAGTAAAATTTTACTGTAAAATTTGCCTTATTTAATCCGAGCATTTTCCCGATTGGAATAGCCACAAACTTCTGTTTTTTAAAACCGGTAGCAAAGTAATAAACATTTCGCAAAAGGCTCCCGTCGCGAAGGGGTTAAAAAATACCGGGAGACAAAGATTCTGTTTACTTAATTCCTTTTATATTAGCTTATTTTGAAATGTTGTTACACGTGTCTACGTCATCAAGTTATTTTTATTTCGACGTTTTATTTGTATTTTTATTAATGTTGTACTAATTTATTTGTTCTTTCGATATTTAAAATAAAAATTATGTCAATTTGTATAATTTGGCGAGTGGTTTGGCAATTTATATAATTTGGCGAAATTAGTCGACGGGATAATCAAGTAGTACCGCAGCGGATTTGGCGTTAAAATTTCCCCAATCAAAGAGAAATGAATAGAAATCCGTTTATAGGGAGATCGCCACTGTTTTTTAAATTATAATTCAATCTTTCAAAATCTTTTTAAAGCCGATCACATTAGCGTGCATTTAGAGTCTGCGGTGTCTGGACGGGGGTTGGCGAGCGTAGCTCGTAGGGGGCCGAGCCCCCTAGTGTTAGAAATTTTTGTAACGGTATGGCTGCAAATGAACCAGAGTTAGCTACAAAACAGAGTTACAACGCCAAACTACATTCCATTAAATAATGCCAAATTGCTGTTGATTGAATTTTAGATGTTTCACTACCAAAACTCTTTGCGAATGATAAATAAAATTAGTTGTGAAAAATTTTTAGTAATGATCTTTTTGGCAAATTGAAGATTTTTTTTTTTTTTTTTTTTTTTTTTTTTTTTTTTTTTTTTTTTGCATTTCTTTAATGATTGTAACGAGACAGAGAAATAAACATGCTTGTTATTTTCAAGACGTCATTATTCATCAGTCTGTTTCCTAAATAAAACTAAAAACGTTAATTTGTGACTACGATCAGCTGTTCGAGCTGTGCATCAGCCAAAATTGATTTATAATGATTGAAATTTTATTTAAATCTGAGGTACTTTTTTTTAAACCTAAGCTAAATGAACAGATATTGTTCCATTGGCCACCTTTGGCATTTGAAAGTTTTTTGTACATTCAAAGAGATGCTTTTTTGTGATAATAAAATAATAGCAAGTGAAAAATATATAATAGTAAATATTCTTTTGTCCGTTTGATCCATAATAAAAAAAAAACATAAATTTACTAATCGCTAAGTACAAATTTCACGTAATCTTCTGAAATCGGATTTACCGCCGACGGTTCCTTTCAAATATAAACAAAACTTACAACATTAATATATAGTAAATTCGCCAATTGTAGGATGGTTGATTATGGAATATTCATCCAATATCTTTTAATAACATTTCTAAAAGAAGGGAGGATATGGGGGAAAAATGACGAATTAAATGGAATATCGAAAAGCGATTTCAGAAAGATATTTTTTTTTTTTGCAAAATGTTTTCTTTCGTGATATTAATAATGCATAAATGCTTAATAATATTATGCTTAATAATAACACATAATAATTGCACATGTAACTTGCTTAAAGTCAAGTGAATGTGACGTTTACGATCAACCATTATTGGCATTAAATCTTATAGTTTGGCGATAGATTTTTGGTCAACGGAATAACGAAGTAGTACCGAAATTTTTTAAATGTCTGAAATTAAATTATTTTACAATATGTATGTACGTGTGTGGGAGACTTTTATACTAAAATTAAAATATTTGTCTCCATTTTTAAAATATAATGTTTATTTATATATTGTACATTTGAATTTTTAAAAATACTCTAAAATGCTTTCGTACACTTACAAAATTATCTTTATTTTAAACATCTCTTGAACCTTACGTCTTTTTGGTTTTTACGTCACGCTTACGTCTTTTTGGCTTAAAATCAAATTGTTTGGTGACAAAAGTGAACTAAAAGTCATAAATAAACATATGACGTGTAAATCATTAACGTGTAAATCAAAAGAGTATCATCATTTACAATTACATCTGCTAATTTCGTCTCTAAGTCACATGATGGAGGAGTTAGAAATAAAAAAGAACAAATCAAAAACAAAATCGTTACTCACAAGGAAGGTTTCCTTAAAGAGCATACTCAAATTATTTTGAAAAAAAAAATGCTTATAAAACTACTCATGTATGTAGTAAAACATCAGTCAAATTTGGCGGCGGAATCTCAGTAAAAATCTGAAAAAAGAAAAAAGAAATATATTCGAGTATTTGGCGCAAAAAAGACGAACGTTCCACGCTATTTGGCTAGCCAACACATTTCCTTGCCAAATGCGAGGTATTTAAATGTATTTGGAAATTGCTAGTTAAAGAAGTATTTAAATGCCTAAAACTCAATTAATTTAAACCTAAACGAAGGATTAACGTATTATTTTTTATCTGTAAGCATATATAATATATACAAATTGCGTGTTGCAGTAGTTATTTAATTTTACATGGCTTCACCGGCTGGAAAGTTTTAAGGGTACTATTTGATTATCCTGTCGATTAATTTCGCCAAATTAAATAAATTGCCAAACTACTTGACAAATTATACAAATTGACAAAATTTTTATTTTAAACAACGAAAGAATAAATAAATTTGTAAACATTAATAAAATTACAAATAGAAGTCAAATTAAAAATCACTTAATGACGCAAAAACACACGTACCGTGTTTAATGTCAAGTTAATTTAAAATTTACGATCAGCCATTATTGGCATTTAATCTTATAGTTTAGCGATAGTTTTTTTTTTTTTTTTTTTTTGTTGATGGGATAATTAAGTAATACCGTTTTAAGTTTGTTTTAAAAGTAGCTGGCTAATTAAAAATGCCATCATTAAAATTTTTTATATTAAGTAGTTGTTTCCATGGCAACAATAACCATCAGTTCTTGTTTATGACACTAAATATATCGAAGTCAAATTGCCAATGTTCAGAATCGGACATTAAGTTTGAGTTTAGAACAAATTTAATAAACTTAAATTTTGTTTTAAACCGTATAATTACGATAGTAAAATTTTAATATATACACATATAAAGGTATATGACAAAACTGTAGTAATAAAAATGTATTTATTTAAGTTGGTACTTTTCGGTTAGCTGGGCGCCAGTGTTATATATACGCACATATGTATACATATGTATACATTTATATATATATACACACATATATATATACATATATATGTGTATAAATATATGTGTATATACACATATAAATACATTTTTGTGTGTATATATAACACTGACGCCCGGCTAACCGAAAAGTACCTTTAAGTTAAACTTAATCTAACTATTTTCGTATGAAGAGTAGAAAAAGGTTTTACTTAAAAATTACTTATCATAAAAAAAGTAGCATTCAAAATTTTATTGTGTCGCCAACCAGCATCATTGCCAAAAAAATTAAATTTTCCTTATTTTTTTACGAACGCTAAATCGAGATTCTGCGATTTTTTTATAAACATATTATATGTCATGAGAAGAATATTCTATATATTCCTCATGAGAAGAACATTATTTTTTTTTTCAAATATTTCTGAGCATGCGGTTATAGAAACTTCCTTGATTATCATCCTATCAATCTTTCAGATGCATTTTTCTTAACCTCACGCAAAAGATAAATAGCCAAATTTAATTTCAATTGCAATATTTTAACTGAGTACTTTTTTAAGCATTACTAACATTCCCTTTCATATTTAAATTAAATATTTTCGTTTTTTAATATTATCACTCATTAAAACGGAATTTTTTTCTTTTTTTTCTTTTAAATAAAATTAGTAACAGTTTTTTCTTTTATTTTTCGAGGTGTAATAGTCGTTTAAATTTTTTTATCAACGATAAATTTCGCCAAGAAATAAAATGATAACTTTATCGTTCAAAATAACAGAACTTTCCGTCATAATTCTATAACTAATCTACGCAGAACGATGTGTTATAGCTTAAAACCTTTCCTGAAACGATACCTGTCTAACAGTATAAGTTCCGTCAAAATATGCAGTAGAACTCGAAATATAGATGTTCGGAACGAAATTTCCGTTTGGATTTTATATATAGAAGTAGATTAGATCAGAAAAAAAATATGGAATTTATTAATCAAGTTAATATTTCGGAACAGCAAATCGCTTTTGATGGATCTTTTACTACTTTACTCTATTGTCTTAAATAAACTATACTTAGCTTTACACAAAATTATACATAAATCGTTTATACGTGTATTGCATATTTTTCAATAAAAGTGCGAAATAGTTTCTCATTCGTAACTCTTTCTAGTACCTTTCTGTTTATTTTATTTGACAAAGCTGAATGATGTTATGTAGTATAGGAAACTTCAAAACTTCATTTCCTTTTCGGAGTATAAGATGCAAATTCAAAGACATGAAACCAGCAAAAATACTTCGAAGCTGATGATGTTTCTCTAAAGTTGACAGCTACGATATTAGAATGCTAAGAAAGATGGAATTTGGGTAAGTAAATAAACGACATGGATACATCGAAAACGTTTTCTTAAAAGATATTAACATTTTTCATAACTGTTTCAAAAGTTGTATATTTTACTTTCTAAGCTCATAGTGTAAAGAAAATAATGTAATCATGATTTGTATGTGTTTGTGAAATCGCAAATGGTACATTCAATTGAACTCGCATTTGTCAAATATATTATAAATGACTGTTGCAAAAACTGTATGGATTTTCGAATAAATCGACCGATGGATTAAGTATCTAATCCATTTTTAAGCCATTTTCAAACCAAACTGCGATCAAACGGTAATTATTAGCATAAAGGTCTTGGCTTTTTAACACTTTCCAACAAGGTTGAAAAGTGTTTATGACTTCGGTTTGTCTGTCCGTCTGGTCGCGCTCTAACTCCCGTAAATATACTCGGATTGACCTGAAATTTTTGAATGTTATTGACGTTTACCATAGCACGTTCCCTACTTCAAATGAAGTTTGTAGCATGTTTAGTTCATTTACTGGGACAGTCAAAAGTTTTCCGTTACATTAGGGCCTATGGGAAGAAATCGTTTAAAAGGATTTTTAATGATGTTATACGCATCCAAACATAACAAAAACTATATGCGTTTATGATGTGCACTAAAACATGCATTCTGCATAATATGCGGTGCAAAGAATAGCTATTATTCTTTTACAGGGCCACACAAAAGAATTCCGTTACATAATGGTATACGAGGGAATTGTTTGTGGCGTATTTGTATTATGTTAAACTATCTACCTTATACATATAAAATCCTAATGAAACGAATTTATGAAACGGAAGTATGAATCGACTGATTAAACAACTGATTATGTTTCATGGCGATTTCTCCTAAAATATGGAATACTTTGCGATGAAATTAACACCAAAAATCAATATTGATCCGCAGATTTCAAAACTGGTATTAGAATTTTTAAATTCGAATTAGTTTTCGAAATATTAATTTTTTTCTAATTTTATATACGTTTTTCTAATTATGGCAACTCAAATTTTAATCAAACAGACATTTTTTTTCATATTTTACAAAAAGTTATTTTAAATTAATTTGGCGGCGAGTTTGGCCTCCCTTAAATGTATGCTAGAAAATGCATCATGTTACTTTTATTCATAATTCAATTTGTATTTCATTATCATTTTATTTAATACAAACCTTTAAAATAAATGGCTTTTACTTCATTCTTTATATACGCAACGCGGTACCTAATTGGCGCCAAAATGGCGTTATTTTGCCTGACAGGGTAACCCGGCTATTGTTACTTATTTATTAAAAAATGTTTATTTGAATTTATTTTATTTTTATTTACACAAAATGTTATAAATTGTTTTGTTCTATAGTTATTAATTTTTTTTATTTATTCTTATTTCATTTTTAAAATAACAGAAAATAATTTAAAAATACATATGTGACAGGTATTTGAAAACGAGGTTTTCGCCAAATGGTCGTAAAAAAAAAGTCATGCCAAACCCGGTGCATATGTGACAATGCAACAAATCATGAGATTTAATTTCCACTTCAAAGCATCGTTTCATTGTTATTACTTCTCCCGTCGACCAATTTCGCCAAATTATATAAATAGACAAATTATACATATTGACATATTTTTTTATTTTAAATAACAAAAGAACAAATAAATTAGTAAAACATTAATTAAGTTACAAATAAAACGTCGAAATAAAAATCACTTGATGGCGTGAACATGTGTAACTTCCATAAAGTCAAGTGAATGTGACATTTACGACAACCATTATTGGCATTTAATCTCATAGTTTGGCGACAGATTTTTGGTCGATGGGATAACCAAGTAGCAGCGTTTTAATTTAACACTCGAAAAATAAAAAAATGCTAACTGGCGTGTTAAAAAAAGCTATTGGCGATATTTTCACCCAGCTAATATAAAAGTACCAGGAATTCTTTGCGATCATGGCAACTTTTATGTAGTTTTATTCGAAAAAATAATTTTGATTCTTTAATCAAAATGGAAACCTGTCTTATGAAAAGCGAAGCAATCAGCCCGTTGTTTATGGCAGTTACATGACTTGAACTATTATAATATAAACGAAATAATGGCGATAGAATAATATTCGGCGACTTATCACACCTGTGGCTGGCTAACATTAAAGTACCAAAATGGCCGCTTTAATATAAAAAGCGAAGGGATCCACCTGGAGCTGTTGATGATAGTCACATGGCTTAGGCTATTATTGCAGAGATTGTTTTCAATTCTAAAAACAGCGCAAAGAATAAGATTTCCTAACGATTAAAAATTTATTTTCGTGTGACTATTAAAAACAGAAAAAAAACTTTAAAATTACTATTAAATGAGTGCGTGTTAAAAGCAGGAAAATATTGAAAATTATGTCTTGAAAACTGTATTTACACGTGAATATTAAAAAGGAAAGGAAACTTTAAAATAATAAATACATTAATATGCGTTTAACCCTTTCACGGACAAGGCACTTCTATTCGTAAAATCTTGAAATCAGTGAATGGCAACAGAATTTACAAACAAATTTCGAAATACAAAAATGCTTTTGTTCACTTACTTAATAAAGGGGAAATTTTCATCCCAATATTCTGGTGCTAATGTCGCATTTAAGAATTAAAATTAAGTGTCCAAAAATGAACCACCGCCCTTGAAGGGGTTAAAGCAGCAAATTTTTGTAATTGTAGTAAATTGTATTATGTCAATCGTTTTATAACGCTGTTAAAATATATCGAGAGACAAAGACTCTGTTTAATTCATTTTATTTTATCTTCTTTTCAAATGTTTAACTGATCTTCTTTAACCAAACACGAAAACAACCATTAGCTGTCTTAACAGCAACTGATTCTACCTTAAATTTTTGCAATCAAAGGGAATTGAATGGAAACCCATTTACAGGGAGGTCGCTACAGGTTTTTATAGATATAATACAATCTTCTCTAATATTTTTTAAAACCGATCAGATTAGCGTGCTTTTAGATTCTGCAGTGTTTTAACGGGGGTTGGCGAGCGTAGCTTGCAGGGGGCAGAGCTCCCTAGTTTAATATATAATGAAATTGATATACGCCGCTCAGCTTTAGAATCAGTTATTTCATGTATAATACGAAGTGAGTAGCATTTACAGGGACACGCAAAAGATTTCACATATTATATTGTATCCGAATTACTGTATATTTGCAATGATTGCTCCAAATGCATTTTTATGCGCTTTTAAATTTCACTATATTTATGCATACTATATAGTGTGTATAAATGCTATAGTTCATATACAGGGCTACTGAAAAGAATTCGTAAGGGTTACTGAGTATGAGCGCAAATTGCTTAAAGGTGGGCTTTAAATGATTTATGCATTGTTAAGCTGAACTGAATTTAGTTTACTAAGAAACGTTTGTAGAATATAGATAAAATGCTATACGTGACCACGCAAAGAACTGGATACATCGCCGTCTACGGATGATAATTTTTGGAAATGTGATTTCAGTAGTATTAAAAGTGTTTTAGTTTGAATAAAAATTTAGCTAAATAGTGGCGAGTAATAAAGGAACTAAGTAAACTACAGGGCTGTATTCAAGTATTTTTTCAATTAATTTTATAAATTGCTGAAAGAGAAATTTCAACATGTTATACGTTTGCTTGCTAAACTAAATTTTCCCATTATATAGTATATATATCAACATAGAGATCAAATACAAGGCTGTTCGAAAGAATTGGAATACATATTTGGCTATGGGCGGTAACTACTGAAATCATATTTTTAAATGTTTACTTAGTTATCTTATTTACCTTATTTCCCTAAGTAACGAAGGTTTGTTAAACTTTCAGCGAGTGTTGGAAAGTGTTTCATAATCTACGCCGTACACATGAATTTTCTTACTTGTTTTAAAAAAAGCTTGGTGCAATTTGAACTTCGAAGTGTGAGATTTGTTTCCAAATAATATAAACCTAATGAACAATGAACTTTTATGTTTGTTTATGTATGAATTTATATGTTATATAAACATTTTATTTATATATAACGGGTGTCCTAAAAAGGACTGACTGATTTTAAACTTCAATAACTTGCAAACGGTGACAGATATTTAAAAAATTCTTGCGGGAGGGTTATGCATAAGGTCAAAAGTTGTTTTACAGTGATTTTCGATTTTAGTTCGAATTACAAACAATAGATGGCGCTGTAAGGAATAGACGTTAAATACAGGCTCGATTTTTAGCCTTTCTTTTCTTCTATGCGGAAAAATGAGGTTAAAATGTATTGAGTGGGTCCCGAAGTACCAAAAATCGAGCCTGAATTTAGCGTCTATTGATAGCAGCGCCATCTATTGTTTGTAATTAGATCTAAAATCGAAAATCACTGTAAAAAACTTTTGACCTTATGCATAACCCTCCTGCAAGAATTTTTTAAATATCTGTCAACGTTTGCAAGTTATTGAATTTTAAAATCAGTCAGTCCTTTTTAGGACACCCGGTATATGTTGTTAGTTTTCTACATAAAATTTACCCTTTGTATATAAAAATAAAATATTCATTGTACAAAATTGTTTACATATAAAATAGTAAATAGTTTTTATTAAATACTTTGTACAAAAAATTATTTTTTTACATACAATTTACCCTTTGTATATAAAAAGAAAATATTTGTTGTATAAAGAAATAGAAAAATGGCTCCTTTATAATGAAGCCATTATATAATATAAATGTTAAATAAATTGTATAACTATTGAAATAAAATGCAACATATATACAACAAAGTATAGGTTCCCAGAAAATATGTTGCCAAATTTCCATTTCGCGCCAAGTCAATTTTCTCTGTCTCGTCAAGGCCTTTATACTGGTAAAATACCGAGAAAAGTACCAAGAAAATATCACAGAGTATCACTGATAAATATTGCGTTGATGTTATCAAGATTTAGTAGCTGAGTGGTAACGTCTCCTCTTTCAAAATGAGAGGTACAGAGTTCGAATCCAGTGAATTCCCTTATGTCAGGAAGTTATAAAAAAAATTCTACACCAGTGTTCAGAAAATCTAGTGACGTCATTGCAGATGTTTATTATTCTACATGAAGATTGAAAAAAGACTGGAAAAGTTTAAGCGATAAAAGTGCGCACTACTACAAATAATCTTTATATAGAAAACTAGAATCACAATCTATTTGGTGCAAACATTCTGCAACTTTCAGAACTAGAAATCGTGAATTGCGTCTCACAATCTTCTGACTTTTAGGAATAAAAATTTGGTGAAATTAAACTTGCAAAAATAACATTTTAATATGATAAACGAATGCCTTAATGATTCAAAATAACGAAAAGATGGTTAGCAGCGAAACAATTTTATTTAACTGGGGTTTAGGTTAAACTTGCGAGTTTAATTTTCCTGACCATTATACCACTAAAACTTTTTATTTTCTTCTAAATTTTTACTTAAAATGAATTTGTATAGTACCCACAGGACATTCAAATAAGAAATAATAACAATGTAGTATTTTTACTACGAAATTTTTGTATAACATTGTCTTAAAGGGGTTTTAAAGAAGTTAAAAATATAAGGGGTGTTAAAGAAGAAAGGGACGGTAAAGTAAAAAAACGGGAATGTATAGGAAAAAAGACGGTAAGGGGAAAAAAGGGATGGTAAGGATGGGACGGTAATGAAAAGTACCACCTATTTTTAGGCAAATCATTTTAAGACTAAGTGATAGACACAATGTTCATTGATTTTTAGAAACAGTTATTTACATTCTATTAAATTTAAAAAAAATAATTTACCTCGAAAAGTGCAGTTATAAACCTTAGGGACGGTAAGACTGCCAATAAAGCCACGATGCTTGAAATTTATATTTAAATACTGATTTAAATTTTGCAGTAAATTTCCTGTCAAAAATTTTTAGACATTCTTTCTCTAGCATACTTCTGCATGAGAAAAAGCTTGGAAAAAATTCTGTGGCTGCATCTGAAGTTATTTTCTGCATAATTTTTGAAAAGGGACGGTAAAGAATCTAAAACCCAGGGGCAGAGTTAAATAAATAATAACAACCGTAAAAATGTGTGCAGGTTAATTTTTTGCTACATATTTTATATAAAACAATAGTCCCAATTTTGAAAAAAAAAAATACATCGAATTACTTTTATTGAAACAAATTTATACAGACAGCTCCAAACTTAAAAAATCCCTGCCGGCTCAGGCCTACAGGCGGAGGTAGATTTCGAAGTTACGTACTAAATTCACCAACAAAACTTAAATCAAGATTAGAGATAAAACCAGTTCCTTCACTAAGAATGAGCTCTATGGGGCTAAACATTTTGTGAAAATTCTAATATACACGAATGCACACATGCATGTATATAGAATAGGTTTAAAAAATAGCTAAAGCAAATTCAGAGAACCTCAAAGTGTTAAAATAAGTTAATATTTCCATAGTCGAGTTTTTATCATGTTTTAATACGTTTCTTCAAACTCACATGACGTTACATATTCACCTGCTGAGGTCCATTATATTTCCAATATGTCGCATATATATATATATATTTTTAATTCGTCAAACTATTTATTTCATTTCAAGTTTTCATGCGGAAATCTTGCTCTAGAAAACTTATGACGTAATATTCAATTTGTTTTCAATTCGTCAAACTATTTATTTAATTTAATTTTTCACGTGAAATCTTGCAATAGAAAAGCAATTGTTGTGGTGAGAATTTTATTGCTTTTTTTTTAATTGTTGGCAACTGCTATAATGAAAAATATTTATTTTTTCCTGTCATTGTTGTGTAAGAGATGGTTTTATCAGAATCATGTTAAGACGGTATTCAAAATTTTCAGCCCTCCCCATTCCCATTCCCGTGGGCCGATTTTGCCCATTTTCAATCCCCGCCAATATATTAACCATCTCAAAGTTGTTGGCGAGTTTGAAGACGATCCGTGCATAATTGCGACTTTTATCGTGCGGACAAATTTTAGTACATACATACATACATATATATATATATATATGTATATATATAAGCTTCTTAGGTGGGGGTGGTTTTGGGTTCCTGGGGTCATATAATGAAAAGTTATGAAGGAATTTTTCAAAAGTCGCACCATGGTAAGGACTGCAATAGGTAGTATTTCTTACGAAATCTACCTAAAATCAGCATCAGGGACACGGGACGGTATAGGAGTTTCCTGGATATTTGTACCCCCAACATCGTCCAAAACTTATTTATCTCGTTAATATGCTTATGCAGTCATACAACGGGATGTTTCTCAGTATATGAAATAAAAGAAACAAAAAACACAAGAATATCTACTAAAATAAAAATTATTATTCAGGGACTTCAAAAGATTGTGAGAATGCCCCATATCTTATCCCACACTGTGTATAGCATTACTAAGGACAGTCGTATAATTTAGTAGCAAATAAATTAATTAATCGATTTATAAAACGCAGAATATTTTATTCATTTATTAAGTACTTTTAACGTATTTGTTAAATGTTTCAATAGTGATGTTTATCATAGAAATATGTTGGTGTCAGTGTAGAAAAACAAAGAAAATATCTAAAATACAGGAATTCCATCAATCTGTTCTCATTTTAAAAGATAATGCATTATAAAATTATAAATTATAAAAAATAAGTTATTATTTATGAAGAATGTGAAGAATAATAAAAAAAAATAACTTCAATGTACAAAATTCCAAGTTATCTACTTTACGACATTTGCCTGGTTTCTTCGAAAGATTGAAATATAAACTCAATAAATACAATATCTCCCTTATTGCAAAACCTTTCGTAAAATTAAACAAGAAAGAAAAAATCATGCTTCAAGCATAGATTATGAAACACTTTCCAACACATTCAGAATAATGTAACAAAACTGCACTATTTAAAAAATTAAAATATTACGTCAAACTCAACCAGATGGAAACACATAACACATTCCAAGACCCAATATCAGCTGTTCCCATCTACAATCGGAAAATTAACCGAATTTTTTAGCAGCCCTGAATAGGATATATAGATTTATATTTATTAACTACATGCATGTCAAAATTTCGTTCACTTAAGACATACATATACAGTTGAAAATTTCCTTTCAGCAGTTTTCTCTAATAAAGAGGATGGTACATGAATACTTTTGTACAGTCCTGTATATGAGGTATAGAATTTATACATGACGAGTAACATACAAAATATTAATTAAATTTAAAAGCGCATACCGAATTTTAAACCGTACACTCCAGCAATTATTATTCAAAGGCAGTAGTGTAACAGATTTCTTTTATGGGTCCTTGTAAATGAATAAGTAAGTAAGAAAAATCATGCGTTAACCATAGATTATGAAACACTTTCCAACATTTCCTGAATGTTTTAACAAAACTTTGTTATTTAGGGAAATAAGGTATATAAGAGAACTAAGTAAACATTTTAGAAAACGCATAAAACTTTTGAAAAACTGATTTCAGCAGTTACCGTCCATAGCAAATATGTATTCCAATTCTTTTGAACAGCCTGTATTTGATCTGTAGGTTGATCTATATACTATATAATGGAGAAATTTAGTTTAGCAAGAAAACACATAACAAATTGAAATTTCTCTTTCAGCAATTTATACTATTAGATGGAAACATACTTGTATACTTTTGTACAATCCTGTAGTTACCCCAGTACCTTTATTACACGTCACTATTTACCTAAAGTTTAATTCAAAGTAAAACACTCTTAAAACTACTGGAATCACATTTCTAGAAATTATCATTTATAGACGGCCATGTATCCAAATCTTTGCATGAACCTGTATATCATTTTATATATGTTCTACAAACATTTCTCAGTAAACTAAAGGCAGTTCAGCATAAAAATGCATAACTCATTTAAAAAACACTTTTAAGCAATTTGCAATCACACCCAGTAATCATTACGATTTCTTTTGTGTAGCCCTGTATATCAATTACAGCACTTCTACACACCATATACAATGCATAAATATAGTGAAACATAAAAGCACATAACATAATTAAAAGTGCATTTCCAGTAATCATCGCTACTGTACAGTACTTCGGATACAATATAGTATCTGAAACCTTTTGTGTGTCCCTTTAAATGCTATGCACTTTGTATTATACATTAAATAAGTTATAGTAAACCTCAACGACGTATATCAATTTCATTATACATGAAATAATTCAACATAATTAAAATACGCCAGAAAAAATTCCCTCCATCCCTATATCATTTATGTAACGGAATTCTTTTGTGTGGCCATAAATTAATAATAACTAATCTTTGCGCCGTACATTCTACTGAATGGATATTTTAGTGCACTTGATAAACGCATATCAATTTTATTATTTTTGAAAGCATGTAACATCATAAAAAATCATTTTAAACGATTTTCTCCCATGGGCCGTAACGTAACGGAAACTTTTGACTGTATCTGTAAATGAACTAAACATGCTACAAACTTCATTTAAAATAGGTTTCGTTCTACGGTAGGGGTCACTAACATCCAAAAATTTCAGAACGATCCGAGCATATTTACGAGAGTTAGAGCGTGGGCAGACGGCCAGAGGGACAGACAAACCGAAGTCATAAACACTTTTCAATTTTGTTGGAAAGTGTTAAAAATGCCATGAATGCCCTGTTCTAACATGATCGTAGTGAAATTTGGGGATTTATATCAGTTTCAATACATTTGAAATAGCTTAATGTCATTAAAAACGATTATAAACGATTATAAATGATATTTATAATTGATTATTATAAACGATTTTTTTCCATATACCATAATGCAATGGAATGCTTTTGATTGCCCCTGTAATTGAACTATTAATCCGAGATACTTCAAATACAATGCCAAACATGCTTTGATCACCCTAAATAGCCTTTATCAATTTCATGAAAATCCGAGCATATTTACGGGAGTTAGAGCGTGGACAGACGGGCAGACAAACCGAATGCATAAACACTTATCAACTTTGTTGGAAAATGTTAAAAACATAGTGTGTAAGAAAATAGATCCAATAGAACCAAATCAACTATCAGGGGCGTATGAAATACCCTTCACCAAAGAGGATGAAACAGTGCAATTTTATATAGGTATGACAAACAGGGAGTTTAGAACTAGGATCAAAAAACATAAAGCAGACAATCAAATACAACAAGAAAACTACAGCTTTGAACAGGCTATATAACAAAGAAGCTTTACAGGATCAGGATCACTCTGCCAGGGAGTCAACCAAAATTGGCATAGGCATGAACCCCTGACAGAAAAGTATCCTCTGCGACCTGCAAAACCACAGCTGGGGATTAGCCCCAGAAATACAATGACAAAAAATAAAAGTAAAACTCACAAAGAGCGCCCTAGCGCCTGAAAAGTGGTTAAAATAAAACAAAGTCTAAGTCATTTACACTAAATACAGGTGACTGAAAAATGACAATAAAACCAAGGAAAGGCTTACAAATATTAAGGTCATTTACACCTTTAACATATGTCTATGATAAGTTGAAAACAAAAGCATGAAAAAACAGTGTTTAAAGTCAATTACATTTTTAACTATATGAATTTGAAATGTTAATAAATCAATCGTAAAGTCAATTTGTCCGTTGTTACTTCATAAGTACAATGTAAGGATAACACCAAATGTTCAGTAAAGACAGACAATACGTATTAAACTACCAGAGACGTAGTTCATCTCAGTACATGAGAACTAAAATGTTAAAGTTCCAAGTAGGCAGGAGGGGGAAAAATGCTACTTTGCATAAAACGTCGCAGTAGAAAGTCTTATTACCAAATATAATATTACTGTTTCTCTCTATTCTAAAAAAAAGTAACTACCGCTGTCACCGCCGCCGCCGCCGCCGCCGGTTTTGAATTTTTCGTGACAGGAGGCCTTTCTTCGTTAATATTAAGAAAAATAATGCATACAAAAATATGAAAATCGATAGTATGATACAGAAATGTTTGATAAATACGCTGATGCAGACAGTTTTCAAATCAAAGAATTATTTTAAGAGATATTTAATGCTAAAGTTGGACAAAATCGTTCGACTAAAAAAGTTTTATAGGAGCAAAAACTATTCATAGGAATTTAATCATTTTTAGATCATTTTATATGTTTGAAGTTCCCGGTGTGCAGACTGTTTTTTTTTTTTTTAATTTGACTAATTTTTTGAGGTTTTATTTCTATTTTAAATTCAAATTTTCAGCATTTCTAGAGATATTTTTTACAGATTTTAGAAAGTGATATTAATTTAAACTGTTGCCAATTGTATAAGCAGTGGAATCAATAATGTTTGCTTAAAAAAAAATATTTATACTTGTAAATAAATTAAAAATTTATTTACACGTGACTATTATAAACAGAAAAAAACATTTGGAATTAGAAGTAAATAATTATGTACAAAAAGCAGGAACTTATTAAAAATTACGTCATAAAAACTATAATTACACGTGAATTTTAAGAGAGAAAGGAATTTGTAAAATAATAAATTTATTAACATGCGTTAGAAGTCTTAAATAGGAGAAATTACGTCATATTTACGTCACATTACATTACATAAAATGAATACAAAATAATATTGCAAAAAGGTTTAAATTCAGAAATTGCGCTAGACATTTATTTGATATTTTGAGCGGATACTTTTCAACTATTTTTGTTCGAAAGCGCAAATAATATTTCATTTCCAACACAAGTTTTTTCACGTGAATATTAAAAAGAGAAAGAATAGTTTGGTCAAAATTACGTCAGATTAAAAACGATTAATGTAAAATGTCTCATTTAAAAGAACTTTCTTTTCGCTTTGTTAAAAAATACCAGGAGACAAAGACTCTGTTTACTTAATTCCTTTTACATTAGCTTATTTTGAAATGTTGTTACACGTGTCTACGTCAAAGACGAAAACAGCGATTGACATATGTATTTTTGGTACTACTTAGTTATCTCGTCGACCAAAAATCTATCATTCGCCAATCTATAAGATTAAATGCCAATAATGGTTGATCGTAAATGTCACATTAACTTGACTTTAAGCAAGTTACACGTGTCTACGTCATCAAGTTATTTTTATTTCGACGTTTTATTTGTATTTTTATTAATGTTGTACTAATTTATTTGTTCTTTCGTTATTTAAAATAAAAATTATGTCAGTTTGTATAATTGGCAGTGCTTTGGCGATTTATATAATTTGGTGAAATTGGTCGACGGGTTCATCAAGTAGTACCGCAGCGGATTTGGCCTTAAAATTCCCCATTCAAAGAGAAATGAATAGAAATCCGTTTATAGGGAGATCGCCATTGTTTTTTAAATTATAATTCAATCTTCCGAAATCTTTTTAAAGCCGATCAAATTAGCGTACTTTTAGAGTCTGCGGTGTCGAACGGGGGTTGACGAGCGTACCTCGTAGGGGGAAGAGCCCCCTAGTAGTAATAAATAAATAATAAGCAAAATTTTAGAATCATTCTATAGTTTCATTTGTATAATTTGGCTAAATAGTTTGGCGATTTGTATAATTTGGCGAAATTGGTCGGCGGGATATTCAAGTAGTACCTAATAAACAGATGATCTATGCTTTCTGAAAGAAGCATATTTTTTCTTTTCCAAAATAGCAATATTTATGAAAATGATATTAATACATAATTGCATAAATATCCGTAAGAATAATCTTGAATTCCGAATTACTGAGATGTTAATAGTAATATAAAACTAAAAAATTTTAAAGAAAAGAAAAAGCAAAATAAAGGGCATGACATTTTACATTTTCCGGATCGTATCTTGTCCCGGTTGGCGCGATTGGCGAAAGAATCCAAAATGGCACCAATAGGCCGATTTGGCATCGTACCAAAATTTCCAAGATGGTGGAAAAATATATTTTTTAAATATTTATAATTATTTATTTTTAAATCGAAAATAATATGTATATGTATTAGTTTTATGTATATTTACATAATATTACATATACAGAAAAATATCGTTTAAAAAATTTCCGGAAAATTATAAATTAAAAAATATAAATATTAAGAACAACACTAATTATAAAAAAGTATTCAAAATTGTTACTTATCCACCAGTAACATTCAAGTAATAAGAAAAGCAATCCCAAATGCTGGAGATGGTAACAACCACATCGAAAAATTCATCGCCAAAATAAGCTCGCCATAAAAACGGGAACAGTATATGGAACTGTTACCTATATTTATCTAACTGGTTTAGAAGTTTAAAATTTTTAACCAAGAATACTGACATATGTTGTAGCCATGATGAAAGAAATTCATTTTTGAAACATTTGCTCCCGCATCTCTCTATTCTAAAAAAAAAGTAACTACCGCTGTCACCGCCGCCGCCGCCGCCGGTTTTGAATTTTTTGTGACCGGAGGTCTTTCTTCGTTAATATTGAGAAAAATAATGCATACAAAAATATGAAAAACAGTGGTTTTATACAGAAATGTTTGATAAACACGCTGATGCAGACAGTTTTCAAATCGAAGAATTATTTTAAGAGATATTTAATGCTAAAGTTGGACAAAATCGTTCCACTAAAAAAGTTTTATAGCAGCAAAAACTATACATGGCAGTGTAATCATTTTTAGATCATTTTATGCGTTAGAATTTGCCGGAGTGCAGATTGCATTAATTTTTTTATTTTGACTCATTCTTTTAGGTTTTATTTCTATTTTAAATTCAAATTTTCAGCATTTCTAGAGATATTTTTTACAGATTTCAGAAAATTGTACTAATTTAAACTGTTGCCAACTGTATAAAAAGCGCAAGCAATAATGTTTGCTTCAAATTAAAAATTTATTTACACGTGACTATTATAAACAGGAATAAAACTTTCAAATTAGAGTTAAATAATTATGTATAAAAAGCAGGAACTTATTGAAAATTACGTCAGAAAAAGTATACATGTGAATTTTAAAAGAGAAAGGATATTGTAAAATTATAAATTCATTAACATGCGTTAGAAGTCTTAGGAGAAATTACGTCATATTTACGTCACATTATAGTTATTACATAAAATGAACACAAAATAATATTGCAAAACAGTTTAAATTTAGAAATTGCGCTAGACATTTATTTAATATTTTGAGAGGATATTTTCAACTATTTTTGTTAGGAAAACGCAAATAATATTTCATTGCTAACAAAAGTACTTTCACGCGATTATTTAAAAGAGAAAGAATAGCTTGGTAAAAATTACGTCAGATTAAAAACGATTAATTTAAAATGTCTCATTTAAAAGAACTTTCTTTTCGCTTTGTTAAAAAATACCAGGAGACAAAGACTCTGTTTACTTAATTCCTTTTATATTAGCTTATTTTGAAATGTTGTTACACGTGTCTACGTCATCAAGTTATTTTTATTTCGACGTTTTATTTGTATTTTTATTAATGTTGTACGAATTTATTTGTTCTTTCGTTATTTAAAATAAAAATTATGTCAATTTGTATAATTTGGCGAGTGGTTTGGCGATTTATATAATTTGGTGAAATTGGTCGACGGGATAATCAAGTAGTACCGCAGCGGATTTGGCGTTAAAATTCCCCAATCAAAGAGAAAGGAATAGAAATCCGTTTATAGGGAGATCGCCACTGTTTTTAAAATTATAATTCAATCTTTCGAAATCTTTTTAAAGCCGATCAAATTAGCGTGCATTTAGAGCCTGTTGTGTCTGGACGGGGGTTGGCGAGCGTAGCTCGTAGGGGGCCGAGCCCCCTAGTCTCTCTATTCTAAAAAAAAGTAACTACCGCTGTCACCGCCGCCGCCGCCGCGGTTTTGATTTTTTTGTGACCGGAGGCCTTTCTTCGTTAATATTAACAAAAATAATGCATACAAAAATATGAAAATCTGTGGTTTTATACAGAAATGTTTGATAAACACGCTGATGCAGACAGTTTTCAAATCGAAGAATTATTTTAAGAGTTATTTAATGCTAAAGTTGGACAAAATCGTTCCACTAAAAAAGTTTTATAGCAGCAAAAACTATACATGGCAGTGTAATCATTTTTAGATCATTTTATGCGTTAGAATTTGCCGGAGTGCAGATTGCATTAATTTTTTTATTTTGAATCATTTTTCGAGGTTTTATTTCTATTTTAAATTCAAATTTTCAGCATTTCTAGAGATATTTTTTACAGATTTCAGAAAATTGTACTAATTTAAACTGTTGCCAACTGTATAAAAAGCGCAAGCAATAATGTTTGCTTCAAATTAAAAATTTATTTACACGTGACTATTATAAACAGGAAAAAAAACTTTCAAATTAGAATTAAATAATTACGTATAAAAAGCAGGAACTTATTAAAAATTACGTCATAAAAAGTATACACGTGAATTTTAAATGAGAAAGGATATTGTAAAATAATAAATTCATTAACATGCGTTAGAAGTCTTAGCAGAAATTACGTCATATTTACGTCACATTATAGTTATTACATAAAATGAACACAAAATAATATTGCAAAAAAGTTTAAATTTAGAAATTGCGCTAGACATTTATTTGATATTTTGAGAATTAATTTAAAATGTCTCATTTAAAAGAACTTTCTTTTCGCTTTGTTAAAAAATACCAGGAGACAAAGACTCTCTTTACTTAATTCCTTTTATATTAGCTTATTTTGAAATGTTACACGTGTATACGTCATCAAGTTATTTTTATTTCGACGTTTTATTTGTGTTTTTATTAATGTTGTACGAATTTATTTGTTCTTTCATTATTTAAAATAAAAATTATATCAATTTGTATAATTTGGCGAGTGGTTTGGCGATTTATATAATTTGGCGAAATTGGTCGACAGGATAATCAAGTAGTACCGCAGCGGATTTGGCGTTAAAATTCCCCAATCAAAGAGAAATGAATAGAAATTCTTTTATAGGGAGATCGCCACTGTTTTTTAAATTATAATTCAATCTTTCGAAATCTTTTTAAAGCCGATCAAATTAGCGTGCATTTAGAGTCTGCGGTGTCTGGATGGGGGTTGGCGAGCGTAGCTCGTAGGGGGCCGAGCCCCCTAGTTACTGTAAAAGTCACAGACGTACATATCTCAAAAATCAAAATTTATATTTTATAAACGAAAAATGTTTATTTAGTTCGTTGTAAATAAGTCTGAGTCTGTTATAATTTGATTTCGAGCAGTGATTTCGAGAAGACGCTTTTCAGATTGATTTTAAAAATAGTAGAATAATTTATCCATGAATATTTTATTTGTCATCCATTATCCGACAATTAATAGAAATCTTTTTACGCAGTGAGATTATATGCAATGATTCATCTCTGCAGAATAAGAAACAATAATATAAAATAATTTACGTTTGCAAATATCCATTTTTATTAACACTTTCCAACAAAGTTGAAAAGTGTTTATGCATTCGGTTTGTCTGGCCGTCTGTCCGTCTCTTCACGCCCTAACTCCCGTAAATATACTCGGATTTCCATTAAATGGATAACGGTTATTTAGGGTTATCAAAGCATGTTTGCTATTGTATATGAAGCATGTAGGATTAATAGCTCAATTACAGGGGCACTCAAAAGTATTCCATTACATTATGGTATATGGGGAAAAATCGTTTGTAGAGGTTTGTAGTATTTTAATGATATTACGCTATTTCAAACTGATATAAATCACTTAATCTCACTACGATCACGTTATAACGGGGCATTCCTGGTATTTTTGATTTATTTACAGGGACACACAAAAGAAATTGGTTACAGTACTGTCTTTGAGTAATAAATGCTGGAGTGTACGGTTTAAAATTCGGTATGCGCTTTTAAATTTAATTAATTTTTTGTATTTCCAGTTGGTCCTATAAAAAGGAATGAATTAAAGTAGAATACAGTTTAATTTTAATCTAAATATACATAAAAGACACATTTTTCGACCGTAATCATACAAATGAAATCTTTAAAGTTCATTTAGACAATCAGATGTGTAGGCATGATAAGTTCCAGCAACATTATGCAAATCACGTTTAATACGCGATCCCGCTTAATACGCCCCTTTTGTCCAATCCCTTGAAATACGTCTTAACCGGGTTCTACTGTATATCTCTATATTCTAAGAAAAAGTAACTAATGCTGTTGTGCTGACGTTATTGAATGTATTTTTACCTTTCACTTTCTCAGCTCATACTGCAAATGCTATTGCTTATCAATACATGAAAACTAGTAATATTACAGACAAATGTACGATAAACACACTAAAATAGACACTCATTGAATCGAGAAATTATTTTAAACGCTATTTAATGTTGAAATCGATTACGATAGTTCGACTGAAAAGGTTTTATAAGATGCGTAGCAAATTCATTCTATTTTTGTCAGCCACACATATTTGACTAGACTGTGGATTGCAGCGTCGAGTTATTTTTAAATTCTCCAAATTTTTTAAGTTTTTTTTTTAATTTTTTATTGAAAATTTCATTATTTAAAGAGAGACTTAATTCATAATTTGAAATAACCTTTTTTACTTACTGTTTCTAGATTTTAACAAGTGAGAAATTGTACGCCAAACGTGGCAAATTATATGAGGTGCATTCATACTATAACCAATTTTATAAATATTCAGATCTTGGTGCAATAACTGTTGCACTCTTATGCAAAAATGAATAAATATTAAATTTATTGCGATTATATATATTAAATTCCGTAATACGGAATCAATAGGACTCCATCTTAAATAGGACATGATCACCATGGCGACCTAGAATCATTACCTATCATGGGATATCATGGAATTAATTACGTATGATAGGATTTTATAGAATGAAGAAAACTTTCATTAACATCTTTTAAGTTTTGAGTCGATTTTCATAAAATTTGAAATGACTCGACAAAATTCTGCAACGATTATATATATAAAATTTCCAACCATTCGGGTGGATAGTTTTTGCGCTGTTAAATTCGGACAGAAGGACCAGATGACGACTATAGGTGCTACGTATTTACCTAATTACGAACGCACCAAAAAAGGCCGAATGTATCTAAAATATATATAAAATAAATTATACAAAAAAAAGTAGTTATTTAATTCATACACAGCATTTTTAATCTGAAAAGTAATTTTTCAATTTAAAAATTGCTTCATTTGAAAAACAAATTAACAGTATTACTTTTTTTACCAGTAAATAGTATGAGGATAAAATGCTCCAGGCATATCTTATTTACTTTATACATTTGATATTATCTGTTATTAAAATTCATGAAATTTGTAAAATATAAATTGTAAAAAATGTTTCAATTTATTTCAAGCCTTCGCAATATTTTGTCGCTCTGACTGTTTCAATCACATTTTTATATTACAACTGAATACGGACTTTGAGACATGTCTATGCGACAAATTTTTAAAAGTTTTATTTTCCTTCTGGCGTTACTTTGTTCTATTTGCTTAGTAAACTTTGAAACTCGATACTTTTCTGCTTATGAACTTTGACTGATTTCACTTTTTTTTCTTTCGGAAAAGCAAATATTCGATTTCCTTGTCGAAAATGAAGGAAACTTTTATCGTAGTTCTTCGTTTCACAAGTAATTAGAATTCAGAATTTAAAAAAAAATAAATAAAATTGAAATACATATTAGGAAAATTCGTGAAAATAACTTGATTACAAACTAAGAAAATAGTATAAATATTGAGAGGATGGTGCGATATTTCTTACAAAAGTTTAAAATACAATTTACGAAGAATATATACTCTACACTGGCAAATATTTCTTTTGAAGCATTAGAATTTCGTACATTTTCAGAAAGTAAAAGCAATTTGTCGATAAATAGATTTATGTATTCAGTAGAACTTTGCTAATCTGAACTAAGTGGGAGTATCACTTGTTCGAATTAGCAAAAGTTCCATTTATCCAAAAGTCCGTATAGTCCAAACCTCACACTCGAAGAAATTAAATGAAAGTGAAAAGGCAGATATGGCCCGGGAGGCCTGCACAATTCATCACCTCATTGAGTTTTTGCCAGATTAAATTCCAGGATTAGTTAAAACTCTATTCTCAAATTAAAATGCAACTGGTCTGCCAAGTCATATCTTGATGGAAAACACCTGCAAACCCGAGTTTAGTGGTTGAATGGTAGGTTTACCATTGTGCTTTCCTGTTCCCAGTGCTCCACGTTTTCATATCTTTGAGTGCAGAAAAACACAATGATAAACCTATCGATCAACCACTAAAAACGGGTCTACAAGTGGTTTCTACCAAGATATGACTTGGCAGACCAGTTGCATTTTAATATGCTAATGGAGTTCTGTCTAATTCTGGAATTTCAGCCTTGATGAGGTGATACTCTGTGAAACCTCTTCCTGAGCTAATAGTGTTCGTGTATCAAATTCTGATGCTATGAATACAATAGAATTAGTACTTCGATATGTAAAGAAGCATTATTCAGAAACAACGCCAACTGATATCATATTCATGAGACGTTACAGTAATACTGATTCATTATCCGGATTTCCATCACTTCGTTGGACAAATCTAACGAATCTCTTCATCTGAGAGAAGTATTAATCGTACGTATTAACCTATTGTAACTCAACAACTCCGATTTAAAAAATATTTACTCAGATTTTAGAATACATCATTTTAAAGCATGGAAAAAATAATTTTAAAAAAAGCAACTTAACAAATTACAACGACCATTTGGAAAATGATTTTTTCGAAGACTAAAATTTAAGACATAAAAAATCACACGGAGTTGATCCTACATTACGTACGCCATGAATTAAACGTTAATAGTGTTATTACGCGTGAAAATTGCAAGCGACAAAAATCACCTGCAACGCGTCAGATTTCTTAAAACTTACGTATTATCCACCTCTAACTCATGTATTATCCAAGCATTTCATTGGCTCTTCGGGAAAAGGCTTTTCCATCGTCCAAGAAATCTGACGATTAATTTTAAATGAAATTTCATTCTTAAACTTCTAAACATCAACATCCCACAACATTATTTTTTACACTGTCGTATAGAAAAAGAAAAATGTATTTTTAAATGCAATTTGTTTGAAAGCTGCATCTCAATTTGTTTCTGAGTTTTTTTTTTTTTGTTTTTTGTTTTGTTTGTTTGTTTTTTTTTTTTTTTTGTAGTTTTTATTACTTTTTTGTCATAGTGGCAACAGAAGTAATCCATCTCTGTTGAAAGTAAAGGGAAATACAGATTACTGTATAGACCAATCAGAACACGAATAAAATGCTGATTAAACCAATAAAAAGCTTCAGATATGCTTTTGATTTCCTACCCTGTCGAGGACAATAACCATTTTTCCAAATGATTAAAAAAAATAGAATATAAAAATATTGTCTAAAAGATACTTTTTTCTCATTGCAATAAACAGAATATTACTTACTCATATTTACCTATTAACAATTAATAATTAACTATTGTCAATTTTCTAATGCAAAATTGTAAAGTATATGAACTTAGCTTTGTAAAAAATCTATATTTCGATGCTTTCAGCATTTTTAGTTTGAAAAAAATTACGAAGTTTATTTTAACATTAACGATGTGAAACTGCACAAATGACAGATAAAACTTTGGCATCAAAAATTAATTCAGTGTTGCCTTCTGTTCAGAATTCTATGAACAATTTGTATTAATGGTTGAGCTGCAATATCTCAGCAATAAAAAAAAAACCTTCTTTTAAATTCCACTTTATAAGTAACATTGACTTTTGGGTATGGTACAGACATGCAACGCGGTGATACAAAGGGTTAATCATCTCGTTAAAATGTTTCAATATGTTAACAGTGTTTCCTATTATTCAATTTTTGTCTTGAAAATAATACAATAATACACATACTAAAAAACATTTTTAGTTTTCAAGACTATTTTGTTCTTTACTAACATGACTCATTACATCTATTTATTTATTTTTATGAATTTCTGTGCAGGCCCTCCAAACATTTAAACTAGCGATGTACGGATTAGCATAGTTCTATTGCTATACTATACAGATTCCAAAAAGGAAAATATATTTGGTTAACTAGTGACAATATACAGTGTGTCCACTCTCAATGGTGCCCAATGGCTAATTCCTAAACCATTAGTCATAGACATATATAGTTCCAATTACAAAAATGTTTTAAATGAGGTAAAGAAATATTTTAAAAGCAATTTGGGTCAATAAAAAAAATTCTTAAAAAATTACGAAATTTAAATTTTTATACGGTCCCCCGGTCCTATAAGTTATGTTTAGTAAAATTTTCCTATTACACTGACAAGTAAGACAAAATAAGTCCCGTTCATATATCATTAAAATTGACCGAGTTATAAAACTTTAAAAATGCATGACATACCACTTTTCTGCATATGAATACTGATGAGTTCCGCCTTGCTTTGAGGGGTCATACACCAAGTGCTTAAAGTGTTCGAAGAACTTATTTCATAAGTAACTGCGATTTGAAAAAAATCGTACAAGCATTGATTTAACTTTTATTAAGTTTCAGATTCACTAAAATCATTTTATTTTAACATATGTTTTATTTGGTAAGGATTTGAGACTGTTTCTTTCATAATTTCTTTTAACAAAAATTATGTTATTTTTATAAGTTTTTATTTAACTTCAATGATCGTATGTATCTTTTTCCAGTTCAAAATTTGTACTCGAACTTTAACTCACTTTCAAATATCCGATCGAGATTAAATTTTACATACTGACGTAAATCCGATGACAATCTAATATTATGATTTTCGCTGGTTACCATTTGTACTTATTTTACAGGATAACGCAAAAAATTTCGGATAGATTACCGCCAAGAAGTTTAAGAACAAGTTTTAGATAACACAAGACTGTGATGGTTGTGTTTTTTTTAGCTCTGAATCCGAAAATTACCTTAATTTTTAACCATGTCAGAATTTTTGGCAAATCATAAATTGTCAAAGTTAAAAAATAACAAAAATCGGATACTATAAAATAGAGGAGATGACTGTATTTTTTTAACTTTTGATAAGTGATTTTAATGCGCTTTTTAGCACCAAATCTGAAAATAACCTTCATTTTTGACCATCACGTTAGAATTTTTTTTTGCAAATTGTAAATGTCAAAGTTAAAATACAGCGAAAATCTGATACTATAAAACAGATGTTAAACTTTTTTTTTATTTTATTTTATTTTATTTTATTCGATAATTTATTCTTTTTTTTTTTTTTTTTTTTTTTTTTTTTTGCTTATACTGGTATTTTTACAGCTAAACACCTGAGGGGTCCGATGAGGTGGGGGAAAAGGTTCACTTTTAACTTTGAATATTTTAACTTTGAAGTTTACAATTTGCGGAAAATCCTGACGTGATAGTTACTGAAGTTCATTTACTGATTCAGAGGTAAAAAATACATAAAAATCAGTTATCAAAAGTTAAAAGCACAACAATGACATCTATTTTATAGTATTAAATTTTCGCTATTTTTTCATTTTTTAAATTTAAAATTTATGATTTGCAAAAAAATCTTTACATGATGGTAAAAAGTGAAGATAAATTTCGAATTCAGCGGTACAGAATACATAAGAACTAATTATCAAAAGCTAAGACTGTTAATTTGAATCATTTTATTTTTAAAAAATTCTATTTTTTTTTCTTCTTATATGTTTATTGCAAATTGTATATTTTGCCTTAATATGTAAGAATTATGAAATATTTCAAATATATATTGTAATGTTAATTTTACTCTCAACCATTTTTTAATATATCTGACGAAATTATTTTTCTACTAAATTTGTGAATGGACCCCTAATTTGCAGCAAAAAATATGTTCCAACTTTAAACAGTTATTATTCGGTCAATTTTAATCGTAGAATAACAGGACTTTTTTTTGTCTTACTTGTCAGTGTAACAGGAAAATTTTACTAAATATAAGTTATAGGATCGGGGACCGTATAAAAATTTAAGTTTCGCAATTTTTTAAGAAATGTTTATTGACACAAATTGCTTTCACAATATTTCTTTATCTCATTTAAAACATTTTTGTAATTGGAACTATATGTCTATGATTAACGGTTTAGGAATTAGCCATTGGACACGGTTGAGAGTGGGCACTCCGTATATTTGTTTTTTTTTTTTTTTCTTTCTCGGAAAATCTTAACAGACAGTAACCTCCAACATAAAGTGATTCCAAGTTATTTCAAACATTTAAATGCGAATTTGCTGATCGACCCCAGTATCTCTGTATCTCTGTGAGTTCCCTAATCATTGAGTAAAAAATTTAGAAAAGGATATCACATTTATTTAATACTAGCAAACCCCACGGCTTTGCTCGCGTAATAGTTGAAATATGCCAAGTGATATTTGCATGACTATTTTTTATTAGAAGAACACTTTTTGTAATAATTCAAAAATTACAAATTAAGCCACAGTTTGACTGAACTTCGTTATAAAAGTGCAATAGACAGAAATGAGATTTTAATTAAAAAGAAGAACTAAAACTAATTCCAAATAAATGATAATTTAGAAAGTATTTTGAGACTTTCATGCTCATTTCAGTATTCATTTGAAGTTTTGAATTTTTTAGAAACCATCTTAACACAGTTAAATCTTAAAATTAACCATCATGCCAAATTCCAAGCTTCTTGTCTAACAGTCTACCACTTCTCTAGTGTTAGTGGCACCAACACAAAATGCCGAAACAGAGTTGAAATAGAATGTCTCGAAAAATGTTGAAACAGAGACTGTCACCATTAATTTGCCATCAACATTAACCATGAAAGCGGTTGGTATTTCCTAATATTCTGTAGAAAACGGAATTTAGATGTTTTTAAAGGCTTTCTTGTTGTTCCTGCCAACCAGGTGGTAGTGACACCGGCATAAAATATAGCCCGTATAGTATCAAGGACTATCACTCTTGATTCGCAACCAATAACTTCTGTAATCGGTTTCTTATTTCCTGAGATTCCATAGAAATCGTAATTTAGGACTTTTTTAGAATGCTTTTCGCTCCTTCACTTCGCTTCACCCCTTTTTAATTTTGAATTTATTTTCGACTGTTCTTAGAGGATATTTATGTTTTATAAGTAACTACCGTGCTATATTTAAAGTTTCTAGCCTCTTCAGTACCGCAGAAATCGCAATTTAGAAAGTTTTTGCTCCTGCAACCCTCCAGGAGTTGTGGCACAGACATAAAATATAGCTTATGATTGAGCAGGTTCCATCACCATCAATTTGCAACCATTATGTTTGAAATCAGTTTCGTATTTCATACGATTGTATAAAAATCGTAATTTAGAACGCTTATAGAACGCTTTTCCGCTCACTTCATCCTTTTAAATTTGGAATTTTCTTTCGACAATTCTTAGAATGCGTTTGCATCTTTGAAGTAATTACCATTCCGAATTTAAAATGCTAGACCCCCATCTTTAACACAAAAAACGCAATTTAGAACATTTTTTTTCTCCTGTAACCCCCCAGGTTACCACCTGGGGGGTTACAGGAGAAAAAAAATGACAACAACGTAAAATATAGGCTATGTAAACGTGACAACAACGTAAAATATAGGCTATGTTGGAGCGGGGACTGTCACCCTCAATTTGAAATCATTACTTCTGAAATCGGTTTATATTTCCTTCAATTGCGTAGAAATCGCTATTTAGAACATTTTTGGAACGCTTTTCGTTTATTTTCACCCCATTTAAATTTCAAATTTTTAAGGAACTCTTCTCAGAGAGCTATACATCCCATAAGTAATTACCATGCCAAATTTCAAGTTGCTAGTCCCTTCAGTATCACAAAAATCACAATTTAGAATGTTTTTTAAAATGCAACCGCAAGGTGATAGTGACGCCGACAGGAAGTAAATCCTATATTGGAGCAAGGGCTGTCATCACCAATTTACAACCATTACTTTAGAAATCGGTTGGGTACTTTCTGAGATTGCATAGAAATCGTCATTTAGAACTCTTTTCGCGCATTTTAACCCCTTTTAAATTTCGAATTTTTTAAGAAATGTTCTTAGAGATCATTTATATCTAATAAGTAACTACCATTCTAAATTCCATGTATCTGGGCCCTACAGTAACACAAAAATCGCAATTTCGAACATTTTTTTGCTCCTGCACCTCCTTTAGGGGTAGTGGCACAAACATAAAATGTAGTCTGTGTTAGAGCAAGGGTTGTCACCATCATTTTAACACCTTTATTTTTTAAATCGGTTTGGTACTTCTTGAGATTGCGTAAAAATCGCCATTTATAACGTTTTTTAGAACGCTTTTTACGCATTTTCACCCCTTTTAAATTTCGAATTTTTTAAGAAATGTTCTTAGAGATCATTTATATCCAATAAGTAACTACCATGCCAAATTCCGTGTATCTGGGCCCTTCAGTAACACCAAAAATCACAATTTCGAACGTTTTTTTGCTCCTGCACCCCCTTTAGGGGTAGTGGCACCGACATAAAATGTAGCTTATGTTGGAGCAAGGGTTGTCACCATCATTTTGACACCATTATTTTTTAAATCAGCTTGGTACTTCCTGATATTGCGAAAAAATCGGCATTTAGAACGTTTTTTAGAACGCTTTTCGCGCATTTTTATCCCTTTTTAATTTCGATTTTTTTAAGAAATGTCCTTAGAGATCATTAGTATCTTATAAGTAACTACCATTCCAAATTTCATGTTTCTAGGCCCTTCAGTAACACAAAAATCGCATTTTTAGAAGGTTTTTTGCTCCTGCACCCTCTTTTGGCCAGTGGCACGGACATAAGATATAGCCTATGTTCTAAGTTGGACTAACACCATCATTTTGATACCATTACTTTTATAATCGGTTCAGTAGTTCCAGAGCTTACCTCCTACAAATAAACAATTATTACTTCTTTATAATATTAGTATAGATTAGTATAGATATAGATTAGTATAGATTAGTATAGATAATCTGCCCTATACTACTTTAATTCAAATGAAACAAATTTATGAAATGAATTTTGCGTAACGATTTTATGAAACGACTAATATATGAGTTCGATTATATGAATCGAATACATGAAACAAATTTATGAAATACTTATATGCTTGGTTTGTAGCATAATTTTGACAGCTGGATAAAGAGACAGACCCAGATACACACAGAGAGAGAAACGGTTGGAGAGACAGAAAGAGAAACAGGCAGATAGATAAAGGTCAAACATACAGATAGACATGCAGACAGAGAGACATACAGAGAAGTTTATTGAGAGGCAGACAGTCAGACAGACTTAAAAAAGCCCGTGAGGTGGTGCACGTAGATGCATGGCAAGAGCCGCTAGTTTCTTTATAAATGTTTATTGCTTAAATTTAGAAGCGTTATTATTTAAGGAAGATCCAGAGTGATCTAAAATTTGCTGTTAGTTTTCACAATGGAATAACAGAGTAAATGGTGACAGCGCATTAAGTCATTCTTGGAAGAGATTATTATTTGAAGTGGGTAATTTTTTAGTATGTTTCTTTGTTTTAGTAAAAATGCAGCTTACAGCTGGCACTGCACTGCCTCAAACTGTAAGAATGCGCAAACTAATGTAGGAAGAAGAACAAATTTTACTCAATTTACTATTTGTATACTAATTTATCAGACGTTATTGCATATATTTTCTTCTCCAGACAGTTATTTCATAGTATACATAAACATATATCTTTAAAAATGAATTAATTTTCTTTCTAAAATTTTAAAAATTTATTATATGTGAGATATACTGTCAGCCTCTCTAAAAAAGATACTAAAGTGTCTTACATTCAAAAATAATAGACGTAACATTTAAAAAATATATGTCTACTAGTTCAAACACAATACTAAATATACTACAAAAATGTTTTCGCTCCATCTGGAGCACAATCAGCTACGAATTTTAAATTTCTTCGCTTCCCTATTTATCTTATTTAAGATTGGTGGTTTCCCTTTGTTTTTCATTTATCTCTTTCTTTTTTCCCTTTCTTCCAGATTCTCTTCCACCGGCTGTCGATTATCGCGTGTGTCATGTAGTTGCAAACTTTAGTTTTAGGAATACAAATTTCAATTTATCCTCATATTAGGGTATTTTGCATATTTTCATAGCTAGCTATTTTTTCTATTCTCATAGTTTTCTATTTTCAATGTTTTTGAGGGGGTTATAGTATTTTTTCTAATAATTTTGGCTATTGTATGTATTAAAAACTAAAGATGTAGATATCTACTTTTTTAATAGGTTCACTCAATATTTAAACTTCCTTTTAAACATTGTTGCATTTCTGTTGAAATGCAAAAAAAGAAATGTAATTAAAAAAAAAAAACATGTTTTCTTTAAAATTCACAAGAATGTAGAATATATACTTTTTTCTTTTTTTGGGGGGGGGAGGGGTTTGGGGGGGAATTTCGCCAAATTAGACAGCTAACGCCAAATTGGCTTAATATATGGCAGCATATTTTTTCGCCAAATTTGGCAATGTTTCGCCAAGTTGACCAAAATTTGGTGCTATTGTGGTAATCCTCTCATTAGTATTGTACTTTTCAACAAATACTCATTGTTGAAGCTGATATTGATTTCTCCATTGAAAATCAACCGTTGCTCCCCGTCTCCCCCTTTAGGGATCGAATTTTTAAAAAATCAGTGTTCAATTCATGTATTGCTCTCAGAAATACATATATTAAACAAAAACATAATTTGAAGAACAAATTAAAAAAAAAAAAATTATTTCCTACATTGTTTAAGCCCAAGAAGGGACAGATATTAAGTTATTTCATTGAATTAATTCGACATTTAATGTTAAATTTTTGTAACAAATTAGTTAAGCCAATTGAAGATTAAAAAATAAAAATAAAATTCATACAATATGATACTTAAAACACCATAAAAAATTAGATTCCGTTCAAATGAAATCGAAATAAATCTTAGACTTCTTCCATTTTTAAGTGAAAATATTTGTATTGCAGATTTTGTATTATGTTTATGACAATTGTGCATAAAAGGATAAGATGCATGCAAAATACAAAACTTTAAAAAAGTCTAAGATTTATTTCGATTTCATTTGAACGTAATCTAATTTTTTAGTGTGTTTTAAGTATCATATTGTATGAATTTATTTTTATCTTTTAATCTTCAATTGGCTTAACTAATTTGTTACAAAAATTTAACATTAAATGTAGAACTAATTAAATGAAATAACTTAATATCTGTCCCTTCTCGAGCTTAAACAATGTAGGAAATAAATTTTGTTTTTTTAATTTGTTCTTCAAATTATGTTTTTGTTTAATATGTCAAGTTTTTTAATAACTACTGCACTCAGACGAACACATTTCAAAATTAATAGAGAGTATCATCATCAAGCTTTGATGTATACGGTATTGCATCACAATGTGGGATGCACTATACCAATGTGTAATTCAAAATGTTTCACCACTGTAGTAATGCAGGTTGCGGTAGTTTGGACAAAAACGTCTGATCTGAACATAAAAAATATATAATCAAAACATAAAAAATTAACTTCACTTAAATTTAGATACCTTATTTCCCACTAAGGAACGCTATGAATGTAAAATGTAAATTGTGTTGAATCCTTACTGCTAATATTTAACAATATTTTAGCTGTCATACAGTAAAAATAAAAAATAAAAGTTTTACTTAAATTTTTAAACCTTATTCTCTCCCAAGGGGTGATGTAAACACATCAAAAAATTATTACCTAAGTTCAACTTGGGGTATAAATAGTTCTCATCTCGGAAAAAAATACATTTTAAAATTTAAGTTATTTAATTCCCCACTAAGTTCGCTACCTGCGTAAAAATAGCTATCCAGTAGAAACTTTTTACTAAAATATAAACTTGACCAAAGCAAAAACTTATTCTGAAAATGTCCTTTTTATTTCCACTATGACGCCATATTCACCTTTTTAATTTTTGAAAAATAAAACTAGCTCAATTTAATATTTCACGTGAAAATCTTTCACCTAAAAAGAAATAAATTATTATTACGGCTTTTAAAATTTTTGCACCAATGAAGTAAAAATGTTACATTTTCTATGAAAAATGTCCGTTTATTTTCAATGAAAAAAGCGAAAATTGGAATTATTAAGAAAAATATTTGAATAATGTAAAACAAAATTGGCCTATGTTTCTCTCTGGGTTATAATTCACTCATATGCAAAGGCATTTTACCATTCGTTTTGAACCTGAAGTCAGGCAAAAGTTTTTACACTTTAAATTTATAATATCATTAGAATTAGTAAAGAATAAAAAATGAGTGGCATCAGGGACAAAAAGGTGGGAAGAAAAAATGAAAAAGTTATGATCTCCATAGGCTTTTCCATGTTAAATTAACATTGAGAAGTGACACTGGAAATAAATAAGTATTGCGCTGCCGTGCAATACTTAAATATTCCAAATTTTAATTTAAAACTTTATGTCAACAGGATGCGGGTGAAAAATGAGTCACAAGATTTGACTGCCACACACAAACATAATTCCAAGTTAAAAGAAAGCATGTAATAAACAAGTCGGAAATTGTTCGTCAAACGTCGCAAATGAGGTGCGTTCGTACTATAACTAGTTTTATAAATATTTTTTCACCCCATATTGTACTGAATGTATATTGTTTTGCGCTTCATAAGTGCATAGTCTGTAACATCATTAAAGTGCACTTGCAATAATTTTTTCCTATTGGCCGTCATGTGACGGAAAACTTTTGACTGTCCCTGTAATTAAACTATGCATCCAATTTTCATAAAATTTGAAATGACTCGACAAAATTTTGCAACAATTACATATTTAAAATTTCAGACCATTTGGAAGGCTGTAACATCATTAAAATGCACTTGCAATACTTTTTCCCATTGGCCGTAATGTAACAGAAAACTTTTGACTGTCCCTGTAAATAAACTGTGCATCCAATTTTCATAAAATTTGAAATGACTCGACAAAATTTTAGAAAAAATATATTTAAAATTTCAGACCATTCGGAAGACTATAACATTATTAAAATGCACTTGCAATAATTTTTTCCCATTGGCCGCAATGTAGCGGAAAACTTTTTAGTGTCCCTGTGTAATTAAACTATACATCCGATTTTCATAAAATTTGGAATGGCTCGACAAAATTTTACAACAATTATATATTTAAAATTTCTGATCATTCGGTTGGGTAGTTTTTGCTCTGTTATATGCGGACGGACAGACAGACGGACTGAACGACGTCTATAGGTGCTTCGTATTTATACTTACGAACACACCTAAAAAAAAAGAGATTTGTGTTTTGAAATTAAGGTTGTTCTGAGCTTTCTTATAGTTTGAGGCAGTACAGCGCAATCTGTGAGTGACATTTCGTTCTAAAACAAAAAATATATATGTTACGGTATATATTTACACCTTCGCAACGAGTATCCGTATGCTTCCTGTAATATTTGGACACTACATTTTAGCTAACAATTTTTGCTTTATTTATTCTCTGATATTCGGTTATTCAAATGGGAGACATATTACAGGGGGTATGTCAAGAACTACTGGTTTTAAATTCAAGAATTTGGTACAATGTTATACGTCACGTACGTCACGTATACGTGACGTTCATCTTAAAGGAATTAAATAATTTCCTAACTTTACATAAAGATCTGCAAAAAATAATTTCGTTTTCTTGCTTTTTCGTTTAAAAAACAGTCATTACATTTTAAACAAGCCTGTATATAAATAGGAATTTAGTCTACATATGAAAACAGTAAAAATAATTAAAAAAAAAAGCAGAGAAAAGATAACTTAAAAATGCAGTTTTTTTTTATAAATATATTCCTCTCACGACGTTTTGTCTCTTCGCCTATTTACAGCTTGCAATTACTAAAGTTTACGATGACGAAAGATTGTTCATTTGTTGTTCTACATAAAAGTTTTCTTATGTTCGCTTAGAGAACCTTCGAAAAAACTATCTAGTTTAAGTGGGAAAGCAATGAAAAAGTTTTCTGATTACTTTTCCTGTTTGTTATTCTTCTCGTTTCGTTAAAAATGTTTCACAGTATCAAAGTGCTTAACAAAAACATTTTGATTCATATGCTTTACTTAGTGGAATTTATAAGCTCTGAACGAATTTTTCATTTGTTAATATAAAAATATTATGACGCAATGAACATTCTACATATTTTCTTGTTGCAAATATATTTAGATGGACGAAATCCTAATAACTTTGATATTTGGCCTAATAACTTTGATATAAGATATTTAGCGAAATAATGGTAACATTGGCGAGATTTGGTGGGAGAATCGACAATCAAGATTACTAATTCCAAAACACATGCTTGGCGCCAAATGAAAGAATGTAGCCAATTTTTGGCGAAACAATTGGCTTTTAGAATGTGAAGGAATTTTCAAGAAATCCCCAATAGCAGCCAAGATACCTGATTCAATCAAACAGAATCCATACAAAATTCAAGCACTCAGAGTACGTAGAACTTTTCAACACATGCTTGGCGCCAAATGAAATAATGCCACCAAATTTGAAGAAATTTTGACGAAAAAAATGGTTTTCAGAATCTGAAGGAATTTTCTAGAAATTCACAATAGTAGCCAAGATGCATGATTCAACCAATCAGAGCTCATAGAGCATTCTGGAAAACAGAATTCAACCAATCAGGTTACATAGAACTTAGAAAATTGTAAAATTTAGAAATATGTACATAGTTTTAAGATTGATTGTTTCTGCAAATAATGCTGTTATAAAATAAAATGCTTTATAGCGGTAATATAGCGAGAATTTATTGCTATATCGAGTTGAACACAAAGCTAATTTTGTCTTCCCCGTTGGTGACTTTTTATACGATTTTTATATGACTTTTTATAAAAAACAACATAATCTAATGTTGTTGTTGTTGTTTTTTGTTTTTGTTTTTTTTTGTTTTTCTTTTTTTTGGCCGTTGTTTAAAGCTGGATTTAAAAAAAAAACCTTTAATGTTTTTCACCATTTTCATATTTTTCCTTACATTTATAACTAAAGGTTTTGAAATTGGGTATTGGCCAACAATAAGAAAGATACTCCTATATACAGGGTTAGCATAAATGACTGACAGGATTTTAAAATTTTATATTTTCAAAACTAATACACATTTTATAATAAGTGATATATGGTACAAAAAGCATTCGTTTTTTTCTGCCATCGCTTAACACTGCATTGGATGTGCAGGTAACGATGATTTATACTTATTCGCATAGCCACGGAGATCACGGATCTTACGCCATATGGTTTCTTCGTGTAAGTTACATCAAAGATCTTTTTTATGAATGACCATTGCCGACAACACTCAACGAACTTAAAGAGCACATCAGTGCTGCATTAAAAATAAAGCTGCAAAATGTGTTGAACGAACTTGATTACAGATTAGAGGTTTGGCGTGTTCGAAAGGTCACACATAGAATATTTATAACTCAAAAAAAAATTTGGAATGTTTTTCTTCATTTTCATATATCACTTATTATAATATGTGAAATATGGAAAAAGAAGCATTCCTTTTTTCTGCCATCGCTTAATGCTGAATTGGATGTACAGGTGGCGATGATTTACCCTTATTCTCATAGCCACAGACATCACGGGATCTTACGCCATGTGGTTTCTTCGTGTAAGTTACATCAAAGATCTTTTTTATGAATTACCATTGCCGACAACACTCAACGAACTTAAAGAACACAACAGTGCTGCATTAAGAATAAAACGCAAAATGTATTGAACGAGCTTGATCACAGATTAGAGGTTTGGCGTGTTACGAAAGGTCACACATAGAACATTTATAACTGAAAAAAAAACTTGGAATGTTTTTCTTCATTTTCATATATCACTTATTATAATATGTTAAATAGTTTTGAAAATATTTTTTTAAATCCGGTCGTTCCCTTATGCTAACCCTGTATATGTATAGTATTCTATTTCAATTGAGATTTTTCTTTCGTTTGAATATAGACTTTCCAAATAGGTAATAGTATCAGAGGGAAAAAGTAAATAGAAAAAAAGGAAGAAAAATGTATTCAGTTGAACAAATGATGCTCATTATTTACTAAGAGATTACATATAATAAAAATTTCGCACATTTACGAAAGCCTTCTAACTGTAATTCCAACAGACATGTCGGAAGGAAAACCTTTGCTTAATTTTTGCTTCCTTATTAGCTATACCAAACTTTTCATGGGAAATAACTTGGAGGAATTCACTGAAACCCTCAGATATTAATTATGCATTGGAATAAATTTCGGCTTTGGGGAAACTTTAAATAAGATACATAGTACTTGCGCATTTTTATGTACATGTATACATACATGAAATTTACTCAAATTGCCTTTTTTTCATTTATTCCTAAATCTTCGAAGTCTGGGAATTTTTTCATAGAATTAAGTAGAATCGAAATAGCATTCTATGCAAATTTTATATCTTAATCAATAACGAACATAAATGAGACGCTCCAAAGGGGATACGACACAGGAGTAATTCAGAATAAATTATATCACTCAGAACCTTTCTAACAAGAGTTATTTGAGCTTTATTCATAATATTGAGTTTCTTTTAATGGAAGTAAACACACTAAAGGATAAAATTCAATGACAAAAATTATTCGTTTTCAGTTAATGATTAACAATATCATGCAAAAATAGTATTTACACAAGAGAGTACGTCGAAATAAGTCACAAAACTATTTTATCAATATGATGCAAACTTTAACCCTCTAATGCCCATGGTAGAATTCGTTCTATAATTTCCTTATTTCAGAAAATCCCAATTCATACAAGAAAATCTAAATAATGAATTTCGCTTTATTTAATTAACGGAATGTCTGTTACTAAATAAAGCAAAGATCACTTTTTTAAATTTTCTGGTATGAATTCGGGATGTCTGAATAAAGAAATCAACTAAATTAGAAACACTGATGGTAGCATATATGCTACCATGGGCATTAGAGGGTTAAAGACATCAATAAGAAAGAGTACTAACACAAATAAAACAAAAGTTTTGAAATTTTGTTTTGTATGTATCTCAGGGCTCGTACGATTCAAGGACTTTCAAGTCCCTTTTACCAGACTTTTCGTAAAGTGTTATTTGGCCTATTTCACTGTAAAAAAACCACTGTAGATTTGCCAGAACAAACTCGATCACAGTGAATGTGCTGTACCTTTCTTTGGTTTCCTGACTATATTAACATGGAAAATACAGTAGTTGCGTAAAATTAACAGCACAATGTGCTGGCAATTTGGACGCCAGCAGCTTGTGCTGTAAAACAATGTGTCCAAATTGCAAGCACATTGTGCTGTTAATTTTACGCAACTACTGTATTTTTCATGTTAATATAATCAGGAAACCAAAGAAAGATGCAGCACATTCACTGTGATCGAGTTCAGTACTTTGTACTGTAAAAATGTCGTTTTTTTTACAGTGTTCATGGGGGAAAAATCTATCTTCGGATATAACGACCAGTGCTTTACGGATTTTCTGGTACTAAAACACCTAAAATTGCCTGAATCCCTTGATGCGTACGAACCCTGTATTTACACTGGCTTCCAATAGTTCAGGTACTGCAATCAGATTTGTCTAAATTATTAACACATTAGTATGAAAACTAGAAATTGATACACAAATGCCCCATACTATGAGACATCATGTAGAAATATAACAAGAAGAGAAGAAAGTAAAAGTTTTGTAATATACACAGCATATCAAAAAAAGTCAAAATATGACACATCTTATTACCAGAGTAGTTCTGCTAGTATAAAGTGCATGTTAGATTCCATTATAGAGATGTTCAATCCTCACACATTGTATTAAATTTGATAGATGAAATTTATTTTATTAAATATAACCGTTTAAATTAGTCATTTATTCATTTCTTTAGACATTTACTTATTTATCGTTCAATTTTATAAATTATTTTTACTTTAAAGTTATACGTGGGATTCCGTTATAGACGGATCAATCTTAACGAGTTTTACTCTTTTCAGAAAATAATCAATATTTCTATTAAAAATACTCAACTAAATAGCGTTTATTTATTTACTTAATATTTATTATTTTATGTTAATCATTTTCCGTTGTAAAACGGTTCCGTTTTAGAGGTGTACCCGCGTATTTCCTATTTAATCATAGTATAAAATGTGGGTACTCGTTTTATTTAGAATTTGAAGATCTGCAAATTTTACGCAGACAATGGTTTAATAGCTTTTGTTATTTTTAAGATATTTTTATTTTAATCACATGGTAAAACATGGTTTCTGCCTACAAATTTACATGTAGCGGATAAAGCTTACCTAGAAGGAGGTGGAATAAATAGGATATTAATTACAGACCAAAACTGTAAGCATTCAAACAATTGGAAAGATGGAAAGAAAATATACTTTTGTAATATACAGTATATCAAAAATAGTAAATACATGACGCATCGTAACACCAGACAGACCTGCTAATGTAAAGTGCTGCTAATATAAAGTACGCAGCTTTACAAGACTGATAACAAGTTTTCATACTATTGATAAAAGTATTGATGACAGTTTGTGGTAACAAATTGCACTCATCTAAAGGGCTAATTTAAAATCCTGGTGGGTCCTGGATAGGAATTGACGTCATGCCGCGGCTGTTACTACAGTGCGTCGCAAAAGTTTATGCACAAGCTAAATATTTTTATAAAATGAAATCTATACACCGGAATGCTTTGAAATTTTTGCTGTATCTAAACAATTGGATTACAAATGCATGTTTCGACTTCGGGAACAATTCACTGTAAGAAAAATAATAAGTTTCAAAAAAATCATAATTGTGATGTCGCAAAAGTTTATGCACAAAAAATAATATTTACATTTCACATAGTACAAAAGCACTCTAGTAGTCTATCATGTTTCCATTGCACCTGATGAGATCAAATACGCGATTTTCCATTGATAACGCGAGAGTATGGAAGGTTTTGGCAGCGAATTTGTACCAGGTTTCCTCGATCGCTGATTTGAGCTTTTGCACAGAGTAATACTGCTTCCCATTCTTGTACACGTCGCGTGAGAGGATTCCCCAGATGTTCTCTATCGTATTGATGTCTGGGCTGAGAGCTGGCCAGTTCATCACACCGATATTCTGTAATCTAAGACCTTCTATTGTGCAACGGGAAGTGAGTATCTATGTGCTATCTTGCTCAAAGGACCAGTTGGGACAACCTAGGAGTTCCCCAAACGGTCACAACAGCTCACTCAGAGTTTCCTGATACATTTGTGAATTTTGTCTGCCATTTAAGAAGCAAAGAGATGTTTGTCCATTGTAGCCAAAAGTTCCCCATACTATGAGCGATACCCCATACCACCACGTTGTTGCCTGCTGAATATGCCCTTCGTATCTTTCCTCAAGGCACGCCAATAGAATGAGAAGCCATCTGGACCATCAAAATTCCATTTTTTATCATCAGAAAAAATAATACTAATCCATTCATCACGATAATACATATGCAGCTTTGCCCGTTGAAATCTTGCTTGTTTGTGACACTGTTTCAGAAAGACCTTAAGAGCCAATTTTGTTCTTTGATGAATCCTGATTCAATTATTCATCTGCTTATGGCGTCACGCGGTAGTTTTGATCCAAGTCTATTTTTTATCTGATTAAGTGACAAATTGCTAGTTACAGCCAATCTTTTTCATTCTTCTATCCTCACGAAATGTTGTCTTACTCGACTTTTCTGAGCAATACGCATTTTTAATTGTTTTCCACGTTGCAAAACCCTATAAATACCATGTTTAGAACAATTTAAAATAAGCGAAATTTGCAAAACGGATTTACCTTTAGCTCTCAGCTTCCAAACTTTTACAACTTATTCAGGCGAGAACTGCAGAGATTTCGGCATTTTGATATAACTCGTACAGCGATTGCTACACTTTAAACTCTAGGGAAAAAATCTCGCCGATCCCCCACCTATCATGTTTAAGGAGATATTTGCATAAAATCTCGATTGTGCATAAACTTTTGCGACATCACAAGAAATGTTTTTTTGTAATTTCTGATTTTCGTAACGATGATTTTTTTCCAAATTTCAGATATATATTTATAACCATAGTATTCACCTACAATGGGTATTTGAAAGCATTCTTTTGTACAATTTTATTTTTATTAAAATATTTGCGTTGTGCTTAAACTTTTGCGCCGCACTGTACAACATTCCATAAGTGCTCAATGGTATCGAGATATAGCAATTTTGCAGGAAAAATCCATGTTACGCATATTCTCTTTTCAAGAAAAACAATGATAAAGAGGGAGGTGTATGGGGCTTCGCATTATTTTCGAAAGTTTGTACCGGCAGCAGCCTGAAAATAAATCTCACATGAGGTTCAAGAAACCATCTGATACTATTGTATTGTCACTGTTTTATTATTTTTAATTTAAAGCAAATAATACATAACCTATTTATAGAACGGTCCAGTCTGAGTTAACTCGAAAAAAAATATTTTCTTTTACACTTATTTCTAAAACAAGCGACATGTTATATGGCTATTAACTGTGTTCAAAGCCATGGTGTAAGCCTTAAACAATTTAACAGCCTTGTTTCAAATACATTTGCTTCGCGGTCATCATCTTCAATTCAAAATTTTAACGCACTAGGGGGCTCGGCCCCCTACGAGCTACGCTCGCCAACCCCCGTCCAGACACCGTAGACTCTAAATGCACGCTAATTTGATCGGCTTTAAAAAGATTTCGAAAGATTGAATTATAATTTAAAAAACAGTGGCGATCTCTCTATAAACGGATTTCTCTTCATTTCTCTTTGATTGGGGAAATTTAACGCCAAATCCGTTGCGGTACTACTTGATTATCCCCGTCGACCAATTTCGCCAAATTATATAAATCGCCAAACCACTCGCCAAATTATACAAATTGACATAATTTTTATTTTAAATAACGAAAAAACAAATAAATTAGTACGACATTAATAAAAATACAAATAAAACGTCGAAATAAAAATAACTTAATTATGACATAATTTTTAATAAGTTCCTGCTTTTTGTACATAATTATTTAATTCTAATTCCAAATGTTTTTTTCTGTTTATAATAGTCACGTGTAAATAAATTTTTAATTTATTTACACGTATATATATATATTTTTTTTTTTTTTTTTTTTTGAAGCAAACATTATTGCTTCCGCTGTTTATACAGTTGGCAACAGTTTAAATTAATATCACTTTCTAAAATCTGTTAAAAATATCTCTAGAAATGCTGAAAATCTGAATTTAAAATAGAAATAAAACCTCAAAAAATTAGTCAAAATAAAAAAAATTAATGCAATCTGCACTCCGGCAAATTCTAACGCATAAAATGATCTAAAAATGATTAAATTCCTATGAACAGTTTTTGCTCCTATAAAACTTTTTTAGTGGAACGATTTTCTCCAACTTTAGCATTAAATATCTCTTAAAATAATTCTTCGATCTGAAAACTGTCTGCTTCAGCGTATTTATCAAACATTTCTGTACAAAACCACCGATTTTCATATTTTTGTATGCATTATTTTTCTTAATATTATCGAAGAAAGGCCTCCGGTCACAAAAAATTCAAAACCGGCGGCGGCGGCGGTGACAGCGGTAGTTACTTTTTTTTAGAATAGAGAGATATAAATTGGCACATTTTTTTAAAATATATTGAAAAATGGGAAATTTTTTTAAGAGTGAGCTAAGATATTAACCCCTTATATCCTTATACACAGTTATTCGTAATAACTGAGATTTTTCCTTTTCTCGTTAAAATCGAGTATGTGTTACTTATATCCGAGACTGTTACAAACGGTTGTCATTGTACTCGTTTTACTTGCTCTCTGTAACATAGAATATGATTTATGCAGTTTTTAATTATATTTATTAGCAATAAAAATTTATGTTTAAAGAATTTCGTAAAAGAAAACAAATCATAATAAATAAAAATATGCTTTAAAAAAATAACAACTAGAATATTAATAATTTTTCATAAGGAAAGGCTATTTTGAAATTTTCTTTTCTAAATAATTATGAACCAATTATAATACATTTTCATTAACATTGTAATTTTTACATTAATAAATAAAGATAAATGAGGTTAATGTGCTTTAAATATAAATTATACATCTAAATCTAAATTACACAGGGAACTATTATTTAGTATTTATTTGGCTTATAGATAAAGTAAACTTCCCACTCTCAGACAATAAATTAATTAAAGTTAAACAATTTGTGTCATTCCCTCTTTTTTTAATAACTTAATCTTTTGAAGTACAATTTAAAAAGTGCTATTATGGAATCATTAAACAAAGATATAAGTCATTTTCCTCTTGATTAATTTTAATTGCTCCATTAAATACACAAATCTTGCTTTTAGAAGATGAGGATTTAAATTACGAAACATTGTAGCAGTCATTTTTAATATCTTTTGATTATATTCATTTGAAAGAAGTTATTCTTCAAAATGTTTAAGATTCTCCGTATGTTAAAATCTTTAATATAATTACACTTCTGGACATAAATACAATTAGAAAAATAATTAGAAAATTTTACGGAAAAAAACTTATAAGCGTGGTGCAGCATTTTATATAATAAGTACGTCTGCAGCTACACACTGTTGAAACTTTCGTGCTACCATTGAACCAAATTTTCGTATTGTTACAGCTGATACCATAAGATTTAAATATTTTACAATTATTTGGTGGTATGTTACACGAACCTTGAAATGGCTGAATACTGATCCATATTTTGGTTTAAATTGAACCATAAGCTTGTGTAGATTGAACCATTAACTGTTAAAATGTTAGACCGCGAAGTGGTAAAAGTTGAATCAAGGATTGGTAAAATGTTGGAAAGGAAAACTGGAAAAATGTTGATCCATAAAGTGGTTAGGATTATCCGTTTGAAGGATGGAGACCTGGATCTGTGTTGAAAGAGAATGTGATACATCACGAACACCCAAGTCTGAATCGGTATTCGAACTGGCCACCTACTGACTTTTACTCAGCAATGGAATACTAAAAAAAGCAGACAAGCTCCTGCTTGCTTGAAAGCAACGCATTGCGTGTACATAGATACATTTATTCTGATTGGCTGTTAAATGTATCTATTTTTTTATGAAATTTCAACTCATTTTTAAGATTGAACCAAGAATTTTTTCTTTTTTGAAAAATAAGAAAACGATATTCTGATTCAACCATTCAACTTATTACTTTACATCATTTAATGGTTTGTCATTGAACTAAAATTTTAAACTGCATATTTTTAACTGACATGAAATAAAGCAGGTTACTCAATTTCACCAATACATACTGTGAAGAGTATATGAATTAGAGATACCTATCTAGTCTCATGTAGCACCACCTTTCGCTCTGATAACAACGTCATTCATCTCGGCATGGATCCGAGAGGACGATGGCAACGTTGGGAAGGCATAACGAATCAACGACCCTGAACAAGCAATTTGACGTGAGTAGAGTGTTCTGTTCATCCAACCTTTCTGATGCAGTTCGAGAGCAGTGGCACATTTTCTTGTTTAATCGAGAAATCTTCAGTGGGTCGTAGCAGACGGACAAGGAGGAGTACATGGTTGTCAAGCATATCCCGGTAACATTGACCTGTGACGGACGATGTTACACATACGAAATTAATTTTCAATACTCCAAATTTCAATTCAGCTCCTGCAGAGAGCACTCAGATGAAAATGACGCCTCCACTGTGATGTAGCAATCACATTTATTATTTATTTTTTAAATTGTAATGCAGCATTATTATCTCATGTTTTAAACTATTTATTTTCAACGCAAAACATCGTTCAAATCGCTTTTTTTCTTTCCTTTTTACCGCAGTTTTGATTTCAGCTTTTCCCCCTCTTCCTGTTCTATATTTAGAATCAGCGTGACGTCGACCGCGTCATATTGGAGGTGTGTCTTCGAACGTAGTTTCGTTTTCCCTGCTGTCATTCGTTCTACAATTCATACGCAATTTTAATTTAACAAATAGATTTAAATCATTTCTGCATGTAGTTTTGTAAACCCCTTTTATGCAGTATATATATCAATGCAGCCAGTTTTTTAACAGATTTTAAGATCGGATCAGATTTTAAGATTTATGAAAGTATGTATTATTTTTGACAACGTGATTTGTCTTTTTTGAATTTCGGGCCTTAGCGCCTAAATTCAAAGAGCGATGTTCTTCAATAGCTATAACTCGATATCTAAAAGTTTATCTTCGGTCTCTGGCTTTTTTTTTAATTTAACGCATATTTGATTTCGGACTTTTGATTATCAAGACCTTTAAAAAATGATTTTAACCAGTATTCATCTTTATCATGGAATTACTTCCAAGTTTTAATAATTCTACGTGGAACGCTCTTCGAATGTGTACAGTGACCTACTTCTCCTAATTACCTTCTACCTCTCAAGTGAATCAACGAATAAAGAAGATTTTTATAACTGCTGTCTCTTCAATGTGTCTACTGTTCTCATCATTAAGTAAGAACGTTATATTTACTAATTCATCCTTCTTTTATTTTTACCACAACTCACTTATCTTATTCACGGCCTCTCATCAAAATATTAACATCGTCACATTTGGTTTCCGTGACAAAAAAGAACATTTCGGCGTTGTTGCTTTTTGATTACAACGTAATGCCTTAGAAAAAATAACTTAATGACTTTTTTTTTGACGATTGATGCATTCTTTTTAAAGAAAATTTTTGTCCTCAAATAGAAGAACTGCTCTTTTTAATGAAATTTTGAAAATGTTTCAACATCATATTTGCCGTTATTCTTTTTTTTGCAATAATTTCTGTTCTTGTTATAAAAAGAAAACGTAATATTTTTTAATCTTAGAAGAAATTTTGTTCCTGAAAATTATTCCTAACTGAATTTTCTTTTGCATAAAATTTTGAAGATTTGTTACTTTTATAGAAAAATACTGACGTAAATTCAAATAAATTGTTTTAAAATTATTATTTTTTTAATGGAATTTTAAGAAAATTATAATATTCTGCTGTTCTCAAATGGAACATTTTACTTTTTTAACGGCTGAAGATCAATCAAACATCGTAATGAAATTTTTGTTCTCAAGTTTTATTTGCAATACTTATTCCATGATTTTAAATTTTTGAGCATAGTATAATTTAAAAAAAAAAAAATTCCTTTACTGGTTTTCATTTTGAGATATGTCTTGACAAAATTATTGCTGTTTTTAAATTATTGCAGAATGAAATATTATTTAAAAAATCAAGAAATTTATTTATTTATTCTCTAATTTATTTATTCTTATGGTGCATTACAAGATATTTATATAATAGAAAATCTTTAATGAATTTTGAAATTCTGAAATGAATTCTAAAAATTGTTCTCTGATTTTAAGAACAAATTTATTTAACAAGAGGCTATGGTTTTTATACTTATTCTTATATTGGGTTTTTAAATTTTATTTTATGGCACTTATATATTGAAATAAAATATTTAATGAATATGAAGATATATTATGAAAATTAAGATATTTATTGAAGCAAATTATTTTTTCCCCTTGGAATCTGTGATAATTATTGAAGTTTAAAGTATTTTACTGAAATTCTTCTCATCTATTACTTGCAAATAAAAAGTTCTTCATGAAATTCGTAGCTGTAAAATATCCTGCATATTTTTTTGAAGTCTTCTCTGCTTTTAAATGTATCAATTTATTAATACCTTCAATAACTTTTTATATTAAAAAAAATTTTACTTATTCTTGTTGTACCACCTTACACTTTTGTTCTCAAGATATTTTTGTCATTTAGTGCATGATTTGACTGCTAATATCGATTTTGGTGTTTGGTGAGTGCAGTGTTCTTTTACTAATTTAAATTTCAAGAACTCTGTTTGCTTTCTACAAACTGTTCTCATCGTAATTCTCAGTGCTTCAATTTTCCAGAATTATGTGGTTTCATCAAAATTTAATGACATATTTTTTTTGCTTAAAGAAGAAATTAAAAAAAAAAAATCATTCTCCTGTATCATCCTCATGACTGAAATAGTTTGATAAAATTTATTCTACATGTTCAAATATAACAATAGATTTACTCATCTTTCTTATTCACATTTACTTACCTGCTGAAGTTGCCTTCAAGAGTGTTGTTATTAATCCATTTTTTGAAACGCTTCTCTGGTGTATGGGAATGTTGTACTGAAAATATTATAATACATACCTGCAGAAAAAAAATTCTGTTCTTCATTTACAGCAAACAATAAAGATTTGTGCTCCATTTTCGGCTTTGATGTTCCTGGTGAGTTCTCGGTGATTTATGTAGTAAAATATCCATATTTTTTCTAATCTTCTCCAGTGTGTTTTTGAAGTTGGTTTTGAAGCTAAATCAGTATACATATTATTTTTTCATAAACAATAGAATTTCCCAGTCAACGTTTACTTGTGAGCGGAAAATTTTCATCCTTACATAGGGGTAAGCGGCAAAGTTTCATCCTCGCATTGGAAATGTTTGACTTCTACATCATACCATATTCCACAACTATTTATAAAATTTACTGTTATTTGAATTACAGAAAATGTTTAAGCTCAAGAATGTTTGTTTATTTGCTTATTTCTGAAGATTTTTATATGTTAATTATTATTATAGTGCCTTTTCCTTATTTCATAACCCAATTGCTTCAAAATTTTTAATCTGGCATATGCCTCACTTTTTCAATTTATGCAAGAAAATTATTTTAAATTGATCATGAAGATATATTTTTTTAAAATGAAGAAAATTTTTATTTGCACCTTTCATATGAAGAAAAGCACTAATTCTTAGTGAACATATTTACCAGCGCATCTTTTTTTGAAGTGTTCGTCAGTGAATCTTCAACAATTCTCTAAGAATCATAATTAAAAAGTGCTTCTTCACTACCGATTTTGACTACCGATCTTGTCCTCTACTCATCATGGTGTATGTGTTTATATCATCCTTAAGTGAAGTGTTACTCCTAAATGTACCACCATGCATTGTCTTCTTTTTGCCAGCAGTGTCTACCGATTTTTCCTTCAAGTATATTCACCATATTCTGCTAAATGTTCATAATTGGTGATAGTGTGTTCTTAACTGTGCCTTTTTTTTCAACAAAATAGAAGTGTTTGAATAGTTCAGTACTATTCATATCCAACCATTTGTGGTTTATACCAAGAGCTTCTTTACATCTGTAAAATACACTATTTTTTTTTCTTTTTCTATGCTGATTATTTAATTAAGTATTTTGCACAAGATCTCAGAGGTCTCTTATGCGCATTGGAGTCTGCTGTATTTTTGTGTTTTGTATAAATGTGTTTACAGAGTTCCTGAATGTGTCCACTGGCCATGGTATCATGAAGGATTGTCTGTTTATTCTACAATATTTTTTTTTAATTTTTGCAGCGCTTTAATTTCAACTGTTGTTTAAAGTTAATTTAATATAATTTTTCTTTACAAGCATAGAAATTTAAATTTTACTATTAAATTATTGAAGGAATTAAACTAAATATTTTTATGGTACACTTGCTTGGTAATTAAAAATTTTTCCTGATTATGACAATTTTTTTTAACTATTATGATTAATGAAATTCAAGTCCTAGGTTGTCGGAATATAAAAGTAAAATATTCTCGACTTTCTCATTGCAATTTATTTTTATAAATATGCGAAAATTGATTAGTAGAAATGATTTATTTATTCATTTTGAATGTTTCAATATTTATGAGAAAATTGATTAGTAGAAATGATTTATTTATTCATTTTGAATGTTTCAATATATGAGGAAATTGATTAGTAGAAATGACTTGTTCATTTTGAATGTTTCAATATATGAGGAAATTGATTAGTAGAAATGACTTGTTCATTTTGAATGTTTCAATATTATGAGAAAATTGATTAGTAGAAATGATTTTTCATTTCGAATGTTTCAATTTATGATTTATTTTTCCTAGGCAGTCAGAGTATATTTAGAGAGGGTACTTCTGACTTTATGTTGCTTTACTTTTGCAACTTTATAAATTTTGATTCATAAGTGTACCTTATTTTTTAACTTATTGAATTCAAAATTTTTTTTGTGGTCTCTTTTGGCTAAAAATTTATTTAGCTTTTGGATTTATTATTAATTTTAAAATGTTATAAAGGATAATATTTTAATTTATAGAGATCATTTTACACAGGAAGGTGCCTTTCTTTGCCTGTGATTGCAATGGGGCTTGATATTATTATTATTATTGTATACTATCATGTTATGTATACTATTGAAATTTGAATGTACTACTTGATGTATATTCTTTTTCTTTCTCTTTACGTCACTGTACATGTACGTTCCCTAAATGTGCAAATGCACTTAAAATTTTTATTATGACTTTTAAATTTTAACTTAAAGTTTATTCTACATTTTTTTGCTCCTTGGCTTTTAAAATTTTGTTTTCCCTTTGTTGAAAAAGCTCTTTCAAGATTTACCTTTTTCCCCTTTTGGTCATCCAAATTTTTGTTCGGCAAATGGGGGTAATGTGATGTAGCAATCACATTTATTATTTATTTTTTAAATTGTAATGCAGCATTATTATCTCATGTTTTAAACTATTTATTTTCAACTCAAAACATCGTTCAAATCGCTTTTTTTCTTTCCTTTTTACCGCAGTTTTGATTTCAGCTTTTCCCCCTCTTCCTGTTCTATATTTAGAATCAGCGTGACGTCGACCGCGTCATATTGGAGGTGTGTCTTCGAACGTAGTTTCGTTTTCCCTGCTGTCATTCGTTCTACAATTCATACGCAATTTTAATTTAACAAATAGATTTAAATCATTTCTGCATGTAGTTTTGTAAACCCCTTTTATGCAGTATATATATCAATGCAGCCAGTTTTTTAACAGATTTTAAGATCGGATCAGATTTTAAGATTTACGAAAGTATGTATTATTTTTGACAACGTGATTTGTCTTTTTTGAATTTCGGGCCTTAGCGCCTAAATTCAAAGAGCGATGTTCTTCAATAGCTATAACTCGATATCTAAAAGTTTATCTTCGGTCTCTGACTTTTTTTTAATTTAACGCATATTTGATTTCGGACTTTTGATTATCAAGACCTTTAAAAAATGATTTTAACCAGTATTCATCTTTATCATGGAATTACTTCCAAGTTTTAATAATTCTACGTGGAACGCTCTTCGAATGTGTACAGTGACCTACTTCTCCTAATTACCTTCTACCTCTCAAGTGAATCAACGAATAAAGAAGATTTTTATAACTGCTGTCTCTTCAATGTGTCTACTGTTCTCATCATTAAGTAAGAACGTTATATTTACTAATTCATCCTTCTTTTATTTTTACCGCAACTCACTTATCTTATTCACGGCATTTCTCATCAAAATTTAACATCGTCACATCCACCAGGTGGAAACGTATTTTCTGGCAAGACGGATACATCGCTTCATGAAGTTTCCTCTGTATTCGTACCCTGTATTCGGCATGTACCAACGTGAATCTCATTCATCAATCCAGACAACACATTTCACATTTCTAGTACCCAATGTTTATATTTCCGCGCCCATGCTAAACGTTGTGTCCTGTTATGTACGGTCAGCAGAGAAACCCTCGAGGGATGATGATATCTATACCGTATAGGAAGAAAATGGTTCTCGATGGTATGTCTGCTTACTCGTTGTTGTCCACCAGCCTTAAATTTCCAAGTGATCTGTTGCAACGTGGCTCGTCTATCCGCTGTTACAATGTGAACCAACCCTCGATGACCCGGTTCATCCATACGCTGTTCTCTACGGTATTTGGGCGCGCCGGAGATGGTTTTACTTGAATCGACGTACTTACGGTATAACCTTGACACAGTGCTTCGAGAAATCTCATTGCCTGTATGACTTCCGAGATGGAGTGATTCATTTCTCGAGCTCCAACAATTTGCCCACGCTAAAATTCACTTAGATCGTTTATCTTACCTATACTACGTTTGACTGTTAATGATACCGCGAGCAAGCACTTACTCCTTATATTGTCGGATCTCGGCTTACACCATATCTTTTCCGTTTACAAAGCCGCCACATTCGAATAAAACCACCTGTCTCTAATGTAACTGCCCTTCAGTCTAATAACCTTTGTTCTCTTCGAAAGATGCAGAGAGCAAAGAGGAGAGAGGAAACTCAAAAGCATTCTAAGCAGTTTTTATTTGAAGTATGATTCCAGTTTTGTTTGAAGCTCAGAGTCATAACTCTGAGTTGTAGATTTTTTTTCAGACTATCACATAGGGTTCCCGGTGATTTTATTTTAGAAAAAATCCGGCGAGTCTTATACTTCCAAGCAAGGAAGACAACTCGCGCTGTCCAGTCCGGATTCATAGTGAGTAAAGAGGACCGACATCTTGTCGAACACAATAGCGATTTCACCTCTTGCGGCGAACCCTGCTACGAAATCAAACGGAAGAGAAGCAATACTTCTCTTATGATAAAACTTAACTAAGAAGTTTAGTAGCTTTGATGTGTCATAATTCAGTGGCGAATTTGTTGGATTCTTTTTTAATTGATAATGCTTAAAAGCAGGGCCGAAACTAGCCTTTTTTGTACCCGGGGGAAGCATGGATTTTGGCGCCCCACCCCCTCTTCCGCAAGGTATATTTACAAAGAGAATTTTATTAATTTTCTAATAGCCGACTTATTTTAAAATTTTAAATATAATCTTAAAATATGTAATACTGAACTACGTAATCCACAATCCAAGGGGGGGGGGGGTCACGGGGGTCATAACTCCCCTCTGAACACCAACAAAAATATTCTAAAGATTATTTTTTAAATGAAATATACAGTAGAGTCCCGATTATCCGAGTCCTGCTTAACCGGAGTTTCCGCTTTAACGGAGTTATTTTCTTCTGATGGATTGATGGCTTCTATTATTATGAAACCGCCATTATAAATGAAGTGTTAGGTGAAGATGAAAGAGCAGCCATAAAAAGTTAGAACTCTGATTTTATGGTCAGAATGGGAAGAAAGAAAATGGCCATAATTTTTTTATGATCCATTCCAAAGGTATAATCCTTCATTTGGCGCCAGTTCGTTCTGGCGCCCGGGGCACATGCCCCCTCTGCCCCCCCCTCTTAGTTTTGGCCCTGCTTAAAAGCCATACAGAACTCAAGAAAACGTTGTGGATCTCATTTAACCGGGAATACTTATTGCTTTAATACTTTTTTTAATATAATAAATATTTCTTTGATTTAATGAGAGCGGATCTATCGAAGTCCTACGCTACCACTTCAAACACAACATCAACCTCCGACACAGTATAAATTACTCTAAACGCATACATTTGTTATACAATTTTTTCTGACATATTAGAATTTATAGTGATTCCAAGAAAAAAAGTGGTACTGCAGGGCTCCCATTCCTACTTTTTTTAATACCAGTGTTTCTGAAGACACTTTTTCCTGCTAGCTTTTTTACAAATTTTGCAACAAAAATATACGTTCCGTACATAAATCTATAAAATCTTTAAGAAAAATCTAAACAGAAGATTTTTCTTAGAAAAAAGTAGTATTTAAAAAACAGATCGAGCGGTAGGCTTGATATTGCCCCTTCTTTTTCGATTTTTCACGAACTTGCAAAGTTCTGCATTTAAACTTTATACAGAATATGAAGAATTACCTCTTAAAATGGCTACCTACTTTCTTGATAAATTTTTATGTATAGACTGAAATACAAAAGATGAAAATTTCAGAAATATAAAAGTAAATATTATTAAAGAAAATACAAAGAAAGTTTGATTTTTATGGATTAAAGATGAATCATTTTTAAAGTACTTTTTAGATGCGCTCGTAATTATATAAATACCTAGCACCTGTAATCGTCGTCTGGTCCGCATATAACAGCGCAAAAACTAATCGTTGCATAATTTTGTCGGAGTCACTTCAAATTTTATGAAAATCGAATCAAAACTTAAAAAGATATTAATAAAAGTTTTCTTCATTGTATTAAATCCTATCATACATAATAATTCAGCGCTATCCCATGATAGGTAATGATTCTCGGTTGCCATGATCTTTATGTCCTATTTAAAATGGAGTCACATTATTTCCCTATTACTGAATTTAATATATATAATCGTAATAAATTTTGTATAAGAGTATAACAACTATTAACATAACAACTATTGCACAAAGATCTGAATATTTATAAAACCGTTATAGTGCAAACGCACCTCATTTGCCATGTTTGATGTACAATTTTCGACTTGTTCTATTTTTTATTGCAACAATAGAAAAACTATATTATATTATTTTATCTTATTGTATAATAAAAAACTTAAATATTTTTATTTTAATAATTATTTAATAAATATGCAATGTGTACAAGATTTATTACTAAACTCCAGAAATTTCCTAACACATAAAAAACGAAAATAGAAATATCAAATATCAAATATCAGATAAAAAATACAAACTACTTTTAAGTTTCGGTTTTTTTTTTTTTTTTGTGGATATCTAAAAATTTTCCAGTCAATAATTTTAAGAAGACATTTATTTGAAATGTATCATTGCAAGACTTTGTACTTCATTTGTATGTATGAAAATACTTGTTCAAGACATCTTTTCACAAAACCAAGCGTAGAAATCATAGAGCATAAAAAGTTATCGTAAAACAAACTTTATTTTTAGTATAATTACTTTTCGAAAATATCTGTTTCACATACACGAAAACCATAAAGTATTATTGAAATACTTGGGACAGCAAAGTTTTATTTATTTTTTCTTAATTACAAAGAAATATTTTCAACTTTATCTGTATAAATCTATACTGCCAAAGCAGATATAAATTGCAGCAAATATTTGATTTAGTACAAACGAATGCGTGAAAAAATATTAAAGCATAGTCTTAAAAGAAATTTATGAAAAATGTGCTATAAATTTACAATTAATTTTAATAAAGCGCTGCACTATGATGAATTCTGTGACTTAAAATGTAACGGAAATTAGTTTCATTAGTTTTTTTTAAAAGTAATTTTTAAGAAAATAAAAATACTAGAGAACAGGAATTCTGCTTTTTCAGAATTTAGTGTCGCCCCCGACATTTCCATTACTTAATTTTCTTCTGATGGACTGATGGCTTCTATTATTATGAAACAGCCATTATAAATGAAGTGTTAGGTGAAGATGAAAGAGCAGCCTTAAAAAGTTAGAACTCTGATTTTCTGGTCAGAATGGGGGGGGGGGGGGAATGACCATAATTTTTTTTGACGGCTGCTCTTTCATCTTCACCTAACATTTCATTTATAATGGCTGTTTCCTAATAATAGAAGCCACCACCCCACCAGAAGAAAATAACTCGATTAAGCGGGACTCTACTGCAGTACAAAACATATTTCATTTTTAAGACTTAAAGCATACGTTTTATTTTATGTAAAATGACATCATTCGCATTCGCTTAAGAATTCCACATTTACGATCTACTCTTAAACATCTACAGTAAAGCATGCATAGCACATCACTATCGCGAAATAATGTACAAATGCAGCAAAAAGATTCCGTCATTCAAGAAAATCGAAAAAAACGGCTATCTAATGATTCATAGATACTCACAATTAAATATAGTATATAATAACTCCATTGTTTTAACAGAAATCATTCGTTTATATTTTTTTTTTCAAAATAGTACGTATTTTAATTACATTTTCTTTCGGTTGTTACGAGAAAATGGCAACAAAAATACATAATTACTATTTTAAAACTATTTTCCATTTACTTTCTACAGAAATGGTGTACTTCCGTTGCCAATATTAAGCAAATGGCTCCAAAAACTACAAAAAAACTAATATTTCAAAAGTAGATGGAGATACAGTTTTCAAACAAAATGCATTTAAAAGAACTTTATTTTTCGAATACGACGGTATAAAATTTGAAAATGTACGATGCTTAGAAGTTTAAAAAATTGCTAAAGAGTATTTAATCGTATTGCTTTGTTTTACGGTTAGTTTCTGTAAGGTAATATTATTTTTTGGACATAAAATAAGCTGGGAGAAAGAAATAGCATACCGTACCAGAGGCTAAAAAATAGCTTTTTTAAAACACTCTTACATAAGCATTCAGTGTTTATCTTCAAAATCACTCTTCATTCCATGGCTGCAACTCAGGTAGTAAAATATTTTCGTTAAAATATGTTAATTTTGCTTGGACACCGATTATTGAAAATTCCTTTCTTTGATTTACGCTTGATAGAAAGCGCAATCTAATGAATCAGTTTTAAAAAAAACTATAGTTTTTGCTCTATTTCCTTTGTTTAAGATGTGGCAATGAGGTCCTGACTAATGCAAGGACAGGTAGCTGCCCCGTGCCCCACCCCCCCTTTTTTAGGGACCCCTGAGAATAATCAGGTTTTTCATTAAAAAGCGCCAAATGGTTAAAATTGACCAAAAGTGATCAAAAATCTTGTATCTTGAAACATTGAGGAAAGGAGTGTGGTTCGTTCCCCCCTCACCTCTCTGCTTTTTGTATACCCCCTCCACCCACGCCCCAAAAAAAAAACGAACTATATCACTAGAAAACTAATGATTAAAATTTTTAACAACTCAGAATTATATTGTTTTCAAAAGAAATTCCATTGAGGATTTCCTCTTAACGAGGCAAGTTAAAATCATTCATTATGGCCAGTTGGGAGCATTTTCTTTTAGACATTTTATACGGTCTTAATTTTTTATTTATGTTTTCTCCTTTTTTAGTGTTTAAAACATTTCATTGTTCCAGTTTCAAAGGTAATCAGCATATTTTAGTGAACGTGGTTTGGCGCAAAATTAACTCCGTTATTTTGTAAATTGTATACAGTTGCAACCACAAAAAATATTTCACAACTTATCACTTGCGCCGCTTAACAGAAAAATACCTTAAAATTAATTTATCAATCTATAATTGAGAACTAAAAATATTAAAATTTGTATTGTCATCTAGCATATCAGGAAGGGAGTCAAAAATCGACTATAAAATTTCATCTTTACATACATGAGGGTACGTTCACCTCCGGGTGGTCTCGAATCAACATGGTTTCGGCACTAGAAAATGACCGGGAACCCGGCCGAAAACGCCGTAGCGGTCTTTTCCTTTCCGGAAAAAGACCAAAGCGGGTACCCTGGAGGGTGCAGGTCACTGATCAAGCTCCACGTCCAGCCAGGGGACTGCTCCGTGCAATGTGCACCTGTATAGTCTGCCGCATGGGGTGTCGTCGTGTTCGACCGTCCTCTTTGCGTTGATGGAAGCAGGTGCATACCCTGGCAGTGATAAACGAACGGGATACGGGGTCCGCCGAACCTCGTTTTTGCGTTCTTTTTCTACTCCCGTGGCCCTGACGTCCGTGGCCTAGTCACACATGGTACGCACGACGCGGGCGGACTACATTTTGATTTAAAATAATTACTCTTATTTTCAGATATTTGATTTCATTATATTTCACTGCTGTTATGTTGTTTGATTGTTTCAGTAACAGTAAACTTTGCTTTTAATAAAATTAGTTATATTCCCTAGTCATTAAAACAACCTGATTTTATTTGGTCCAATTTAGGAGACTGGTGGTTCAACTTAGGCGACCAGTTGCTGAATTTGGACCCCTTTTGACAAATTTTTCAAATTAAAATAAAATTTAAGATTTTCAAAGAGAAAAGGATCTAAAGTTAAGTTTTATTTAGTTAGTAGATGAATTGATAAACCCCGTGTAGTGATATTTTGCAGATATTCCAAAAATTAAGTGAGTTAAACCTGAAAATAAGCGAAGTGGTCCAAATTAGGCTACTCTCCCCTATTAAAATTATTATTTCTTATCTTAAGGTAAATATTATGACTTCGCTGTCAGTCAAGGCTTTAGAAAAAATAAAAATGATTTAACTAACATACACTTCTATAAATAAAATGTACAGAATTTAATACTTGTTCCCTAAGTACAATTATGTATATGAAACTATTATTACATATGATACGTCAATGTGGCTATTACTATTAATTTAAAAAGCTATTACTATTTGTTTCCTCTTTGTTCCGAATTTAAAATGTTTCTTTGTTTTATTTTTTTTTTAAATCCCAATTGAGAGGGCACAGTTCATGTTTTTTTTATTATTATTATTATTATTACATTGAAATAAACATATTTTAATTTTATGATTATTTCAATTCCTATTTTATAGCAAATGTATAACGAGAGCATCTCATAAACTTTTTAACATTAGAATATTAATCATTAAAATGCATTATCTTCAAGTATTAACATCTTAAATTATAATAACGGTAATAAAAGTATGAGAAAAATAAAATATAAACACACAATAAAATATAAAACTCATGGATAATTACTATGTACAAACGAACACCAACACAAACAAAACAACGTGCCAAAGCCGGCTAGGGATTTTTTGATTTTTTCCCCAAATCGTTATGCAGTGGAAGTTTTAACATTGTTGCATTAAGCTGTCCCTATCCGCTACTTATACTTTGAGAGGTGATTCCGCCCTCCGGGGAAGTATCGAGCGGACTTCACTACCCACTCAGGGGCGAGGGCGGCGATATCACGTTCCCGCGTGGATGAGAAGCATGTGCTTGCCTTGGTGGCGGATGACCGAACGGGAAACAGGCGGTACCACCAGGTCCGGTCGGACCAAACCTTTTTGCTGTTATTCCATATTCAATAGCCCTGGTGCGCTTGGTGTGGTTAATCGGTGTCACACAAGATGCAGGAGACTATCTTTCAAAAAAAAATTTATTCTATCTTTTGATTTATTTTACTAATATTTCATGTCGCTTTGTCCGCTGTCTTGGATCGCAGAGGTAGCCTTTAATAGGGGATCCTCAATCCCGGCTGTCGGTAAATTAATTCTACGGTGGGGTTCCCTCTGTAGTGTCCACGTGTGGGCGCTCCTATGAGTTGTCACGATAGTAGTAAACCGCGCCCGTTGGGTGACGGAAGTGACGTCACGAGGGGGCGTGGCAGCTGTCAATCAAAAGGGGGATGAAACCGGAAGTAGGGGTGTCACGTGATTGGGCCGTCTAGGAGTACGAGGGTAGAATGTTGAGTGGTTTTTTTTGCTGGATATTTTGAGGGGGAGGAAAAGAGGGGTCGCAGGATTTTTATCCTTCAGGTGTACGAGGGTAAAGGTTGAGTTGTTTTTGCTGGATGTTTATAAGGGAGGAAGTGGGGGGGGAAGTCACGTGATGTGTCGTATAGGATAATGAGGGTAGAATGTTGAGTTGTTTTTTGCTGTATGTTTAAGGGGGAAAGAAGTGGGGGATGACTTTTTTTTTTTTTTTGCTGGATGTTGAATGGTAAATGGCTGTATATTTTGGGTGACGGAAGTGACGTCACGAGGGGGCGTGGCAGCTGTCAATCAAAAGGGGGATGAAACCGGAAGTGGGGGTGTCACGTGATTGGGCCGTCTAGGAGTACGAGGGTAGAATGTTGAGTTGTTTTTTTTTGCTGGATATTTTGAGGGGGAGGAAAAGGGGGGTCGCAGGATTTTTATCGTTTAGGTGTACGAGGGTAAAGGTTGAGTTGTTTTTTGCTGGATGTTTGAGGGGGAGGAACAGGGGGAAAATATTAGTTTCGGTTTTCTCGAGGGGTGGCTCATGAGAGGGGGAAGTCAATCACGTGTTACAAAACAAGGGTCTCTTTTTTTTATGAATTATTTTTTTATTTTAATTTAAACGAATATAACTTTTAACGGAATGGATGATTAGTTTAGAATTTTAAATTGGTTTCAAAACTATTTTTATTTTTTCAGTTTTAATTAGAATCTTATGCTGAATGTCTTATTCTCATGATGACGTAATCGGTTATTTCAATTTATTTAATTGAATGAATGAACTAAAATTAAAGTTTGAAACTGATTATTTTTAAATATATTTTAAGCTTTTTGAACTGAATTATAAACTTAACTAAAGTTTTTTTTAATTAGAACCCTTTAATGAATTTATTATTTTTTAGAATTACGAAAATGTACAAAAGCTTAACAAGGGATTCGAACCCGCATACTCTTGGTCACTAGATGAACGCGTTTCCTAACCAAGCTGCGCTTACCTTTGCTTTGTTGTGAGATATAATCTATACGAAACACCTGGCTGTAGGGGAAAACGGAATGGAATGCCCAGGCTTTTTGAATAATACTTCAGAGATAGTTTTTAGAATAAATATTTTTACAAAGGTTATTTGCGCTGTTCGGATACTTTTCCAGGCGAATGACTTTATTTTATTTACCAGTTAAAGGGAATTTGAGCGCAAACGTAACTTTAACTGGGACTGAATTTTAACATTGTGACTTTTATCGGCACTTAGATTTTTCTTAGGAATAATTTGTCCCACCTTTAATATCCACTTTCTTGCTTTAAAACAGACTTTTTTTCAACCCTTTTTTAAAAGTTTGATCTTTGGCAAAATATCTTTAAATCCATATTGCTTTATTCTGAAAATCAAAACATACTTTGAAATTTTTAAACGTACTAACGTATTACTAAACGTATAATATATATATATATATTTTCATTTTGCTGAACATAGAAATACTTTTTCCTGACATGATGACATACTTTGAAAGTTTACTGAACATAGAACTATTTCTTGCACACTAATTCTATAAATATTTTAATTTCCTGACGATGTCTTTTTTCACTTTACTGTGGAAATACATTTTTCCTTATTTTTTCATCCAATTAATAATTCTATTTCCTGAACATTTAAAATATCAGTTGCATTTTCTTTTACTCTGATCTTGCATTTTCTTTTACTTTGATTGCAATTGTATTTTTTTATTTTACTGAACATAGAAATACTTTTTCCTGACATACTTTGAAAGTTTATTGAACAAAGAACTGTTTTTTAATCACCTGAAGATATCTTTTTCATTTTATTGATCCTATTAATAATTTTCTTTAGTTTTCTTTATTTAAAAATATTTTATAACCTAAAAACAGCATTTTTACCCCCGAATCATGAAAATATTTACTTTAATTTTACTGATCACAGAATTATTCTGATCATATGCATACTTTTCATTTCTTTAACATAAAAATCTCTTTTTCTTCCTTTTAAAAAAAGTATGTTTGCACTTGTCTTGATTAAAAATAAAAGAAAAAAAGTCAAAATTTAATATTTTGTTACTCGTAAAAAAAAACTTATAAGACCTAAAAATTTGACTAAAGATTTTTTTTTAACTGGATTTTTTTTTCCAAACATACAAATTTTCTTACTGAACAATTTTCTTTTTTTACTAAAACACAACTTTTTTTCCGAACACTAAACTTTTTTTTTCCAAACGCTAAACTTTTTTTTTCCAAACACTAAACTTTTTTTCCAAACACAACTTTTTTTCCAAACACAACTTTTTTTCCCAAACACTAAACTTTTTTTCCAAACACAACTTTTTCCATACACTAAACTTTTTTTTCCAAACACTAAACTTTTTATTCGAAACACGAAACTTTTTTGCCAAACACAACTTTCTTTTTTCCAAACTCAACTTTTTTTTCCAAACACTAAACTTTTTTTTCCAAACACAACTTTTTTTTCCAAATACAACTTTTTTTCCCAAACACAACTTTTTTCCATACACTAAACTTTTTTTTTAAAACACTAAACTTTTTATTCGAAACACTAAACTCTTTATTCGAAACACGAAACTTTTTTGCGAAACCCAACTTTCTTTTTTCCAAGCTCAATTTTTTTTTCAAACACTAAACTTTTTTTCCAAACACAACTTTTTATTCGAAACACGAAACTTTTTTATTCGAAACACGAAACTTTTTTCCAAACACAACTTTTTTTTCCAAACACTAAACTTTTTTTCCAAACACAACTTTTTCCATACACTAAACTTTTTTTTTCCAAACACTAAACTTTTTATTCGAAACACGAAACTTTTTTGCCAAACACAACTTTCTTTTTTGAAAACTCAACTTTTTTTTTTTCCAAACACTAAACTTTTTTTTCCAAACACAACTTTTTTTCCAAATACAACTTTTTTTCCGAACACTAAACTTTTTTTTCCAAACACTAAACTTTTTTTCCAAACACTAAACTTTTTTTTTCCAAACGCAACTTTTTTTCCAAACACTAAACCTTTTTTTTCCAAATAATAAACTTTTTTTTCCGAACACTAAACTTTTTTTTTCCAAATACTAAACTTTTTTTTTCCAAACACTAAACTTTTTTCCCATGTGATCCTTTTAATATTTTTACTGAACATAAATCTTTTTCCAATGCTTATATTTTATCAAACTGATTTTTTAAAATACATTACTTTTTTCCAAACCATTTAGCTTTTTTCCAAAATATAAATCTTTTTTTCCAAAACATAAAGGTTTTTTTTTTCCAATGCATAACTTTTTTTTTCTGAACTGAATTTTTTACTGAACTTAAAACTTTTTCCAGTGCATATATTTTATCAAACATTTTTTTTTTTTTTTTTACTTTCTTATTGTATATAAAACAATTTTTTTCCTAAACACAAAAATAATTTTCCTAAATATCAAATTTTTCCTAAACACAAAAATAATTTTCCTAAACATAAATCTTTTTTTATTGTACTTCATACTTTTTTTCAAAACACAAAACTTGTGTTCCAAACATGAAACTTTTTTTCCCTAAACATAAACATTTTTCCAATCACAAACATTTTTTTTTTCCTAAACATAAATCTTTTTAACTGTACTTCATACTTCTTTACTAAAACACAAAACTTGTGTTCCAAACATGAAACTTTTTTTCCCTAAACATAAACATTTTTCCAATCACAAACATTTTTTTTTCCTAAACATAAATCTTTTTAACTGTACTTCATACTTCTTTACTAAAACATAAACATTTTTTTTTCTGAACATGTAAATTTAAAATTTTTTACTGAATATAAAAATAGCTTTGTGTTTTTTTAATTAAAAACAAAGACTATTTAAAATAAATATATTTTATTTTACTACATATTTCTTTACATAGTTTTTAAAACCGTATGGCACAGTAGAATAATCTTCTTTTAGAACTCGCTTATCGTAGACTACTTTGTACAATTTCTTTTCATATCTATTTACTATTTTCTTTCTTTTACCAGCACGTGTTATCTTGCTCGGATTCTCAATAGCAATTGTAATTCCTGGATCCATGCTACTAACTAATTGTTTTATTGAGTCAAAGTTTAAACGTCGCGTATTTCTGTAGTTAAGAGTAAAACCTCTCCCTTTACAACATGTTTTCCTTTATTCGTTATATAGGCATAATTCTTTGCCCCACCTAAATAAATGAGTAAAAATAAATTGAATTGATAATTTCTTAATTTCTTTTCTTTCTTTTACGTTAAAAAATAAATAAATAAATAAATTACCTTGTTATTGTCTCTCCATCTAACTCATCAGTGAATTCTCTCAAGTACACTGTAAAAAAATTCTGTAGTTCTACAGATGTAAAGTTAAAAGCTTACTAAACTGTCATCTGTAACTGTACAAAAAAAGCTGCAAATCTGCAAAACTAGTTTTTGTAAAGCTACAGAAATCTGTAACTTTACAAATGAATCTATTAAAATAGCAGTAATCTTACTAAAATTTTATCTGTAAACCTGGCTGTAGTTACATGAAAAGTTCTAGGCATCCCAGTTTCCTAAAAAATTCTTAGTAACCTTAGAGATTTTTTGATTTTTGGCGCAAAAGTGTGTCTGTTACATGAATATTTGTTGTTGCCGTTACATAAAAATTTCTAGAAATCCCAGTTTCCTAGAAAAACTTTAGTAACTTTACAGATTTTTTTTTACAGTGTAGTTTCCTTATAGGGGGGGTCATTTGCGCCGTTCGATGCATATATTATAGAATCAGTGTCGCAATATAACACAGCATGTTTCAGTTTTTCCATCTCTCTGTATAATTTTATACGGGCCCAGGTAGTTGTAAATGCCGCAATAAATACATTTGTACACGAATCCTGCTTTATAAAATCCCCTTTTTTGCTCCCAATGAATGGCTGCTACTTCAGGTGAAGCTAGATAAACATCTTTAATCTTTTAAATAATAATAAATATAAATAAATAAAAGAAACAAAAGCAATACATTAAGAAGAAAATAAAACTAAACCTCTAACCTTTTTGGTTGTATCTGCCAATACTTTATTAAAAGAGGCTATGTTGTTTACAAATTGCACTTGTGTTTTATTGCAATTCATTCCCCACCTACAAGCAAATAAATAAACATATATAAACATGTTATTATTATAAAATAAACGGACAATGAATAATGTAAAATAATAATAATAGTATAAATACCTTCTCCAAAAGCAATTAAGAGCTAATTTGGCGACTTGACGCCTACCAGGATTCTTTTTTATTTCTGTAATATCCAGTTTAACTCCTTCGTGTTTCTCGTAATTTGCAATGTACTCTTTTCTCTTTTCATCCGTTTGGCAATCAGTTGGCCATCCGCTACTTTCCTGCCTAATCTTTACGAATTCGTCGATATAAGGTTTAAATAAATCTGATGAACTTTTTGAAAATTGTAAATTTCAAATATCTGTAAAAATAATACATGTACAAATATACAGGGTGCAATAGGTTATCTATCGCCGACCTTTAATTTCTCAACCGCTGGTCGTAGACATATAGTTCCGATTACAAAAACGTTTCAAATAAGGTAAATATTCATGTTGTTTCATTATTTAAAGTAAAAAATCAATTTGATAAAAATTACGAAAACTAACTTTTTATACGGTCCCCCAGTCCCTATAGTTATATTTAGTAAAAGTTTACACATATCATAACAGATATAACACAAAAAGTTTAACATCTGTACTACAAAAATTGACATAGTTATTAAATTTCAAAGTTTGAGATTTTTGAATATGATTTTGTCTTTCATTGAGGGATCAGTTAAAAGTTAGTTTTCGTAATTTTTATCAAATTGATTTTTTACTTTAAATAATGAAACAACATGAATATTTACCTTATTTGAAACGTGTTTGTAATCGGAACTATATGTCTACGACCAGCGGTTGAGAAATTAAAGGTCGGCGATAGATAACCTATTGCACCCTGTATATTTGTACATGTATTATTTTTACAGATATTTGAAATTTACAATTTTCAAAAAGTTCATCAGATTTATTTAAACCTTATATCGACGAATTCGTAAAGATTAGGCAGGAAAGTAGCGGATGGCCAACTGATTGCCAAACGGATGAAAAGAGAAAAGAGTACATTGCAAATTACGAGAAACACGAAGGAGTTAAACTGGATATTACAGAAATAAAAAAGAATCCTGGTAGGCGTCAAGTCGCCAAATTAGCTCTTAATTGCTTTTGGAGAAGGTATTTATTACTATTATTATTATTTTACATTATTCATTGTCCGTTTATTTTATAATAATAACATGTTTATATATGTTTATTTATTTGCTTGTAGGTGGGGAATGAATTGCGATAAAACACAAGTGCAATTTGTAAACAACATAGCCTCTTTTAATAAAGTATTGGCAGATACAACCAAAAAGGTTAGAGGTTTAGTTTTATTTTCTTCTTAATGTATTGCTTTTGTTTCTTTTATTTATTTATATTTATTATTATTTAAAAGATTAAAGATGTTTATCTAGCTTCACCTGAAGTAGCAGCCATTCATTGGGAGCAAAAAAGGGGATTTTATAAAGCAGGATTCGTGTACAAATGTATTTATTGCGGCATTTACAACTACCTGGGCCCGTATAAAATTATACAGAGAGATGGAAAAACTGAAACATGCTGTGTTATATTGCGACACTGATTCTATAATATATGCATCGAACGGCGCAAATGACCCCCCTATAAGGAAACTACACTGTAAAAAAAAATCTGTAAAGTTACTAAAGTTTTTCTAGGAAACTGGGATTTCTAGAACTTTTTATGTAACGGCAACAACAAATATTCATGTAACAGACACACTTTTGCGCCAAAAATCAAAAAATCTCTAAGGTTACTAAGAATTTTTTAGGAAACTGGGATGCCTAGAACTTTTCATGTAACTACAGCCAGGTTTACAGATAAAATTTTAGTAAGATTACTGCTATTTTAATAGATTCATTTGTAAAGTTACAGATTTCTGTAGCTTTACAAAAACTAGTTTTGCAGATTTGCAGCTTTTTTTGTACAGTTACAGATGACAGTTTAGTAAGCTTGTAACTTTACATCTGTAGAACTACAGAATTTTTTTTACAGTGTACTTGAGAGAATTCACTGATGAGTTAGATGGAGAGACAATAACAAGGTAATTTATTTATTTATTTATTTTTTAACGTAAAAGAAAGAAAAGAAATTAAGAAATTATCAATTCAATTTATTTTTACTCATTTATTTAGGTGGGGCAAAGAATTATGCCTATATAACGAATAAAGGAAAAACATGTTGTAAAGGGAGAGGTTTTACTCTTAACTACAGAAATACGCGACGTTTAAACTTTGACTCAATAAAACAATTAGTTAGTAGCATGGATCCAGGAATTACAATTGCTATTGAGAATCCGAGCAAGATAACACGTGCTGGTAAAAGAAAGAAAATAGTAAATAGATATGAAAAGAAATTGTACAAAGTAGTCTACGATAAGCGAGTTCTAAAAGAAGATTATTCTACTGTGCCATACGGTTTTAAAAACTATGTAAAGAAATATGTAGTAAAATAAAATATATTTATTTTAAATAGTCTTTGTTTTTAATTAAAAAAACACAAAGCTATTTTTATATTCAGTAAAAAATTTTAAATTTACATGTTCAGAAAAAAAAATGTTTATGTTTTAGTAAAGAAGTATGAAGTACAGTTAAAAAGATTTATGTTTAGGAAAAAAAAATGTTTGTGATTGGAAAAATGTTTATGTTTAGGGAAAAAAAGTTTCATGTTTGGAACACAAGTTTTGTGTTTTAGTAAAGAAGTATGAAGTACAGTTAAAAAGATTTATGTTTAGGAAAAAAAAAATGTTTGTGATTGGAAAAATGTTTATGTTTAGGGAAAAAAAAGTTTCATGTTTGGAACACAAGTTTTGTGTTTTGAAAAAAAAGTATGAAGTACAATAAAAAAAGATTTATGTTTAGGAAAATTATTTTTGTGTTTAGGAAAAAAAATGTTTTATATACAATAAGAAAGTAAAAAAAAAAATGTTTGATAAAATATATGCACTGGAAAAAGTTTTAAGTTCAGTAAAAAATTCAGTTCAGAAAAAAAAAAGTTATGCATTGGAAAAAAAAAACCTTTATGTTTTGGAAAAAAAGATTTATATTTAAAAAAAAAGCTAAATGGTTTGGAAAAAAGTAATGTATTTTAAAAAATCAGTTTGATAAAATATAAGCATTGGAAAAAGATTTATGTTCAGTAAAAATATTAAAAGGATCACATGGGAAAAAATTTAGTGTTTGGAAAAAAAAAGTTTAGTATTTGGAAAAAAAAAGTTTAGTGTTCGGAAAAAAAAGTTTATTATTTGGAAAAAAAAGTTTAGTGTTTGGAAGAAAAGTTGCGTTTGGAAAAAAAAAGTTTAGTGTTTGGAAAAAAAGTTTAGTGTTTGGAAAAAAAAGTTTAGTGTTCGGAAAAAAAGTTGTATTTGGAAAAAAAAGTTTAGTGTTTGGAAAAAAAAAAGTTGAGTTTGGAAAAAAGAAAGTTGTGTTTGGCAAAAAAGTTTCGTGTTTCGAATAAAAAGTTTAGTGTTTGGAAAAAAAAGTTTAGTGTATGGAAAAAGTTGTGTTTGGAAAAAAAGTTTAGTGTTTGGAAAAAAAAAGTTGTGTTTGGAAAAAAGTTTCGTGTTTCGAATAAAAAAGTTTCGTGTTTCGAATAAAAAGTTGTGTTTGAAAAAAAAGTTTAGTGTTTGAAAAAAAAATTGAGCTTGGAAAAAAGAAAGTTGGGTTTCGCAAAAAAGTTTCGTGTTTCGAATAAAGAGTTTAGTGTTTCGAATAAAAAGTTTAGTGTTTAAAAAAAAAAGTTTAGTGTATGGAAAAAAGTTGTGTTTGGGAAAAAAAGTTGTATTTGGAAAAAAAAGTTGTGTTTGGAAAAAAAAGTTTAGTGTTTGGAAAAAAAAGTTGAGTTTGGAAAAAAGAAAGTTGTGTTTGGCAAAAAAGTTTCGTGTTTCGAATAAAAAGTTTAGTGTTTGGAAAAAAAAGTTTAGTGTATGGAAAAAGTTGTGTTTGGAAAAAAAGTTTAGTGTTTGGGAAAAAAAGTTGTGTTTGGAAAAAAAATTGTGTTTGGAAAAAAAGTTTAGTGTTTGGAAAAAAAAAAGTTTAGCGTTTGGAAAAAAAATGTTTAGTGTTCGGAAAAAAAGTTGTGTTTATTAAAAAAAGAAAATTGTTCAGTAAGAAAATTTGTATGTTTGGAAAAAAAAGATCCAGTTAAAAAAAAAAAATCTTTAGTCAATTTTTTAGGTCTTATAAGTTTTTTTTTACGAGTAACAAAATATTAAATTTTGACTTTTTTTCTTTTATTTTTAATCAAGACAAGTGCAAACATACTTTTTTTAAAAGGAAGAAAAAGAGATTTTTATGTTAAAGAAATGAAAAGTATGCATATGATCAGAATAATTCTGTGATCAGTAAAATTAAAGTAAATATTTTCATGATTCGGGGGTAAAAATGCTGTTTTTAGGTTATAAAATATTTTTAAATACAGAAAACTAAAGAAAATTATTAATAGGCTCAATAAAATGAAAAAGATATCTTCAGGTGATTAAAAAACAGTTCTTTGTTCAATAAACTTTCAAAGTATGTCAGGAAAAAGTATTTCTATGTTCAGTAAAATAAAAAAATACAATTGCAATCAAAGTAAAAGAAAATGCAAGATCAGAGTAAAAGAAAATGCAACTGATATTTTAAATGTTCAGGAAATAGAATTATTAATTGGATGAAAAAATAAGGAAAAATGTATTTCCACAGTAAAGTGAAAAAAGACATCGTCAGGAAATTAAAATATTTATAGAATTAGTGTGCAAGAAATAGTTCTATGTTCAGTAAACTTTCAAAGTATGTCATCATGTCAGGAAAAAGTATTTCTATGTTCAGCAAAATGAAAAAATATATATATATATTATACGTTTAGTAATACGTTAGTACGTTTAAAAATTTCAAAGTATGTTTTGATTTTCAGAATAAAGCAATATGGATTTAAAGATATTTTGTCAAAGATCAAACTTTTAAAAAAGGGTTGAAAAAAAGTCTGTTTTAAAGCAAGAAAGTGGATATTAAAGGTGGGACAAATTATTCCTAAGAAAAATCTAAGTGCCGATAAAAGTCACAATGTTAAAATTCAGTCCCAGTTAAAGTTACGTTTGCGCTCAAATTCCCTTTAACTGGTAAATAAAATAAAGTCATTCGCCTGGAAAAGTATCCGAACAGCGCAAATAACCTTTGTAAAAATATTTATTCTAAAAACTATCACTGAAGTATTATTCAAAAAGCCTGGGCATTCCATTCCGTTTTCCCCTACAGCCAGGTGTTTCGTATAGATTATATCTCACAACAAAGCAAAGGTAAGCGCAGCTTGGTTAGGAAACGCGTTCATCTAGTGACCAAGAGTATGCGGGTTCGAATCCCTTGTTAAGCTTTTGTACATTTTCGTAATTCTAAAAAATAATAAATTCATTAAAGGGTTCTAATTAAAAAAAACTTTAGTTAAGTTTATAATTCAGTTCAAAAAGCTTAAAATATATTTAAAAATAATCAGTTTCAAACTTTAATTTTAGTTCATTCATTCAATTAAATAAATTGAAATAACCGATTACGTCATCATGAGAATAAGACATTCAGCATAAGATTCTAATTAAAACTGAAAAAATAAAAATAGTTTTGAAACCAATTTAAAATTCTAAACTAATCATCCATTCCGTTAAAAGTTATATTCGTTTAAATTAAAATAAAAAAATAATTCATAAAAAAAAGAGACCCTTGTTTTGTAACACGTGATTGACTTCCCCCTCTCATGAGCCACCCCTCGAGAAAACCGAAACTAATATTTTCCCCCTGCTCCTCCCCCTCAAACATCCAGCAAAAAACAACTCAACCTTTACCCTCGTACACCTAAACGATAAAAATCCTGCGACCCCCCCCTTTTCCTCCCCCTCAAAATATCCAGCAAAAAAAACAACTCAACATTCTACCCTCGTACTCCTAGACGGCCCAATCACGTGACACCCCCACTTCCGGTTTCATCCCCCCTTTTGATTGACAGCTGCCACGCCCCCTCGTGACGTCACTTCCGTCACCCAAAATATACAGCCATTTACCATTCAACATCCAGCAAAAAAAAAAAAAAAGTCATCCCCCACTTCTTTCCCCCTTAAACATACAGCAAAAAACAACTCAACATTCTACCCTCATTATCCTATACGACACATCACGTGACTTCCCCCCCACTTCCTCCCTTATAAACATCCAGCAAAAAGAACTCAACCTTTACCCTCGTACACCTGAAAGATAAAAATCCTGCGACCCCTCTTTTCCTCCCCCTCAAAATATCCAGCAAAAAAAACCACTCAACATTCTACCCTCGTACTCCTAGACGGCCCAATCACGTGACATCCCTACTTCCGGTTTCATCCCCCTTTTGATTGACCGCTGCCACGCCCCCTCGTGACGTCACTTCCGTCACCCAACGGGCGCGGCTTACTACTCACGATAACGAGTCGATGATGTGACGACCTAGCTATGGCACAGGACCTGTTCCGGTCCCTCTCGTGGTATTGAATACGGTTCTATTGTAGCGTCCGGAGCCGGTCTAACGCATGTTATGTCAACTATTGGGCGCGTACACGTTACAAATCTCGCAAAGTTGAATTATAATAAAAGAGTAAAAATTAACACTCTCCTCTAAAAAACAGGACACCTTCTCATCAACTTACTTTATATCACATTGTCGAAAAAAATCGTTCAATATTATGCGCAGTAAATGATGATATTAGATGTAAATTTACAACTGGGCGAAAAATGTCCAAACCAGGATTCGAACCAGGGATCTCCTGGCTGAAGCCGCCAGTGCTCTGCCATCTGAGCTATTCCGGACGAATCTGGTGGAACTTTTTCACCCAGTTAACTTTAATGATTATAGCATCTGGTCTAAAACATGGCTCAGCTCAACAGAATAAATCACAGGTAATGGAACTCCAGAAATCGCTGGATGCGTAATTACACAAGATTAATTTTAACACAATTATTCTAATTGGTAAATAAATCATATTAGATGTAAATTTCTAACTGGGCGAAAAATGTCCGAACCAGGATTCGAACCAGGGATATCCTGGCTGAAGCCGCCAGTGCTCTACCATCTGAGCTATCCCGGACGAATCTGGTGGAACTTTTTCACCCAGCTAACCTTAATGATTATAGAATCGGGTCTGAAACCTGGTTCAGCTCAACAGAATAAATCACAGGTAATGGAGCTCCAGAAATCGCTGGATGCGTAATTACGCTAGATTAATTTTAACAATATTTAATATTGCCCTGCAGTACCAGTGTGCATTCTGGAGGTTTGCTGTTTTTCTTCTCACTTCACCCCTTAATGATGACCAGGGTTTGGTCAAATACCGCTCGGAACTCCGGCGAATTCTTTTATATTTAACATCTGTAAATTGGTTTTAATATCTCAAAGCCATTTAATTGTTTTTATACCTGTTTTGGTAATAAAACTATGAATCATTTGATGTATTCATGTTTTTAATAAATGCTGTATATGCATTTTTGCATAAGAATGCAACAGCTATTGCACCAATATCTGAATATTTATAAAACTAGTTATAGAACGAACGCACCGCTTTTGCCACGTTTGACGTAGAATTTCCGACTTGTTTAATTTTAATACTATCGAATACATCGCGTATTTTCCTCACATTACTACTGTTATAAATATTTGGACACACGCATTCATGCATGCTAACAAACCGGAGTTGTAGACGCCTTCCATAGAATGTGTTAAAAACGAAAATAGTAGAACGCTTTTCTCATAAAGTACATTCAATAATTTTTTATCGTGTAATATAATTTTTATTAATTAGGAAAATATGTTGGAAATGGTATTTGCTATTTAAAAATAATAATAATCGTTGTTTCATTACGCAAAATTATTATTTAGATAAAATATCTTATTTGATATTTCAGGAATATTTTTAAGCTTCATATTTGTATGTACATAATAGTTTCCTTAAAGTATCTAAGAGTTCTATCTTTTAAACTCATTTTTACCATAATAACAACACAAAGAAAAAGATTTCTTTCAACTGAAAACCTCGAGTGTTATACTCATTGCATCAATAACATTTCAAACCCAAGAAATTCCATTATAACAAAAATAAAAACTCTAAACCTATATTTTTTCGTAAAATCTTTAAATTATCTTCAAAAAAAGTATCATTGCATGCGTATGTTTAGAAAAATTTTTAGAGAAACAAAACAAAACACAGTTTTGTATTATTTCGTTCAGCTCTTTATAACTTTGGAATTTTGAATGAATTTTTCTTGCGTAAAATTCATCTTAAATGGACAAAAGATAAGGTTCATTTTATTTAAAACATGTATTCTAAATCCATCAATTCATCATTTTACATGAACTGCACCCATTTAGTATAGACATAATTTTAAACTAATTTGTTGGGGCCATCACAAAACTTTCTTCTATATAAATCCCGTCAATTAAATCGTTTAAATAGTACAAGAAATTGCATCTATTTAGCACCAATTCATATCAAGGTATATCTGAATTTGAAATTTGATGAAAATTCGTACATTAGTTATTGAGATAGAGCTATGGTGGAAATTCTGAAAAATGCAGCATAGCAGCGCCACCTGTTGAGCGATTTGCACCAAAACATAAACAGCACTAAATCATGTCCAGGTATATCTGAATCTGAAGTTTGTTGAAAACCCAAGCATTAGTTCTTGAGATAGATTGCGGAAATCGCAAAAAATACAATATAGCAGCGCCACCTGTTGGGCGATTTACACCAAAAACTAATCAGCACCACTTTATATCAGGGAATAACTGAATATAAATTTTTATTAAATTCCGTGCTTAAGTTCTTGAGATAGAGCGCCCACAAAATTTGTGTCACATACAGACAGACAGACAGACTCACAGACTCACAGACAGATATTTTGTAAAAACATGTTTTTCGGAATTTTTTACCCCTAAAACGTGTAAATCCATCGAAAACCGGAAGTGGAAAATTTTCACGAATCCAATACATTCTTCTTGTAAAGATAGAAGAAAGTAAAAGTCATCTTAAATGAGTAAAAAAAAAAAAAAAAGCAGATTCATTTTATTTTAAACATATTAGGAGGGCTGTGTCCCATACGAGCTACGCTCTGGATTCCCGTCCAGACCACGCATGCTTTGAAAACACGTTAATTTGCTCTATTTTAAACAAGATTACAAATTATATTATCACGATTACAAATTATATTATAACATATTTTTTATTAATTAGGAAAATATGTTGGAAATGGTATTTGGTATTTAAAAAATAATAATCGTTTTCATTCATTTCCCTTTTAACTGGAGCAGTTTTCTGTGCCCAAAGCCGCATTCACCGTTGTCACGACGGTTCACGGCTGTTTTCGTGATTGATTAAGAAATATCAATTACACATTCAAAAATCAGCTTGCATAAAATGGTTCAGTAAATTATTTTGCTGCCTCCCGAACTTCTATAACATTTTTCATACTTTTTGTATAAATTTTATCAGTTTTCCGCATTTTAATAAAGCATGTGTGTTTATTTTTAATTTTTATTTTAATGAATAATCCCGTCTTGCCACAGTTTGATAACGTTTCTTGCAATAGATAGGGGAAGGTTTTGTACCTCTGACCATATTGTTCCTTTGACCACCTAGGTTGTAGCGCCAGCTAGCAGCATTTTATGAATTTTTGTGTAATTAGTGTATACTTCCTACACTAGAGAGCTTGTGAAACTTACTGTGCATTATTCAAGTCAAACAGGATTCCTGTGAATAATACTAATCCATTTCCATCATACGAATGTATTTATTTGTTAATGTTTTGCCTAATAATATTTTTTGTGCTATGTCTTTGTTGATAAAAATAATTTGGCATGGTAGCTATAGAGTTTTATAAATATAGTGGGACTTGTGGAAATGATTATCCTAACTCTAAAATTGTAACATGTTTTGTAATTTGCACTAACATGATGTTGTACCTTTGACCATGATCAGTTGTTGTTCTTTTGACCAGGTGAAAGGCACAACACTCTTAAAAGGTATTTTAAACATTTCAACGTTTATTCCTTACTTACTACAATTGTCTTGAAATTCGTTAAATATATTTTTTTACTTCAGTTGTTCATAAATAATAAAGAAATGTGTACAATAGGCTTCCTCAAATCTGCACAGCTTGGGACCAGAGGTTGTGCAGATTTCTAATCATTGTTTTGTTTGCATTTTCCAGGAGAAAGTCATTTTGATCTGTCAGATGAATGTCGTCAGTTAGCTGACCAGAAATAATTCAAGAAAGATGAGTCGGAAAAAGAAAATTTTATTATTGTTAAAATTGCAAGTAAAAAAACTATTACATATTTTGTTGCAGAGATATGTGATATAAAATATCCAGTGTTTCTGGTCTAATATTTGAAAAACAAACTTTAAGTGGGAAGTTTATACGAGAAGATAAAAAGCTGTATGCTATTAATATAGACGACATTGTAACTAAACTTCCGAAACCTACTATTGCTAGTGGATCTGCTCTACAGTTAGAATGTTTGTCATTTGGAGTAGACTTTTCATCATTTAAAGTAGAATAAGTAAACATTAAATACAAAACTCTTAAAATACTATCATTGACATAATTCATAATAAGCTTATATTGTCCTGTACCCATTTAATTTAAACCCATTTAAAATTATACCGAATAAAATGATTTTTTTTCTTCATTGCCGTTTTGTCTAATTGCCTGGTTAGAGGTACAACAACACATGGTCAAAGATACAACTATGTGTTGTACCTTTGACCACAATGTTATTATTTTGTAAAAATGAAATGAAACATAATAAAAGTAAAACTAGAACCTTGAAAAAATTATGTATGATAAACAATAAGATACTGATTATAATAAAACAGAGAAATTGAATTTAGTCTTAATAGTTAAGCTAAGAAAATTAAAATTTTGCAAAGTGGTCAAAGGAACAACACCTTCTCCTATCCCTTTATGTTACTGTTTACTGAAGCGTGATGTACCGCATACAGTTTATGCCTAATTTATTTAATAAACTTCACTGATATATTTCAAACATTTTTACATCTAAATACTCTAAATAAATTTCATGAATAACTCAAAAATCTGTTCAGTAACTCTTATTCAATTGTTCTTTGTTTAGACATAATAAGGGAAATGAAGGACAAAAAATCCTGAAAACTATTTTAACTATCCCTTACTTCCCCATAACGTTTTTTTTTTTTCTCAGATGGCACAGTATAGCACAAGAAATAGTTTATGCACAAAACAAACTTACAATGGAAGTAAAAGAGCATATATTTTCATTGTTGTTAACGGCTATAGCTTCCGGCTCTTAAACGAACGATGATTCAGAATTTGTGAAGCGAAAAGAAATAGGTAAAATGTATTTATGAGGTGATATGCATTAACTTAAAATATTTTCCTTACATAAAATGTTTTGAATCTACAGAAAACGTGTTTATTTTAGTAGATTATTATACTATTAGTAGGTGTATTTATTTACATCTCTTATTTCTGCATGAAATGTTTATACAATATTTTATGGTGAAAGAGCAACACATTGTAGTTCATTTTTGTGGATATAATTTTCGAGCACTTTATGTAAAGTTACTTACTAACCTTTTCACGCATGTAAACTTCATACGTTGCATTAAATAACAACTCCCTAAGAACTGTGCACCTTTTATTTTCATTCTTATATCAGACTAGGGGGCTCTGCCCCCTGCAAACTCGCCAACCCCCGTTCAGACACCGTAGAATCTAAAAGCACGCTAATCTGATCGGGTTTTAAAAGATTAGAGAAGATTGAATCATAATGAAAAACCTGTAGCGATTTCCATGTAAACGGGTTCCCGTTCAATTCCTTTGTTTGCGAAAATTTAAGACCGAATCAGTTGCTGTTAAGACATCCAATGGTTGTCTTCGTGTTTGATTAAAGAAGATCTGAAAAGATGCTAAAATGAAATGAATTGACAGAGTCTTTGCCTCCCGGTATTTCTTAACAGCGTTATAAAACGATTGGCATAATACAATTTGCTGCTTTAACCCCTTCAAGGGCGGTGGTTCATTTTTGGACCACTTAATTTTAATACTTAAATGCCACAAGGGCACCAGAATATTAGAATGAAAATTTTCCGTCTATTAAGTAAGTCAACAAAAGCATTTTTGTACTTTGAAATAAATTTGTTTTTAAATTCTGATGCCATTCACAGATTTCAACATTTTAGGAATAGAAGTACCTTGCCCCTGAAAGGGTTAAACGCATTTTAACATATTTATTATTTTAAAGTTTCCTTTCTCTTTTAATATTCACGTGTACATACAATTTTCAAGACGTAATTTTCAATATTTTCCTGCTTTTAACACGTAATCATTTAATATTAACTTTAAAGGGTTTTTTTCTATTTTTAATAGTCACGTGTAAATAATTTTTTAATCGGGAGGAAATATTATTCATTGCGCTGTGTTTAGAATTGAAAACAATCTCTGTACTAAAAGTCTAAGTCATGTTACTATCATCAAAAGTTCCGGATGTATCCCTTCGTTTTTTATATTCCAGGCGGCCATTTTGGTACTTTAATATTAGCCAGCCGCAGGTGATAAGTCGCCAAATATTATTCTGTCGCCACCATTTCACCTATATTATAATAGTTCAAGTCGTGTAACTGCGCTGCCATAAACAATTACGGCTCTTCGCTTTTCTTATGAAAGGTTTCCATTTTGATTAAAGAATCAATTTTTTGCTTCGAATAAAACTACATAAAAGTTGCTATGGTCGCAAACAATTCTTGGTACTTTTATGTTAGCCGGATGCAAATCTCGCCAATAACTTTTTTTTTTTAACTCGCCAGTTATCATTTTTTTATTTTTCGAGTGGCAAATTAAAATAGTACTACTTTGTTATCCCGTCGACCAAAAATCTATCGCCAAACTATAAGATTAAATGCCTATAATGGTTGATCATAAATGTCACATTCACTTGACTTTAAGGAAGTTACACGTGTTTACGCCATCAAGTGATTTTTATTTCGACGTTTTATTTGTATTTTTATTAATGTTATACTAATTTATTTGTTCTTTCGTTATTTAAAATAAGAATTATGTCAATTTGTATAATTTGACGAGCGTTTGGCGATTTATATAATTTGGCGAAATTGGTCGACGGGATAACTAAGTAGTAGCATTAAAGCATTGCTCTGAAGTTGAAATTAAATGTCATGCATTATTTAATATTTGTTTGGCGAAAACATCGTTTTCGTATACCAATTACATACGTATTTTTAAATTATTTTCTATTATTTTTAAAATTAAATAACAATAAATAAAAAAAAAGTTTAATTAATAACTATAGAACAAAACAATTTATAACATTTTATTTTAAATAAAAATAAAATAAAGGTAAATAAACATTTATTAATAAATAAGCAACAACAGCCGGGTTACCATGTCAGGCAAAATAACGCCATTTTGGCTCCAATTAGGTACCCCGGTGCGTATATGACATCTGCGCCTATTATTTTTCTTTTCATTTCGTTTAAAGAAAAGAAAGAAGTGAAAGCCATTAATTTTAAATGAAAGTTTTGTATTAAATAAAATGATAACGAAATACAAAAAAAAAGTATTTTTCTTAGCATACATGTAAGGGAAGCCAAACTGGTTGCCAAATTAGTTTAAAATAATAACTTTTTCTGAAATAAGAAGAAAAATATATCTGTTATGATTAAAATTTGAGTTGCCATCATTAGAAAAAAGTATTTAAAATTAGAAAAAAAATAGTATTTCGAAAACTAATTCGAATTTAAAAATTCTAATACCAATTTTGAGATCTGTGTATCAATACGGATTTTTGGAGTTAATTTCATCGCAAAGTATTCCATATTTTAGGAGAAATCGCCGTGAAACATAATCAGTTGTTCAATCAGTCGTTTCAAAGAATCGTTTCATAAATTCGTTACATTTCAGTCGTTTTATATATCCGTTTCATACATTCTTTTCGTTAGGATTACATATATATAGGGTAGGGCCTTAAAAAGATGTTAAAAAATACTCAAAATACAACAATGAAAAACAGAACTATTTCCTTTTCGAATATTCAGTTGGAAAAAAATGTGATACTTTGTGTTTTGAAAGCGATATTACTGTTCTGGACGAGAGACGATTTTCTCAAAAAATTTTTACCTTTAGCTCTAAGCAAAAAAAAAGTCCAATTTTTTTTGTTTGTTTGTTTGTTTGTTTGTTTAAACAATTTGATAACTCTTTAAAATATTTTTTTATTACTTGCAAACCCCATATGATGCTCGTTTTGTAATTTTGTTTTAAAAAATGTACATTTTTTAAAAATTCAACATTATTGTTTCTAATAATATATTTAAAATGCAAAATATATTTTTCATTACATTTAAAAATTATTTAAGAATTAGAGAATTAACTCCAAATTTTAAAAACTGTGTTTTTCGTCTTTTTATGTGCAAGTAATTATTTTTTCTGGATTATTTATTTTGGAAATTATAAACCGTCTTAAATATAAAATTTTGGAATATATTGAAAAAACAAAATGATAAAGAGAAATAACACAGACAATATTTAAGGAACAGAAAGCCTATTACAATGATCAATGTTTGAATCCTTGTTCAAACATGTCTTTATTCTCTAGAAATACAAACATAAAAGCTAGTGAAGAAAAAAAATAATCAGAAAACTAGATAAACATTTATACAAGACTGAACATAGATAAATGGTGAAATCAGATTATAGTGATTGCAAAATTAAGTTTCATAGAAATAACATAATATAATACTTTAAAAATGACGAACCTAAATTAATTCGATTGCATTGGTCGAGAATTTTTTTTAACTATTTTATGAGGGTTATACGTAAAATATAAATAATTTAATGCAAGTTTTGTGAGTTTTTTTTTTTTTTTTCAATACACTTACCAAATAAAATTAAATTTGAACAGTCTCAATAAATAATTAAATTTAAAAAATCAAAAAACCCGACTGCGTAAAAAGTGGACTAATTAATTATTTCTCATCAATGTGAAACTATTTTTTTTTTCAATTCCTACTATTAGCTCACACTCTCGCTATATATATCTTGTTCAAATTTTCAATCGTTAATAAAATACTTATTATTCATCCAATCAAGCTCAAATATTTTTTTTTAACTTGTAGTGGATGACACTTGATGTTAATCCAGTTTTTTTCAAATATTAATTCATTAATTAAATTAAATTAATTAATTTTCAATAATCGAGAGAACCCTCTTCTTGATCAAGGTATTTTAAGACCAAGAGAGCCCTCTTCTTGATAAAGGCATTTTAAGCGCCACTCAAGACGAAAGAAGAATGGGAGAAAAAAAATTCTGTTATTGACCTAAGTAGGAATTAACTTAAAATATTTTTTTTTATATTACTTGTTTATATTACTCACCTATTTTTTTTTTATTTACTTGTATTGATGGCTTTTAAGTTGTGTTTAATTGTTGGTTCCTATCTATAAACACTGTTTTCATGAGGTCTATAGATGTCTATGATGGTTAGAGTTGCAGTAAAGCTAGAGATCCTACCTACACAACTTCCAGGCTGTATAATATTTTAACGGAGCTTCTGATTGTAAAATAGTCAGTGAAACATCGTCTTCATTTTGAAAGACCTATCCAATGATGTGCCACTCAATAGGGTGCGTAAATTTTTTTTTTCGTCTCTACCGCCATTTTGTATTTTACGGTCGCCATTTTGAATTTATAAAAACAAAACCTAGCCTATAACCATCGGACCGTTAAGACGAATTGATAGAGACCTCATTCATTAAAATCCATCCAGCCGTTGGGATGTTTCGAGGGTATTAAAAAATCCACATACACAGATACGCATGAAACACATAACCCTTCTTTTCAGTCGGGTAATAAACTAAGACAAAACTTAACCAACTGATGTTGAAAAACTTAGGACACGCATATCTGCAGCCATTCAAAGTGTCACACAGAACATGCTGAATGGGAGGGGTGAGTTATCGTACCGCCTCGATATCGTTCGTGTTTCTGGAGGGTCTCACATTGAACACTTATAACTGTGTTGAATTTAAACTTTCAACTGTTATTATTTTTTATTTCCGATAAACAACAAGGTTTTGTTTTTTTTTTCTTCTTTTAATAGCCCTGTAAAGTTGGGATATTCATTTATAATCATCCTGTACTATTAACTACGTTTTATTTTCGTTCTTCTGGAGAAAGGAAGAAAAATAATAAATAGTTTAATTAAGGTAAATGCACCTATAGTAGGCCTTGTATAGATAGTAGGTCACTAATTTTTAACACTTTCCAACAAAGTTGAAAAGTGTTTATGACTTTGGTTTGTCTGACTGTTTGTCCGCACTGTAGGTACCGTAAATATACTCGGATTGCCCTGAAATTTTTGGATGTTATTGACGTTTACCATAGCGCGTTTCCTATTTCAAATGAAGTTTGTAGCATGTTTAGTTCTTTTGCAGGGACAGTCAAAAGTTTTCCGTTACATTACGGCCTATGTGAAAAAATCGTTTAAAAGGAATTTTAATGACGTTACATGCTTTCAAACATAATAAAATTTATATGCATTTATGAAATGCACAAAAAATGCATTCTGCAGACTACGCGGTGCAAAGAATAGTTATTTGTCATTTACAGGTCCATACAAAGGAATTCCGTTACATAATGATATAGGGCTGTAGGGAATTGCTGAGGCGTATTTTAATTATTTTAAATTATTTGATGTATAATGAAATTAATAAACGTTGCCAAGGTTTACTATAACTTATTTCATGTATAATACGAAGTGCATAGCATTTACAGGGACACGCAAAAGATTCCAGATACTATAATGTATCCGAAGTACTGTCCACTAGCGATGAATGCTGGAAATGCATTTTTAATTATGTTATGCGCTTTTATGTTTCATTATATTTGTGTATAATATATGTTGCATAAATGCTATAATTCATATACAGGGTTACACAAAAGAATTCGTAATGTTTATACTGTGTATGAGTGCAAATTGCTTAAAGGTGGTTTTTAAATGAGCTATGCATTTTTACGCTGGACTGAATTTAGTTTACTAGGAAATGTTTGTAGAATATGATAAAATGATATACAGGGCCACCCAAAGAATTGGATACATGGCCGTCTATAAATGATAATTTCTGGAAATGTGATTTCAGTAGTTTTAAGAACGTTTTAATTTGAATTAAACTTTAGCTAAATAGTGGCATGTAATAAAGATACTAGGTTCACTACAGAGTTCTACAAAAGTGTTCAAGTATGTTTCCATCTATTAGTATAATTGCTGAAAGAGAAATTTCAACCTGTTATGCGTTTTCTTCTTAAACTAAATTTCCCCCATTATACAGTATATATATCAACCTACAGATCAAATACATGGCTGTTTAAAAGAAATGGAATATATATTTGGAAGAGGACGGTAACTGCTGAAATCAGCTTTTCAAATGTTTTATGCGTTTTCTAAAATGTTTACTTAGTAAATGTAAATGATCTTATATACCTTATTTCCCTAAATAACGAAGTTTTGTTAAAGCATTCAGGAAGTGTTGGAAAGTGTTTCATAATCTATGCCTGTCGCACGATTTTTCTTTCTTTTTAAAGTTTAAAAACGAACCCAAAAATACATTTCTTGAAAACGACTGAAAGAAATCTGATTGACTAACATCCTTAGATGTTAACTTAACATAAACTGTTTAATTGTTTTTTTCTGCTGGTGCGTTTGTTTATTTTCTAGAATGTCTTCAAAAGCAGATTTGTTGGCAAATTCTTAGAGATTTCATTAAGAGATAAGTTTTTATTTAAAGCATTGTTTCTTTAATATTATGATTTGTTTTAAATTAAACTACCGTTGATATACTCTATTGCATTGTAAATAATTTGTTGGATAAGCCAAAAATTTACAGATTCATGCAATTTACCAGGCCACTACTGGAGCAAAGAGGAAGGTGTTATTTTTTATTTTTCATTTTTTTCGGAAGAATATATTTTGAAACTTTGAATATTTATTCTGATACATGAAGGTTAGAACTAGGCTAAAAAAATACATATATCGTTTGGAATTCGCTAACACTTTAATAATAATCAGATAAATGGCCTTAAGTGGCCCACTATTTGTGCGATTAGTTTTATCTTAAACAACAAGGGGGTTCGGCCCCCTGCGAGCTACGCTCGGCAACCCTCGTTCAGATACCGCAGTCTCTAATAGCACGCTAATTTGATTGGCTTTAAAAAGATTTCGAAAGATTGAATTATAATTTAAAAAACAGTGGCGATCTCCCTATAAATGGTTTTCTATTCATTTTTCTTCGATTGGAGAACTTTAAGGAAAAATCAGCTGCTGTTAACAGGTACAATGGCTGTTTTCGTCTTTGATTAAATAAAATCAGTTAAACATTTCAAAATAAGCTAATATAATAAGCAAATCTGCATCAAAACTCAAATATATTTTACAAATACCAATGTCTTCTGTAGACGGAAACGACACAGAAGGTTAACGAATCTTAACTAAACCATTTAAGCAATTTCTTTATTTTCTGCTTCACAGATTTTTCTCTTTCAAATCATATTTCTTGTTCATGACACTTTATTTTCAGCTTGTAATCTCTTTTATTTTTATTACATTACTAAATAATCGCTCGAAGGCAGTCTAAACGCGTTCAATAAAATTAATAATAATCTTATTAATATAATCTCAAAATATCAAATTAATGTCTCGCGCAATTTTTAAATTTAAACTGTTTTGCAATATTACATTTTGTTCATTTTACGTAATAAGTGTAATGTGACGTAAATGTGACCTAATTTCTCCTATTTAAGACTTCTAACGCATGTTAATGAATTTATTATTTTACAATATCCTTATAAAATTCACGTGTAAATATACCGGGTGTCCCGAAAAGGACTGACTGATTTTAAAATTCAATAACTTCCAAACGGTGACAGATATTAAAAAAATTCTTGCAGGAGGGTTATGCATAAAGTCAAAAGTTTTTTTACAGTGATTTTCGATTTTAGTTCGAATTACAAACAATAGATGGCGCTGCGATCAATAGAGGCTAAATTCAGGCTTGATTTTTGGTACTTCGTGGCCCGGGTAATACATTTCCATCTCCTTTTTCTGCATGGAACAACAGAAAGTACCAAAAATCGAGCCTGTATTTAGCGACTATTGCTTACAGCGCCATCTATTGTTTGTAATTCGAACTAAAATCGAAAATCACTGTAATAAAACTTTTGACTTTATGCATAACCCTCCTGCAAGAATTTTTTTTAATATCTGTCACCGTTTGGAAGTTATTGAATTTTAAAATCAGTCAGTCCTTTTTGGGACACCCGGTAGTTTTTATGAAGTAATTTTCAATAAGTTCCTGCTTTTCACACGTAATTATTTAATTCTAATTTGAAAGTTTTCTTTCTGTTAATAATAGTCATGTGTAAATAATTTTTAATTTGAAGCAAACATTATTATTTCGCTGTTTATACAGTTGGCAACAGTTTAAATTAATACCATTTTCTAAAATAAGTAAAAAATATCTCTCGAAATGCTGAAAATTTCAATTTAAAATAGAAATAAAACCTCAAAAAATGAGTCAAATTAAAATTGTGAATGCAGTCTGCAAACCGGGAAATTCTAACGTATAAACTAATCTAAAAATGAATTAATTCCCATGTATAGTTTTTGCTAGTATAAAACTTTTTTAATGGAACGATTTTGTCCAACTTTAGCATTAAATATCTCTTAAAATAATTATTCGATTTGAAAACTGTCTACATCAGCGGGTTTATCAAACATTTCTCTATAATACCGCCGATTTTCATATTTTTGTATGCAATATTTTCCTTAATATTAACGGAGAAAGATCTCCGGTCACAAAAATTCAAAACCGGAGGCGGTGGTGACAGCGTAAGTTACTTTTTTTTAGAATAGAGAGACACTTCTGAGATTTCAGCAATAATAATGTTTAGAAGAAAGAGTTTTAACTTTTGTTTTTGTTAATTCATGGAATATATCTACCCTATATAGTATATAAAATCCTAATGAAACGAATTTATGAAACGACTGCATTGAAACGAATTTATGTAACGATTCTATGAAACGACTAATTGAACAACTGATTATGTTTCACGGCGATTTCTTCTAAAATATGGAATACTTTGCGATGAAATTAACACCAAAAAGCCGAATTGATCCACAGAGCCCAAAACTGGTATTAGAATTTTTAAATTCGAATTAGTTTTCGAACTATTAATTTTTTTCTAATTTTAAATAATTTTCTCTGATGATGGCAACTCAAATTTCAATCATAACAGATTTTTTTTTTTTTCATATTTCAGAAAAGATTATTATTTTAAACTAATCTGGCGACAAGTTTGGCCTCCCTTAAATATATGCTAAGAAATGTATAGTGTTACTTTTATTCATAATTTAATTTACTTGTACAATCTTTCGCCAAATCGAAAGATTCTGATATAGAAATCAAGATCTCGGTATTTTTATGTTAGCGAGACGCAGGTGATAAATCGTCAAATGTGCAATAATCGCCATAATGTAATCGCCAAAAATGGCATTATTTTGATTGACATGGTAACCACGCTATTGTTGTTTATTTAATAATAAATGTTTATTTACTTTTATTTCTTTTTTTAAATTATATAAATTATTTTGTTTTATAGTTATCAATTATTTTTTTTATTATTTCCTTTTGAAAATAATAGAAAATAATTAAAAAATACAGTACTACTTAGTTATTCCGTCGATCAATTTCGCGAAATTATATAAATCGCCAAACCACTCGGCAAATTATACAAATTGACAATTTTTATTTTAAGTAACGAAAAAAACAAATAAATTAGTATAACATTAACAGTGATGGAACAGCGGCGCAGCAGTTGACCGATTGTCACCGCTAAATTTTTATAGTATTCTTCGCCTTCAAAAATCTCAGAAATTTTGTCCTGAAGGTAAATGAAGCATACTAATAAAATTTTACGGTGTCAATTGATTCTCTGCTGCTACACTGTTCCATCACTGCATTAATAAATATACAAATAAAACGTCGAAATAAAAACCACTTGATGACGAAAACACCTGTAACATGCTTAAAGTCAAGTGAATGTGACATTTACGATCAACCGTTATTGGCATTTAATCTTATACTTGATTAATTTTAACACAATTATTCTAAATAATTTAGAAAAATTATGTTAAAATTAATCAAGTGTAATTTCGTATCCAGCGATTTCTGGAGTTCCATTACCTGTGATTTATTCTGTTGAACTGAACCAGGTTTCAGACCAGATGCTATAATCATTAAGGTTAGCTGGGTGAAAAAGTTCGACCAGATTCGTCCCGGATAGCTCAGATGGCAGATCACTGGCGGCTTCAGCCAGAAGATCCCTGGTTCGAATCCTGGTCCGGACATTTTTCGCCCAGTTGGAGATTTACATCTATTGTGATTTAATCTTATAGTTTGGCGATAGATTTTTGGTCGACGGGATAACTAAGTAGTACCAAAGATACATATGTAACTGGTATTCGAAAACGAGGTTTTCACCAAATTTTCATAAAAAGAAAAAAAAAATGTACTTTTAAATCCAATTTGTTTGAAAGCTGTATCTCAATTTGTTCCTGAGTTATTAATTTTTTTGTAGTTTTTGTTACTTTTTTGTCATAGTGGCAACACTCTGTTGTCTATCTCTGTTGAAAGTAAAGGGAAATACAGATTACTGTAAAGACCAATCAGAAAACGAATAAAATGATGATTAAACCAATAAAAACCTTCAGATATGCTTTTGATTTCCTACCCTGACAAGGACAATAACCATTTTTCAAAATGGTTAAAAAAAGAAAGTCACGCCAAACCTGCGGTGCGTATATGACATCTGGCCAAATATTAAATATTGCAAATAATAAACCATAACATTTAATTTCAACTTCAAATCAATGTTTTAATTTACGAAAATTAATGTTTTAATATTCGAAAAATTTAAAAAAATGCTAACTGGCGAGTTGAAAAAAAGCTATTGGCGATATTTGCACTCGGCAAGCGTAACAGTACCAAGAATTATTTGCGATCATGGCGACTTTTATGTAGTTTTATTCGGAAAAAATTTTTGATTTTTTAATCAAAATGGAAAACTTTCTGCACAGATGTTATATACGACCCCATATTGGCACGATTTTTTTTTTTTTTTTTTTTTTTTTTTTTACGTCAATGTCATATACGGAACGGACACTTAACTGGCACCAAAGTATCGTTATTTTGCTTGATATGGTAAGCCGGGTGTTGTTGTTTATGCTGTTGATGCTTTCCCCAAATTGGCGTCGGGAAAAAATCGCGCCAATATGGGGCATATGACATCTGTGTCAAACTTTCATATGAAAGGCGAAGGGATCAGACCGTATTTGTTTATGGCAATTGATGACTTGAACTATTATAATATAGATGAAATGATGACGATAGAATAATATTTGACGACTTATCACCTGTGCCTGGCTAACATTAAAGTACCAAGATGGCACGTAGAGTATAAAAAGCAAAGTGGTCCGCCCGGAACTGTTGATGATAGTCACATGACTTAGGTTATTTTTATATAGATTGTTTTAAAATACCGGGAGACAAAGACTCTGTATACTTAATTCATTTTACTTTAGCTTCTTTTCAAATTTTTAACTGATCCTCTTTAATCAAAAACGAAAACAACCATTGGATGTCTTAACAGCAACTGATTCGGCCTTAAATTTTTGCAATCAAAGGGAATTAAATGGAAACCCGTTTACAGGGAGATCTGCACAGCCTTTTTCAGTATAATTCAATCTTCTCTAATATTTATAAAACCCATCAGATTAGCGGGTTTTTAGATTCTGCGGTGTCTGAACGGGGGTTGGCGAGCGTGGCTTGCAGGGAGCAGAGACCCGTGGTATATATATATATTATTTAGCTTAGAACATAGTTTTGAATAACCTTAGTAAGTTTCTGTTACAGATTTTTAGTGTTTTCTCCTTTTTATGGAAGAATCGATGCCTGTTGCTGCTTCTCTCAGTATTCAGCGCAGCTACACTCTAAAAAATATATGTGTAAATTAGTCACTTTTACATAAGTATATGTACAAATTTCTAAATTTAGACTCTAAATTTAGACTTTTTCATGAAATTTACACACCTGTCGTAAAACTGCACCTGTATTTGTGTTTATCGGCTAAATGGAAGTGCGTGACTTGTTATCCCTTCAAAACTCAAGCAAATGTGTAAATGTAGAAAATTGTACAGGTTAATCTGACTTGGCGTATTATTGTAAATTTACACATTTTGCATATTCCACAAACGTCTGTGTATTTTGTATATTACTGAGAAATATGTGTATATATTATAGAAGTTATATATTATATATATAATATATGAGAAATATGTGTATATATAAGAATATAATATTACACAGAAATATGTGTCAGAATGTTACACAGCTGTATATGTAAGAACAGAATATTACACAGGAGTATGTGTAAGAATATTATACGAAAATATGTGTAAAAACAGAATATTACACAGAAATATGTGTACTAAAGTGCACTCACTAAATATCGATACTTGAAAACTTGGATTATGTAATCGTAGCTGAAAGGTCAAACCGGTACTTTGGAAAGATGTAGTTCCTTAGGTCGTATCGCGTTCCAGAAAGTATTGCTTGGTTACTGTAGATTGAATTAAACAGAGAACTTCTCCTATTGATGTAAATTTATCTTCGTAAAGTGATGACTAAAATTCATAGAAAAAAAATCGACAAAATTCGGAAATAGTACTGGCGTCACGAAATTTTCGTATTTTACAAATTTTCATTTTACAGTGATTTATTCAGATTATACCGGTCTTGTTCATAAATTGTGACTATACGATTTTATTGCTTCAAAACAACTTTAACATAGATATGGTATACAGTAAATCTAGTTTCAGACGATCCTGTTTCTTGTAAGTTAAAGGTACACTATTTTATGGTCTTAAAACAAAACATACCAAGCACATAAGTTTGTTCTTCATGCAATTTTGTCATGCCACCGATTATAAACATTTAGTGCGCATTTACATCCCAAAATATAAGGTTAAGCTACGTATACAAAAATCCCAAATAATGAAATAATGAAAGATTCATCTTCTAAATTATTTTTCCTGATTTTTTTAAATTTAAAATTAACTAACGAAATCATCATAGAAACTCGACAGAGTTTCTCGCCAAGCAAAAGAAACAACAGTGCAATGAACCGTAAATGAAAGGAATTTCCGCCAATTAATGCCAAACGATTTTGTAAAATTTTTTAGTACTCTGTCTAGTTTATACTTTCCGGACTGACCAAAACGGGATTTTGACACATCTATAGCTCGAGAACTATTTATGATAAAAACAAAATTCTTGTTCCTATGGAATGGGGCGTGCCACGTGACTCAGAAAACGAAAGTAAAGTTGAATCCGGCGAATAGGTTTTTAGTAAATGCAATTTTAAAAGTGCTGTTTTTTGCACTTTTTAAATTCTTGTTCCGACCAAATCTGTTGACAGGGCTACAGCAATGTGTAATTATCGGATTTTTACGCACTTTAACGGCATTTGAACTGTTTTTATGAGTAGTTCAAACCTTTGAAAGTTTCGTGTAAAAATATTAATTAGTTTTTGATTTATACCAGTTTAAAGTAATTTACTCCTATATTTCAGCGTGGCGTACGTAATAATATCACTACTTATATTTCCATGTGAGCTCAGCGTGGCGTACGTAATATGCAAGGTCATTGTGCCTAAATGAGACGCGATTCCCCATAGTTTTGTCGCATTTAGGGTATACAGTGAAACCTCTCTGTGCGACCACCTCCCTGAACGACCATTTTTTCATGGAACGAAATTTATTCCCATAGGCTCAATACTAATTTTACCTCCATTCAGAGACCATACCAGTAGAACTCCCTCCATGTGCGACCCATTTCTTTGAAGAAAATAAAACAAATTCCGCTTTTTCCTGGTCGCTTGAAGAAGGTTTTATTAGAAAAATAATTCCGGAGATCGCATTATTCATCAAACTTCTAAACTAAGTTTAGAATTTTTTTTTTTATTACAATAACATTTAACTGTTTAAGCACCTTTGTGCCTTTTTAGGCAATGAATTTAACTCTGATGACAAATTAAGAATGACGGTCAATAAACTCCCCTGCCCTATTCTGTCAGGAAACTGTCAAAGAAATAGAAAAATTAATGAAATTGTCATTATTTGTTCCCGTCCAAAAAAAAAAAAAAAAAAAAAAAAAAAAAAAAAAAAACATTTATTTACGGAACTTTGAAAGGACTTGGTAATAAAAGTTATAAAAGATAAAACGGTAAAATCAAAGCAAATGTATTCATTTTTTAAACTCTGCAGTAGTTAATTTATCTAATTAACATTTGTTCTTATACTTAAATTTGCATATTTTTCCCTAATGCAGGGCTCCCAAATGGTCCGCCAACTGAATATCAATATTTTTTTAGAAAATTTTTCTTTTTAGATTTTTCTTACAAACCGCCCCGAAATCACATTTGAAAGTTAATTCTAGCTCAAACCTACCCTAAAATTTTCTGTTAAAATTTATTGATATTCAGTTGGCGGAACATTTCGGAGCCCTGCTACTGTGAAAAATAAATTTTAGTAACATTAGTTGTTACCTTTTTTCAACAGTTAAAATCTATATTTAAACATGACCTCCATTAAGAGAACGTGGTCTCTTTAGGGAGGTTTTACTGTATTTGGAATTTTATTATATAAACATACATTTTATTAAGCAGCAAATTACTGAATACTGTAGCTATAGTTCAAAACTAACTTGTTTTGTATAAATTTAATAATTATCTGTAGTCACCACAATATACGATTGTCGGTCGCATTTAGGTAATTTTTGTCGCATTTACGGCAGTTTAAACTTGAATGAGATGTCCATAGTCCTAAATGTAATAATGAATTTTACACATGAGAATCCATCTGAAAAAGTTCATTTAACCCTTAACTGCTGTTGCAGAAAATTGCCACATAACAATTTAGAAAGGTTTGCGAAACCATTCGATTGAAAGATGAATAAAAGTCGCAATTAATCATAAAATACTGTTTTTGCACTAAACTGTTTGTAGAGTAATATTTCTAATAAAATCTTGCTTTTTTAAACATTTCAAACAATTGTACTTGGACTGCAAATGAAGCAAAATTTTACTGTATTGATAGTTAAACTGGAAATTAGAAGTTAAACTGTGAAAAATAAAAAAAAAAAGCAGCACTAAGATGAGGGTTAATTGCAATTATTTTTTGGAATTACTTAACCATTAACTGCTGTGACAGGAATTGTCGCATAACTACTGCGTGTGTTCTCCGAGACCGTTTAAGTAATAGATGAATGAAAGGCTCTGTTAACTCACAAGTACTTTTTCCAGGACTATTATAATTAAACTTCAAACATTCAGAATGTCTAGCAATAGTTCTAGAGCTCAGAATGAAAGAAAATTTCACCGGTATTCATAGCTTAACTAGAAATTACAAGTTTAACTGTGAAAATTGAAAAATATAGTGGTCTGCGAGATCGCTAACAGCAATTAAGAGTTAATAAAGAGTTGAAATACATAAAATTGAAAGATAAATAACTTATTATTGAACTACTAAATAAATTTTATTTAATACTAATTTAAATCAAAAAACATTAACTGAGATGCATAATCTTAAATAAATTATAATTAAACATATTACATTTCAATATTCATACTTTGCAACAGATTCATCAAGTTTGAATTGTTTATCGCGGGCGGCGCAGCACCGTTCTGTTTGCCAATTTTACACTGCTATATCAGCCAAGAAATCATGTAAGATGTATGACTTACCATTACGGACCAGCTACTTGGTTTTTAACAATAAGTCCGAGTGAATGGAACTGGAATGATCTTGCTACTTTTATTATAGAAATGAATCCTTTAGTGAAAAATATACATAAAAAAAGTCCTTCCGGCCACTGCCGGGAGGAAGAGGTAGCTTTCATATTCCTTATTTTAAAAAAGCCAACTTATATTATTCAAACACACGAAGCTCAATTTAGTGGAAACCAAATATAGGAGATTCAATACTAATTTTTATCAATACTAAATAATTATGAATGAGAATTTCGCGAAATTAGTCAGCTTTATCCAAGCTGCTTTTATTTAAAGTAACTTATATTTGGCTGCCAAATTCGGCGATTTCTTAAAGTGCCTGCCATTTTAAGACAACATGGTGGATGAGGTTAACCAGTGAACTTGGTCGAGACCTTAGTAATTGCTGTGCACATGCTCACTCACATCGGAATCGATTGATATATATGAGTGCTTTCGCAGGCAAAAAATCAGATTTTTCAAAATGTCACCCACATTAGATATTGAAATTGCTATATCTGAGCCATTTTTTAAGATAAAGACAAACAAAAAATGCTCCTGAATCCTTATATCAAGGTCAAATACTTAAGAAAGAAACCTTTTTCAATTTCTAATTTGTTTGCACCTCATTTTAAATATAATTTTTTTTAATTTAATGGCCGCCATTTTGAAATAAGATGGCTGATGAAGCTGGCCAGCGAACTTGGTCGAGATATTGATGTATATGTATACTATCCACATGCCTTCTTACATCGAAATAGGCGAATACGTGTGTTATCGCGTGACAAATACAAGATCGTTTCAAAATGTTAGCCATGCTAGAAATTCAAAGTGCTATAATTCAACCATTTTTTAAGATATAAACAAAAGAACAAATTTTCAGAAACAAAAACTGCTCCGGAATCTTTGTATCAAGGCCAAACACATAAAAAAAAATCTTTTTCATTTTTCAATTTTTTAATACCTCATTTTATATTTTAAATTTAATTTTTTTTAAATGGCAACCCTTTTGAAACAAGATGGCGAATGAAACTGGCCAAGGAACTCGGTCATGACATTGGTATGTACTATGTACAGACCAAGTTACATCCAAATCGGTTCATAAATACGCCTGATATCGCGTGACAAAAATCAGGTCGTTTTAAAATGTCAGCCACAATAGAAATTCAAAATGCCATAACTCAGCCATTTTTTTTAGGTATAAACGAAACAAAAACTGTTCCGGAATCTTTGTATTAAGGTCAAACACATACGAAAAAAATCTTTTTCATTTTCCAATTTTTTGGTATCTTATTTTAAATTTGAAATTTTTAAAAAAATTTTAAATGGCCGCCATTTTTAAACAAGATGGCGGATGAAGCTGGACTACGAAATCGGTCAAGATATTTGTATGTACTATGTACACACCAGGGTATATCCAAATCGGTTCATAAATACGCCCGTTATCACGTGACAAAAATCAGGACGTTTCAAAATGTCAGCCACGCTAGAAATTCAAAATGCTATAATTCAGCCATTTTGTAAGATATAGACGAAACAAAAACTGCTCCCGAATCTTTTTATCTAGGTCAAACACATAAGAAAAAAATATTTTTTCAATTTTCAATTTTTTGTTACCACATTTCAAATTTAAATTTTTCTTAAAAATTTAAATGTCCGCCATTGTTAAACAAGATGGCGGATAAAGCTGGCCAACGAACTCGATCGAGACATTGATATGTACTATGTATAAACGAAGTTACATCCAAATCGGTTCATAAATACGCCTTTTATCGCGTGGCAAAATTCAGGACGTTTCAAAATGCCAACCACGCTAGAAATTCAAAATGCTATAACTCAGCCATTTTTTAAGATATAGACGAAACAAAAACTGCTTCGGAATCTTTGTATAAAGGTCAAATACATAAGAAAAAATATTTTTCCATTTTCAATTTTTTGGTACCACATTTCAAATTTTAAATTTTTTAAAAATTTTTAAATGGCCGCCATTTTGAAACAAAATAGCGGATGTAGTTGGCCAACGAACTCGATCGAGATATTGGTATGTACTATGTACACACCGAATTACATACAAATCGGTTCATAAATACGAGAGTTACAGTGTGACAAAGGTCAGATATATATATATATATATATATATGGATATATATATATATATATATATATATATATATATATATATATATATATATATATATGTGTGTGTGTGTGTGTGTGTCAATTTTGAACGGAGGGTGGTTTCGGGGTCTGGGGGTCATGATCGATGAAAATATACCAAAATTTTTTTAAATCGCTTTCCTCCGAACGGCTGCAATTTGTAGATTTTTGTAATGAAAGCTACCTAAAAGTACAAGTGAGTTAGTTGCATTTGATCCGGTTTCCGCATCTCGATTCATTGACAACAAATTTCAATAAATCATAGATTTTATAATATCACCAGATGCTCCATAATGGTTTTGAATTAAAATGTTATCCGTTTGAAGAGAAATAATTTCCGTTTTACTAAACGGATTGTTTTAAACTTCATATAATTATCAAAGGATAAAACAAATAAAAAGATTTTATAATATTTTATTTGACCTTTAATGTTCTCTTCAATTGTAAAATGGAAATCTTTTTTTAAAGTTTCAAATATTGGACTTCACAAAGGGAACAAGCAAAAAATATTGCTTGTTAGTTCGCACATTTTATCATCTCTAAAAAATAAATGATTTCTTCTAAGATTTGTAAGGATCGATAAAATGGTTCTGAATTATTTTTAAAAAGTCCATCATTATGTCTTACTAGATATATTAAACTTTTGAAAAGTTTATAGCATCACTATTTTATTATTTTTTTACTTCTATAATCTTTTGTTTATCTTTTCTTTTCTGAATTAAAATGGAATATGTATAATGCAAATGAAATACCTTACAAAAAGAAGTGATATCTAATCAAAAACAACTCGTTGTAAATGATCCCGCCAAGCCACAAATCTAAAACGCCAATCATAAAAAGAAGTGATATCACATAAAAAGAAGCGATATAGAAGTGCCTACTACGAGTGCCGTGTAAAAATCTGTTTCCAAAGGACTCGGAGTGAGGTACAGTATGTGAAAACTGCTTGGCGACCTGCAGGCGTATATTTAATATATGCAGTACCTACATCAATTTCGAAAAATTGTGAAAGTCGAAAAAATTAATTTTAAATTCTCATTATATAAGTCTTATAAATATTTGTAGGAGGAAGATCTGTAATAAATCAGAAAAATTTGTAAGGCAAGCAGAAAATAGTATGTATTTGTGGTTATCATCGAACTTTACAATTATACTTTTCAATATTTTAAACATAATGTTTAATTACATAAATACATTTAATAATACACTGTTTCAAAATTAAAGGGAAAACTGGTAAAATGAATCCTGTTTATGACAGAATTATTTCTTAAACGTAAAATGCCATGTTTCCGACATAAGGAATCTATTTATATAAAATCCAAGTCTCTGTGTGTCCCTCACTATTCCGGTAGGACCGCCTCATTGAAATGAGTAATTGTTGAAAAATATTAATGCAGGGTTACCATAATAGCGCCAAATGTTAGCCAACTTGGCGATAGCTGGCTAATTTGGCGAAATTCCCATTTAAAACCATTAATCTTTCATAATGGAGGTCACCGAAATTTAATTTAAACTCCACTCTTTTAAGATATTTTTTCGAAATCTATGGGTGAGAATTTAAAGTACATCTTTACATCTTCCTCCCGATGCTACTAATAAAATAACCACCAATAGACAACGGTGTACTGTGTGAGCTCCTAACTGCGCGATTTTAATGTGCTTCAGGTACTTTTCCAGTATAGGTGCTTTGGCGAAAAGGAAATTTGGTAACATATTTTCCGGGAACCTATTCATGTGGACCTGTTCCGGGAACCTGTTTCATTTTATATACACACGCATTTTTTTCGATATTTATACGATTTATTTAACATAAAAAAGCCGTTTCTCTAATTTTATACAGAAACAGATGTAATTTGTACATAAAAACATCAATAATATACATATAAAACAAACAAAAACGCTCATCAAATTTGTTTTCATAGCTGTTTATATGATTTGATAACAAATCTCGATATTGTTCCGTTATACGGACACCATGCCAAAATGTTTGCTAATGCGCCAATTATTTCAAAATGCTAAAAGATATTTGTAATTTTATACCAGCAGTTTAATATGAATTTTATTTTATTGCTTTATTTTATAGCAGTTATTTGTTCACTTATTTTAAGTATATATTTGTGATTTGATGAAATAGTTCGTAAAAGTCTGGAATTTTCAAATGTTATATTTTTTAAATGCTTAACCGAAAAAAATCGCGCCAATATGGGGCGAATATGACATCTGCACCACAATTTTTTCCATATGTATACAATTTGGCACAGATGTCAAAACAATCGCGCCAATATGAGCGTATATGACATCTGTGCCGACAATTTAATATAAAAAAAGCTATTTACCCATTTTTATAAAGAAACAGAAGTAATTTTTGCACAGATAACATATACGCATGGGAGTTGGTGTGATTTTTCTATGACGCCAATTTGGCAGAAATCTCGCTTTCGAATACCAGTTACTTATATATTTTTGGTACAGATGTCATATTGGCGCGATTTTTTTCTGACGCCAATGTCATATACGCAACGGGTATTTAACTGACGCCAAAGTGTCGTTATTTTTCTTGATATGGTAACCCGAATGTTGCTGTTTATGCTGTTGATATTTTCGCCAAATTGGCATCGGAAAAGAATCGCGCCAATATGGGGCGTATATGACATCTGTGCCATATTTTTCAATTATTTGCTATCATTTTGAAAAGGAAATAACTATAAATAAATAAAAGTTTGAATAATAACTATAGAACAAAGCAGTTCATATAATTAAAAAACAGAAAATAAAAGTAAATAAACAATTTATTAATAAATAAAAAACAATAGCCGGGTTACCATAGCAGGCAAAATAACACCATTTTGGCGCCAGTTAGGTATACCGGTTCATATCTGAAATCTGTGCCGTAATTTGCATATAAAAAAAATATATATATTTAGAAATGATTTTTTTATGTATATAAGTGCATATATAAACAAAGATAAAAGGGTACAGATGTCATATTCGCCCCATATTGGCGCGATTTTTTTCGGTTGCCAATTTGGCGAAAACATCAACAGCATAAACAACATAATCCGGGTTACCACATCAAGCAAAATAACCACACTTTTGCGCAAGTTAAGTACCTGTTCCCTATATGATATTGGCGACAGAAAAAAATCGCTCCAATATGGGGCGAATATGACATCTGTTCCGATAAAAGTTCATTAGATTTGTTTTCATAGCTGTTTATATATTTTCGCAACATATCTCACTTTCTGATGCCCGAATCGCGCCAAGCTTTTTTTAAAAATGCGATATTGTTACGTAATGACTAACTTTATCTTTCATCCATGTATCAGTCACCTGCATAATTTTTTAACCGGTTGTAATTGTATTGTTTCAATATCTGGCAACAGTTGGTTTTGTTTTGTTCTAGAGAAAAGTTTAAAAAAATAAAGTAATGTGAAATATATATGGCTCTTCTGTCATTGAATTTAAGTTAGAAATATATTCGCTTTAACAATAAGAAATGTTATTGAGGGCAGTTTTAATAGCTTATAGATATTTTAATACTTAACTTTTAGGGATTCATTTAGTTAAGAGATTTATTTACATTGGAATCCAACATATGGCGTCCGCTGACAAGACTGGAATCTGTAAGTAGAATTTTATTTGAACTGCTCAAGTGAGAATTATTATTATTGTTGAATAAAAAATTATTGTTGATGTTGAATAATATGGATGCGTTGAAAGCAGCTAGACGACAGCATCGTAGAATTTTCACTAAAGCGTGTAACGAATTTGATGCAAGTGAAAATAATTTATCGACTGCTGAAAAAATTCTGAAATTGACAATGATAGAAGAGAAAGCGAAATTTATGACCGATGTAGAATATAAAATTAGAGAAATATTGTATAGCGACCAAGCAGACGAAGAAACAATAGACAAAGATATCGATGAATCTGAGGTTTAAATCGATCGCTGGCGTGTATTACAACAGAAATTAAACGAACTTTTGGTTGTAAAAAATGAAGATTTGAAATCTGATATTTCGGTAATTAATAAGAATGTATTGCTTCATTATCCGAAGATACAGTTACCTACTTTTAATGGTGAAATAAAAAATTGGTTGCGATTCTGGGGTCAATTTCAAAAAATTGATCAAGATACTAACCTAGATTTTCATGACAAATTTGCGTATTTATCACAAGCCATGGAAGAAGGCAGTGTGGCAGAAGAATTGATTAGAAGTTTTCCGCCTGGCGGTAATAGTTATGCCAAAGCTGTAAGTCAACTTAAATCTCGTTTTGGACGGGAAGAACTTTTGATAGAATATTATATTAGAGATTTGTTAGGCCTTGTACTGCAGAAGCAAAATCCAGGAAAACATAATTCTTTGCGACGATTATATGATTCATTAGAATCGAAATTGCGATCATTAGAAACTCTTGGAGTTATTAGAGACAAATATGCTGCGATGTTATATCCACTTGTTGAATCGTCTCTTCCAGATGATATTCTTAGAGCATGGGAAAGGTATAGAACGTCTCACAGAAGATCGTCAAATAGATGTAATGATGTGGAATCTGAACTAGATAAAAATCATGATACAGATTTAAAGAATGGTGTTGTAATTGGCTCAAAAACTGATCTAGATAATTTATTAGAATTTCTGCAAGACGAAGTTGAAGCAGAAGAAAGAATTTCTTTGGCAAGTAAGAGTTTTGACAAAACTTTTCGATACAAAGCTGCACGCAATAATCATGAATTCGAAGAATCTCAAATATCTACTGTATCAGATTTATTAAACATTGATAAGAGAAAATATACTAGAAATAAGAATAATTTTAAACAAAAACTGTGTATTTTTTGTGACAAACGACATGCATCGGAAAAATGTTTCAAGGCAATGTCAATGTCGTATGATGTTAAGAAAGACATAAGGCAAAAGAAGGGAACTTGTTTCGTGTGTTTAAAATTAAACCATTTAGCCCGAAATTGTAGAGCAAAAGTAAAATGCGTTGTATGCAGAAAAAAACATGAAACTCTGGTATGTCCAAGAGCTCCTGAGAAGTTATTCAAGCCTGAAGAAGCCCAGGATGCCTTAAAAGCTCTGAATAATTATTACTTCAGGGGATCTTCTTTGAGTGTTGAACCTTCAAAAAGCAAGCTTCATCATGAGCCAGGATCACAAGGACGAGCTAGAGGAGGTTCAAGCAGAGGACGTGGTGGTTATGGTGGACCCCGTGGTGGTGATGGGTATGCTAATGGCTACGGCCGAAGATATGACAGTCCACCTTTTGGAGGTCGAGCTTTTTATGACCGTGGCTACAGTTCAATGTCGTCTCGCATGAGACCATACCCTTCACCTTATGATCGTCCTAGTCCATCTATGGCGCCCATGAGAGATGAATATGCGGATTCCTATTCATCATCTTTGAGAGATCCATATTCACCAAGATCTGGCATGTCTCCTGTTTCACGTGATTTGTATGAAAGAAGCAGCAAAGCAACATTTCTTTGACACAGTTAAGGTACCGAAAAGATTTAACTTGTAATTTTAAATTGTTGAGTTGTGCATTCCCCACAACTCAAGGTGGGAGTATGTTACGTAATGACTAACTTTATCTTTCATCCATGTATCAGTCACCTGCATAATTTTTTAACCGGTTGTAATTGTATTGTTTCAATATCTGGCAACAGTTGGTTTTGTTTTGTTCTAGAGAAAAGTTTAAAAAAATAAAGTAATGTGAAATATATATGGCTCTTCTGTCATTGAATTTAAGTTAGAAATATATTCGCTTTAACAATAAGAAATGTTATTGAGGGCAGTTTTAATAGCTTATAGATATTTTAATACTTAACTTTTAGGGATTCATTTAGTTAAGAGATTTATTTACATTGGAATCCAACACTATAATGGAAAAGTACTTAAATAAATAATTAACAGAAATAACAAATTATACAAACTAAAACTTTTTTATTTCGAGATCAAAGCATTGTTTTTAATTTCGTTTAAAAATACATATATCCTTCGATAACTTCAATTGAAATTTGGTTCACAGCTTAATATCTCATTCCATAAACCTAAACAAACACAAGTGATTCATTCATCGTGAAACATCAAAAATATTAAATCATTGAGGTAATCATTCACAAAGTAAGTTCTCCTACAATCAATGTGCAATATTCTAATGACGTCATAGTAGGTAAAATGGTGGCGGTATTGTTTGTTTATGGTTTGTAATCACAAAGATTTAATTTTGCAATGTCTCTTAGTTACATTATTTTATTGTCATATTTATGAGCTCAGAACAAAAGCCTATTTTTTCATTATTTAGTTATTAAAAACGGAAAAAAATCATAAATGCATGATTTGAAAATTTTAAATAATTTTCTTTCTTAATACTAAAAAATAACATCGGGAAATAACAGCGGGTTTAAGTTAAATAAGTTTAACTGTATAATTATGTTGTAATATTCAAAATAACTGTATTTATTAGATTTCAGTACTCAACATCAGGGCCCGATTAAACTTTGAAGTTAGAGGAATTACAGTGTCATTTCAGGACCTTTCTTTTGGAGAAGCTTTTCTAAATTCCATAGATACGTGGAAAATCTTCAATGTTAGAAATATTATTCCTAGGACTGACATAACACGAGAACGGCCTGCAGTTTTACGCAAGTTTTTGAAAGCTACTTTATATCAGAAATTTTACTAAAAACTGGTTACTTTTTTGTTATAGCGGCCCACACTATTAGGATTATGACAAGTTGCAGCCAATTTCGCCAACGTCGTAACCAAGATCGTGAAGCACACACATATAATACCATATAATACCATTTCATGAAATCGTATACGATAATTTAATAGTTTTTAACCTTACTTCAAGTGTGTTATTTATTTATTTTTAAGGCTCAACAATCTAAATTGTCCAATATATGAATTTTTAAAAAAATGCAAACAAAGATTGAATAGACATGACCTCAAAAAGTCTCAAATCTGCATAACACTTGGAACCGAACTGTGCTGATTAGTGGTCTTCTACTGTACACAGTTTTTCATAAATGTGTTTCGTTCTTAAAATGTGTTATTTTCATCTATCACTGCGGAACAAGCTAGAAAACTCATATTCTTGCACATGAGTTGTATATATCTTTATATCTAAATTTCCGTCATTTTTGACGGGCTACCTTTCTAGTATTATATAATACTATTGTAACAAAGCCTTACTACTAGAACAGATTTTTCCCCTGTCATGTGCAGGCTTTACTGCAATATATCTTAGTTTAGTTAACGTCCATTATTAGGTGCATTGTTAGTAATATTCATATGATCATTATTTTTTATTATTATTTCAGAAACTCAAAATGTTTATTAAATTTTTACTTAGAAAATCCTCCGTGTAAAAGTGGTCTTTCTTGTTCAAATGATGGTAAATAAAATCAACAAATCGATCCTATGATGTTAAATAAGAATGGGCATGTAAACACCAAAAGCTTCAACTTTTCACAGTTTAATGGGATCAGTAATTAAAGACGAAAATTGTTAAACAAGTAGTCATATGTAAGTGCAGAAAGAACAAACATTATAAAAGCCTGCAGGTCGCCAAGCAGTTTTCACATACTGTACCTCACTCCGAGTCCTTTGGAAACATTATGAGTAGTGATAGATTTTTACTCGGTACTCGTAGTAGGCACTTCTATATAGCTTCTTTTTATGTGATATCACTTCTTTTTATGACTGACGTTTTAGGTTTGTGGCTTGGCGGAATCATTTACAACGAGTTGTTTTTGATTAGATATTTATTTATAGGGATTTTGTGGAGTATTTACAACTCCACTCAAATATTTTTTATATAATTTTTTTAATGTATTTTATAGAATTGGGAAATATACAAATATAATGCCCTCACAATAGAAATACAGAAACTTTTAAGATATGAAACTTTCCACCCACAGTCTTCCAACATCAGGAAAGCTGAACAGATTCAAATGAAAGAGAAATGTATCCTTTTAAAAACATTTGTGTTTTGTACAACAAATAAAGCTTTCGGAACAAGATAATGTATCTACTACTTATTGTACATAGTATTACTGTTAATCGATGCACTAAAATAATTTTGTAACACGTTTTTTCAATCGTACTTTAAAGTACCGTTGGTGTTTAAAGTGTTAACTTAGGTATATTTTTTTTATATTTTTTTTAAATATAATTTTTGCGGCACTTTTTTTAACCTAAATATCACTTAAAATAATAATAATAATAACGGGGACTGTTTGCATCTATGTGTGTCTATGTGCAGTATGTAGAAGACATCGCTGCACTCAAAGCTACAGGATGTGTACATGAAAGTACCCCTTATATCTTATATAACGTTTAAATGTTTAAAACGATTTCAAAAGAACTCCTATTATTTTAAAAAACAAAAGTAATAAATCTGAAATATGAGTTATATAATTGTAAATTTTAAAGTGGAAAAATGGCGAATCATACATCACGTCCTTTCTCATCAGATAGATTCGTATGAGAAAATTTTAAGGAAGGAAAAAAGAAAAACGTTTTAAACCATTTTCTTCTTAGTAAGTAGTCAGTAAATTACTATCATTTTCTTCAAAATCTCTAGAGCCCTATGAATGAAAAAAACTCTCTGGTAAAACTTTTTCTAAGATTAGAGGAGTGCGTATCGGAAATTAATCATGTGGTCCAAGCTTTTTTTTTTTTTTTTTGTCTTTTAAAGTTTATCGTTCTTTTTTCTTCTTTTCTTTTTTTTTTTTTTTATTGTTCAGGTATTTTTTACACTTTTTGAATTATGCTTAAAGTTGAAATTTCTGATATAAATAGATTTTGTACTGTAAACTATCATAAAAATTGTTATGGAATTTGATATTTTTAAGAAACTGGAATAATATAGGTATAAATAAAAGAATGTCCCAGTTATAAATTTTAATAGTATCAACTGTAAACGTTTTAGAGTGTTGGTTCAAGGTCACAAATAAAGAGTAACTCAAACAGTTTTAGATAAGCGCATGCGCGAGTACTGCTTTGTTATTTACTCCCTTGCAGTGCAATATGCGCAAAATACCGACTCCTGAGCGAAAAGAGTTATTGCCTCAGAGTAAAGATACGAGTGATTATATGATAAGTCTGTGGTTATTGGTGGGCTGAAGACTTAAAAGCCGTTAAGAGCAATGCGATTTTTTCTTTTGGGATTTATAAAAGATCGTGTCTACGTTCCGTCGCTACCTAATGATTTTCCAGAGTTGAGACACGGAATTGGAGCGGCTAATGCTTCCATTACTCCAGACTTGTTAACCGAAATGTGGGAAGAATTGGACTTTATATTAGAAGTGTGCCGTATAACTAAAAGTGCACATATTAGACATTTGTAAGAAAAACTAGGTTAGTTTACCTTCAATTTGATGTATGATTTGTTGTAAATAGTCTAAATTAAACTGTTATAATGTACCATTGAAACTGGAACATTCTTTTGTGGGTATTTCAAATACATATTAAATCTCGGTTCAACCTACAGGTCGTGGTAAATGAACTAATGACCTTTTATAATGGAACAGCAGACTTTTTTCGCGTTTTAACCGCTTGAAGGGCGGCGATATATTATATATGTCAAGGAGCCAGGAACGTATTCTTGGTACTTATTTAATGTAACGTATTAAATATTTACACTATGTACAAACAAAGGCTGGTCGAGAAATTACAGACTCGGTCGGCCAAGCGACGTAACCATGTGTAAGTTAAAGTCGTCTGTCCTCGCAAAGGATTTGGGACAGTGCTTAAACGGAAATACCTGCTGAGCAAGCTACTTCCTCAGAAGGGAATTGCGCAACGTGGCCAATTATGTGGCATTCCGAAATGTGCTGATATAATGCTTTCCCTTGTGAGACAACTTGTGCTGTCTTAACACCATTAACTGATGAGCTACTTGTTGCTAGGCGTGTGCTGTTTCTGGATGACTCTCGATGCATCACTGCTCTCGGTCAGCGACCCAACCCGTCTCTGACTCAACGCTTGGCCATTCGACGCGGGAAGACCTCTGACCGGCAGAAGTAACGCAAAAACAGCAACCCCTAACAACACTAACACTACATAAAAATTTGCAAAACATTAACACACAATGTAAAATAATATATAACACAGTAAATACTTAGGGAATTCAAAATATACTAGATAAATAAAACTAAAATGTTACCGCTTTAGTATAGTCACATGTTCTATCTTCAAAATATTTAAAATTCCGAAACAAATTTTACGTCCTAATGTTGTGTTTTTTACATCGTCGAAGACTTTCCGTCTTCTGCATAGTCTTAAAAAAAATTCGTCTTTCTTAAATTTAAACCTAAAACTCAAATTTCTGCTTTACGTCTTTAAGAATATACATCTTAAAATATTCATCTAACGTCCTTAATACACCTTTCTCCATCATCTTTAAAACACAACAAGAGAAACTATATCTTCGTTTAACGATCTTAAAAAAGCAATAGCAAAAAACAAGTTACATCTTAATAGGGAGAAAAAGTAAGTTTGTCTATCTGTCTTCAAAAAAGAATGAGTTTTCTATTTTTTGTCTTTCTTCTTTAAATATCTCTGCGAGAACGTTAAATTTCTTTACGCTAGCAAATAAATTCTATCAGTCTTTTCTCTTAAATAGAAATTTGTGTCTTTACCGCATAAAAGAAAGGTTAATTAACTGAAAAAACTATGACTTTCATCCAGGAAGCAAAAAATAAAAATAATAATCCGTTTTTTCTATCGTGAACATCTTTTAACAGAAAACACTTACCACTTATCTGGAAAACACTTATATAACAGCATGAGAACTAGTAACATACAATCTGGAGCTTGGCATCTTACAATATCTTCCAAAAATGTGCAAAATCCGGAACTAATAGTCTGAAAAAAATAGTCTTTTTTGTTTCTGTTTGAAAATGGAAAATGTCTTTATCGTTCATTAAAATGAAAGGAAAGTTTCTTGCTGACATCTGAGATAAAAAAGTCTTATTGAAATGTCAACAAACAAAAAAAAAAACAGTGGGACACACGGAAAAAGTTAGCTGCACTTAAGATGACGTCACCACTGATCAGTCTTGGGTTGAGAAAACATAATCGTTCTGCATAAAGTCCGAACTTGAAGAAGAGAAAAAAAATGTTGAACTGAAAGGTTTCTCACCCTTGCTTTATAAAGTCCTGATATATACACAAACACTGAAGATTACACAAACACTGAAGATAAAGTTGCACTTGAAGAGAAAAAGAAAGATCGACACTGTAAAATATTTAAAAGAACACACTTGAAAAAGTTTTCTCGTTCTTTCATAACTGCAGACGAAGCACTATAAACACAATATGTATAGTGGAAATCAAAGTTATCATCTGTAACACTAAAAGGTATTATCATCACAGTCTTGCAAAAATAGAATAAAACATTCGATCTCATATGTATAATCTTTATAAAAAAAACACTGTGATTCGATAAACATCTTGCAGTTCTTGAAAAAAAAGAAGTGAGAAAAATTGTCCAATTAGGCTATATAAGACTGCTTAGCACTTTATTGACAGAGACGAATTTTCTACTGCCCGGTTTGTTTTTTCTTTCATTTCCTTCTTTTTGCAACGTGAGGTTGAGTAAGTCTTATTATGGCGGTCATGATTTTAGAGCAGAGATCGTAAAATCGTAAAGTAGATCAATCTGGAGGGGAATTTCAACTTTTTGTACGGGTGTGAGTATGAGAGAGTGAGTCAACATACAGCTAACAATTATCGCTAGCACATTTATGAATCTTGCAAGTTCAAAAAGATATGTGCCATCATTGGGGATATTTCTTTTCACTCCTGCAGGAAAGGTTTCATTTAAGGGGGGGAATATTTTAATTCAGGCGTTTTTACTTCTTCGGTTATTTCATCAGGGACAGGATTGTGCGGAACCTGTGATAACGGAATTTCTACTTCTTCATTTAGGCAGATTTCAGAGGGTGGAGAATTTTTGAACTTGGATACATTTTCAACTAATGGTATGGTGAGAACTGGAGGCTTTTCAATATGTTTAGGGACATTTATACTCTTTTGAGTTAACATAAAATTAACGACTTTGGTGTCCGTATTAAGGGGATTTTGTTTTGGCCCACGTTAATGTAATTTATAACTAAGTTCGGGGTTTTTTCAAAGAAAATTCCGTGTTCGTTACAGATTAAGGTACCTTGTGCCAGGATATCTCTACCAATAATGAGGGGAGGGGACATTTGTGACTAATCTAAAACATAAAGTGTAGTTGTAAATGGGTTTTCATCTATTTGAATACCCGTTGTATAAGATCTCAATGGGGTTAGACCATGACCTCCTATACCTGTTAATTGTATCGATTCATCTTGTAGGGGAGGAACCAATTAGTTGATAAAAATCATGTCTCATAGCTGAAATCTCGCTGCCAGTGTTGAAGAGAGCATCTACTGCTATGTCTGCGACTTTTACGAATTTTTTCATATCCTTGTGCGGCTGACCGCGCTCGACTATTTGAATTTTTGGGGGAGGGGTGCCTTGATTGGACGTCTTGCGTTCCGTGTTTCGCTCTCCGCAATTAAATGGTTTATGACCAAAAGACGAACATCTGAAACACTTAGGGCCTCTATTTTTATTGGTACAATTAACAGCTAAGTGGTCGGATCCACAGTTATTGCAATTAATTTTGTTTTGGGTTCTGGATGGCGGTGCTCGTGCCGTACTGGGTGTAATTCTGCGTACGGGAGCGTGTCTCGCGGTTAGATTGGCAAATTTCATCGTATATTAAAAGTTTTTCTTAAATTGTGCTAAATAGGTGCATCTGAACAATATCGCTTTATTTTGGGGTGTGTCGTCAATGCATTAAGGAGCTGTCGTGAATATTACCATTATTCGCGATTTCTCGCATGCGCTAAAAATATTGTATTAAATTTTCTCTGTGGGTACGCGTGCGTGATGATAATTTATGGATGTGCGTGGGAGACTAATAAAATTAAAATTCTGAAAGCAATGCTTTTTTGAGCTTATCGTACGAGGTGATGTGGGGTTCGCTTTGCACAAATAGTAGTGCTAAATCTTTTAAAGCACTTTCAACAAAGATAAATTTCTGTATTTCTGTAAGTGCGAATGAATGCGCTAAATTTTCGATACGTGTGAACCAATTAATGATATTTTCTGTGTTTTATCCGCGAAAGGGTGGAATTAAATTCTCAAAGTCCGAAAACGAAATTATTCGCTTTGAGGGTATCGGGTCAGTAGTCTTGCAGCTACTGAGTTTATGTTTGTACCGGGAATGGTTGCGGTGGGAATCGTGTGTAAGATCTTCTAATTCCGAATCCGTCGCGATCTTAATGGAATTCACGAACGTTTCTAAGTCCGTTAATGAATTTAAAATGCGATTAGCTAGTTCTTCGTCAGTGCCGTCAATTTTAATTGCCATTAAATTTGCTATAGCGATTAATACTAACTTCTAAAATTTACTAGTTACGTCCTGTAATTTAGCTGTGAACTCGTCACTGCCTACATCGAAAGTGAAACCTTCAAATTTACGTAATTTTTTACGATTCGACCTTTCTTCATCTGTGCCAAAAATTAATTGGTGGAATAATTTATTTTGTCAGCTTTCACTAATTTCAGTGCAAACTTTAACTGGGGGATGTCTTCTAAATACATGATTAATTCAAAAGTAGGACTGGGGAAAAAATAAAGTTTCTTTCTACTCACTCACTTTCAGCTGAACCTGGGATCTTGCAGCGAAGAAAAAAAAATTGCACATCTAACGTATTTCCTCCGTGTTCAAAATCTCGTAAAGATAAATAACTCTTTCCTTCCTTTTTTCTATTTTCCCTTTGCGTCAATCCTTCTCAGTTAGTAGGTCAAATTTTTGCATCTTCTTTTTATCGTATTTCGATTGCGGTTCTTCTGTGGGAAGAGAATGCTTTGATCGTGGAGAGAATTTTTCTGCCGTGTGCTTCTTCTGAAGATGGAGAGAAAAAAAAAGTTTTCTTCTGGTCGCGGGGCTTGCGTCTTCAGGGCCAGCGGCTTTTAGGGTCCGGTGGGGTGAGCTTGTATCTTAGGCAGTCCAGGACTGGAGTAGTTGAGGCAGGTGCGTACCGGAGACGGTAGCTGGGGCTGGGGGCTGTTCATCTGGTGCTGTCGAGGGATTTCTGACATCGGGCGCTTGGGGCTGGCTAGGCTAGAACCGGGAATTCAGCATCGGGAACCGGAGAAATTAGACATCTGGAACCGGTGAGGGTACGTCGTCGGTGCAGTTCGGTCGGAAGTCAATCATCATCCAGGCTTCTAATTCAGGTAATCATCTGCTAGGCAGGATAACCGTAAGAAATCGGCGAAAACATAACAAAATTTCCCAAAGTGTTTTCCTTCGGACGGCTGCAATAAGTAGCTTTTAACTTTTTGTAATGAAAGCTACCTAAACGAGTCCACAATTTTCACCACCACTGTACATTCTTTTTTATTTTGTTGTTTAGGTGAATGAAGATAGAATTAATGTGTTTCTTATTTGTTTTGTACTCAATGATAACTTTTTGTAAGTTATTTGTGGGGAAAGGGAGATGAGAGGTTAGATGTATGTCTGATCGGATGAGGCAAATGCGGTTAAGCCTCCCTCGTAAAACTCATTGAAAATAAACAAAAGCTAAATTAAAATATTTCTAATGCAAATTAAACTTAAAATGACGCTTGAAAAAAAGTTTTTTTATTTTTCCACTTACAGACTTACTCACTTGACAGAAATTTTACTGTGTAAGATTATTATTTATTTAGTACAGAAAAATCTACTAAGAGGGAATCTTAAATAATGAGAAAAAGATACCGTTTTAGCAGATATAATTATATAATTAATTAAATGTGATAACAGGAAAATGGCCTGTGTCTTTTTATTATTATCTACCTATATAAAGTAGTTAGTTCAGCAAACTTTTATGACTTGGCTTGATTTTTTTCACAGAACCAATGACATCATTGAAGAAAATCCAAGTTATAGACTATGGTAAAAATTTACCTTCATTTTTAACATCCAGTTTTATTTATAAGATGCATTCCTATCCAAAGAAACTAAATGTAAGTCTAAGAAGTCCATCTCTAGATTAAATTTTACTTTGATATTCATTTCTCAGCAGCTCAGATAGTTCGAGATAAAATGGAAAATATATTAATTTTCATAGAAAATAAATAGTGATATATAGTTGTATTTACAAAATGCATTCCTATCTAAAGAAACTAAATGTAAGTCTAAGAAGTCCATCTCTAGATTAAATGTTACTTTGATATTCATTTCTCAGCAGCTCAGATAGTTCGAGATAAAATGGAAAATATATTAATTTTCATAGAAAATAAATAGTGATATATAGTTGTATTTATAAAATGCATTCCTATCTAAAGAAACTAAATATAAGTCTAAGAAGTCCATCTCTAGATTAAATGTTACTTTGATATCATTTCTCAGCAGCTCAGATAGTTCGAGATAAAATGGAAAATATATTAATTTTCATAGAAAATAAATAGTGATATATTTTCTTTTTATCGCTAATAAGAAACACTCTTTTTCTAACATTTCTAGAAACTTTTATGTTTTAAAACATTCCGAATAAAAATGAATTCAAAATAGAATAATTCAGGATGAAGATAACCTTTTATATTTATTTATATCTTCATGATTTATGAGTACTGCATTATGTCTTGATCTTAATTATGACATTATTCAACTTTGAAAAACTGTTTTCGTATTCAATAAGAAAAAAATCAAAATTCAATAATAAATATATGCATAATGGGGCATTCTCACAATCTTTTGACTTTTGGGGAAAAAAATCTGGCTAAATTAAACTTGGTAAAATAACATTTTAATCTGATAGACGAATGCCTTAATGATTCAAAATAAAGAAAAAATGGTCAGCAGAGAAAATCTTTTTATTTAACTGGGGTTTAGGTTAAACTTGCGAGTTTAATTTTCCTTACCATTTTATCCCTATAACTTTTTATTTTCTTCTAAATTTTTACTTGTAATGAATTTACATAGTACCCACAGGACATTCATATAAGAAATAATACAAATGTAGTACTTTTAATACAGAATTTTTGTATAACATTGTCTTAAAGGGGTGTTAAAGAAGAGACGGTAAGGTAAAAATAGGGAAGAAATGGTAAAAAAAAGGGACGAAATGGTAAAAAAAGAGACGGTAAGGATGGAACGGTATGGAAAATTACCACCTATTTTTCGGAAAATCATGTTAAGACTAACAAGGAAGGTCTCCATACTGGGCATACTCAGAATATTTTGAAAAAAATACCAATTAAACTACTTATGTATGTAATAAAGGATCAGTCAAATTTAGCGGCGAAATTACAGTAGAAAGTCTGTAAAAAAATAAAATACTTTCGAGTATTTGGCGAGAAAAGACGAAAGCGTCACGCGATTTGTACTTTTCCTCGCCTTTGTACGCGCAGTACTTTTCCTCGCCAAAAGCAATTTTAATGCAAAAGCGCATTTTAATGCATCTGAAAATTGTTTGTTAATTGAATTTTAGAATGCGTGTAAAAAGTATTTAATGAATTTAAACATAAACAATGGGAGAGTTTAATAAATACATTTTTTCGTATTACATATTTATGCTGATTGTTACTTAATTTTATTACTTTAAAAACAATTTCATCTATAAAAAATACTTTCATACATTTAAGCGTATTCCAAAATAAAGGCAAGATTCATTTAGCAGTTATTCATTTCAAACCAAGGAATTCGTCGTTTCCATAGCAACAAAATTGAACCGACAGCGCTCAATTGGACTTAATTTTGAGATATTAAAACAATTTTATTTTTCTTTTAATTCATAAAATTTGATATTTAACTTTCATTATAAATACATTTATGGCAAAACTATAGCTAAATCAAACTAAAATTGGCAAAACTACAGTTATTTAAGTTAAATTTATTTAAACAAGTTCAATATGAAATATTTTTATCTTAAAAAGTATTCGACATGAAAAAGTATTTTTCGAAATTTCATTTCATCGCCAACCGATGATAAATCGCCAAATAAACGAAAGTTTCATTATTTTTTTACGAACGTTCTATCGGGGTTCCGCCAAAAAATTTTTTATAAACATATATATCCACATGAGACGAACACTCTGTAATTTTTTCAAATTTTTCTGAATATGCCCGTATGGAGACCTTCCTTGTAAGTGATAGCCACAATGTTCATTGATTTTTCGAAACAGTTGTTAACATTGCACTGTAAAAAAAATGGTAACGTTCCATGTATAATCCATTAACGTTTCGCCTTTTCTCAGGTTTTTAGAATAATTTAGCTCTTTCCTGTGAAATTCTGGTTTTCTTATCTCAAACGTTCCTGAACAAAAGTTGGAAACAGCAAAACGATGCGGCCGCCATTTATTAATTTTTTGCTATAATCCGTTGCTCGCGCGCGAGTGTCGAAAACGAATTCCTTAAATGCATGTAAAAAAATCAATATGAAATGCAAATAAATCAATAGACGACATAATCCTTTACGTCTCTATTGTCAAGACAATTCAGATGAAAATACAATACCTCTGTGGCATCGCTAAGAGATTATCTCTCGTACTTGTCTGTGGAATGTTTAACGAGCAGACCGTGTAAAAAAAATACACCTATTATTTTGATCTCCATTAACCAGGGGACCATCAAACATGATTCTCACCGATTTTGATTAATTTAAAGTATGTTTTAGAGTTCTTATCTCTAATTATTCTTGTGAAAGGATTTCTTCAAATGGGCCTTAGATTTTCAGAAATTAGATGCCGAGGTTTAGCATACGTTTCAAATACCCATTAGTTTGCAACTCTCAACATGTCTTTCGTGGTGTGGACGCAGAAAGCTCTCACGCCACCCGTACGGCCCGAGTTCGATGCTACCTCTTGACTTTTTTTTTCTTTTTTAATTAATTTTATATTTTAACACTTTATTACAATTTGATTTAAATTTGATATATATTTGACACTTTGAATTGCTGCAAATTTGAATTTTTTTTTATTTTCGGAAAAAATATACAATTACGTTTAGGTTTTTTTTTTTCATGAAAATTTATATGTAGTTTATCTAACTTGTAAACTAACATAATTACTGACAAAAATCCAAAATATTTTATGTCTAGATTTTTTTTCTAATTATTATTTACATTTATATATTTTTATATTTTAAGCAAAGTTCAGAAACAATATATCATATATATATTTACTTTATTGAATTTTAACTGAAAATTTATTTTTTCCTGTAAATTATAAATAATAATTTTGATGTCAATTTCAAAATATTTTTTTCATTCTAACAAATAATGATAATAAAGCGAAAATTGTCAACTGGAAATGTAAAAATCGTCTGCGGATCCCGCATGCTGTGAAATGCCAGTAATGTTTTGCTGTCAACAGAAATATTCCTGGTATTTCGCAGGAAACTTACTGGCATTTTTGTAGAAAGTTTTTAACATATACAGTAAAGTTCCAGTCATTTTCAAGAAATGTTTCTTGGAAATAATGGGCAACTCAGCTGCCTATTTTTTCCCAGGAACGTTGCGGAATTTTTTTTACAGTGTGGATTAAATAATTTTTTTTTAATTTACCTCGAAAAGTGCAGGAATAAACCTTGGGGACGGTAAGACTACCAATAAAGCCACGGTGCTTGAAATTGATATTTAAATGCTGATTTTTATTCTGCAGTAAATTTCCTGTCAAAGAATTTTAGATATTCTTTCTCTAGCCTACTTCTGCATGAGCTAAAACTTGAAAAAAATTCTGTCGCTGCATCTGAAGTAATTTTCTGTATAATTTTAGAAGAGGGATGGTAAAAAATCTAAAACTCAGGGACAGAGTTCAAAAAATAATATTAACCCTAAAAATGTGTGCCGGTTAATTTTTAGCTACATATTTATATAAAACAATAGTTCTAGTTTCAGAAAAAAATTACATCGAATTATTTTTATTGAAACAATTTTATCCAGACAGCTCCAAACTTCAAAATCAGCATCAGGGACACGGGACGGTAGATGAGTTTTCCATGTGTTTGGGCCCCCAACATCGTCCAAAACTTATTTATCTCGTTAATATTGTTGTGCAATCATTCAATGGGATGTTCCCAAGTATATGAAATTAAAAAAACACAAAAAAGTGTATTAAATAAAAAATTATTATTCAGGGACATGAAAGTTAAAAGATTGTGAGAATGCCCCGTATATATATTTCTCGAAATGATAATTACCAGAATTTGAATGATTCTTTTGAAAAAGAGAACAGCGATAAAGGGAAATGCCCTTTTCTTTCTTTCGAATTTAGTATTTTCTTTTGTTTCGTCCATACATTATGTAAAGTATGTAACCCATAATAACGTTTTCTTGCATTTTAATTATTTTAGAAATAATTTATTTTTGTTTTAAGTCAGTTTTTTTCTAAGTATAATTTTTGTATGCACACTCATGTTTTTGAAAATTGCAACACCATGAAGGAATGATGCGATTGAGCTGAAATTTCCAGCAAAAGCAAAGTATAGTGTGTTATGCAAATCACCATGCATGCGTGGACAGCGCCCTCTGGGCTGCTGCTGAAAAGGCTGTAGCGGGACGTTTAAAATAATCCTATGGTTATCTGCTAATAGTAAACGTTAAGTGAGGCGTAACTATGCCTCTTCGACGAAAGAGGACGACATTTCAACAACTGACGGAGTTTGAACAGGGGAGAATCATCGACATTCGTGAAGGAGGTTATCCTATCGTGCAATAGAAGCTCGTGTGCAACGTAACTGCAGCACAGTGATACGAGTATGGAAGCAGTGGACCGACGAGAATCGGACAACTCGGAAATCTGGGAGTGGACGCCGAAAAGTGACGTGAACACGCGATGATAGACACCTGGTCCGCATAGTGCTGATGGGCCGTACAGCTTCATCTAGACATTTGGCAGTACAATGATCAACTGCTACAGGTGTACCAGTACCTTCTTCGTCAATTCATCGACGTCTGCTGCACCGTGGACTGCTTTCAAAAACTCCTTTATACAGGATCCCCACACTCAAAACCAACAACGGCTGCGGCTGCAATGGGCTCATGAACATAGAGACTGGCATGCAGATTAGAAACAAGTGGTCTTTTAAGACGAATCCCACATTAATTTGTGATACCAGGATGGCCGCATTCGTGTTCGACGCTAAGACGGTGAACTCACCCTTCCGAAGTGCATCATCGAACGTCATACAGAACGAGCATCCAGAGTTGTGGTCTGGGGTGCAATTGCATATCATGAACGATCCCAGCTGCTCCGAATTTTGGATATTCTGGACAGCAACAGGTGCATCAGTGAAATGCTAGACCCGAAGTGGCTCCTTTCTTTAAGGCATTCCTGGAGCTATCTTTCAACAGGACAATGCACGCCCACATGTTGCAAGGAATGTTCAAGATGAGTTTTCTCCCTTTAAAACCTTTGCCAGTTCAACATTATGGTCCATCAAAAACTCTTTTACTTCTGCACGTAGTTCCATCAAACATGTAAATGCTCTTTCTCGAGATTGAGAGAAAAAGTCGGATTTCAAATGGTCGTTATTTTATAAAGTTTATGATTTTGTGGGCATAATTCAACACTATTATCAGTTCAGCAGTCATTTTTCTCGAGACTTGCGCGTGTCTATGAAGAACGCTGTTGCTGCTTTTACAGTTCTTTATCTTTATCTTTAATTTGTGACCCATCATTTCCTTCTCATTATCGGCGCACAAATCTGCATAATTTTTTGCCATAGTATTTCATTTGATGAGAAAGAGTTCATGCAAAAGATAAAGTACACTGGCCTCCAAAAGTTAAGGTACAAGGACTGGATGCTTTCAATTGGACACGTTTTGTCAAATATCTACAAAAATTATTGGCGAATTGTTCTTGAACTTCTGCGATGAAAAGAACATGTTTGATTTCCTATTTCTTGGTGAAGATGTAGTCGGGAGGACAATTGGGGGGCTAATAATAAATTTAATGATAAAATAATGTTTGCGATCACCTATGTAGCAGAAAATGCTGGAAATGGTTCGTCACTGTGTTAAATGACTATCTGGGTCCTTTTCAATGTTTGTGTGCATTTGTGTAAGCATAGCACTCATATTCGTGAAGATGTTAACTATTTTGTAAAAAATTCAAAAGTGTTTTGTTTGTAGCATACAGAGTTTTTAACCAAATTTAACACAACTTTCCGAAAACTTGCCAAAGAATAGTAGCAACAGTATACTGCAGTTAAAACATTAATATATTGAATATTTGTTGAGATATGGGAATTTTTATGAGATAATTTGTAACTGCGCATGCGCGAAAGATTACAAACTTTTTATTTCATAATTTGGTAGTCAGTATTTTGGTCAACTTCTATAAAAAGTCCAGTCAAATGTTGCGAAAATTTAGAAAGATATAGTGAGCTGATTGTAAAGTTGTGGAAAATCCCTTATAATAAAGCTATTTTTAGGAAGCAACTCACTATATCGACCCTATCGTTGTGAATTTTAGCGATATTTGACTGGGCTTTTTATATAAGTTGTCCTAAATAGCTGACTACCAAATTATATAATAAAAATTTTAGGATCTTCCACGCATGCGCAGTTCAACATTATTTCATACAAATGCCCATATCTCATCAAATATTCAATATATTCATGTTTTAATTGCAGTATACTGTTGCTACAAAATATATAAATAAACAAAAAACTTTTGAATTTTTCACAAAAACGTTAACATCTTCACGAATATGAGTGCTATGCTTACACAAATGCATACAAACGTTGAACAGGACCCAAATAGTCATTTACCACAGTGACAAACCATTCCCAGCATTTTCCGTTACATAGGTGATCGCAAATATTATTTTATTATTAAATTTATTATTAGCCCCCTAATTGTCCTCCCAACTAAATCTTCACCTAAAAATATGAAATCAAACACGCTCTTTACATCCCAAAATTTCCAGAACAATTTGCCAATAATTTTGGTAGATGTTCGACAGAACGTGTGTAATCGAAAGCAACCAGTACCTGTACCTTAACTTTTAGAGGCCAGTGTACTTCCTATCCTTGTGTGTTGAATTGTAGTGGTCTGCAAAAGAAGAATCCTCCTGATAGCTTTCTAAGCAATGGTGTTATTTGACAAAGGAATATTGCAAATTAATAGCTTTTCATCAGGAATTTTTCATCAACACCTGACAATATCAATTATATAATGTTTAATAAGTGTCTCAGCAACGGTAAATGCTACTAGGTAGCTTATCTTCCAGTAGTCTTTCATTACTTGTTTTATCAAGCGTTGTCATAGCTTCGTTAAGTTAAAATTGCTTTGTCTTTCCCTTGAAGGAATAAAATATTTTATCTTTCATACCAGAATAGTTTCCCTCTGCAGTTTAGCAGGAAACATGGAGCTGTTTGTTAACACTTTAGCTCAAATCACGTAGAGAAAACAATGGTAAGTGGGGGTGCGAAACTTCATTTGGCAACTTTCCGTTAATATCAGGGGCTACTTCCGTCACGCGAAAAGACCGGTTCGCTAATGCTAACTCTATGGGGAAAATTTTTAAAGATATCTCGTTTGCATTTCAATATTTTTAAAGGTTTATTTTTAATTGTATAGCTGAGGTCGATGTGTACAAAGGCCGTTTTTTACTTTTTCGATTTTGTTTACAGATTTTTTTTTTTTTTTTTTTTTTTAATGAGAATGTTTTCACTCTCGAAACCGGTTCAAAAAATGAAAGAGTCCTAATTAAAAATACTTGTAAACAAAATAGAAAAAGTAAAAAGCGTTCTTTGTACATATCAATATTAGCTATCCAATGCAAAAAAAAAAAAAAAAAAAATCATTTAAAAATGTTCAAATACAAAGGTTACTAGGAAAGTTTTGCAATACAGATTTATTTATCAAACTTTTTCAAAGTAATTTCCGTTACAAGCAATACAGTTCTCAAACTCCGAAACCAGTCCTTAAACCAGCTCTGCCAAGTTTCACTTGGGAGTAAGGAACGCTCATTGTCCCAAGCCCTCAGAAGTGCCTCATCACTGGAAAACCGAATACCTTTCTGCTTCAGTTTCACATGCGGGGACAGTACGAAGTCGCAGGGGGAAAGATCTGGACTGTAAGGAGGGTGTTCAAGAAGTTTCAGTCCTATAGTGTCCAAATATCCAATGCAGGCTTCGGTCCGGTGAGCTGGAGTTTTGTCATGATGGAGGAACCATTTGTTCATTCTTGACTTTGGTCACAGGTTCTTCTTAGATTCTATGACTTTAGTTAGGCACTGTTCATTGTACCACTTAGCAGTAACTGTCTTCCGTTCGTCCAAAACGACACACTCAACTATTCTACTCGATTTGAAAAATACAGCTATCATTTTCTTTTTTGGCAGATCGAGATTTTCTGACAGCTACCGGTGTGTACTCATCATCAAAGACCCAGATTTTGTTTTGAGACTTAGTCGGCACATTTTAATAGTATAGCCAGGTTTTGTCACCTGTCACGATGCTGTTCACATACCGAGATTATCCTTTACCAAACATTTTTAGCATCTCCCAGCACCAAGTCACATTTCGTGTCATCTGCTCCTCAGTCAGTCTATGTGGCACCCAGAGACAACACAGTTTCTTGATGTGCAAATGATCATGCAGAATTTAATGAATTGCAGGTGCATTTAGGCCCAAGGTATCCTCTATATACTTGTAAGTTATTCGTCTGTCTTCGTCAAGCATTTTCCTCACAGCAGTAATGTTTTCCTCCGTAATTGACGTTCGGGGCCTCCCCCCACTTTCAGCGTCCTCCAGGGGAAATTTCCTCTTTGGAATTCTCTGTACCATCTGTGTATAGTCATACGATGTGAACAATCATCACCAAGTGCAAGAGTCATTTCTTCTAAGCATTGTTTTATGTTTAAACTACGCACGAAGTTATACCGGAAAACTGCCTTTATCTCACTTCGTGACCAGGACACCACTGGAAGAATTTCACACGATCACAGCTAATGAATAACTGAGCCTACAGACTTGTGGTTACGTGCAGGTGCATAAGTATGAACCTATGTCAACACGCAGCCACAAGCAGCCACCTGCGACTTTTTGTTTCATCATATTGCAAAACTTTCCTAGTACCCTTTGTACGAACGAGACAGCTCAAAAAATTTCTTGCATAGGATTATAAATAGCGTATAAAAATAGTCTTTTCGCGTGACTGAAGTACACACTTAAGAGCCTACACTAGTCACTTAAAAAGACCCGGATGATAATGTTAATCCTATGGGGAAGTTATTTTCAAATACCTCGCTTGAATTTAGATATTTTCGAAGGATATTTTTTTGCATAGGATAGCTGAGGACGATCTACAACCGGGCTAGTTTTTACCTTTCCGATTTTGGTTATTGTTTTTTTATATTAGAATAGTTTCAATTTCAAAACCGATTCAAACTGGTTCCGAAAGTAAAAGTAATTTAAAAAAAAAAATACGAAACCAAAATCAAAAAGTAAAAACTAGCCCGTTTTTAGATCGTCCTCAGCTATCCTATGCAAAACAAATCCTTCGAAAATATCTAAATTCAAGCGAGATATTTGAAAATAAATTTCCGGTAGAATTAACATTATCATCCGGGTCTTTTTGAGAGACTAGTGTAGGCTCTTAAAACTGAAATTTCTCGCTTTCTTATTTTGTATCTACTCTTTGTTACTCAATTTTTCTCATGTTGTATGCGAGAATAGCAAAGACAGACTGGCAATATAAGTTATTACTCGCACAGGATACTGTATACAAAAAATAGTAATAAGCGTAAATCAAGCATTAAATTTCTTGCAAAAATTTTCAAATTGTAGGAACTTTTGTAACAATAAAATTCGTAAATGCTGAAAAATCCCCTGCTTGCAATGTGCTGACATCATTCAAATTTAATTTATTTTCCTGGACAACTGCGGAGCCCCTTGAAAGTGCGCGGCGAGGAGCCCTTCAGGTTCACACAGAGCACATGTTCGTAAAGGATAACCTCTGATTTAACCAGTAAAGCTCCAAATCTAGTTTCATGTCGGCGTTCACTAGTTCTAATGTCGTTCAACTAAAAGCTTTTCAGTAGTCATCATTTTTAAATTAATTATTCACACTTGCTGTCGGAGCACAGCTCCGGCTTCCCTGCAAAAATTACACTTATTGTTAACACGATAGCGTCCAAAATATTTGTCGTATCGACACAAAAAATTAAATAGACGTTGGTAGTGCGAAAATCTCGGTGCGTATTGAAAATCATAAATATTCGTCAACCCTAACGGCATGAAATGTCTGCTCAAAATTTCCCCATAGAGATAACATTGCGGGTTTAAATTTATATATTTGAAAGATAAGGCTTTTTTTTTTAGACATCTACCTTGAGCTTTTTTCTGAACCAATTTTAATTATTATTTTTTTTAAATGAAAGCTGTTTCTTTGTAGATTTGCGGCACTAGCTATTTTTTTTTTAAATATTCCCATTTTTATATTTAAATTTAAAATTTAAAAATTTTCTATGATTTTTTTTTCAAAATGGTAGCAATTGGATTACTTCCATTGTTGTAAAGAAAAAAATAAAGTATGTTTATCTTTATTGATGCCAATTTCTAATAAAATTCAAAATAAACTTTGTAAAAAAAGGGAACAGAAAATGACGTCGCGCTTTAAAAAAACACTAAATTTTTCCTCAAAAAGTTATTACAATTCAATACTTTTTCACTCCACTGAGTTTGAGACGCTATGTGAAATGCTTCAATGAGGCAAAGTGACATCATATTTAAATGAAAACCATCATTTTCTCTGATAAAACGAAATATTTTACTACGAACGCCTCTAAAAGATATAAATTTCTGGAATTTTACTCGCCGATACGGAGATTAGAATCACAAGTAAAGAGTGCGAATGTTCACATGCAAAGTTGTGGTTAACAAACTTGATTTCAAGTTTGAAAATATATGTATTAACTAGAATATAGCCCGTCAAAATGACGTGTTTGCATTTTCAAAAAAATTATATAGCATTGCATTATAAAAAGAATTGTGAAGTAATAAATTTTGTCTTGTCTGATTAATAGGGTCAGGTGGGGTAAAGTAAAAACAGCCCATTTTTCATTGAAATTTAATTGGCAAGAAAATTATTAATTGAATTGGTAAAATACTGATATAAAGTATGCAAATGAACTTCACTCACAAAATTTGAAGAAATATTTCACAAAAACATTCAAATTAGTACTAATAATGTTATTTTAAAACATATTGTCAATTAACTATTTTATCTGATGGTATGTGGTAAAATAAAAGACAATTCCAACAGAAAGTTTATTTGTTTTTATTAATTGCCAAAATAATAATTATATAACTTAAATTTTAAAAAGTTGAACAGAGAAAATCCCGATTTTTTTTTAAACATGCATAAAAGAAACCTGTAATAAATTTTGATAATTAAAAATCATCTTTTATCACATAAGTAAATTGCAACTATTAATTACATTAACAATTTATTTTCCCAAATTCTGTTATTAAATTACAAATTTATTTTCCCAACAAAATACAAAATTTTATTTATTATAATAATGCATTGACATACTATATACATATATATATATATGTAATACACGGCATTACATATTTCTGATATTCTAATTTCATTTTATAAGAAATAATATTCATTTTTCCCCACAATGTCTTCAGAATTCAAAAAACATTTTAAAAAGAAAACTTTTTTTAACTACCGACAGATGGCGCAACGGAGCATATAAACGTTTGTTTTAATATTTTAAAAGTTCAAGACGAATGAATCAATTGTTTGTTTACTTTCATATAGGGATAGATAAAGCTACCAATCTAATTTAAACTAAAGTTATCGCAGCAGAATATTAGATAATTGAATGTAATCTCTTAAATATTAATTTATTTTGAATAATCTGTCTAAAAATGTAACTTTTGCGAATAGTGGAAAAGAAAGCACGTTTTACTCAACGTTTTAAGATTGAAAATCAACAATCACTCCTGTGTCGTGATGCCACATGTACAACACAAATTCCAAATCCAGAAGCAATTGAATGACTCTTTGAACGAATCATTAAAAAATACGGTCGACATCCGATTTTGCTCTTAAAATATTTGTAAAACCATAATAAAGCTTTTAAATAATTTGAAATGCGTTTGTTTTTAGAAAGGAAACGTTAATCCGGTACAAAATAATTCACGGGAATGAATCATTGGTCAGAAAATAGATAGCCTTGAAAAACAGAGGTAATTTTTCGCGATATTTTTAACCGTGTATACTGAATTCAAACTGTAAATAAATGTAAACAAAAGTGAAAAACGTATTTCAAAATATTAATATGCTTTTGCAAAATATTTTAAGAGCATTTAATGAATAGCTGAAAGAGTCATTCATTTGTTTTTGGATTTGTAATTTGTACTTATGAATGGCAACGGTAATCGCTTGTATACATCGGAACCGTGTTGTTGGTATCTGGTTATTTTTAAATTAGATCTTAAAGCGTTATAATTGTATACTTTTTGAAGGTTTGAGAAAAATTGAAGAAGAATATGTTACACAACAAATAGATAGACAGATTAAATAAGGCAGTCGGCAAATACGGCATTGGAATGCTTAAGCCTAACGTGGCCGCGTTTGGATTATCAGGAAACGGATGAGTTCAACCCCGGAAGCGTTATACATTTTGTGTCATTCTATGTATAATAACTTATTGCGTACTGCGATATTTTTGAAATGGTGAATGTAAATTTGAGAGATGCGTATGTAAATTTTGGGACGATGAAAATGACGTTAAGTTTAGATTTCATGCGGAAAATAATTCTATGATTGGCTCATGGTGAAATCATTTTTTCAAATTTTCAGTCGGTAATTTCAAACATAAGAGCCTCAGTGGGTAATTTCATCATAATTACTTATCTTGGTTAGGTATACTAATACATTTTAATTTAATACGTTAAACAGTCGAAGCTTATGGAATTAGTATTTTGGTAACTTTAAATTAAAAATAATATTTGTTGAGAGTAAGTATTAACTAATGTATGAGTTCGTTTTTAAACAATTTTTTTTCTTTAAAATATGACGGGTTTCAACTCGTTATTAAACAAAACATTAGCTCCATTGTTGTAAATTATCCATTTTAACCTCATCCGAATCGTTATGGCGTCGTCAATATTTGTGACCTGAGATATAGATTGACTTTCAAAAGTTTTACTTTCTACGTCCGTAACGACCACTTTTTCTTTTTTTTCAGTGCGAACATTTTATTCTCCATAACCTACCAAATCGATGCAATTCATTTTGGATTTTAAATTAAGAGAAATGAAAAGAAATCGAATACGGGGAATACGATTTTGGGTCTTAGCCGCATCTTAACGGATTTCGTATTAGCCGCATGGCTACGAGTGATAAATCAAAGAAATCGAGAAAAATATAACAGAGTTTTGTACGGATCATGGTATTTTCCAGGAGAGTTTCCAGTATTTTTTTTTATAGAAAAAGAAATCTAGGCTAAACTGGTGAAATTTCGCATTCTAATAAGGAGAGATTTTCTGTAAGAATATAGCGGTGCAGAAGAATTTCCTGGTCGCAAAATTCCAGGGGTCGTACGAACCCTGATATAATGCTATGTATATATTACTTATATGTATGTATTCTTATGTATGTATGTTTATATTCAGACGTATGCATGTTTGTATTGGGAAATTTCCGCAATCGGGTTTGTAGACAATTTCATAATTTAGCGAGCGTTGTTTATGCGCAAATTTAACCATTTGGTGGCGGTCCCAATTACAGAAGGTTACTTATTTTTTTTTATTCACTATAAGTGAATGCGCTGCAACTGAAATGCACATGTACATTCCGTAACCTTTCAAATCGTGCAATTCATTTTGAATTTTAAATTAAGAGAAATGAAAAGAAATCGAATATGGAGAATACGATTTTGTTTATTAGCCGCATGGCTACGAATGATAATCAAAGAAATCGTGAAAAATATAATGTCATGTATGTATTACTTATATGCATATGTGGTTGTATTAAAACGTATATATGTTTGTATTGAGAAATTTCCGTAATAGGGTTTGTAGACGATTTCATAATTTAGTGAGCGTTGTTTGATGCGCAAATTTAACTATTTGGTAGCGGTCCCAATTTTAGAAGGTTATTAATTTTTCTTTTTAATTCACCGTAAGTGAATGTGCTGCAACTGAAATGCAAGTCAACGTTTTCCGAAACCTATCAAATCGATGCGATTCACTTTGAATTTTAAATTAAGAGAAATAAAAAGAAATCGAATACGGAGAATACGATTTTGGATGTTAGTTGCATGATAACAGATTCAGTATTAACCGCATGGCAACGAATGATAATAAAAGAAGTCGAGAAAAATATAATGTTGTGTATGTATTACTTATATGTATGTATTCTTATGTATGTTTTTATTCAGAGGTATGTATGCTTGTATTAGGAAATTTCCGTAATCGGGTTGGTAGAAAATTTCATAATTTAGTGAGCGCTGTTTTATGCGCAAATATAACCATTTGGTAGTGCTCCCAATTACAAAAGGTTACTCATTTTTTTTTTTATTATTATTCACCGTAAGTGAATTTGTTGCAACTGACATGCGAGTGAACATTCTGAAGTGAATGAGATAAGCATTTTTGGCCTAGATGTACACTTGGAAACAGAAATATGTAGATAACGAAATAAAAAAGTCCTAAAAGAGTAAAGAAAAGGTAGCTTACTTATTTCTTGATTTTAAGATTTTAGCTAATTTTACGGTAAAACACTAAGATAAAATGCGAAGAACCCGATTAGAGAAGAATCATCAGCGCTCAATTTCAGTGGAAATTTCGCCAAATTTGGCAGCTACAGCCAAATTCGCTGCATTTATATCAACATATTTTTGGTCACCAAATTTGGCAAAAATTTCGCGAAATGTATCCAAGCTTGGCGAAAATTTTGACGTTAATGTATATGACTATATAGTTTTATGCTTATAATCGGAAAATGGATAGAACAATGAAAGATAATTCGTGAGAAATCAACTTCACTAAAAGTCATAAATCATTCTGTGATTTTTTTTTTTAACCTGTTGCCTAGATGTAGTGTACATTTTAAGAAATGTACATATTTTTATATGTGTAACATTATACACAAAAGTTTCGAAAATGCCGGTTAAAAGAAAGCAATTGAGATGAAAAGAGTTATTCAGCGTAATTCTATGTGGAAAAGGCACATAAAAATAACCCAGCTGCCTACGATTAATTGCGCGAATAACGATATAACAATAGCTCAGGTGAACAAAAGTATCAAGTTTGATAGAGGAGTATAGCAGATTACCCATGTGTGCGTGTTACATACGTGTTACAAACTTTTCCCTTATAGCATATTAAATAAGTCTGTGCTATGCTAGACATGCAAGTCTTTGAAGGGGCTTTGAAGTTTTCTGCCGGTAGCTCGATGGATTCAGTTTCAATTTTTGATTGTCCCAAAGATCGGAGCTACATTAAACAAATCAAAATCACTCAACACATCCCCGGTGGTTATTCTTTCTCTTTACCGTTTTCTCTCTTATTCAATGAATTCTCTTTATTTTTAACATTTCTGAATTATTTTAAAGAATCACGCTGCTTGAAAATTTTGATAATTCTAACATCAGATTTACAGATGAGCAGCAGAAAATACTTTAGTTATGCACAGAACAGCTTTCGTCATTGCAAAAAAAGTTACAATTTTCCCTAAGTCAACTTTTATTATTGGAAAAGCAAGAGCTGAAAAAAGTAGGATAATCAAAGAAATTAATAAAACAATCATAGTGCAGTTAGGATCAGAAGCTGTTATTCTTTTCGCACTAACAGGTATTGCTGCGCTTAATATCGAAGGGAAGTTAATTCACTTAGTGCTTAAAAAACCACCGTGTTTTAAATAGTTCGATGATTTAAAAAGTCAGGCAGAAAGAAATCTGCAGCTCAGCATGGATACAGTATTATTTATTTTTATTGACGAATTTTCAATTGTCGTCTTATGGCTCAACTTGAACAAAGATGTCGCAAAGGTACTTTGTTTAAATCCTTGAAGGTATTAGGTAGTTACATCGCGTAAAAGACATCCCTCTATATAAGAGACATTCTATAAAAGACATTTTGGCTCTTCGCAGTTAGAAAATGCTTAGAGCTTTTGAAAATAGCTTCACATTAACAAACTCATTAAGACAAAATGACGATCAGCAAAGACAGTTTCGAAAGACTCTATATTCGCTTTGCGTGGGTCAAGTTTCAGACTACTCTCATCCCTTATGCAACGGTGGAAAGCTACACTGCTTCCGGCTCAACTTGAATGATTTCAAGATGCTATATGTCTTTTTTCCAAAAACAAGCAAGCGAAAGAACATAATCAAGAAGTACTTCTTAAATCAAAGTGGTCCATGACAAGAATGTTAGGCGACCACAAAATTAAAAGTAAGATGTAGTAAAGATGATCACGTGTTTGGACTTCAGGCTGGACTTTTTTCAGCAGTTGGATGCAGCGTTATGTTAGATACCAATATCTGGATGGAGTGGGGATAAGCGGTATACTGGGTACAGTAAAAGATATTGTCTATGACCCAAACTTTCAACCCCCAGGGTTGCCACAGGCTATAATGGTTCATTTTGTTGATTATCATGCCACAAATTAGCATTTGAGCATTACCTGAGGCAACTGATGACTGAAAAAAACACTAGAAAATGAGGATTCAACGGGTGTTATTTCAAATTTAATTTTGTACTATTAAACAGTAATCATGAAAATTAAACTTTTTTTTAATTTTAAAATGTTATGTGTTAAGTTTATACGATTCCATGCTCCGACATTTCGGCCTGATGGATACTAGTTTCTATTCGTTTTGTTTTCTTTTGATATAATGAAAACTATCATTTACAACTGAATAAATTTTACTCTAATTTTATAATTGCAAAAAGGAAACAACTAAAAAATATATTTACATATTTGCTGTAACTTATCTATATCGGTGTAGATGTTCGAAAGCCGTTAATCGATATTTCAATTTATCCCAAAAGAAAATGCAGAAATATTTTATTTTTGACTGCATTTCCGATACATCTCTATAAAATGAGATCTCTGAAATCGGAATCTCCTACGCAGATTATTCAGACAAAAGTAAAGTTATTTATAGAAAATCAATTTTAACAAACTGTATTGTTTTAAATAAATACGTGCATTTTTATTGAAGAACTTATCTGTAAATTCAAAATTTCTCACAAACTCATACAAACCAATTGTTCATAATGAAATTTTATTAATACTATTAAACTCTATATCTATCTATCTACGTATTTACCTATATTATAAAGGACAAACGTGCCCTTGCGTAACGCTGACGTCATTTTGAGAATGGCAACAGCAGACGATCAAACTTCGCTATTATTGCAATTTTTTTTTTTTTTTAACTGCTAAGGATCGCACATTTTCATTTTTTACACTGTCGAATAGGCAAAAAAAATGTGCTTTCAAATACAATTTGCTTGAAAATTATGTCACAATTTGTTTGAAAACTGTATCGTCATTTACACAATTTTTATTGTTTTAAAAATAATTTTCACGCATGAATTTTTTTTCAAATCTATCTATATCGTATGCAGACATTTGAAAAATATAAATCCGTTTGCACTTAAGTTAATATAAATAGATCATATTTTTTTCCAGCTGATATTCTATAACGAAATTAAAACATCCATTAATCAATAAGTAAAAAAAGAAAATATAAATAAAACACAAATTTAAGACACGTAATCGAATTTCGCACTTAAACCACTGAAATGAATCGAATAAAAAAGGCTGATTGCAAATAGCGATCTTTGTAGATTTCTTCGGTTGTTAAATCCTGATGCGAGACCAATAGGAAATTATCGCTTTTAATACATTTCAAAATTTTATTTGAACGCATTATTGCTTTTTTCATATGAATATGATTTGTAGTATTGTTAATGGGCATTCTAAAAAATATATTAAATGTAAAAAATCTAAAATATATTATGTTAACTTTTAAAAAGTTCACTGTCTTACTTAAAAGGCTACTAAAATGATGAAAAAGATGTTACAAGTTAAAAATATACATTTTATTTAAAACTTCTTAGTACTTTCGAACTCCTCCAAGCTCATCATCAGAGACTATTTTAATAACTAAATGTTGTTTATTTATACAAATACGTCACTTTATTTTGAAAATGAGCGATACAATAATTATTAGAGTTGAAAGTAGAAGTAGCAGTATCTTGGATTAAATTTAATTAGAGAAAATATATACTATTATTAACTGCAGTTCCATTTATTTTATGACATCACTATGTTCTCATACGTCACTTTTCATTTTAAATGAGTAGCTGGAAAGTCGAAGTAGCAGTGTTTCAAATTAAATTTGGGTAGAAAGAAAATATTTAACTGCCGTACCTTAAATTTTAATGCGTCACTTTGCTCAAGTTTTAAGGATTTATTTTCAGGATATTGAACCATAAACTGGGGATATTGTACGATAGTGCGTCGTTACATACTTCATTGTTTTTACACAGAATTTCTATGTATTCTCTTATAGTGGATGCTTAATAATTGGATGTTGGGAATAGGATTTTCGCATGATCAAAATCTATTGCGATATTCTGATTGAAACTTAAACGAGAGCTGTGGATTGACGACAAAATCCTATCATGAAAAAATTGATCATGCAAAAATCCTATTCCCAACATCCAATTATTACGCATCCACTGTAAGAGAGTTCACAAAAATCCTGTGTAAAAACAATCAAGTATGTAACGACGCCCTATCGTACAATATCCCCAGTTTATGATTCAATATCCTGAAAATAATTCCTGAAATCTTGAGCAAAGTGACGTATTAAAATTTAAGGTACGGCAGTTAAATATTTTCTTTCTACCCAAATTTAACCTGAAACACTGCTTCTTCGACTTTCCAGCCACTCATTTAAAATGAAAAGTGACGTATGAGAACAGAGTGATGTCATAAAGTAAATAGAACAGCAGTTAATAATAGTATATATTCTCTCTAATTAAATTTAATCCAAGAAACTGCCACTTCTACTTTCAACTCTAATAATTATTGGCTCTCTCATTTTCAAAACAAAGCGACGTATTTGTATAAATAAACAATATTTAGTTATTAAAATAGTCTCTGATGATGAGCTTGGAGAAGCTTGAAAGTACTAAGAAGTTTTAAATAAAATGTATATTTTTAACTTGTAACATCTTTTTCATTATTTTAGTCGCCTTTTAAGTAAGACAGTGAACTTTTTTAAATTTCAGATTACATATTTTATGCTTGAATCAAGGTGAAAAATTGCGATGTGATATTACTTGTAAAAAAACTATTAGAGTTATCCAAAAAAGAGCATTAGATCCGTGTGAGATTTTATCACCGCAATCATTGAGATTATTTGTTGATACGCTTTTTCATTAACTGCAATTTTTTCCATCAAACAACGCTTTTTTAACGATATGTAAATATACTACATCAGAAGCTTCTTGCAGAATCTTTAGGAAAATGCCTCATTCATCGCTGTGTTTTTAGTATGTGCAGAGAAAAAAGACTATCAATATCAGAAATAATATGGTTTTCACCTATATTCTGTTACACGTGAAGCCCGGGTTTATCCCCTAGTGCCTAGTGCTGACGAAAGAAGAGAGTTTGTCTGTGTGTGTGTGCAAGTGCGTGTGTATGTATTTTTTGAAAATGGTTAGGAAAATCTACCGCACGTAGAGGTATGAAAATTTGGATGCGGATAACCCAGGGAAGGTCCGAATGACCCTGAGGCTCGGATTTTTCATCTGTTGTTAATTACCCGAGATATTAATTAAAAACCACAACGATATCTCATCCAAAATGGTGCATGATTGTTCGTACTCAATATTTTTTCGTTTTTAAATATATATAGAAAAACAAAGTTTGAAACTTTAAGAAATAAAATCTTTTACGCTCATCATTTTTTTAACCCGTATAAATTTTTAATAGTAAATTTTGCCTTATTTAATCACAGAATTTCTGCAATTAAATTAGGCAAAATTTTCTTAATACCAGCGATAAAAATTTTGTAAAAGACGCTCGTCGCGGAAGGGGCAATCGTTCTTTCTTCTTTATTTCTTATGTTACTCAATAGTAACATAAGAAATAACTTTAATAAATTCAAAAAACAGTTCGTAAGAACAAACAATCTGCATAATACTTCTTTTAAAAAAATCATATACAATACAAAGTCTAAAGTTCGGACTTTCAAGCAGCAGTATTCAAGAAAGAAGTGAAAAAACAAAATTGTTGAAACAAAAAAGGTCTAGAGCAAAGAAACTTTATTACTGAATCTCAACTCATGTCTATGTACAGAATAAAAGAAAAACTTCTTATTGATATACCTAAGTTAATAAAGCAGACCACATTAACTAAATGTTCAATAGTTTAGAAAGTTACAATTTCTTTTTATTGTTTGCTCCCTTAAGGCTGTTCTCAACTGCTCTGCTCAACAAGCGCAAAACGTTTTTGACACATTTACAAATTCATTTTTTTAATGGAAAGTCATGAAATTGGAAGGCCTGACTATGGAAGCAATTTGGAATCGAATTGTGTTTTCCATTTTTTTATAAATAAATTACCTATTGAGTTATAAGCGATTTTGATAACGTGACAAAGATGTTTTTCACCCTCCCTTGTGTTGTTATTCTTCTTTAGTTCGGGAATTCGGTTCAAAACTCCCACTTTGACACTATTTTTGGAAAGATCTATTACGTTTGCAAAAAAAAAAAAAAAAAAAAAAAAAAAAAAAAAAAAAAAAAAACGGAAAACACAGTCCTACTACACTTTCTGAACAACAACACATGCTAGTTTCATGCATCTCCGAACAAATAAATGAAAACTTATGTCATAAAGATGCCCTTTTGGATTTGAGAACAGACTTAAATAAATGTTTTTGTTTTACTTTTTATTTTGTTATGATTTATTTAATTAAAATGATTGTTTAATTTAATATTAATAGTTTTTATATGCAATTTTAACAAATGAACGTCATATTTTGCCTTTTTATGTAGTGAATTTCCTTTTCCTTTTTATTGGCAAAGCAATATTTTTGATGACCCAAAGTTCGGAAAAATCCGAAGTTCGGACTTGGTAAAGTCCCGAGGATTCCGGACTTTAGACTTTGTACTGTATCTTATTTTATTTTATTCAGTTGTTATAAGTCGAAGTTTGTTAAGTGTATTGACTTAACTATACTGCTTCATTTGAATCGCATCCACTCGTCTGTGAAGAAGCTTATAAAATATATCAGACCGACCACGAAGGGAAAGTATCCTTTAAATAAATACAATAATTTATAGGCAGTTAAAACCTTCATCAGTGGCGTTATGCTGAATTATACCGAAACTAGACTGCAATAAGTTAAACAAATTTTGATACTAAAAAGCTTAAACCGTTTTATTTCTCTCTATATTGCACTGCACCCATTTATAATCATAATGGTCAATAACAATAATTGCTAACAGATGGCAGCACCAAACAATCTTACTTCAACATTTCAGGAACAATTCGTAAAACTCTGTAGAAACATATATAATGTCAATCCAAATTACATTATTCAATCAAACAAAAAAAAATGATAATCATGAAAAATCGGTGATAAAAAAATTATTAGTACATTATTTTCGAATTTTGTTGGATTTCTTTTAGATATCAATTGCTGTCAGTCATTTTAAATAATATAAATCGAATTCATGTTTATCCCGCCTTTAAATACTTATAACTTAATATTTATTTAAAATGCTTATTTAATTCCATTCTTTTTCTTTTATTATTTCTGTTTAATTATAAATAAATTAAATTTAAAAATTAATAAAATTATCGATTACTTCCTGTATATTTCATTTGTTGAAATGAAATATCGAAAATATGTTTTTCATATAAATTGGAGGGGAAAATGCATGGTTAGATAATGTAAAAATATTAAATTTTATGTTTTCTTTAATATAGTTTCTTGCATACTTAATGCAAGATCTAACACTATATCTATCTATATACATATATATATATATATATATATATATATATTGTTGTTATTGTTAAGTGAAGCATCTGCATCCTTTGGGGACGAGCGACATGTATACGTGCCGCATAAGGTGCTCAGAATCCAGGATTATTCCCGCCAGTTATTTTTTATAGCGAATTTTGCCTTATTTAATGAAGGCATTTTCCCGATGTAACTAGGCAAAATTTTCTGTTTTAAAAAACCGGTGACAAAAGATAAAAAATTCTGTAAAAGACGCTCGTCTCAAAGGGGTTAAATTAGCGCTCCAATAATATAATATTTGTTCAAGAAAACAAATATTTTTTCGCCGCAAATTTTTTGGAAGCAATACTAATTTTTTTTTTTTTTTTTTTTTTTTTTGTTGTTGTTGTTGTTTTTGTTTTTTTGGTGAAATTCGAGCTTCAGAAAGTGAGATTTGTTGCCAAATTTTATAAACGTGTATGAAGACAAACCTGATGAACTTTTATTCTTGTTTATATATTGTATCTGTTTATACTAGGGGGTCTCTGCACCCTGCAAGTTATGCTCGCCAACCCCCGTTCAGACTTCGCAGTCTCTAAAAACATTTAATTCAATTATCCGGTTACATAATTCGGTTACATTAAATAATTCAATTATCCGGTTACGGATAACTGAATTATGTAATCAAGAAAAAACTGAGACTTTCTTCTGTAATCGGGTTGCCATGCTTTTCCGTTTGAATGGGGCGTTTTTCTGATGGCCTCATCCAAAGCTGTCGTGATAGCTGACGGCTGTTTTTGGGATTGATAAGTAAAATCAATTAAACATTTGTAAATCAGCATTATGCATAAAATGATTACGCTACTGCCCCTCGGACTTTTATAACGAAGCCATGGGCAATAATTCCTCCATTGAGTTCGAGGTTAAAAAATTCCGTCTGCTTGGGAATAACATTCAGAACCACGGTGTTGAAAAGTACTGTGTTTTGAAATTTTACTTTTATATTTTATGTTTTGAAATTGTTTTAGATAGTTTCAGAAAAGGTATAGCTTAGGCATGAATTCTTTATCTATTTTAATGCACCCTGATGCATATTTTCATGTTATTTTTTAAATGTAAATTTTTTATTTTAATTAATATGTGTATAAGAATTTTCTAATATGTATTTATCGAATTCGTACAAAATAAATAGAAAGGATTTTGTGCATGCATTTACCTGTATTTATGCTGCATCAAGTGATGTAATATTACATAAACAAATTTGCTAGCTATGTTCTTTTACACCATGTAATTTCCAATGTGACATCAAATGAATATCGCCCATCGTTTTAAACGTATAGTTTTAATATTTGATGTAATTTCCCCCTTACATGCGTTTCGCGTGTAATAATTTAATTGTTTTAAAGGGTTATTTTCTCTTTTAAGATTAACGTGTAACTATATTATTCAATTTAAAAGTGTTTGGGAATATTATTATTTCAGCTTTTTAAATATGACCTAATTTTCATCATTAAAAGTTTTTCACGCGTAAATATTTTAGTCATTTTACATATGACGATATTAAATATTTGGACTTTTACATATGGCGTATTTGTCACCATTAAATGCTCAATCATTACGTAAAATAATAATTTAATTATTTTAAGTTTTCTTACTTTTTTTAATATCCAAGTGTAAATTTAAGTTTTAAGGCGTAATTTTCCCTAGTTCCTGCTTTTAACACGTGATCATTTAATTATTATTTTAAAGTTTCTTTCTGTTTTTTAATAGTCGCGTGTAAATTTATTTTTTATTTGAGTTTCAGCTGACGTTACCTCTATTTCTATGTCTACTGTGACGTCTATGATGACTTATTCGCATGGTTCCAAAAGTCTCATAATAACTCTTAAAATTTCTAAATTTAAAATATTAAAAAAGCAATGTTATTGAAATACAGTGAAACCCCGATCTATCGTTCCCGCATCCATCGTTTTCCCGCATTGATCGTTTTATTTCTGTGGTCCCTGCACAAATTATATTTAAATAATGTTAACGAAACCCGCATACATCGTTCTTCAAAAAGTCGTTTTCCCGCATTCATCGTTGTAAATTTTTTCTCCTCACCGAAATGAAATTGAAGATGAAGCGGATCCATATAACATACAAACTGGGATTACTTCTTTTATCCTAAAATAACTTATTTGTGTTGTTTTAGGGAGGAAATACAGGGATTAGTGCTGATATTGTGACATGTATGTACGTGTAAATAAATGAATGCGGAACAGGTGCTCTGTTTGTAGAATGGGTTATTCTATTCTGTGTAAAGGGGATGATGGATGCATCCAATTCGGCCAGCTCCAGCTACCGCATTCTTTCACATTCCCGGCTGCGAGATTACAATCCAACAAAACTTGAGGGGTTTGGCGAGATAAAACACTATGAGCCAAGAGCGCTAAAATCTTCACTTTCTACCCTTTCTCCAGTAACCCATTTGTTTACACCGAGGAAGATCAGTCTCAATCCATCTTATTGTTCGTGGAAGAGGGTGATGTGAAGAAAGAAACGCGGTTAACTTTCGGATAAAAAAAAAATATATATATGCTAAAACAATTAAGTTCCACGAGTAACATATGATCGCTAATGTCTTAATTAAATATTAAAACACTTGTGAAATAGGTTATTTTAATGTATAAAAGTTATTTTCAAAGTTTATGAAAATCGTCTACACTATCTAAGAGCTAGAAGCCTGTTAGCCTAGAAGGCTGTTTTATGCCCTATATTATAGCTATATATTTCACGTTTAAAAAAAAAGACAAGATAAAGATAATTACCCAGTAAAATTTCATGCTGTGCTGCCATTTGTCTTTATGTTCATTAATGATTTGTTAAAAAATTGCGAGAAAATGTTGTGCTAATTTAGTTTAAATAGAAAACACATTTGTTCTTTTATTAAGTAAAGTGGAAATAAAGAAAAACAGCCACAATATGTATGTGAACACTGGTGAATTTTCAAAGTTGTTTTTAAAAAGAAATAATAACATTTAGAGGGCATCTAAAAGTAATACTAAACATTTTTTTATAAATGTTGTTATTATTATTCTTAACTCCATTTATCAGCTAAACTCTATGATACATAAGACAATATTTAAATTATTGCTAAATACTCAATTGCTGAATATTCAAAGCTTATTTTTTTAATTCTTAATTAATTAAAAGACTTTTTTAAAAAATTCCTTTTATTTATAGATCCATACGTGAAGCGAGTTTAAAAAGAGTAAGGTAAGCTGGGGTAACTGGACCCACGAGGTAACTGGGCCATAGGCTATTTTTTTTTTTTAAACCGTTGGTGGTTTTTAAGTTTTGGCTTTTGTCAACATTGCACCCCCATCTCTACTTCTTAAAACAACGTGTGTTAACTCAGTTATAACTCTGCCTTTGTTGTGATAGGTTGCCGAAAATTTAGGTTTCTTTTATAAAAAACAACGTCCATTTGGTTGAACTTCCTCGGCTTTTTATTAAAATACGGTAAGTACTTTTATTAAACAATATTTTTATTTAAAGATTAGACACATAAATACATTAATATTATTAGGAATCTATACATATTTACTTCATGTTTCAAGTGTAAGGCCGGAATTTCAGTTACCCCATAAATTTTTCAAAAGTGGGGTAACTGGGACATGTCACATGTATCAGGGGTAACTGCACCATATTGGATCCAGTTTCCCCGACAGTTATAAATATCTTTTTGAGTTTCTCTTTCTATGGGAAATTAATTTCTCCATTGTATTTTTGCTTGCAATAAAGAAAATTACATAATACCTTATTAAAATTACATAATAATTTTTTAAAAAAAGCATGTTGGGGTATCAAACCAAATTTCTTAAGTGTGATAGCTATAGCTCGAAATTTTACATACAGATGAAGAGGCATATACATAAGGCAAAGTGAGATTATTAGAAAATTATCGAAACGAATAAAAAAATAGTTCTATTCGATATAAAAAATATGGTTACATTCTCCACAGGTTTATTGGACATATCGAACTTCCATTGTGGTAAATAAAAAAGAGAATGAGATACTTAAGTACTTACGTAGCCGTTTGTTCATAGATTTATCTTGTTATTCTTTTCCTTAAAGTACCCATGCAACTTTTATGCTTATTACCTATACTAAAGTACATAAGTACTTGCTTAATATTTATGTTTTTTGTATAAATAAATCTAATATTTTCACTTTTAGCGCTTTTTTTCGACACATTGACAGTAAAGGTTTGTACATGATCTGCCTGGTTTAAATTTTGTTTAGTTGTTTACACTTTTCAAACAAGACCTGATACCCAATATAAAAAAAATACAAGCGCGTCTGGAACATAGACCCTCCTGGTCCACTTGCCCCATTTTTATGGGGCAACTGGACCCATGAGGGAAGAAATATGAAATGTGTATTTTATTTTTAGATATTAAAATGTAATTTTGAACATTTCTGCCTGATAGAGGGAACCTAACTGAACACATTTACAAAAGTTCAGACTTTAATTCAAATGAATATTAGCCTTTTGAATCTGAATTACCAGAATCTCCAGAGTCACATTGTAAAATCATGGCCCAGTTGCCTCACGTAACCTTATGTGATGAATCATTAGAGCTATTTCATTTTAAGGCTGTTCTTAAATCCAAAAAAGCAACTTTCTGACATAAGTTTTAATTTATTTTTGTTTGGAAATGCATGAAACTAGCAAATGTTGTTGTTCAGAAACTATGTAATCACGCAATTTTTTCCGTTTTTTTGGAAACGCAATAGATCTTTCAGAAAATAGTGTCAAAGTGGGCGTTTTGAACCGAATTTCTGCGCGAAAGAAGAAACCACTCAAAAAAGCGTGAAAAACGTGTTTATCATGTGATCGAAATCGCTTATAACTCAATAGGTAATTTATTGATCAAAAAATGGAAAACACAGTTCGATTACAAATCGATTCCATGGTCAGGCTTTCCAATTTTATATCTTTCCGTTAAAAAATGAATTTGTAAATGTGTCAAAACGTTTTGCTCTTGTTGAGCAGAGCAGTTAAGAACAGCCTTAAGAAATCATAATATTTTGAATAAAATGAATTTTGTTATTATAAAAAGTAAATAAAAAAAACACAATATTTCAGAAAACGTAATGACGGCAGTGCTTAAAAACATTTTCTTTAAATGTTAAAAGTTCTATGTCATGAAAGAATAAACTCTAAATACAGTGATATTAAATATATTCATCATAGAATTAAAATATTTTATTTTTCTGTCTCTTAAGTTGTCGATTTTACAAATCTCATTTATAAAGCAAAAAAAAAAAGGCTATCCTTTTCTTTTGTGAATGCAAGAATTATGTTTTCTAGTTACAAAAAGTTATATTGCCCCTACTCTATCAGATTATCTCAAATGTTGATTTTAATTTTGTAGTGATATTTCAATATTAACTTATAATATATTAATCATTACTGTTTAAATTATTTCACTATAAAATTTATTTTCTCCAAGAAAACCGTCATTCATGGGTCCGAATATAATTTAAAAATTATTAATCTACAATAATCAGAAATTTAATAATGACACAAAATACGGAATTTAGTTATGCATTTTAATTTAGAATAAACCTTAAACAAAAATTTATTATACATACATAATTATTTATGTGTTGTTATTGAAATTCAAAAGCAACTTTTTTTTTTGATTTTCCAATACCTCTGACAGTACATTTTTTTTTTTTCAGCAATTCTTACAACACAATTAATAAATTTCATTTTTTTTATATAAGTACTAAACTTATGAGGTCACAATATGTTTCCTGAGAAATTTGACTTTTAACAACAGTTCTAAATAATCAACATTTTTACTGAATAGGCATTTTATTTTATTTATTCATTTTTTATTTATTTATTGTATATGCTTTATCACCCAAACCCATTTTAAAACTTCTTTATAAAATTCGGACTTTAAATTTCGGTTTGAAGATTTTTATTATTTTAGAAAATCAAAGAAATGGTGTAAACAAAACAAAATATTAAAACATTTTAGGAAATACATGTGTAGTAAAAAATAATAACAATGCGAATAAAAACAATAAAATATGAAAATATTTAAAAAATCTTTATAAATGAAGTAATTTATTTGCATTAAAAAATCAGAATTATAAATTATCTTAAAAATGGTAAAATTTATCATTTGTTTTAGGAATAGAACAGTAATTTTCTATTTGCAAAGCATTTCATTATACATTTACACAGTATCCTATCATACGATACAAAGAGCTGCAATGCCTTTCTCCTCCCTAAGAACTGGTTTTTCTCCACCAGCGAAAATGCCAAAAGCTGCCAACTCCAAGCCGCCAAACACTTCCAAGTTTTGTTGGATTGTAATGTAGCTTCCCGGCTAATCTGTTGTGTGCAGTGCACGTGTTTAATTTCAAGAGTGTGAGCTTTCAATTTAATGCTTTCGGAGAATTTTAAGAATGGCAAAACAAATCCGAACTTAGAAAGGCTTCTCATCATAGATAAGGTAGAAAAAATCCTTTTGAAAAAAAAATTAACATCACTAAACGTTTAGGTATATCGCCTTCATCCTTGGATTCGATAATTTTGAAAATGAAAGAAATTAGAGAGCAGGCTGATAAGCATGGAACTTTTGCAAAAAAGGGAAAAACTGACAAAATGTCTAACTTGCAGTGATTTGGAAAGACTTCTCTTCGCTTCGTACGAGAAGTCTCGTGCGTCAAATATTCCTGTGGAAGGTAATATTGTTCGAGAGAAGGCACTTGAAATAGCTGCATCATATGGCATGGATCCTTTTTCTGCATCAAATGAGTGGATTTAAAGTTTTAAAATTCGCCATGAATTGGTATCCAGAAAATTATGCGGTGAAAGTGCCGCAGTAGTAAATACTGATAATATAGAAATATGGTTCGAAAAACTTCAGAAGTTACTAGAAGGCTATAAAGATTGTGACATTTATAATGCAGACGAAACAGGCCTGTTTTATATATGCTTGCAATCAAAGGAGAGTCTTATCATGGGGTAAACATTCCAGAGAAAGAATTACAGTGCTCTATGCATGCAGAAATAAGAACGATTCTCACAAACGAGTACCTCTCGTTATTGGTAAATCTGCCAGACCTCGATGCTTCAAGAATATAAAGAAAATACTAGTAATCTATCATTCGAATGCCAAAACATGGATGAAAAATGAAATTTTTAGAAAATTTCTTCATGATTTTGATAGATTAATCAGCGTTCAAAAAGAGAAAATCATTCTATTTATTGACAATTGTTCAGCTCACTCACCAACTACATCGTCTTTGAAAAATATAAAAGTCAGTTTTTTCCCAGCTAATTGTACATCTGTTTCTCTTGATGCCAGGGTAATTAACTGTTTTAAGAAATTTTACAGGAGATGGTTCATAAAAAGATCTTTATTTTCACGGAACAAGCAAAAGAACCCACTCCAAAAATAGACCTTTTGCATGCTATTGATTTTGTGCTTTCAGCATGGCATGAACTAATCTACTCAGCCATCCAGAATTGTTTTGTGAAATGCGGTTTAGTGCGAAAAATTGACGAAGAATGCTCAACAGAAGGGGAAGAAAATAATGATGATGGTGACGACAAATGCAGATGAAGAGTGGTTGCGTGAAGCAGCTGATGTATCGGGTGTGAAATTTAGCGATTATATTTCCATTGATCAAGATGTTGCGACATATGGTGTCCTAAGCATAGAAGAAATGTGTGATGATGCAAAAAATAGAAATAATGGTGAAGAAGCAGGTAATGTTCATACCAATGAAGCTGAGTCTGCACCAGTGCCAAGTATGTCTACTTTAATTACGGCACTTGGAACTGTACGAATTTTTATACATGCACATGAAATTAAAGAAAATGACCAGAAAAAAGTTGTAAATCTTGAAAATTTGTTGTTTAATTTAAAAAATAAACGAAAAACCCAATTTAAAATTACTGATTCTTTTAAATAAATATCAATTTTCCACAACTTCCATTTTTTTTATTTTACAGTTTGGAAAGTAACAATATAGTAGTATTTATTCGTATACTGTACACATTGCATGTATTAGATTTTTTTCATGTTTTGACGTTAACCCGCATTCGTCGTTTTCCCGCATTCATCGTTTTTATTCACGCACCCCTTGAAAAACGATAGATCGAGGTTCTACTGTATTAAGTTATTTTAAATTTTAATAGCATTTCTCTAATATCGGCAACATTTATTTTTCTTGCTGCGAATGAAAGAGAGGAAAGAGTAAATGCTGTCATTTTCTCATTAAAACTGAAAAGAAAACCAAGGGGGAAATTTTTTAACTATTTGGAAAAATGGTTATTGTCCTCCGTCAGGGTAGGATATCAAAAACATATCTGAAGCGTTTTATTGGTTGAATCCGCATTTTATTCGTTTTCTGATTGGTCTATACAGTAATCTGTATTTTCCCTTTACTTTCAACAGAGATGGATACGTCTGTTGCCACTATGACAAAAAAAAAAGTAATAGAAACTACAAAAATAATTAATAACTCAGAAACAAATTGAGATACAGCTTTCAAGGAAATTGTATTTAAAAGTACATTTTTTCTCTATACGACGGTGTAAAAAGTAATATTGTGGGATGTTTAGAAATTTAAGAATGAAATTTCATTTAAAATTGGTCCAGGAATATTAATGTTTAATCCATGGCGTACGTAATGTATGACCAGCTCCGTAGAAGTTTAAAAATTTGCAGTACCGAAAAATGTAATCCATGGCGTGCGTAATGTATGAAATTTCATTTAAAATTGGTCAAGGAATATTAATGTTTAATCCATGGCCTACGTAATGTATGACCAGCTCCGTAGAAGTTTAAAAATTTACAGTACCGAAAATTGTAAAACTGAAATTTCTTTTAAAATTTGTTCATGATGGGTCCAGGAATGTTAATGTTTAATTCATGGCGTACGTAATGTATGATCAACTCCGTGCGATTTTTTACGTCTTAAATTTTAGTCTTCGAAAAATACATTTTCCAAATGGTCGTTGTAATTTGTTAAAATGCTTTTTTTTCTTTCTTTCTTTCTCTCTTTGCATTCAGTTGATCACTTGTTGTTTCATACATTCGTTTGATATCCGAATGGTTTCAAAGGTCTCATAATAACTCTTAAAATTTCTATATGTAAAATGTTAAAAAAGTAATATTATTGAAATTTTAATTTGTTTGAAATTTTAATGGCCTTTCTCTAATGGAGGGAACAATTTTTTTATTATTATTACAAGGGGGCTCTGACCAGTGGCGTAGCCAGGATTTCGTTTCCCGGGGGGGGGGGGGGTCCAGAATTTTTCCTTAACCCATTTGTGCCTGAATTTTTGTTTTCTCAAATTTTTTGGTAAAATCACTTTAAAATGTTGCAAAATGAACTGGAAAAATACTAAAAAAAATTAAGCTTAATTTTTTTTTTGTATTTATTTCATAAAATGTAAAAGAAGTAAATATGAGTATTTCTAGTAGAATAATATGCATAATTATATATTTTCCCTATATTTATATTAAAAATGTTTTTAAATTGTATATTATGTACTATAATTAGTATTTTAATGAACTACAAAATTATATATATTTATTTCTTTGCAGAGACTAATAACGTTATCATAGCAAACGCGGTAGCGTTAAGCTATAATATGATTAAGAAATAGAAAATGCAAACGACTTTCTTAAATTTCTGGCGAACCAGTTGACGTACGACAATGATTTTTCTTTTGAAAGATAGAACTCGACGTGACGAATAAACTGATAGCATTTAAAAAATTACTGTAGCTTTCAGTAGTTTTTTATTTAACCTTAAACGAAAAAATGAAGACACAAAATTCAACAAAGTGTAGCTAACGTTCCAGTGGGTGGATTAACTTCGTTTTTGTTTTATTTTGATCCTCTTGTTAAAACTTAGAATAGGTTTTTTTTTCATCTTTGTATGTTTGACGGTCGCTGAGAAAATCGAATTTGTCTTTTATAATGTCTCCATAAAATTATAGAAATCTCTCCTTTTCATTTTCTAATTTTCTAATTCAATAACTTAAATTCAATAACTTATTTCGTGTTGCCACTCCCTAAAAAGCAGTACAATAATTTTTTTTCAAAAAAGGATAACACGTGTACTTTTGTTTTCATAAGTCAATAAAAATTGAAATTCAACTGACAGATTTTTGTATTTTTGAAATCGACGTCAACCTAAGCAGATAATGCATAATTTTCATAAATATATATATAAACTTTCTTTTAATATTTTGAACTGGAGTAATAGACACAATGGAGCACAAACGAGTTGATAGGAAAAAAAAAACAGGGTAAATCCCAAGCTTCTGTTCAGAAGCTAAATGTAAGTTTTTTTTTAATTATCATCATAACATCCTGACTTAAACAAGCGATAGGTATGCAGTAATATAAATACTTCACATACTAAGCATACCTTAAAAAATACCATTCCATCTATTTTAAATAAGGAAGAGATGTCATATATGCACCATAGTACATAACTGGCGCGATAATGCATTATTTTGCCTGATACGGTAACTGAGCTATTGTTGTTTATTTATCAATTATTTTTTTATTTACTTTTATTTTTTTTATTAAAAGTATATAAATTGTTTGGTTCTATAGTTATTAATTAAACTTTTCGTTATTTATAGTTATTTCTTTTTAAAAAAGTAGAAAGTAATTTAAAAATATATTTGTAACTGCTATTCGAAAACGAGGTTTTCGAAATTGGCGTCAGAAAAAACCCCCGCGCCAAACCCGTTGTGTATATGACATCTGTGCCTTAAATAATTAGGGTTTCGTTTAACTTTAGGTACTTTTGCTTGAGATATTGTCGAAAATGTACAGCAAAAAGATACAGTACTACTTGATTATCCCGTCGACCAGTTTCGCCAAACTATTCGTCAAATGATACAAACTGACATAATTTTTATTTTAAATAACGGAAGAATAAACAAATTAGTAAACCATTAATAAAAATACTAATAAAAACTTGGGCACAGATGTCATATACGCTCCATATTGGCACGATTTTTTCCGACGCCAATTTGGCGAAAACATCTTTCATATATCACCTATATCCGGGTTGTCATATTAAGTAAAATAACGACACTTTGGCGCCAGTTAAATACCTAGTGCGTATATGACATTGGCGGCGTCAAAAAAATCGCGCCAATATGGGGCGTATATGATATCTGTGCCAAAACTTGAATTAAAAATCACTTGATGACGTAACAAACACGTGTATCGTGTTTAATGTCAAGTGAATGTAACATTTGCTATGATCCATTATTGTCATTTAATCTTATAGTTTGGCGATAATTTTTTGGTCGACAGGATAATCAAATTGTAACAAGTATGGTACAGATGTCATATACGCACCACGTTCGCGCGATATTTTTTCTGACGCCAATTTGGCGAAAACCTCGTTTTCGAATACCAGTTACATATATATTTTTAAAAAGGAATTAACAATAAATTTAAAAAAGTTTAATTAATAACAATAGAACAAATCAATTTATATAAATTTAAAAAAGAAAATAAAAGTAAATAAACAATTTATTAATAAATAAACAACAACATTCGGGTTACCATATCAAGCAAAATAATAAAACTTTGGCGATAGTAAGTACCAGTGTGCGTATATGACATTGGCGTCAGAAAAAAAATCGCGTCAAGGTGATGTTCATATGACGTCTGTGGCGATTCAAGTACACTTCGGAACGTTACTTTGAAATCGGTGAGTTTCATCGCCAAAATCGCCAAGATGCTTAATGATCATCGCCATCGAATATATAAATAATGTCATATTTGCAAACTTATAGGTCAAAATATAAGGGGAACCTCGGTTCACAACCACCTCTGTTTATGACCAGTTCGGTTTATGTCCAACTTCGATAATCAAAATTTGACTCGGTGGGCGTGCAATATCTCGGTTCACGACCAAGGCTGCCGAATAGTTCAGTTGGCAACGCTCACATAACTGTTGTTATTAGTCAAGTTTGGAGTAAGGTGTGCATATCAGAGAGCTTTGTGTACCTTTATTACTGTAAAAAATTAACTTTTTGTTTTACTTTTACTCAGGTTTGCGCTAATATTAGCTCTCATTATGGCTTCTAAGAATGAAAAAGTGCTTAGTGATAGCATTAATAGAAGCTTAAGCGAATTACTGTTCAATAAAAGAAATTGTAGCAAAACATGAGAACGATGTTAGTATAACCGGTCTAGCTAAACGAAACGATGTGGACTCAGCCTTCGATTTCCACGATAATCTATATATATATTACGCTATCGTATGTGTCACAGAAATCGCGATTATTTGTTAATTGTTTAATGGCAACGCTCGAATGAAACGCATCTCATTATTTATAGAACAGCATTTAATGCATCTCCATATCTATAAGGGGGGGGGGGGGGGGTACCATAGGCTGGACCCTGTTCTATTGCCAAACACCGCCAAGTTTGTCGCCAACTTGATCGCCAAATACCTGTAGACTTCCATTGTAAACCAACAGGGTTTACTTGTTTAGAGAGAATCAACAAATTGAGATATTTTAATGCAACAAAAAATAATATTAATTTAAGGAATTATATTACTTATATTTAAGGGAGCCCAAGTAAATTAAATTATAAATAAAAATAACGCGAATTTGATTAAAAAACTCTGAACCTCTTAAAACAGTGTGCATTACTTGGTTAAATAGTGCATTATTGTGCGAAATAAGAAAAAAGTATTGGGAATATTTAAAAGCAACTCAGGTTTATTTATATTCAATATATAATTATCAAAAAATTTAAATGACTAGTATTAAAAAATGCTCTGACGAGCACCAAAAAAGGCTAATATGTTTTTAAGTAGGAAAAGGGTTTGACAAGTGCTTCTAATTGAGCATGAAAAAGGACAAGGGGTCCCTTCTTGGCTGCAGCTCACTGTCAATGCCAACTTTGAAAAAAAATCATATTTGCGCTTTTTCCATATAAAAAAAATCAGCCACAGTTACGATAAAAATGTGTAGTGTAAAGACACAGCCAGTAAAGACGCAGCCTGATTAAATATGAACGTAAGGCGACTTAGTACCAAAAATCTTAGTTCCTGCAGCATATCACACTCATGCAGTGCCACCAAGCACGCCCGCAGCGTAGAATTGTACAGAAAACTGATTTGTAGTGCAGTGCAGACTGTTGCAGTACTCTGCACAGGAACAATTCCACATGTGCACGCATAACAGTATAATGCATTCAGTGATTGTTGAAATTATATCCAAGTGGCTGTGGCTGTAAGATGTACTATGCAGTACAACAGTGCATATGTAAACTAGGACTTCCCTCAGAGGGATTAGTCTGAGCGATATTGCTGAGAACATAGATTTAATAATAACATGTGGAAGCAAAGAAAATGAGATGTTATCTTTAATTGTCCATATACTGCGATAAATTGAAATGATGAACATAAACGAATCGTAAAATTACAAAATCTTATATATAAATTCGTATACACTGCTTAAAAAAAATGGGAAATCAAACCATTCAAGACAGCCATGCATTGATATAAAATTGAAAGTACGCAATATATTAAAAGTAAAATAGAAAATGAAACACAAAATTACTTATATCGGAATTTTAACTGTATAAAATGATGTCAAGAGCATAATCAGACGCTCCCCTCCAATTTGAGTAACTTTAAATGACAAATATATGATGTTTAAAAAGAACGGACTATACTTTATATGGTGTGTGCTCCCCCGGAATAGTTAATATTGTACAACATCTGTTTTCGACAAATGCAATGAGGTTGTAGATAACATTTAAGGAATTCTCTCCTCAAAATCTGACTAGTATCAAAGTACCGAATACATCAACAGTGGCAGGCAATGCTTCGTTAGAGTGTGATTTAGATATGCTCGATCGGATTTATATGATGAGTGTATGCTGGCCACTACATACGGCTGTATTGTTTTGTTTACAAACATATTTTGCACAAGTTGAGCTGTATTTAGCATGTATTAAATAAAAGAAATCGGCAATGATTACAACATAAAGTATGACACAAGATCTGAATATATCGTCTGCATAACTTTTGAGCTGTCAAAGTGTCATTTGAAGTAATTTACAAATCCATACATATTTATTCAGCAAATCATGCAAGCTAACATACGCCAATATGAACTCGATTATGAAATTTCACCAGAATAAGTTAATATATAAAAAATCTACTAATGACAATTGAGAATATGATCTTATGATAAAATGTCTAGAAAAATGAATCGGATAAAAAATTCATATCACATTTAAAACGGCACTTCCCTATGTTAGTGGCCTTGGCGAGAGAGAGAAAAGCCTAGAGAAGGAACACTTTAACAAGTACTTTCGGGCAACCTACTCACTGTTTCATACAGGTCTTTATTTAATATTTACACAATTTATTTAATGCTAGGTGGGTATCTATCAGTTTTGTTGCATTTAAATTGCATGTTTTGCGGAGGAAATGCAGCATTATGAAATATCTAAAGTTGCTGTACCTAATAATTCCAAATTAATGGTAAATGAGGTCGCTTTCCGTTAATTTCATCTTTTTAAATTTTAAATTTTTTAGAAACTATTCATAGAGACAATTGTATATTTTAAAACTAACCCGAAGCAAAATTTCAAGATTTTGGGCTCAGCAGTAACACAGAAATAGAAAATTTTCTAAAGTTTTTTGTTTCTGCACTGTTTTATATAGCGACATTTTTAGAAATTGTTCTATTGCGAGAATTTACGTCATGATAAATACAGCCATGTCAATTTTCATATTTATATTCCTAACAATTCCATGTACTTCGTTACTTAGATCATCTTTAGATCTTTTTTCGCTTTGTTAAGTCTTTCGATTTTTTAGAATTCGTTCTACAACGAGCATTTACATCTTATTAATTACTACCATGCCAAAGTTATAGTTTCTAACCCCAACAGTATCCCAAAAATTTCAGTATTCTAAATAAATCATAGTTTAGAATCTTTCTAGAAATTTTTACGTTTATCCGTGAAATTGAACCTTTTAGAGAGAGTTCATTACGAGTATTTACATCTTAAAAGTAATTACCGCACCAAATTTAAAGTTTCTAACGAATCAATATAGCAGAAATAGCAATTTTAGAGCTTTTTTGCTCCTGCAGCGATGTAGGTTCTTACACTGACATAAAATTGTCTTTTTTTCGGAGCAGAGATGGCCATCAACATTTTTTTAAGTTGGATATGTAGTTTCAGAGATAACACCTCACAAACGTACAAGCATTAATAATATTATACACTTTATTATATTATAACGCTTTATAATATTAGCATTAGATGCATTTAGCATTAGATACAAAAGCCATTTATCTGTTACAAACTAAAGTGCCCGGCGTTGACCAGAATTTGAAGGATGTTTGTTCTGAAAAATCAATTTCAAAATTTAACATACAACACGAAACAATCATTAAAAAAAGCAGTCGAAATGTTGTATGAATGAATCATATGAAAACGCTATATAAAAATGTATAAATGTATATAACAGACGCAAAAGAATGCAGCTATAAATGAACTTATTTCAATTTATAATTGGAGCAATAATGTTAAAATACGCCAATATTTCCCTAATCGGGTTTTTATCATGCTTCAATGTATTTTTCACACTCATATGACGTTATACTATATCCACCACGTCCTTTATATTTCCAATATGACGTAATATTTTCCTCTTTCCCGTGGAAACCTTGGAATAAAAAAGTTATGAAGTTATATTCACTTTCATTTAAATTCTTCAAACTATTTATTTCATTTTCATTTTCACGTGAATATCTTGCAATAGAAAAGTTATGACGTAATATTCACCTTTTTTTAAATTCGGCAAACTATTTATTTCAGTTTCATTTTTCACGTGGAAATCTTGCAGTAGAAAATTAATTGTTGCAGTAATAATTTTATTGTGTTTTTTAATTGTTGGCAACTGCTATAACGAAAAATGTTTAAATTTGATAAGAGATTGCTGTTAAATTGGTGGCTTTTTATTAATTAAAAATTAACTATAAATTATTTCGATTCCGGATTACTTTAGTTGCCTCGGCCGTGTTTTAATACACATGTACGTAACTTTTCCCAATTTTGGCTTCCAAATTGTGGATTTTTATAGAATTACAAACAGACAGATTGACAAGTTTTCATTTTTATATATCTCTCTATTCTAAAAAAAGTAACTAACGCTGTCACAGCCTCCGCCACCGGTTTTGAATTTTTTGTGACCGGAGGTCTTTCTTCGTTAATATTAAGAAAACTATTGCATACAAATATATGAAAACGGAGGTATTATAGCGAAATGTTTGATCAACACGCTGATGCATACAGTTTTCAAATCGAAGAATTATTTTAAGAGATATTTAGTGCTAAAGTTGGACAAAATCGTTCCATTAAAAAAGTTTTATAGGAGCAAAAACTATACATGGCAATTTAATCATTTTTAAATCAATTTACTCAATAGAAAATCCCGGTGTGCAGATTCCATTAATTTTTTTTTTTAATTTGACTCACTTTTTGAGGTTTTATTTCTATTTTAAATTCATATATTCAGCCTTTCGACAGATATTTTTTACATATTTTAGAAAATGGTATTAATTTAAACTGCTGCCAATTGTATAAACAGCGCAAACAATAATGTTTGCTTCAAATAAAAAAATATTTACACGTTACTATTATAAACAGAAAAAACCCTTCAAATTAGAATTAAGTAATTAGGTATAAAAAGCAGGCGCTTATTGGAAATTACACCATAAAAACTATATTTACATGTGAATTTTAAAAGAGAAAGGATATTGTAAAATAAATTCATTAACATGCGTTAGAAGTCTGAAATAGAAGAAATTACGTCACATTACACTTATTATGCAAAATGAACAAAAAATAGTATTGCAAAATAGTTTAAAATTAAAAATTGCGCGAGACAAAATATTAGAGGTTAAATATTAGATTTTTTCAAAATTTTATTACCGAATATACTCACGTATAAGTCGAGGACTTTCTGACAATTTTCGGAAAGCAAATTTGGGGGGGGGGGGGGTCGACTTATACGCGAGTCAGTTAAAAAAGCAAAAACAAAAACTTCGAATACTGCAAAATTATGGCTTTTTCTGTATATGAATAAAAAAATAATATATAAAATATACAAATAATAATAATTTAACATTTAAAAAATTTCAATGATCTGTTTTTGTTTACTTACTAACTTTTCGCATTGGCAAGTGAAATTTTTGGTTTGATTTTGAGCAAAACTGAAGTAAAAAGTTAAGGGGTTGACTTATACGCGGGTTTTTGATTTTTTCCAGAATTTGCATTCAAAAGTTAGGGGGTCGACTTATACGCGAGTCGACCTATACGCGAGTATATACGGTATTTGTCGTTTGATGTGAGGTGTTCAGCTATAAGTATGCAAAATTTCATGTCTCCAACTTAATTAGGGGCTGAGTTAGAAAAATTGCTTAAAATACACAAGTTAGACCCCAGAGGGTTAAATATTATATTTTTTCACAATTTTATTATTTGTCGTTAGATGTGAGGTGTTCAGCTATAAGTATGCAAAATTTCATGTCTCCAACTTAATTAGGGGCTGAATTAGAAAAATTGCTTAAAATACAGAAGTTAGAGACTGGAGGGTTAAATATGACTTTTTCAAAATTTTATGATTTATCGTGTTATCGCAAGTGTTCAGCTATAAGTATGCAAAATTTCATGTCTCCAACTTAATTAGGGGCGTAGTTAGAAAAATTGCATAAAATACACAAGTTAGAGCCCAGAGGGTTAAATATTAGACTTTTTCAAAATTTTATTATTTGCCGTTTGATTTGTGGTGTTCAGCTACAAGTATGCAAAATTTCATGCCTCCAACTTAATTAGGGGCTGAGTTAGAAAAATTGTTTAAAATACACAAGTTAGAGCCCAGAGGGTTAAATATTAGACCTTTTCAAAATTTTATTATTTGTCGTTTGATGTGAGGTGCTCAGCTATAAGTATGCAAAATTTCATGTCTCCAACTTAATTAGGGGCTGAGTTAGAAAAATTGCTTAAAATACACAAGTTAGAGCCCAGAGGGTTAAATATTAGACTTTTTCAAAATTTTATTATTTGTCGTTTGATGTGAGGTGCTCAGCTATAAGTATGCAAAATTTCATGCCTCCAACTTAATTAGGGGCTGAGTTAGAAAAATTGTTTAAAATACACAAGTTAGAGCCCAGAGGGTTAAATATTAGACTTTTTCAAAATTTTATTATTTATCGTTTGATGTGAGGTGCTCAGCTATAAGTATGCAAAATTTCATGCTCCAACTTAATTAGGGGCTGAGTTAGAAAAATTGTTTAAAATACACAAGTTAGAGCCCAGAGGGTTAAATATTAGACTTTTTCAAAATTTTATTATTTATCGTTTGATGTGAGGTGCTCAGCTATAAGTATGCAAAATTTCATGTCTCCAACTTAATTAGGGGCTGAGTTAGAAAAATTGCTTAAAATACACAAGTTAGAGCCCAGAGGGTTAAATATTAGACTTTTTCAAAATTTTATTATTTATCGTGTTATCGCAAGTGTTCAGCTATAAGTATGCAAAATTTCATGTCTCCAACTAAATTAGGGGCTGAGTTAGAAAAATTGCTTAAAATACAGAAGTTAGAGACCGGAGGGTTAAATATGACTTATTCAGAATTTTATGATTTATCGTGTTATCGTAAGTGTTCAGCTATAAGTATGCAAAATTTCATGTCTCCAACTTAATTAGGGGCGTAGTTAAAAAAATTGCTTAAAATACACAAGTTAGAGCCCAGAGGGTTAAATAATAGACTTTTTCAAAATTTTATTATTTCTCATTTGATGTGAGGTATTCAGCTATAAGTATGCAAAATTTCATGTCTCCAACTTAATTAGGGGCTGAGTTAGAAAATTTGCTTAAAATACACAAGTTAGATCCCAGAGGGTTAAATATTAGACTTTTTCAAAATTTTATTATTTGCCGTTTGATGTGTGGTGTTCAGTTACAAGTATGCAAATTTTCAAGTCTCTGACATATATAGTTTCTGAGAGCTTGCTCTGTGACGGACGGACAGACAGACAAAGGAGTGAGACGGGTAAGGTTTCGTTAGCTGAACGAAACTCTAAAAACATGCTGCGGATGACTGTAACAACATCCTAAAATTACATTACCATCAGCGATCTACCTATCCGAATTTAGTTTATATTCGTTTCATATATTCTTATTCTTTTGTGCGGCCCTGTAAAATAACTATCAATAATATATACAGTAAAACCTCTGAATAGCGAACACCTCGAGAATTCAGAATTTGTCCTCTATTTGGAGGTGTCCGCTACTGAGAGTTAAACATGTACAGTTATTTAAGCGTTGGTAATCGAAAAAATGTCCGCTAAATAGAGGTATCCGCTAAATGGTTTGTCCGTTATGGAGGTTTTACCAGTAAAACCTCTGAATAGCGAATACCTCGGGAGGGCGGAAATTGTCCTCTATTTGGAGATGTCCGCTACTGAGAGTAAAAAATGTACAGTTATTGAAGGGTTGGCAATCGATTAAATGCCTGCTAAATAGAGGTGTCCGCTATTCGGGTGTGTCCGTTTGGAGGTTTTACTGCATAATAATATCATCCTTTACAAGAAAATTGCATGCTGTATGATAGACAGACAGACATCCAAAGAAAGGTAACCTCCCGGAGCAATAAACACTCATGTCTTTTGTTTTAATCATCCAGAATTGTATGTCATACAACAGGCCAGATTTTATACAACAGGCTAAAAACGGTCACCGTGGTACGGAGTACTGTATTATTATTTGTTTGCTCACCAAAACTGGTTGCCACAGGTTGTTGCAAGGTTTGTGATCACTTGGTTGAAACTGATCTATACTACTGCGTGCGTATTTTTTTTTATTTGCTCCATGTGTTCAAACCAGTTGGCTACGAAAACATCCACCGGTGAAAGTGACGCACACCAAATATCTGTGACGTATGCAGATAAATTTTGCTTTTTTATCAGTTTTTTTAATATAATTTTTAAACGGTTTGGAACTTATTTTTAATAGTAGGTGCATTCAGTAGGTGGCCCTCATAGGTACCTTCTGGTGCAATCAGAAACGAAATCCGACAAATATTTGTTGAGTTATGCTTGACGAAAGGTTTTTATTAGGCCTTTTTTTTAGTAGGACATGGCGTTAATATCCATCGTAGTTGTAATGTGTCCGGACAGTAATATTTCGCTGAGTATTAGCCTTCGCTTCGCTCAGACAATTATAAACGAACATTAGACGCATACACCTTTAATACGGAAGTACAAAAGCACAGTGTGAGTGTGCACTGAGGTTCAAAAGCATAATAGGAATGTACAGTGTAGTATAATTTGTAGAGAAATAATGGTACACAGTGATCTGTACAAAGTTGCATTGCAGACGCATGCGCAGTACAATAGTAGGACAGTGGAGTTAAGATGTAAAGTGCTGGAAGGACCCAGATCTGCCCAACATAAAGCACGGCGGAAAGTTTTACTAAAGTATTGCGAATTTATTTTATAAGGAATAAGCGCAAATATGATTTTTTCAAAGTTGGCATTGACAGTGAGCTGCAGCCAAGAAGGGACCCCTTGTCCTTTTTCATGCTCAATTAGAAGCACTTGTCAAACCCTTTTCATACTTAAAAACATATTAGCCTTTTTTGGTGCTCGTCAGAGCATTTTTTAATACTAGTCATAACTAGTATTAATAATAAAATAAGAATAATCGTATTGCAGACTTAATAACAATTTATTTCATAAATATCTTCGAAAGGAGATTGCATAAATAACTGTCTCCTAAATTTCTAACAAAAATATGTGCCCATTTGTGCCTAGAACCCTATATTTTGTACATTACAAAAATGCATAAAAAATAGACTTGAACATTTAATTTCGCAATTTAAAAAAATACGTATTTCAAAAAAGTCCACAAGCTAAGATTATAACTTGCGATTTTGGGTCCATGATAGAAAAAATACAAATAAACTTACTTTTTACATTTCGCCCTCTTGAAAAATTAAAAATCTATAAACACCGAAAACGGCCTTAATTTAAGCAAATAAATATCCACCTTGTGCTGTCATCTCTCGGTTATAGATAAAGACATTTATAAATAATGATTTTATGCAATTTTCATGTTATAAAGAAGAAGAAAATTATACAAATGCATTAAAATTTGAAACGTCCCAAAAATGGGACGCTAGGCATAAATGGGTTAAGGTTATATATATAGTAAAACCTGTCAAGATAAAATCGTAAATATTGCTGAAAAATTCCGTTTTACACAGGTTTTTGTGTTATCAGGTGTATTTGTATAGTATTCTTTTCCGTAGCACTATGGAGCATTTCTGTTTAAGACAGAATTCCGTTATAGGCAGTTTCATTTTTACACGTTTTGTGTATTTATATAAATATACTTATTTATGTCATATGAATAGAATAACACTTGTCAAAATAGTAATTGTCTATAACAGAATCCTGTCTTTAACGGAAGCGTTACATGGTCTTAATATGAATTGCCATACAATTAAATTTGCTGAAAACCTGTCTGAAAGGGGATTTTCATCGTTCTTTGGTGAAACATAGTGAAACCTGTGGAAGCATAATCTTTCTACAACGGTCTCAAACGGAAGAGTTTCAGAATCCCTGCGAAACGAACAATACATCTTATTGAGGTAGTGTTTCTTAGAAGCATAATTAATTACACTTTTTTCTATGGAAGTCTGTCTAAAATGGAGCTTTTTACCAGTCCCTTGCAATCTTGTCTTGACTGTTTATGTATAATACACTGCTCAAAACAATTACGGGAGCACAGGATTTTATCAAAATTACGCAAAAATTTACATCGATAAGTAACGTAAAACAAAACATCCATAATTTAAAGCGTAGTATAAAACATATAAAGATAACTTCGCATGTAAATTAAAGTTTATGACGATAAAAACTAGAAAAAGGAGATAAGTTCAGAAATCAGGATTTTGCAGAAACACCTCTTTCACTGTCTCAGTTGTAAAATTCAATTGCTCAGCTTGTGTTTTGAGAAAAGGTGACTTGGCAAAGTCACAACAATGTCATTTACCGGAATTCATGGCTTGGCGTGTTATAGGGACAGTTGAATCTGGGGAAACACAACGAAGTGTAGCGGACGCTGTTGTGGTCGCACGAAGTGTCAATGCAAGGCTGCGGAATTGATTCCAAAACACATAGAATGGTAGACATCGACAAAGGCAAGGTCGGCCATGTGCTACCACAGAAACTGATGACCTATATATCCTATTAACAGCTCGTCGAGATGGAACGGGAAATGCTACTCTGCTGTAAACACAGTTGTTCTTGGCCACAGGATGAAAGGTGTGCAGCCAAGCAGTCCGAAATAGGCTTCATCAGGGTGGTCTCTATGCATGTAAGCCAATGGTCTGTATTCCGTTGATCTCAAGCAACTGTGCGGGCCAAAGAAGATGGACAACTGAACATCGAGTTTGGAGGAAACTTTGTTGGAACCAATTCTGTTTGCAGACGAGTCCCAATTCAGTCTGGATGTGGCATACGATGTGTTTTGGCATGGAGAAAAAGAGGCACTCAAAATAATCCGACATTCGTCCGTGAAAGATCACATTACAGACGAGGTGGGTTGATGCCATGGGCTGGAATCAGCATAGGTAGACGTACGTGCCTGCATAACATTCAGAATGGAACTTTCATGGTCCGACGTTATACAGACGAGATACTGAGACTTCATGTCGTATTTTATGTTGCAGCATTTAGTGATTTATTTTTTTCCATGCATGATAATGCCAGACCTCATACAGTTTGTCTTGTGGAAAATATGCTTGAAGCTAAAACAATACAGCGTATGGAATGACCAGCTTGCTCTCCTGACCTAAATCCGATCGAGCATATTTGAGACATACTCAGAGGATGCATTGCTGCGAGACCAAGGCTTGCAATTCTTGAGCAGCGCAACGGTGTTCCCCAAAGTCTTATCGATAACCTAATCGCATCCATGGAAAACAGGTGTGCAGTAGTCTTAGCTGTTCGAGGAGACCACATGCCACATTAAAAATCTTGCATTATTTCTAAACAATACTTTTTTTTATGGTTTATATGGAACCAAATTGTTGCCCAAAACCATCTTTTCATGTTCTTTCAGTCTTTTCAAAGAATAAAAGCTCCCTTACAATTTTTTGCGCGTTTTTTTTCTGTATTGCGCATTGATACACGTGTACTATACATTTTATGCCCATACATGGCTGTCTTGCACTTTTCTCTTCACTTTTTTGCTTGCTCCCCTAATTTTTTTGAGCAGTGTAGAAGTATTTCGAGTAACTTTAAGAAGTTAGGTATATCCTTATTTAATATCTTAATTTAAAAAACAAAGCATGGATAAAAAATGTAAGGCCAATCTCTATAACTGCAACTAATAATACATTGAAGTTACATTAATATTTACCAATGAAAAAGATTCACTATGATGTAAAAAGCTAAGCGCATACTGTAGAGTTAAATTTAATTAACCAATTCGCTGTCCTCCACGAGTATATTCGTGGCTTTAATTTATTAATTACTTTGTCACCACTATTTTAGAATTAAAAAATTGCCTCATTTATTGGCAGATATCTCGCTGCATTAGTAAAGCGAAATTTATCTTCCTGAATTTGTGGTAGCAAACGACTTTTAACAAAAAATTTTAAAATTCTTACTTTATAGTTTTGGCAGCGAATGCGTTAAATCAAGTTTCATATTACATAACATATGCCTACAATAAAGTTAGAATCATGTGGTTAAGTTTAAAACAGCAATTTCCATGTTTAATTTATTTCCATTGAATTAATGACCTACTTTTTATATATTTATAGTTCTATTATATAGTATCTATACTATACAGGGTGTCCGGTCTCAACGGTGTCCAATGGCTAATTCCTAAACCGTTAGTCATAGACATATAGTTCCAATTGTAAAAATGTTTCAAATGAGGTAAAGAAGTATTTTTAAAGCGATTTGGGTCAAGAAAAACATTTTTAAAAAAATTACGAAATTTAAATTTTTATACGGTCCCTAGGTCCTATAAGTGATATTTAGTAAAAGTATCCTATTTCACTGACAAGTAAGACAAAAAAAGTCCCATTCCTCTGCGATTAAAACTGACCGAGTAATAGATGTTTAAAGTTGGAGTATCTTTTTTGCTGCAAAATAGGGGTCAGTCACAAATTTACTAGAAGTAAAAATAATCGTCAGATATAAAATTTAACATTAAACATTGATAGTAAATTAACATTACAAATATATTTTGATATTTTTGATTATTCTCACATATTAAAACAAAAGAAATTTTTTTCCAACCACATTTTGCCATTTATGCTGTATCTCGTAATTTTATTGGTCAGAGTTTCAGCATCAAAGTGACAATTCTTGGCGGGAATCGCGCTTGACGAAAGCCATCAGAGGATAGAGTTTCGATAAAAAAAAGTGATTCGTATGAGGACCAGGAGAATTAGAAAAAGTAAACTATCTTAGAATTAATAGATTTATATTAAATTAGTTTTCTATTTGGATTTTTTTTTTATCCAATCAATCAATTCTAAATATTAACTTGCGTTATTTGAACTTTTAATGTGTAAATATCGCCTCCGCGCTCGAACAAAAAAAAAGGGGTAATCTGTATCATCTACAACGGAAGTGGGGGGGGGGGGCAATATTCTGCGACGAGCTATCTTAAAGAAAAACTTCCATGGGATTAACAATAGCGAACGGGTGTTTTCGCGTGAGTTGGGGGAAGAGAGAGTAGAATTTTTAGGGGGTTTGATGTGGTAGATTGGTTAGTTATTTCTTGCATAATAAAATAAAGTATAGGGAAAAATACGTACATAATTTTAGACAGTATGTATTGGCCGAGCAAAAGTTGTTGGGGGGGGGGGAGTATAAATTTTAGGGAGGATTGAGATGATTAGTAACTTACTATAACTATAAAGTAACGGCTAACTACAAAGACAAAGTAGAAAATTTTCCTAACATTCTAATAAAGTTATTAATTTTAATAATTTTAAATTTAATATACTTTTTTATATTTTTTAATTTAAGAGTATGTCTATATATTTTTAATTTTATCAGTAATTTATACTTAAATAAAATTATAATTGAAATCTATAATTGCTTATATAAATTATAAATTTGAATCTTTTTTTAATGATTTTAAATTTAATAATTTTTTTAATTATTACCTCTTTATGCTCTAATAATTAAGTGTTGTAATTAAGACAATAGGAAATAAAATTTTTAACGGGCGTGGAGTTTTAGAAGATGCATTATTTAATTAGACAAATAGAGTAGAATAGTAAAAAATATATATAAACCTCTATAGATTTTTAACTGTGTGTGCAGGTGAAGCAAAAAGTGGGGAAGTAGAAATTTAAGGGGCCGATTAATTTAGATGAAGTCTTAAAAAAAAAAGCGAAAATCTACTGATGTGCAAAGAATGCACGCTGTAAAACTTGGGGAAAAAGGTTGTCTTTATTGCTGCAACAATTAATAAGTAATCTATAATCTAAATTCCACCTGAAATTGCAATTTAAACTTTTCCCTCACTGGCTCTCATACACACAAAGTTTATAATCTTAAAATCTACATTTTTTATTCAGCAATATATGTTGTACTAATGAACACTAAACAGCCGTATCAATTCTCCCTGAAATCTCCGCTCCAAATTTTGTTACATCTCCCCCCCCCCCCCGCCCCCCATCCTTCCTGTCCCAAGCATAGACACAAGAAATCTCAATTTGTAAGTAATTTGTTTGTACCAACTTAATGGGTTTTTTTTGTTGTTGTTGTTTTTTTTTGTATGCCTATATTTTTATACATAACTTTTGAATGGTTGCTCTGAATATGTTAAGGAAATTATTATGTCCATTTTTGAAAATGATCCTGGTATCACTTTTATTTTCTTTTACAATAAACATCAATTATTTGAATTATAGATTCAACCTGTGCGATTACTTCAATGATTTAAATAAACATAACAAAATCTTTACAATATTTTAATATTTTGTTCTAATAGAGCACAGATTTATCCATTAAAGGTCGGACATTATATACATTCTCTCCCCATATAGCCCACATTCTCTCTTTTAATTAACTTTTCTTTTTTTAAGATTTTGTTCCATTTGTCATTTTATTGTAACGATAAAAATAATAATTATTATTATTTTTTTTTACACCCCTGCCCCTTCTGAAAATTCCACTGTCTCTCCCCTCAGCAAATATTTATTAGATCAGTTATTTTTTTTTAATTATTTTTTAATTAAAAATTAGGAAAAATATTGTTAAATCAAAACATATATTAAATTATTGAGGACGTCAGTTTCGAAACTGACCTTATCCGAAATTTAAAAAATCGTGTTTCTCTATCAATCTATTCTATTGGTATAACTGTACCAATCAAACACTACAATCTCCAAATTTTCAATGAATACCAATGGGCGCATTTAAAGGTTTTACGCGATTTCCCAAAATTTGATTTTCTCGATAAGGCGAGTTTTGGCTTCTTCAATTATTTTAACAAATCTGAAAGTTAATTCTAAAAATTAACACTACTGTGATATTTATACGGGGGAAGCACCTTCTGTTAAATCGCTTTAAAAATGCTTCTTTATATTATTTAAAACCTTTTTCTAATTGGAACTATATATCTTTGACTAACGGTTTAGGAATTAGCCATTGAACATCGTTTGGAGTGGACACCCTTTATAATACTTTAAGCACTTCGCGTACGACCCTGAAAGCTTGATCCAATTCATCTGTTTTCAGTTACAGAAAAAAGTCATAAAATTGAAAATGCCATAACTCGGTCAATTTTAGTGTCAGATGAATGGGACTTTTTTTGCCGTACTTGTTAGAGGAATACCAAAAGTTTACTAAATATCACTTATAGGACCGGGGGACCGTATAAAAATTTAAATTTCGTAATTTTTAAATAAATGTTTTTCTTGACCCAAATCGCTTTAAAAATACTTCTTTACCTCATTTAAAACATTTTTGTAATTGGAACTATATGTCTAAGACTAACGGTTTACGAATTAGCCATTGGACACCGTTGAGACCGGACACCCTGTATAGTATCTATTATAATATTTATAGTTCTGTAGATATTGTATTTATAGATATTGGATAATGATTTCACATAAGTGTCAATCGCATGAGCCGTTCATGCGATCCGCCGTGCTCCCCATGGGAGTTTTTGAGATAACACAGATAGCATGAACATTAGCAGCAAGTTTGATTTTTTCTCCTATTATGTTGCCGTGACAAATTTGAATTGAGAAATTTGCAGCAAATTTCCCTCAAGGTATACCACACCCACTTGCATGAGTAGTTTGTTGTAAAACTGATGCAAGATTGTCCTTAATTCACGAAAGTGACAAAATAAAAAAATCCCTCTGTTGAGAGAATAGACAATCAGCACATATGTAGAAATTGCAGAAATTTTATTCGGTAGGCACCGCTTTTTCTAAACGCTATACTTATTAAATACCAAAAAATGCTCGAAATGAAAAGTACAAATATTACCTAAACTTTTTTGTGGTGATAAAACCGATGCATGCACCTTCTGACGCACTTTCGCATCAATAGACTTGATCAGGTCTATGGACCCCTTCGAAGGGGTTAAACTTATAGTGTGACATGGAATGATTACTACTTTGGAGTAAGTTTGCTGTATTTTTGATTACTTGTTTGCCGTTAGTTTGCAATAAATTTGATATAATATGAATTTAACTTGCACGACAAGTTAGCTGCAAATTCAAAGTGTGGTGACTTCGGCGTTTGCGTTATCTTGCTGCAGTCTTGTTATGAACTTTCAGTCTTGTCATGCTGAGCTTACTGCAACTTTGCAGGTTTTCAGAGCAAGACTGTTGCAAATTTTCTGCAGACTAAAAATGCTATGTGGGAAGGTTTTAACTTTAAGAAGAAGATCTTGCATTTTCAGCAACAGAAACTAGTAATGTAAGAAGCACACACATCAAATATAGTTCATGCTGGAAAAAGTAGTTTTGTTACAATTGTCTTATTCAGCCATAATTCTTTTGGGTTTCCATGTTTCATGTCTCGCCACTTTTGATACCATATTCCATCTAATAGTTGCTTCCGATATCTGGTCGTCTTTAAGGAAGATAAATTTTTGTAATAAGTTTATTTGTGATGGATTAGCACTTTTTTGGAAGTATTAGAATGTGTAAAAAATGGTTCATGGTGGTTTCTGTTTACGTACTTCTCAGCCAATTTATTTTAGATGGTTCGAAACAGTTTTAGAACATTCTCCAAGTTCAGCAGTAAGCTTCGGACAGGTCGGATGTATGCAGCTCTGGAAGGGACATTTAAGAGTTCCATGGAAGGGAGTAGCGCCCTTCTGGATCATTAATCATCATAAAATTCCGAATCTTCCGATTGCACCCTTAAACAACTTGACAGAAGGATCAAGAACCTCATCTCTGTATATTTCAGCATTCACAGTTGCACTGATAAAAATGTGTCGGTCACTGCGGCCATTCAAAATGATGTCCGTCCATACCATGATTCCACGACCTTTATATCGATGCCTTTCACGGATGTTTGCAGCCTTATTGCGTGTGATTTTCTCCCTCCATATGGTAACAAGTCTGTTGTAACTCTCTCAACAAAATCGGGATTCATCGGTAAACAGAACTCGGCTCCAGTCCGTGGTACTACAATGACGATGATCCCTGAACCACTTTAACCGGGTACATTTCGCTACCGGAGTTAGTGGAACACAAATCATGGGTTTCCTTGCATGCATACTATCACTCACAGTAAACGAGGATACTCGAGTTCTTGTTGCTGCAACAAACGCCCTGCAATCTGAACTGACGTCAATTGCCTATTTCTTTTAGCAATCGTTGGCAAATTACAGTCCTGAGAGCCTATTGTGGTGCGTTTTCTACCTTGACCTGGTTGTTTGTGGACATTATATCAGTGTCTTTAAACCGTTTCCAGAATCTTGACATGACGCTTTTGGCTATTTTTAAGTCTTTACAGACCCCTAAGAGTGTCTGTCCTGCTTCCATTCTCCCTATCGCATGCAGTTTCTCAAAATCGGTCAAATGTCTTCTGGACGACATATTCCACCTACTAGAAGCAAAAGTTTTACCTAATTACACGTACAATCCTTAAAATTAGACTTCAAATTACCCACGTGCGCTCCTTTTCACACGGAACCGAACGAACGGGCATATTTGCATATATTTCTGTAGCGATTGTTAATCCCATTGGACTACGTGATAACGTTGACATTGAGTTACCTTTCTGGAAGTTCCCTTAATAGAATTAACATAAAGCACCTTTTTATGGTTGTTCCTTTAATTTTTCTCGCCAGTGTATTTTGAAAGTGGTAACAAATAACCAGTCCAAAAATGAAGTTACTTTTATTAATTGCAGGCAGCAGATTTAAATTAATTGTTAATATTGTCCGTTATAAAGTGAACAAAGATAAGGGTCACGAAACTCAACCAATGTGCCGTTATTGCGTTCGTGTAAACTCGTCCTTTCCCATAAGTGTCAACAACAGAACCCCATCGAAGTCCAAGATAAAGAAGTTTTACGTTTAATCTAGTTACAGTAAATTTGTGTAAACGGAATAGCGGGTATACTTGCATAGTTATCCTTCCGTCTCGGGACATTAAAATGTTTTTATTTATGAGTGGATTCCGTGTTTTCAGAAAACCTGCCAAGAAGGATTCACAATTAGAACAAGTTTCATTTCAGATAGGTTTCAAAAGTTAGCAAGCACAAATATATAGTGTTGTTTTCGTCGAACCTTGAATTGTTTTCCTTTGAGATAGGTCATCTTCACAGATTTTCCTGTAATAGATTTATGCTCTTCAGAGATGGTGTTATAGCAGGGGTTTCCAACCTGGGTTAGGGTACCCCTGGGGGTACGTGGCAGGTCTGCTATGGGTATGTGAAAATGCTAATCGGTAATGGCGGAAGTCACAAAAATGTTAGGAATATCAATGTAATTTGCATCGATTTATTATATGGTTGTGATAAGAAGATTACTAATGAAAAAAGCATGTTTATGTTATCTCCTTGAGTGTAGGGGGGGGGGGAGGGGTGCGTGTTTATGAGAAATGGGGGTACTCCGAAATGAAAAACCTAAGAAAGGGGTACGTGAAAGGAAAAAGTTTGGGAAGTGAGTACGTTTTAGCAGTTTTAAGGGATACTGTGAAAACGGAAAGTGTTTATAACGGAAACTTGCCTAAAACGGAAAAATTCATAGTCCCGAAGAAAGACATACCTTTGAATTATGCCTTCTAAGACGAATACCTCTCTAAAGCGGAATTTTTTATAGATCCTTTGTGATTCTGTCTTAGCAGTTCTTACGGTTGTATTTGTATCCATGATTCAGTAAACCAGGTCTATTTTTGGGGCGGGGGGGAGGTCCGGACCCCCTGGACCTCCCCCACTTGGCTACGCCACTGGCTCTGACAAGTTGCGCTCGCCAACCCCCGTTCCGACACCCCAGATTCTAAAAGCAGGCTAATTTCTTCTGCTTTAAAAAGATTGAATTATAATTTAAAATAACAATGGCGATCTCTCTGTAAACGGGTTTTCATTCATATTCCTTTGATTGAAGATTTTTAAGGCGAAATCAACGTTTGTTAAGGGATACAATGGCTGTTTTCGTCTTTGATTTAAAAAAAATTAGTTAAAAATTTGAAAATAAACCAATGTAAAATGAATTAAGTAAACAAAGTCTTTGTCTCTCAGTTTTTTAACAGCTCTATAAGAAAGTTCTTTTAAATAACACATTTGGACTGTATCGTTTTATATCTGACGTATTTTCACCAAAGTTTTCTTTCTCTTTTTAACATTCACATGAAAATACTTTTGTTGGTAGAAAAGAAATATTATTTGCGCCGTCTTAGGATTCACGATAATAGTTGAAAAGATTATCTCAAAATCTATATATATAAAAGCCGTTCTCTGTATGTATATGTCCTTTATACAAATCTTAAATTTTTGACCGATGTGCACGAAACTTGATGTACACACGTTTTAGAAGGTGGAAAAGATCGCTGTCTACTTTAAAAAATCATCAGACCACTCTTTACCGTTTTTTTTCTACCACCTCTCATAATTTAACATTATAGAAATATCTCTTTTATTTAATTTTCTAATTTAATCATTTCTTTCCTGTTGCCACACCCTAAAAAATAACGCAATAATGTGAAAAAAATAACGATATTGCGTGTATTTGGTTTTTATTTGCCAATAAAAATTCAGATTTTCTTGCTATATTTTTGCATTTTTGGAATTGACGTCATTCTAAACAGAAAATGCCCATTTTTTATATATATATAAAATAAAAACTTTAAGTATATGAGCGGTAAAATGACGTAGCACCTTAATTTGAATGTTTTTTTTTTAATTAAAACATCTACTTTAATACAGACAGTCAAATTTCATGAAAACAATTTAGGAAAAAGAAAAAAAAGGCTAGATATGACGTCACATGTCACATTCTATCAAATCTTTTCAACGTGTAGTCAAACTCACTGTATAAATAAATGGCTCCTATATTTTGTTTATTACTTCGATTGTATACTACAGCCATATCTTATAGCTATACGTTATAGCTAAGCGTTGTAATGGTTTAGATTCAGTGGTAATACTTTCTGTGATTTATAGTAAAAGATAGAAGTTATTTCCCTTTTCAAAAAATTCTTGACTGATGTCACGATTTAAAATTTATAGAAAATGACATCATTTCATCTAATCATTGTAGATTTAATTTCTATTAATGAAGAGTTTAAGTTTACGTTTAAGAGTGATGTTTTATTTAGAGTGGAAACCCTCTTGATCTAATATTTTAATTAAAGCTTATAATTACAAGTAAAGTGAAGGTTTTAGTTTTAAGCAAATAAAATTTCAAATTTTCTAAATAAAATTTCGTAACTGCTACCTCATTCGCATGCATTTATTGTATTTTTCCACGCATTGTGAGACATTGTATACCTCTGTTACAATGTTATAATTACTAAAAATGTGAATTTTTTCATAAACGTCAAGATAAGGCTGTTCATAAAGTTAAGGCTGTTCTCAAATCCAAAGGACCTACTTTCTGACATATTTTTAAATTCATTTTTGTTCGGAAACGAGTGAAATTGGCAGTAGTTCTTATTTAAAAACTACGTAATCGAAAAATATCATCTCTTTAATTCTATTTTAAGTAGCTCTTTTAAGTAGTTTTTCACATAGCGTAAGTTTAAGTTTAATCGAAAGATAGTTTCCATTTTTTGGTAAAGGTATGAGATCTTTCAGTTGGTGTTTTGAACTGAATTTCGGAAGCAACATCGAGATAAATGAGAAAAACCGGTCGCCCCGTGACCACAATTGCTCATAAGTTGATAAGTAATTTATTTATCAAAAAATGGAAAACTCATTTCAATTCCAAATCGCTTTAATAGTCAGGCGTACAAATTTTAAGCCTTTACGTTTAATGAGTCAGAAAATGTGTCAGAAAGTTTTGCGTTGTTGAGCAGGAAACTGGAGAACCTCCTTAAGCTTTATTGCAGGTTGGTATTTTGTAATAGAGTTGCATGCCAGATATTCGCTCAAAATATAATAAGTCATTCTATATTGTTATAAACAAAAGTGCATGTCATAATAAGCGTGAGGCACACTCATTAAAAAAGGAATACCCAACTAGCGCACAAAGTCGCATGGAAATCCGTTGTGAAGAATTCAAGTTATATGCACCCGGAAAGAAATTCCCATTTGCATTTTATATACTTATTAGATTATTTTGACTAGTTTGATTTGATATCTGTTAAATTCGTGTTTTATTTTATTTTTGCCGTTTTAATTTCGCTTGCCTGTTTAGTTATTGAATATTATACGAAAACAAACAAATTCTGAATCATTTAGAATGGTTTTGAACAATTGAGTTAATATTTTGTAATTGGGTTGCAATCATATTTAAAAAATATTATTACTTTAAAATCCATAAAAAATCTGTAAATTTAGATAAACATTACAAACAAATATTACTGAAAGTACTTCTGTTTTCTATAAGGCGTTGGAACAATAGAATGTGTTATGTTTAGAGGTTAAATTGCAGTAAAAGGGGAAATTATTGTTGTGTTACGTTGTTTCCACCGAAAATATAATACCGACGTCACTCATAGACATGTCTTTTCTTTATACTATTGCATTAAGAGTAAACGGGTTCATCTTTCGTAATCGGGTTGCACGCACCTTTAAAAATATCTATGCTTGAAAATTACTTTAAAATCCATTAAAATCATAAAATTGAGATACAAATTTCAAACAAATTTCATTTGAAAGAACTTTTTTTTATTCAACATTGTAAAAAATGAAATTGTGTGATGTTTAGAAGTTACAAAAATTGCAGCAAAGGCACAATTTATGGGTTACAATTCATGGGGCACAAATTTATGGGCACTGACATAGTGTTTTTACTTTATAATGTAGATATATACTATACAAACGAGGATTTCACTAAACGATGCACGATTTGGTGGATTTTTTTTTTTTTTTTCGTATTGTCAGAAAAATCGCATATTTTTCTCTTGCACCCGCCAATGAAAACGCGTATTCTGTTATTAAAGCTCAGGGATTTTACTATGGTTGCGCGACAATAACGTCATGTTTACGGATTGTCTTTTTAACGATTTGTGGATGGGAATGCAAAATTTCAGTTATTGTGGTTGCCGTATTATTTCGTTTTAATTTATTTTACCTGGAAGGCTCCTTATAATTGACACGGGCGAAGCCGGGTAGTTCTGCTAGTATGAAATAAATGAATAAACACCCAATCTTGCTTAATGGTACACAAAACACGAACTATAATAAGCTAAAAGTTAACTTCTACGTTTCGAGCTGTTTCTACAGCCGTCTTCAGGAAAATATGATGGGAAAATGGTCAACTTTATGGTACTAATGGCGATCAACTTTATATTATATTTCTGTATGATCTTTCTTAGCTTTTCGAATATAGTGGGAATGTAGCGAAATTTTCTGTAGACCACAAGTTGATGATTACCTTGTCGTTGACCTGAAGGAGGGGGAGAGTTGTACTTCTGTATTATCTTATCTATATATTTTGCTGGAAAAACATGATCAAATGCTATTTTCTGTATAAACTCGATTTCTTCATTTAATTGGTCATCTGAGCAAATCATAAATGGTCTTTTAATGAATGACTGAAATGCAGAGATTTTATATTGAAAAGTATGTTAGCGGAAAAAGTGATAACAATGTTTTCTTTAATAGGTTTTCTATAAACTGAAAAGTTTAATCCAGAACTGCATCTATTAATCTGAACATCTAAAAATGGAAGTGAAGCATTTTCTTCGACTTCAAGGGTGAATTTTATACAGTTACTTAATTTATTGATAACTTGAAGAAAATCAGTTAAATCAGACAAACTGTAGTTCCATTAGATGAAAACATCATCAACATATCTTAACCAACAATCGGGTCTCAAATTAAACGTAACAAAGATCTTATGTTCTAGAGGTCTTTTCAAATAAACCGGAAACTGGTGATCCCATCGGTGCACCATGTAGCTGTCTATAGATATTGTTATTCAAAATGAAAATGTTACTGTAAACTATGAGGTTAAGTCCAGATTTTAGTGAGGTTTTGATATCTTGAGATATATTTGAATTGTTATCTATGATCATATTAATGTATTGTATGACTTCATGCATATTGATGGAAGGATATAGAGATACTACGTCTAAACTTGCCGTAATGGTGTTTGTATTAATTGGAAATTGTTTAACTTTATCAATAAAATCTTTTGTAGACTCAATAGCAAAAACTGAATCATGAAGTATTGACTTCAAGAAGATCACGAAAGCCTTTTCTAAAAAATATGTGGGTGCGACACAGCGGGAAACGATAGGTCTCAACGGTAAATTTGATTTATGATCTTTCAATCTCCCAGTTAACATCGGAGTAACACCAGTGTGGTTAATTTTAATGAGCGATTTCATACTTTCCGGCCATTTTCCAGTGCGGACTAACTCATCTACTTTACGGAAAATCTTGGGATTTAAATCTTTTTGTAGAATTTCACAATCCATATCCGCTATACATGCATTCATTTTATCTATGTAAGCTAATCTGTCCAATATTGCAATTCTGTTTGATATGTCGGTCTTGATAAAAATAATATCTGGATCTTTCTTCAGTTTCTTTAACGTATTCAAAACTAAACTTTGCTCTTTATTTTGTTTATAAGAGATTTCACTATTCGACTAATTATAACATTAACTAACTAACGGCTAACTAATTAAACATTTCGACTAATTATTTCTTGCACAGGAAACTTTCGCCTCTGAACTTTGAGCCATTTTACCATCACATTTTCCTGAAGACGGCTGTAGAAACAGCTCGAAACGTAGAAGTTAACTTTTAGCTTATTAAAGTTCGTGTTTTGTGTACCATTAAGCAAGATTGGGTCTTTATTTATTATATTTTATGGAGCAATTGTCTAGTATGTGTTAATGAAAATTTAAACTGTTTTGCCAACTGTCAATTATTTGGCCTTTTTAAATATGACGTAAATTTCCCCCATTTGCAACTTTTCACGCATAATAATGAATTTATTATTTAAAAAATTTCTTTCTCTTTTAAAATTCATGTTTAACTTTAGTTTTTATGACGTAATTTTCAATATTTTCCTGATTTTTAACACGTAATAACTTAATTCTCATTTGAAAGTTTTTTTTCTGATTACTAGGGGGCTCTGCCCCCTACGAGCTACGCTCGTCAACCCCCGTTCAGACACCGCAGACTCTAACAGCACGCTAATTTGATCGCCTTTAAAAAGATTTCAGAAGATTGAATTATAATTTGAATCTGACAATTATATTCTGACGTAATCCAAACTTTTCTTTCTCTTTTTAATATTCACGTCAAAATACTTTTGTTAGAAATGAAATATTATGATCATCTTAAAATGTCAAGTAAATGTCTCGCGCAATTTTTAAATTAAAACTGTTTTGCAATATTATTTTTTGTTCATTTTACGTAATAAGTGTAATATGACGTAAATTCTCCCATTTAGGACTTCTAACGCATGTTACTGAATTTATTATTTTACAATATTCTTTCTCATTTAAAATTCACGTGTAACTATAGTTTTTATGACGTAATTTTCAATGAGTTCCTGCTTTTTATATTTTTTGTTTATAATAGTCACGTGTAAAATAAATTTTTAATTTGAAACAAACATTACTGTTTACGCTGTTTATACTGTTGGCAACAGTTTAAATTAATACAATTTTCTAAAATTTGTAAAAAATATCTCTCGAAATGCTGAAAATTTGAATTTAAAATAGAAATAAAACCTCGAAAAATTATTCAAATTAAAAAACTAACTGCAATCTGCACACCGGGAAATTTTGACGCATAAATTGATCTAAAAATGATTAAATTTCTATGTACAGTTTTTGCTCTTATAAAACTTTTTCAATGGAACGATTTTGTCCAACTTTGGCATTAAATATCTCTTAAAATAATTCTTCGATTTGAAAACTGTCTGCATCAGCGTGTTTATCAAACATTTTTCTATAATACTACCGATTTTCATATTTTTGTATGCAACAGTTTTTTTAATATTAACGAAGAAAGACCTCCGGTCACAAAAAATGCAAAACCGGCGGCGGCGGTGACAGCGGTAGTTACTTTTTTTTAGAATAGAGAGATAATAGCCGCGTCTAAATAAATTTTTAGTTTGAAGGGAATATTATTCTTTGCGCTGTTTTTAAAATTGGCAACAATTTATAATAATATCCTTTTTTAAAATCTCTCTATTCTAAAAAAAAAGTTACTAACGCTGTCACCACCGCTGCCGGTTTTGAATTTTTTGTGACCTTGGGTCTTTCTTCGTTAATATTAAGAAAACTACTGAATACAAAAATACGACAATAGGTGGTATTAAAGAGAAATGTTCGATAAACACGCTGATGTAGACAGTTTTCAAATCGAAGATTTATTTTAAGATATATTTAATGTTAAAATTGGTCAAAATCGTTCCATTAAAAAAGTTTTATAGGAGCAAAAACTATACATACGAATTTAATAATTTTTAGATCATTTTATACATTATAATTTCCCGGTGTGCAGACTGTATTTTTTTTTTAATTTGACTAATTTTTTGAGGGTTTATTTCCATTTTAAATTCAAATTTTCAGAATTTCCAGAGATATTTTTTGCATATTTTAGAAAAGATTTTTATTTTAAATTGTTCCCAAAATTGTAAAAACTTCACAAATAATAATATTACCTTTAAACTGAAAATTTATTTACACGTGACTATTATAAACAGAAAAAACCCTATGAAATTAGAATTAAATGATTACGTGTTACAAGCAGGAAAATATTACAAATTACGTCATAAAAATTGTTTATACACGTGAATATTTAAAAAGGGAAAAAAAGCTATAAAACAATTAATTATTTAATATGTGTTAAAAGCAGAGAATGCGGTTGGAATTACGTCGTATTTCAAATAGCCAAATAATATTGCGAAACAATTTAAATTATAATATATGTATTTACACGTACACGTGAGATTTATTTTATATTTCGAGATAATCTTTTTAAATACTCTTGACATCAGTGGCGTAGCCAGGATTTCGTTTCGTGGGGGGGTCCAGAATTTTTCCTTAAGGTTATATATATAGTAAAACCTGTCAAGATAAAATCGTAAATATTGCTGAAAAATTCCGTTTTACACAGGTTTTTGTGTTATCAGGTGCATTTTTATAGTATTCTTTTCCGTAGCACTATGGAACATTTCTGTTTAAGACAGAATTCCGTTATAGGCAGGTTCCATTTTTACAAGTTTTGTGTATTTATATAAATACTAGGGGGCTCGGCCCCCTACGAGCTACGCTCGCCAACCCCCGTCCAGACACCGCAGACTCTAAATGCACGCTAATTTGATCTGCTTTAAAAAGATTTCGAAAGATTGAATTATAATTTAAAAAACGGTGGCGATCTCCCTATAAACGAATATCTATTCATTTCTCTTTGATTGGGGAATTTTAACGCCAAATCCGCTGCGGTACTACTTGATTATCCTGTCGACCAATTTCGCCAAATTATATAAATCGCCAAACCACTCGCCAAATTATACAAATTGATGTAATTTTTATTTTAAATAACGAAAGAACAAATGAATTCGTACAACATTAATAAAAACACAAATAAAACGTCGAAATAAAAATAACTTGATGACGTATACACGTGTAACAACATTTCAAAATAAGCTAATATAAAAGGAATTAAGTAAAGAGAGTCTTTGTCTCCTGGTATTTTTTAACAAAGCGAAAAGAAAGTTCTTTTAAACGAGACATTTTAAACTAATTCTCAAAATATCAAATAAATGTCAAGCGCAATTTCTAAATTTAAACTCTTTTGCAATATTATTTTGTGTTCATTTTATGTAATAAAATACTATAATGTGACGTAAATATGACGTAATTTCTCCTAAGACTTCTAACGCATGTTAATGAATTTATTATTTTACAATATCTTTTCTCTTTTAAAATTCACGTGTATACTTTTTATGACGTAATTTTTAATAAGTTCCTGCTTTTTATACGTAATTATTTAATTCTAATTTGAAAGTTTTTTTCCTGTTTATAATAGTCACGTGTAAATAAATTTTTAATTTGAAGCAAACATTATTGCTTGCGCTTTTTATACAGTTGGCAACAGTTTAAATTAGTACAATTTTCTGAAATCTGTAAAAAATATCTCTAGAAATGCTGAAAATTTGAATTTAAAATAGAAATAAAACCTGAAAAAATGAGTCAAAATAAAAAAATTAATGCAATCTGCACTCCGGCAAATTCTAACGCATAAAATGATCTAAAAATGATTACACTGCCATGTATAGTTTTTGCTGCTATAAAACTTTTTTAGTGGAACGATTTTGTCCAACTTTAGCATTAAATAACTCTTAAAATAATTCTTCGATTTGAAAACTGTCTGCCTCAGCGTGTTTATCAAACATTTCTGTATAAAACCACCGATTTTCATATTTTTGTATGCATTATTTTTGTTAATATTAACGAAGAAAGACCTCCGGTCACAAAAAAATCAAAACCGGCGGCGGCGGCGACGGTGACAGCGGTAGTTACTTTTTTTTAGAATAGAGAGATACTTATTTATATCATATGAATAGAATAAAACTTGTTAAAATAGTAATTGTCTATAACAGAATCCTGTGCTTAACGGAAGCGTTACATGGTCTTAATATGAATTGCGATACAATTAAATTTGCTGAAAACCTGTCTGAAAGGGGATTTTTATCGTTCTTTGGTGAAACATAGTGAAACCTGTGAAAGCGGAATCATTCTATAACGGAATCCTGTCTCAAACAGAAGAGTTTCAGAATCCCTGCGAAAGGAACAATAGATCTTATTGAGGTAGTGTTTCTTAGAAGCATAATTAATTACACTTCTTTCTATGGAAGCCTGTCTAAAATGGAGCTTTTTACCAGTCCCTTGCAATCTTGTCTTGACTGTGTATGTATAATAGAGGTATTTCGAGTTACTTTAACAATTTAGGTATATTCTTATTTAATTTCTTAATTAAAAAAAAAGCATGGATAAAAAATGTAAGGCCAATCTTTATAACTGCAACTAATAATACATTGAAGTTACATTAATATTTACCAATGAAAAAGATTCACTATGATGTAAAAAGCTGAGCGCATACTGAAGAGTTAAATAACCCATTCGCTGTCCTCCACGAGTATACTCGTGGCTTTAATTTATTAATTACTTTGTCACCACTATTTTAGAATTTAAAAAATCGCCTCATTTATTGGCAGAAATTTCGCTGTATTAGTAAAGCGAAATTTATCTTTCTGAATTTGTGGTAGCAAACGACTTTTAACAAAAAAATTGAAAATTCTTACTTTATAGTTTTGGCAGCGAATGCGTTAAATCAAGTTTCATATTACATAACATTTGCCTACAATAAAGTTAGGATGAAGTGGTTAAGTTTAAAACAGCAATTTCCATGTTTAATTTCTTGCATTGAATTAAGAGCTTGTTCTGTAATAGATATTGGATAATGATTTCACAAGCCGTTCGTGTGATCCGCCGCGCTCCCCATGGGAGTTTTTGAGATAACCCAGATAGCATGAACATTAGTAACAAGTTTGATTTTTTCTGATATTATCTTGCCGTGACAAATTTGAATTAAGAAATTCGCAGCAAATTTCCCGCAAGGGATACCATCACCCACTTGCATCAGTAGTTTGTTGTGAAACTGATGCAAGACTGTCTTTAATTCACGAAATCAAAAAATCCCTCTGTTGAGAGAATAGACAATCCTACGCAGAAATTGCAGAAATTTTATTCGGTAGGCACCAATTTTTCTAAACGCCATACTTATTAAATACCAAAAAATGCTCGAAATGAAAAGTACAATTATTACCTAAACTTAAAAATAAAAAATATTACAATTCATCAGACATACAAGTGAAAATTACATAAATACATTTAATACAAATAAAAAGCAAACGTTTCGAGCTAAATTTTAATTGTATTAAATGTATTTATGTAATTTTTACTTGTATGTCTGATGAATTGTAATATATATATATTTTAAATCGTATATCAAACGTTAAACAATGATTATTTATTTTATTACTAGCAGAACTATCCGGCGTTGCCCGTGTCAATTATGAGGGGCCTTCCGGGTATAATAAATTAAAATGAAATAATACAGCAATAATAACCGATATTTGTGCATTTTTGTCCACAAATCATTATAAAAATGATCAGAAATCGCGACGTTTGTATCGCAACCACAGTAAAATCCCTCAGCTTTAAATATCAGAATGCTCGTTTTCTTGGCTGGTGTAACAGAAAAATATATTATTTTCCCGATAAGCCGAAGAAAAACCATCAACAAATTGGCGTAGTATTTAGTAAAATTCTCGTTGGTATAGCATATATATACATTATAATGTAAAATTTATGTTAGTGAGAAACGTAAATTTTTTAAATCGTACTGATGTTATCAACGACCTAACCCATAAATTGTGCTTTATTGTGATTTTTCTTAACTTCTAAATAGGCACAATTTCATTTCTTACACTAAATAGAAAAACATACTTTCAAATGAAATTTATTTGAAAATTGTATCTCAATTTTCAGCTTTTAATTGGTTCTGATTTCAATACTGATCATTAAAAATCATAAAAATGAGATACAATTTTCTGAATTTAATCGATTTTAAATTAATTTTCAAGCAGGGATCTTCTTAAATTTGCTACCCAAAATTACGAAAAAAGAACTCAATTTGTCTGAATGCAATATTAATGATCCCCATGTCCATGAGTAACGCTGGCATAATATTTTTGGTAGAAATGACCTAACTCATAAATTTTGTTTTTACTGCAATTTTTTTAACCTCTAAACATCACACATTCGATTTTTTCAACGTCTAATGGAAAGCAAAAAGTGCATTCAATGCTATTTGTTTGAAAAGTGATTTTCATTTTACTGATTTTTTATGTGTTTTATAGTAATTTTTAAAGCAAGAATATTTTTTAAATATTTGGGCAAACCAATTGCAAAAGATGAACCCGATTGCTCTTAAAACAATGTAAATGATACATCATTTGGGAGTTTTTTCGTGCAATATTCCATAACTAAATCAGCAAACGAAATGAAAACCTATAAAAAAATATAATACGAATTTAACAGATTTGAAATTTAACTATTCAAAATTATATTAAACATTTTACCTTCAAAATATATTTAAATTAAGTTTGTACGTCTATTCAAAGTACTTATCGTTAAAGTTTTATTTTAAATATGAAAAAATCAGCAGTTCAATTAAATACTTATTAATCTTGGGGGTTTTTTTTTCTTTGCTAACTTCTAATTTCGCTATTGAATAATAAACAAAATAAAAAAAATGCTGAACTATTTTTATCTTCGTAAGTGCGAATGGGTTAATTTTCGATAATCAGGCCGTACGTTTTTGGCGTACCTTAACTAATGTGACTTAAACCTTTTATGGCATGAACTATTGCTTAAAAATGTATAGCATCGTTCATGCTTTCAGCGAATACTTGACATATGACTCGATTACGGAATATTAAAATGCAATAATGCTTTACCTGACTTTTGTGAAAAGCCTCAACTTGTTTTAATTTAAGACTCGCAAAATTCGAGTTTCTGGATAAAAAACGTCATTTTGACGTAATGTAGTAAAATGTTTCGGCTTCTAAAATCAGAATGCTCGTTTTCTTAGCGAGTGTAACAAAATATTACGATCTCCATGACAATACGCGGAATAAAGCAATAAATACATGCAAATGACCTAACATTTACTGACATTTTATTTCGCGTGGCTTCAATGGATGATGATAATATGGATTAATTTCAGAAGATCAAGAGTTCCCCCTCAGAATGAAATATCATTAGAGAGTGATGTCACTTTATATTAGATATTGACGTCATATCTACCAAACGATTTTTTTTTCCTAAATTGTTTTCTTGAAATTTAAACGCATGTATCTCTATAATAATAGCCTAAGTCATGTGACTGTCATCAATAGTTCCGGGGTGACCGCTTCACTTTTTATATGCCAAACAGCCAATTTGGTAATTTAATGTTACCCGGACGCAGGTGAGAAATCGCCAAATATTGTTCCATCGCCATCATATCATCAATATTATAATAGTCCATCTCATGCGACTGTCATAAACAATTTTTTGGAGGTAAATTAAAACAAAGCTTTGATGTTGAAATTAAATGCCATAGTGTATAGTATTATTTACTACTTTTTTTTATTATTATTATTATTTTCTTTTTCTTTTCTTTTCTTTTTCTTTCTTTCTTTTTTTTTTTTTTTTTTTTTTTTTTTTTAAGAATAAGAGAAAATTGAGAGTCATAAATTTTAAGTATTTCAGTTTTAAATTAAAGTTATGTATTTTAAATAAAATGAGTGAAAGTATTATATTTTAATTTAAAATTAATGAAATAAGAAAAATACGAGGTGTACAATGTTTGGCGATCACCTGCACTCGGCTTACATAAAAATACCGAGTTCATGATTTCTGCATCAGAATCTTCCAATTTGGTGAAGGATTGATCAAGTAAATTAAATTATGAATAAAAGTAACATGTTACAATGCTTAGCATACATTTAAAGGAGACCAAACTGGTCGCCAAGAGCGGCTAGTTAAAATAGATTTTTTAACTTAAAAAAATTTAAATGAAGATACAACTCATTTGAACACACGTTTAGGTAAAGTTTTTATTTTATTTATGAATAATGTGCATTTTCTGATTGAATGACAACAATTTCTGAAATGCAAAATTATACCGATTGAGCCTGAATTTTTATTATCTTATAAAAAGAAAGTACACATGTTATCAATTTTTGTTATTATTGCACGTTTTTTAGGTTGTGGCAACCGGAAAGAAAATATTTAATTAGAAATGTAAAAAGAGATATTTCTGTAATGTTAAATTATGGAAGTTTGTAGAAAAAAGGGATAAATAATGGTCTGATGATTTTTTAAAGTAGACAGTGATCTTTTCCACGCTCTAAAGCGTATATACAGCAAGTTTCGTGCAAATCGGTCAAAAATTGAAGACTTGTATAAAGGACATACACACAGAGAACGGCTTTTATATATGTAGATTACCTAAACTTGTTTATGGTGATAAAACCGATGCATGCACCTTCTGACGTCGCTTTCAGTCAATAGACTTGATCAGGTCTATGGACCCCTACGAAGGGGTTAAACTTATAGTGTGACATAGAAAGATTACTACTTTGGAGTAGTTTGCAGTATTCTTGATTACTTGTTTGCCGTTAGTTTGCAATAAATTTGATATAATATGAATTTAACTTTCACGACAAGTTATCTGCAAGTCAAACTAAAAATGCTATGTGGGTAGGTTTTAACTTTAAGAAAAATATTTTGCATTTTCAGCTACAGAAACTAGTAATGCAAGAAGCACACACATCAAATATAGTTCATGCTGGAAAAAGCAGTTTTGTTGCAATTGTCTTATTCAACCATGATTCTTTTGGGTTTCCATGTTTCATGTCTCGCCACTTTTGATACCATATTCGATCTAATAGTTGCTTCCGATATCTGGTCGTCTTTAAGGAAGTTAAATTTTTGTAATAAGTTTATTTGTGATGGATTAGCACTTTTTTGGAAGTATTAGAATGTGTAAAAATTGGTTCATGGTGGTTTCTGTTTTTGTACTTCTCAGCCAATTTATTTTAGATGGTTCGAAACAGTTTTAGAACATTCTCTAAGTTCAGCACTAAGCTTCGGACGGGTAGTATTTATGCAGCTCTGGAAGGGACATTTAGGAGTTCCGTGGAAGTGGGTAGCGCTCTTCTAAACCCTTAATAATAATAAAATTCCGAATCTTCCGACTAACCCTTAAACAACTTGACAGGAGGAACAAGAACCTCATCTCTGTATATTTCAGCATTCACAGTTGCACTGGTAAAAATGTGTCGGTCACTGCGGCCATTCAAAATGATGTCTGTCCCTACCATGATTCCACGACCTTTATATCGATGCCTTTCACGGATGTTTGCAGCCTTATTGCGTGTGATTTTCTCCCTCCATATGGTAACACGTCTGTAGTAACTCTCTCAACAAAATCGTAAAGAGAACTCGGCTCTAGTCCGTGGTATTCCAATGACGATGATCTCTGCACCACTTTAACGGGGCGCATTTCGCTACCGGAGTTAGTGAAACACAAATCGTGGGTTTCTTTGCATGCAGACTGTCACTCCCAGTAAACCAGGATAGTCGAGTTCTTGTTGCTGCAGTAAACTCCCTGCAATCTGAACTGACGTCAATTGCCTATTTCTTTTAGCAATCGTTGGGAAAATTACAGTCCTGAGAGCATATTGAGGCGCGTTTTCTACCTTGACCTGGTTCTTTGTGGACATTATATCAGTGTCTTTAAACCGTTTCCAGATTCTTGACATGACGCTTTTGGCTATTTTTAAGTCTTTACAGACCCCTAAGAGTGTCTGCCCTGCTTCCATTCTCCCTATCGCACGTAATTTCTCAAAATCGGTCAATTGTCTTCTGGACGACATATTCCACCTACTAGAAGCGAAAGTTTTACCTAATTACACGTACAATCCTTAAAATTAGATTTCAAATTACCCACGTGAGCTCCTTTTCACACGTGAACCGAAAGAACGGGCTGAGGCTGAAAAATTTTGCATATATTTCTGTAGCGAATGTTAATCCCATTGGACTACGTGATAACGTTGACATTGAATTACCTTTCTGGAAGTTCCCTTAATAGAATTAATATAAAGAACCTTTTTATTGTTGTTCCTTTAATTTTTCTCACCAATGTATTTTGAAAGTGGTAACAAATAACCACACCGAGAAAAAAAATATACCGCCTTCACCTAGAATGAATAGGTAGTCATTTTCTGTATCCCTAAACTAGAAATATAGTTTTCCGAGCTATGCGAATAGGGTAAAGAACTAAGCTGAATAGACGAAATGAACTAGAATTTTTAATCTCTTGTTTTCTAGGTGACGAAACGATAAAGAATTGTTTCAATAGCGAGAAATTATCGCTTAATTTCTGGAATGGCTTCATAAACAAGAATTATAGTTACTAAAACTAACCTCTTGTGTTCGCATCTATTTGCAGGTATTTTAAAATATCTTTGACCACGAGAATATAGGAAAACGCTCTTGGATTCTAGTAGGAGACTCTAGAACTCTCTTTCAAAGAGAACTAGAATTTATAAGGATGACATGGAACTATTTTTTCTAGAGCGTCAATTTAGATTCTATATGCCAGAACTATATTTTTGTCTCAGTGCAGTCCAAAAATAAAGTTACTTTTATTAATTGCAGGCAGCAGATTTAAAGTAATTGTTAATATTGTCCGTTATAAAGAGAACAAAGATAAGGGTCAAGAAACTCAACCAATGTACCGTTATTGCATTCGTATAAACTCGTTCTTTCCTATAAGTGTCGACAACAGAACCCCATCGAAGTCCAAGATAAAGAAGTTTTACGTTTAATCTAGTTACAGTAAATTTGTGTGAACGGAATAGCAGGTATACTTGCATAAATATCCTTCCGTCTCGGGACATTAAAATGTTTTTGTTTATGAGAGGATTCCGTGTTTTCAAAAAACTTGCCAAGAAGGATTCACAATTCGAACAAGTTTCATTTCAGATAGAATTCAAACGTTAGCAAGCACAAATATATAGTGTTGTTTTCGTCGAACCTTGAATTGTTTTCCTTTGAGATAGGTCATCTTCACAGATTTTCCTGTAATAGATTTATACTCTTCAGAGGTGGTGTTATAGCAGCGGTTTCCAACCTGGGTTAGCGTACCCCTGGGGTTACGTGGCGGGTCTGCTGGGGGTATGTGAAAATACTATCGGTAATGGCGGAAGTCACAAAAATATTAGGAATATCAATGTAATTTGCATCGATTTATTATATGGTTATCATAAGAAGATGACTAATGAAAAAAAGCATGTTTACGTTATCTCCTTGAGTGGAGGGGGGGAAGGGGGGCGTGTTTATGAGAAATGGGTGTACTCCGAAATGAAAAACCAAAGAAAGAAGTACGTGAAAGAAAAAAGTTTGGGAAGTGAGTACGTTTTAGCAGTTTTGAGGGATACTGTGAAAACGGAACGTGTTTATAACGGAAACCTGCCTAAAACGGAAAAGTTCATAGTCCCGAAGAAAGACATACCTTTGAATTACACCTTCTAAGACGAATACCTCTCTAAGCGGAATTTTTTATAGATCCTTTGTGATTCTGTCTTAGCAGTTTTTACTGTTGTATTTGTATCCATGATTCAGTAAAACAGGTCTACTTTCGCCCCCCCCCCCTTTGCTACGCCACTGCTTGACATCGCAAGTCAGCGCAAATAATAATATTTCCTTTCTAACAATTGAAATATTTCCAGGTGAATACTACAAAAAGAAAAATTTGGTTAAAATTACGTCAGATTTAAAGCGTGTGATTTAAAATCATTTCCTTATAGCTGTATGCTGTATTTAAAAAACCTGGAAACAAAACTTAGTTCATTGTACATTAGCGAATTTCCGGCGCTTAACTAATTCACAGCAGCTTTCTTGACCTTAAAATCCTTCATTAAAAGAGATATAAATGGATACCCGTTTGCAAGAATATCGTCACTGGTTTCTTAATTATAATTCAATCTTCTGTAATCTTTTTTAAGCCGATCAAATGAAAGAATTTTTAGAGTCTGAACGGGTGTTGGCAAGCGTATCTCGTAGGGGGGCAGAGCCCCCTAGTATGTAAACAATATCTCTCGAAATGCTCAAAATTTGAATTTAAAATGGAGATAAATCATCAAAAAGTGAGTCAAATTAAAAAACTAAATGCAGTCTGCACACCGGGAACTTCCAATGTATTAAATGATGTCAAAATGTTTAAATTCCTATGTATAGTTTTTCCTCATATAATTTTTTTTAATAATGAAACGATTTTGACCAACTTTAACATTAAATATCTCTTAAAATAATTATTCGATTTAAAAACTCTCTGCATCAGCGTATTTATCAAACATTTCTCTATAGTAGCACCAATTTTCATACTTTTGTATGAAATAGTTTTCTTAATATTAGGGAAGAAAAACTCCCGGTCAGAAAAAATATGGATGTGTATCGGGAAGATCTACGTAGATTTCTATTGGTCCATTTCCAAATCGTTACTTTTATATATATATAAAAGGATTATGGCTGTAGATGGCAGACAGAGAAAATGGTAAATGATATCATTTTTGCATTAATGATACCATTTTCTCTTTAAAATTGAAAAGAAAAACTTTTTTTTACGTCTATGGAATTTGAAGATGACAGACGATTTATGGTTTATAAAATAAACTGGTTCCTGATGATAGTAATGTGAAGAAAAAAGTTTTATTTTTTATCAAATTTTCCTGAAAAACATATTTTAATCACAATATTGCTTTCACTATCGATTGAAATAAAAGATAATTTCAATTCGACAAAGACAAAAAAAAAAAAAAAAAAAAAAAAAGTATGAATTTCCTTTTTCTCCACAAAAATGAGTACTTTAGTTGCCATCATTACAGAAATGTCATAAAAATTTTAAAAAAAATTTCGAAATTTAAGAACTAATTCAAATTTAAAAATTATAATACCACTTTTGAAATACGCGGATCAATACGGATAATTGGTGTTAATTTCACTGCCAAACGTACCATATTTTAAGAGGAATATCTATGAAACATAATCAGTCGTTTCATAAATTTGTTTCATTAGGATTTTATGTATATAGGGTAGATGTAAACATTTTATTTATATAATTACTAGGGGCTCTGCCTCCTGCGAGCTACGCCCGCCATCCCCAGTTCTGGCTTTAAAAACATGGTAATGTACCTTGTTTTAAAATATTAGCGGATTATGGAAGATTAATTGATATTATCAAAAACAACGACATTTTTATGTAATCGGGCAGCCATGCTTTTCCGTTTGAATTGAGCATTTTTCTATTACTATCTCCTCATCCACCGCTACAGCTGATGGTTACTTTTGGAATTGATAAATAAAATCAGTTACGCATTTGAAAATCAGCTTCTATAAAATGGTTAGATTTAAAATGTCGCTGCTTCTCTACTTTTATAACGATGCTATGGATAATATTCTTCCTTTGGGCTCGAGGAATAAAAAAAAACTCCGTCTGCTTTGTAATAACATTCAGAACCTCGGAAATGCAATGTGTTTTGAAATTTGTCGCTTATATTTCATGTTTTTATCGATTTTTAGATATCTGCAGTAACAGGTTCTAGTTCTTTTCATATTTTAATGCATCATCATACATACTTCCATTTTATTTTTTTTATTTAAATTGTATATTTTATTTAATAAATTATATAATAATTTTCTAATAAGTATTTATTTAATAATAATTCGTACAAAATAAATTGAAATCGAAAATATTTACCTACATTTATGCTGCATCAAGGGATGAAATATTTAAACAAATTTGTTAGCCGCGCCACTTTTATACCATGAGATTCCCAATGTGACGTCACACGTATATTTTTCATAAGATAAGTAAATAAGATAAAAACTATCCCCAATCATTTCAAATGTATAGTTTTAATATATGACGTAATTTTCAACTCAAATTTGTTTCGTGTGTAATAATTTAATTGTTTTAAAGTTCGTTTGTTTTTTTTTTCTATTTGAGAGTTACGTGTAAATATGTAATTCATTACGTGTAAATAAATAATATAATTCAACTAGCCGCCCTTGGCGACCAGTTTGATCTCCCTTAAATATATGCTAAACATTGTATCATGTTACTTTTATTCATGTAATTTAATTTACTTGCTCAATCCTTCGCCAAATCGGAAGATTCTGATACAGAAATCATGAACTCGGTATTTTTATGTTATCCGGACACAAGTGATAAATCGCCAAACATTGTTCCCGTTATATTTTTTTGTATTTCATTACTTTAATTTAAAATCTAATACTTTCACTCATTTTATTTAAAATACATAAAAACAAGTGAAGCTGTCAACCCGGAACTGTTGATGACAGTCACATGACTTAGGCTATTACTATAGAGATAATAATTCTTTTGAAATATTAATTTGTTTTAAATTTTAATAGTATTGCTGTAGTAGCATGCAACATTTTTTGTTCTTGCCATGAATAAAAGACATAAAAAAGTAAATGATTACATTTTCGCATTATTGATGTCATTTCCTCATTAAATTTAAAAGAAAACTAAGTGGAGAAATTTTACTCTCTTTGCATTCAGTTGGGAAATTATTATTTCATATATTCATTTCAGATATCCGGATGGTTTGGAAGGTCTCATAATAACTCTTAAAATTTCTAAATCTAAAATATTAAAAAAGTAATATTATTGAAATACTAATTTCTTTTAAATTTTAATGGCATTTCTCTAAAAGCGGCAACAAAAAATTTTTATTGCTGTAGATGAGAGACAAAGAAAAAGGTAAATGATGTCATTCTGCCATTTTCTCTTTAAAATTGAATACAAAACAAAGTAGGAAATTTTGTCCTTATTGCATTCAGGTGAACAATTATTATTTACCCTATATATGTAAAATCCTAATGAAACGAATTTATGAAACGACTGAAATGAAACGAATTTATGAAACTATTTCATGAAACGACTGATTTAAACAACTGATTAAGTTTCACGGCGATTTCTCCTAAAATATGGAATATTATGCGATGAAATTAACACTAAAATTCCGTATTGATCCGCAGATCTCGAAACTGGTATTAGAATTTTTGAAATTCGAATTAGTTTTCGAAATATTAATTTTTTTCTAATTTTAAATACTTTTATCTAATGATGACAACTCAAATTTTAATCATAACAATTTTTTTCATATTTTAGAAAATATTATTATTTTAAACTAATTTGGCGACCTGTTTGGCCTCTTTTAGATGTATGCTAAGAATTTCTCTTGTAAATGTAATATTTTTCTCCAGCCGCTTTTTTTTTTTTTTTTTTTTTTTTTTTTTTATTTCATTATCATTTTATTTAATACAAAACTTTCATTTAAAACAAACATTTAAAATTAATGGTTTTCACTTCTTTCTTTTTTTTAAACAAAACGAAAAGAAAAATACTAGGCACAAATGTCATATACGCACCGAGGTACCTAATTGGCGCCAAAATGGCGTTATTTTGCCTGACATGGTAACCCGGCTATTGTTGCTTATTTATTAATAATTGTTTATTTACATTTATTTTCTTTTCATTTAAAAGAAAATGTTATAAATTATTTTGTTCTATAGTTATTAATTAAACTTTTTTATTTATTGTTACTAGGGGGATCTGCCCCCTACGAGCTACGCTATTCAACCCCCCGTTCACACACCGCAAACTCTAACAGCACGCTAATTTGGTCGGCTTTAAAAAGATTTCGGAAGATTGAATTATAATTTCAATCTGACAATTATAATCTGACGTAATTTTCACCAAACTTTTCTTTCTCTTTTTAATATTCACGTAAAAATACTTTTGTTAGAAATGAAATATTATGATCATCTTTCAATATCAAATAAATGTCTCGCGCAATTTTTAAATTTAAACTGTTTTGCAATATTATTTTTGTTCATTTTACGTAATAAGTGTAATGTGACGTAAATGTGACGTACATTCTTCTATTTAAGACTTCTAACGCATATTAATGAATTTATTATTTTACAATATTCTTTCTCTTTTAAAATTCACATGTAAATATAGTTTTCATGAAGTAATTTTCAATGAGTTTCTGCTTTTTATGTTTTCTGTTTATAATAGTCACGTGTGAAATAAAATTTTAATTATTTTTCACATTAAATTATTTTGAATCAAACATTATTGTTTGCGCTGTTTATACAGTTGGCAACAATTTAAATTAGCACAATTTTCTAAAATATGTAAAAAATATCTCTCGAAATGCTGAAAATTTGAATTTAAAATAGAAATAAAACCTCAAAAAATGAGTCAAATTAAACCAGTCTGCACACCGGGAAATTCTGACGCATAAAATGATCTAAAAATGATTAAATTCCTATGTACAGTTTTTGCTCCTGTAAAACTTTTTTAATGGAACAATTTTGTCCAACTTTGGCATTAAATATCTCTTAAAATAATTCTTCGATTTGAAAACTGTCTGCATCAGCGTGTTTATCAAACATTTCTCTATAATACTACCGATTTTCATATTTTTGTATGCGACAGTTTTTTTAATATTAACGAAGAAAGGCCATGCTTAAGCATTCAAATTGGATGACGATCTGCCGGGAATATCTACGCAGATTTTCATTGGTCCATTTCCAAATCAAAACTTTTTTATATATATAGAAGGATTTCATTTTAAAAATAACACAAAATAATTCAAAAATACATATGTAACTGGTAACGCCAAGCCCGATTTATGACATCTGTGAAATAATGCAAAAAATCATGACACTTAATTTTAACTTCAAAGCAATGTTTTAATGGTACTACTTAATTATCCCGTCGACTAATTTCGCCAAATTATACAAATTGACATAATTCTTATTTTAAATAACGAAAGAACAAATAAATCAGTATAACGTTAAAAAAAATACAAATAAAACGTCGAAATAAAAATCACTTGATGGTGTAAACACGTGTAACTTCCTTAAAGTCAAGTGAATGCGGCATTTACGATCAACCATTATTGACATTTAATCTTACAGTTTGACGATAGATTTTAGGTCGATGGGATAACCAAGTAGTACCGTTTTAATTTGCCACTCGAAAAATAAAAAAAGCTGACTGACGAGTTTAAAAAAAAAGCTATTGGCGAGATTTGCACCCGGTTAACATACAAGTACCAAGAATTCTTTGCGATCATGGCAGCTGTTATGTAGTTTTATTTGAAAAAATAATTTTGATTCTTTAATCACAATGGAAATCTTTCTTATGAAAAGCGAATGGCAGTTACATGACTTGGAGTATCATAATATAAGAGAAATGATGGCGATAGAATAATATTTTGCGACTTATCACCTGTGGCTGGCTAACATTAATGTTAGAAATCGGTAAATAATATTTTATTTATAAGCACAGCTTTTGGCAATGTCGCTGTGATATTTTTTTTTTTTTTTTTTTTTTTGTAAAATGCGGCTTATTGCTAGAATTTTTCTGTTCCCTTTCGTTACATTTATTTTATCTCACGAGAAGAGATCAAAAATTTAGGACATAAAAGTTGACATCTGTTATTTAATTGAGTTCAAAATGAAGTTCTTTAAAATTTGCTTCTGTTTTTTGTGGTCTGTGGCTATAAAAGTTTTTAAGAAGAATCTTCGTCCGTTTTGCTGAATTAGAATGGCGAATATTAAAGTAGCCCAGAGATCATACATATTAGAGTCATATTTTGATGTCCATCTTCACAGTAAACCACATTTGTATTTTGTGTATTTGTATATATTGTAAATTCAACATCTTTCAAATGTCCCACGTTTTATTTCAAAGTATGTAAAATAAATTTTGCGAAAATCAATAATAATTAATTCTTTCGAACCCATCACTGAAGTTTGGCGAGCATCCAAACATATGTCGCCTGAGCAGAGACACATGAATAACGCTGTTGAATTATTGAATTGTTTTTATAGTCTATACTAGAAAGGTAGCCCGTCAAAAATGACGGAAATTTAGATATAAAGATATATACAACTCATGTGCAAGAATATGAGTTTTCTAGCTTGTTCCGCAGTGATCGATGAAAATAACACATTTTAAGAACGAAACACATTTATGAAAAACTGTGTACAGTAGAAGACCACTAATCTGCACAGTTTGGTTCCAAGTGTTATGCAGATTTAAAGCTTTTTGCGGTCATGTCTACTCAATCTTTGTTTACATTTTTTAAAATTCATATATTGGACAATTTAGATTGTTGAGCCTTAAAAATAAATAAATAACACACTTGAAGTAAGGTTAAAAACTATTAAATTATCGTATACGATTTCATGAAATGGTATTATATGGTATTATATGTGTGTGCTTCACGATCTTGGTTACGACGTTGGCGAAATTGGCTGCAACTTGTCATAATCCTAATAGTGTGGGCCGCTATAACAAAAAAGTAACCAGTTTTTAGTAAAATTTCTGATATAAAGTAGCTTTCAAAAACTTGTGTAAAATTGCAGGCCGTTCTCGTGTTATGTCAGTCCTAGGAATAATATTTCTAACACTGAAGATTTTCCATGTATATATGGAATTTAGAAAAGCTTCTCCAAAAGGAAGGTCCTGAAATGACATTGTAATTCCTCTAACTTCAAAGTTTAATCGGGCCCTGATGTTGAGTACTGAAATCTAATAAATACAGTTATTTTGAATATTACAACAGAATAAACAGTTAAACTTATTTAACTTAAACCCGCTGTTACTTCCCGATGTTATTTTTTAGTATTAAGAAAGAAAATTATTTAAAATTTTCAAATCATGCATTTATGGATTTTTTCCGTCTTTAATAACTAAATAATGAAAAAAATAGGCTTTTGTTCTGAGATCATAAATATGACAATAAAATAATGTAACTAAGAGACATTGCAAAATTAAATCTTCGTGACTACAAACCATAAGCAAACGATACCGCCACCATTTTACCTACTATGACGTCATTAGAATATTGCCCATTGATTGTTGGAGAACTTACTTTGTTAATGATTACCTCAATGATTTAATATTTTTGACGTTCCACAATGAATGAATCACCTGTGTTTGTTTAGGTTTATGGAATGAGGTATTAAGCTGTGAAACTAATTTCAATTGAAGTTATCCAAGGATATATGTATTTTTAATCAAAATTAAAAACAATGCTTTGATCTCGAAATAAAAAGTTTTAGTTTGTATAATTTGTTATTTCTGTTAATTATTTATTTAAGCACTTTTCCATTATAGCGCATTTTTAAAAAAAGCTTGGCGCGATTCGGGCATCAGAGAGTGAGATATGTTGCGAAAATATATAAACAGCTATGAAAACAAATCTAATGAACTTTTATCTTTGTTTATATATGCACTTATATGCATAAAAAATCGTTTCTAAATATATATAATTTTTTTTATATACAAATTACGACACAGATTTCAGATATGAACCGGGATACCTAACTGGCGCCAAAATGGTGCTATTTTGCCTGCTATGGTAACACGGCTATTGTTTTTTATTTATTAATAAATTGTTTATTTACTTTTCTTTTCTGTTTTTTAATTATATAAACTGCTTTATTCTATAGTTATTATTCAACCTTTTATTTATTTATAGTTATTTCCTTTTCAAAATCGTAGCAAATAATTGAAAAATATATAAGTAACTGGTATTTGAAAGCGAGATTTCTGCCAAATTGGCGTCATAGAAAAATCACGCCAACCCCCATGCGTATATGACATCTGTGCAAAAATTACTTCTGTTTCTTTATAAAAATGGGTAAATAGCTATTTTTATATTAAATTGTCGGCACAGATGTCATATACGCCCATATTGGCGCGATTTTTTTTTGACGCCGATGTCATATACGCACCGGGTACTTAACTGGCGCCAAAGTGTCGTTATTTTGCTTGTAATGGTAACCCGAATGTTGTTTATGCTGTTGATGTTTTCGCCAAATTGGCGTCGGAAAAAAATCGCGCCAATATGGGACGTATATGACATCTGTGCCAAATTGTATACCTATGGAAAAATTGCTTGTGAGTATGAAGCAGTAAATAGGTTGCCAGAAAATACGTTGGCAAACTTCTTTCTCGCCAAGAAACTTTTCTCTGAAGTATTGTACATAAGCAATGATTGCTAGAAATGCATTTTTAATTATGATATGCGCTTTTATGTTTCACTACATTTATGCATACTATACTGTGTGTATAAATGCTACAGTTCATATGCAGGGCTACACAAAAGAATTCGTAAGGGTTACTGAGTATGAGAGTAAATTGCTTAAAGGTGGTTTTTGAAGGAGTTGTGCATTTTTACGCTGAACTGCATTTAGTTTCGTAAGAAATGTTTCTAGAATATAGATAAAATGATATACATGGTCACGCAAAGAATTGGATACATAACCGTCTATGGATGATAATATCTGGAAATGTGATTTCAGTAGTTTTAAGAGTAGTTTAAATTGAAATTTAGCTAAAAAGTGGCATGCAATAACGGTACTATTGGCTATGGACGGTAACTGCTGAAATCAATTTTTAATTTTTTTATGCGTTTTCTAAATGTTTAATTAGTTATCTTGGTACTTCTTAGTTATCCCGTCGACCAAATTACTGTCGCCAAATTTTATGATTAATTGTCAATAACGGTTGCCATTAATTAATTAATTAAATGCCAATAACGGCCAATAAAACCATTAATTCGACGTTTTATTTGTATTTTTATTAATGTTTTACTATTGATTTGGCGATTTATATAATTTGGCAAAATTGGTCGACGGGATATCTAAGAAGTGACGTTATCTTATTTACCTTATTTCCCTAAATAACGAAGTTTTGTTAAAGCATTTAGGATGTGTTGGAAAGTGTTTCATATTCTATGCTTAACGCATGATTTTTCTTTCTTCTTTAGTCTTATTTTGCATTTATTTTATTCTTAATTTTTTAGTCTTATACAGCTTTATAGAAACTTTGGTACAGTTGTCACATACGTTATCATATATTGGCGCGATTTTTTTCCGACGCCAATTTGGCGAAAACATCAACAGCATAAACAACAACATCCGGATTACCATATCAAGCAAAATTACGACACTTTAGCGACAGTTAAGTACACGTTGTGTACATGACATTGGCGTCAGAAACAAATTGTGCCAATATGGAGCGTGTATGACATCTTTGCCGAAACTTTAACATTTAATGTTTAAACTCTTCGCTCCACTCCCCTTGCATATAGTACAAACTATAACACGGATAGCGCAAAATTATAGACAGTTTGGTACTTTTCCACTGTAGGGGCTTTGGCATTTTTAAAAAAAAGCTTGGTGTAATTTGGGCATCAGAAAGTGAGATTTGGGTACTTTTCCGTTATGCGGACACCTTTGTCGCCAAGCGTAATAGTTGGCGCAAAATCGTGAATTGAAGCATTTGAAAAATAAAAGAAAAACCATTGTCGAAACTAAAGTGAGCATTTAAAAAATATAACATTTGAAAATTCCAGACTTTTACGAACTATTTCATCAAATCACAAATATATACTTAAAATAAGTGAACAAATAACTGCTATAAAATAAAGCAATAAAATAAAACTCATATTAAACTGCTGGCATAAAATTACAAATATCTTTTAGCATTTTGAAATAATTGGCGCATTAGTATACATTTTGGTATGGTGTCCGTATAACGGAAAAATATCGAGATTTGTTGTCAAATCATATAAACAGCTATGAAAACAAATTTGATGAGCGTTTTTGTTTGTTTTATATGTATATTATTGATGTTTTTTATGTACAAATTACCTCTGTCTCTGTATAAAATTAGAGAAACGGCTTTTTTATGTTAAATAAATCGTATAAATATCGAAAAAAATGCGTGTGTATGTAAAATGAAACAGTGAATAGGTTCCCGGAAAATATGTTATCAAATTTCCTTTTTCGCCAAGGCACCTATACTGGAAAAATACCTAAAGCACATTAAAATCGCGCAGTTAGGAGCTCACACAGTACACCGTTGTCTATTGGCGGTTATTTTATTAGTAGCATCGGGAGGAAGATGTAAAGATGTACTTTAAATTCTCACCCATAGATTTCGAAAAAATATCTTAAAAGAGTGGAGTTTAAATTAAATTTCGGTGACCTCCATTATGAAAGATTAATGGTTTTAAATGGGAATTTCGCCAAATTAGCCAGCTATCGCCAGGTTGGCTAACATTTAGCGCTACTGTGGTAACCCTGCATTAATATTTTTCAACAATTACTCATTTCAATGAGGCGGTCCTACCGGAATTGTGAGGGACACACAGAGACTTGGATTTTATATAAATAGATTGTTTTCATCGACTGCATTCTGTAATATGAATAAATTAAAGAAAAGGCGTACCCCGCTGCGTTCGTTATTTACCAGAACTTTAAATGCATTAAAAGAAGATATAAAAGGAGACCCGTTAGATAATGGTACCATTTTAGACAGTTTTACGAAACTAGAAAATGTGATTATAGAAATTAAAGCTATAGACGACGCCATAATCGAGGTCATGGGAGATGACGAGCAATGTGATGAAGAAGCTATTAATGATGAAGTAGTAGGAAATGGATGTTACTCAGATGAATTTATTACTATGAAGCGTAAAGTTAGTGAGGTATTGTGAATAACTAAACCTAATCAGGATGATAATGGAAGTAATAACGATTACGGTTATTCCAAACCGAAAATTTATAAATTACCTAAGCTTAGTATTAAGCCGTTCGATTCGCAGTTAATAAATTATCTTTCGTTTTGGTCCCTGTTTGAAAAAAAATCATGAAGACATAGATTTGGATAATAGTGATAAGTTTCAGTATCTCTCTATTCTAAAAAAAAGTAACTACCGCTGTCACCGCCGCCGCCGCCGCCGCCGCCGTCGCCGCCGGTTTTGAATTTTTTGTGACCGGAGGTCTTTCTTCGTTAATATTAAGAAAAATAATGCATACAAAAATATGCAAATCGGTAGTATTATACAGAAATGTTTGATAAACACGCTGATGCAGACAGTTTTTAAATAGAAGAATTATTTTAAGAGATATTTAATGCCAAAGTTGGACAAAATCGTTCCATTAAAAAAGTTTTATAGGAGCAAAAACTGTACATAGGAATTTAATCATTTTTAGATCATTTTATACGTTTGAAGTTCCCGGTGTGCAGACTGTTTTCTTTTTTTTTAATTGGCTAATTTTTTGAGGTTTTATTTCTATTTTAAATTCAAATTTTCAGGATTTCTAGAGATACTTTTTACACATTTTAGAAAGTGATATTAATTTAAACTGTTGCCAACTGTATAAACAGCGGAAACAATAATGTTTGCTTCAAAAAAAGAAAAAATATTTATACGTGTAATAAATAAAAAATTTATTTACACGTGACTATTATAAACAGAAAAAAACATTTGGAATTAGAATTAAATAATTATGTACAAAAAGCAGAAACTTATTAAAAATTACGTCATAAAAACTATAATTACAGGTGAATTTTAAGAGAGAAAGGAATTTGTAAAATAATAAATTTATTAACATGCGTTAGAAATCTTAAATAGGAGAAATTACGTCATATTTACGTTACATTACAGTTATTACATAAAATGAACACCAAATAATATTGCAAAACGGTTTAAATTTAGAAATTGCGCTAGACATTTATTTGATATTTTGAGAGGATACTTTTCAACTATTTTTGTTAGGAAAGCGCAAATAATATTTTATTTCTAACACAAGTATTTTCACGTGAATATTAAAAAGAGAAAGAATAGTTTGGTCAAAATTACGTCAGATTAAAAACGATTAATTTAAAATGTCTTATTTAAAAGAACTTTCTTTTCGCTTTGTTAAAAATACCGGGAGACAAAGATTCTGTTTACTTAATTCCTTTTATATTAGCTTATTTTGAAATGTTTATTTTATTTTACTTAATCAAAGACGAAAACAGCGATTGACATGTGTATTTTTGGTACTACTTAGTTATCCCGTCGACCAAAAATCTATCATTCGCCAAACTATAAGATTAAATGTCAATAATGGTTGATCGTAAATGTCACATTAACTTGACTTTAAGCAAATTACACGTGTCTACGTCATCAAGTTATTTTTATTTCGACGTTTTATTTGTATTTTTATTAATGTTGCACTAATTTATTTGTTCTTTCGTTATTTAAAATAAAAATGATGTCAATTTGTATAATTTGGCGAGTGCTTTGGCGATTTATATAATTTGGCGAAATTGGTTGACGGGTTAATCAAGTAGTACCGCAGCGGATTTGGCCTTAAAATTCCCCAGTCAAAGAGAAATGAATAGAAATCCGTTTATAGGGAGATCGCCATTGTTTTTTAAATTATAATTCAATCTTCCGAAATCTTTTTAAAGCCGATCAAATTAGCATACTTTTAGAGTCTGCGGTGTCTGAACGGGGGTTGACGAGCGTAGCTCGTAGGGGGCAGAACCCCCTAGTGGTGTAAAACAAACCTTAAAACACAGAATTCTCGTATGATGGCTTTTCCACAAATGTGAATTTGTTCTACAACATCTTTTTTTTTTTTTTTTTTTTGCCTTAAAAAAAAACTAATTGCATCTCTCTATTCTAAAAAAAAGTAACTACCGCTGTCACCACCGCCGCCGCCGGTTTGAATTTTTTGTGACCGGAGGTCTTTCTTCGTTAATATTAAGAAAAATAATGCATACAAAAATATGAAAATTGGTAGTATTATACAGAAATGTTTAATAAACACGTTGATGCAGACAGTTTTCAAATCGAAGAATTATTTTAAGAGATATTTAATGCTAAAGTTGGACAAAATCGTTCCACTAAAAAAGTTTTATAGGAGCAAAAACTATACATCGGAATTTAATAATTTTTAGATCATTTTATGCGTTATAATTTCCCGGTGTGCAGAATTAATTTATTTTTTTTTTAATTTGACTCATTTTTCGAGGTTTCATTTCTATTTTAAATTCAAATTTTCAGCATTTCGAGAGATATTTTTTACTTATTTCAGAAAATTGTACTAATTTAACCTGTTGCCAACTGTATAAACAACGGAAACAATAATGTTTGCTTCAAATTAAAAATTTATTTACACGTGACTATTATAAACAGAAAAAAAACTTTCAAATTAGAATTAAATAATTACGTATAAAAAGCAGGAACTTATTGAAAATTACTTCATCTATAATTACACGTGAATTTTAACAGAGATAGGATATTGTAAAATAATAAATTCATTAACATGCGTTAGAAGTCTTAAATAGGAGAAATTAGATCACATTTACGTCACATTACACTTATTACGTAAAATGAACAAAAAATAATATTGCAAAACAGTTTAAATTTAGAAATTGCACAAGACATTTATGTGATGTTTTGAGAGGATCTTTTCAACTATTTTCGTTTGGAAAGCGCAAATAATATTTCATTTCTAAGAAAAGTATTTTCACGTGAATATTAAAAAGGGAAAGAAAAGTTTGGTGAAAATTACGTCAGATTAAAAACGATATATTTAATATTTCTTATTTAAAAGGACTTTCTTTTCGCTTTGTTAAAAAATACCGGGAGACAAAGACTTTGTTTACTTAATTCCTTTTATATTAGATGATTTTAAAATGCCATTGTATCTTTTAAAAGCAGCTGATTTTTCCGTAAAATCCCCCAATCAAAGAGAAGTGAATAGAAACCCGTTTATAGGGAGATCGCCATTGTTTTCTTAATTATAATTCAATCTTCCAAAATCTTTTTAAAGCCGATCAAATTAGCGTGCTTTTAGAGACTGCAGTGTCTGAACGGGGGTTGGCGAGCGTAGCTCGTAGGGGGCCGAGCCCCCTAGTCTTATACAATTGGTAGAACCTGGAACTAGTGCCAGGCGTCTGTTAGAAAGTTATCCAATGACCTCTGTAAATTACCCGAAAGCTGTAGAGGCATTTCAAGAGCGTTTTGGGGATAAAGATTTATTAATAGAAGCATACGTCCGAGAATTTTTAAAATTGGTGGTCGCTAATGTACAGGCACACGGGAAAGATAAACTTCCATTATCGGATCTCTTCACAAAAGTCGAGGCATATTTACGATCTTTAGAATCGATGGGTTTAAGTTTAGAAAGCAATTCTGCATGGCTATATCCGATGATAGAATCTAGCTTGTCAGAAGATGTAATGAGAGCATGGCAACGATATAGTATTTCGAACAGATCAAGCGTTGATAATACTAGCAATTCATTGTCAACAAAATCAAATATAGTAACCTTGATGGAATTCCTGAAGCAAGAGGTTGCAGGAGAAGAAAGATTAAAATTAGCCAAATCGGGTTTTGTAGAGTTATTCTCTAGGGACAAACCTAAGGAAATTTTCAGAAAAAGATAACATAAATTGCCTACGACGGCAGAGCTATTTAGCGCAAAGGAACGCCTTTGTTTATTTTGTGATAAATCACATGAAAGCTAAGATTGTGTTAGGGCTAGATCTATTTCTTTTCAAGAACGGAAAATTAAAATTAGGGATAAAAATTGCTGTCTAAAGTGTCTTCGTTCTGGTCACCACGCTAAAGTTTGCAAAGTTTTTATTCGTTGTCATGTATGTCCTAAACCCCATACCGAGTTATTATGCCCTGAAATTAAGTGCATAAAGAATCAGAAAATATAGCTAAAGCCACAGACGTAATCCAAAGCACCATAGCTAATAATAAGTGTTCGGGGGAATTAGCTCTTATGACTTTGGAAATAGTTATTAAAGGTCGGATTACAAAGAAAGTAAGAGCAGTATTAGATTGTGGGTCACTAAAGATCTATATTTTAAAAAGTACAGCCAAAGAACTAGGTTTGTTTCCCATTTCTTCTGAAGCTATTGTACACACCGTATTTGGTGGTACACAAACAGAAGCTAAATCTCACAATAAATTTCAAGTTGAGTTAAGTGCTCCCGGTAGACGGAACCAAACTGAAGAAGTTTTAGAATGTTTGGATCAAGATGTAATTGGCAGTAATATTCCGCACATACCGAAAGAGTCCGTAAGAGCTTAAAGAAAATAAAATATGGATCACAGATATAGGAACGGGAAGCGCAAAAATTGAAATTTTGATAGGAAGCTATGGCCAACTGCTCACAGGTCGAGTGAAACATCTAAAAAGCGGTCTTACATACAGACGAAGCTTGGATGGACACTTTGTGATTGTTTAGAAAGTGCATCACAGTCTTGTTTAAATTATGGAAACATGCTGATTACGAACCTAGCGTTAAAAGAGATGAAGATTCCAGATTTATGGAAATTAGAAACAATCGGCATAACAGATCCCAGTCATACTTTGTCTAAAGCTGAAGAAGAAGAATTAGCGCATGATAATTTTATAAAAGAAGTTGATAGAAATACAGAAGGTCGCTATATTGTGAGTCTTCCTTGGATAAACGGCAAATGTGAAATTCCTTCAAACAGACATATGGCTGAACGAATGTTGATCAGTTCAACGAAGAAATTAAAATCGATGAAAATATTTAAAGAGTATGCTAAGGTTTTCTGTGAATGGGAAGAAGTAAAGTTTCAAATGAAACACTAAAGATTGCAGGACATTTTTTACCTCATCAACCAGATAGTCTTACTACCACTGTTAGATCGGTTTTTGATGCATCGTGTAAAGTGGGGAGATCACCGTCTTTAAACGATTGCTTCTTTAAAAGACCAAACCTCATTGAACAAATTCCTGCAGTATTAATAAGATTTCGTGAGAAAGCTATCGGGGTAGTGGCCGATATAAGAAGAGCATTTCTTCAAATTGAAGTCAAAGAATCAGATCGTAATTTCTTGCGATTTTTGTGATGGAAAAATTCTGACGAGTTTCAGGTTTATCAACACAATAGAGCAGTTTTTGGAGCCACTTGTAGTCCATTTTTACTTGGTGCAGTTATAAGATATCATTTGAGTAATGTTGATGAAGAAAATAAACAGATAGCAGAGAAACTTATGAAAGCATACTATGTTGATAACTGCGTGACTTCAGCCAACAGTGTGCCTGAACTAAAAAATTTTATTTCAAAATCTACAGAAATCATGGCTGACGCGAAAATGGAATTAAGAATGTGGGAATTCAGACCAGTTTAAAAAGAAGACAAGAGTTTTAGCAAGAAAGAAATGCTAAACAAAAATGTAACTACGACAGTTCCGGTTTTAGGATTGAAGTGGGATATAATGGAGGATAGTTTTAAAATCGCTCATAAATTTACTGATGAAATAGAAAATCTGTCTAAAAGAAAGATATTAGCTGTAACTCAGGGGATCTTCGATCCAATTGGTTTTTTAGCCCCGGCATTGTTGCCAGCCAAACTGATAATACAAGAGGACTGGTCAACGAAATTAGATTGGGATGCTCTACTTCCTGAAAAAATTCGGAATAGTTTTCAAAAATGGTATGGTGAACTCAAATATTTAAATAACGTGAAGATAGATAGACGTGTAGGCTATGGTTGTAAAGAAAACTGGTCTGTTCATACATTTTGTGATGCCAGTTACAGAGCTTATGCAACAGCAGTTTTCTTGCGTTGTAAAGATAAAGACACAGTTTTTGTACAACTTTTAGGAGCTAAATCTCGTCTTGCACCAAAGAAAAGTATAACCATCCCACGTTTAGAGCTCCTTGCTTGTGTTTTAGGAGTGAGATTGACTAACTTCGTTTTGAAAGCGTTTAATAGTATTTCCATACCAGTAAAGTACTGGACCGACTCTTCGACTGTTCTCGCTTGGATTCGAAGAAATGATCAATGGGGAACGTTTGTGGGCAACAGAGTTCGAGAAATTTGTAAATTTTCTGAATATCAATTATGGAATTTTGTACCTGGTCATCTGAACCCTGCTGGTCTACCTTCTCGAGGGTGTAATCCTAAACAGCTGCTGAAGATGAGATGGTGAGAGGGGCCAGAATGATTGAAGTTTTCGGAAGAAAATTGGCCACAATCAGAAATAAACCACAACGAAGAATTAGTAATGACGGAAAAGAAGAAAAATACAGTAGCTACTCTTTTATGTTCTAATTCACATGAATTTATGATATATAGTAGGATTTCAAAATTCGGTAGATTTATAAATGTCATGTAAGAAAAGATTCATATGGAAGTGCAGAGATAGAAATAGATCTTTCCCATCAGAATTGTCTACCGAAGAGAAAGGAGATGCGGAAAAGTTACTCTGGTGTAGAATACAATCTGAAAGTTTTGGAGATACTACTGGCGCAATAAAAGGATTGAAGGTTATGAAAGACCAAGAAAGATTATTGAGAGTGAAAACAAAGATATTAGAGAGAGATGGCGAATTTTCATTCCGATATCCAATTTTATTACCATCAAAACATCACGTAGTCAATTGTCTGATTCAAGAATGTCATTTAAAGAATTGTCATGCTGGACTGCAATCCGTGAGATCCATTTTAAGAGAAAAATATTGGATAATTTCTTCTAGACGCAGCATTAGAAGTCAAGTGTCTAAGTGTTACAGATGTAAAAGATACTCTGCAAAACCATACACTACACCTCCTATTCACCTACCTCTAGATAGAGTCAGAGACTCCAAAGTATTTGAAGTTGTTGTAGCTGATCTGCTCGGTCCTCTTTTCGTAAAGCCAAGAACTAAAGTTTGGGTTGTACTTTTTACATGTGCATTATACAGAGCAGTACATTTGGAACTTGTATCCAGTCTTTCAACAGAAGGATTTATTCAGTCACTCCGAAGGTTTATATGCAGAAGAGGAATGCCGACCACTATATACTGTGATAATGGCACCAACTTTAGAGGCACAAATAACCTCTTAAAATCACTGGATTGGAAGGAAATAGTTTCTTCTGAAGAAGTTTCTCCTATTAAATAGAAGTTCATCCCTCTAACCGCAGCTTGGTGGGATGGATTGTGGGAGCGTCTAATTAGATGTGTCAAAATTCCCTTGATCAGAACACTCGGTACTTCAACTTTAACTTTTGAAGACTTGTGACGGTTCTGTGTGATGTCGAAGCAACAGTAAATAAAGGACCTCAAACCTATATTTTTGAAGAAATAGATAAATTTGTGCCTTTGACTCCATCATCATTTTTGCAAGATATTGGTGAAATGGGTGTTCCTGATTTAGATATAATAGATTCAAATGAACTTCAACACAGATACAAACATTGTCAAAATATTCGCCAACAACTCAAAAATAGATTCAGTAACGAATATTTGGCAGATTTGGTCCAAAAATCAAGAGAGAAAGAACAAGTTGTCAGACAAGGTGAAGTCGTCTTAATCGAATTAAACCAGAATGGACTTCATTGGCCTATAGGCAAAATAATAAAGATTTTCCCAAGTCGAGATGGAGCAGTTAGAGTGGCTGAAGTTAAGACAAGTTCAGGAACATTAGTGCGTCCACATCGCAAACTCTACCCTTTAGAGCTGTCAAGTCCCGATGACCCCGTAATCCAGATTGTGAAAAATAATACAACTAGAAGTGGCAGAGTAGTAAAGAGACCTGAGAAATGAACTTGTAAGAACACTCTGAACTGACTTTTTCTAGTACTCTAGACAGACTTTTTCTAGTACTCTGAACAGACTTTTTCTAGTAGTCTGAACAGGCTTTTTCTAGTTCGTTCTCTGAACTGACTTTTTCTAGAACTCTAAATGTTTTATTGTTTATTTGCTTTTAGTTATTATTTTAATTGTATTTATGTATTTTTGAATTTTGAGTTAGTCTGATCATAAGTGGGGTGATCTTACGTTTAATTTGGCTTCCACCTAAATTAAAGGCGGGGTATGTTAGGAATCGGTAAATAATATTTCATTTATAAGCAAAGCTTTTGGCAATGCCGCTGTGATTTTTTTTTTTTTTTTTTTTTTTTTTTGTAAAATGCGGCTTATTGCTAGAATTTTTCTTTTCCCTTTGGTTACATTTATTTTATCTCATGAGAAGAGATCAAAAATTTAGGACATAAAAGTTGGCATCTGTTATTTAATTGAGTTCAAAATGAAGTTCTTTAAAATTTGCTTATGTTTTTTGTGGTCTGTGGCTATAAAAGTTTTTAAGAAGAATCTTCGTCCGTTTTGCTGAATTAGTATGGCGAGTATTAAAGTAGCCCAGAGAACATACATATTAGAGTCATCTTTTGATGAAATAGCGAGCGGTGATCCATCTTCACGGTAAACCACATTTGTATTTTGTGGATTTGTATATATTGTAAATTCAACATCTTTCAAATGTCCCTCGTTTTATTTCAAAGTATGTAAAATAAATTTTGTGAAAATCAATAATAATTAATTCTTTCGAACCCATCACTGAAGTTTAGCGAGCATCCAAACAATTAAAGTACCAAAATGACCGCTGGAATATAAAAAGCGAAGGGATCCGCCCGAACTGTTGATTATAGTCACATGACTTAGGCTATTATTATAGAGATTGTTTTCAATTCTAAAAACAGCTCAAAGAATATTTCCTAACGATTAAAAATTTATTTACGCGTGACTATTTAAAACAGAAAAAAACTTTAAAATTACTATTGAATGAGTACGCGTTAAAAGCAGGAAAATATTGAAAATTATGTCTTGAAAATTGTATTTACACGTGAATATTAAAAGAGAAATGAAACTTTAAAATAATAAATACATTAATATGCGTTTAACCCTTTCAGGGGCAAGGTACTTCTATTCGTAAAATGTTGAAATCAGTGAATGGCACCAGAATATACAATAGAATTTCGAAATATGAAAATGCTTTTGTTCACTTACTTAATAAAAGGAAAATTTTCATTCCAATATTCTGGTGCCGATGAGGTATTTAAAAATTAAAATTAAGTGGCCCACAAATAAACCAACACCCTTGAAGGCGTTAAAACAGTAAATTGTATTACGTCAATCGTTTAAAACGCTGTTAAAAAATACCGGGAAGCAAAGACTGTTTACTTAATTCATTTTATTTTAGCTTCTTTTCAAATGTTTAACTAATCTTCTTTAATCAAACACGAAAACAACGATATTGGATGTCTTAACAGCAAATGATTCGGTCTTAAATTTTCGCAATCAAGGGAAATCGAATGGAAACCCGTTTACAGGGAGATCGCTACAAGTTTTTTCATTATAATTCAATCTTCTCTAATCTTTTTAAAAATCGATCAGATTAGCGGGCTTTTAGATTCTGCGATGTCTGAACTGGGGGTTGGCGAGCGTAGCTTGCAGGGGGCAGAGCCCCCTAGTGTTATATATTCTTTTCACATATCCGAATTAGTGTTTTTATAAATTTGTTTCATTAAGATTTTTTTTTAATGACAATATGATATCAATAAATCACAATCCCTGTTAATTTCTTTTTGTCTTTTCTTAAGCGTTTACATAAATGACGTCATTTGGGCGAATTTGTTCAAAATATTCCAGTTTATGAATTAAAATAAATGCTTAGAAAATTGTATTTTTCTCTCTAAATTATTTCGGCTTTCAGAGCTTTTGTGAACTAACTAAAAAAAATGCTACGATGGAATTATTATTTTTTTTAAGCCAATGGAGTTTAAGCCAAGAAGGAAAATGACAGACGATTTTTTGTTTTCTGAAATAAAATAATTCCCGAAGATCGAATATAAGAAAATAAGTTTTTATTTCTTCAAATATTCTTGAAAAACATAAATTACTCACAATATTGTCATCACTATCGCTTGAAATATAAGATAATTTAAATCGGAAAAGGAAGAAAAAGATGAAATCTAATAATCCTTATATTTTCTTTTTTTCTCCCTTTCCTCACAAAAAGGGAATAATTTAGTTGCCATAAAAATTTTGAATCGGGAAATGTCATTAAAATTAGGAAAAAATTAATGTTTCGAAAACTAATTCAAATTTTAATTCTAATACTATTTTTGACACCTGTGAATCAATACGGATAATTGTTCATTTCACGGCCAAACATTCCATATTTTAGGCAAACATAGATTAACATTCAATATCGGACACTTCAATAGAGCGTAATGGTAATGCGATTCCGATCGCAGCGCCTTTAGTGACAATGGGGAAGAAACTTCCCACCCTAGTAATATTTTTGTTACTGAGCGTCTACCTTATTGTGATGTTTCCTTTTTTAATGTTGCATGTTTACGTTTTAAACAGAATATTAAACCCATACAGGAACATAGAATAGATATTCTATTCTATATATCTAATATCTATTCTAGGTTCATGCACGGATATATATATATTTTTTCTTTTTTCGTACATGATGGGTGAACGGTTTAAGTGCAACGAAAAACAAGCCAAAAATTTCGTCTTCAATATTATACGTCAAGTAAATATGACATAATTGGATTTAAAGCTACATTAAGCCGTGGTGTAGTACAAAAATATACGAAATATTGCACTCTACAAGCCCCAGAAAATTTCATAAATATTCCCATTTGGTCGAAAAATATTTACAGCCGATGGTTTATTAATTTATGAAGTTTAATGTATTAAGCAATCGTTACAACAATCTTAAAAATTTACGCATTTTCCCTTTCTCACAGATAAAATAAAAAGATTGTTTTTAGTGTAAATAACGTACAATCAGTTCAATAATATTTATGTTATTAACATATAACAAATAATTGTCTGAGCGAAGCGAAGGCTAATACTCAGCGAAATATTACTGTCCGGACACTTTACTACTACGATGGATATTAACGCCATGTCCTACTAAAAAAAAAGCCTAATAAAAACCTTTCGTCAAGCATAACTCAAAAAATATTTGTCCGATTTCGTTTCTGATTGCACCAAAAGGTACCTATGAGGGTCGCCTACTGAATGCACCTACTATGAAAAATAAATTCCAAACCGTTTAAAAATTATATAGAAAAAACTCTTTAAAAAGCACAATTTATCTGCATACGTCACAGAAATTTGGTGTGCGTCACTTTCACCGGTTGATGTTTTCGTAGACAACTGGTTTGAACACATGGAGCAAATAAAAAAAAATACGCACGCAGTAATATTGAATAGATCAGTTTCAACCACGTAATCACAAACCTTGCAACAACCCGTGGCAACCAGTTTTGGTGGGCAAACAAATAATAATACAGTATTCCGTACCACGGTGACCGTTTTTAGCCTGCTGTATAAAATCTGGCATGTTGTATGACATACAATTGTGGATGATTAAAACAAAAGACATGAGTGTTTATTGATCCGGGAGGTTATCTTTCTCAGGATGTCTGTCTGTCTATCATACAGCATGCAATTTTCTTGTAAAGGATGATATTATTATGCAGTAAAACCTCCATAACGGACACACCCGATTAGTGGACACCTCTATTTAGCGGGCATTTTTTCGATTACCAACCCTTAAATAACTGTACATTTTTTACTCTCAGTAGCGGACACCACCAATTAGAGGACAAATTCTGCCCTCCCGAGGTGTTCGCTATTCAGAAGTTTTACTGGTAAAAAATCCATAGCGGACACACCCGATTAGCGGATACCTCTATTTAGCGGACATTTTTTCGATTACCAACTCTTAAATAACTGTACATGTTTTACTCTTAGTAGCGGTCACCTCTAAATAGAGGACAAATTCTGCATTCTCGGGGTGTCCGCTATTCAGAGGTTTTACTGTATATAATATTGATAATTATTTTACAGGGCCGCACAAAAGAATAAGAATACATGAAACGAATATAAACTAAATTCGGGATTGGTAGATCGCTGATGGTAATGTATTTTTAGGATGTTGTTACAGTTATCCGCAGCATGTTTTTAGAGTTTCGTTCATCTAACGAAACCCTACCTGTCTCACTCCTTTGTCTGTCTGTTTGTCCGTCTGTCACAGAGTCCGTTCTCAGAAACTATATATGTCGGAGACTTGAAAATTTGCATACTTATAGCTGAACACCACACATCAAACGGCAAATAATAAAATTTTGAAAAAGTCTAAAATTTAACTCTCTGGGCTCTAACTTGTGTATTTTAAGCAATTTTTCTAACTCAGCCCTTAATTTAATTAAGTTGGAGACATGAAATTTTGCATACTTATAGCTGAACATCTCACATCAAACGACAAATAATAAAATTTTGAAAAAGGCTTAATATTTAACCCTATGGGCTCTAACTTGTGTATTTAAAGCAATTTTTCAAACTCAGCCCCTAATTAAGTTGGAGACATGAAAGTTTGCATACTTATAGCTGAACACTTGCGATAACACGATAAATCATAAAATTTTGAAAAAGTCATATTTAACCCTCCGGTCTCTAACTTCTGTATTTTAAGCAATTTTTCTAACTCAGCCACTAATTAAGTTGGAGACATGACATTTTGCATACTTATAGCTGAACACCTCACATCAAACGACAAATAATAAAATTTTTAAAAAGTCTAATATTTAACCCTCTGGGCTCTAACTTATGTATTTTAAACAATTTTCCTAACTCAGCCCCTAATTAAGTTGGAGACATGAAATTTCGCATACTTATAGCTGAAATCCTCACATCAAACGACAAATAATAAAATTTTGAAAAATGTCTGATATTTAACCTTCTGGGATCTAAATTATGTATTTTAAGCAATTTTTCTAACTCATCCCCTAACTAAGTGTGAGACTTGAAAGTTTGCATACTTATAGCTGAACACTTGCGATAACACGATAAATCATAAAATTTTGAAAAAGTCATATTTAACCCTCCAGTCTCTAACATCTGTATTTTAAGCCATTTTTCTAACTCAGCCCCTAATTAAGTTGGAGAAATGAAATTTTGCATACTTATAGCTGAACACCTCACATCAAACGACAAATAATAAAATTTTGGAAAAGGTCTAATATTTAACCCTCTGGGCTCTAACTTGTGTATTTTAAGCAATTTTTTTAACTCAGCCGCTAATTAAGTTGGAGACATGAAAGTTTGCATACTTATAGCTGAACACTTGCGATAACACGATAAATCATAAAATTTTGAAAAAGTAATATTTAACCCTCCGGTCTCTAACTTCTGTATTTTAAGCAATTTTTCTAACTCAGCCCTTAATTAAGTTGGAGGCATGACATTTTGCATACTTATCGCTGAACACCTCACATCAAACTACAAATAATATAATTTCGAAAAAGTCTATTATTTAACCCTCTGGGCTCTAACTTGTGTATTTTAAGCAATTTTTCTAACTCAGCCCCTAATTAAGTTGGAGACATGAAATTTTGCATACTTATAATTGCACACCTCACATCAAACGACAAATAATAAAATTTTGAAAAAGTCTATTATTTAACCCTCTGGGCTCTAACTTGTGTATTTTAAGCAATTTTTCTAACTCAGGCCCTAATTATGTTGGAAACATAAAAATTTGCACACTTATAGCTAAACACCTCACATCAAACGACAAATAATAAAATTTTGAAAAAATCTAATATCTAACCTCTAATATTTTGTCTCGCGCAATTTTTAAATTTAAACTGTTTTACAATACTGTTTTTTGTCCATTTTGCATAATAAGTGTAATGTGACGTAATTTGTTCTATTTCAGATTTCTAACGCATGTTAATGAATTTATTTTACAATATCCTTTCTCTTTTAAAATTCACATGTAAATATAGTTTTTATGGCGTAATTTCCAATAAGTAGCTGCTTTTTATACCTAATTATTTAATACTAATTTGAAGGTTTTTTTCTGTAATAGTAACGTGTAAATATTTTTTTTTATTTGAAGCAAACATTATTGTTTGCTCTGTTTATACAGTTGACAACAGTTTAAATTAATACCATTTTCTAAAATATGTAAAAAATATCTGTCAAAATGCTGAATATTTGAATTTAAAATAGAAATAAAACCTCAAAAAATGAGTCAAATTAAAAAAAATGAATGAAATCTGCAGACCGGGATCTTCTATTGAATAAAATGATCTAAAAATGATTAAATTGCCATGTATAGCTTTTGCTCTTATAATTTTTTTTTAATGGAACGATTTTGTCCAAATTTAGCATTAAATATCTCTTAAAATAATTCTTCGATTTGAAAACTGTATGTCTTAGTGTGTTGATCAAACATTTCGCTATAATACCACCTATTTTCATATATTTGTATGCAATAGTTTTCTTAATATTAACAAAGAAAGACCTCCGGTCACAAAACATTCAAAACCGGTGGCGGTGACAGCGTTAGTTACTTTTTATAGAATAGAGAGATATATAAAAATGAAAACTTGCCTATCTGTATGTTTGTAATTCTATAAAAAATCCACAATTTGGAAGCCAAAATTGTGAAGAGATACGTACATGTGTATTAAAACATGGCTGAGACAACTAAAGTAATCCGGAATCGAAATAACTTATAGTTAATTTTTAATTAATAAAAATCCACCAATTTAACAGCAATTTCTTTTCAAATTTAAACATTTTTCGTTATAGCAGTTGCCAACAATTAAAAAGCACAATAAAATTATTACTACAACAATTAATTTTCTACTGCAAGATTTCCACTTGAAAAATGAAAATGAAATAAATAGTTTGCCGAATTTTAAAAAAAGGTGAATATTACGTCATAACTTTTCTATTGCAAGATATTCACGTGAAATATGAAAATGAAATAAATGGTTCGCGAATTAAAATGAAAGTGAATATAACTTCATAACTTTTCTATTTCAAGGTTTCCACTTGAAAGAGGAAAATATTAAGTCATATTGGAAATATAAAGGGCATGGTGAATATAGTATAACGTCATATGAGTGTGAAAAATGTATTGAAGAATGATAAAATCCCAATTAGGGAAATATTGGCGTATTTTAACATTATTGCTCCAATTATAAATTGGAATAAGTTCATTTATAGCTGCATTCTTTTGCGTCTGTTATATACATTTATACATTTTTATATAGCGTTTTCATATGATTCATTCAACAACATTTCGACTGCTTTTTTTCATGTTTGTTTTGTGTTGTATGTTAAATTTTGAAATTGATTTTTCAGAACAAACATCCTTCAAATTCTGGGCAACGCCGGCACTTTAGTTTGTAACAGATAAATGGCTTTTGTATCTGTACCTCTAATGCTAATATTATAAAACCTTTATGCTTGTACGTTTGTGAGGTGTTATCTCTGAAACTACATAGCCAACTTAAAAAAATGTTGGTGGCTATCTCTGCTCCGAAAAAAAGACTATTTTATGTCAGTGCAAGAACCTACATCTCTGCAGGAGCAAAAAAGTTCTAAAATTGTGATTTCTGCGATATTGATTGGGTTAGAAACTTTAAATTTGGTGCGATAGTTACTTTTAAGATATAATACTCGTAATGAACGCTCTCTAAAAGGTTCAATTTGACGGATAAACGTAAAAATTTCTAGAAAGGTTCTAAACTATGATTTATTTGAAATACTGAAATTTTTGGGATACTGTTGGGGTTAGAAACTAGAACTTTGACATGGTAGTAATTAATAAGATGTAAATGCTCGTTGTAGAACGAATTCTAAAAAATAGAAAGACTAAACAAAGCGGAAAAAGATCTAAAAATGATCTAAGTAACGAAGAACATGGAACTGTTAGGAATATAAACATGAAAATTGACATGGCTGTATTTATCATGACGTAAATTCTCGCAATAGAACAATTTCTAAAAATGTCGCTATATAAAACAGTGTAGAAACAAAAAACTTTCAAAAATTTTCTATTTCTCTGTTACTGCTGAGCCCAAAATCTTGAAATTTTGCTTCGGGTTAGTTTTAAAATATACAATTGTCTCTATGAATGGTTTCTAAAAAATTTAAAATTTAAAAAGATGAAATTAACGGAAAGCGACCTCAATTACCATTAATTTGGAATTATTAGGTATAGCAACTTTAAATATTTCATAATGCTGCATTTCCTCCGCAAAACATGCGATTTAAATGCAACAAAACTGATAGATACCCATCTAGCATTAAATAAATTGTGTAAATATTGAATAAAGACCTGTATGAAACAGTGAGTAGGTTGCCCGAAAGTACTTGTCAAAGTGTTCCTTCTCTAGGCTTTTCTCTCTCTCGCCAAAGCCACTATCAGAGGGAAGTGCCGTTTTAAATGTGATATGAATTTTTTATCCAATTCCTTTTTCTAGACATTTTATCATAAGGTCATATTCTCAATTATCATTAGTAGATTTTTTATATATTAACTTATTCTGGTGAAATTTTGTAATCGGGTTCATATTGGCGTATGTTAGCTTGCATGATTTGCTGAATAAATATGTATGGATTTGTAAATTACTTCAAATGACACTTTGACAGCTCAAAAGTTATGCAGACGATATATTCAGATCTTGTGTCATACTTTATGTTGTAATCATTGCCGATTTCTTTTATTTAGTACATGCTAAATACAGCTCAACTTGTGCAGAATATGTTTGAAAACAAAACAATACTGCGTATGTAGTGGCCAGCATACACTCATCATTTAAATCCGATCGAGCATATCTAAAACACACTCTAACGAAGCATTGCATGCCACTTTTGATGTATTCGGTACTTTAATACTATATTAGATTTTGAGAAGAGAATTCCTTAAATGTTATCGACAACCTCATTGCATCCGTGGAAAACAGATATTGTACAATATTAACTGTTCTGGGGGAGCACATACCATATAAAGTATAGTCCATTCTTTTTAAACATCATATATTTGTCATTTAAAGTTACTCAAATTGGTGCGGAGCGTCTGATTATGCTCTTGACATCATTTTATACAGTTAAAATTCCGATATAAGTAAATTAGTGTTTCATTTTCTATTTTACTTTTAATATATTGCGTACTTTCAATTTTATATCCATGCATGGCTGTCTTGAATGTTTTGATTTCCCATTTTTTTAAACAGTGCATACGAATTTATACATAAGATTTTGTAATTCTACAATTCGTTTATTTTCATCATTTCAATTTTTCGCAGTATATGGACAATTAAAGATAACATCTCATTTTCTTTGCTTCCACATGTTATTATTAAATCTATGTTCTCAGTAATATCGCTCAGACTAATCCCTCTGAGGGAAGTCCTAGTATTAAAATTACAGATAGGGAAAAATTTCTTTTTACAAATTTTTAGAATTATATAAATCTAAAAGTTAGGAAAAAAAGCAAAACATAGATACTGATACACTATGACGCAAAAGTTTAGACAATGAAGAAATTCTTACATACTTTGAAAAATATTTATTCAATTTTCAAATCACTGCTTGAAATTAATGTGCTGTACATATAAACAATATTTATAACAAAGAAAAGTGGAATTGTGCATATTGCAATAAATTAAATGGTAACAAAAATAAACTGCTGTCTCAAAAGTTTAGACACAAATTAAATAAAATCGAAATAAACAATTTTTAAAACCTGGTTGCGCATCCATGCTTATGTATTACGTCATATACACGAGATTGCATGGAAGAAACTAAATCTTGCATAGTTTGTGGATCGATATCGTACCATGCATTCTCAATAGATGTCTTAAGTTCCTTTTCAGAAGAGTATTGTCTAGCGTTGCTATAAACTTTGCGACACATGATGCTCCAAAGGTTTTCTATAGGGTTAAGATCTGGGCTACATGCTGGCCAGTCGAGAACTCTTATATTATGGGAATTAAACCAAGATTTTGAATGTTTTGCAGTGTGAATTGAAGCATTGTCTTGCTGAAATTCCCACTGAGGACCCCCTAGAAGCTCAGCAAATGGCAGTAGGTTTTCTTCTAATGTCTGTGTATAATGCTGTGAAGTTTGACGACCACTGGTGAAGGTCAGAGATACTTGTCCATTATAGCAAAAGGCTGCCCAAGCCATCACCGAGCCCCCTCCTTGTCTACGACTAAAAAAACGTCGAGGTTCCTTCCGCAAGTCATGCCAATACGATAAACAACCATCTGGACCATCCAGATTCCACTTTTTTTCATCGCTAAATATGACTGACTGCCATTTCTCTCCATATGACATATGCTTTCGAGCCCACATAAGTCTTTGTAACTTATGATGTGGTTTCAGAGCTGGTTTCTTCTGCATTTTGCTATAAACGATTGTTCCTTTTTCCAAAATTCGTCTACGAATCGTATCCTTTGATACAGAGAGTCCCGATGAGCTTTGAACTCCACGTACGCTCATTTGTTGAGTACTCGCTAGTCTTTGTATCAGGCGATCCTCTCGTACATTTGTCACACGTGGCCTCCCAGACCGACATTTTGCTTTATATTCGGAACCACTCGATAAAACTCGATAAATAGATTTTTTTGGCCTATTAATAATAGCAGAAATTTCAGAAACGCTCTTCCCTTCGCCTTTCAACTGCCAAATCCTTGAAACCTCATTCACTTGAATTTCTTTAGCTCTCGGCATGTCGACTATGAAGCGCAATCGTTTGCAGAACTTAAGTACTCCAAATTTGTGACATCATCGATTCTAAATTTGCATATGCCAGCGAATATTCAAAGAAATTTAGAATAGTGTCTAAACTTTTGCGACAAGCACATTTGAATTTTTATGAAAAAAATTAGTATTATAGCAAATAAAACGACTGTCTTTTGTACATAGCATTTTAAATCAGTTTTTGAATATATTTACAGGTTTTTGTAATTCTGACGTCATAATTCTACATTTTAAAGCTGAATGACGTCATTGTCTAAACTTTTGCGTCATAGTGTATTACACTTGATAAAATTGTATTCGGTGTGAATAAATTAACACAATACCCGAATTTAATTTTTTACAATTTTATCTCATTAACTTATATATTTACGTTTTCAACAGAATTTTCTGGGGTTTTCTTTTATATTATTGTTATAATTATCATTTTGTAAGTTAAAGGTGAACGAATACGAAAAAACAGCTAAAAAACAGCTAAATAAATTAAAAAAACAGCTAAATAAATCATACATACATACAATATCGTCTGCCCTCGCGTCTGCCCCTGCAGACGTTTAGTAAAGAATAGATATTCAAAACATAGAGCGTAAACATATTTCATCAACATAGGCAAATTTCGGAGACTTATTAATTCTTTCCCCTTGTCGGTAATGACGCTAGTACTGCTGCCATTACAGATTTTGCCGTAAATGTCCCATCTTGTATATTAATCTATGTAGGAAAAATAGCTGTAAAACTAAATCAGTCGTTTCATGAAATCGTTTCATAAATTCGTTTCATTAGGATTTTATATATATAGGGTAGATTAATTTTGTTTTTTATGTACAATTTTGCCCTGTTTCTATATAAAAATATATAACTGGCTTCTTTATACTGAATAAATTGCATAAATATTGAAAAAATTACTTGTGTATATGAAACAGTTTTGGAAGATATGTTACCAAATTTCCTTCTCTCGCCAATGCCATTTTCCCTTTATCGCCAAGTTCCCTATTAGAAATGTACCAAAAAAAACATATTTATGAATTTTAAAGATAGAAAGACGCAACACTTCCATCGATGAATAGGAAATATGTAAAAGTGTTTCATCCAGAAAAAATGAAACCAATTACAATAATTGTTTAAAGTAGATGCACTTTATTTTCAGACTAGGCTAAGATTAAAACCTCACATCATAGATAAATTGTTTTAATTTTCACGTATAAGTCAAACAGTGAAATTAATAAAAGGGCTAAATGACAACAATCTGTCATTGCAACTCAGTGTTTTTAAAAGGAAAAATCGCATTTTCATACATGAATTTGGGACATTTTACTTATAACTGCGCAAAAATGAGTCATTTTCTCTAAAATCTTAAAACTGTTACTATAATGCGAAAATTAAAAAGATTGCTTTTCCACAAGTAAAATTAACTCTACAAATGCACATTCATTTCTTTTGCACAAACGAAATAACACATAGATGGCAGAAAGAGCTTTTTTTCTGAAATTGATAATTTTAGGGGATCAATACATTAGACTCACAAATATGGATCTAAAATAACAAGTCCCTTAAAATATCAATCTAACTATCAATAACTTAATTTAAAGCAATGATAAATTTCAGGGCGTTAAACAAGCGAATAATCTACAAATCCTAAAATAAAAACTAGTATGTTGTGGCCATCACAAAACTTTCTTCTATATAAATCACGCCAATTAAATCGTTTAAGTAGTACCAATTCATATCACAATATATCTGAATTTAAAGTTTGATGAAAATTCGTGCATTAGTTATTGAGATAGGGGAAATTCTGAGAAATGCAGCATAGCAGCTCCACCTGTTGAGCGATTTGCACCCAAACACAAACAGCTCTAATTCGTATTAAGGTATACCGGAATCTGAAGTTTGATGAAAATCCGTGAATTAGTTCTGGAGCTAGAGCTATTGTGGAAATAACAAAAAATGCAGCACAGCAGCGCCACCTGTTGAGCGATTTACACCAAAAGGTACAAAACGTCAATTCATGTCAAGGACTAACTGAATCTGAAGTCTGATGAAAATCCGTGCATTAGTTTTGGACATTGAGCTATTGTGGAAATCGTGAAAATTGTTGCATAGCAGCGCCACCTGTTGAACGATTTACACCAAAACATAAACAGCACTAATTCATATCCAGGAATACCTGAATCTGAAGTTTGTTGAAAATCCAAGCATTAGTTCTTGAGACAGAGCTATTGCGAAAATCGTGTAAATGCTGCAAAATGCAGCATAGCAGCGCCATCTGTTGGGCGATTTGCACCAAAACGTTACCAATTCATATCAAGGATTAACTGAATCTGAAGTTTGATGAAAATCCGTGCCACAAGGGGCAAAACATCAATTCATGTCAAACACTAACTGAATCTGAAATTTGATGAAAATCCGTGCATTATTTCTTGGATAGAGCTATTACAAAAATCGTGTAAATGCTGCGAAATGCAGCATAGCAGCGCCATCTGTTGGGCGATTTGCCCCAAAACGTTGCCAGTACCAATTCATATCAAGGATTAACTGAAACTGAAGTTTGATGAAAATCCGTGCATTAGTTCTTGAGATAGAGCTAGTGCAGAAATCACGAAAAATGCAGCATAGCAGCGCCACCTGTTGGGCGATTTACACCAAAAACTAATCAGCACCCATTTATATTAGGGACTACTTGAATATAAATTTCCATTAAATTCCGTGCATTAGCTCTTGAGATAGATCGCCCACAAAATTTGTGTCACATACAGACAGACAGACTCACAGACTCACAGACAGACATTTTGTGAAAACATGTTTTTTGGAATCTCTGACCTCTAAAACGTGTAAATCCGTCAAAAACCGAAAGTCGAAAATTTTTACGAATCCAATACTTTCTTCTTGTAAAGATAGAAGAAAGTAAAAATTATTGTAAAACGTTTAAGTTAAATAACTATGATTTTTACTTTCTTCTATTTTTACAAAAAGAACGTATTGGATTCGGGAAAATTTTCGACTTCCGGTTTTCGATGGATTTATACGATTTAGAAGGTTCTGAACACGATTTGATGGTTGTTAGAAAATGCCTGTCTGTCACTCTGTCTGTGAGTCTGTCTGTATGTGACAAAAATTCTGTGGGCGCTCTGTCTCGAGAACTAATGCACAGAATTTCACAAAACTTTAGATTCAGTTAGACCTTGATATAAACTGGTGACGATTAGTTTTTGGTGCAAGTCGTCCTGCAGGTGGCGCTGCAGGGCGCTGATGCACTATGTTGCATTTTTCACGATTTCCGCAATAGCTATATCTCAAGAACTAATGCACGTATTTTTATCAAATTTCAGATTCAGGTATACCTTAATATGAGTAGGTACTGATTATGTTTTAGTGTAAATCATCTATCAGGTGGCGTTGCTATGCTGCGTTTTCCATGATTATCGCAATAGTTCTATCTCAAAAACTAATACACGGATTTTCTTCAAATTTCAGATTCATTTTAGGTATTAACATAAGTTGTTGCGCCGAACAAGTGTCGCTGCTATGATGTATTTTTCACGATTTTTGCGATAGCTAGATCTCAAAAACTAATGCACGGAATTCAATCTAACTTCATATTCTGTTACGCTTTCACATAAATAGATCCTTATTAGGCTTGGGTATATACAAAGCGACAGGTGTTGCTTTTATACTCTTTGTGTTGGGAATTTTGGTTGTAGACATCTAAGAGGGTGGGTGCCGAAATTCACTGATTTGTTTGAAAGATGCGATGTTTGTATCTTCTTTTTAATCGCACACAAGGAAACTATACCTTTTAAATACTCATGATGAACAAAAATTTTCATTTAATTTTGGTACTGTGGTAGCGAATTTTCAAGTATTAAGACAGAAGAAAGTTTTGTGACAGGCACTTCCAACTAGTTTTTACTTTCTTGGCCACACTGTCTTGAAGGCATTTTAGAAACTGGGATGAAAACAACATTTATTTTATGAGGAAATAAGCATCGGTGCTGCCATTTATTGATTTTGTTTCAAAGCATAAAACATTCGGTTATACCGAAGTAAATAAAAAAAAAGTATAAAAATTAGAGAGTTTAGTTTGTATTTTGGAAATGAATAGAGATCCATATACTATATTTGTGTACATCAGGTCTGAAGTTTCGGCAAACCATTCCGCTATATTTTATAAAAATCTAAAGCTATAATATAAATAACATTTTTTTAACATCACGTAATTTATCCTGTTAAAATACTTAATGCGTATACAGTTTATATCACTGTAAAATTTCATCGTCAGATAGAATTATTTTCAAATAATAACTCGTGGTTCTAGTCCGAAAAAGACAAAAGGTTTCCATGGTGAACGTTATGTTGCGATTAGCAGCATATGTGCAACGTTTTTTCCTTGAGCCTTTAATGCTTTTCACAGGGGAAGCACACACAAACGCAAAAAAAAAATGCTGTCTTATATGCGAGCTTTAAAAGTAAAATGTGCATGTTATTATACTTTTTATTACACATACACATGTATTATACATTAATTTCTAAATGCTCTCTCGAGTCAGGCTGTTTCAAAAGTTTTGAAACTGAGTCGAAAAATCCGTGACAAATATTTATTAATAAAAAATGAAAAAAAAATATTATTATCAAACACATTAATAAAATAAATGCTTTTTTGTTATTAAATGTTAGTTTGCATTGATTTTTCGACGCATTGTCAAAACTTTTGCCATATTCTAATACTTCCCTGCCCTTCATTTTTCATTGTTTTCTTTCCCCTCCAAAAAAACAAGTAATTATGGGAGTTAAAAACGTAGAGCTAACTTCTATTAGGCATTTTTGTTCATTTTTTACCCGTGGTTCTTTTCCCTGGAAGGATGGAAAAAGACAGCTTAACATTCGATAAAGTTTTTACAAAACAGATTTTTCTTATAACCATTGAAAACATCCATTAAAATATATTTGTGAGGAGATAATGGAACGAAATCAATAAACATAATTTATCAAGATTTTCAGATTTAAAAAAAAAATGCTTGATCATTCTTCTGATTTGATTAACCAAAATCCCCTGTGGCAATGAAATGGATAATTAGCTGATGTACATGACTGTGGAATTTGTTCTCAATTCAATATTAGCCTTTTATTTAGTCCATGCCTGGTAAATATGCATTAAAATCACATTAGCTCTATTATTGTGCAACACAAAGCTTAATGATAATTGATTTTCGTTCTTTCCTTGGCACTACTCCAGATTAAAATCTAAAAATCAATGACAGTCCTCTTTCATTCCTATGTTTACATATCATTTTTGTTTTTGTTATAGTAGTACTTTGTGGGCAATACTTTTTCCTTACACTCAATAATTCTGTCCCATTTTCATTTGCATATCATGTTTTGTCTATTATTATGCACTGCTTATCGTATAAATCTTGTTCTTTATCTGGAAAAAAAGTATTGATGTTTCGAAATTTTTTTTTTCTCTCTTGTTGTTTGTCGTTTTTGTTGAAAAATTGATTATCTAAGATAATGAAATGTCATGAAGCATGTGATTTTTTTTTTTTTTTTTTTTTTTTTTTTTGCGGCAGAGAGATTAATGTGTTCGACTCATCTGCTGTAATTTTGCTGAATAAATTGTGTTTCATGAATTTCACCTAAAAAAGAGTTTATTTAAATGAAATGATGATGATAATAATAATAATAATGTAGAATATTTCCACCTCTTTCTTAAATGGTATTTTTTCTTGTACAACAGTAAACAATGCTTCCAAGAATAAAATTTATATCAATTTATTTTAATCTTAAATCGAGATTTATTTATTCGTTAAAAATAAGTTAGAAAATTCACAATTTACGCATATTAGCAGACGTTACCTGTCCAGGACGAAACCATGTCCAAAATGGAACTTTTCCTAGTCCTTTGTGATTCCTTCATGGCAGGTTTTACTGTATTACATTAAACTTTACGTAATACAGTAAACCTTTTTTTTAGTAAGTAAGTTTTACTGTATTACAGTAAAACCTGTGAAGTTATTCAAGTATACCTGCCAAAGGGATGTAAGGGAGAGGGCTATCGCCTCCCCCCCCCCCCTTGGGCTAATAAAGAGTCTGCAAACCGACATTTGAAGTCGCGGAAATGACCCCGTGCCCAAAGCTGGCAACTTTCATTCACGAGACTCTGGTCGGACCTGGTCTGCACTCTTTCAGTCCTGGTACCCTTATTTTTTTCTGCAAACTCGGGCCGGGCCAGACTAAATTTTTCTGGATCGATCTTGGCCTGATGGACTTCTATCTTCCTAGGCTATCTATCACGGGCTGAAATTTCTAGGCTCTGTCCCGACCAAGTTATAAAAGCTAAACGTTTCGCCTGGTTCTGATGCATCCCATATGAAAACCATTATTGGCCTGGCCCGTGCACACCTTTAAATACCCCCCCAAGCCCATTTTGGGCTGCCATTTTATTTATTTATTCTATAAATTATAGTGATAATGTGCATTTGTTTAGTGAAATCTTTAGAAATTTAATTTGGTTTAATAAATTACAAAGATATATATTTTTTTCATCTACTTTTTTTCTTTGTTGGGCTGTAAAATTGTAATTTTTTTTATTATTCAAACTACAGTAGAGTCTCGAAAATCCGAGGTAATTGGGGCTGGCACCACCTCGGATTACTGAAAACTCGGACTTTCCGAAAAAGTAGAAAATTCTTACCAATTATAACTTTACTGAATTAGGATGACAAAGAATGTACATACTTTTATTCATTTTGTAATTATATGCAGAATACTTTACAATTTTTAAAAAAAATTCAATTTTTTGCTGCTTTAACGCATTACTTCTCTTTTTAGATGCAATGTCTAGCCAACTCTTAAAATGCATAACGTCAGCAAGGGTGGCTTCATTTTGCTGTTCTACATATTTTAAAGCCAGTCCTTAAGATGCAGAACCTTCACTATGACAGATTTTTTTTTTTTCAAATGGTAGAGAGTCCTTTTTTCGTATCATTACTTCCCCCTTTCATCTTCTACCATTTCTATAATAGTCGATTCAGTAATTTCCAGCATTTTACCACTGTTTAGCTATTCCTAAACGTCATCTACATTACAATTTTCACTGCCAGGTACTTCCTTCACCAAATCTTTCAAACAATGTTTTCACCATCGTCATCATTAAGATTTTGAATAAATGTTACTAATTTAGGTTAAAATTTCAACCACGATTTATTCAGTGTTGTAGATTTAATTGCTTCCCAAGAATCAGCTATCCAGTAAACAATATCTCTCATGTTTACACTCTTCAAAACGTTCTTAATACTTTCATCATCAGGCTACACTAAATGTTCCAACAAACAGCGTCGATATCTTTTCTTTAAATTCACCAATACAACCTGATCCAGGGGCCGTATTAAGCTTGTAATGTTGGGAGGAAAAAATATAGCACGAAGTAACGGCATTCTTTCGGGTAAGGAAAAAAAAGAAAGTTTTATTTTTGACGCCTCGAATTAAGCGGATCCTCGGATTTTTGAGATTCAGATTTTCGAGGCTCTACTGTACGTTGATTTTCTTTTATCCACGGTTTTTTTTTTCTTTCTAAACTACGTTGATTTTCTTTCTTAATCTCCATTTGGATGTAATTGTGTAAATCAAGTCTTTTAATTTGCCTTTATATACGTAGCTGTCTACGTAGTCATTAATATTTTTGTTATTCTGTATTCCATGCATTTCAAACATAATTTTAAAATAAAATATGTACATAACTGTACTTTATGAATAATTTTAATTTTAGGATAATGTTGCTTCAGAAATATCTGCATATTTTGAAGAAATTCAGTCGGACCGGGCCGTGCCAATCAATGGCGGATCTAAGGGGGGTGCGAAGGGGCGATCGCACCCCCCCCCCCCCTTGGGCTAATAAAGGGTTTGTAAAGCGACATTATGCATCCTCACGGGAAATGACTTGGGGCGGAGCTCGAGCCCGGCGCGACCCGACCCCGGTCGCGCCACTTTAAATCCACGAGACTCAGACTGGGTCAGGTCTTTTCTCTTTTAGAGTCGGGTCGTGCACTGATCTTAATTTTTTCTGCAGATTCGGGTCGGACCAGACTTCTTTTTCCTCCAGATTGAGCCTGGCCTGGACTTCATTTTTCCTAAAGGTCTGCAATGGCCAAAAGTTACAGTTCGGGGTTCGACCCGGAATAAAAGCTAAGCATTCGGTCCAAGTCAGCCCGTATGATAAGCATTATTGGCCCGTGCACTCCTCTAAATTCTTCCCGCGCCAGTTTAAATTCACGAGACTCGGGCTGGATCAGGTCTTTTCTCTTTTAGAGTCGGGTCGAGCCCTGATTTTAATTTTTTCTGCAGATTCGTGTCGGGCCAGACTTCTTTTTCCTCGAGATCGAGCCTGGCCTGGACTTCATTTTTCCTAGAGGTCTGCACTGGCCAAAATTTCCAGGTCGGGGCTCGAACCGGAATAAAAGCTAAACATTCGGTCCGTGTCAGCCCGTATGATAAGCATTATTTGCCCGACCACGACCCGTGCATTCCTCTAAATTCTTCTTCCCGAGCCCAAGTTGGTCCGACCCGACCCGGGTCGCGCCAGTTTAAATCCACGAGACTCGGGCTGGGTCAGGTCTTTTCTCTTTTAGAACCGGGTCGTGCCCTGATCTTAATTTTTTCTGCAGATTCGGGTCGGGCCAGACTTCTTTTTCCTCCAGATCGAGCCTGGCCTGGATTTCATTTTTCCTAGAGGTCTGCACTGGCCAAATTTCTAGGTCGGGGCTCGGCCCGGAATAAAAGCTAAACATTCGGTCCATGTCAGCCCATATGATAAGCATTATTGGCCCGAGCACTCCTATAAATTCTTCCTTCCGAGCCCAAGTTGGTCCGACCCGACCCGGGTTGCGCCAGTTTAAATCCACGAGACTCGGGCTGGGTCAGGTCTTTTCTCTGTTAGAGTCGGGTCGTGCCCGGATCTTAATTTTTTCTGCAGATTCGGGTCGGGCCAGACTTCTTTTACCTCGAGATCGAGCCTGGCCTGGATTTCATTTTTCCTAGAGGCCTGCACTGGCCAAAATTTCCAGGTCGGGGCTCGTCCCGGAATAAAAGCTAAACATTCGGTCCGTGTCAGCCCGTATGATAAGCATTATTTGCCCGACCACGACCCGTGCATTCGTCTAAATTCTTCTTCCCGAGCCCAAGTTGGTCCGACCCGACCCGAGTCGCGCCAGTTTAAATCCACGAGACTCGGGCTGGGTCAGGTCTTTTCTCTTTTAGAACCGGGTCGTGCCCTGATCTTAATTTTTTCTGCAGATTCGGGTCGGGCCAGACTTTTTTTTCCTCCAGATCGAGCCTGGACTGGATTTCATTTTTCCTAGAGGTCTGCACTGGCCAAATTTCCAGGTCGGGGTTCGGCGCGGAATAAAAGCTAAACATTCGGTCCATGTCAGCCCATATGATTAGCATTATTGGCCCGACCACGACCCGTGCACTCCTATAAATTCTTCCTCCCGAGACCAAGTTGGTCCGACCCGACCCGGGTTGCGCCAGTTTCAATCCATGAGACTCGGGCTGGGTCAGGTCTTTTCTCTGTTAGAGTCGGGTCGTGCCCGGATCTTAATTTTTTCTGCAGATTCGGGTCGGTCCAGACTTCTTTTTCCTCCAGATCGAGCCTGGCCTGGATTTCATTTTTCCTAGAGGTCTGCACTGGCCAAATTTCTAGGTCGGGGCTCGGCCCGGAATAAAAGTTAAACATTCGGTCCATGTCAGCCCATATGATAAGCATTATTGGCCCGACCACGACCCGAGCACTCCTATAAATTCTTCCTTCCGAACCCAAGTTGGTCCGACCCGACCCGGGTTGCGCCAGTTTAAATCCACGAGACTCGGGCTGGGTCAGGTCTTTTCTCTGTTAGAGTCGGGTCGTGCCCGGATCTTAATTTTTTCTGCAGATTCGGGTCGGGCCAGACTTCTTTTTCCTCGAGATCGAGCCTGGCCTGGATTTCATTTTTCCTAGAGGCCTGCACAGGCCAAAATTTCCAGGTCGGGCTCGAACCGGAATAAAAGCTAAACATTCGGTCCGTGTCAGCCCGTATGATAAGCATTATTTGCCCGACCACGACCCGTGCATTCGTCTAAATTCTTCTTCCCGAGCCCAAGTTGGTCCGACCCGACCCGAGTCGCGCCAGTTTAAATCCACGAGACTCGGGCTGGGTCAGGTCTTTTCTCTTTTAGAACCGGGTCGTGCCCTGATCTTAATTTTTTCTGCAGATTCGGGTCGGGCCAGACTTCTTTTTCCTCCAGATCGAGCCTGGCCTGGATTTCATTTTTCCTAGAGGTCTGCACTGGCCAAATTTCTAGGTCGGGGCTCGGCCCGGAATAAAAGCTAAACATTCGGTCCATGTCAGCCCATATGATAAGCATTATTGGCCCGAGCACTCCTATAAATTCTTCCTTCCGAGCCCAAGTTGGTCCGACCCGACCCGGGTTGCGCCAGTTTAAATCCACGAGACTCGGGCTGGGTCAGGTCTTTTCTCTGTTAGAGTCGGGTCGTGCCCGGATCTTAATTTTTTCTGCAGATTCGGGTCGGGCCAGACTTCTTTTACCTCGAGATCGAGCCTGGCCTGGATTTCATTTTTCCTAGAGGCCTGCACTGGCCAAAATTTCCAGGTCGGGGCTCGGCCCGGAATAAAAGCTAAACATTCGGTCCGTGTCAGCCCGTATGATAAGCATTATTTGCCCGACCACGACCCGTGCATTCGTCTAAATTCTTCTTCCCGAGCCCAAGTTGGTCCGACCCGACCCGAGTCGCGCCAGTTTAAATCCACGAGACTCGGGCTGGGTCAGGTCTTTTCTCTTTTAGAACCGGGTCGTGCCCTGATCTTAATTTTTTCTGCAGATTCGGGTCGGGCCAGACTTTTTTTTCCTCCAGATCGAGCCTGGACTGGATTTCATTTTTCCTAGAGGTCTGCACTGGCCAAATTTCCAGGTCGGGGTTCGGCGCGGAATAAAAGCTAAACATTCGGTCCATGTCAGCCCATATGATTAGCATTATTGGCCCGACCACGACCCGTGCACTCCTATAAATTCTTCCTCCCGAGCCCAAGTTGGTCCGACCCGACCCGGGTTGCGCCAGTTTCAATCCATGAGACTCGGGCTGGGTCAGGTCTTTTCTCTTATAGAGTCGGGTCGTGCCCGGATCTTAATTTTTTCTGCAGATTCGGGTCGGTCCAGACTTCTTTTTCCTCCAGATCGAGCCTGGCCTGGATTTCATTTTTCCTAGAGGTCTGCACTGGCCAAATTTCTAGGTCGGGGCTCGGCCCGGAATAAAAGCTAAACATTCGGTCCATGTCAGCCCATATGATAAGCATTATTGGCCCGACCACGACCCGAGCACTCCTATAAATTCTTCCTTCCGAGCCCAAGTTGGTCCGACCCGACCCGGGTTGCGCCAGTTTAAATCCACGAGACTCGGGCTGGGTCAGGTCTTTTCTCTGTTAGAGTCGGGTCGTGCCCGGATCTTAATTTTTTCTGCAGATTCGGGTCGGGCCAGACTTCTTTTTCCTCGAGATCGAGCCTGGCCTGGATTTCATTTTTCCTAGAGGCCTGCACAGGCCAAAATTTCCAGGTCGGGCTCGGCCCGGAATAAAAGCTAAACATTCGGTCCGTGTCAGCCCGTATGATAAGCATTATTTGCCCGACCACGACCCGTGCATTCGTCTAAATTCTTCTTCCCGAGCCCAAGTTGGTCCGACCCGACCCGAGTCGCGCCAGTTTAAATCCACGAGACTCGGGCTGGGTCAGGTCTTTTCTCTTTTAGAACCGGGTCGAGTCCTGATCTTAATTTTTTCTGCAGATTCGGGTCGGGCCAGACTTTTTTTTCCTCCAGATCGAGCCTGGCCTGGATTTCATTTTTCCTAGAGGTCTGCACTGGCCAAATTTCCAGGTAGGGATTCGGCCCGGAATAAAAGCTAAACATTAGGTCCATGTCAGCCCATATGATAAGCATTATTGGCCCGACCACGACCCGTGCACTCCTATAAATTCTTCCTCCCGAGCCCAAGTTGGTCCGACCCGACCCGGGTTGCGCCAGTTTAAATCCATGAGACTCGGGCTGAGTCAGGTCTTTTCTCTGTTAGAGTCGGGTCGTGCCCGGATCTTAATTTTTTCTGCAGATTCGGGTCGGTCCAGACTTCTTTTTCCTCCAGATCGAGCCTGGCCTGGACTTCATTTTTCCTAGAGGCCTGCACTGGCCAAAATTTCCAGGTCGGAGCTCGGCCCAGAATAAAAGCTAATACATTTGGTCCGTTTCAACCCGTATGATAAGCATTATTGGCCCGACCACGGCCTGTGCACTCCTCTAAATTCTTCCTCCCGAGCCCAAGTTGATCTGCAATCTTACTTATTTGTCATTCGTAAAAATTATATTTGTTTTGTACATTTGTTTAGAGAAATCTTTAGAAATTCAATTTGATTTGATAAGTTACAGAGATGCATTTTTTAAAATTTACTTTTTTACTTTGTAGAGCTTTAAAATTATGATTTTCTTTTATCAACTGTTTCTTTTATTCTAAACTGATTATCTTACTGGATTTTTATTTGAATGTAATTGTCTAAGTCATATTTTTACGTATGTTTACGTACATAATTGCCTAAATAGTCATCGTTATAGTAATTAATACTGTTGTTTTTCTGTATTCATGAATTTCGAACATAATCTGAAAATAAAATATGAGCATAAGCAAGTGTACTTTATGAATAATTTTAATTGCAAAATGCAGGCAGGGCTGGAGTTGATTTTTTAGCTTTTATAACGGGCGAGGCGAATAGTTATATTTTTTTTATGTGAGTTGGACCTGTGCTTGGGCCTGATAACTTCAGCCCAGGTAAACCTCTAACTGACATATCGAAGCCAGCTTAACTTTTTTTTAAAGTTTTTTTTTTTTAATTTCAGCCACCATCCCATAAGTGCTGAATATACTGGGTGTCCTAAAATGGACTGACTGATTTTAAAATTCAATAAATTGCAAATGGTGACAGATATTAAAAAAATACTTGCAGGAGGCTTATAGAAGTCGGGAACAGGGGTGATTATGTTCCAAATTTTCCGAAAATTTAACCCTCTCGCTGCGCAACCCGCGATTTCCACGGCCAACGTAAAAGTGGTAAAATGTGCGCAACCCGCAATTTCCGCAGCAAATCTTTTTTTTATGATCTAATTTTATTTAAAACAAGTTGGAAATTGCTCGTCAAACGTGGCAAATGAGGTGCGTTCGTACTATAACTAGTTTTATAATTATTTTTTGCACCCCATATTGTAAAGAATGTATACTTTTTTGCACTTCATAAAGCGCATAGTCTGATACATCATTAAAATACACTTCCAATAATTTTTTCCCATTCCCCGTAATGTAACGGAACACTTTTGACTGTCCCTGTAATTAAACTATACATCCGATTTTCCTAAAATTTGAAATAGCTCGACAAAACTTTGCAACAATTATATCTTTAAAATTTCAGACCATTCGGAAGGCTGTAATATCATTAAAATGCACTTGCAATAATTTTTCCCATTGGCCGTAATGTAAAGAAAAACTTTTGACTGTCCCTGTAATTAAACTATGCATCCGATTTTCCTAAAATTTGAAATGGCTCGACAAAATTTTGCAACAGTTATATCTTTAAAATTTCAGATCATTCGGAAGGCTCTAATATCATTAAAATGCACTTTCAATAATTTTTCCCATTGGCCGTAATGTAAAGAAAAACTTTTGACTGTCCCTGTAATTAAACTATACATCCGATTTTCATAAAATTTGAAATGGCTCGACAAAATTTTGCAACAATCATATATTTGAAATTTCAGACCATTCGGTTGGGTAGTTTTTGCTCTGTTACATGCGGACAGACGGACGGACGGACAGACGGACGGACGGACTGAACGACGACTATAGGTGCTACGTATTTATATAATTACGAACGCACCTAAAAAAACCTGTTTCACAAAGATTTTGGGACATATTTTACTCTAAAATGTGTGCAGATTTGAAATGTGTAATAAAAAATACGCGCAATTTTTTAACCTATTTTGGTAAAAAAAAAAAAAAAAAATAATAATAATAATAATAATAATAATAATAATAATAATAATAATAATAATAATACGCAGCTCCAGGGTTAAGGCATTCAGCTCCAAAAATTTAGAAAATTCACCTATCCCAAAATTCGGACATACAAATAATCGCAAATTTTGATAAATGGTCTCCATAAAAAATCTATTTCGTCAATTGTTCGCAGAAAATAACTTCAATTTCGCCGAATGATCACAGAAAAAACGCGAATTTGGTCAGGGAGCCACGGAAAACATGCGAAATTCTTCAAATGATCACAGAAAATGCGAATTTCTTCAAAAGGCAGCGGAAAAGAATTCGAATTTCGTTAAAGGATCGCGGAGTAAACGCAATTTTTTTCAAATAGCCGCGAAAAAAAACCCGCGAATTTCGACAAAGGATCGTGGAGAAAACACGAATTCCTTCATAGAATCGTGGGAAAAAAAATGAATTTAGTCAAACGCTTTAAAAACGCGAATTTAGTCAAAGGATCGCTGAAAAAACGCGAATTTTGTAGAAGGGTCACGGAAAAAAACGCGAATTTTACCAAAGGTGTGCAAAATTACACTAATTTCGTCAGAGGGTTGCAGAAGAAACGCAAATTTCATCAATGGGTCGAAGACTAGCGAATTTCATCAAAGAGTCGTGGGACAAATGCAGTGGTCTCTTTAGAAGACAACACACTTACATACGTTTATTATTATAGGTATAATTTTTAACTTGAAATAATATACTGAACTAATTTTTGAAAAAAAAAAAAAAAAAAAAAAAAAAAAAAAAAAAAAAAACAAGTTAACCCAAACCCAGCTTGCAGGAATCTACACTCAGCCTGAAATCGATCCGAATCCAAAACAGCTAACCTAACCTGCAACAAAAATAATTAGTGCCAGAAGGGAATCCCCCAATCTGCTGTAACCTTTCAGAACATTTTCTTTGAATTTCAGATTTTTTTTTCTTTTTTATTCTACCCCTGATAATTTTTTTAACTGCGATTCTTGATTTTAGTTTAAAATAGCAACGAAGATGGTGCTGGAAGCAAGAGGTGCTAAATCGGTTCCCAGAGGAGGTAGGCTTAACGACCATTGTTTACAGCGCCATCTATCGGTGCTATTATACAGTAAAATCATGAATCACAGTAAAAAATCTCATGACATCTTACATAACCCTCCTGCAAGATTTTTTTAAATAGCTGTCACCATTCGAAAAGTACTAAATTTTAAAATCCATTTAAGGACACCCGGTATGTCTTTAAATAAGTTTCAAAGCATTCTTTACTGAATTACAACTCACCTTAGATATAAAGAGACAGGCAGTCTTATACCAAATTAGTATTTTTTACATAATTCTGGAGATTAAAAAGTATTCCTAATTAATTATTTTGACGTGTCTGTTATGAAGATTTTACTGCATATAGTTTTTATCTTCAAAAATACTTAGACTTTCTTTAAAAAAAAAAAAAAACGGGTCAACCCGAACCCTTCTCGCAAGTCGCAGTAGTGAAAACCCAATCCGAAACTGACCCAAACCGGATATAATGTATATCAATCTGCCCCAAACCCAACGCGCTAGGCGCAGCTAAAAAGTATTAGTCAACCCGACCTGTAGCAGAAAAGTAGAAGTCAACCGGGCCCAAACCCGACCCGCATCTAAAAAGTAGAAGTTAACCCGGCCCATAGCAAAAAAGTAGAAGTTAACCCGACCCACAGCAAAAAATAGAAATCAACCAGACCCAAACACGACCCACAGCAAAAAAGTATAAGTTAATCCAACCAGCAGCAAAAAATAGAAGTCAACCGGACCCAAACCCGACCCACAGCAAAAAGTAGAAGTAACGCGACCCGCAGTTAAAAAATTAGCTCCGACCCGCGCATCAGATTGGAGTTTCCAAATTTCTAAAATCACCCCCCCCCCCCTTGAGGACTCTCCAGATCCGCCCTTGGTGCCAATGAAGATATTGTAATGACCGGGTCGAGCTCGGGCCTAATTTTTAGCTTTAAAAACGGGCCACGGCAATAATTTTTTTGTACCGGTCGGACCAGGCCTCGTCTGAGTAATTTCAGTTCGTGTAGACATCTAAATGTCTAATCCGGTTTTAATGGATTTTTTAAGCTTTTTTCAGCCAGTGTCAGATAGCTATCGGAAACATATCTTATACTATAATGCGAGCAAAAATTGTGTGTGTATGTATGTGTGTGTGTGTGTGTAAATTTTATCTTAAAAACGGCTCTAACGATTTTTATGAAATTTTGTATTTTACCATTTTCGGGCATGATTAGACCATTGGGCTAGGTCACGAGTTCGAGAAAATTCGATTAGTGGGTCATTTTGGGTCATAATGGGTCAAGGTCAAGCTAATTATATCTAAAAAACGGCTCAATCAATTTTGACCAAATTTTATATCCAACCGTTTCTCGGCGCAAGAAAACTATTGGGCTAGGTCACATGTTCGAGGAGCTTCGATTAGTGGGTCATTTTTGGGTCACTATGGGTCAAGCCAATTTTATCTAAAAAACGGCTCTAACGATTTTGACTAAATTTTGTATTCTGTCGTTTTGGATTACGAGAATACCAATGGGCTAAGTCACATATTAGAGAAAATTCGATTAGTGGGTTATTTTTGGGTCGCTGTGGGTCAAGCAAAGTTTATCTAGAAAATGGCTCTAACGATTTTGACGAAATTTTGTATTTTACTATTTTCGGGCACGAGAATACCATTGGGCTAGGTCACGTGTTCGAGAAAATTCGATTAGTGGGTCATTTTGGATCATAATTGGTCAAGGTCAAGCTAATTATATCTAAAAAACGGCTCAATCGATTTTGACTAAATTTTACATCCAATCGTTTTTCGGCACGAGAAAACTAGGTCGCATGTTCGAGAAATTTCAATTAGTGGGTCATTTTTGGGTCACTATGGGTCAAGCCAATTTTATCTAAAAAACGGCTCTAAGGATTTTGACTAAATTTTGTATTTTGTCGGTTTCGATTATGAGAAGACCAATGGGATAAGTCACATATTAGAGAAAATTCGATTAGTGGTTCATTTTTGGGTCACTGTGGGTCAAGCAAAGTTTATCTAGAAAACGGCTCTAACGATTTTGACGAAATATTGTATTTTATCGTTTTCGGGCATGAGAATACCATTGCGGATGATCGCATGTTCAAAAAAAATTCGATTAGTTGTCATTTTGGGTGACAGTGGGTCAGGGTCAAGCTAATTGAATCCAAAAAAGGCCTAAAACATTTCGACAAAATTTTGTAATATACCGTTTCCGGGCATGACATGACCACTGGACTAAGTCACATGTACGAGAAAAATCGATTAGTGGGTCATTTTGGGTCAAATAGGTCAAGGTCAAGCTAACTGTATCTCAAAAACGAATCATTCGATTTTGACTAAATTTTATATCCATTTTTATATCCATTTTTGCATCCAACCATTTTTCGTCACGAGAAAACTATTGGGCTAAGTCACATGTTCCAGAAATTTCAATTAGTGGGTCATTTTTGGGTCCCTTTGGGTCAACCCAAATTTATCTAAAAAACGGCTCGAACGATTTTGACTAAATTTTGTATTCTGTCGTTTTGGATTACGAGAAGTTCAATGGGCTAAGTCACATATTAGAGAAAACTGTGTTAGTGGGTCATTTTGGGGTCACTGTGGGTCAAGCAAAGTTCATCTAGAAAACAGCTCTAACGATTTTGGCGAAATTTTGTATTTTACCATTTTCTAGCGCGAGAATACCATTGGGCTGAGTCACGTGTTCGAGAAAATTCGATTAGTGGGTCATTTTGGGTCATAATTGGTCAAGGTCAAGCTAATTTTATCTAAAAAACGGCTCAATCGATTTTGACTAAATTTTGTATCCAATCGTTTTTCGGCACGAGGAAACTATTGAGTTAGGTCACATGTTCCAGGAACTTCGTTTAGTGGGTCATTTTTGGGTCACTATGGGTCAAGCCAATTTTATCTAAAAAACGGCTCTAACGATTTTGACTAAATTTTGTATCTTGTCGTTTTCAATTACCAGAAGACCAATGGGATAAATCACATATTATAGAAAATTCGATAAGTGGGTCATTTTTGGGTCACTGTGGGCAAAGCAAAGTTTATCTAGAAAACGGCTCTAACAATTTTTACGAAATCTTCTATCCTATCGTTTTCGGGGATGAGCATACCATTGGGCTTGATCGCATGTTCAAGAAAATTCGATTAGTGGGTCATTTTGGGTCACAATGGGTCAGGGTCAAGATAATTGAATCCAAAAAGGCCTAAAACATTTCGACAAAATTTTGTAATATACCGTTTACGGGCATGAGATGACCATTTGACTAAGTCACATGTACGAGAAAAATCGATTAGTGGCTCATTTTGGGTCAAATGGGTCAAGGTAAAGCTAATTATATCTAAAAAACGGCTCAATCGATTTTGACTAAAATTCATCTACAACCGTATTTCGGCACGAAAAAGCTATTGGGCTAGGTCACATGTTCGAGAAATTTCGATTAGTGGGTCATTTTTGGGTCACTATGGGTCAAGCAATTTTATCTAAAAAACGGCTCGAACGATTTTGACTAAATTTCGTATTCTGTCGTTTTGGATTACGAGAAGACCAATGGGCTAAGTCACATATTAGAGAAAATTCGGTTAGTGGGTCATTTTTGGGTCACTGTGGGTCAAGCAAAGTTTATCTAGAGAATGGCTCTAACGATTTTGACGAAATTTTGTATTTCACTATTTTCGGGCACGAGAATACCATTGGGCTAGGTCACGTGTTCGAGAAAATTCGATTAGTGGGTCATTTTGGGTCATAATTGGTCAAGGTCAAGCTAATTATATCTAAAAACGGCTCAATCGATTTTGACTAAATTTTACATCCAATCGCTTTTCGGCACGAGAAAACTAGGTCGCATGTTCGAGAAATTTCAATTAGTAGGTCATTTTTGGGTCACTATGGGTCAAGCCAATTTTATCTAAAAAACGGCTCTAAAGATTTTGACTAAATTTTGTATTTTGTCGGTTTCGATTATGAGAAGACCAATGGTATAAGTCACATATTAGAGTTTAATAGGTTTCTGTCTTAACAAGAAAAATTTTATTGTGTTTCTTCCATAGGGACTGTGATTTCTACATTTAAATGGGGATTCCATTTCAAAAGGGTTTAGTGTATTTTTAACTTGCATAATTCTCAAACAAAAATTTTGCAATAGCACGTTAAAATCAACTTGTTTTCATTTTCTTGTAAAACTAACAAAGCATAAATTTCCTTATCAATATACACATGTCGGGTACTTTTTAGTTTAGGGGCTTTTACGAAATTGCAAAAAATGAGCTTGGTAAGAGAATGAAATTTGGAAACCTATTCTTTGTTTCATTTATTCAAGCGATTTTTTCATTATGTATATATACAAGTTACTGATTATAATGAAGCCAATTATCTATTATTATGGGTAATTGGTTTTGATTTTTCTTCGTGTACTTAATAAAAGGAAAATTTTCATTCCAAAATTCTGGTGTCAGTGTGACATTTAAACATTAACTTTAATTGGTGCACAAATGCATCACCGCTTATCAAAATCACAGTGGCCAAATGAATTTTGGGCCACTTTTGTTTTGAAAAAATCTTCAGTGATACCTTTCTCACAATTAAATACTGTTACATCTTCAATTGGTTCTATCAAGGGGGGTGAGGAAAGTAGTTCTTTGTATTAGCAGGCCAAACATTGCATTTGAGTAGCAGTTATGATTTTGCATCTTGTTTATGACTATATATACTCCAAACACTTTTATATGCATTATAAGTTGTAATTAACAGCTTAGGTCTACGAATTCAATTACTTGCCCATGGTTAGGAACTATCCCAGTTTTTTTGCTAAATGCAGCCCCCAAACAAACATTAAGTTAATAAAATTAAAAGTTAAGGATTCAACGATAAAATAACCTACCTATGTGAAGGTCAACAATATTAATATACACACAGGTAGATTTTATTAGAAAACCAACATAAAAATTGAGTATGGAAAAATATTTACAGTTGAAATAGTAGGGATACATTATTTCTTTTTTTATTTTATATTGCACATATATCAAACTGCATAATATTTGAAACCCACAAAAATAAATATTAGTGAGAAAACTGCAATACCATTTACAAATATTAGATGTATACACATATGTTGGAGAGGGCTAAAGCCCCTCCATTTAATCAATAAAAAAGTGTGAATCTCTGTATTCTAAAAAAAAAACTAATGCTGCTCCTGCTGCTGCTGCCATAATTAAAGTTATTAGACCTTTTTACTTTCTCAGCTTATGTTGCGAAAACATGAACCAGTTTTATAGAGAAATGTATGATAAATATGCTGAAGAAGACATTTTTTAAATCAAAGAACTATTTTAAGAGCTATTTAATGTTGAAATCAGTTAAAATAGTTCAATTAAAGAAGTTTTATAATATCAAAAACTATAGGTACAGTCGTGGAAAAAAAAGTAAACACCCCTAATAACTCCTCAACAAATTATCGTAGAAAAAGTTACTGGTACCGAACGATTGGAAAAAAGGTCTACTTTTAAATGATGTATATAAAGTTTGCTTAGGGGGCCATCTACGTATTAAAACGAATCCAAACTTCATTTTTTTCAATGGCAATACCCAAATTTAACGAGATATTTCAAATCTTCGGTTCAAACTATGCCTAGAAACGAAATTTCAAGTCATTTGAATGGTAAGTTTTTGAATTATAGACATTCAAAATTAAGTGCTTCTAATGTTAAATTACATTTTCATATTTTTATTTATATCTCCTGAAATTATGCTCAGAATGCGCTAATTTTTTGTGTAACAATAATACTAATATACCCAAACATAAATACGTTGAATTTGCAATTTTTATAATTTTATGATATGATTTATGAATTATGAAATTAATGTTCGAAAAAATTATGAATTGCAACCTACAATTTTTTTGATGGATTTAGATTTATTTAAGTCCTGCTTTATGGAAATCCAAAATTTCACATCTTTCTTCCAAGTAGTTTTCAAATTATGCTTAAAAAACGGCAAAATGGTGTTTTAAGGGGCCGTCTATGATAGAAGTGACTAGATATTTTGAAATTTCTTATTCTGTCCTGTAATCTAGCATGCTTCAATGACTGCTTGAGTGTCGCTTAAGGTGCCTTGATAAAGAAGGGGGCTCTCTCGGTTAGCAATCGAGTACCGAACTTCAAATTGGATACAGCCCTTAAAATACGCTCGTTTTAAAATAATTAATTTCTCGGAAACTTATCGTACGAATTGCATAAAAATTTGTCTTTAGGCTAATTGAAGGGTGTAGAGTTCATTTATGCTGTCAGAATTGTGTACTGCTATTAAAAAAAGCAAAATTATGGTTCGTTTTAATATGTAGATGGTTCCCTAAGCAAATATTATATGCATCATTTAAAAGTAGACTTTATTTCCAATTGTTCGGTACCAGTAACTTTCTTCTACGATAATTTGTTGAGGAGTTAATAGGGGGTGTTTATTTTTTTTTTCCACGACTGTACATCAAGTCCGTAGCCAGAAAAAATATTTCAGAGGGGACTGTGTAGACTTAAAATTTTACTCTTATCTTATTTTAGATTCAATTTTTACTAATTGAATAGAAGCGAGTTTTAAAAGGTTTATTAAGTTCTACTGTGAATTAATTAAATAATATAATTACTGAAACTTAATTTATAATCTCATTTGTGTTGATACTAGTGTAATCAAATTAATGTTTTCTGAAGTTTTGTACAGTTTTTTAAATTTTTTATTGTCAAATGTCTTGCCAGAAGCATATGAAGGAACTAGAGATGCGTTCGTGCTCTTTTTCTTCTTTCTGAGCCCAATACCAAAATTACACAGTAGAAAATTACTCCAAAATTGTTTCAAGATTAATTTTCTCATTTAAAAATCTCTTCTTACACAGAGATAAGTATTAATCCTAAATACTCCTTCATGACAACGTTTCTTAATTTTTATGTCCCTGAAAATCTGTTTAAAATAGCAAATTAATCACTTATGACCAACCACTGGCAGAAATGTGCTAAAGTCACAATTATTATTTTAAGATATCAGTATACAAATATGACAGAAAAAAAAGTTCTTTTTTCCAGTCATTCTGTAAAAGGACTTCAAACAGAAAGTTAGGATAGACAAGGGATATCCCACGTCTTCTTTGTGTTTCAAACATTGACCATGCAAAGGTTTTAGAATTAGGTAGACTATTTCTCCTTATAATATAATGATTGTCCTTATTAATAACAATTCAATACCTTTTCAAACTGATTTTTAAATTATTGTAAAACACTGTAAGAATCTTAGACTACATTATCATTTCTCAAATAGCAATTATTTTATTTATTTTGTGAAAAATAAAAATTTTTCTTTGAGCCTGAGCTCGAAAACCAGTATAAAAATTGAATTTTAGTCCGTATCTGTTGAAACAGCAGTTTTCGAATTTTTTTTTTTTCAAAATTTGTGGATATTTGCAAATAAGACTTTCTGAATTCCTCAATATCTTCAGTTAATCAAGTAAAACTATCTATATCAGAGTTTTGTACGCCTTTTATTTAACAGCGTTGCATTTCTTTTTTTCCCAGTCTATAAAATTCATATGAATTTTAAAGATTTCTAAGGATTTGCATTCATTTTTGCAATATGCTGATGGAATTAGACAGGCTGGTATAGAAGTCTAATTTTTGTATCTTGACTGATAGTTAATGGCATATTTACAGTCATCCTGACAAAAGTTTCGGAGGGGGGTCAAACTCTGGTGATCCTCCCACTGGCTACGGCCTTGCTATACAGTGCAATTTAAAAAAACTTTGCAAGCATATACTTGATTAGGGCACAGATGTCATATACGCCTCATATTGGCACGTTTTTTTTTTCTGACGCCAATGTCGTATACACAACGGGTACTTAACTGGCGCCAAAGTGTCGTTATTTTGCTTGATTTGGTAACCCGGATGTTATTGTTTATGCTGTTGATGTTTTCGCCAAATTGACGTCGGAAAAAAATCGCGCCAATACATGACATCTGTGCCTTGATTAGATTGTGGTGTACAGTGTGCAATCATTTTTTTACTTTATTTTTCAAAATTTCATTATCCGAGTAGGATTTAATCATACTTTGAAATAACCATTTTTTTACCAACTGTTGACAGATTCAAACAAGTCGGAAATTGCTCGTCAAACGTGGCAAATGAGGTGCGTTCGTACTATAACTAGTTTTATAATTATTTTTTATACCCCATATTGTACTGAATGTATATATTTTTTAACTTCATAAGTGCATAGTCTATAACATCATTAAAATGCACTTGCAATAATTTTTTTCCCATTCCCCGTAATGTAACGGAAAACTTTTGACCGTCCCTGTAATTAAACTATACATCCGATTTTCATAATATTTGAAATGGCTCGACAAAATTTTGCAACAATTATATATTTAAATTTTCAGACCATTCGGAAGGCTGTAACGTCATTAAAACGCACTTGCAATATTTTTTTCCCATTGGCCGTAATGTAACGGAAAACTTTTGACTGTCCCTGTAATTAAACTATACATCCGATTTTCCTAAAATTTCAAATGGCTCGACAAAATTTTGAAACAATTATATATTTAAAATTTCAGACCATTCGGAAGGCTGTAACATCATTAAAATGCATTTGCAATAATTTTTCCCATTGGCCGTAATGTAAAGAAAAACTTTTGATTGTCCCTGTAATTAAACTATTCATCCGATTTTCATAAAATTTGAAATGGCGCGACAAAATTTTGCAACAATCATACATAAAAAATTTCAGACCATTCGGTTGGGTAGTTTTTGCTCTGTTACATGCGGACAGACAGACAGACGGACGGACGGATGGACGGACGGACTGAACGACGACTATAGGTGCTACGTATTTATATAATTACGAACGCACCTAAAAAGCCCAAATAATAAATGATAATAAATCCAAAAGCTTTACAATTGAAAAATATATTTACTCAGAAATATTAAAAAAGAAAAAACTTTTAAATAGTTAAATCAATCGTTAAATTTATTTGTTATCCAGTACTCTTTTTAAAACACGGCAAATTAGTGTGTATTTAGAAGTGTCTGGACAGAGGTCGCAAATAACAGGTAGGTTGTTTAAATTTTATTATATGTTCAATCAAGACAAAACAGTATATTTTATTCAATGATTTAAAAAACAGAAAAAGAAAATCAGAGTGGTTTAAATCATCCTGAAAGTTACATTTATATAGATACAGATTAGATATAGATACTCCCTTTTTTTTCAAGTTGCAAGCCAGACCTTGAGCTGCAATATTTTAAAAGTTGTCAATGGGACATAAAAAAATGTTTATTTTACAAGGAAACTACATACTTTTTTAACTTCATGTTTTTCAACAGTGAAATAGCAACTATAAAAGAGATTTTTCTGTAAAATATATTTTTTTCTTTCTTAGTTTATTTTTAATAGAGTTTTTTCTAAATTTATATTTCGTATAGTGTGTTGTGATATTTTATCTTTCAGCATTTTTCTTTCCTGTTTTTAATCACAGTTTTATTTTATTTTTATATTAATGATCTATAATTAAGTTTCTGCTGTTATGAATAATTAAATCCTTAAGTAAATCATTAAAACATTTTTTTAATATGCTAATATTTGCTAGAATGAACTCGGAACTTATATTTAAAATATCATAAAATAAAGTACTTAAGGCATTACTTACTTTAAGAACAGAAAGAATATTATTGTGTGAATTATCTAAAATTTGAATTAAAAAAATACATTTAAGAAAATCAATTAATAGGAACAATAGACCTTTTAAAGATCTATCTGCTCTTTAAAAGTAGTACATTAATAAAAGGGAAAAACAACACACAAAACTATATATAAGATAACATTTATTTCATCCTCATGATTGAAATTTTTTATAAAACAATTAGAGAAATCGGATGGTAAATCTATAGCAATCATTTATTTAAAATACCAGTTAATTTTTTTTAGCGACCATTTTTCATGTTAATGCATTATGTTGTGTGTTATTATGTTATGCTTATGTATTTAGAAGTGCAAAAGTAATCAGAAATACACCACGCAAGAGGAGAAACAGTAATGCATTTTTCAGTAAAACAATATGAAACCAAAATATAATTTTGGAAATGTAATCTATCTATCTTCTATCTATAATAATAAGGAAAGAAGTTTGTGTGTGAGTGAGTGTGTCGACGGTGTTCTGAAGAGACCACTGCACGTAGAGCTACAAAATTTGGGGAAAAGGTACGTCTATATATGAAGTTTTGCACCTCGAAGCCCGATTTTCGATTTTTTGATTGGATTTTTTTAATTTAATTTTATATGCGATTTTTAGCACTTTTTTAAGTTTCGAGGCGATTTTTCCATATAAGTGAGAAGAATACGGTTTCTTTCTTTTAACCCAATATAGTAAATTTTGTTCTCTTTTCAAAAAAGTTTATTCAGAATTCGTGCAGCGATTTTTGAATTTTTAGCGAATTTTTTATGCGATTTTTAGTGTTTTTTTCTCATTTTGCGGCTATTTTTTGATATTGGTAAAAGGAGTTTTGTTTCAAACTTTCAGCCTAATGTACTAAATTTTGTACGCTACGAATTTTGAATTTCAGCGATTTTCAGTGCGATTTTTCGAGATTTTTTGAGTTTAGCGTCGATTTTTTGTCATTTATGAAATATTTTTTACCTCTTTAAAGTAAATTTCGACCCCTGCGATTTTTTTAATATTTATTGATTTTTAACGCATTTTTCAATGCGAATTTTAGTGTTTTTTAGAGTTCTACGGCGATTTTTTTGACTTTCAGAAATAAAATTTGGTTTCAAACTTTCAGCCTGATATAGTAAATTTCGCCATTTACAATTTTGCAATTTAGCGATTTTTAATGCGATTTTTAGCGATATTTTTTCCGTCTTGCCTCGATTCTCTATCATTCACGAAAGATTTCCGATTACAATGTTTTACACATCAGAGTAAACTTTGACTTCTGCGATTTTTAATACACTAGCCATTCATGAAAAGTTTCATAATCGGGTCCACAGCCAATTGGCATATCTTGGCGCATAATTAATATCTTTGTTGTAGCTCTCATGTGTTATGTTTTTTTACTGTGTATATGAGAAATTATGTACGTCTGTATATGATATATAGAAGTTCAATGCGCTTCATAATGCACTAAAATTTATCTAAGCACGAATCTTGCAATTAGCAGCCTTAATAATAATAATAACAGTGAAACTTAATAACATATATAAATTTCGCGACAATCAAAGTATTTTAGGAAAGTTAGAACACGGATAGGACAAACAAATGGACTGAAGCCATAAACACTTTAAAAAATTGGAAACATAAAAAAGTTTGGCACAGATGCTATATACAGTAAATTTGGCGAAAACATCAACATCATAAACAATAACATCCAGGTTACCATATCAAGCAAAATAACGACACTTTGTCGCCAGTTAAGTACCCGCTGCGTATATGACATTGGCGACAGAAAAAAAAAATCGCGCCAATATATGACATCTGTGCCAAAAGTTTAATAATCAAATTTATACGTGTTCTTCAACTTTTACCCGAAAAGATAAATTATTGTCGTGCTACGACTTTGGTGTTTTTAAATCTTGGTTTGGGATTCTTCATTAACCAGACCTACAGCCAATTGGCTTATTGCAGTATTACGCCCGCTTATTACAGTAAGTGTACTTTGGCGCAAAACTAATTTGATTTTTAAACCGTATAAATGATACCACATTGTTCCAGCATCGCGCTTTTTGCAGCTAGCTTTGGCTGTGGAACAGATTACATAAAAACCTATTCACTGCTTCATATAAAGAAGCAATATTTTTCAATATTTATACAATTTATTTAATATAAAAAAGCAATTTATCTATTTTTATATACAAATAAGTAAATTGTGTATAAAAAACAATAATAATATCTGTAAATTAAATTTATACATGTAAATTCTTATAAAACAAGTTAACAGTTCATAAATTTTTGTTTTCGTAACTGTTTGTATCATTTGGCAACAAATCTCATTTATTGAAGCCCGAATTGCGCCGAGATTTTAAAAAAAAAAAAAAAAAAAAAAAAAAACGCAAATATTTCTTTACTGAAAAAGTGCCAATAAAATTTGCATTTAAATCTTCATTTTCAACATTTTTAAAAGCCAGAAAATAATTGTGCGAAATAATTTGACTTTACGTATTTATTTTAGTGGAATTCAAAAAATATTTTTTAATGTCAATAACACAATATTTTCCATTTTCACTATACATTTGTTTACGTAGTGTTACCAGTAGTATGCACCAGGTGGCGTAACTTACGGGCCAAAGTCAGTGAATAAGTTGGCAATTACCGGGGACAATCTCACCCATAGACTTTCACCGGATTGTCAAGTCTGATAATATGATAAGGTAGTCTTGATCATTATATTATTTTTCACGTATTCAATTTTTTCACGTACAGTTATGTATTTCATTTCCGAAATTGGCAATGATAACTTACTGCATTTGTATATTTTGATACCGATGCTTTAGCGGCTGTTCTGCAGTGTTTTTATATTTTTGTTGATTGAATATACAAATTTAGGTATATTTAGGATTTGGTTTCTACAGGTCTTTTATTTTTTTTATTTTGTGTGGGTGTTTATATCTAAAAAATGCCTCGACCACCAAAAAAAAAAAAAAAAAATGTTTCAGGAATAGGCAACAAAGTGATAGAGAGGGACAATGCAGGAGAAGAGAAGAAGAAACATCTGAAGAAAGGGCTGCAAGACAAGAGCAAAACAGGATTTCAATGTCTCAATTGCGCCAACATGAAACAAGCGAAGAAAGGTATACCAGGCAAGCACAACACAGGATTTTGATGTCTCAATCACGCCAACGTGAAACAAACGAAGAAAGAGATGCTAGGCGAGAACAACACAGGATTTTGATGTCTCAATCACGCCAACGTGAAACAAACGAAGAAAGTGATGCTAGGCGAGAACAACACAGGATTTTGATGTCTCAATCACGTCAACGTGAAACAAACGAAGAAAGTGATGCTAGGCGAGAACAACACAGGATTTTGATGTCTCAATCACGCCAACGTGAAACAAGCGAAGAAAGAGATGCCAGGCGAAATCAAAACAGGATTTCAATGTCTCAATTGCGCCAACATGAGACAAGCGAAGAAAGGGATACAAGATTGGCACGGGCACGCATTTCTGTTGCAACTACTCGAATGAAGGCTTGGATAGAAAAAGAAAATGCAGCATACAATTACAACCCATTTGTTGATTATTCTCAAGACCCTTTATGCAGCGTTGGAGCAATGTGTATGGTTTGTATATATTGTGAAGCTCTGAAATGGAAAGGCGAAAGTAAAGGCATGTGCTGTAGTAGTGGTAAGGTAAAACTCTCGCCATTAACTGATCCTCCACAGCTTTTGTATAATCTGTTTTCCGGGGAATCATTTCAGTCAAATAATTTTCTGTCTAATATCAGGAGTTACAACTCATGTTTTCAAATGACATCGTTTGGAACAACAAAGCGGATAAGAGAACCTGGCTATATGCCTACATTCAAGACACAGGGACAAGTGTATCATAGAATTGGAAGCCTTCAACCGTTGCCTGATCAGGAGCCTAAATTTTTGCAGATTTACTTTGTGTCTGACAATGTGGAACAGGCTGAACTTCGTTGTAAGAACATTCCAGCAACAAATCAAAAGTTAGTGTTGCAGCTTCAACAAATGTTTCAACAAGGAAACAGATATGTAATTGACTTTAAATCTGCTATGGAGAAAGCCAGACCTGATTACAATTTGATTATACATGCTGATAAAACACCACCTGGTGAACATGAGAGACGCTTTAATGTCCCTGTGACATCAGAAGTTGCATTAATAATGTCAGGAGAGCAACACGGAAACAGAGATATTGTCTTAGAAACAAGAAGCGGTACTTTACAGAAAATTGCTGAAACTAACAGAGCATACGATTCCTTACAATATGCAATTTTATTTCCGAGAGGTGAGGATGGTTATCATTTTGAACTCCGACAGGCAAATCCCAATACTGGTGAACTTACTACTAAAAAAATTTCTGCTATGGATTTCTACTCCTACAGAATTATGATGCGTACTTCAAGTTTCAATATATTGCTTCGAGGTAAAGATCTATTCCACCAGTTCATAATTGACATGTAATGCAAAGATAGAGGCAGAAAGACTGAGGTATATTCGTTTGAATCAGAGGTCACTCAGGGCAGAAGACTATGTGCATTTGAGGGATGCTATTATGAATGATGGCAATGCTTCAGAAATGGACAGTTAATAATTTTACCTTAAACTTTTACTGGTGGACCACGATACATGCAAGAAAGGACACAAGATGCAATGACGTACGTAAGGAATTATGGTCGTCCTGATCTTTTTATCACATTCACCTGCAATCCCTCTTGGCCAGAGATAAAAAATGAGCTGTTCGTGGGACAAAAACCACAAGACCGTCATGATTTGTTGGCCAGAGTTTTTCATTTAAAACTGAAGACACTAATGAATCTAATCTATTATATATATAAAATCCAAACGGAAATTTCGTTCCGAACGCCGAGATTTCGAGTTCTACCGCATGGATTTTTACGGAACTTATACCGTTAGATAGGTATCGTTCCAGGGAAGGTTTTAAGCTATAACACATCATTCTACCTAGATTAATTATAGAATTATTACGGAAAATTCTATTATTTTGGACTTTGTTACTTCATATTTCCTTAAATATCTGGGCTCCTATTGGTCGTAGAGCTTAGATCTCGCGCCAAAAGTAGCTCCGAAGCACCCAAGCAAACTTTTCCCCGCGATTATTTTGCCGTCTTCCGATTTCCTCTAACTCTATTAGGGGCCCGCGTAGGGCCCCTTTAAAATATTTTTCGTAGTAATTTCAGCAATTATCTTAAATTATTGGTTAAGACCGCCACCCTCCCGATTCATGTATCTACGGAAAGGTTGCATGAAGGAGTTTTGTTCAGATACGCTTTCGTTAAGAATAGAGTGCGCTCCCTGGTGGTGGAATGTGGAACTAACATAACGCGATATTGTTAAAATTAGGAAATCTAACAATGCGATCTGTTTTAAACTTTGAGATAGTTCATAACACATAATCTATTATCTATTATATCTATTGTATCTATTATATATATAAAATCCAAACGAAAATTTCGGTCCGAACGCCTAGATTTCGAATTCTACTGCATGGATTTTGACGGAACTTATACTGTTAGATAGGTATTGTTTCAGGGAAGGTTTTAAGCTATAACACATCGTTCTACGTAGGTTAGTTATAGAATTATGACGGAAAGTTCTGTTATTTTGGGCGAAAGGGTTACCATTATTTTATTGGCGATGGATTTTTCGATAAATGAATTGAAATGGCTGTACATCGCGGAAAAAAACTGTTACTAATTTTATTTAAAAGGAAAAAAAAAAGAAAAGACGGGAGAAAATGAAAAAAAAAATTGACGAGTGGTAATATTGGAAAACGAAAATATCGAATTTAAACATGAAGGAGAATGTTCGTAATGCTTAAAAATTTATTCAATATGAAAGATTGCAGTTTTAAACTACATTTGGCAATTTATCTCTTGCGTCCGGTTAAATAAAATGCATCAGAAAATTTTATAAAATAATATCTGAGTGACAATTTTGTTTTTGATTTCTTTTAAATTTACTTTTTATTTTTATTTAACTCGACCATCATGTGACATACAGAAGAAACTAGCAGATGTAATTATAAAAATGACGATACTTGTGAGTTACATATTGTATGTTTTTTGCGATTTCATTTTATCGCCAAACGATTTAATTTTAAGCCAAAAATGCATGAGCGTGCCATCGGTTTGAGCGACGTTCACAATATTGGTTATTTCTCAATAAACGACAGCATTTTCTGGAAATACCCAGTTCTACTGATATATATATATAATTCAAATGGAAATTTCATTCCCGCTGTTTATAACTCGAGTTCTGCTGAATGTACACTGTTAGATAGGTAAATTTTCGGGGAATTTTTTAGTACATAACACGTCGTTCTACGTTTCTTGGTATTGAATTATGGTTTAAAGATCTTTAATGAGATGAACCTGATAATGGAAAGTTAGCCTCTTTAAATGATTCTGCCCAATGTATTTCGATGGAACTAGGACTGTTAATTAGATAATTTTCCAGGGGCGTTTTCAGTATACAACATGCCCTTCTATATTGTTCAGCCATACCGTTTTTGGTAAAATTCTGTAGTCTGGTGTACGCAATTATCACAATAGCCTTTTTAAAAATTAAAATAAACGGTTTTTGATAGAATTTGCATTATTAGTTTGATAATTTTTTCAGAGATAGTTTTAGTATATAATATATTGTTCGACACTGTTTAGTCATAGAGCAATGGGTTAAATTCTGTAATTTTCCAATATAGCTGCGAGTTGGAAAAAATGGGCTTGGCAAGACAAGGAAAGTTTTGATCCATATTTTCGGTTCAGTAATTGGATAATTTATTTACTATAAAGAATACATTTATCTCTTTTTTATATAAAAACAGAAGTAAATTGTATATAAATAACAAAAATATTAATATTCATAAATAAAAATCTATATAGGAATATATATATGAATACATATTTTAAAAAGCTTAAAGTTCATTTTATTTGTTTTTATAGCTGTTCATATCATTTGGCCACAAATCTCACTTTCTTAAGCCCGAATTGCGCCAAGCTTTTTAACATCTAACAGTACCCATTGATCTTAAAATCAGGAAAATTGGAAAGTAGATGTAGTTTGTAAAGTATGCATAAATTAAGGAGATAAATTACGTTATCGAATCCATAGACCAGGGTCGGCGAACCTATGGCACGCGTGCCATTTTCGGCACGCCAAAGAATAATTTTGGCACGGCGCGGCGTTGATTATGTCTCTAAATGAGGATACAAGGATTTTACACAAAATACACTAACTTAGATGATCTGATTAGATTCTAAATTCGATTAATTTCAAATTGAAGAATCGTAATCTTATTCAATATGGTTTCGAAAATTTATCAAACAAAGACAATATTTGAAAACTATCAAAAAGGAAAGATTAGTACCGATGGTAAATTATGGCAACTTGGAAATTAACTTCTGAACTTTTTAAATAAACTGCCTTTTTTCAATTTTAATAATTTTTTAACACTATTTGTATCTGTCATTTTCGCAAATTTAGAACATAAAAAATCAAATAGAGTGGTTGCCATATAAATTCATTTAGTTTGCATTCTGTTGAAATTAACTGAACATGAACATATTATTTTTCATCCGAGATACAACAATTAATCACATTATGTTTTTAATTAATTTCTAAAATACAATTGCTTCTATAATTATTGCAATGTAATATTTACATGTATGTTATTCTTTTTAGAAAATATCGTAATAAGAAATTTTCAAGTAGTTTTGATTCATTATATTTCAGTCCGCTAAATTTGTTTTTTAGTTGGAACGTCAAGGTCAAGTAAAATATTTTTTGAAAAAAATTGGCACGCGACTATAAAAAGGTTCGCCAACCCTGCCATAGACAATTGGCATATTTGGTACCGATAAGTTACATAATTGAGTCTACTAACAATTGGCGTATGTTACCTGGCGTGGTTTGTCGCATAATTAACTTAGGAAAAGGTTTAAACTGATTCTGTGTTTTTAAAGCGGAGCTATTCTATAACCGAATTAACACAGAATTGGCGTGATTTGAAAGAAAACTTTTTGGCGACCTTTTCCTATTTTTACGTTATACCAGCACCATACCAAATTGTATGCTATTGCGCCATTTATTTCAATCCTAAATGTGCAAAATTTGTTGGTAATTTACAGTATAGGGATCTTGGCGAAACAGAGAAAATAGCCTTGGTGGAGAGAAAATTTGGAAACATATTTTCTGGCAACCTATTCACTGTTTCATTTCATATAAACAAGCACTTTTTTCTGTTTATACAATTTATTTAACATAAAGATGCAATTTATCTAATTTTAATTAGAAACAGAAGTAATTTGTATATAAAAAACATTTATAATATACATATATAAACAAACAAATAATTTCATCAAGTTTGTTTTCTTAACTGTTTATATCAATTGGCAATAAATCTCACTTTCTGATGCCCGAATAGCGCCAAGTTTTTTAAAAACGCCAAGGCGCCTGTAGTGGAAAAGAAAAGTACCAAATTTTATTGCAAACGATGCCAAACTTTGGGGCTTGATATTTATTGAACGCGAATTTCTTTTGGCTTTAATTATTATTTATTCGTAACACTGCAAAAAATTTTAATTTACTATTTTTTGAAGGTGGAAGTATTTTTTATTATCAAGTAAAATTAATATTAATAATTATAACTTCATTTTTCGCTGAATAAAACATGGAAATGTTTGCTGCAGTGCCAAGAGACACTTGAAATGTCATGCGCGTAGTTGGCGATTTTGAAAAAAAAATATTTTATAATATCGGAACCCACAGCAAATTGGCTCATTTTAACGACAATATTTTGGTACAAAATGAAATACATTTGTTGTAGACATAATAGTAAATCTCAATACTCGCCGATTGAAAAGTCTTTAAAATTATTCAGCAGAGACAACGAGAAATAACTTGCAGTTTCATAAATTTTAATAATCAGTATTCTTATCTATCTATCTATCTATCTACTTCTGCTTCTACTATATATACTAGAGTAAAATGGAAATGGGAAATTCATCCCGGTTGCATATAACTTGAGCTCACCTGAATGGATTTTGATCATAATGATAGTTAGATAATTTTCCAGGGAATATTTTAGTATATAAAATATCGTTCTACGTTGCTTATACATATAATTATGTTTTAAAGTTATATAATCAGACGAACCCGATCATGAAAGATTAACCTTTTTAAAAGATTCAGCCGAATGGATTACGATTGAATTTTCACTGTTAGTTAAATAATTTTTCAGGCAGAGTTTTAGTATATACTATACCCTTCTGCATTGCTTAATAATAGAGGTGTGGTGGAAAGTTCTATAATCAGTTGAACCCGATTATGAAAGTTTAACATTTTTTAAAGTTCTACACAACGGATTTTGATAGGAATTTCATTTTAGTTAGATATCTATTCAGACATGGTTTTAGTATTTTGCATATTGTTCTACGTTGCTTAGTCATAAAGTAATGGCGGAAAGTTCCATAATCATATAAAACCGATTATGAAAGATTAGACTTTTCAAAAAGTTTTAGATGGCGGATATTGATAATACTTTCTTTGTTGATAAGACAATGTTTGCGGAGGTTTTAGTTTATTGTGTATCATTCTACGTTGCTTATTTACAGAATTATGGGGGAAAAGTTCTATAATCAGATGGACCCCTTATGAAAGATCAACCTTTAAAAAAAGTTTTACTGGATGGATTTTGTCCGTTTGTTTGTTTGCATTATTACAAGTAGTTATATAATTTTTCAGGGTTTGTTTTATTCTATTGCGTATTGTACTATCTTTCATTACCAATCCTACTGTTATTGATCAACTAAAAGGGTTAAGACCTTAATAGCTGAAAATTTGTCTACACACTAGAAAATATAATAGCACATTGGCGTTCTTATCGTTTTCAGCAGTGCGAAAGGACATTCCAGGTAAGGTTCCATATTGCTTTAAATTACAAAGTCAAATTCAGTGATACATTTTGTTTAATTCAAGGTTCATTTGGATAATCAGACCAGCGTAGCGGGCATAGCCTGCTAGTCTATCTATCTATATATAAATAATAATATATAAACTTTTTTACCAAAAATAAAACCGACTTCAAAAACTACTGCAAAGTAAAAAGGGCACTTTTTGCTTTTATCGTGCAATATGATTAAAATTTACATGTTCTCATTTCTTGATACAATTCAGATGTTTTCATGTATTAATTTAGTTTGCTTCTGTATTATTTAGCACTTTAAATAATGGTTGGCAATTGAGAATTGTAAATATGACGGCCGATTAGAAATTGTGAAGAAACATATTGGAGAAGATCCATTAGTGAATTTGAATGGGAATATCGCCAAATTAGTCAGTTACAGCCAAGTTGGCTTCATTTATGACAACTTATTTTGGTCGCCAAATTTGGCGATATTTCACCAAATGGCGCCAAGTCTGGCGACAACTTGGCGATAACGCATATGAATACATAGCTTTATGCTTATGAATGAAAAACCGGTTACAACAATGAAAGATAATTTGCGAAAAATCCTTTATTTTATTGGTTTTTGTTGAATTACTAAAAAACTACTCAACCAATTTCGATGAAACGGAAGTGGTACCAATTCGAGAGTATCCTCTTTCAATTAAAACCAAAATCACATAAATCGGACAAAAAGTTCCGGAGCAATCGGTGAACATACATAAAAAAAAAAAAAACATGCATACGCGTCGAATTGATAACCTCCTCCTTTTTTCGAAGTCGGTAAAAAGAAAGTCTGGATTTTGTATTAATCAACGCGCAGCCCAAACTACTGAACCTAAAATCTTGAAATTTGGGGTAAAAATACTTCTTATGACATTGAGTGCCGCTAAGAAAGGATTTTCAAAAATTCCACCCCTAAGGCGGGTAAAAAATAGAACGAACTTTTAAAAAATTCTTTAAAAATCTGATTTTATAGTTATTTTTCAACTGATAACATATTTTAGTGTATCTTTGCATGCTGAATCGAATGGCACTAACCAAATTACTTTAAGTCTAATAGTTCATGAGATATTTCATATTTTTCTAATTTGGCGCTATCTTTGATGCCAAAATCTCAAATTTTCAAGTGATAATTTAAACGGAAATATTTAATTTCCGTTTTATAATATTGAAAGCAATAAGTATGAAAGCAATGTTTGTACTGTTTAAAAAAGTGTTCATATTCAAAGGTTTAAATAGAAAAATATTTTGCAATTTCCCATTTGCTCCTATGGATAAAAAGAAAAAATGGATACTTTTATGTTAGCCGTGCATAAACCTCGCCAATAGCATTTTATAAATCGCAAATACCAATACTTACAATTTTACTCATCATCATCTACTATATTTACAGAACGCAAATTCTTATTTCATTCTGATTGACTATAACTCAGGTTCTACAGAACATAATTTTGTAGAACGTACACTGTTAGTTAAGTAATTTGTTTTAGAAGTGTTTTAATGTAAAAAAATAGTTCTACTTTGAATTAGTGATAAGTACGGGACTTTTAAAATTAATTGAACCCGATTATGAAAGATTACCTTTAATGTAAAGTTCTACTAAATGGATTTTGATGCTATGCCGGAAAGTTCTCTGTGGTGTAGTAAATTACTATGAGAGGATGTACGCTGTATGCAATGTGTATATTCTAGAGTATATATATTCTATAAAAGTGTGCAGAGTTTCTTAAAAAATTCAGTGGGTATATAAAGTAGACCTACCCCTACATCCCTGAGAGTTCTATAATCTGGTTAATGCAGTTATGGAAGATATATTTAAATTTAACTATCTATAATATGTACGAAATGCAAAGAGAAATTTCGTTTGGGCCGCTTACAACCTGAGTTCTGCTGGATAGACTTACACTGTTAGATAATTTTTCAGAAAAAAAAATTAGTACATTATATCGTTCTACGTTGCTCATTTAAATAATTATGGGGGAAAATTCAAAATCAGAAGAACACGATTATGAAAGATTGGATTTTTAAAGGTTCTGCTGGGTGGATTCTGGTAAGACAAACAGTTAATTAGATAATTATTAGGGAATGTTTCGGTACATTTGCCAGTTTAAAAGATTCTGTTAAGTGGATTTTGGTGGAACTTGCCCAGTTAGTTAATTTTTCAGGGAATATTTTAGTATAAAACACATATCGTTCTAGGTTGCTTGGTTATAGGATTTTGGATGAAAGTTCTAGAATGAGGGGAGCCCAATTATGAAAGATTTGCCTTTTTCATAGGTTCTATTAGACGGAATCTGGTGAGAATTGCATTGATAAATTTTCAGAGGAAGGGTATAAGTATATTACATATTGTTCTACCGTAGTTTACCAAATCCTACAGTAAAGGATCAACTAAAGAAGTTGGTCCTTAGCAGCTCAAATTTTGTCAGTCTCAATAGAAAATACAATTGTATAATGACGTCCATATCGTTTGTAGCAATTCGGATTGGTATGCCAGGTTAATGTCCATATTGGTTTCAAACGAATGATCAAATTCACAGATATATTTCGTTTGATTCATGGTTTGTTTAGAAAAACAGACCAGCGAAGCGGGCGAAGGCTGCTAGTTATATATATATAATCCAAACGGAAATTTCGTTCCGAACGCCGAGATTTCGAGTTCTACAGCATGGATTTTTACGGAACTTATACCGTTAGATAGATATCGTTTCAAGGAAGGTTTTAAGCTATAACACATTGTTCTACGTAGAATAGTTATAGAATTATGATGGAAAATTCTGTTATTTTGGACAAAAAGGTTGCCATTGGCGTATGATTTTCATCTTGGCATTATTAAGCTATCTTTTTGTTAAAGAATTGAAACGTCTATATCATTTATAAATTAAAATATACAAACAGCCCGAAAAAAAATTGTTACTGATTTTATTAAAAATACAGAGAAATAATAATATAAAAAGAAAATATTTAATTTAAATATGAAAGAAATTTGTTTGTATGGCTTAAAAGGAGATTAATTTTCTAAGTCGTTCCATTGAAACAATAATTGGCGATTTATCATCTTTGTGGTTTATATTTCGCACCTGGATAAGAAAATATTAATTGAACTTTTATTTAAATAAAGTAGCGGGTTTTTTTTCTTTCTTTTAAAGTTTGTCAGCGTTGATTTCAAAAGTACAGGATGCATTTTCTTTATCATTTACACCATTCGATAAGTTTTCGGAATCATTTGTATGCATGATTTACCTATATAACTATTATTATTATTATTTAATCAAAATTTTGTGTTTCTCTCTCTCTTTTTTTTTTTTTTTTTTCGGGTTCAAAGGTTGCTGTTGGTCATTGTTTCTCATCTTGGCGACGATATGTTATGCTTTTATTGAGGAATTAAAACGGCTATATTATTTAGCAAAAAAATATGAACAGCATGGGAAAACTGTAATTTTGGTAGTTCTTAGTTATCCCGTCGACCAATTTCGCCAAATTATATAAATCGCCAAAGTACTCGCCAAATATACAAATTGACATAATTTTTATTTTAAATAACGAAAGAACAAATAAATTAGTATAACATTAGTAAAAATACAAATAAAACGACGAAATAAAAATCACTTGATTACGTAAACAAGTGTAATTTGCTTACAGTCAAGTGAATGTGAAATTTACGATCAACCATTATTGGCATTTTATCTTATAGTTAGGCGATAGATTTTTGGTCGACGGGATAACTAAGTAGTACCTTAATTTTATTTAAAATATAATTTTTAAAAAATAAAACGAAAGGGAACTTAGAATTATTCTTAAGTGATTTGTGTAATTACGCATTATTAAAAAAATTTTCATAGTGAAATAAATTTTTATGTTTTTTTTTTTTTTTTTTTTTTACTTTAGTACTTTTTAGTATAACTGCGTATACATCCCCATTTTCCTGATAGGTGATTACAGGATTTTAGAAAAATCTTCCGTAATTGAGTACCTCCACACAATTGGCGTATAAATTATGTTATTGGAAGAATCTTTCATGTTTGAAGAGTATTCTTCAGGATGAATCCTATTACAAAAGATGAAGGAATTTCACAATTAGTGATTATTTAGAAATTTATTGTTTTTTACTTAATCAGTTTTCACATTGGCACACTCAATGCAGTAATGAACAATCTGGCTCAGAGTGAAAAACTGAGAAGCTTGGGCCGTTATTCGTGGGTTTGAATATATATATAATTATGATTTTAAGTAATAAAATTTGCTTTTTTTTCTCTTATGCGAGAGCAAATGTTTCCAAAAATGAATTTATTTCATCATGGCTACAACATATGTCAATATTCTTGGTTAAAAATTTTAAACTTCTAAACCAGTTAGATAAATATAGGTAACAGTTCCATATACTGTTACCGTTTTTATGGCGAGCTTATTTTTGCGATGAATTTTTCGATGTGGTTGTTACCATCTCCAGCATTTGGGATTGCTTTTGTTATTACTTGAATGTTACTGGTGGATAAGTAACAATTTTGAATACTTTTTTATAATTAATTGTATTCTTAATATTTATATTTTTTAATTTATAATTTTCCGGAGATTTTTTAAACGATATTTTTCTGTATATGTAATATTATGTATAATATACATAAAACTAATACATATATATATTATTTTCCATTTAAAAATAAATAATTATAAATATTTAAAAAATATATTTTTCCACCATCTTGGAAATTTTGGTAAGATGCCAAATCGGCCTATTGGTGCCATTTTGGATTCCTTCGCCAATCGCGCCAACCGGGACAAGATACGATCCTGAAAATGTAAAATTTCATGCCCTCTATTTTGCTTTTTCTTTTCTTTAAAATTTTTTAGTTTTATATTACTATTAACATCTGAGTAATTCGGAATTCAAGATTATTCTTACGGATATTTATGCAATTATGTATTAATATCATTTTCATAAATATTGCTATTTTGGAAAAGAAAAAATATGCTTCTTTCAGAAAGATTAGATCATCTGTTTATTAGGTACTACTTGAATATCCCGCCGACCAATTTCGCCAAATTATACAAATCACCAAACTATTTAGCCAAATTATACAAATGAAAGTATAGAATGATTCTAAAATTTTGCTTATTATTTATTTATTACTATTATTATTTGCGAATTAAATTTTTGTAAATTAATGAATTTAAATTGAAAAAGATACTAAAGAATAGAGTTACTTTAATAATGACGTTCACTTATAGCATAGCAACATACTAAATATAAAATTTGATTTATTTAGATGATTTCCAACAAAAGAATACTAATAGTTTACGTATTTAAATGCATAATTATTGAATTAAACCACATACAAAGCGATAATTTTAAGATATTGTATTTGTCAATAAAATTTAAGTACTTAAATGTAACAATCGAATTTATTAAAAACCGCAATAAATATCTATGATACGGAAAATTGTAACGAATCTAATGTTCTTTATTTAGTCGTTGCTAAAACTGCATGTAAACATTAGATATAGAATTGAAGAAAAAAATTGAAATTTGCAGCAATTTTAAATAACGAAAGAACAAATAAATTGGTAAAACATTAATAAAAATGCAAATAAAACGTCGAATTCAAAAAAATTGTTGTAACAAATACGTGTATCGTGTTTAATGTCAAGTGAATGTGGCATTTACGATCATCCATTATTGGCATTTAATCTTACAGTTTGGCGACAGTTTTTGGTCGACGGGATAATCAAGTATAGTACCGTTCATAGCATTTCGGGCTAATATTTCGTAGCTGGATATCTCGCAAATTGACGTATTAAATATGATTTTGAAAGTATCGTTTTTGTTTGAAGCAAAACCTCCATGACGTATTCCATTACAGAAAATTATATCATCTTTTACCATATTTTATTTGCATTTCAATTGAACGGTTTATATTATGTTGACAGAAATTACAATCTTAGTTTTTGGGGTTAGGTATACAATACATTGTTCTACAACGTTTAGTTATAGAATTACGGGGAAAATTTTTAATTCTGTGAACTCGATTATTAAAGATTACCTTTTTTAAGAATTTCATGAATTATAAGAAGTTTTTTTTTTCTTTTTGAGAGAGCTTTTCGTGACAGATTAAAAAGAGTGCTGCCTTTTAACTGATGATGGAAGCTACAGTATTGTTTACTGTTATTACACTTTTAACTGCATTTTTTTTTTTTTTTTTGCTAAAATGGAAATATGAACAACTGTGGCAGAATTGTGTTTTACGAAATACAACAGAACATTGGGCGATATAGCATTTAAACTACCAGAATCATACATGACGCACGACCGAAAAGTTCGGAATTTAAAAGATAACAAATGAGAATGAATCGCCTGAACATTATTTCGATGCGACGGACATTCTCTGCTATCATTATAATGCACTTCATTTCAGTAGTGTAGCTATTAAAGGACATTTTGATTCCTGTTGCCATAACGGCTTCATTTTCCTGCTAAATCAAACTGTAATTGATCAACTAAAATAGTAGTTGGTGCTTAATAACTCAGATTTCGTCCCAACACATTAGTAAATACAATATTGCCATTATACATCGTTTCTCTAAATCAAGAAATACATTCCACAGATATATTTTCTTTGATTCAAGTTGGAAAAATAGGACCAGCGTAGCGGGCGTAGCCTGCTAGTACATTATAAAGGTCACATTTTTGGAAAATCAAGATGCTTTATCTATACTGTGGAATGGCAAAAACGTGGATTGTCACATGCTCACATTCTGGTATGGCTTCAAGACCCATTACACGTACACAGAGTTGACAGTTTTATAAGTGCTGAAATTCCAAATCCTGATGATGACCCTCATTTATTTAATGTTGTCAAAACGCAGATGGTGCATGGACCCTGTGGCAATTTAAATCTACATTCTACTTGCATGAAAGATGGATCATGCACTAAAAGATATCCACGTCCATTTTTAAAAGAAACACAGACAGGAAAAGATGGGTATCCATCATATCGACGACGAAGCCCACAGGATGGCGGTTTTACAGTCAATATAACAGTTCGGTGATCACCTGTTGTAATAGATAATACATGGATCGTGCCGTATTGTCCAATATTATCCAGAATTTTTAATGCCCACATTAATGTAGAGTTTTGCAATTCTGTAAAATCCATAAAATACATCTGTAAATATGTCAATAAAGGATCAGACATGGCCATTTATGAAATTACCAGCAATAATGCTAATGATTATGATGAGGTCACGCAATATGAAATGGGAAGATACATAAACAGCAATGAAGCAGTTTGGAGAATACTTGATTTTAATATTCATAAACGTAACCCAGCAGTAATGTACTTAGGTGTTCATCTTGAAAATGGACAGAGGATCTATTTCACAACTGAAAATGCAACAGAACGTGCACAAAATCCTCCACAAACAACCCTTACGGCCTTTTTCAAGCTTTGTACCGAAGATGAGTTTGCTGGCACTTTGTTGTACCATCAAGTGCCAAGGTATTACACATGGAATAAAGATAACAAGAAATGGAAACGCCACAGTAACGGACAAAATGTATCAGGCTTCCCAGGAATAAAGTCCACCTATGCACTTGGACGAGTATACACGGTGCATCCAAACAATTCTGAATGCTTTCACCTGAGATTGCTGCTACAGGAAGTTCGAGGCCCAACATCTTTTGAATATCTCAGAACAGTTGACAATAGGCTTTGTGAAACATACAAAGAAGCTTGCCATCTGAGAGGACTTTGTGAAAATGATGAAAACTGGAACAAGACTTTAGAAGAGGCAGCTGCCACTCGATCTCCAAAGATGTTACGTAATATCATGTAACATGTCCAATCCTTTACAATTATGGGAGAACCATAAAGGAAATCTTTCTGAAGATATACTTCACCAAGTTCAACTACAACAGAATAATACAGATATTAGTTACAATCAGACTATTTTCAATAAGACTCTCAAAATGACCGAGAAAAAGATTCAGTCATTAGGTGGTAAGTATTTACAAACTTATGGCTTACCAGAACCTTCTCGAGAACAAGAATTAAGCTTAAATAATGAATTACTTGCAGAATTATCTTACGATGCGGATAAACTTAAAAAATATTTGGAAGAAAATGAACCGAAATTGGTTCAAGATCAAAAAGAAGCATATGACAAAGTTATGGATGCAGTGTCTAACATTCATGGTGGTATATATTTCTTGGATGCTCCGGGTGGTACTGGAAAAACATTTCTTATTAACCTGCTTTTGGCACAAGTGCGACTTAGGAAAGAAATTGCTCTAGCAGTCGCTTCATCTGGTATTGCTGCTACATTATTGACAGGAGGACGAACTGCTCACTCTGCTTTGAAATTACCACTAAATCTAGCAACCACAGAGACACCAACTTGCAACATTTCAAGGGGATCAAACAAGGCAATAGTCTTGCAGAAATGCAAATTAATTATCTGGGATGAGTGTACTATGTTACATAAGTCTGCTTTAGAAGCTTTGGATGTTAGTTTAAGAGATATAAGGCATAACAGTCATATCATGGGAGGCATTATTTTGGTTTTGGCTGAAGATTTTCGTCAGACACTGCCTGTGATTCCACGGGGAACAAGAGCAGATGAAATGAAAGCCTGCATTAAATCATCCTATCTCTGGAACAGCATAATAAGACTCAGATTAACAACAAACATGACAGTTCATATTAACAGAGATTCTTCAGAAGAAGACTTTGCAGATAAACTTTTGCAGCTTGGTAATGGTGCCATGGTTTCTGATGAGCATTGATTTATATCAGCAAAAGATACTGGAAGATGTGTTTTATCACTTGATTGGTTGAAACAAGCAGTGTTCCCTGATTTAATTCAGCAGTATAGGAATCCTCAATGGCTCAGTGAACGTGCAATTCTTGCTCCAAAAAATGATGCTGTAAATTCTACAAACAAAGAATTGCTAAAAGAATTGCCAGGTACAATTCATGTTTACAAATCATTTGATACAACATGTGATGCAGAACAAGTGCTGAACTATCCAACAGAATTTTTGAATTCCCTTGAACTACCTGGTATACCTTCACACATTTTAGAGTTGAAAATTAGTGCACCAATTGTGCTTCTTAGAAATCTGGATCCACCATCTTTGCGTAATGGAACAAGACTTATTGTTAAGAATATGAAGCAAAATGTTATTGAGGCCACTATTATGTCTGGACATGCGGCAGGTGAAGATGTCTTCATTTTGAGGATGCCAATGGTACCTACAGAAGTATCATTTGAATTTAGACGTGTACAATTCCCGATTCGACTCAGTTTTGCAATGAGCATAAATAAAGCCCAAGGCCAGTCTTTAAAAGTTGTTGGACTTGATCTCCGCAATCCATGTTTCTCACACGGTCAGTTATACGTTGGATGCTCTAGAGTTGGAAATAGACAACATCTTTACATTTTAGCACCTAATGGGAAGACAATTAACATTGTTTATCCAGAAGCACTTGATGGTTGAAACGTGTAATAATGCTACTGAGTAAAATTTTACATTCATCAAAGGAATTAGATTTGAAACTTTTATCCAATTATAGTAAAATTTGACTTTCGTGATTTTTTAACTTTTTCTGATTTTTAATGCGATTTTTACGTTTCTTCGCGATCTGCTGCAATTTTTTGACATTCCATTTTTGACCTAAAGTACATTCTGCCCTCATTTCAATGAAGTTTATTCGGATTTCGTATAGCAATTTTCGAATTTTTCGGGAATTTTGTATGTGATTTTTAGTGTATTTTAGCGATTTACTACTATTTTTCCACGTTAGTGAAAGGAATCAAATTTCAATCTTCGAACACAATATATAATTTTTTTCTTTCCAAAATTTGTGCAGCGATTTAAAATTTTCTCACGATATCCTACTGTGATTTTCAGAGCTTTTTCGCAATTCGCGCTATTTTTTGACGTACCCGGGCAACGCCGGGCAGATTAGCTAGTATCTATAATAATAAAGAAAGAAGTTTCTGTGTGAGTGAGTGAGTGTGTCGACGGTGTTCTGAAGAGACCACTGCACGTAGAGCTACAAAATTTGGGGAAAAGGTACGTCTATATATGAAGTTTTGCACCTCGAAGCCTGATTTTCGATTTTTTGATTAGATTTTAATTAATTTAATTTTTATGCTATTTTTAGCGATTTTTTATGTTTCGAGGCGATTTTTCCATATAAGTGAAAAGAATATGCTTTCTTTCTTTTAACCCAATATAGTAAATTTTATTCTCTTTTCGAAAAAGTTTATTCGGAATTCGTGCAGCGATTTTTGAATTTGTAGCGAATTTTTGTATGCAATTATTGAACAGCATTTAATACATTTCCATACTTATAAAGAGGTTACCGTAGAGGGACATAGTTCTGTAGCCAAATGCAGCTACGTTTGTCGCCAACTTGGCGGTTTGTCGCCAACTTGGCGGTTTGTCGCCAACTTGGCGGTATATCGCCAAATTTGGTGACCAAAATAAGTCGCCAAAAGTGACGCCAACTTGGCGATATCTCTAATATTTCGCTAAATTCCCATAGACTTCCATCGTACACCAATATGGATTACTTTCTTACAGAAAATCAACAAATTGAGATATTTTAATGCAACAAAAACCAATATTAGCTTAAGGGATTATCTATCTATAATAATAAAGAAAGAAGTTTGTGTGTGAGTGAGTGAGTGTGTCGACGGTAATCTGAAGAGACCACTGCACGTAGAGCTTACAAAATTTGGGGAAAAGGTACGTCTATATATGAAGTTTTGCACCTCGAAGCCCGATTTCCGATTTTTTGATTAGATTTTTTTTATTTAATTTTTTATGCGATTTTTAGCGTTTTTTTATGTTTCGAGGCGATTTTTCCATATAAGTGAGAAGAATGTGGTTTCTTTCTTTTAACCCAATATAGTAAATTTTATTTTCTTTTCAAAAAAGTTTATTCGGAATTCGTGCAGCGATTTTTGAATTTGTAGAGAATTTTTTTATGCAATTATTGAACAGCATTTAATACATTTCCATACTTATAAGGAGGTTACCGTAGAGGGACATAGTTCTGTAGTCAAATGCAGCTACGTTTGTCGCCAACTTGGCGGTATATCGCCAAATTTGGCAACCAAAATAAGTCGCAAAAAGTGACGCCAACTTGGCGATATCTCTAATGTTTCGCTAAATTCCCATAGGCTTCCATTGTACACCAATATGGATTACTTTCTTACAGAAAATCAACAAATTGAGATATTTTAATGCAACAAAAACCAATATTAACTTAAGGGATTATATTAATTATATTTAAGTGAGTCCAAGTAAATTAATTACGAATAAAAGTAACACGATCTAATGCTTAGCATGATTTCCAAAAATAAATTTTAAGAGAGCCCACAGGTCAAAGGAATTAGATTTGAAATTTTTATCCGATTATAGTAAATTTTGACTTTCGTGATTTTTGAATTTTTTGTGATTTTTAATGCGATTTTTACGTTTCTTCGCGATCTGGTGCAATTTTTTGAAATTCCATTTTTGACCTAAAGTACATTCTGCCCTCATTTCAATAAAGTTTATTCGGATTTCGTATAGCAATTTTCGAATTTTTCGGGAATTTTGTACGTGATTTTTAGTGTATTTTAGCGATTTGCTACTGTTTTTCCACATTAGTGAAAGGAATCAACTTGCAATTTTCGAACACAATATATAATTTTTTTTCTCTTTTCAAAATTTGAGAAGCGATTTATAATTTTTTCGCGATATCTTATTGTGATTTTCAGAGCTTTTTCGTAATTCCTGCTGTTTTTTGACGTACCCGGGCAACGCCGGCAAGTTCGCTAGTATATAATAATAAAGAAAGAAGTTTGTGTGTGAGTGAGTGAGTGTGTCGACGGTGTTCTGAAGAGACCGCTGCACGTAGAGCTACAAAATTTGGGGAAAAGGTACGTCTATATATGAAGTTTTGCACCTCGAAGCCCGATTTTCGATTTTTTTATTCGATTTTTTTATTTAATTTTTTATGCGATTTTTAACACTTTTTTAAGTTTTGAGGCGATTTTTCCATATAAGTAAGAAGAATATGGTTTCTTTCTTTTAACCCAATATAGTAAATTTTGTTCTCTTTTCAAAAAAGTTTATTCGGAATTCGTGCAGCGATTTTTTAATTTTTAGCGAATTTTTTATGCAATTATTGAACAGCATTTCCATATTTATAAGGAGATTACCGTAGAGGGACACAGTTTTGTCGCCAACTTGGCGGTATATCGCCAAATTTGGCGACCAAAATGAGTCGCCAAAAGTGACGCCAACTTGGTGATATCTCTAATATTCCGCCAAATTCTCATAGACTTCAACTGTAAAAAAATAGGTTTTACTTGCTTACAGAAAATCAACAAATTGAGATATTTGAATGCAACAAAAACTAATATTAACTTAAGGGATTATATTAATTCGATTTTTCCCCATTAGGGAAAAGAATACGGTTTCTTTCTTTTAACCCAATATAATAAATTTTGTTATCTTTTCAAAAAAGTTTATTCGAAATTAGTACAGCGATTTTTGAATTTTTATCGAATTTTTTATACGATTATTGAACAACATGTAATGCATTTCCATATTTATAAGGGGGGTTACCGTAGGGAGGATCCAGTTCTGTCGCCAAATAACGCCAAGTTTGTCGCCAACTTGGCGATATATCGCCAAATTTGGCGATCAAAATTAGTCTCAAAAGAGACGCCAACTTGGCGATATTTCTAATATTTCGCCAAATTCCCATACTTCCACTGTAAAACAATAGGGTTTACTTGCTTACAGAAAATCAACAAATTGAGATATTTTAATGCAACAAAAACTAATATTAACTTAAGGGATTATATTAATTATATTTAAGGGAGTCCAAGTCAATTAATTACGAATAAAAGTAACATGATCTAATGCTTAGCATGATTTCCAAAACATAAATTTTAAGAGAGCCCACAGGTCAAAGGAATTAGATTTGAAACTTTTACCCAATTATAGTAAATTTTGACTTTCGTGATTTTTGAACTTTTTGTGATTTTTAATGCGCTTTTTACTTTTCTTCGCGATCTGCTGCAATTTTTTGACATTCCATTTTTGACCTAAAGTACATTCTGCCCTCATTTCAATAAAGCTTATTCGGATTTCGTATAGCAATTTTCGAATTTTTCGGGAATTCTGTATGTGATTTTTTGTGTATTTTAGCGATTTGCTACTATTTTTCCACCTTAGTGAAAGGAATCAACTTGCAATCTTCGAACATAATATATATATATATATATTATGTTATCTCTTTTCAGAATTTGAGAAGCGATTTAAAATTTTTTCGCGATATCTTATTGTGATTTTCAGAGCTTTTTCGTAATTCCTGCTGTTTTTTGACGTACCCGGGCAACGCCGGACAAGTTCGCTAGTCTATAATAATGAGGAAAGAAGTTTGTGTGTGAGTGAGTGTGTCGACGGTGTTCTGAAGAGACCGCTGCACGTAGAGCTACAAAATTTCGGATGAAAGGTACGTCTATATATGAAGTTTTGCACCTCGAAGCCCGATTTTCGATTGTTTGATTACATTTTTTTAATTTAATTTTTTATCCGAATTTTAGCACTTTTTTAAGTTTCGAGGCGATTTTTCCACATTAGTGAAAAGAATACGGTTTCTTTCTTTTAACCTAATATAGTAAATTTTGTTCTCTTTTCAAAAAAGTTTATTCGGAATTCGTACCGCGATTTTTGAATTTTATGCGATTTTTTATGCGATTATTGAACAGCAGTTAATGAATCTTCATACCTATAAGGGTGTTACCGTATAAGGGACACAGTTCTGTCGCCAAATACCGCCACGTTTGTCGCCAACTTGGCGATATATCGCCAAATTTGGCGACCAAATTTAGTTGCCAAAAGTGACGCCAACCTGGCGATATCTCTAATATTTCGCCAAATTCCCATAGACTTCCATTGTAAAACAATAAGGTTTACTTGCTTAGAGAAAATCAACAAATTGAGATATTTTAATTCAACAAAAACTAATATTAAATTAAGGCATTATATTAATTGTATTTAAGATACGAAGTAAATTAAATTATGAATAAAAATAACATCAAACAATGCTTAGCATGCTTTCCCAAACATAAATTTTAAGAGAGCCCGCAGGTCGAAGGAATTAGATTTGAAACTTCCATCCAATTATAGTAAAATTTGACTTTCGTGATTTTTTAACTTTTTCTGATTTTTAATGCGATTTTTACGTTTCTTCGCGATCTGCTGCAATTTTTTGACATTCCATTTTTGACCTAAAGTACATTCTGCCCTCATTTCAATGAAGTTTATTCGGATTTCGTATAGCAATTTTCGAATTTTTCGGGAATTTTGTATGTGATTTTTAGTGTATTTTAGCGATTTACTACTATTTTTCCACGTTAGTGAAAGGAATCAAATTTCAATCTTCGAACACAATATATAATTTTTTTCTTTCCAAAATTTGTGCAGCGATTTAAAATTTTCTCACGATATCCTACTTTGATTTTCAGAGCTTTTTCGCAATTCGCGCTATTTTTTGACGTATCCGGGCAACGCCGGGCAGATTAGCTAGTATCTATAATAATAAAGAAAGAAGTTTCTGTGTGAGTGAGTGAGTGTGTCGACGGTGTTCTGAAGAGACCACTGCACGTAGAGCTACAAAATTTGGGGAAAAGGTACGTCTATATATGAAGTTTTGCACCTCGAAGCCTGATTTTCGATTTTTTGATTAGATTTTTTTTAATTTAATTTTTATGCTATTTTTAGCGATTTTTTATGTTTCGAGGCGATTTTTCCATATAAGTGAAAAGAATATGCTTTCTTTCTTTTAACCCAATATAGTAAATTTTATTCTCTTTTCAAAAAAGTTTATTCGGAATTCGTGCAGCGATTTTTGAATTTGTAGCGAATTTTTTTATGCAATTATTGAACAGCATTTAATACATTTCCATACTTATAAGGAGGTTACCGTAGAGGGACATAGTTCTGTAGTCAAATGCAGCTACGTTTGTTGCCAACTTGGCGGTATATCGCCAAATTTGGCGACCAAAATAAGTCGCAAAAAGTGACGCCAACTTGGCGATATCTCTAATGTTTCGCTAAATTCCCATAGGCTTCCATTGTACACCAATATGGATTACTTTCTTACAGAAAATCAACAAATTGAGATATTTTAATGCAACAAAAACCAATATTAACTTAAGGGATTATATTAATTATATTTAAGTGAGTCCAAGTAAATTAATTACGAATAAAAGTAACACGATCTAATGCTTAGCATGATTTCCAAAAATAAATTTTAAGAGAGCCCACAGGTCAAAGGAATTAGATTTGAAATTTTTATCCGATTATAGTAAATTTTGACTTTCGTGATTTTTGAATTTTTTGTGATTTTTAATGCGATTTTTACGTTTCTTCGCGATCTGGTGCAATTTTTTGAAATTCCATTTTTGACCTAAAGTACATTCTGCCCTCATTTCAATAAAGTTTATTCGGATTTCGTATAGCAATTTTCGAATTTTTCGGGAATTTTGTACGTGATTTTTAGTGTATTTTAGCGATTTGCTACTGTTTTTCCACATTAGTGAAAGGAATCAACTTGCAATTTTCGAACACAATATATAATTTTTTTTCTCTTTTCAAAATTTGAGAAGCGATTTATAATTTTTTCGCGATATCTTATTGTGATTTTCAGAGCTTTTTCGTAATTCCTGCTGTTTTTTGACGTACCCGGGCAACGCCGGCAAGTTCGCTAGTATCTCTCTATTCTAAAAAAAAGTAACTCCCGCTGTCACCGCCGCCGCCGCCGCCGGTTTTGAATTTTTTGTGACCGGAGGTCTTTCTTCGTTAATATTAAGAAAAATAATGCATACAAAAATATGAAAATTGGTAGTATTATACAGAAATGTTTGATAAATACGCTGATGTAGACAGTTTTCAAATCGAAGAATTATTTTAAGAGATATTTAATGCTAAAGTTGGACAAAATCGTTCCATTAAAAAAGTTTTATAGGAGCAAAAACTATACATCGGAATTTAATACTTTTTAGATCATTTTATACGTTATAATTTCCCGGTGTGCAGAAATAATTTATTTTTTTAATTTGACTCATTTTTCGATGTTTCATTTCTATTTTAAATTCAAATTTTCAGCATTTCGAGAGATATTTTTTTACTTATTTCAGAAAATTGTACTAATTTAACCTGTTGCCAAACTGTATAAACAACGGAAACAATAATGTTTGTTTCAAATAAAAAATTTATTTACGCGTGACTATTATAAACAGAAAAGAAAAACTTTCAAATTAAAATTAAATAATTACGTATAAAAAGCAGGAACTTATTGAAAATTACTTCATCTATAATTACACGTGAATTTTAACAGAGAAAGGATATTGTAAAGTAATAAATTCATTAACATGCGTTAGAAGTCTTAAATAGGAGAAATTACATCACATTTACGTCACATTACACTTATTACGTAAAATGAACAAAAAATAATATTGCAAAATAGTAGTTTAAATTTAAAAATAGCGCGAGACATTTACTTGATATTTTGAGATGAACTTTTCAACTTTTTTTTTTTTTTTTTTTTTTTTTTTTTTTTGACAGCGCAAATAATATTTCATTTCTAATAAAAGCATTTTCACGTGAATATTAAAAAGGGAAAGAAAAGTTTGGTGAAAATTACGTCAGATTAAAAACGATATATTTAAAATATTTTATTTAAAAGGACTTTCATTTCGCTTTGTTAAAAAATACCCGGAGACAAAGACTCTGTTTACTTAATTCATTTTATATTAGATGATTTTGAAATGCCATTGTATCTTTTAACAGCAGCTGATTTTTCCGTAAAATTCCCCAATCAAAGAGAAATGAATAGAAACCCGTTTATAGGGCGATCGCCTTTGTTTTTTTAATTATAATTCAATCTTCCAAAAAAATTCAATTAAAGCCGATCAAATTAGCGTGCTTTTAGAGACTGCAGTGTCTGAACGGGGGGTTGGCGAGCGTAGCTCGTAGGGGGCCGAGCCCCCTAGTATAATAATAAAGAAAGAAGTTTGTGTGTGAGTGAGTGAGTGTGTCGACGGTGTTCTGAAGAGACCGCTGCACGTAGAGCTACAAAATTTGGGGAAAAGGTACGTCTATATATGAAGTTTTGCACCTCGAAGCCCGATTTTCCATTTTTTTATTCGATTTTTTTTATTTAATTTTTTATGCGATTTTTAACACTTTTTTAAGTTTTGAGGCGATTTTTCCATATAAGTAAGAAGAATATGGTTTCTTTCTTTTAACCCAATATAGTAAATTCTGTTCTCTTTTCAGAAAAGTTTATTCGGAATTCGTGCAGCGATTTTTTAATTTTTAGCGAATTTTTTATGCAATTATTGAACAGCATTTCCATATTTATAAGGAGATTACCGTAGAGGGACACAGTTTTGTCGCCAACTTGGCGGTATATCGCCAAATTTGGCGACCAAAATGAGTCGCCAAAAGTGACGCCAACTTGGTGATATCTCTAATATTCCGCCAAATTCTCATAGACTTCAACTGTAAAAAAATAGGTTTTACTTGCTTACAGAAAATCAACAAATTGAGATATTTGAATGCAACAAAAACTAATATTAACTTAAGGGATTATATTAATTCGATTTTTCCCCATTAGGGAAAAGAATACGGTTTCTTTCTTTTAACCCAATATAGTAAATTTTGTTATCTTTTCAAAAAAGTTTATTCGGAATTAGTACAGCGATTTTTGAATTTTTATCGAATTTTTTATACGATTATTGAACAACATGTAATGCATTTCCATATTTATAAGGGGGGTTACCGTAGGGAGGATCCAGTTCTGTCGCCAAATAACGCCAAGTTTGTCGCCAACTTGGCGATATATCGCCAAATTTGGCGATCAAAATTAGTCTCAAAAGAGACGCCAACTTGGCGATATTTCTAATATTTCGCCAAATTCCCATACTTCCACTGTAAAACAATAGGGTTTACTTGCTTACAGAAAATCAACAAATTGAGATATTTTAATGCAACAAAAACTAATATTAACTTAAGGGATTATATTAATTATATTTAAGGGAGTCCAAGTCAATTAATTACGAATAAAAGTAACATGATCTAATGCTTAGCATGATTTCCAAAACATAAATTTTAAGAGAGCCCACAGGTCAAAGGAATTAGATTTGAAACTTTTACCCAATTATAGTAAATTTTGACTTTCGTGATTTTTGAACTTTTTGTGATTTTTAATGCGCTTTTTACTTTTCTTCGCGATCTGCTGCAATTTTTTGACATTCCATTTTTGACCTAAAGTACATTCTGCCCTCATTTCAATAAAGCTTATTCGGATTTCGTATAGCAATTTTCGAATTTTTCGGGAATTCTGTATGTGATTTTTTGTGTATTTTAGCGATTTGCCACTATTTTTCCACCTTAGTGAAAGGAATCAACTTGCAATCTTCGAACATAATATATATATATATATTATGTTATCTCTTTTCAGAATTTGAGAAGCGATTTAAAATTTTTTCGCGATATCTTATTGTGATTTTCAGAGCTTTTTCGTAATTCCTGCTGTTTTTTGACGTACCCGGGCAACGCCGGACAAGTTCGCTAGTCTATAATAATGAGGAAAGAAGTTTGTGTGTGAGTGAGTGTGTCGACGGTGTTCTGAAGAGACCGCTGCACGTAGAGCTACAAAATTTCGGATGAAAGGTACGTCTATATATGAAGTTTTGCACCTCGAAGCCCGATTTTCGATTGTTTGATTACATTTTTTTAATTTAATTTTTTATCCGAATTTTAGCACTTTTTTAAGTTTCGAGGCGATTTTTCCACATTAGTGAAAAGAATACGGTTTCTTTCTTTTAACCTAATATAGTAAATTTTGTTCTCTTTTCAAAAAAGTTTATTCGGAATTCGTACCGCGATTTTTTAATTTTATGCGATTTTTTATGCGATTATTGAACAGCAGTTAATGAATCTTCATACCTATAAGGGTGTTACCGTATAAGGGACACAGTTCTGTCGCCAAATACCGCCACGTTTGTCGCCAACTTGGCGATATATCGCCAAATTTGGCGACCAAATTTAGTTGCCAAAAGTGACGCCAACCTGGCGATATCTCTAATATTTCGCCAAATTCCCATAGACTTCCATTGTAAAACAATAAGGTTTACTTGCTTAGAGAAAATCAACAAATTGAGATATTTTAATTCAACAAAAACTAATATTAACTTAAGGGATTATATTAATTGTATTTAAGGTACGAAGTAAATTAAATTATGAATAAAAATAACATCAAACAATGCTTAGCATGCTTTCCCAAACATAAATTTTAAGAGAGCCCGCAGGTCGAAGGAATTAGATTTGAAACTTCCATCCAATTATAGTAAATTTTGACTTTCGTGATTTTTGAACTTTTTGTGATTTTTAATTCGATTTCCACGTTTCTTCGCAATCTCCTGCAATTTTTTGACATTCCTTTTTTGGCCTATAATACTAAAGTAATTTCTGCCCTCATTTCAATAAAGTTTATTCGAATTTCATATAGCAATTTTCGAATTTTTCGGGCATTTTGGATGTGATTTTTAGCGTATTTTAGCGATTTCCTACCATTTTTCCACATTAGTGAAAGGAATCAACTTTCAATCTTCGAACACAATATAATTTTTTTTCTCTTTTCGAAATTTGTGCAGCAATTTAAAATTTTTTCGCGATATCTTATTGTGATTTTCAGAGCTTTTTCGCAATTCGAGCTGTTTTTTCTCGTACCGGGCAAGTTAGCTAGTATTTAATAAAAATATATATTTCATACGACTTCGACAACACGATAAAACAACAATAAAAGAATAATTACAGCAACATAATAGAGATGGCGCCAATAGTAAATAACACCAGTGCGTCAGTAGGTCTGTCGACTGGTTAGAGACCGGTCACTTACCGTAACGTCATGTCACCGGTGAGATCGATCACATTGGTGAGGTCTACTGGACGCGCCCAATGTAAACAGAAAACAATACTTCAAAATCGATATAGAATATAAATTATAAAAGCACTTACCCGTATCAAATGATGTTAAATGCTTTGCACGACTTCAAAGTTCAAACCACTGGCTCAATCGTGTTATAAACGGAATTTTCCGTAAAGCTTAGGCTGAGGGCGCTAGTGTAGCTACCTACAGTTCGTACTTCCGGATTCTTTTCTCTGATTGGTTGAATAGTTGTCATTAAGAACGCTTTCCGATATAGACCGATATTGACAAATATGACTTTGTCTACATAGGTTTACAGAATTTAAAATGTTATAAAACTTGATTCCTCCCTTCAATCTTTCCAAAAAAGTACAATATGTAAAGAAAAAATTTAATATTGAAGATTCCAGAAGTTTTAATATTTCAGGTCCAACATCGGACAACATCGATCAATATTCGCCAATGTCGGTAAAACATGATCGGTCTTTGCCGATGGACGCCAAGATCGGCCGATATTGCTTTGCTACGTGGGCAATCACCTAGTATCGAGTTCACAGCTAAAATTCCAGAATTAGTTAAAACTCGATTCGGGTATTAAAACGCAATCGGTCTGCCAAGTCACATCTTGGTAGAAAACACCTGAAAACCCGATTTTAGCGATTGACTCAAGGCCGTGCGAAGTGGGGGGGGGCGAAGGGTGCAGTCGCCCCGGGCGCGGAAATTGAGGGGGCGCCAAATTTATACTACAAACCTCTTTTCCTTCTTTTTTGTAAAGAAAAATTGTATATTTACATATTGGGAATTTTTATTCCCAATGGAAATACGTACATTTTTTGTACCAAAGTTATTGCATTGTCCTTTAACACCCCCCCCCCACACACACACACACACACCGAAATACAAATTTATGAATAAGGACTTCTTTCTTTTCAAAACTTGTTTTGGGTCTTTGTCTTAATCTCTTTTTTGAGTTTTTAGTCTGTACGTGTGACAAAAACATATAGGGTCTGTTCAGAAGTGCAATTCACGCCGCGCGCGCGCGCTCAGAAGTTTTTGCCATGGAGTAGGCATTATCGAAGAAAGGAATTTCAAAATAATTCCATTATTTCATTATTTTTATGGTTCAAAACAGGTAAAACCAACGACTATATTTCTTTATCCTTCCAAAACATGGTTTTCGTAACAGGACTACATGCCTATGTTCACTCAGATAAAATCTAAAATAGTCGGGGGAAACATCACGTGACCTTCTTTATCTACTTTAGCCCATTTAGCATTTAAAATTAGTTAACCAACCGCACACAAACTCCGCGCAAGCTGCTCAAAAAAATTGTGTGGGCGGTTTGATCACGTGATTGTGCGTTTTCTGCTTATGTGTTATTGGTTGTGCATTGTTTGGTAGGTTGATTGATACAATTTAAGAATTCAACTGGTGATCTAAAAATTTTAACTTTTTAACAATTTTCTTTTTATGTATTTAAAAATGATTTATCAGTTGATTTATAACTTCTGTGATAAATAGAATGCTGTTAGTAAACCAAGATTGTGATATCAACATATGAGATTTGTTTGTAATCTACTATACTGGATGGATTTCAATGGAATTTGCACTGTTAGTCAGACAGTTTTTCAGAGAAGGTTTTAATATATATATTTCTTATTTTATGATTGCATATTTTAATACCGTGTGGATAACAGACCAAAATACATCATAAAACATGAGAAATAAATGGCATTCAAAATTCTGTTTGTATAAGCAAAATACTTACTTATACTTTCAGTAGAAAATTTATAAACATTCTAATCATACTTTATTCACTACAAAACTAGACAGCAGACCTATATATTTTATCTCTTTAAAAAATATATGTACAGATATTTTTAGTTAAAATAATCTACAACTATTACATTTTATTTTTATAATGTTCAAAGTAAAATATGATTTCCAGCCTAGTCTCGATAAAAATTCACTTGTAAAGTATTCAAAAAAAAAAAAAAAAAAAAAAAAAAAGAAAGAAAGAAAGAAAAAAAAAAGAAAATCAAGGAATTATCCTACGTGCAAAAGGATATTTTTGCACAATATATATTATTTTTTCATTTGGATTTGCTTAATGTTTATATCATTATACATATACATATATAATGACTTAGAAACGAAACTTTAAATATTTAAAAGGCGTTCAGATGTAAAACTTTCATCTCGAAATACCTCATTTTCTCACATTTAAATAAATATTTTATTATTATAATAAAAATACACGTGCCTCTGTATAATAAAAATAAAAAATATATCTTCATCAAAAATATCTTATTCATTATGAAAAATATAAAACAACCAATAAACAAAACAAAAAAAAAATCACGTTTACAATGTGGGACTGGAAGGATTCGAACCCAGAACCCCTAGTCTCGAGTTCGCTGCCTTATCCATTTAGCCATCTAGCACACGCTCCTTTTGCAACAAAATATCTTTATAATTAGCACCATAATTAATCAAATCCATGATCTGTTCCTGAACATACTACGTGTTATTTCATCCATGATATTTACCCACTCCATGTTCCTGTCTCCTGAGCTCGCGCGCGTAGCGCGCGTGCCGCTTGAACACACTCTATGTTTTATTGGTTGTGTTTTGTTTGGTAGGTTGATTGATACAATTTAACAAATCAATTGGTGATCAAAAAATTTTAACTTTTTAACAATTTTCTTTTTATTTATATAAAAATTATTTATCAGTTGCTTTATATTTTCCGTGATAAATAGAATGCTATTAATAAACCAAGATTGTGATATCAACATATGAGATTTGTTTGTAATCTACTATAGAGCTGAGCAAGGTGACATCACGAACAGGTTTTTGCTGCTGCTGTGGGACAGCTATCACTACCTTTATCAATGCTTTTTGTATTTGTGTGTCCTACAGCTTTTTCATTGTTCGCCGGTAAAAGTCACGTGATATGAACTGCTCTATACTGGATGGATTTCAATGGAATTTGCGCTGTTAGTTAGACAGTTTTTTAGAGAAGGTTTTAGGCTGGGATTACGGTGGCTCACTTAAGATCAACTTAGAGACTTACGATATAAACAAAATGTAAACGGCATTACAGTGCCTTGCGATCTTACGACAGCTTGGAAGCAGCCGTAAGATTAAGCGCAAGTGGATGCGCGCGCAACCACAACAAATGTAACTGCGGCCTCTGATTGGTTGACTGCAGGAGGACTTTCGTCGAACCACAAGGACTTACGCTGCACAAGGACTGGGGCACCGTAATACCAAGTTACGATTGATTGTAGGAACGCCCATCCTACAATCGAGCGTAAGATTTAAGATATCGAGGCACCGTAATCCCAGATTTAATATATATTTCCTATTTTATGATTGCATATTTTAATACCGTGTGGATAACAGACCCAAATACATCATAAAACATGAGAAATAAATGGCACTCAAAATCCTGTTAGTATAAGCAGAATACTTACTTATACTTTCAGTAGGAAATTTATAAACGTTCTAATCATACTTTATTGACTACAAAACTGGACGGCAAATCATATACTTTATCTCTTTAAAAATATATATGCAGATATTTTTAGTTAAAATAATCTACATCTATTACACATTATTTTTAAAATATTCGCCGTAAAATATGATTTCCATCCTATCCAGCAAAGATGAAATTGCTCGCCAGCAGCAAGATAGGTGCTGGCAATGATGGAGAAGTGCTGGCTAATGGTCTACCACTGCATGACCACTGCTGGACAGCTTCAGTCAACTTTGCTGTTGGAAATCATCATATAAAATTCTGGTGGGCTTCTGTTTTATCTCATGCGCTGTCCCACCGCTACTTGGGAGTGCACGAACTTTTGCAGCATTATTGCTGGGAACCCTTACGCTAGGTGGCGTTGCGAATATCGAAGACATTGAGTATTTAAACACAAATCTGAAATGAATATCTTAACACAATTTAAGTTGTGAAGCTAATTTTTTTTGAAAATGTAAATAATATAGCACCACTGTCACCAACAAAATAAATAAGTAAATGAATAAATAAATAAATTCTTTATTTCAACACACTTTTTTTTTCTCCTTAAATCTGGTTTTACTAAGTTACAAAGGATTTCAGTTTTCATAATTTACACAGTTCAGAATCAATAATAAAAAAAGCGTATAAAATGTATAGGATTTCTATACAATACAATAATTTCTATACCAGTTTAATGATTGGGAACGTAAATCACAAAAGAACAAACTTGAAATAGTGTAATGAGAGCTTGAAAACAACGAGAAGTCATATCATACGCTGAAAGTACTTATTCATGTCCGATCACGAAAACCAAACAGCATCGTGCGCGGTTAGTACTTCGGAGTGTGGCCAGTTGGAAACCGCTGCAAGTTCAATTATTTCTATAGACACTTCTACAGATATTTCTATAGCTCTTGGTGAAATTAGCTTATAGAAAAAAGAGCCATAATACTTTGTTTTTTTTATAGAATTCTATCAGAAATTTTTGTAAGGGAAAGTGCTAGGCCAGTAAAGGAATAGCAGTGGGATTGGTGCTAGCACTGCATGAAAAGTGTCAGATTGAAGTAATGTGATGGCATACCAATGCTGGCCTGCTGTTGGCCATCAGTGATGGGCCAGCTGCATTCCGCACGGACACTTTTGTACAGTTTTAAGCAGGGGCGTAGCTACCGTGGAGCAGTTGGAGCAAACTGCTCCAGGCGCAGGAATCCTAAGGGCGCAAAATTAGAAACAGCGAAATAAAGATTTGTAAAAATATTTGCATATTGTTTTCTTTATTAATCAGATATTATAGATGGATCTTGTTACAATTAGCATATTCCTATGATATTTTGCCTTGTTTTTATCCTCAACTATTTCGATTTAAAAAATGTTTTTATGCATAGCTAAATGAAATTACTTTTATTCCTGTGGTTTTAATTTCTATTCATACCATATTGCAACCTCAAGTAACTTCACCAACACCGTTTCAGCATGCCTGATTTTTTCTGTAACTTTTCCGTAGTTCCAGTTGAAGAATTTCAAATCATAAAGTAATCAAAACTTATTTACATGGCTCCCACCAGTCCCTTATTGGCTACCACTATTTCCAAACAATAATCTTCCTGGTACATTTCCGATAGAATGTTTTAGAAATTTATCATGATGATAACCGTACGGAAATAATGATATCCAAAGAAGTCACCGCTGATAAACCTATATTTACGATGTAACAGCAATGCCTTTGCTATTTTGTTATTTTATGATTTGGAAAAAAAAAATAGTTTGACAAGTTGAAGAAAATTATCAACCATTTTACAAATGAAAAACCAAGAAAATGAAAATTTTGAAATTTTGTTGTTGTTGTTTAGTGGGAACTAAACATGCAACAATGCAGATTACAAAACAATAAGAGCGGGATTTAGACATCTGTGCAGGGCGACAGGGGGGGGGGGGTGAGGGGGAAGAGGCAAATTAAATTTTGTGCGTATTATTTTTGAGATTTTGAAAATATTGCAAATATCATGCAGAATCGATAAGCATTTTCCTTCAAAAAGAAAGAAAAAGTTAAGCATGAAATTCAGTGTTATCTTGGACCTGATTATCGCCTGTGAAAATTTACACCACTTTTTTCGAAAAGTATTTTTCTGCATTAAACCGTATTTACTCGCAGAATTTTAAGATTAAATAAGACAAAACATATTTTTCGAAAATAGTAATGTCGGTTTGCTTGGGCCGTAATCAGGCGCATCACCCCCACCCTCCCTCACACACCACGGCCATCTGATATCACAAGTTAGTGATCAATGAATTTTGGAATTATAAATATATATATATATATATATATAGAGTTACTCGACTCAACTTTTCGTACAGTTTATAAAAATACTGTGTGAACAAAATAAATATTTCTGTATAACAATGAGCAACAACTGAGATCCTAATTTTATACAAAGGTGAAATATTTCTTCTGGTGATAAAAAAAAACTCGTGTTTTAAAGAAAACGTTCACTTTCATTCATAAAGCTTAAACATTTTTTTTTTTTAATAACATAATTTCCAACAAATTTTAATTCCGCCCGCGTTGAAACAAGACCTATAAATAAAAAAATACGATTTTACTAAATTAAATCACATTCTGGCAGGCCAGACAGACGCGCCGGGCAACCGACCTGTGGGTCGGTGCGCCCTGAACCAGGTAAGCTGCGCCCTCCCTCAGGTGAAGCTAATAGTTACAAAATTTGCTATAAGCGTTAGATTTGAAATGTCTTAAATTTTGTAATAATTTTTTAAAAAATTCACTTTTTTTAAGCATTTTTTTGTTAATGATTTTGTTTCTCTTTGCAAAGCAGAAGAATTAATTGAATTGTTTTCTTGAAAATTTCTTTGTTTCAGAGGACCATTTAAATCTTTCAAAACCTAATGTATATTCTGTGATTCTGTTACCAATGGCGGCATGATCTGCCTCAAGAATTTTCAACCTCTCTGGCGCCAAAGAGCGTCGCCTCTATTTCAAAATTATATACACGCTTTTTTTTTAAGTTTGTTGTAAAATAATTTATTATGAGTATTTGTCTGAAATGTGTAGGTTTCGTGTATTCGACATAAATCCAAATGATGTGATTGTAATTTCACCCATATAGATGTTTATCATATAGATTTTTGCGCTTGAGGAACAAAAATAGTTATAAAGAACATTTTTGGCAAAGAAAAGGTATATCAACTATTTTATTTTTGTTAAAAATTACATTTGAATATGAAAACGAGACTGTTTCAATATTGTCTACAAATGTGATAACCAGAACGGCGGCCAATTATACGTTTGAACAGGACTGTTCAACATACGGCGTCCTTTGTAGGTTCTTTTTGCGCCCCTCCGATTATACCCTGTTGCTACGGTTTTTTTTTTTTTTTTTTTTTTTTTTTAAATACAGTACATTCTGCCTAAGACGGATTCTGTATAAGAGGGAAATCTGTATGTAGAGCTGTAGACAGAGTTTACTGCATAAAAATATATTTTAAAGATATTTTGTTTTAAAATCAAATTAATAATATTTACACGTTTCTTAATATTACTGGCACGATTAAAATATTTTTTTTATCCTCCCGCTGCAAAAAGAGTTTAAAGTCGGTTTAATTTATCATAACATTATTACTTCAGGGTTCGTACGGATCCTGGAATTTACAGACGAGAAAATTCTTCTATGCCAGTATTTTCTTATAGAAAATCTCTGCTTAACCCTTTCCGGCAAGGGCAATTTTTGTTGTAAAATGATGAAATGATTGACTGACACCGGAATTTTAAAACTACTTTTTTAGAAAAAAAAATATGTTATTTTAACTATTCATTGTAAAAGCAAAATTTTACTAAAATATTCTTGGTGCCGTTCGTAAATTTGGAATTAAAATTAAGTATCCCGACCCGGGCACACTGTGCCGGAAAGGGTTAAAAAAGGCAAACATTCGCGCGTTTAACCTAGATTTATTTTTCTATAAAAAATACTGATATTCCTCCTGAAAAATTCCCTGACCCGTACAAACCCTGTTATTTAGTATAAAACTATGTACACTTAGAATTCTACACTAGTCACTCGCAAGCTAATGTTAAGCCAATGGCAGCGTTCTTTAGAAATTTCTCGTTTACATTTCGGTATTTTAAAGAGTTTTTTGTTTTTTGTATGGAATATATCAGATCGATGTCTAAATGGTTATCATTATACTGTTTCGATTTTTTTTTCTAAGGATACTTTCAATTTCGGATCCATTTCTGAAATTGAAAGCATCCCCAGAAAGTAAAACTGGAATGGTAATGGATATTATTGGTTTCTGCTAACAAGGTAGTAAAATAATGAGATTCTAAAATGTTGCGTCCTTCAAAAAATCCAAGGTCTGCTATTTGACAGTGACCGAGTGCGACACTGCATGCAGTAGCGGCTCTTCGGGGGTTCACAATCACTTTTCTACCAGAATATTGGTATAAAATTTGATCTGATTTAATGGTGGGAATTTCTAAGATCAAACAAGGATAAATATATATATATATGTATATGAAATTACTAGTAGTAAAGTGATTGTAAACCATTTGTTGAGCCGCCACTGTCTGCGTGGTGAAACGTTGTATAAGTATAAGATGAACGTGAACAATAAAAAATAATTTAATTGAAATTTAAGAGAAAATGTTTATCGGTTATTGTCACTGAATGGCTGAAAAATAGTTTAGATACCAAACCCGTCAGCCGATTTCTTCGAAAATTAATACAATTCTTGCGACAGATTTATGATATACCTGCCATCATCATCAAAAACACACCAAATCGTGCTCTGAGAATCTGAAAACGTGAAGAAATTTTAACATACACACATACATATTGAATAATTGAAAAAAGTGTGAGAACGGATTCAAAGTATTTGGAAAATAAAAATATTCTATTATGTTCATTTATTTTTATTGTGATTACAAGGCTTTCCTATTTCTTTCCTTACACTATATGTTTATAGAAAGTAAAAACTAAAATCTTGAGTAATATATGAGGGTGTCAGTCAGGGTTCTCGCTGCCGATCGCCACTGTGCCTAAATGCTTCATTTGGTGAGAAAACTAAAGATTGAAATCGCGAAATTGCAAGAGGTGTTTTTCTTTTTCTTTCGGCGACACTCTTAATGATCTACGATTAAACCTTTTCTGTGTAGCTCATTGTTTGTATTTTGATACTCAGTATTTCATGACGAATCCATTACTGCCATTATGTGAATTTGGCTAGTTTTTATTTAGCGATTAGCCAAATTGCTCAAGTTTACCAGTGACAACCACAATGTTAACTTTTATAGTCCATTGGCTATCTTTCTAAACCATTATAGCTGTAGATATATAGTTGCAATAGTAAAAAAGCTTCAAAGTTGTTCTTCATCCTCTTAAAAGTAATTTATGTCAAAATATTTTTAAAAAGTTACGAGGTTTACATTTTTATTAGTTCCCTGGATTCTATACGTTATATTTAGAACAATCTCCTAACTTTAACAGATAAATTACTAAAAAATTCTTTTTTGTACGACCGAAATTTATTGAGTTATTATACTTTGAATTTTACGAAATTTTAGTATTTTCTGGCACTAAAAAATTTAAAAAGTGTTTCATCCATATGCGAAAAGTAAAAAAAAAAAAAAAAAAAAAAAAAAAAAAAAAAAAAAAAAAAAAAAAAAAGTGGGTAAGTGTGATCATACATCGCACAAAGGGTTTCGTTTAATATTCCTTTCAAAACACTTTCTTTCAAAACGTCCAGTACATTTATCGCCATGGAATACCTTCTAAATTTTGGCAAACACATCCTAAACTATGTTAAAGTTTCAAACATATTCGCCTTGTTATATTTCCTAATTTTGTTCGCCCCCCTCCCCCCAAAATGCTACGATATATCACATGACGGGTATCTGCTAAATTTAGAAAAGTGCCCCCCTTGGGGGTGAGTGGGCAGATGATCACCATGATTTTTGACGCGGCCTGATTTAAAAAAATTATGTTATGTTTTATAAGCCATATTAAAGTTTCAAACAGATCGTCCAGTTATATTTCCTAATTTTGTTCGCGCACCTCCCTCAACCCCCCCCCTCCTCGAAATGCGACGCGCCCTTCTTCTTTATAATTTATTATCGTGTGTTATAAAGTATCTTAAAGTTTAAAACAGATTGAATTGTTAGATTTCCTACTTTAAATGAAATCGCGGTCTGTTAATTCCACATTCCACCACCAGGGAGCGCACTGTATTCTTAACAAAAGCGTATCTGAAAGAAACTCCTTTACACAACCCATTAGTAGATATGTTACTCGGGGGGGTGGCGGTCTTCAGCAAGAATTTAAGATAATTGTTGAAATTACTATTCGGAAATAGTGGTAATTTAACTTTTGACATATTTATATTTAATAAGTATAAGTAGCATGTATCTGAGGACTCCATCAAAAAACGCACCTGAAACGGTATGAAACAAAAAAGAAATATTTTGCCCCTCCCCCTCTCCCCACCTTCCCGAAATTTCACGCGCCATTTTTTATAAACTTTTTCTAATGTGTTATAAACTATCGTAAAATTTCAAACACATCGCCTTGTTATATTTCCTAATTTTAACAAAAATGTTAGTTCCACATTCCACCACCAGAGAGCGCACTCTATTCTTAACAAAACTGTATCGGAAGGAAACTCCGTTAAACAAACTATAAGTAGATATGTTACTCGAGGTGGTGGCGGTCTTAATAAGAAATTAAGATATTTGCTGAAATTACTATTAGGAAATAGTGGTAACTAAACTTTAGACAATTTTATATTAAATAAGTAGCATTTATCTCAGGACTCCCTTAAAAAGTCACCTAAAGCGGTCAGAAACGCTAATTTTTTAAATAGAAATCTAGCGCCCCCCCCCCCCCCCGGAATTTCGCGTGTCATTCTTTCTTACACTTTATCTTATGTGTTATAAAATAGCTTAAAGTTTCAAACAGATCGACTTGTTAGATTTCCTAATTTTAACAAAATCGCGTTATGTTAGTTCCACATTCCACCACCAGGGAATGCACTCTATTCTTAACAAAAGCATATCTGAACGAAACTCCTTTACGCAATCTTTCCGTAGATAGATGGGTCGGGATGGTGGCGGTCTTAAACAAGAATTTAAAATATTTGCTGCGGTAACAAACGCTAAGATTTTAAAAATAATTCTAGCTCCCCCCCCCCCCCTCCTCGAAATATCACACTCCATTCTTTTTTACACTTTTTTCTATGTGTTATAAACTATCTTAAAGTTTCAAACAGACTGAGTGGCGGTCTTAACCAATAATTCAAAATATTTCCTGAAATTACTATTAGAAAATAGTGGTATGAAGTAAACTTTCTGATGATGAATGAGTTATACTTATCTCATATCGCTGTTCAAAAAGTCCAGGCAAATTATTAGATTTCCTAATTTAAGTTAATTCGTGGTTAAATAAGCGCGTCTCTTCATTTTAATCGACGCATTTGATAGGAATAAACCGATTAATTAAATAATAATTAATATTTCAGCTTGTAATTAAGATAGGACTTAGATATGGGTATCAATGAAATCAGCGAGAAATTTGACATCGGGATACCAAAAAATTTAATCAAAAAATTTAATATTTAAAAAGTTAAAATTTCGTATTAAAATATGCTATTATGGAAAACCGCAGCGTCGTCATTCCTACCTGCTTTCTCGCCGAATTGAAATCTTTTTATTTCCTTGTCTTTCCAATTAAAAAAATTAAATTTTTATCGATCGATTTTTAGTGGATATTTTAACTTTTACACATCGCAGAAATGTGAACTTTATACCAAATGAAAGTAGATTTTTTTCTGCGTCTGTCTATTCCATTTACAAATTTCTCGGACCAATATTTTCTGATATACGATTTCGCTTTAAAATCTCCACTTCATTTTTCGGCTTAATTTCCTCCGTGGTAACCGTGCATTCGGCTGATTTTACTGGCAACCCTTAGAAGAAACACGGATGATTTCGAGAAAGTCCGTTTGAATTTGCGTTAAAAAGGTGGATTGGTTAATTTTAGAAGTTAATTAGCCCGTAATTCGGTTAATTACGAACTTTTTCAAAATTTTATGATTTGTTGTTTGATGTGAGGTGTTCAGCTATAAGTACCCAAAATTTCAAGTCTCTAACATGTATAGTTTCTGAGAACGGGCTCTGTGACGGACAGACAGACAGAGGAGCGAGACGAATAGGGTTTCGTAAGATGAACGAAACCCTAAAAATCAACAATATTGACAATAGTGTTTTTTTTTATTAGTATTCTACAGTGCTTCGAAACCCTTAAAAGAAACAGATATTAAGAGCGGTAGATTATGTTGACCCATTGGCGCATTTAAAATAAAAATACCGCACAATTAGCAGAAAATATTGATAGGTACTCCGTACATAAATAATTATAATTCATTTTTCTATTCATTATTTATTTTTAGTTATTTGTATTTAATACGTTATTAAAATTACTTTGTGATTTTCAAATGAAGGTAAGATTTTAAATCAAATAAAGAATATAATATAAATTTTAAACTTCAAAACAAAATTGCGCAGAACAATTTTGAGTGACAAGAGGGCGCACAAACTGCACTTGCTCCAGGGCGCTGAATATGTAGCTACGCCACTGGTTTTAAGTAATGGCACCATTGCACTTTACCGCTGATGGCAGTGCTGGCTGTCATCTTTTTTCCAGCTGATGGCCCACTGTTTCTTTCTTTGCTGGGTAGTCTTGATAAAAATTCACTCCTAAAGTACTCAAAAAAAAGAAGAAGGAATTATCCTACGTGCGAAAGGATATTTTCGCACAATATATATTACCTTTTCATTTGCTTAATATATATATACAGTAAAACCTCCCTAAAGCGACCACGTTCCATTCCAATAAAAATGGGTCGCTCCGAGAGGTGGTCTCTTAATGGAGGTCATGTTTAAATCTAGATTTTAATTGTTCAAAAAAGTTAAAATTAATGTTACTAAAATTTATTTTTCACATTAGGAAAAAATATGAAAATTTAAGTATCAAAACAAAAGTTAATTACATAAGTTAATTACTTCAGAGTTTAAAAAATGAATGCATTGAGGTTTGCTTTGATTTTACGATTTTTTCTTTTATAATTTTTATTTCAAAATCCTTTCGAAGTTCAGTAAATAAAAACATTTTTTTTGGACGGAAACAAATAATGACGATTTCATTAATTTATCTATTTCTTTGAGAGTTTCCTGAAAGAATAGGGCAGGGGAGTTTATTGACCGTCATTCTTAATTTGTCATCAGAGTTAAATTCATTTCCTAAATAGGCACGAAGGAGTTTAAACACTTAAAAATTACCGGGATAAAAAAAATTCTAAACTTATTTTAGAAGTTTAATGAATAATGCGCTCTCCGGAATTATTTTTCTAATAAGACCTTCTTCAAGCGACCAAGAAAAAACGGAATTTGTTTCATTTTCTTCAAAGAAATTGATCGCTCATGGAGGGAGTTCAACTGGGATGGTCTCTGAATGTAGGTAGAATAGAATTGGTATTGAGCTTATGAGAATAAATTTCATTCCATGAAAAAATGGTCGTTCAGGGAGGTGGCCGCACAGGGAGGTTTCATTGTATATCACTTTGAAACGAAACTTTGAATATTAAAAGGCGTTCAGATGTAAAGCTTCCATCGCGAAATACCTCATTTTTTCATATTTAAATAAATATTTTATTATTATAATAACAATATACGTGCCTCTGTATGATAAAAATAAAAAAATCATCTTTATCAAAAATATCTTATTCATTATAAAAAATATAAAACAACCAATAAAATAAAAAAATTTAAAAACACAATTTGTGGCGCGAAGGATTCGAACCCATAGTCTCTAGTGCAATGCCTTATCCATTCAGCCATCTAGCACACGTTTCGTTTGCAACAGAATATCTTTATAATGGAGGATATTCCAAATATGGGTTCGAGGCTGAAAAAAGTCACGTGGTACCGGTAATTTACCAAAGGAACTTCTAACTGATAAGAGAGGAAGCTGCTACTGCTCTGCCTCATGAACTGTTTCATTGGCTAGCGAAGATTTACATTACCCGTCTACGGAGCCTTCCCTTCTTTACGCTAGACGTTTTTGCCTCGACCACGTGATCATGACATAGGTGGAATATCCTCCATTAGCACCATAATGAACTTTATTCCAAATTTAGGTTCGAGGCTGAAAAATGCCACGTGATACCTGTAATTTACCCAAAGAACTTCTAACTGATAAGAAGGGAGGCTTTCTGCATTGAACTGTTTCTCTGGCTGGCGAAGATTTTTCATTACGTCTACGGAGCCTTCCCTTCTTTACGCTAGAAATTTCTACCTTGACCACGTAATCAAAACGTAGATGGAATATCCTCCATTAATCAAATCCATGAACTGTTCCTGAACTCACTGATCATTATTCCAGCCATGATATAGACCCACTCCATGTTCCTGTATCCTGAGCTCGCGCGCGTTTCTTTCTTGGAATATAAAAGGGTTCCAAACTGTTATATTGTACTGTTAGATACATTTTTTCTACACCCATTTTCCAGATTCCCTTTGCCAAAATATAAGTGCAATTTTCTCTCATGTTATTTAGTTTTTTGAAATTTCTGAATTAAAATTTGAAACCTAAAGTATAGCGCCTAGAATATATAGTGTAGAAATCGGTTATCCCTTTAACACTTAAAAATGCGCTAACATATTGTATCACTTAAATGTGCAACGATGCTGCTGAAATATAAAGATCGCAGCGACATCTACTAGATATTTTCTACAATTCTAAGATTTTGCTAGTCTATACAATGTAATACGAAAATCCCGCAGATGTCGCTGCGATCAACACTTGGGATTTTAGCCATGGATGAAAGAGATAGATGGAGTTGCAGTATGCCGTTAAAAAGGTTTGCAATATGAAACCAGTTATCGTTCAAATTTAAACGTCCAAGAAAGCTCAAACAACACAAGTACGTGGGAGGTAGGGCTCCTATAATACAGGCTGAATCGTCAAGCTTTTTGTTTTCCACTTTGACCAATGAGAGATTGTTGCCCACGTGACGTGGCCAATCATTCTTCTCCTACCGGCAATTAAATGGCGGAGTGAGTCAGCCCGTATTATAGGCAGGGGCGGATTTAAGGGGTCGCGATGGTCGCAATCGCGAGGGGCCCCGCATCCCAAGGGGCCCCCAAATCTTCTTTTGAGTTCAAAGAGAAATGTGACGTTTTAATAAAAGGATTTTCTTAGTTTTTTTTTTTTTCAATTTTTCAGTTATTACTACAATATCATTTTCATGTAATAAATATAAGTTTTTCTATCATTTGCTACTACCAGAAATGTTTTAGTTTTCCCTCATCTTTTTTCCCTTTATGAATTATCCGGACTATGATCGATTGTGGACGGATAGGGTGAGATTCAAAGTGAACTTGGGTCTGAGCCGAAAGGAGCATTGTTAGAGACATTCTATGACGATTTAATTATAGAGATTGAGGGACTAATTAAATCATGAGCCGTCAACCTGAGGCCCCTGATTTTGGGGGGCCCCACATTTGGTATGCAGTTTTCATAAAGCTGATAATTTAAGTGAATTTTTACTTTGTTACTGATTATCTATACTAATAAAGCAAAGTTTCCCTCTGTCTGTCTGTGTGCAAATGGCTAGCAAAATCTACCGCACATAGAAGTCTGAAAATTTAGGTGAAGATAGTCCAAGACAGGTCCTATTGCACCTGTGGCTCAGATTTTTAATCTTTTGAGGCCCGGGGCCCCTGGGTCCTTTTAAGTTTTTATGCACTTAATTGTTAATAACTTGCCCCCTTTTTATCCAATCTTCTTCGTTTTGGGGGACCTTTCTCCATTTAGTTATTCTCGCCTTTCTACTCTTCATATAAGACCCTGACACCTTGTGGCTCGATACAGGGCCCTTCAAGTTTTTGTGCAAATAAAAGGTTAATAAATTGCTTCCTTTTAATCCGATCTTCATTTTTTATATCCTTTTTCCATTTAGTTAGTCTCGCATTTCTACATTCCAGTTTAGATTCTGGGGGCCCTAGGGTGCAGTAGGATCCGGTGCAGGGCCCCTTGAACTTTTTGTGCGCCAAGAATTTTTCACCCCCTGATTTTCTCACCTTCTCAGTACATAATTTTAAACTTAAGTCTTGGACTCTTCTTCCTAGATCAACACCCTCATATTTTTATTGGGGCCTTAGAGCCCTTTTTTAAACATTTACCCAATTTTTTGTGCATTTCTTTAAAATATTATTCTAGGCTTAATTGTGACTAATTGAAGATCTAAAGTGTTAAGAAATTAGATTTTTTAACACGTTTTCATGTTAGGGCACTGCTCTTTACTGTCAGTTGGCTCTTTTTAGGAACTTTGTTATAGGTCACTTAAAAACGGTCCGATTCACTAGCTTCTTTTTTTAAACAACTTCTTAAGTCATCCCGCTACTACATGAATGACAAAAACATTTCCCCGACTTCAACTACCACCAATTTTGAATATTAACCTGCTTCTTGGGGCCTTTGTTGCAGCTTATTTAAAAACTACCTGATTCTATTACAATTTTCGTTAACATAGTTTTAGCGTCCTCCAGCTACTTTAAAACTACTAAAATAATTTCTTATACGCAGCTACATTCCAGTTAAGACACTGGTCCCCAAGGCCCGGCCTTTCTTTATATCTCAGCTACAACTTTTTTCAAACATTAATGTCCTTTTTCAGCATCAACTTACGTTTACCAACTACAGCCGTCAATTACAAATCGCGTTACTTTAAAGGTAACTTTAGATAAGGGATTTCATCCTTTTATAAAATATCGTGTTAATGTTAAAAGTAATTCGTGAAATGTACAAGGGGAGGGGGCATTTTCCGCCGCTTGGGGGCGCATTCTTTTCTCGGATTCTAAGGACCCAATTTCAACGGGATTTGGTTCATTCAACTTAGATTATAATTCGGCTACTTTCTGTATTATGAAATTTTACCTTAGACTTCAGGTACCAACATTTTCTAACATTAATGATGCATTCTTTTTTTTATTATTCTTTGGGCTTGATTACTACGAGGTTTGGCTCAATCAACTTGGTTTTTGATTGTATCCGCCACATGTGGAGCACTTCCGGTACATGTTGCCTTGGATAACGAGGACCCAGGTTATAGGTTCGTTCGGAAAGAAGTTTGTTGGGAACACTCTAGATGCTGCGGAAAGCAATGGGGGCCTCCGAAATTAGGTTCATTTAAAAGAATTTCAAAAGATATAAAATCATACAAACTTAAGTTTTGTTTAAGGTTATTATTTACGGACCCCGGTAACGCCGGGCGGGTCTGCTAGTCTATACTAATAAAACAAAGTTTCGCTCTTTTTTATCCGATTTTCTTCGTTTTTTGGGGCCTTTTGACATTTAGTTATCCCCTTTTCTACGTTTCAGTTAAGATCCTGGCTCCCTGGGAACCGATACAGAGTTCTGGAAGTTTCTGTGCCCTAAATTGTTAATAACTCTCCCTTTTTAATCCAATATTCGTTTTTAGTGCCCTTTTCAATTTAGTTATTCCCCAGATTGTACATTCCAGTTAAGACCTGGCCCCCTAGGACCCGGTCCAGAGGCCCTTGAACTTTTTGTCTGGCATGCATTTTTCACTCCCTAATTGTGTCGCCCTCTTAATGCATAACTTTAAAGTTGATTCTTAGATTCCTGTCCCCGGGCCAACACTCTCATATTTTTATTGGGGCCCTACGGCCCTTTTTAATGCATCTCACCCCATTTTTGCGTAATTCTTCAAAAATTTATTCTAATAATTCATACCCTATGCTTAATTTCGTCTAATTGAAGATCTAAAGCGCAAAGTAGCCTTTTAACATGTTTTCATTTAAGAGCCCTGCGCTAAACCATCAGTTGGCCTCTTTGGCATCTCCTATTATAGCTTCCTTAAAAATGGTCCTATTCACTAGCTTTTTTTTTTTCTAACAACTTCTTAGGTCAATATATTTATTTACCTAATATATTTACAATTAGGTTTTTAATATTCCTGCACAAAGGCTTTAATTGCTATTTTAACTTCTTAGGTCCTCCAACTACTGCATGAACTAGAAAAAAATTTCTCAGACTTCAGCTACCACCAATTTTGAATATTAATGGCTTTCTTGGGGTCCTTCTTTAAAAATAATCCAATTCTTTTGCAGTTTTCTTTTTTTCATAGTTCTTGGCTCCTCTGGCTACTTTATAAACTACTAAAAAATTTCCTTATACCCAACTACATTCGAGTTAAGATTGTGGTCCCCTGGGATGTGGTACAGGGTCTTTTGAAGATTTTTGTGCCCTCAATTGTTAATAATTGCCCCCTTTTAATCCGATCTTTGTTAACAGGAACTTTTCCATTTAGTTATTCTCCCATTTCTAGATTCCAATTAAAGCTCTGGCTCCCTGGGGCCCGGTCTGGAGCCCCTTGAACTTTTTGTGCGCCGCGTATTTTCCAGCCCCAATTCTGTCACTCTCAATGCATAAATTTAAAATTGAGTTTTGGACTCCTGTCCCTAGGTCAACACGCTCATATTTTTATTGGAGCACTAGGGCCCTTTTTTAAGCACCCCCCCCCCCCCATTTTTTGCGCATTTCTTTAAATTTTTATTTAAATGATTAATTTACACCCTATGTGTAATTGCGACTAATTAAAGATCTAAAGTGACTACTAGAATCTTTTAACATGCTTTTATCTCAGGGCCCTGCTCTCAGCTATCAGTTGACCCCTTTAGGGCTCCCTATTATCGCGCCCTTAAAAATGGTCTGATTCACTAGCTTTTTTTCTAACAACATTTTAGGATATCTACCTACTCCTCATATTTTTATTGGGGCTTTAGGGCCCTTTTAAAGTATTTCTCCTTATTTTTAGCGCATTTGTTTAAAATTTTATTCTAATGATTAATTTGTACGTTATGTTGAATTTCGACTAATTGGAGATCTAAAGAGCTAAATACTAGGACCTTTTAACATGTTTTCATCTTAGGACCCTGCTCTCAACTATCACCTTTGCACCTTTTGATCCCCCTATTATAACTCCCTTAAAAATAGTCCGCTTCCCTAGCTTTTTCTTTTCTAACAACTTGTTAGGTTTTTCAGCTACTCCATGAACGACAAAAAAATTTCTCAGACTTCAGCTACCACCAATTTTGAATATTAATCGTTTTTTTGAGGCCCTTGATCCGATTCTCTTGCAATTTTCTTTAATATAGTTCTAGGGTCCTCCTGCCACTTTATAAACTACTAAAAAATTTCCTTATACCCTTGCTACCAACTTTTTCGAATATTAATCTTCTTTTCGGCATCAACTTACGTTTACTCACTACAGTCGTAAATTAAAAATAACGCTACTGTTAAAGGTAAGTGGTTAATTTTAGAGAGGTGGGGGTATTTCATCCGTAAATTAAATATTAGATTAATGTTAAAGGGACTTTGATAAATTTATAGATGGAGGGGGAACCTTCCACATTCTGTCCTCGGGTTTTATCGGCCCGATTTCAATGGCAATTGATTCATTCAACTGAGATTATAATTAAGCTACTTTCTGCATTATGAAAGTTTATCTTGAACTTTTGTTACCACCATTTTCGAACGTTAACGGCACATTCTTTTCTCAGTTTCTATGGCTCGTTTCATCGAAAATTGGTTCATTCAATTTAGCATAAGATTGTTATAAAGATTTTAGTTCCATATTCTACCGCTTGGGGTAAGCATTCTAATCTCGGGTTCTACGGGCCCGATAACTACGGGATTTGTGTCATGCAACTTGATTTTCGATTGTCTTCGCCGGTACGGAGCACTTCGGGTGTACGCTGCCTCAGCCAGCGGTAACCCAGGTCACAGGTTCGTTCAGAAAGAAGCAAAGGCATAACCAGGGAGGGGGGTCTAAATGCTGTAGATACCAGCAATATTTTAAAGTTTTCTTCTTCTTGATTAATAGCTGAAAATTCTCCAATTAGATAAGGCGAACTGAATTTTACAAAATCACTGCTATCCAGAGCATTTGGACACCCACCCTGGCTACGCCAATGAAAAGAGGTTTATTGGGAACACACTCGACGCTGTCGAAGCCATTGGGGCCCCGGAAAAATTAAGTTCATTTGAAAAACTGTATGACGCCGAAGGCATTGGGTCACCGATTTTCCGAAGATATAAAATCATACAAACTTGAATTTTGTTTAAGGTTATTATAAAGGGCCCGTTCAATGCCGGACAGGTCAGCTAGTAATCAATATTTCATTATTGCAGAAGTTTATTATTGCATCGTAAGTGTTCATACTTTTTCCCTCTCATAAAATTCTCCACATCCAGATCAAAAATGATACACGACAATCAAATATATCATGACTGTCAACGACAATGTCCCCCATAGTTTTCCCCAGTATGAATTTTTTTTCCATTATAGCAGGTGTTTTGCTAATTGCAGCTGTGAAAGTGGCACTTTTAAATTTAAGGGACCATTTTTTATAGCATTCGCTATTAAGACACACACAATTACAAACTTATATGCAGATTAGTTAATTAAATTGTTGTTTAAAAAATATCTATCATATATATATATATATATAATCCTAATGAAACGAATTTATGAAACGACTGGTTGTATTTCACAGCTATTATTTCTAAAATATAAAATCCTTGGCGTCGAAATTAGCACCAATTGTCCGTATTGATCCACGTATGTCAAAAATGGTATTGAATTTTAAAATTTGATTTAGTTTTCAAGGTATTAATTTTTTTTTTAATTGTTACAGTATTTTTTTTTAATGATGGCGACTAAATGACTCCATTTTTGTGGAAAAAAGGGAGGAAAGGGGAAAATATAAGGATTATTAGATTTATTTTCTTTTTAGTCATTTTCAAATTCAAACTGAATTTATCTTTTATTTCAATCGAAAGTGGAGACAATATTGTGATAATATTTTTAATATGTGTGCAATATTTTTCAGGAAAATTTGAAAAAATAATTCATATTTTTTTATTTATTTTAATCAAACTTTTCTCATTTCAAGATATATTTTTTCATATTTTAGAAAATGTTACTATTTTATATTGTTGCCAATTTTGAAAACAGCGCAAAGAACAATATTTCATTTCAATTAAAAAATTAATTACACGTGACTATTATACGTTTACAGGGGCAGACCCCCTAGTATTTATATAAAAATGCGGTGCAGATGGTTATAAAAAAACTCGTGGAGTTTCGAATCCTTTTTATATCCTTTAAAAGGAGAAAAATATAATTTAATTTGGTTATAGTTGATGAATTTATTTGATTTCTGAAATTGTTTTATTAAAACATGAAACTAAAACTGCAAGCAAGATAATACCATGCAGTGCAGACCGCTGCAGCCCCATGCATTAAAACCCCATACATTTATATCTTATTTCGTGAAATAAATGAGCCAAAAACGAAAAGCAGCGAAAAGAGGTTTTGAGTTAAGGCTCAGCAGAGGCAAAATATTATATCCTTAGTTTCTGATTAATTTTGATTGGAATTATCATTTTATGTTCTTAAAAAATTGAAAGGAAAATAAGATACACAATTTTAGCACATTTATCCATCACAGTATCTAAGTTCGTGTAAAATAATCTGATGTAATTTGAATATGAAATGAATTTCGTATAATTAATCGTTAACGATTTAAATACATTTTAATTTATTTTGTAGTAATTATTGTAATTAAGTTTTGAATAGCTATTATTTTTAAACTAGCTGACCCGCCCGGCATTGCCCGGACCCGTGATGAATGACTCTTAAATGAACCTCAAATTTGTATGACTTTATATCTTTAAATCCATTTTGTCTGAATTTATATTTTTAAATGAAAAAAATATTGAATTAAAAGTACATGCTGTTTTGGTATTTTATTTTCTGCGTAATTAGATTTTTTGGAGTCTATGCTTAACAAAAGCTAGCGAAACCGCGACGAAACACGCAGGATTTTACTGATTTCGTCGAACTTTTCACACATTTTATCTTTACCGATTACATTACCGATTAGAAGAAGGTTTCAGCTTTAAGAACATATTTTTGCTTCGTCGGTACTTCTAAAATTGCGCCCGAAGCTAGCGAAACTGCGACGAAACACTAAAGTTTCTACAGATTTTGCCAAAACTTTCACACCATTTTATTTTGTAAAAAATATTTCTACCCGTCCGAACGTTTCATAATTTTTGTAGGTGTGATCTAAATATAGTCTATTGAGATTCTCTAAAAAGACTTAAAATACATACGGATGTTTAGTTACTTTTAGCATACAAAAAATGTCGTCTCCGTGAGGCGCGGAGTGACCCGAGTTCGCCGATTATTTGAAAGGGTTAAAATTCATATTTTTAAAAACCGATTGCACCATCGATTAGAAGAAAACTTTATCTTTAAGAACATATTTTTGGTTTGTCGGTACCTCTAAAATTGCACCATGGAAGGGCGTTCCCATAAGGGAGAAAAGCTTTTTTTTTTTGTAAAAAAAGATCGTCTTTGAATTTTCTTTTTCAAAGGGTTAACCGCGATATGTTTTTTTAATTGATTACGGAATTTGAGACATAAAGGTACGATCTTTTAGAATATGTCTTCCGTTTTTAACTTTAGTAAGCGGTTTGGCCAATGTAAGTTAATGTCACAAAATACCCCCCCCCCCCCCCCACTGGAATTCCTTCTTTTCGATGTTCATTTTCTCATTATGCGTAAATAAGGCTTGCTTTTCCCTCTCGTTGAACGAGATAAGTTTTTAATGAGAGTGCGTTGCGATTGTTAATGAATAACTCAGCTTATAAATATTAGAATTATACATTTTATAATTCGGAGTCTCAGATGTATTAGGAGAGGCCTTGGACTGCCCTCACAAAATTTTTTCGCTTTGTACGTGCGGTAGATTTTGCTTGCCATCGCGAATACACAAACACAGAGCGAAATTGTCTTTTATTAGTATATATTATAAATATACCCAATTTTTCAAGATGGAAGGGCCCCCAAGAAGTTCCAGTGAGAGGGGCCCCTCACTTAATAAATCCGCCCCTGATTATAGGAGCCTTAGTGGGAGGGATTTTGTATTAATAAGACGAATTCAAAGAGGTGAATTACAGCTGAAGTATAGCGACTAGAATACATAGTGTGGAAATCGGCTATCTCTGTAAGGTGCGCCACACACCAGGGAGACATGCGGCAGAAAAGCGTGCGTGAGGCATGCGACAATTTCACCCTCTTAACAAAGAAAAAACCGGTTTGAACAGCAGAATTTGCCTCATGTCTCACGATTAGGCGCGCCACACACCAGGGAGACATGCGGCAGAAAAGCGTGAGGCATGCGACAATTTCACCCTGTTAACAAAGAAAAAACCGGTTTGAACAGCAGAATTTGCCTCATGTCTCACGATTTTTGTCGCATGTCTCTCTGGTGTGTGGCGCGCCTTATTGTCGCATGTCTCTCTGGTGTATGGCGCACCCAATACTTAAAAAAGTGCTAAAATATTGTATCCCTTAAATATGCAATGATGCTACTGCAATATGCAGATAGCAGCGACATCTGCAGGATATTTTTTACAACTGCAAGGTTTTGCTAGTCTACGCAATGTTACAGCGCCTAGAAGATACAGTGTGGAAAACGGCTATTCCTATAATGCTTTAAAAAGTGCTAAAAACTTGTATCCCATAAATCTCCAACAATGCTCAGAGGCAATATGCTGATACGAGCGCCATCTCGTAACTCTTTTCAATATAAACCCTGTGTTTTCAAAAATTATAGAATGTTAAATATCGGAAACTATAAATATAAGATATTTTAGTCTGTTATAAGCTAATTTAGTTAAGGAATGACGTGAAATAGGTTAGAGAGTCTCTTTTAGAACGACTATCGTTTTCAAATCACTACGATGGCGCTACGATTTACATCTTGTTATTCAGCATCGTTGTACATTTATGGGATTAAATTTTTTAGCACTATTTTGTAGCCGTTTTCCACACTGTATCTTCTAGGCGCTGTAGTAATACGAAAGTAGTAAAGACGACTAGTAATACGAAAATCCCGCAGATGTCGCTGCAATCGACACTTGGCATTTTAGCAGTATCGTCTCACATTTATGGGATAAAATTTTTTTAGCACTGTTTGGATAGCATATTTCCACACTAGTTATTCTAGACGCTGTAGCTGAAGTATATTTTAAGAAAAAATGGTACATTTTTTAAAGGGTCTTTGTTGTGTTGTTATTTATTAAAATAAATGTTTGCCTTTAAAATAATTGCAATTGGAAAATTAGCAATAAATAAATGTCAAATTAAGATTAAATAAAATATTGAAAACATTTGATAAGAACTAAAAATTATATTATTGAAAGTTTTCTTTCTTTAACCCTTTCCAACATAGATGAAAAATGTTTGTCTTCGGTTTGTATGGCCTACTGACCGAGCTCTAACTCTTGTAAATATACTGGGATCACCCTACATTTTTTATATGTTATTGACGTTTACTATAGCGTGATCGCTATTGAAAAAAAAATGTGTGGCACTTATAGTTCATTTGCATGGCCGGTAAACAGTATTCTGTTACATTACGGTCAATGGGAAAAATCGTTTCAAGTGCATTTTAATGATGCTAGACAATTTAAAACATAAAGAAATTGATATTCATTTATAAAGTGCAGTAAAACATGCATTTAGTAGAATATGGGGTTTGCAAAGCATTTATTATTCATTTACAGGGCCACACAAAAGAATTCCGTTACATAATGATATGGGGGGGAGGGGGGCTGTTTACAGCGATATTATGTTACTGAAATATAATGGAACAGACATAAATTACTCATATTTACTACAATGTACTTGCTGTGAAATATGATGTGCATAGTATTTATCGTTCATTTACACGGACACACAAAAGATTCGGATACAGTACTGCATCTAAAGTACTTGTCAGTATGTGACACAAATTTTGTGGGCGCTCTATCACAAGAACTAATGCACGGAATTAAATAAAAATTTATATTCATGTAGTCCCTAATATAAATTTGTGCTGATTAGTTTTTGGTGTAAATCGCTCAACAGGTGGCGCTGCTATGCTGCATTTTTCGCGATTTCAGCAACAGCTGTATCTCAAGAACTAATACACGGATTTTCATCAAACTTCAGATTCAGTTTGACGTTGACATATTTTGTTGTTTGGTGGTTTTGGTGCATCATAGGTTTAGATGTAAAGCACCAAATAGGTGGTGCTGCTAGGCTGCAGTTTGCTGCATTTGCACGATTTCAGCGATAGCCATATCTCAAGAACTAATGCACGGAATTTCATATCTTTAGAATCCTCATGATGGGTATAGATTGCCATTTAATTTTGGCAGCGTGATAGCGAATTTTGAAGTATTAACATGTATGAGATAGAAGAAAGTTTTGTTTTTCTTTTGGTATCAATTTTCTGAAAAGAAAAAGTTATCCTTGAGAAATGCATAACAATTTTTGGAAAAATAAAACTTTGTATCGAAAGGTCAAGTCCAATTACTCAAATGCGAGCCAAGCATTTATTGATAATAATTTCATTCTTACAGCTAAAATTTTCCTGCCAGGGAACTTATTTTTTTGCAAATAATAATATGTTTCAAAACTCAAGTAATTCAAACTGATTAATGGAGCTTCTTTGATGGAATAAAATTTTGTGATTGCGCTTCAAATAAGCCCCCATTTTTGACTGTATCAATCGCTACTAATGTAGTTAAACGTCTTTATTTGTTTTTAACAGCATATTAATAATTGCATGTAAACAGATAAAATACAATGATGAAAGCATTCTTTTAAAATTATGTATGAAAACTTAAATTACAAATATTAATTGAAAATCTAGATTTTCAAGTGCAAACGATTTTAGGACAATAACGAAAGAATGTTACCCTTTCAAGTAAAATCTTAAAAGACGCTTCTGATATTTATATTTAAAATACATATGATTAAATAATCAAATAATTCTATGAAGTGATATATTAGTATCTTTGATACATTCTGATCTAGTACTACATCCTATAACAGCGCATAAGTCATCTTTTATCGAAATTTTAATCATATCTTGAATAACAATTTCCGATGGTAAAAAATGAAAGCAAAGAAATACAGGTTTAAACCGGTTTGAACTGATAGGCGTGTCAAAGCACGTGGTTTTGTTTGGGCTTTCAGTGGCGGATTTTAGGATTACTTTTTTGGCGTCACCCCCAATCATCTTACTGCACCTCAATCTATCTCATTCCTCCATGGATTTTAGCAGTGTCGTCGCACGTTTAAGGGATACAAATTTTTAGCATTGTTTGGATAGCATATTTCCACACTAGGTATTCTAGACGCTGTACCTAAAGTTTCAAAATAAACGCCATTCGTGGGTTGTCAACAGCCACGCCTCTGCGGGAATTTATCCTCCGAAAAAGACTGTTTATTGGACGAAGGGGAAGCAGTGTTAAAGTGTTCTTCACGCCTATAGACTTTACCCACGAATGGCAACAGCAATGCCTCTGCGGGGAAAAACCCTCCGAAAAAGACTGTTTATTGGACGAAGGGGGAGCAGTGTTAAAATGTTTTTCACGCCTATTGGTGTTTTTCTTCTACTTATCCGCGACTGACGTCACATGGGTAAAGTCCATTGGTGTTCTTCTTCTGCTTACCCGCGGCTGACGTCACTTGGGTAAAGTCCAATTCCAAACTAACGCTTAACGTCAGCAGCATCGCTGTCGAGGCTAACGAAAAAGACAGGCTACCGCGGTGAGTCCGATTGTTCTTTTTTTACAGACCGCTGGAGTCACGTGATGCTTGAATGCACCAATGAAGTTGTGCGAAAAGAGCATCACGTGACTCCAGCAGTATGTAAAAAAAGAAGAATCGGACCCTCCGCGGTAGCCTGTCTTTCTCGTTAGCCTCGCATCGCTGTATGAATCTTCGCTACATCGCTTAACGAATTTTACTTGATCTTTATTTGTGTGAAATAACATCAAAATACTCATAAATAATGACTTTATGCTTAAATGCTTATTGCCGAGTATGAAAGGGGGTTTCAGATTATTGTCCGACAGTGACGTACTTTACAGCGCTCTCTATAGCTTCTTTAAATCCCGAATTCCTTATCTCCTCTAAACTTGTGATGGAAATCAATCTTAGCTGTGATTGGTCAAAAATGAGATGTGTTGAAACTTTTTTTAAACATTTTGAAATTTACAGAGCGAAATTTAAAAATATTGCATAAACGTTGTTAGTCGTGATATGAAATATAAAGTTTATTTTTGACATTGTAATACGAACTATAGTTTGGTTCTAACTAATTTGAAGGTCTTTGGAGGTAAGTAAGATATTTGTATCAAAAATTACTGATGATATAGTTTAAATATGTTTATATTTATTGTATAATACATCTAACCGTTGATCTTTGTTGCGATTCTGTGTATTTATGGAGGATTTTTTTTTTCTTTTAACTCTCAATAAATATTTTGAAGCATAAAATTCCGTTATGCTTTTTCGTATTTCATAGGTTTCTTTTTTTAAATTTTTGTTTTTTGGGTATGTTTTACTTTGCCAACGCCCTGTTCTATTTATTTTGTATTCTGTACTAAATTAAACTGTGTACACATTTTATAAAAAATAAAGAAATATCTTTAAAGTATGGGTATCAAGTTTTGCTCTGAACATCTTATTTAAACTAAAAAAAAAATACATTTGTTTATTAAAACTACATGTAGTTTTACATATATGGAAATGAAAGACCTGCTGAGTTTGCCTACCTGTAGGTACCTGTTTGATGTTGTTGTGGGTTTTTCCCTCTATTAACATTCAACGAAAAGCAGTTTGGTGACTGCATAACAATTGATGAAAGTTTGAACGACTTGTGTAATTTTTATAATGTTTTATTTGAAATAAACTTTAAAAAAAAATTAGGGTAGGGTAGATGCTTCAGTTTTGGCCACATTGGATCAATTTGTCCAATATTTAGGCTGTGAATTGCTGCTAACAAATAATATGCATTCTTACACCTTAAGCAAACTCTTTTTTATCATTTACAATATCATTTATTTTTTGCTGAAATGTGACTTGCAAAAAAAGAAAAATGTGTCAAACTGTAGTGTGTGCTTACATGTAGGGGAAACTAGGGATACTTGACCCAATTGTTAGTTTTGGATTGTTAATTATTTTTTTACGTTACTTATGGGTGTGTAAATGTTGTCTATAATATAGGGGAAGACGGGGTACAATGAAACAAAATTTACTAATTATTTTTTCCTATCCACAATTTTGCATGCACAAAAATATAATTAATGCATATTTTTAACCTTGTATTTTCCCCATCTAAATAAATTTTTATTAGGTTCTAAACAATATCTTCATGCTTGAAAAATAACAAAAAATAAATGTCTTACAGTGTTTCATTGTACCCCGTATGCCGGGGTACAATGAAACACATACTGGGATACCATGAAACACTCTAAATGATGAAAGCAATTTTCACCCAGTATAGTTTATTTTATGAAAAATGAGATAAATACAGAAACAAAACTTGATTAATAAGAAACTTGATAAAAATATTATAGTCTAAGATGAAAAATAAGAAAATTCTATTAGTTTAAGAAATATCTTTCATTTTATATTAAATTGGCTCAAGTCAGTTTCAAAAATTAGCATTTCTGCTTATATTTCAGTTGTTCCTGAAGGAATATGGGATGGTAGTTTCAACACAATGAGTTTTTTTTTTAAATGTAAGTTTCTAAAAAAAAAAAAAAAAAAAAATTAGAACTTGGTTGGAGTTTTTTTATATCAAGTACTTCACATTTGACTTCATTTATGTATGATTTTTCCAACGGTATATATTTCCTTATGTTTCCATTTATACGGATACTGCTTGTACCATAATACATGTTGTGTGGGGATATCTCATTCTTAGTACCTCGATGACCAGCTGGGACTGGGAAAAAAAATCTGGATCATCATCAGAGTCTGTAGCAGGCAGAGTTTGTTTTCAAAACAATCCCTTCTTAGCTTTTTTTCTCTTTCTATTTTTTAATTGCTTAACAAGAGCATTTTTTACTGACCTGGTAAGAACAAAACTCTTTTTTTTTTCTGTTTTCCTACTCTTACTTCTAATATATTCTATTTACTATTTTTATTACTGTAATAAAACATGTTTCATTGTACCCTGCCTGCAAGTGTTTCATTGTACCCCGCACTGAGGTTACTAAATAAAAATTTATTTTCAAACTTCTAATATTTATTTTTTTTAGTTTGGATTTGGAGGTATGAAGACAATAAAACCCAAAGATAACAATGTATAGAAAAAATAATTATTACATATAAAAACAAGGAAAAAGAAACAAAATTACTTTTAGTAAAGAAAGTTACTTTCAATGGTGCAAAAGCAATAATCTTCTATTGCTACTGTTGTAGAAGTGTGAATGTATCCAAATCACATCAGTAATTGGAACATATAGTTGTATAACATATATATAAACTGCAACTCTGTATGACAAATTTGATTGATTTTACAAGTAATGTTTCATTGTACCCCGTCTTCCCCTACTTAATGAAGTGTTACACAATATTTATTATTATTATTCCAAAGTATTAATTATAAAAGGCCCGGTAGCAGAAAGTTCCTGACGGGTGACGTGCGTCGCAGATTTTCTTTTCCCTTTTGCAAATTTTTTTTTCCATTGGATCTTTTTCCAACTTTATATTATGTTTAGTTCTTTATTATTTATTACTAAAACTTAAGATTATTATTAATAAAAATGAGTAAAATGCTTAAAAACATTAAAAGTAAATGATTAATTAATTAAAGGTTCATTTGTAACATTTTACCTGCAGATTATTTTCAGTCCCTGAAAGATCTGTTGCAGACACTTGGAGAATTTTCTGCTATTGGGATAAAAGGTAGGGATTGACCGAAGCAGCAATTTTGCCGAATACCGAAGCTTCGGTACTCGGCAACCGAATACTTGAAACTTTTTAATACGCATTTTTGCATATATTAGCTTTTTTAATAAGCTTTAAATTGAAATTAAATTCTCAATAATTTAATTCAGTTACATTTTTATTCTTAAATCTAACACAAAAAATTTTAATGACTTCTTTCCACTCACAAATTCATAAACCCATCACTTATTTTTTATTATTTTATCACTAATCAATACCCAAAAATAACCTATGAAAGTATTAAACTATAGGGTCACCCGGGGTAAATTCCTGGTCAGCAAGTTTCTGGGGGCAATTCCTGGTCACAGTCCTTTTTATGTTTTAAGAATGCTTCACCAAAATGAAAAAAATCATAGAGGTACTCTGAACTATCCTCATTGGAATTTATTACTTAATTATGAGTTTACTGCTTATTTATTTTGAAAAAAAAAAATCTTTTTGAAATGGCTAGTTAAATTTCTGTAAAATAACATTGGCCTTAGTTATGATACATTTTTACAAATATCTTTGTCCCATCTCAAATTTTAAATATTTTTGTTTTCTTTCTTTTTGGTTCAATTACCAACTACTTTAGCTATTAAAAAATAGTCTTTACATGTTTTATACTAATTTAAATAATTTACAAAAGTTGGTTAAATACTGCCCCATGTATCTGGGGTAATTCCTGGTCAATGTTTTTATCATCATTTAATTCCTTTTTATTGTCATATTTAGTGATTTTAATTGTTGCAAATCCTTTGAGAATTAACTGCAACCACACTGTTCACCACATTTTAGTTAATTGTAGTTCTTAATAAAATAGAGTCACCTGTGGTAATTCCTCGTCACTGAGTTTCTGAGGTAATTCTTGATCATTTTCGCTTTTGTTATAAAAATAACGATTTGTGAAACTGTAAAAAAACTCAAAGATACTTTGAATCCTTTGTTTTGAAATATATGCCTTAATTATTCATTTAGTTGAAATTAAATATTAAAAAAAAAATTATGTGCAAATTTCTACATCGATCTTGATTTTTACACATTTTACAACATGTCATTGTCATTCTTGGAAGTTTTAATGGTACTTTTTGGTTAGACGGGCGCCAGTGTTATATATACTTATGTATGTATACCTATTTATACATAATATATGTATATTTATCAGGGTTGCTGGCTTTTAGCCAGGCCAAAAAAAGCCGGCCGGCTTTTTTTGGTTTTAACCACTTAAAAAAAGCCAGTTTTTATTTTTTAAAGTTGGTTTACAGTAAATTTGTTTTAAATTTGGATCAATTAATTTTTAATACACTTATAAATATTTTCTATTAAAAAAAATTATAGATTTCTATTAAATTTTATCAAATAAATAAGTCTTTATAACTTCTAGAAGGCAACTGTGAACGCATTATGTCTGAAAAAGAAAATATATATATATAAACATTGAAAAGGATATAAGTTAGGCTCTAATCTGGTGTTTTGAAATTCTATATTATATATAGTGTTGACTCTAAGCCGCTTTAGCAGGGCGCAGCACCCGGCGGCCCTTTTATTTTCCTTTTTGCACCCGGCGGCTCTTTTAAACCCTTCAGATGTGCCTGACTGCCCTTTTTAAGACTTCCTATGCACCCCATGGTAATTCAATTGATACCGGAAAAATATCGCAAATTCTAGGGACTCTAAACAAACCAGTTCAAAATATGTTTTATGAACAAGGTACAAGTGTGCCCTTTTCGAAAAAAATGTGCCCTTATTTTATAATAGTGTTCCCTTTTTGAAAAAAATGCACCCTTTTTTAGAACAGCGTTTCCTTTTTGAAAAATGTACCCTTTTTTTGGAATAGTGTTCCCTTTTTGAAAAATTCACGCCCGGCGGTCCTTTTTTTCTAGCGTCAACACTAATATAGCTCCACATGTACTACACATTTTAAAGATTATATTTAATTAAAACTGTTCTAAACTGCTCTGCTCAACAAGCGCAAAATGTTTTGACACATTTAAAAATTCATTTTTTAATGGAAAGATGTAAAATTCGAAAGCCTGACCATGGAAGCGATTTGGAATCGAACTGTGTTTTCCATTTTTTGATTCATCAATTACCTATTGAGTTATAAGAGATTTTGATCACATGACACTTTTCTGAGTGGTTTCTTCTCTCGTGCGGAAATTCGATTCAAAATGCTCACTTTGACACTATTTTCTGAAAAATCTATTGCATTTGCAAAAAAAAGCACAATTACATAGTTTCTGAACAACAACATCTGCTAGTTTCATGCATTTCTGAACAAAAATAAATTAAAACTTATGTCAGAAAGTTGCCCTTTTGGATTTAAAAGCCTTAATGACAAAATGTAGCACATCAAAATGGAAACATTCTTATGTGTCCATATGGAGAGATTAAGTTATAAATGTTAAAAGAGAAATTAGAAAAGATGTTTCATTTGAGGAGAGTGGTACATAAGTGTATAAAAAATAGAGCATTTAAAACAAGAAAAAAAAAATTCTCCAAATAAAATTTTGAAAAGCTTGTTGCTAAGCATATTCATGCATATGCTATTCATAATGTTTTTAATAGTGAGAAATGGTGGTGTTTTTATTAATATGACCATGTATAATTTCAAATGTTTGCTAGAAATAAAATAAGACTTGTATATTAATAGCTCTTAAAATTAAGTAATAAAACATATAACTAAGTAACCATTGTCCTCTTTAATTTTATAAAGCAGTAAAAATGAAAAAATTGGCAGTTGGTATGGCCCTTTTAAAATTTAGCTGACATATTTGCAATTCAGAATACAAACCACAAGCAAAATCATCTAAGTTTTATTCCAGTATTAATGTCCTCATTATTGAGAAATTGGGTTACTTATTAAACTGTAAATCAATTAAATGTCATTAAAACTAATTAAAAACACTTTAAAATGTGTAGTTTATAATTACAATGCTTTATTGTATAAGAGCCAATTATGGCCAAAAAAAGCCAATTTTGGTGAAAAAAAGCCGATTAAAACTATTAAAAGCCACCGGCCTGGCTTTTTTTAATTTTAGTCGGCTTTTTTGCAACCCTGATATTTATACATATATAGAAGCTATATGTCATCATCATCATCAACCGTTTTCAATCCACTGCTGGATGTAGGTCTCCCCCAGATTTTTCCAATGTTTCCTGTCTAGTGCTTTAGTCATCCAATTTACACCGGCTACTTTTCTGATTTCATCACTCCATCTTACTTGAGGTCGTCTTCTTGGCCGTTTTACATCTCTGGAATACCACTGTAGGGTGTTTGTGCTCCATCTATTCCTATTGTCTTGTCTTCTTGCGATGTGCCCAGCCCATTTCCATTTTAGCCGTTTAATTCTTTCAATGATGTCAAAAACTTTCGTCTGACTTCTTATCCAGGTTATTTTTTTTTCTGTCTCTTCTAGTTATACCTAGCATACATCTTTCCATACTTCTCTGTGTTGTTTGTAATCTTTGTACCTTCCGTTTTGTTAGCGTCCATGTTTCTGCTCCATAAGTTAGGACAGGCAAAACCAGGGTTGGCAGGTTTTTGACAGTTTAAACTAGGGATTGACTGAATACTGAATAGTTGATTCGGCATGTAAACCGAATATTCGGCTTCGGCCGAATACTTTTAAGTATTCGGCCGAATAATTGCAGATAAATATTTTCTTAGAAACAGGAGAATTCTCTTTTATTTAGAAGTAGAATAGGCTAAACAATGAGTTTCAATATTATGTGCATGAGTTCAGAGTTCAGCTGCACTACAAAAAACAAGTCAAAGGCCATTTTTAATAAAAACTTTTTCCTTCCTAAAATAGTCTACATAGGGGTAAAATGAAAACAACTGTCTACGATAGAGAAAAAAAAAATGTAAGGAAGATGCGCATCTTACCCTTATTATTTAATTTTAATTATTTCTACATTAGTTTTCTTAATTTAAATTTATTTAATGTGTATTTTCTTTAACATACATTTCAAATAAGTATGTCAGAGTTCATCTCTGTATATCTAAGATGTATGTTAAAGAAAATACACACATCAAATAAGTATACCCCTGTGCCTATCCTATAGCTTTTATAACCATTAAATTAAAATCGCTCAAATTTGTTATCTTCATCACCACAATGTTAAAGTATTAACCAAAATATGTATCAATAATTTGATAGAAAATAGTTAAATGTACAAATTGTTATGATACCTTTAGTATTTAAGAACATTCCTATTCAATGTGTTTATAATTAGACAATCAGTAAATCAGCTTAATGACACAATTGTTTTTTTCTATTTGAATGATCTTTTGTTTTTCTGACAAATCCTTATCCTTAATAATAGCCTGTATAGTTTAATACAGACCTGTAGGTTATTTTGGGTATTGACTAGTGATAAAATAATAAAGAATAAGTGGTGGATTAATGAATTTGTGAAGGGAAATTGGAAATAAGTCATTAAATTTTTTTGTGTAATTAGATTTAAGAATAAAAATGTAACTGAATTAAATTATTAAGAATTTAATTTAAATTAAAGTGTATTAAAAAAAGATAATATATGCAAAAATGTGTATTAAGAAATTTTAAGTATTCGGCCGAATACAGAAGCTTCGGTATACACTTTGACCGAAGCTTCGGTATTCGGCAAAATTGCTGATTCGGTCAATCCCTAGTTTAAACCGTCATGTCAAAAACCTCAAATACTTACAGTGATCTGTAAAATTTCACATTAAATGTCACACATTAGATGTGTTTGGCTTACACTTTGCATCCCAACCATCAGGGGCAAGGGTTGACTTCTGTATCAGTTGATTCAGCTCGCGCTTGAGCTACGGAGAGAGTTTATGGATGCTTACCCATACTGTTTGTGTATGAAACTAAAGAATCCCCTTTCCAGTCTTCTTATTTCAGTGCTATAGGGAGGACTCCATTGTTTGGTGGAAAGATATCACTAAATGCAACAGCTTTTTGAGCCTGCTTCAAAACTTGCTCATCTAGCAATGCTTTTGCTATCAAGTCCCACTAGCTCAGCATCGATTAAGAGACAGACTATTTTCTAACGCTTCATACACTCTAAACTCAAAAATCTTTTGGGTGTAAATAAATGTGCTAAATAAGTGGTGTGCTGCAGCATGCTGCGGGGTAAAATTGATCCGGATTATTTAATTGTACAAAATTATTTTCTTCTGGTTGAAAAATCCAAAATACTTTATTGCAAATAATATATTTTTTTAATTATTAAATTTCAATAAAAGATCACATAAATCATTGACTTATTTAATGTTTATCTATTGTTAAAAATGTTTTAGCGTGTTACATGTAGTATTTGGCAGTTTTCGACGGTTTAAACCAGTTTATGGCAGTTTAAACCAGTTTATGACGCTTGTCATGTCAAAAACCAGTTTTTGATGTCAAAAACCCAACCAAGGGCAAAACACATTGGTTAAATACCTTTCTTTTCAAACACAGGGGCATGCTACTCTTCAGAATAATATTGTTCTTCCCAAAAGCACCCCATCCATTTCTTATTCTTCTATTGATTTCATTCATGATACTATTATCAGATGATATTTCTTGCCCAAGGTACACATAACTTTGCACTTCTTTAATTTCAGTGTTGTTGTAGACCATTTTCTTTTTTGATGCAAATGAATTGAACATCACCTTAGTCTTTTCCAAGTTTATTTTTAATCCCACATTAATGCTAGCTTCTGCCAAATCTTTTAGCATATTTTCCAATTCTTCAGGACTGTTACTGAAAATTAAAATGTCGTCAGCGAATCGGAGATGACTTAAATATTCCCCATTTATTCTAATCCCTTTGTTTTCCCAATCCAGCTTCTTGAAAATATTTTCTAAGACAGCAGTAAAAAGCTTAGGCGAAATGGTGTCTCCTTGTCTTACCCCTCTTCCAAGCTTGATCTTTGCTTTTCCTTTGTCCAAGTGGATGGTTGCTGTTGCTTTCTTGTAAATCTTCTTTATAATATTGATGTAAGGTTTGTCTATACCAATGTCCTCCAGAGATTCTACTACGGCTGATGTGTAGACTGAATCAAATGCTTTTTCATAATCAATAAAGGCAAGGCAAAGAGGTAAATTATATTCCTTATGTTTTTCTATGAGTTCCCTTACCGTTTGGATATGATCCATTGTGCTGAATCCACTTCAGAATCCTGCTTGTTCTCTAGGTGAGCTGAGTCCAGAGCTGATTCAAGTCTTGTCGTTAAAACTTTGGTGAAAATTTTATAAATCACTGACAGTAAGCTGATTGGACGGTAGTTTTTAATGTTTTCCTTCTCTCCTTTCTTGTAAAGTAGCACCATCACAGCATTATTCCAATCTTCTGGTACATCTGACTTCTGGAGACATTTGGAAAACAGTAAGGATAGCATTTTTGCAAATTCTTCTCCTGCTTCTTTGATAAGGTCGATTGTAATTCCATCTTCTCCGGGGCATTTACCTTTTTTCATAAATTTAATGGCTTGTAAAACTTCGTCTGTCATCACTGGGATTATGGCATCGGTTTCTGTTAAGTTTTCTCGTGGATCACATAAGTTGATTTCCCTCTGATCTTCACATTTATATAAATCGTTATAGAATTTTTCGACAATGTGTACTATTTCTTTATTGATTTTGGTGATTGTTCCATCTGCCCTCTTTAGTGCAAAAATACCTTTTCTTCCAACACAAAGTTTTCGCCTAGCTGATTTTAAACTTTTGTTATCTTCTAGAATTTTCTTGACAAGATCAGAGTTAAATTTTCTGATATCTTCTGTAACACATTTTCTTACAGTTTTACATAATTCAGCATATTCAACTCTTGATTTAGGATCGTTTTTCTTCATTTTTAAATTCTCTGCGTTTCTTCATCAATCTTCTTGTTTCTTCTGTTATTTTCTTTGTCTGCTTTACTTGTGCATCGCCGGCTATCTTCTTTGCAATATCTTGTAGAGTACTGGTTAGTTTCTTGTTCACTACTGTAACATCTTGCTCTTCTTCTAAAGTTGATTGAAGTGCTTGGAAACGGTTTTTAAGTTCCAAATGGAATTCTTCTTTATGTTTCTGGAGATTTATTATATCGATTGATTTCTTTGAGTGTTGCAAAAGCTTCATTCTTTCCACTTTAGTATTTAACAGCAGTTTGCATCTAACCAACCTGTGATCGCTTCCTGTATTGAAGTTATTGAGAACGCTGCAATCCTGAATAAAATGCTTTTTGTTTAAGATGTAGTCGATTTCACTTGTTGAGCCATTTGCACAACGCCATGTCCATTTTTTTTTTTTTTTTTTTTTTTTTTTTTTTTTTTTTTTTTTTGTGGCTTTTTCTTGAAAAATGAATTCATGATATACAACTGTTCACATTCTGTAGGGAGCCGGAGCGCTCCGGAGCTGTGTTTTCCCTGGAGCTGGAGCTCTAAATTTTCCCCAGCTCCAGGGTTCCTTTAGTTTTTAATATTCTTTTAAATATTTTTTTTCAGTCTTTTAAATTTCTAGGCTTAAAATATTTTAATTACATCATTATTCAGTATTTTAATTATATCATTTTTTAGGTTTTTATTATTATTAGAAAAGGAAACCTCATAACATGGTAACACTACTTTACTTCTACTTTCTACTTGAACTAAGTGACAACACTATTTGAAAACAAATATGGCCACCTGTTGTTTACATGTGTAGTTGTACAATTTTGGCTGTTTGAAAAGTGTAGAAGAAATTTAAGATTTTTGTGTTTAAAATTCCACCAAACTTTCTATTTTAAAAGCAAAAGCTAAAAGATGTCATACTTTCTGAACAAGCATTTCAAGTTTGATGAGAAGAAAAAAGCATTTTGTCTTGCATTTTGTCAGATCTTTAATGAAGGTAGAAAGTATTTGTGAGCAAAAAATTAAACGTGTAAATAAAAATCTGCAACTCAAAAGCGCGAAGTCGGAGCTGAGTTGGAGCCGGAGCTGGAGCCACAGTATTTTTTCTCTAGGAGCGGAGCTGGAGCATCAAAAATTGTTTGGCTCCGGGTCACTGACATTCTGCAAACTCAATCAATCTGTTTCCTCTTTCATTTTGCACCCCATATCCATGATTTCCTACTGATAACTCACCTTTCTCTTTTTCCCCAATTCTAGCATTCCAGTCTCCCATTATTAATTTTATGTAGCATTTTCCCTTTTGATGCATTGAAGCTACTTCTTCATAGAAATCTTCAACTTCTTCATCAGTATAGCTTACTGTTGGTGCATAAACTTGGGTAATTTGCAGCTTGTATCTTCTGGACACCTGTATTACTAACCTTGCAACTCTATCTGATGCACTATCATATTCTACGATGTGATTCTTCCACCTTTTATGAATCAGAAATCCTACACCGCTTGTTCTTCCATCTTCTGTGCCTCTGTAGTATAATACATGTCCGCTGGCAAGATCTATCTTCTCTTCTCCTTTTCTTCTTACTTCACATAATCCTAGGATGTCCCAGTTGATTCTTTCTAATTCTTCTTCAAGTTCCTGTAAACGATTTTCCGAAGATAGGGATTGTCCATTATACGTAGCCAAGGTCATCAACTTATGGCAGCCTAGCCGAGCCCGGTTATTCTTAGCACCCTCTGTCTTCATGTCTTTCTGATCGCTGCCGTAACCAGGAACATTCAGACCACCGGGAATTAAGGGCCGTGATTTATTTTGTGAATTCATGGTAAAATAAGGGGGGTAGGTGGCCAAATTCCTCCACGCTGGCCAAGCGGGTTGGAGGAAGCCCATCCGCGTTCGTTCCCCATGCACTAGGCAAGGGTACTAACAGGCTGTACCGGTGGAAGGTGCGGATTGGACATTAAGTCTCCGCTCCCAGTCGATTCCTTTAAGTCCTCCTCGAAGCCAATTAAAGAGTCTTCTCCTGGTTAATAAGCAGAGGCTATTAAACAGCCCAGAAGCTATATGTATACACATATATATGTGTGTGTATATATACATATATATATATATATATATATATAGATAGATATGCATACATATGTATATATAACACTGGTGCCCGGCTAACTGAAAAGTACCGTTTTAATTATTTTATTTCAACTAATGACATATCACAGTCTTTAAAAAAGATTATAAAATTTTCTTCTACTATATTAAACACTTTTAAAAGAAGAAAACAGTAAGTGCTCAGAGAATAAGACACACTCTATGACTGAACAATTTAAGTAGAAATACTATCTCATTGCAAAATGGTGCATAAAAATATACATAATGCAATAGAGGAACCTAATTATTTTGCTGTGTATTATATTAAAAGTCTGTATTGGAAATTTCTTGAAAAGGGAGCCAAAAACTTTAGTTGGCCTAAATAAAATAAAATTGATAACAAACAGTGTTATATTTTTTATGGACCAATAAATTTGCAAGTTATAATTGTAGCCGTCTGCTATTTCTCTCTCTCTCGCACGCGGGGAGCCAGCCAATAGCAATGAGGCGCATTTCCTCCCCCCGCGTTTTCTGCGGAGAGCTTTTAAAGTGACGTGACGCAGTAACATTCGAACTCTGCAGGGAGCGGCAGATTATTCTGTCAGTGACGATGGCGAATATTTGACTATGTGTTGTTATGTTAATAAAGTTTATTTTTCTACAAAACCTTCTGATTATTTGAGTCACCGAGATATTTTTATCATCTCCCTTCAATCCATTCTCTAAAATGTTGACCGCGGATTTTTGAACCTTCAACTATTTCATAGAACGTCGAACTATTCAACTGTTTCATGGAACGTTTAGTTTAACTAGCAAAATGGCAACTGCTGAAACATCTGCCGTAGTCATTCCACCCTATATCCCTGTGGACCCTACATTATGGTTTCATATGCTGGAAAGCACATTCGAATTAGCTACTCCTAAAGCTATCACTGAGTCGAAAACAAAATATAATTATGTTGTAGCGCATCTACCGCCTGCTACTGCTACTATGGTTCGAGATATAATTATGAGTCCTGATCCTACTGATCCTTATCAGATTTTAAAAGCAAAAGTTATCGAACGTTGCGGAGAAAGTTGTACTTTAGAAATACGGAAACTGCTAGCTGGAGAAAGCCTGGGTGACAGAAAACCAACTGAATTACTTCGATTAATGAAAAGACGGGCTGAAAGCCATAATATCAGTAACGATCTTCTTCTAGAACTGTTCACTCAACAAATGCCAACCACTGTGCAAACGATTCTAGCTTCCATTGAAAAAATTACTCCAGATAAAGCGGCGGATATTGCTGATAGAATAATTGAATTAACGCCTTCCAACATTAGTTCTGTTTCGATTCGAACACCAACAACTGAATCTCAGACACCACCAGCCATTGATATGCTCGTAAAAGAAATCCAAGCATTACGCCAAGAGGTCGCTCATCTTCGTCGTTCAATAAGTGTATCTAGAAGTGATAACCATCAGCGTAATCATTCTCAGTCCTGCCATAGGGATGCAACATTGTGTTGGTATCACCAAAAATATCAAGAAAAAGCAAAAAAGTGCCTAGCGCCTTGTTCTTATTCAGAAAACCAGAAGCGGGAAGAGTAGCGGCGACGGACTTCTCCCCAGCACCTTCTCGTCGCCTTTTCATTAGAGACAGAAATACAGGTATGTGTTTTCTAGTCGATTCTGGATCTGATGCCTCACTTGTGGCCGCGAATAAAAATGACAAAACTAAGCCTGTTCTTCAAACCTTTCATGCTGCTAATGGCACAAAAATTAATGTGTATGGTCGTAAATGTATTAATATCAACTTAGGCCTACGCCGAAATTTTACATATTCTTTTTATATTTGTGATGTTTCATGTGCTATTTTAGGAGCTGATTTTTTGCATAATTTTAATTTAAAACTTGATTTACGGAATCGTCGTCTTATTGATTCCACTACTAATTTAAAAGCTCCTGCTATATTAAGTACTTGTAATATATTTTCTGTGAAACCCAATGCAGGGCTCCCAAATGGTCCCCTTTTTCCCCCCAAAGTCCCCTTTTTAAAAAAAGGTCCCCTTTAGTCCCCTTTTATGCATTTTGGTCCCCCTAGTCCCCTTTTCAGTGACTGAAAAAAATCCCCGCAAAAAAAAAAAAAAAAAAAAAAAAAAAAAAAAAAAAAAAATTACTTCAACCTCCTTGTTCAATATTGCACCGGCCCTGCTAACAGCTTATTACCTCATAAAAAGAAAAATCCTTTTTTATGTTCAAGGAAACAATACGAAATTTTCAGAATTTTCCTATTTATCCTCCACAAAACAAAATGTAGGGGAGACTTTTCTATTATTACACACTTTCCATTTATCAAGGATAGACTTGTCTTAGCCAGACCTGTTACTCACATGACCAGTTTTTGAAATCAAATGTTAAAGAATTATCGCAAAAAAACAAAAACAAAACCTCAAACTGCATAAAAAAAATTAAAAGAGGCTGTACAAATTCTGGATAAATTGTATTCAAAATATGACAAAATTTATTAAACTGGGCTAAAATATTGAAACTGAATTTCTTTTAAGAATTAAAAAATTGCATAAAAATTCGAAAATTCTGTACAAATTTTGAATAAACTTCATTAAAAGGAGGACAACATTTACTATACTGGGCTAAAACATTAAAACCGGATTCTAATGTGGAAAAAATCGCTGCAGAATACACATATATATGTACAAAAAAAAGGCTAAAATTAGTTAAAAATTTAAATCTGACGACGCAATCATATTAGGGCAAAATTTATTACATTAGGGCTAAATGTTTGAAACTGAATTTCTTTTGTGAATGCCAAAAAATTGCCGCAGAATGCAAAAAAAGGCTGAAATTCACATTAAAAATTTGTGAAAGATTTTTAAAATGTTGTACAAATATCGAATAAACTTTATTGAAAAGTGCAAAAAAAAATATTACATTTGACTAAAAAATAAAAATCTCATTAAAAAATGTAATTAAAACAAAATCCAAAAACAAATTTAGATATACGGGTGGTATCTTCCTGCCAAATCTTGTAGCTCTATGTGCAACAATCTCTTTAGTACACAAACTTTTACCTTTATTATTATAGATGTAGTTTTGTTTTCAATTTTGATGGAGAAGTATAGCCAATCTATTAAAGGAACTCTTAATTACAATGTCTTCTTGTTTTTTTCCCCTTAGGCTCTCTTCAGTATATATTTCTATATTCTTAGAAAAAAAAAAGTAACTAACTCTGTCACTGCCACTGCAGTTATGAGCATTGGTAGTACTCATATTATACAGAAATTATTGATAAACACGCTGGTGCAGACAGTTTTTAAATCGAAGAATCCTTTTTAAGAGCTATTCAATAAAGTTGGTCAAAATCATTCCATTAAAAAAGTTTTATAGCTGAACAAAAGTTATGCATAGGAATTTAATCCTTTTTTCTAAGGATATACATTACAAGCCTGTGGTACGCAGACTGCATTTATTTTATTTTAGTTTTTTACGATATTTTTTTTTCAGTTTTTTATTTGAATTTTCACCATTTTAATAGATATTTTTATTCACATTTAGATAAAGTTATTATTTTAAATTGTTGCCAATTGTAAAAACAGCGCAAAAAGTACTATTTCCTTTAAATTAAAAATGTCTTAGTATGTGACTATTAAAAATAAAACTTTAATATAAGAATTCAATGATCACGTTTTAAAAGCAGGAAAATATTTAAAGTTTGTCACAAAAATTGTATTTACATGGGAATATTTAAAAAGAAAGAAAAGTTTTAAAAATTAACATTAATATGTGCTAGTTAAAAGCAATAAATAGGAGAAATTACATAACATTTAAAATGCACAATTAATAATGGGCAATTCCACGGTAACAGACGTATCAGTCGGTACATAAAACACCCTACAAAGACACCAAATATGTTAGATCCTTATTTTATTGCATGAACTTTATGAAGAACAAGGTCTTTGCTTCTATATAATGCAATTAAATTTTGAAGATTTCCAGAAACAATAATTTATTTTATTTTTTTTGTTCAGTAACGGACGTATCTCACAAATGAATATTATTTTTATACCTTCATAAAAATTTAAAATTTTCTGAAAATATACATGCAAGAAACTTAATTGTAATTTATTTCAAACAACAAAAGTATGATACTTACATATGACTTCATAAGATTTTTATGAATAAAAAATATTGGGGTAAATTGCCCCTTTTATATAAACACTTGTTGTAACGGACGTATCACCAGAAGTAACGGACGTATCAGTTCTGAATTTATTGAACTTTTTATGTGTTTTTCTTTTGTTTTAAAGCTTTTAGATAATAATCACAGCTCATTTCTAGTAAACGGAAACATTTAAGCTTATATAAATATATTTATTAGCATTAAATAATTACAAATTATTTCAAGTTATACTCTGTGAAGTTATGATCAAATGATAGTCTTCCCCTGTTATCGAATGAAGGTTCTGGGAGTAATGATGTTATTTCTTCTTTACTGATAATTGAAATATCATTTGGAGACCACACAAACTTTTCTCCAACTTTCTTAAGAAACTTCACTGATATATTGGCACTTGGTGAATCAAAAACCTCAGTGACTTGCCCAACAAAGTGATGGAATTTTTTCTTCTCTGATTTCAGTTCAACTAAAACCCATTTTCCAAATGTAGCAGGCTCTGGATTGCGTGTGGATTCTAATTCATTTTTCGAGTTTTCAGATATTCCAGTTTGAAAGTTGAATCTAGTCATTAAATGGCTGTTTGACACAACAGAATACTTTATGCAGTATTTACCTTCAGCCTTGATGCAATGTACCGAATGGGTTGAAGGTATTGCTTGAATTCCAATCCATCTCTCTTCAAGTTTATTCACTGCTGCAAGAACTTTAGACTTTGGAATGAAGATTACTACTGTCTTCTTGCATACAGCTTCTGCACATTTGACAAAACTTTCAATGTCGTTAACAATGTCGTCTACGTGCTTTGGTCTCCACCCAAACATGGTGCTTCAATTGACCACCAATTCCGTCCACTGGCCCTTTGCCATGAGAAGTGGCAAAGAAATGTCAGGAAGCTCTTACCCCTATATCTTCCTCCATAAAACTGACATTGCATAAATTAAACTTCTGTTTGAAGTGTTGTCCAGCTCCATCTGAAAAAATATCAATTTCGTGAACAGTAGGGTACAAAAAAACAAAATCTTTAACAACATTTTGAAGAAAAATATGTACTGCATATTTATCATGCTGCATGTAGTCTGAACATACTGCATATGATTTAATTATATCTTGATGCCAGATGCCAAATGTAAAAATTGTAACCTGATCGTTTGTCCAGTGAGCGCTTTGCACTTCATCCTGGTATGCAATTGTGTAGTTCTCTGCAAAGTCAGCTTGAACCAAAGCTCTTGTTGGATCGTGCTTAATAACAACTTTTAATTTTGCATAATATTCAGCTTGTTTATCTTTTATGTAACAATGAAATAAGAACTTGGGCAATAGCTTCTTTAAAACATCAATGCCATCACTTACTGTGCCTTCATACATTACTTTACTAACGCGGTTGTTCTCTCCAGTTTTCTCCCACTGATACCACTTCATTTGCTCACAGACATTATCTTCATTCAGAATTATTTCTGGGACACCAGTGTCTTGATTTGTAACAGGTTCACAAAACTCACGCTCAAAAGTCTGTAAATCTGCACAAGTAGGACAATTATTAGTCATGCATTGATCACTTCGAATGCCACACATTAACCTCTCGACAACTTCTCGTGCTTTCTCGGGAAATGCAATCTTAGCAGATTTTAAGCCTTTTAGAACAAGGTCTACATTTGCATGTATCTGGCATACACATACATTAACAGGTGTTTGTGAAGATGGTAGTATGTGTGCTGGTCTTAGATTTGAAAATTTTGACAATCCTATCTTCACAGTTGGATTGCTATTTTTAAATAGTTCATGCACTTCAGAGATTGTCATATACATGTATTTCTTTTGAATCTTGTGTTTTTGTCCATCCTTTCTGATTATTATGTAATCTTTCCTCCCAGGAGCTTCCTGTGAAATATCAACACTTTCGTAAAATGTGTTAACCAAAGCTATGGTTTCTGAAATCAGAAATTAGTTTTAAAACTCATTGTTAAACTAGAAGAAACAAGCATTTTAATTGGCCAAAACTAGTTCACATACCTTAATATATTTAAAATCTAGTGAGAGATTTGAAATGGATACGTCTGTTACTTAGTGTGATACGTCCGTTATTGGTGAAAAATGCTACATCTGTTACCACATAAAACATCCTTTAATATAAAAATTTTCTTTTTTTTATGTTACTATAGCAATCTGTTGTTAATAAATTTAGGAAAATGAACAGATGAATAAAATTGAATCATTAATGATTACAGGAAGTGAAATATTAGGTAATTTTAGTAACGGATGTATCAATATTTAACGGTATTTTCAAATAATCTATTTTATTATTTAATAATACATGAAATTATTTTAGTTGCATTTTTAATTCACTTAAAGCATTGGGCTAGTATAAAAACCAGCCATTATTGCTCTAAGCTTATTAGCTATTTATATATCAAAGATTGAAATAAGGTCAATCTAGTGCCTTTATATATTTCTTTCTATGCCCTTTACACATCAAGCAATTTTTTGCAGAAAATGCCAAAATTAAGCAAAATATTTTACTTTTTAATAAGCTATAGACTCTAAGGTTTCAGAAAATAAGCATATTTATTAATTTATACAAGTTTCATTTTTATCTACTTTGGCTTGCTCCAAAATGGAATTGCCCTAATATTGCCAAACAGTTTAAATTAAAAAATATATTTACACGAAAGATTTATTTCGTATTTTGTGGTGATCTTTTTAACTATTGTTGTCAATTCTAAGACAGCACAAATAATAATTCTCCCTTTCAAACAACAAATTTATTTTCACGTGAACGTTAAAGAGAGAAATAAATTTTTGGTGAAAATTACGTCAGATTTAAAATGTGCTATTTAAGACAATTTTCTTATAATGTTGTTTAAAAAATTCCGAAAGTCAACGACTCTGATTTGTTCATTTTATATAGGCTGATTTTCAAATGCTGTTTACTGATCTTATTTAATCAATCATGAAAACAGCCATTAAATGTCTGACAGCAGTTGTTATATCTTAAAATCCCCCAGTGAAGTTGAAATGAATGGAAATCTGTTTACAGTGAGATCATCACTGGTTGTTTAATTATTATTCAAATCTTCCATAATCTTTTTAAAGTGGATCAAATTAGCGTGTTTTTAGAGTCTGCAGTGTCTGAACGGAATTTGTCGAGCATAGCTCGTAGGGAGCAGAGACCCTTATTTTATCAAAAGAAGGTATTGGAATCATGAAAAAAAATTCTATTTTTTTTAATGGATGTATGTATATGTTTTAGATTGACCCTCAATACGATTTGACTATTTTTTAAAAATCTCTCTCTATTTGTGATACAAAATTTGTAGCTACTTTATCTCAAAACTAAAGCATGGAATTTCATCAAATGCCATATGTAATTAGACTTTAGCACACATAGGTGCTCATTAGGTTTCGGTGTATATGGGCCCAACAGGTGGCATTACTATGTTACATTTTTCACAATTTACATGATAATTATACCTTAGCATCGTTAGGGTGAAATTCCATCAAACTTCACATTCATTTAATTCTTGACATACATTGGCACTGATTAGATTTTGGTGTATTTCGTGACAGGTGGCAGGCACTACTAGGTTGCAGTTTTAATTATTTCTGTGAAAGCCAGATCACGGCATGTTTGGAATTAAATTTCACGAGATTTGATATGTAAAATTATGAATACTGATGATTCAATATTGGTTTTGATCACTTTCCACGGAGCTTTGCCATAGTAGGCTTTTTCCTATGAACATTATAGCTTATCCTAGCTTCTCTATTGTGCAAAAAGAAACTAAATTTTATGTTTGAGGATAGTAATTAATAACATATATCTTAATCTAATTTTAATGTTCAACAGGAATCGTTATTATGCTGTGCTCTTTTTATTCACTGATCATTATTTTTTTTACCTTTAAAGAGAATTATCAATGTGAATGCCGAAATATAGAATACTTTCTATATTCTTGCAGTACCCGGTAGCAGAAAGTTCGAGACGCGCGACGTGCGTCGCAGATTTATTTTGGACCTTGCAGATAAATTTGCCAACTTGAAAAAAAAAAAGTATTTACTTAAAAAAAAAAAAAAGTACGAAAATTCTGACAAAAAATATCGCGAATTCGACAAATGATCGACGAAAAATATCAATTTCGGCAATTGTTCGCGTAAAAAATTGGTCATTTAGAGCCAAAGGGTCGCTGTAAAAGCGCGAATTTCGTCAAAAGAGACCGGAAAAAAAACCATGAATCTCGTCCCAGGGTTGTAGAAAAAATGCAAATTTCTGTCACAGGATCGCGGAAAAACACGAATTTCGTCAAAGGATCGCGGAAAGAATGCGAATTTAATAAAAGGATCGCGAAAAGAACGCGAATTTAGACAAACGATTGTGGGAAAAACGCAAATTTAGTCAAACGATCGCGAAAAAACGCAAATTTATGTCAAAGGATCGCGAGCAAACGCAAATTTATGTCAAAGGATTGCGGAAAGAAGGAGGAATTTCGTCAGGAGATCTCGAAAAGCGTAAATTTCTGCCAAAAGATCGCTGTACAAACTTGAATTTTATCCAAAAATCCCGAAAAACGTGGATTTCGTTCCAGGGGCGCAAAAAAAAACGCAAATTTCTGTCACAAAATCGTGGAAAAAAATGTAAATTTCTGTAAAACAATCGCGAAAAAACTACAATTTTTGTAAAACGATCGCGAAAAAACGCAAATTTCTGTCAAAGGATCGCGAAAAAAGGAAAATTTGTCAAAAGATCGTAATTAAATTTGCGGAATTTTGTCAAAAAATCGCAAAAAGTGCAAATTTCTGCCAAAGGATCGCTGTAAAAACGCGAATTTCGTCAAAAGATCCCGGGAAAAACGTGAATTTCGTCCCAGAGGTGCCGAAAAAACGCAAATTTCTGTCACAGAATCGCAGAAAAAACACGAAGTTCGTCAAAGAATCGAGAAAAAAAGCTCATTTATGTCAAAAGATCGCGAAAAAACGGCAAATTTCGTCAAAAGATCGCGAAAAAAACGAGGAATTTCCTCATAAGATCGCAAAAAACAGCAGATTTCGTCAAAAGATCGCCAAAATCGGCATATTTCGTCAAAAAATCGCGAAAAAAACCAAATTTCATCAAAGGTGCGCAAGAAAAACACATAATTAGTGCCGGTAGTGGATTTTCGCCAACCCCCCCCCCTCCCCTCCTCTGTTGTAACCTTTTGGAAATTTTGCTGTGAATTTCAGAATTTTTTCTTTTTTTTTTTTCCACTCTGAATCACCCATGGTCACACCATCAGTAAGAACGCTGTTTATTTTAACACTCATAATGTTTGTACATAAGAAAACGTAACACGCTACTCCCGCAGACAATTTTCATCCCACTAAATTGCTGTCGCAGACACAACCATAACTTTCTGCTACTGGGTTGCAGTAGAATATTTAAATGTGTTTCTATGAAACTGTGTACATTGTTTAATGACACCTTATAAAGATAACCTTCTAACATATTTTCTGGGGTAATTTTAAAAATTTACTTGCATATTTAGGAAAATTAGTGCAATGTTTTTACTCATGATTCTTTTTTAGTCTCTTTTTTTAATAAAAATGGTCCCCCGAAGTCCCCCTTTTAAATAAAAATGGTCCCCCAAAGTCCCCCTTTTAAATAAAAATGGTCCCCCAAAGTCCCCTTTTTAAATAAAAATGGTCCCCTTTCTCCCTTTTTGAGGATTAAAATGTGTTGGGAGCCCTGCCAATGCTGTAAATGATATATATGGTAAATTATTATTTAAATTTCCTGAAATCACGAAATTACCGGATCCCAACCAACCGGTTAAGCATAATACTGTGCATTATAAACACTAAGGGGCCTCCAGTCACTGCTAAGCCTAGACGGCTAGCTCCAGATCGGTTAAAAATTGCCAAAGCTGAATTTCAGCACATGCTACAACTCGGTCATATGAGACCTTCTAAAAGTAATTGGGTGATTCTCCAATAAGTGGGTAATTTCCGTCCCTTTGGGTTATATGCTGTTTTTCGTCATTCATATAGGTTTTTTTTAGCATAAAATGTATTTTGTAATGTATTTCTATAATTTCAAAAAGTATTTTCAAGAAAATAACTGTAAATTTTACTTTAATAGTGTTTTAAATATTAAATTTGTCACTTCTGTCCCTTGTCCCCCACCTCATGTACTGATCTTCTGGAATAGTTTTAAGTGTAATGACAAACTTTTTTAAACAATTTTACCACCCAAAGTAAAAATTTATACTCCAAAGTACTTAATAAAGGATTTTTATTGTAAATTAAAAATAGTTTTATATTTATTCTGAGCCAGAGAAACGTTGTCCCCTAGTTTTTATGTCACTACTGTCTTCTTGTATAAAACTGCTCATGTGACCACCAAAGTGGCCAGATAAAATTTGGTGAACAGGTGCATTTAGTAGAAGTAGCCATCTTGATTGCCAAGAAAAGCACACGGTGTAATTATCTGGACTTCAAAAGCAGTTACAAGCTACAAAATAGATAGAAAGGTAAGAATATGTTTATTACGTGTCACTACTGTCCCCTACTTAAACTGTCCTTGCTATTGTTTTTATTTATTTATTATTTTGTCATGAAATAACATACTTTTGCTTAGTACAAAATATCATATTGCAGTTTTACTAAACCTAACTTACTATGTACACAGAAGTAATTTTCTTAATTTTGTCACTACTGTCTCTGTCACTTCTGTCCTCTTTCAGATTATTTATTTGAGGGACAGAAGTGACACTATAAGGACAGTAGTGATGTGCAACTCAGTTTTTACTTTATTAAATAGTTTTCATTTTAGTATTATATATTTGTACTCTGTTTCTAAAGAACCACAATTTGTTCCTTTTAACTATTCTAAGTTTTACATTTCTTTAATAATTTTTTAGTATAAACCTTAAAAGATCTTAATTTTTAAATGTACTCCGGTTTAACAGATAGATTAGTTTTTTAGAACAATTTAGCCTGCTTTTTAAATTTATATTTTTTATCTTGATTTTGTTTTTGATATTTTATTATCAAGTGTAAATAAATGATTTATTTTTTTTTTCTAAGGGATGTTTGGAACATATCAGCAAAGCAAAAATTAAAAGATATCTTTAAAATCCTTTAAATTTTTTTAACAATTTTTGACTAAACTTAGAGATCTTTATTTTTAAATATCTTGTATTACATTTTTTCAAGATTGTAAAATTATTTGAATCCTGTTTTTTTAATTTATATTTATTTTATTTTTGATATTTGATTTTCAAGTGTAGTATAAATAAATAATTTAATCTTTTTTTCCCTAAGGGATGTTTGGAACATATCAGCACAACAAAAATTAAAAAGCCATCTTTAAAATCATTAGAAGAAAAACGTAAAAGACAAGGAAGGAGTAAAAGAAGACAGCGTGAAAAAATGAAGCAAAATCCTGAAGCTAGAGAAAAATTTAAAGAAAAAGAAAGAATGTGGCAAGATAAAGCTAATTACTAATCTAACACCTAAGGAAGAAAGACAGAGAAGAAAAGAGTTGAGAACCAGACAAAATAAGTGTAGAGTTAAAAAGGAGCAATTAAATGAAGATATCTTATCAAATGCTAACTTTTCTTTAACTACCCTGATTGGACAGTCTTGTGCTAGCCTCAAATCAAGGTCCAAATCTAGTCGGTGTGTGGTTTTGAGGAAATAAATGCTTTTTTTTTTTAATTGGGCCGTTTGATGGCTTTTTAATGAGAGAGTTACGGTTGTTAATTAATAACTCAAATAATTATAAGAATTTTAAAATTCTGAGGCTCAGGTACATTAGGAAAGGGCGTGAACTATCTACACAAAAATTTTGAGCAGTTGTTTATGTATAAAACATGCCAATTTTCAATATTTGATTGATACGCTTCACTTTCTGAAGTTATTGCTACAAAATTATTCACATGATGCAAGTGCCACAGTCTGTTGTGATACTTTATCAAAGGCCTGCATGCATCGTCAATGCAATTGTTACAAACATAAAACTTTAGCCATTACAGTTAATCAAGATAAAAAGAAAGGAGAAACATTTTATTACCAATGGTTACTCAAAACAGAAAGAAAGAAAAATAAAGATAAAATAGGAGTAAAATTTACTGTTAAGAATAAAATAGTTTCGACTGTAGAAGATTTGATAAATGTAGCCCAAACTAGATAATGCTTTTCTAAAACATTCTTACAATTATCATCCATGAAGTCATTAAGAACATTATTTAAACTAAATGAAGTTGTAGTCGTAATAAGCTTTTCAGAAAACTATCTTTGCAAGTATTCATCAGAAGTACAGAGTGCTTATGTTGGTGCCTCAAGACAACAAGTCAGTCTACACACAGGTGTTATCTATACACAAAATATGTCTTTACAAGATGAAATTACATCTTTCTGTTGAAATAGTAAAAAAAAACAGATGTTAAATAATTTATAATTGTTAAACTGTTCAAAACAGAAAATTTTTGAAAATATGTCACTTCTGTCCCTGTAAATGTCACTCCTGTCCCCTTATTCTTAAAACTGAAAACATATTCCAATTTATCACAGATGATATAATAAACATTATATTTTTTATTATAAAAAGATACAATTGAATAAAATAAACATATTTTTTTTAATAAATTTTATTAAAATCCTGGTTTATAAAGTAAACAAATATCTTGGGGACAGTAGTGACATTGATCACCATATTAATTTATAAAATAATTTTTTAAAAAATATACAGTGCTTAAAGTTTGTGCCGGAATGTTGCATATTGCTCAGTAACCTATGCTTTATCTAGTTATTAAAAAATATTGGGTAAAATTTAATTTTTATTTTTCACTAAATCAAGGAGTGAAATTACCCACTTATTGGAGAATCACCCAATTACTCTTCGCCTTTGCACCTGGTGCCGAAGAAAGGATCTGTCGATTGGAGACCTGTTGGTGATTATCGTGCTCTAAATGCACAAACTGTTAAAGAGAAATATCCTATCCCTTGTATCGCAGATTTCACTGCTGAATTACATGGTAAACAAATCTTCAGTCACATAGATCTTGTAAAAGCCTACCATCAAATTCCCATAAATCCTGATGATGTACATAAAACTGCGATTTGCACTCCATTCGGACTTTTCGAAAGCACTCGTATGCAATTCGGCCTTTGTAACGCTTCCTCAACTTTTCAACGATTTATTGATGACGTAATTCGTGACTTGGGATTTGTTTATGCATTTCTTGATGATTTTCTAATTGCCTCAAATAATGAAACTGAACATTTAGAACACCTTGAGTTGTTGTTTTCTAGACTTAAAGAGTATGGTTTGTGTATTAATGTTAATAAATGTAAATTTGGCCAATCCACTATCGATTTTTTAGGATTCAAACTTTCGGCTGCAGGAATTGAACCCTTACCTGATCGTGTAAAATGCATCCTAGATTTCCCCAGCCCTCTACCTTAACTCAACTAAGACGCTACTTAGGTCTTTTCAATTTTTATCGACGGTGCATTCCCAAAGCTGCCAATATTTTAGCTCAACTCGTTAAATTCTTAGAAGGACACAAAAATAAGAAAAAACATCCCAGTTCCAATGCTAACAAAACTGAGCAATTACAATGGAACGATGAAGCCATTCTTTCCTTCACTGCTTCAAAAGAAGCTATAGCTCGAGCTACATTATTACGACATCCAATTCCTGGCGCCCAGCTAAGCTTATGGGTCGATGCCAGCAATGTCGCAATTGGTGGATCTTTAATGCAACTCTCTGAAAACCAATGGGAACCAATAGCATTTTATTCCTGTAAATTAAATAAATCTCAAAGAAATTGGTCTACTTATGATCGTGAATTGTTTGCTGTTTATTGTTCTATAAAAAAATTCAGACACATGCTAGAAGGTCGGAATTTCATTATTTATACAGACCAAAAACCCCTTACATTCGCATTTCAACAAAACCCTGATAAATGTAGCCCACATCAATTGAGACATTTAGACTATATTTCACAGTTTTCTACTGATATTAGATATACTAAAGGCTCTGACAACATTGTGGCCGATGCATTATCTCGAATTGAGATAGATTCAATTTCTCCTAATGTGTTAGATTTTAAAGAGTTTGCTACTGCTCAGACAAATGATGAAGAGCTAAAACAACTTCTCGAATTTGACACCACTTCATTAAAATTAGAAAAACATTATTTTCCACTCGAAGATGTACATTTATATTGCGATATGTCACAAAAACATCCTCGACCATTTGTTCCTAAAAGTATGCGACAATCAGTTTTTTCAACCTTGCATTATTTCTCACATCCTGGTATCTCAGCTTCATTAGATTTAATTTCTAAACGATTTGTATGGCCTGGCATGCATAAGGATATAAAATCTATGGTTCGCAGCTGTACGAAATGTCAAAAAGCTAAAATCTTTCAACACACCAAATCACCAATTGGTACATTCTCTGAACCTGATGCTCGTTTTGCCCATATTCATATTGATTTTATCGGACCTTTACCATCATCCGATGGCAATCAGTATTGCATGACCATCATTGATAGGTTCACGAGATGGCCCGAAGTTATACCCACATCTGATATGACTGCAGAAACAACTGCTCGTACATTGATACACAGTTGGATCTCCAGATTTGGAACCCCTGTTACCATCACTACTGATCAGGGTAGAAACTTTGAGTCCACTCTTTTCAAAGAGCTTACAGATAGATTAGGATGTAAACGCATCAGAACTACAGCATACCATCCACAGTCTAACGGTTTTATTGAAAGATTCCATCGCCATCTTAAGAGTTCTCTTAAAGCTCACAATCAAATTCAATGGACTGAAATCCTCCCCATTGTCTTACTTAGTTTACGCACTGCTCTTAAAAATGATATCCAAGCGACCTGTGCTCAACTTGTTTATGGCACAAATATCAGACTACCCTCTGATCTCATAAACACTGAAACTATAAATCAACCACCTACTCTTACATACGTGACTGAGTTAACTGAAAAAATGAGAAAGTTAAATCCCATTGCCACTGCAATGCACGGCAATCCTAAAATTTATGTCAATCCCTCATTAAAAACCTGTTCACACGTATTTCTTAGATCAGATAAAGTCAATCCTCCCTTATCACCCCCTTATACAGGACCTCATAGAGTGATTGACAGGTCTGAGAAAACGTTTGACTTGGAAATAAACGGGAAGCGCTGTACTGTATCTATTGATCGCATTAAACCTGCGTATCAATTAGCAGATTCGATTTCACCTTCCCAACCTCAAAAACAAAATGAGCCCATAAATTTTCCAACTACTCCTGTCGACCACCCAACCACCAAATCTGGTCGTAAAGTTCGTTTTCCGAAACATCTCGTTACGGATTATATTGTTTAAAACATTTGATGTATATAGTGTGCATACTATTTCCTTCTCAAAAGTATTGTTTTTCATGTAATGCATAATATATTTTCTATTTTTTTGCATCATATGTACTTTAATTTTACTCAAGACCTTTCTTATGTATCTTATTAATTGCTACCTTTTTGTAATCGCGACTTTGTCACTGGGGGCATACTCTGTAGCCGTCTGCTATTTCTCTCTCTCTCGCACGCGAGGAGCCAGCCAATAGCAACGAGGCGCATTTCCTCCCCCCGCGTTTTCTGCGGAGAGCTTTTGAAGTCACATGACGCAGTAACATTCGAACTCTGCAGGGAGCGGCAGATTATTCTGTCAGTGACGATGGCGAATATTTGACTATGTGTTGTTATGTTAATAAAGTTTATTTTTCTACAAAACCTTCTGATTATTTGAGTCACCGAGATATTTTTATCATCTCCCTTCAATCCATTCTCTAAATAATAAATCCATTCATAGTGGATACTAATGAAACAATAAGTTACTGCTTATAAATGTAAAAACGCATAAAAATTCTTTGGCTAATTAATGTTTTGTAAAAGGTACAAAAGTCTTTTGCACATCAAATAACTTTGATTTTTTATGCCCAAAACAAAGTCTATGCTTTATTATTCCACAATTATGAGATAAACAAAACTTTTAGAAGATTGATTCTACTTTTAGTCATAAAAAAATTAACTGTACTATATTTACATGGAAACGGATGCTGACCGATAATTACCCCAGAAGTGACCAAGAATTACCCTATTTCTGGGGTAATTCTTGGTCATTTAAAAATAATTATTTTAATTATAAGTGCATATAGGGTAGATGTGCCAGTAATGGACACCCTTGATGTTTTTGGTTCATAAAAAAATAATTAATAAATATTTAGCTTTAATTATTTTTTTTATAATTCCCCCTTGTATGTTTTATAAAACTGGGTTATTGTTGACACTTTGAACATAGAAAACTTTGAATTTTATATACCAATGGCCATTTACAAAATTTCATTTATTTTTAAGAGGGGTGTCCATTACTGGGATGGTTAATTAGTCATTTTCCAGTAATGGACACCCCATGTAGACATTGCTAAATATGCAATTTTAGTAATGTTTATAGTGCATAAAATACTTTGGCTTAACTGCAAACCTAAATAATCAAATTTAATTTTTAAATTATACTTACCAAAATGGAATAACTAACACCAAAACTTTTATAAATAGCTGCTTTTAAGTTATTTTATGAGATTTTATGAAATTTCAATATTTTATTTATTATTATTTTTTTATGTAGTACATATACCTTGCATATTTTATAATCCGGCAATCAAACCAGCCAGGAAGCAAAAAATATTGTTTAAGAGCACAGTCAAAGAGGGGCTCATAGGGCTTAATCCCTCTCTGTTTAAATAAAAACAATTAAGTTACAGAAGCTATTAAAAATCTATTTTCTGTCTTAAATGTTTCCTTATTTTTTAAAAAATGTAATACTATTAATGAAAGTTACAGGTAATATTCATGAAACTATAGTAAATCTGCAGATCATTGGCCTCAAACATCAGTACTACAGTTTTATTTTGAAATTATTTTATTTAGTATTTAAAATATTCAACTCACAATATCATTTATTTCATATTTGTAATATTAATTATTATAAATGATATATCAAGTAGAGTCTGGAAGATTGTTAAAAATAGTGACACAAAACTAAACATTTAAAAAGAGTGGCACAAAACTAAACATTAATATTCCAAAACTTTTTTTTAATTACCCTTTAAATCCACCACTGTTACAATAATTTGATAGCTGTAATTGCCTGATATTTAGTATTTTAATCTATCCATCTAAAATAATTAAAACATCTATCTTCTGATAATTTCAATAATTGATACAAACAATAAATGATTATCACAAATACTTTATTAATTACTGGTATCCTAAATGTTAAATTTATTTGAAAATAACTATTTTGTTTCATTAGTAGAGATGTAAATTTTCCGGAAAAGTTGAAGTGGCGGAAAAAAACCGTTTTTTTTCCAGTTTTTTTCTGGAAAAATAGGAAAAATTGATTTCCTATAAATGTTTCTCAAAAATAAGTTATATTTTCCTAAAAAGTATACAATAATAAACTTTTCAATATTTTTGCACACCAAGAAAAATTATTTTCCCTTTATATGCGAATACGTTATTAAAAAAAAGAGAGAGAAAAAAAGCCAGCTTTTAAAAGTTTATCCTTTCAGTCTTAGAATCCTGACAGTAGCTGTTCTTGCTTAATTTATCACCAGTGTTTGTATAATATATCATATGTCTGTTGAAATGATTTTTCAGTAGCACTTGTTTAATTATATCAGTAGAGCTAATTAAAAAAACAAACAAAAAAAAATCTTTCGTTTGAACCAATATCACTGTAGTTTTAAAGCAGTTTTAAACTGTATTGTACCTCACACCTACATAGTACTCATAAAGGATGCCAGTGTAAAATAAACAAATTATAGTAGTTCTGGTATTATTATAAATACTGTTATCATTTTCAAATCTTCCGTTGTTTAAAAATTAGTATTATTTTACAATATTATTCCCCCCCCCCCTCCCCCCCACTTACAGTTATAATTTTCATTTCCTGCATATGTAGTTTTGGTACAGCTTTCCAGACTTAACCCAAACTGTGTTTTAGTAAGATTTAGATTCTTAATATTGAAAGCGGTATTTTTTTTAAAACAAAACTTTTAAAACGGGTGGATTTTTCCATATGTTTAAAAATTGTTTTCAAATAGATTTTTCACAGAGATTTGCACATTTTCTTTGCAATGTTTGTATGGATTTATGTTTTTTGAAAATACATTTAGACAACTCTAAGAATTTATATTTCAAGAAAAGAAAAAAAAATTATACATAATTTCAACTGCATGTTATCATCAAAAGAATTTTTTTTAACAATAGTGAAAAATTATAGCCACGCGAAACAAATAAATGCATGTTTCAAATTTTACATTAAATTTTCCATCTTACCATTTTCATTTATTGGTATAATATTGAAATACTTTTGCACATGAATTTTCATTTTTAATGAGAGAAGTTTCATTTAATTATCTTACCAAAGATTTGCTTAGACTTTTTTTCACACGATCAAGTTTTTGCGAAATTGTGAACTTTTATAAAAACTTATGAACTTGTAAAAAATGTAATCACAATTTTGTAAATTAGAAATTACATATTTAAGTTCTTATTTAGACATTATTGTCCTTTGTACATGTGGTGAGTTGTGTAGTAAAATATGTTGTACGATGTTCATTGCTTGAATAAAGACTCCAATTAATCAACAACAACAATTTAATAAAAATTAATGAAAAGAATGCCGATCCTTTGTTGCACGGCTTACAGTATAGCAAACGCAAGTTACAACAGCGCCACACTTCTGAATTATAACATCAACTAGAAGTGGAAGTAGAAGTGTTTTTTACTGTGCTTGTAGCGCCATTTGTTGAACACACCATGGAGGATGGACACATCACCATAGAGTATCCCCCCAGTGAACAAAGTGAACGATAAAATGCAAGAGAGTAATACAATATATGAAATATTATAAATGCTTGATACAATGTAATAATAATAATACAGAAATAATGCAAAACAGAAATACAAAATCAATATTCAATACAATAATACGAACTATATAAAATATTATGTACAAATGTGTTATATTACATATTCAGTAACCAAATGTTTAGGAAAGGTGACTTTTCGTCCAGAACGAGTAGTAGGTTGTTTATCAATGGGTGTCGGTTCAGTTGGTACCTCTGGAACAGGAACAGAATTATCTGTAACAACAGTGTCTGACAATCGATAGGCGGGTTTCACGCGATCAATCGAAACTGTTGTTTTTCTGCCATTAATGTCAATAATAAGGTTTTTGGGAGTTCTATTAATGACAAGATAAGGTCCAGTGTATGGTGGTGTTAGAGGACGAAGTATTTTGTCTGATCTTAAAAATACGTGTGTGCAAGTTGACAATGAGGGATTTACAAAAATTTTTGAAGTGCCATGTGAGGAAGTGGCAGTGGGATTTAATCGCCGCATTGTTTCGACTAGGTTAGACAAATAGTTGGGATCAATTGGTCGGTCAATTTGTTCTTTTTCTGTAATGAGATCAGAGGGTAATCTTAATGTTGTACCATATACTAATTGCGCAGGCGTTGCATTAATGTCATTTTTGAGAGCTGAGTGATAACATTCCAAAATTCCATTTGCCTGTGGATGATATGGCGAAGTTCGAATCAGATTGCAACCTATGATGTGCAGAAGTTCCTGAAGCAAGGTGGATTCAAAATTACGGCCTTGATCTGTGGTGATAGTGACTGGGCATCCAAATCTGGAGATCCAACCCTTTAATAAAGCGCGAGCAGTGGTTTCCGCAGTCATATCACTTGTTGGAATGACTTCGGGCCATCTGGTAAATCGATCAATGATAGTTAAACAATATTGATTACCATCAGATGGGGGAAAAGGACCAATGAAGTCTAGATGAATGTGGGCAAAACGGGCATCAGGTAGGGTGAATGTACCAATAGGAGATTTTGTGTGCTGTGTTATTTTGGCTCTTTGGCAATTATCACAGCTACGAACCATGGATTTAATATCCTTATGCATGCCAGGCCATACGAATCTTTTATAAATTAAGTTAATAGAAGCTGACATACCAGGATGTGAGAAGAAATGCAAATTGTCGCATACTTTGGGGAACAAATCGACGGGGATGTTCCTGAGACATGTCACAGTATAAAGAGATATCCTCAAGAGGAAAGTAATGTTTTTCTAATTTTAAGGATGTAGTATTAGATTGCAAAAGTTTTTGAAGTTCCTCATCAGTTGATTGAGCTGAAACAAATTCTTTAAAATCAAGTACAGTCGGAGAAATTTGATTAATTTCGATGCGAGATAGTGCATCGGCAACATGATTTTCTGAACCTTTTGTATACCGGATATCGGTAGAAAATTGCGATATATAATCTAGGTGACGTAGTTGTCGAGGACTGCATTTTTCAGGATTTTGTTTAAAGGCATAAATTAAAGGTTTTTTATCAGTATAAATTATGAAATTTCTGCCTTCAAGCAGGTGTCGAAATTTTTTTATACTGGAATATATGGCATATAATTCGCGGTCATACGTCGACCAATTTTTCTGAGACTTATTCAGTTTGCCTGATTAAAATGCTATAGGTTCCAAGCAGGTGTCGAAATTTTCTTATACTGGAATATATGGCATATAATTCGCGGTCATACGTCGACCAATTTTTCTGAGACTTATTCAGTTTGCCTTAATAAAATGCTATAGGTTCCCATTGATTGTCAGACAGTTGCATGACAGAGCCACCAACTGCGACATTTGATGCATCAACCCATAAACTTAATTGAGCACCGGGAATAGGATGTCATAGAAGCGCTGCCTGAGAAATCGCTTCTTTAGATGCCGTAAATGCAATATTTGCTTCCTCGTCCCATTATAATGGGTCATTTGAAACCTTGGAACGAGGATGTTTCTTTTTATTTTTGTGGCCTTCTAGAAATTTGACTAGGGGTGCTAAAATGTCAGCAGCTCTGGGAATGAATCGCCTATAAAAGTTGAATATGCCTAAGTATCTACGCAGCTGAGTAAGAGTTGCAGGTCTTGGAAATTTTAAAATGGCTTCAACACGATCAGAAAGAGGTGAAAGACCATCTTGAGATATTTTAAAGCCTAAAAATTCCAATGAGGGAACGCCAAATGTGCATTTAGAAGGCTTAATTGTAAGACCATAACTATCAAGTCTAGAAAATAGAGCCTTAAGATGTTCGATGTGCTCTTCAAGAGATTTTGATGCAACTAAAATATCATCAACAAAAGCATAAAACACCTGGCAAATTTCGAATTACTTCATCAATAAATCTCTGAAATGTGCTCGAAGCATTGCACAAACCAAATTGCATCAGAGTGCTCTCGAAGAGTCCGAAAGGTGTACAGATAGCCGTTTTATGAATATCCTCGGGAGCAATCTGAATTTGATGGAAAGCTTTAACCAAATCTAAATGGGAAAATATTGTGGTTCCATGCAATTCACTAGTAAAATCAACGATGCTGGGAATGGGATATTTATCTTTTTTAGTTTGGGCATTTAGTGCTCTAAAGTCGCCAACTGGACGCCAGTCATCGCTGTTTTTCTTTGGAACCATGTGCAGTGGCGAAGCGTAATTGCTGTTGGATGGGCGCATGTGTCCTAAATCCAACATGTGCTGGAATTTCATTTTCGCTATTTTTAGACGATCAGGAGCAAGACGACGTGGTTTAGTATATACCGGAGAGCCAAAAGTATCAATATGATGCATAACTGAATGTTTAACAATTTGGTTTGGGCAAGGAGATTTAATGATGTTTGGGTATGCACTTAAAATTTTAGAAAATATATCATCATTTATAATAGATTTAACAGAAAATATATCTGAAGTATGTACAACACAATGCGAATTTAAAATAGTATTATTATCAAATAAAGAATGTTTTCTAAGATCTGGCTTTAAGTTAAAATAATGTAAAAAATCAGCACCTATAATGGGGGTGGAAACATTACACACATAAAAGGGATAAACAAATTGCTTCCTTAAACCCAGATCTATAGATAATAACTTACGCTTGTACACATTAATTAATGTGCCATTTGCAGCAACAAACGTTTGAATTGGCGGAGTCATTTTGTCTGGTTTTGTTGCTGGAATTAAGGAACAATCACTTCCAGTGCCCACTAAAAATTGTAAATGACTTTTGCGGTCGCGCACAAATAGACGATGAGAAGTGGTAGGCGAGGCATATGTCGCCGCTACGACTGGCCGTTGTCGTTTCCCGACGAAAAGGTACATGGTGGTACACACTTTTCGGCTTTTGAGTCGAATTTCTTATGATACCAGCAAAAGTTTTTAAAAGCGGGGCTCTTCTGCCTAAAATGAGGTCGAGGTCGGGTTCGTGATTGACTCCTCGAACGCCGCAAAGAACTCATCTCTTCACGTAAAAGTTTCAGTTCTTTTAACAATTCTGAATTTACTTGGGAGGGGCTGGTTGTAACACTGCTTACCTGTGGAGGGCCTGAGATATCCAGAATTTTGTCAGCAATTTCTGTAAGTTGGTGTAAGTTCTTGGATGGATGCTAAAATAGACTGCGCATTAGAAGGCAATTGGAACAAAAACAATTCCAATAAAAGTGTGTCGGACACTTTGTGGTTTTCAGCTCTACGTTGCATAACGCGAAGAAGCTCAGAAGGTTTGCGATCGCCTAGTTGCTCACCAGCTAATAGTCGGCGAATTTCTTGTGATTTCATTTCACCACAACGCAATATGATTTCATCTTTTAGCTTCTTGAAAGGATCTGTACCATCGGGAGAGAGGATGACGTCACGAACTATCATCGCTATGTCCGCTGGTAGATGTGAAACACAATAGTTATATTTCGTTTTTGAATCAGTTATTGGTTTCGGCGCTGCTAATTCAAATGTGGATTCAACCATAGTAAACCACAAAGCAGGATCAGTTGGAATAAAAATAGGAATTTTTACCGCGGATACTTCAGCCATGATGAATCGAAACTGGATACTGGGAACAAAGGAAAATCGAAACTACAAGTTCTTGTCCGGTAGTCATCAATGTGGTGAGTTGCGTAGTAAAATATGTTGTACGATGTTCATTGCTTGAATAAAGACTCCAATTAATCAACAACAACAATTTAATAAATAAAAATTAACGAAAAGAATGCTGATCCTTTGTTGCACGGCTTACAGTATAGCAGACGCAAGTTACAACAGCGCCACACTTCTGAATCATAACATCAACTAGAAGTGGAAGTAGAAGTGTTTTTTACTGTGCTTGTAGCAGGGTTGGAAAAAAACCGGGGTTTTTTTTTTTAAAAAAAACCAAAAAACTGGTTTATTTGGCTTAAACCAGGTTTTTTTGGTTTAAACAGAGTTTTTTTAAAATATAATTTCCTATTGCATACAGATGCATATCTGTGAATAAAATAAACATTTTTGGATATTATATAAATAATATAACGTTTGAAAATATTTAAATAATTACAGTCAATTTTATAGAAAATTGAAATAATTTCTAATTTAAACATTATTTGGAACGAACAGCTATGTCTTATGTTCGAAGTAAACTGCTCTACACAGTGAAACATTGATACCTTGAAAATCGTATGAAAAATCCTTGGATTAATAATATAATAATCAATCAATAAACATTTGATGCAGTTTCATGAATATAATATATTATTCTGTGGTTATTATTATTTTTTTAATTTCCAAATACTTCTGGTTATTTTGTTTTCTGAGTGATAACTGCAAGTGTCCAAGTCAACATTTTTTACCATTAGATTCAGCAACTAACAGAAAAAATTGATTGGTATTATTGAAATGCTATAACTAGCACTCGATTTTTGCAAGCTGTGTTATTCAACTTCATATCTTAAGTTATTATTTTAAATTCGTTAAGGATAATCTTCCCCAATTTGGAAAATTTCCTTTTACAACTTGACCAAAATCTTAAAGATCATTGTATTTTGTTTTTAACTGCTATAAATAATCTGCATTTTTTAAATAAAAATATTTTATGCTAAATATTGAATATTATTTATCTATTTTATCTTTTCTAATTTCACGTTTTAAGATAAATCTTTAGGGGACCAGACACGTTCATCACCACTCGCTAATTTTCATTCTACATGCATAGAAACATGACCTAGGCTCATTATGTACCATGTTGACTGCTGAGATGAAGCACGAAAAGTAGAATTTACTTCTATTAATAATTTAAAACACTTAAATTATACAAAAGAAAAAAAATATTATGTTAGATTTGTTGTAAAAAAAACCAAATGGTTTTTTTGACAAAAAAAACAATTGGTTTTTAAACCATGGTTAAAACCACTTGGTTTAAACCATGCCAACCCTGCTATATATATAATTTTTATTTGTAATTATTCAAATGAATTATAAATTTTACATTTTTATAATGATTTTATATTTAATAATTCGGTGCGACTGGAGAATACTCTACTTCTTTGGCATGATTTAAAAAAATCGCCAAATCGACGTGTTTTTATAACATCCAAGGTTGCCACTTTGCTGCATTTATCACCAGTTTGGGGAGAAGTGGAGTATTCTACGATTCATCCAATAATTCTTTTAATGATGAAACTCTAAGCTCTAATGATTAGCTGCTTGGGGATAAGGAAATAAAATCGTCAGGAGTTGGGGAGGAGCGCGTTTATACCAAGTGGAATCTAAAAATTGAATGCATAGAAAATGAGGAAACGCGAAACAATTTCTTCTGCGGTTGGCTAGAAAATAGGGTTTGCTTTGCAATACCGAACGGAATTGCGACGGGATTATGCGGGGGATTGGTGAGCATAGCGAACAGGGGATGCGGAGCCCTCCTAGTTTAGAATGTAAAAAAATGCTGCAATTTGTGCTGGCAATATTCAGAAAACTGCTGCAAAAAATTTCAGTTAAAATGTCTTTTAGGAAATCTGCTGCAGTCTGCAATGTTAGTAAGACCACTCTGAATCGTCATGTTAGTACTTTTTAAAAAAGCGAACAGCCAATTTCAACTTCGGGTATATATCAAAGATACAAAGTCGAAAAATATTTACCAATGATGAGGAAGGAAAGGTGATAGATGACATTTTACGTGCTTCTAATTATCACTATGGACTAACAATTAGCATAGATGCCAATATCTCCGGAAATTCCGGAGTTTCTCCGGAAATGTAGGATAAAATACGGAAGTACGGTAATAAGGTAGAAAATACGGAAATTTGAGGCAAAAAAATCGCGAATTTCTTCGACTGATCGCGGCAAAAAATCACGAATTTCGTCAATCGGTCGTTGAAGTATATCGTGAAAATCGTCTATTAATCGATAAAACCGCCAATTTCTACAATCGCTCGCGGCAGAAAATCGCAAATTTCGCCAACCGATCGTTGGAAAAAGTTGCAATTTTTGTCAATCAGTCACTGCAAATAATCGTGAAATTCATCAATAGGTCGTTGATAAAAATCGCAAATTTAAAATAAAAATCGCAGCCGCTGCAAAATATCGAGAATTGCGTTAATCAGTTGGGGGGAAAATATCCTGAAATCCGGTAATCGGCCAATGATAAAAATCGCGAATTTTGTCAATCACTCGCTGCGCTGCAAAAAAAAAAAAAAAAATCTCGAATTCCGTTAGTCATTCGCGGTAAAAAATTGCTGTTTTCGTCAATGAGTTGCGGCAAAAATTCGCTGTTTTCGTCAATCAGTCGCGGCAAGAATTCGCTGTTTTCGTCAATCAGTCGCGGCAAGAATTCGCTGTTTTCGTCAATCAGTCGCGGCAAAAATTCGCTGTTTTCGTCAGTGAGTTCTCGGCAAAAAAATCGCGATTTTCGTTCGTCGGTCGCGGCAAAACATCGCTATTTTCGTCCGTCAATCGCAGCAAAACATCGCTATTTTCGTCCGTCAATCGCGGCAAAACATCGCCATTTTCGTCCGTCAATCGCGGCAAAACATCGCGATTTTCGCCCGTCAATCGCGGCAAAACATCGCGATTTTCGTCCGTCAATCGCGGCAAAACATCGCGATTTTCGTCTGCAAGTCGCGGCAAAACATCGCGATTTTCGTCTGCAAGTCGCGACAAAACATTGCGATTTTCGTCTGCTAGTCGCTGCAAAACATCGCGATTTTCGTTCGTCAGTCGTGGCGAAAAATTCGCGATTTTCGTCAGTCAATCTCGGCGGAAAATCGCGAATTTTGTTAATTGGTCGCGGGATTTCACACTCACATCAATCACAGATTTTTTGCTCCGTAGAGATAAAGAAAAAAATTCCATTTTTATAAATTTATTATAAAAAATTATTAATACATTAATAGTAAATTAAGTAACCTTTATTTAAATTATGTTTGTGTTGATAAATGCAAAAGCTGCAAGAGGACTGAAAATATTTGTAAAAAATATAGCTTGTAAAAAACTTTGTGCAACTCCTGAAATGACTCCTGAAACGTGAACATTTCACTCCTGAAGAGTGTCCAAAACTCCTGAAATTTAACTGGTTTACTCCTGATACAGTCTTTACAATGTTGGCGTCTATGAATTAGTGATGCGCGTACCGCCGTACCCTTGGCTTGCTTATGAATATGCTTGAGCAAATACAAAGAAAAAGAACATATTCCTTCAAATTAGGAGCATGAAAAACAAAACTGGAAAGGAATGCCAAGGCCGAATACCGAATATTCGTTGTATCCCTAAAATTTACAAAAATTATCTTTTCTTTACCAGTTTAAATAAATTCCTTTTCCTGGGCAAACAATTCCATGTATATTGTAATTCAATTATTAAACTTTTCACATCTATTTTTAACTGTCCCAAGGTGCTCCACCTGGTGGTACACCTTGGGATAAAGCACAAGTTTAAATTTTTTTTTTGTTTTGTTTCTATAATGGATATAAGACAATTGATCAATATAAAAAAAACTGAAACAAGAAAGAAAAAAAAGTGTCCCAAGGTGAGCCACTCTCCCGTACTATATTTCTGCCCAGTAAAAATTTCTCACTTTCACCTATGCATTTTATTTATAATCTTAAGTTTACATATAAAATGCAAAATAAACCCTATAATGTGCTATTTAAATCAGGGTTGGCATGATTTTTTTTTAAAAAATCGTTTGATTTAAATCTTTTTTTTTTTTTTTTAATGTTGGAAATTTGTCAGCAGAGAAATAAGAAGTGGGTGTAAATAAGTAGCAGGTGTTTTTCTGGTATTTCCAGGATTGCTATCAGAAAGAATGTGGCAGGTGCAAATTAAGTCCAGGTGTCCCCCTCCTAATCCTTCTTTTGTATTTGTAATAAACTTGTTTCAAAGTGGTAGAAAGCAAAGAGTGAAATATTGTTTGTAACAATTCCCAACAGTGTTGCCAGATCGGGCTACTTTTCAACACTCGAGGCTACTATTTTTTAAAACTTGGCTACTTGCTACTTTTGGGGCTACTAAAGAAAAAAATTGAGCTACCATGTGCTACTTTTAGATTCAAGAAAACAGTAATGGACTTAAATATTAAAAGAAATGCAGAGTATATGACTGAAGTTTTGAAACCCATTGCTTGTGCCCTAGATACAATCCAAAAAGAGGATTGTTCCCTTGCCGAATGCACATATCAATGGAAAATTTTGGGTAAAAAGTTAGAAAATGTATTAAAGATAGAATTACAAAATTTAAAGCAAGATATGAACAAGCTATTAATGGCTGTCATTTTGCTGGAGTTTTATTAAGTCCCTCTGTTTTAAATCGAAATGAAATTTCACTTAGTGTAGAGGAAAATAACGAAGGTTTGGCATTCATTAAAGAAAATTGTTCAAATCTTCTCACCACTGTAGCACATTTTCAAGCAAAAAATGGCCCATCCTGAAAATTACCATTGCTTGAGAAAAAAGTTTCAGATATCATGACAGATTATGATTGATGGAAGTCCTTTTATGTAATGGGAGGTAAAGAGAGAATCAGCGAAATTGAATTTATTTACCAAATAACAGCCGTGGCTTCATCTGCTGGAGTAGAAAGACAATTTTCTTCTTTTGGGCTAGTTCATTCAAGCCTTCGTAATAAATTAGGAGTGGACAAAGCTTCTAAATTAGTGTTTTTGTTCAAACAATTAAATCCCTTATTTATTTCTATTTGCTTAAAAAATATTGAATTAATTGTGATTTTTATCCTTTAATAAATAGCTTGCATTAAATAAATATTTAATTTGTTTTTTAAATTTTACCATTTTCTATTCATTTACAACATATTTAAGTTTATTTCTTATTTAGTGTGCACAATTCAATTACAAAATAATAGAATGGCTTTAGATTAATGCCTAGATTTTTAATTTTTAGTACCAATCAGTAACTAGAATATAGTATTTTCTTAACTATATAATTATTTCTTATGTTATTTTTATAAATTATAAATATTATTCTTTTTTAGTTATTATAAAAAAAACTGCTCCATGTATTGTAAAAACATAAAAACACAATAATAAAAAATAGAATTCTAAAAAAATCAAATAAATCCGATTTAAATAAAAAAAAATCAGATTTTTTTTTATTTAAAAAAAATCATGATTTTTTTTCCAACCCTGATTTAAATCATTCTTGTGAAAATGCTATGACTTTCTATTGATTGTAAACTCTAATGCTGTCTTGTCTTTTTCTTATTATAAAGAATCTACTACTTTGATACTTCTTTTCTTATATTTTGTGTTATATTTTCAGTGATGCTGTCAGTGTTTTGAAATCCTGAGTCCATTTGAAGAAGTTGATAAACAGTCCTTTTTGGTAATTTTTGTCATTTTATGCACTTTTTAAACTTTTTGCAAAATTTTTAGCTTAGCTTTTTCAAAACTACGGATTGACCGAATACTGAATAGTCGATTTGGTATTCCGTGATTCGGCATGTAAACCGAATATTCGGATTCTGACGAATAATTGCGGATAAGTATTTTCTTAGAAATAGAATAATTCTCTTTTACTTAGAGGTAGAATAGCAGGGATGCAAGTTAGTCACTTTCCTCACTTTTAGTCACTTTTTTAAAAACCTGTCACTTTTAGTCACTATTTTTGAAAAAAGTCACTTTTTTTGACTGAAAGAGATAAGTCTCTAAAAGTGAGCAAGCTGCAGAAACTGGTTCGCTCACTTTTAGTAAAAAAGTGTAACTAAAATTGACATTTTTATCTTTCAGATTTCTCGATATCTACAGCATCAATAATTATTGGTATTCTTGCACAAAAAGCCATGTGTAAACACAGTCGAACTTGGTTAATACGAGACCGGCTAATATGAGGACATGGTTAAAACAAACAATTTGGACATTAAGAAAAGTTTGTCACTAAAGCTGTACTATGCTTTTCTCTCTTATTATGAATTACAAAAGTAGGATATATGAGCAAAACATCATTCGGTTGCATTTGAGTTTCATTGAAAAGTAGGGTAGAATTAATAAAGAAATTCCATCACATGACTGCAAGATCCATAGCGTGCACACCAGGGCTGGCTATTTGCCGGCAAAAAAGGGTTTCTGCCTTGCCAGTGGCAGAAACTGGTTATAACCGGTTTTAACCGGCAGAAACTGGCAACAACTGGCATAAACACATTTCATGACATAATCTGAGACTTTTTTACTGGTATTAAATTCCTTAAGTACATTTTATTTCGTATAAATAACAAATGAAATATTGTGGGTAGTTTTAATTAAAAAATAAACAGATTTGTATTAGAAAAAATGAGTAATGTAACAGATAAAATTTTTGTTATAGTATGGTTATATAATTTTATATGTAAACAATTATTAGAGTATTTTAAAATTTCAGTTTAAAAATCAAATACAAAACTATATCCAATACTTATTTTAAATTAAACAATGAAAAGAAAAGAAAAATATTCAATACTTGCTCAAAATCATTTTCTGTAATTTAAGCTAATAATTTAATAATAACACTATAAATTATCTCTCATAGAAATATTATAGTTATATGCGGATCTTGTAATTCCATGAATTTAAAAAACATTTCATTTAAATACAGTATTCAAAGGAACAAATCTGACTTTTTTTTTTTTTTTTCAATTTAAGACTGTTATAAGCATAGATCAAATTTTGTGCGAATTTTAGTAAAAAAGCTAAAATCTTTAACAATGATTTTACGCACAAATAACGTATAGACATGACAAAAAACAATTATATGGGATATTTGTGTCGTGTCTGTATGTTATTTGTGCATAAAATCGTTGTTAAAGATTTTAGCTTTTTTATTAAGACTGTTAGTTGAAAATGTTCCAACCACATTTTGCACTTACAAAACAAACAACTACAAAGGTTCAAAGTAGATTTGATACAATAATAACCGACTACCATATGCTAACTTATTTACTTCATCCTACATTTAAAAGTTTAAAAAAATATGGGATCAAAATTGACATATGAGCATAAAGAAAAGGCAAGGAAATTGCTTTCTGATATTAATCCCAATTTTGTGCCACATATAATATCCTTCGAAGCAAAATTGACTCCTGCCTCAGAAACATATTTCTCCAAGGAAGACCTAGAAAATGTCTTGCCCTTACCTTCTATGTGGTGGTCATCTTTAAAAACGAATACTGGTGAAAATGAGGATTTTTCAAATTTGCATCCTCAATAATGACATTGCCAGCAAGTAATGATAGTCTTGAAAGAATATTTTCAAACTTTTCTTTCATTCAAAACAAAGAAACAGTGTGTTCAGAAAGATTAGCAAAATTTTGTCCTATGCTATGGAATGTTCTGTGGGAAAAGTAATAATAGTATATTTGAGTGGCAATTTTGTTCTTTCAATATTGTAAAATAATTGTGCAAGATATTTCATTAAATTTTTTTTCTGTTATTTATTGTGCTTCAATTATTTACTTATATAATTTCACAAGAATCATAATCTTTAAGTTATTGCACTGCATTATTTATTTAAAAATACTCTGAAAAATACATTTGTTAAAATATCAGATTTTTTTGTAAATTTCTTTTACTTTTAAATAAAAATTCAACTCTAAAACAATAATATAAAATAGTTAAACTTGTACAGCATCAGACTACCATTGAAAATTTCTGTTTTTCAAGTGAAAAAAAATTAGTACCTATTATTATATAAGCAAAGTATATTTATATGATAATTTTGAAACTTTTTTACAACTTTGAATAACATTCATAATCTTTAATTTTAATTTTTAACTTAATTGTTTACACATCAAATACATGTATGAATTAAGAATCATTGCACATTAAAGTTCTTATTAATATTATTTCTGAGTTTCTGCCAGTTTTTGCCACTTACTGGCAGAAACTAGTTTCTGCCATGCCGGTTTTAACCGGTTATAACCGCTGGTTTTAACCACTTTGGCAGAAACTTGCCAACCCTGGTGCACACTCTTCATTAAGTTTCAGTTCCAGTCACAATTCTATCTTTATTTTTTATATGAGATATGTCGAATGTTCTAAAATTTTTTCCCCCACCTAACCCCTTAGGTGGAGAATTTCTAAAATCACTGAAAGATGTGTTTAAAATTTTTTTAGTAGATGTATTTTCTGGGATTTCATGCTCCTATCTAAAACGGCTGCTGAGACATGCCAAATGTTGTAAAATTTTTGAGCCCCCCCCCCCCCCCCCCCCCCCCTTCAACCGCCTTAGGGAGGGATTTTGTAAAATCGTTGAAATACGTGTTTAAGTATTTTTTAGTAGATTTATTTTCTGGAATTTCATGCTCCTACCTGAAACTGCTTCTGAGATATGGCCAGTTGTTCTAAAACTTTTTACCCCCTAAAAAGGGGGGGGGGGGATTTTTAAAAATCCTTTCTTAGTGCGTGCTTATGTCATAATAGGTATCCCCCCCCCCAATTTTCATGCTTCAAGGTTCTGTATTTTGGTCTGTGCATTGATTATGAGTCAGTCGGGACAAATTCTATATATAATATATAAATAGATAGCCCACTACGCTGATCTGTTTCTCTAAAAGAAATTTTATTAAATGAAATTTAATAGCAAAAATGAAAAAAAAAAACTGTCTAATCAAATATCCATAATTGTTGTTTTATTCGTATAATCTTACATTATCCAATTCAAAGTCGATGTCAGCAATATTATAGACAAAATAGGTTTAAAATCACTGAAGTACCTGTTTTAAGTATGTTTTTAGTAGGTTTATCTTGAATTTCCCATTTCTACTTAAAACTGCTGCTGAGATATTGCAAAATTTTCGACCACACCTTAATCCCCTTAGGCGGGAATTTCTGAAATCACTGAAATACATGTTTATTTTTTTAATAGGTTTGTTATCTTAAATTTCACGTTCCTTCCTAACACGACTGCTGAGATATGACTAAAAGTTCTAAAATTTTCTACCCACCTCCCCCCTTAGAGGGGGGGAGGGAGGGTTCTAAAATTGTTGAAATACTTGGTATTATTTTTTTAGTAGATTCTTTTTCTAGAATTTCCCACTCTTACCTAAAACGGCTGCTAAGATATGGCCTAATTTTTTTTACTTTTCTTTAACCCTCATAGGGAGGGATTTCAAAAATCGCTGAAATACTTGTCTAAATATTTTTTAGTACAGTTATTGTCTGGACATTCATGCTGTTACTTAAAACGGCTGCTGAGATTAGCCAAATGTTCTAAAAGTTTCGCCCCCCCCCCCCCCTTTAACCACCTTAGGGGGGAATTTCTAAAATTACTGAAGTACATGCTTAATTATTTTTTAAGCACGTTTAATTATTTTTTGTATTTCATGTCCCTACCTAAAGTGATTGCTGAATGGTGAAATGACCTGAAACTTTTGATTACCCTTTAACCTGCTTAGAGGGGAGCGGGTGATTTCTGAAATCTCTTAAATACATGTTTAATTACTTTTTTAGTAGATTTATTTTTTGGACTTTCACGCTTCTACCTAATACGGCTACTAAGATATGGCCAAATGTTTTAAAAATTTTGACTCTTCTTTAACCCTTTTAGGGGGGGGGGGGAGGAATTTCTATTAATTCTTGAAATATGTGTTTAATTATTTTTTAGTAGATTTATTTTCTGGAATTTCATGCTCCTACCTAAAACGGCTGCTGAGATATGGCCTGGAGTTCTAAAAATTTTGACCTCCTCCCTTTAACCCCCTCAAAGGGGGAATTTTCAAAAATCCTTTCTTAGTGCACGCTTATGTCATAAGAAACATTTTGTTCGAAATTTTCATGCTTCTAGGTTCAGTACTTTGGGCTGTGCATTGATTATGAGTCAGTCTGGAAAAACTGTTTTATAGATATAGATGTGTGCATTTTATTTTTTATTTTAGCATTTATTTTTCATTTGGTACATTTTATTTGTGCTTTTTCTAAGAGTTTTAATTACTTACTCGATGTGAATTCAGCAATAGAATTTTAATTTTTCTTTATTTCCATCATTTTTTCTTAAATGTCTAGTTTCTTACTGTATAGTTAGTTGCAGTTATAAAATGGAGCTTGTCACAGAAAATATTGCAAGGATCCTACCAGTGACCTATTTTAATATCACTATTTGCCAACAGTGGATTTCTGGTGCAAATGTTATAGAAATAAAATGAAGATTGTTCTTTAGAAATAGTGGTAATTAAAAGGTGATAGGTAAGACCCCTGTAATTTTTTTGTGACAAACAACCTTACTATTTATAATTCAATTTTAAAAGTTTATTATGGTAACATTGTACTTTTTGCTTTATATGATTAAATAAAACTGAGGTTTTATCTTATCCATCATTTTGGTAATTTAACTTACAAATTGATTGAAAAAAAATCATTGTCATGTACCATTCATGCCACTTTTTTTTTTTTTTGTGCTTTAGCACCCCCCCCCCCCCCCTCTTTTTTTTTTGTTACGCTTTAGTCACTTTTTTGACACGCTGTAGTCACTTTTTTGACATGCTTTAGTCACTTTTTTGTCACTTATTTTGATCTTTTTGTCACTTTTCTCACTTTTTTGGAAGCATTATTGCACTTGCATGCCTGAATAGGCTAAACAATGAGTTTCAGTATTATGTGCATGAGTTCAGAGTTCAGCGGCACTACAAAAAACAAGTCAAAGGCCATTTTTATTTATTTTTTTTTTTTAAAGTTTCCTTCCTAAAATAGTCTACGTAGGTGCGAAATCAAAACTACTGTCTACAATAGAGAAAAAAATTGTAAGAAAGATGGGCATCTTTCCCTTGTCATTTAACTTTAATTATTTCTACATTAGTTTTTTAATTTAAATTTATTTAATGTGTATTTTCTTTAATATACACATCAAATAAGTATTAGAGTTCATCTCTGTATATCTAAGGTGTATATTAAATAAAGTACACACATCAAATAAGTATACCCCTATGCCTATCCTATAGCTTTTATAACCATTAAATTAAAATCACTCAAATTTGTTATCTTCACCACCACAATGTTAAAATATTAATCAAAATTCAAAATTAGGGATGCATCGAATATTCGGTATTCGGTTTGGCCGAATATTGGTTCTGCGTCAATTCGACGTAGCGAAAACTTTTTTAAGGCGATCAAGATTTTTTTTTTTTTTTTTTCCTGGTATAGTGAATTATGATAACTAACATTTTATAGGTCTATTCTAGATACAGATATACATTAAAAATTATATATAGTATGTATGGGTTTTTTTTTTTTTTTAATTGTTTCTGTCCAAAAATATCAATTGTTAAAATGGAGCAGTTATCTTTTTGTACGTGATTTTAGTGAAATTTCCAGTCGAGAACATGAAAGTTTAATGAATTAGTGCAACTGATTTCTTATTTAAATTAATGATAAAACTAGCTGGCTTCGCCCGCTAGCGGGTCCCTCCTTTTCATGAACCACTCCTTTTTTATAAAATCTCGAAGCGAACGAACCTCGACCCGGATCCCCGCTGCCTACGGCACCGTATAGCAGGCGTGCTGCGCATGCACTGCAAACTGTTATAAAAAAGCCTTTCGCTATAATGAAAGTGGAACCTGGTCCTCGCTGCCTACGGCACCGAATGGCAGGCGTGCTGCGCACGCACTGCAAACTCTTTTTAAGAAACCCATCGCTCTCGAACGAAAGTCGAACTTGGTTCACGCTGCCTACGGCACCGTATAGCAGGCGTGCTGCGTACGCACTGCATACCCCTCCTTTTTATGAACCTCTAATAATATGAAATCTGGAAGCGAACGAACGTCGAACCTGGTCCTCGCTGCTTATGGCACCGTATAGCAGGCGTGCTGCGCACGCACTGCAAACTCTTTTTTAAAAGCCTTTCGCGCTCAAACGAAAGTCGAACCAGGTACCCGCTGTCTACAGCACCTTATAGCATAATCTTGTAAAAAAGGCAATCTCGCTCGAACGAACCTCGAACCGGGTCCTCGCTGAATTTCGTTAAATTTAGATTTAACAAAATCGCGTTATGTTAGTTCCACATTCTACCAACAGGGAGCGCACTCTATTTATAACAAAACTGTATCAGAATGAAAGTCCGTTAAACAACGTATAAGTAGATATGTTAAACAGATCGTCTTGTTAGAGTGCCTAATTTTAACAAAATCGCGTTATGTTAGTTCCGTATTCCATCACCAGGGAGCGCACTGTATTCTTAACAAAAACATATCTCAACGAAACGCCTTCACACAACCTTTCCGTAGATACATGGGCCGGGATGGTGGCGGTCTTAACCAAGAATTCTATTAGTTCCACTTTCCACCACCAAGGAGCGCATTCTATTCATAACAAAACTGTGTCGGAAGGAAAGTCCGTTAAACAACCTATCAGTAGATATGTTACTCGAGGTATTGGCGGACTTAAGCAAGAATTTAAGATATTTGCACAAATTACTATTCGGAAATAGTGGTAACTAAACTTTTGATATTCTTGTATTTAATAAGAAGAAAATATCTCAATGTGTTATGAACTATCTTAATGTTTCAAACAGATCGCCTTGTTATATTTCCTAAAATTAATTAAATCGCGTTATGTTAGTTCCACATTCTACCACCAGAGATCGCACTCTATTCATAACAAAACTGTATCGGAAGGAAACTCCGTTAAACAACCTATCAGTAGATATGTTAAACAGATCGCCTTGTTAGATTGCCTAATTTTAACAAAATCGCGTTATGTTAGTTCCGGATTCCACCACCAGGGAGCGCACTGTATTCTTAACAAATACATATCTGAACGAAACGCCTTCACGCAACATTTCCATACATAAATGGGTCGGGAAGGTGGCGGTCTTAACAAAAAATTCTGTTAGTTCCACATTCCACCATCAGGGAGCGCAGTCTATTCATAACAAAACTGTGTCGGAAGGAAAGTCCGGTAAACAACCTATCAGTAGATATGTTACTCGAGGTGGTGGCGGTCTTAAGCAAGAATTTAAGATGTTTGCAGAAATTACTATTCAGAAATAGTGGTAACTAAACTTTTGGCATTTTTATATTTAATAAGTAGTATGTATATCAATGTGTTATGAACTGTCTTAAAGTTTCAAGAAGATCGCCTCGTTATATTTCCTGAATTTAACAAAATCGCGTTATGTTAGTTCCACATTCTACCACCAGGGAGCGCACACTATTCATAACAAAACTGGAGCGGATGAAAAGTCCGTTAACCAACCTATCAGTAGATATATTACTCGAGGTGGTGGCGGTCTTAAGCAAGAATTTAAGATATTTGCACAAATTACTATTCGGAAATAGTGGAAACTAAACTTTTGACATTTTTATATTTAATAAGTAGCATATGTATCAATGTGTTATGAACTATCTTAAAGTTTCAAGCAGATCGCCTTGTTATATTTCCTAAATTTAACAAAATCGCGTTATGTTAGTTACACATTCTACCACCAGGGAGCGCACTCTATTCATAACAAAACTGTGTCGGAAGGAAAGTCCGTTAAACAACCTATCAGTAGATATGTTACTCGAGGTAGTGACGGTAAAGAACCGAAAGATGAAAATTTGAATATTTTAGTGATGCCCGCCCCCACACGGCCCCTAACTAAGCCCCTATGCAATTTATTAAAAATCTGAGATATGCAAAAGATGCGGCGGGAAAAAATAGCTTTTTTTTTAAACTTTACCAGGAAACTTCTGCCCGCTGTGGCTCCAATAGGAGCGAAGTTATGGCGATTTGAAAAAACAGCCCTTATCTTAACATGGCCCTAACTTTATGGGGAAGCATCGTAACCTGTGACATTGTAAATTTGTATCTCTAATTTTTGAAGACCTTTAAAATAAGGTGTATGTTGTGTGTGTGGGGGGGGGGGGGGGGGGTGCAGACTACTGTTCTTTGTCATAATAATATCTATAATGCAAACTGACTGGGATATTTAATCAAAAGTATTTCCCGCAAAACAGATTAGTTAAATAATAATTAATATCGCAGCTTCTAATTAACCAATCTCTTAGAACTGGGTATGTATGAAATCTACGACAGATTTCCCGTCCGGTTGTCAAAAAATTTTATCCAAAAATTTAATATTTTAAAAGTTTAAATTTCGTATTAAATTATCCTAGTATCCAAAACCGCAAAGCGCCATGATGTCTACAGCTGCTTCTCGAAAAAATGAAATCTCTTTTCATTGTCTTTTCAAATAAAGAAATTAAATTTTTATTGATCGATTTTTAGTGGATTTTTTGCGTTCTACCCAACGCAGAAACATGAAATATATACCAAATTGAAGTAGATTTTTTTTCGCGTGTTTCTACACCTTTTACGAATATCTCGGACCATTAGATCCGGAGATTCGATTTCGCTTTTTAAATTTCCACTTCATTTTCATCCTCTCGGTATCCGCTAGCCTCGACAGATAAAATGGGGTTCAGGTTTTGTGAATCCTCCAATGGTAGTGCTCCGAAGCTAGCCTCGCGAAGAGGGTCCAATTCTAGTCAGACTGCTGCTTTCGGATAAAAAAGATTCATTTTTCCTTCGACAATGAGTCGTTAATTAGCTAATTGCGTCCGTAATTACGGCGGGATTTTCTCGAAACCGAAATCACCGGGTGTCCGAGAAAACGGCGGTGCGAATCGACATATCATAAGACGCTCTGCGTGGCCCGGGAGCGAAGGAGTTCCGGTCACAAGGGCGAATGTTACACACATACATACAGACAGACAGACGTTTACGGACATTAATAGTATTGATATGTATTGTTTCGATGACCACAGGAAATAATGAATAAAAATTCTAGAAAAATTGGAAAAAAAAAAACAGTTTCCGTGTGTGCACACAGAAAAAAAGAGATTTCGAGTAGCGACAAATTTTTTAATGGCGAGATTGGTAACAGTAATGTTAATTTAGTAAAATTATTTAATAATTTATTTTATTTTTCGAATACGGCGAATTGTGATAACTATCGTTTTATAGGAGGATTTTATATGCAAGTTGTATGTTTTTAATTATTTTTATACATTAATTCGTGTTCTATTGCCCCAGAAGCAGAATTTTCTCTGTCAGTCTGCAGCAAACTAAAATTTATCTGTGACCTAACAATGCTAGTCTAAGCTTACTATCATACGAAATAATATAAACCCATAAAATAAGCAAAATTTGCATTTATAAAGAAACTATAAATAAAGGATAACACAAAAACCGTAAATCTAGAGACTTAAAGTAAATTTTAGCTATTTTTTAAGCTCAGCCTTTCTTTTTAAGCTTGTGGATTGATCTGCAAGGTTTAAAATAATCTGCAGCGCCCGCTTCCGTGCTGCACTGTTTCTGCTACTGGATCTACTGCTTCAGTCTAACATCATATTATCAATAATAAAAATGAAGAAAAGAAAAAAAAATGTGATTTTTGTGAAATTCCCAATTGTGAATGCTTGATGTGCTAGAGAATGTGGTTTCTTATTTTAAGAATATAATAAATATTGCTTTCGATAACCTGAAAAATAGCATGAGATTTAAAGCATAAGTACATCGATCATGAAAGAAAGGACAATTAATAATGCTAAAAAAATTATATCAAATTATCAAATGACATCGGCATACAAAAGGGAGAAGTGAGGGGAAAGTGGGCTTCCTCTAACTTATTTAAAATTAAGAAAAGTACAAGCAGAATTTAAACGTAAACAGGAAGCGGGAATTCTGCTTTTTCAGAATTTAGTGTCATGCCCAATGAGAAAAGAAAAACCTTTGAAATTTATTTTTTTTAATAGTAGGGTCAGGTGGGGTAAAATAGGTCAAAAAACAGCACATTTTACAATTGCACCTTTTATAGGAAAAAAAATAATAATTCCACTACTGAAAAACAGCTCAGAATATGCAAATGGACGCTAGGGTGGTTCAGCCGTTTATGTAAAAAAATAAACTTTCACTAATATACCAGGCCACCCCTCAATTTTTTTACACTTGTGTATAGTAATATTCTGGCAGAATTTGAACTTCATATTTCAACTGCAAGGGGGTGCTCAACACCCATGAACTTCATAAGTTTGTGTATTTCATTTAAATTTTTCTATATATTTGTATAAAAAAAAAAATAAAGACCTCCAAAATTAATTTCTTGGAAAAGAATAAAACAATATAGAAGTAAAAAATAGAAATGTAATCATACTTGGTCTTTAATAATACAAAATAGTGTCTAAAACTGATTTTTTCGTTGTTCTCATCATTTTCTGTTGGCTTCTATGACCTGCAGCAAGAATTGCAGGGCTCCCAAATGGTCCCCTTTTTCCCCCCAAAGTCCCCTTTTTAAAAAAAAGGTCCCCTTTAGTCCCCTTTTATGCATTTTGGTCCCCCTAGTCCCCTTTTCAGTGACTGAAAAAAATCCCCGCAAAAAAAAAAAAAAAAAAAAAAAAAAATTACTTCAACCTCCTTGTTCAATATTGCACCGGCCCTGCTAACAGCTTATTACCTCATAAAAAGAAAAATCCTTTTTTATGTTCAAGGAAACAATACGAAATTTTCAGAATTTTCCTATTTATCCTCCACAAAACAAAATGTAGGGGAGACTTTTCTATTATTACACACTTTCCATTTATCAAGGATAGACTTGTCTTAGCCAGACCTGTTACTCACATGACCAGTTTTTGAAATCAAATGTTAAAGAATTATCGCAAAAAAACAAAAACAAAACCTCAAACTGCATAAAAAAAATTAAAAGAGGCTGTACAAATTCTGGATAAATTGTATTCAAAATATGACAAAATTTATTAAACTGGGCTAAAATATTGAAACTGAATTTCTTTTAAGAATTAAAAAAATTGCATAAAAATTCGAAAATTCTGTACAAATTTTGAATAAACTTCATTAAAAGGAGGACAACATTTACTATACTGGGCTAAAACATTAAAACCGGATTCTAATGTGGAAAAAATCGCTGCAGAATACACATATATACGTACAAAAAAAAGGCTAAAAATTAGTTAAAAATTTAAATCTGACGACGCAATCATATTAGGGCAAAATTTATTACATTAGGGCTAAATGTTTGAAACTGAATTTCTTTTATGAATGCCAAAAAATTGCCGCAGAATGCAAAAAAAGGCTGAAATTCACATTAAAAATTTGTGAAAGATTTTTAAAATGTTGTACAAATATCGAATAAACTTTATTGAAAAGTGCAAAAAAAAATATTACATTTGACTAAAAAATAAAAATCTCATTAAAAAATGTAATTAAAACAAAATCCAAAAACAAATTTAGATATACGGGTGGTATCTTCCTGCCAAATCTTGTAGCTCTATGTGCAACAATCTCTTTAGTACACAAACTTTTACCTTTATTATTATAGATGTAGTTTTGTTTTCAATTTTGATGGAGAAGTATAGCCAATCTATTAAAGGAACTCTTAATTACAATGTCTTCTTGTTTTTTTCCCCTTAGGCTCTCTTCAGTATATATTTCTATATTCTTAGAAAAAAAAAAGTAACTAACTCTGTCACTGCCACTGCAGTTATGAGCATTGGTAGTACTCATATTATACAGAAATTATTGATAAACACGCTGGTGCAGACAGTTTTTAAATCGAAGAATCCTTTTTAAGAGCTATTCAATAAAGTTGGTCAAAATCATTCCATTAAAAAAGTTTTATAGCTGAACAAAAGTTATGCATAGGAATTTAATCCTTTTTTCTAAGGATATACATTACAAGCCTGTGGTACGCAGACTGCATTTATTTTATTTTAGTTTTTTACGATATTTTTTTTTCAGTTTTTTATTTGAATTTTCACCATTTTAATAGATATTTTTATTCACATTTAGATAAAGTTATTATTTTAAATTGTTGCCAATTGTAAAAACAGCGCAAAAAGTACTATTTCCTTTAAATTAAAAATGTCTTAGTATGTGACTATTAAAAATAAAACTTTAATATAAGAATTCAATGATCACGTTTTAAAAGCAGGAAAATATTTAAAGTTTGTCACAAAAATTGTATTTACATGGGAATATTTAAAAAGAAAGAAAAGTTTTAAAAATTAACATTAATATGTGCTAGTTAAAAGCAATAAATAGGAGAAATTACATAACATTTAAAATGCACAATTAATAATATTGCCAAACAGTTTAAATTAAAAAATATATTTACACGAAAGATTTATTTCGTATTTTGTGGTGATCTTTTTAACTATTGTTGTCAATTCTAAGACAGCACAAATAATAATTCTCCCTTTCAAACAACAAATTTATTTTCACGTGAACGTTAAAGAGAGAAATAAATTTTTGGTGAAAATTACGTCAGATTTAAAATGTGCTATTTAAGACAATTTTCTTATAATGTTGTTTAAAAAATTCCGAAAGTCAACGACTCTGATTTGTTCATTTTATATAGGCTGATTTTCAAATGCTGTTTACTGATCTTATTTAATCAATCATGAAAACAGCCATTAAATGTCTGACAGCAGTTGTTATATCTTAAAATCCCCCAGTGAAGTTGAAATGAATGGAAATCTGTTTACAGTGAGATCATCACTGGTTGTTTAATTATTATTCAAATCTTCCATAATCTTTTTAAAGTGGATCAAATTAGCGTGTTTTTAGAGTCTGCAGTGTCTGAACGGAATTTGTCGAGCATAGCTCGTAGGGAGCAGAGACCCTTATTTTATCAAAAGAAGGTATTGGAATCATGAAAAAAAATTCTATTTTTTTTAATGGATGTATACAGGGTTCGATTTAAGCGGTATCGCATCGCAATTTGCGATTCAAATTTAACTGAAATGCGATCCAAGAAATGCATTAAATCGCAATCATTGCGATGCATATTTCCCACACCCTTTGTTATGTCATGTACACTTAAAGCAGGAATGCCGCGGACGCGCTATAGCGCGTAAATTACGCGAAAAATCGGATACGGGACGCAAAAAATAGCTCTTATGCCTCCCGTGGGACGCGTAATTTCGTGAAAAAATCGCAGAACAGACGATTTTCGTCAAAGAATCGCGAAAAAAGCGTAAATCTCATCAAAATATCGCACAAAAGCAGCGACTTTCGTAAAAGGGCCGCGAAAAAATAGCGTATTTTGTCAAAGCATCGCGAAATAAAAAGCGAATTTCGTCAAAAAATCGCGGAAATAAGCGCAAATTTCATCAAAATATTGCGAAAAACGAGATTTTCGTAAAAGGGCCGCGACATATTAGCGTATCTCGTTAAAAGATCGCGAAAAAATAGCGAATTTCGTCAAAAATAGCGAAAAAAAGCCGAATTTTGTCAAAGGATCGCGAAAAAATGCAAATTTCATCAAAAAATCGCGGAAAAAGCCGATTTTCGTCAAAAGACCGTGAAAAAATAATTGTTTTTCATCAAAGGATCCCCCAAAAATAGCAAATGTCGTCAAAAAAATAACGTAAAAAAGCCGATTTTCGTCAAAGGATCACGAAAAAAAGCACAAATTTCGTGAAAATATAGCGGAAAAAACGCTTTTTTCGTAAAAGAGCTGAGACAAAATAGTGTATTTCGACAAAAGATTGCGAAAAAATAGCAAATTTCGTCAAAGAATCGCAGAATAAAGCCGAATTTTGTTAAAGTATCGCGGGAAAAAAAAACACGATTTTCGTGACAGACTCGCGAAAAAATAGCGAATTTCAACAAAAGGATCGCGGAAAAACGCGAATTTCGTCAAAGTAACGCGGAAAAAACGTGAATTTAGTCAAAGCACCAAAGTGCAAACTAAACTTATAGGTAGAAAATTCATAAAATGGGATTTAATTTCTATTTTATGAGATTCTTAAAAATACAGCATGATTTCAGTGTACTTTGATAATATTTATATTCATTAGGTGGACCAGTAAAAGTCACCCTCCCCCCCCCCCCTCCCCCCTCGTTCTTACTGCATTGAAATGTCTCCCGCCTTCAGAACATTTAAGATTTGATGCTTATTAGTGATTTAGATATAAATTTCCCTTCCAAGGAAAATGTCTGATTCCAACACAGATCTATGCTGACAAATAATTCAATGGGAAGTATAATAATGAAAGCACCCATTCATTCAACGAAAAATACACCTTTACTTAACATAAGTGTTCTTTTTTTCAGCAAAAATATCTTTTTCAGTAAACCCACCTTGCCTCTTTTTAAAAGAATGCGAACATTAGTGATACTTGTTAGTGGAACTTGGTATCTTCTACTCTCAAATAAACATTATTTTACAATTAAAATTGTATCTTGCATTTTTACTTTTAAAAAAGTAAAGAAAATTTCTCTTAATATTTTTTTAAAATATCTTATTTGAGTGCAAATAATGCTGGTTTTAATTCATTATTTAATTATTGTTAAAACAATAATTAATGCATTTCATTTATCTTAATAAACAACTTTCATTTATTCCTTTAAAATATAAATTATTATTGATGGGGACCCGCTTTTGTAAAAAAGGGACCCAGGTTTTTTCAAGTACAGCGGCATCACTGCTTAAAGTTAAAATTTAAAGGTGTTTTTACATGACATACGTTGTGTTTTCACCCTCCCCAAGTGTTTATTTACAATGGAAGTACAGCGAGGATGTACGCTTTTTTTAAAAAAAAATTTGTTGTAAATTTTCAAGATTTAAAAGTTACGTTAGCTATTTTTTACTTGCTATACAAAAGTGTCTAACTGCTATTCAAAACTGACTTTGTATAGCAGTTACTGCTATGCAACTTTCTTTTTCTAAATCGACCCCTGGATGTATATGTTTTAGATTGACCCTCAATACGATTTGACTATTTTTTAAAAATCTCTCTCTATTTGTGATACAAAATTTGTAGCTACTTTATCTCAAAACTAAAGCATGGAATTTCATCAAATGCCATATGTAATTAGACTTTAGCACACATAGGTGCTGATTAGGTTTCGGTGTATATGGGCCCAACAGGTGGCATTACTATGTTACATTTTTCACAATTTACATGATAATTATACCTTAGCATCGTTAGGGTGAAATTCCATCAAACTTCACATTCATTTAATTCTTGACATACATTGGCACTGATTAGATTTTGGTGTATTTCGTGACAGGTGGCAGGCACTACTAGGTTGCAGTTTTAATTATTTCTGTGAAAGCCAGATCACGGCATGTTTGGAATTAAATTTCACGAGATTTGATATGTAAAATTATGAATACTGATGATTCAATATTGGTTTTGATCACTTTCCACGGAGCTTTGCCATAGTAGGCTTTTTCCTATGAACATTATAGCTTATCCTAGCTTCTCTATTGTGCAAAAAGAAACTAAATTTTATGTTTGAGGATAGTAATTAATAACATATATCTTAATCTAATTTATGTTCAACAGGAATCGTTATTATGCTGTGCTCTTTTTATTCACTGATCATTATTTTTTTTACCTTTAAAGAGAATTATCGATGTGAATGCCGAAATATAGAATACTTTCTATATTCTTGCAGTACCCGGTAGCAGAAAGTTCGAGACGCGCGACGTGCGTCGCAGATTTATTTTGGACCTTGCAGATAAATTTGCCAACTTGAAAAAAAAAAGTATTTACTTAAAAAAAAAAAAAGTACGAAAATTCTGACAAAAAATATCGCGAATTCGACAAATGATCGACGAAAAATATCAATTTCGGCAATTGTTCGCGTAAAAAATTGGTCATTTAGAGCCAAAGGGTCGCTGTAAAAGCGCGAATTTCGTCAAAAGAGACCGGAAAAAAAACCATGAATCTCGTCCCAGGGTTGTAGAAAAAATGCAAATTTCTGTCACAGGATCGCGGAAAAACACGAATTTCGTCAAAGGATCGCGGAAAGAATGCGAATTTAATAAAAGGATCGCGAAAAGAACGCGAATTTAGACAAACGATTGTGGGAAAAACGCAAATTTAGTCAAACGATCGCGAAAAAACGCAAATTTATGTCAAAGGATCGCGAGCAAACGCAAATTTATGTCAAAGGATTGCGGAAAGAAGGAGGAATTTCGTCAGGAGATCTCGAAAAGCGTAAATTTCTGCCAAAAGATCGCTGTACAAACTTGAATTTTATCCAAAAATCCCGAAAAACGTGGATTTCGTTCCAGGGGCGCAAAAAAAAACGCAAATTTCTGTCACAAAATCGTGGAAAAAAATGTAAATTTCTGTAAAACAATCGCGAAAAAACTTAAATTTTTGTAAAACGATCGCGAAAAAACGCAAATTTCTGTCAAAGGATCGCGAAAAAAGGAAAATTTGTCAAAAGATCGTAATTAAATTTGCGGAATTTTGTCAAAAAATCGCAAAAAGTGCAAATTTCTGCCAAAGGATCGCTGTAAAAACGCGAATTTCGTCAAAAGATCCCGGGAAAAACGTGAATTTCGTCCCAGAGGTGCCGAAAAAACGCAAATTTCTGTCACAGAATCGCAGAAAAAACACGAAGTTCGTCAAAGAATCGAGAAAAAAAGCTCATTTATGTCAAAAGATCGCGAAAAAACGGCAAATTTCGTCAAAAGATCGCGAAAAAAACGAGGAATTTCCTCATAAGATCGCAAAAAACAGCAGATTTCGTCAAAAGATCGCCAAAATCGGCATATTTCGTCAAAAAATCGCGAAAAAAACCAAATTTCATCAAAGGTGCGCAAGAAAAACACATAATTAGTGCCGGTAGTGGATTTTCGCCACCCCCCCCCCCTCCTCTGTTGTAACCTTTTGGAAATTTTGCTGTGAATTTCAGAATTTTTTCTTTTTTTTTTTTCCACTCTGAATCACCCATGGTCACACCATCAGTAAGAACGCTGTTTATTTTAACACTCATAATGTTTGTACATAAGAAAACGTAACACGCTACTCCCGCAGACAATTTTCATCCCACTAAATTGCTGTCGCAGACACAACCATAACTTTCTGCTACTGGGTTGCAGTAGAATATTTAAATGTGTTTCTATGAAACTGTGTACATTGTTTAATGACACCTTATAAAGATAACCTTCTAACATATTTTCTGGGGTAATTTTAAAAATGTACTTGCATATTTAGGAAAATTAGTGCAATGTTTTTACTCATGATTCTTTTTTAGTCTCTTTTTTTAATAAAAATGGTCCCCCGAAGTCCCCCTTTTAAATAAAAATGGTCCCCCAAAGTCCCCCTTTTAAATAAAAATGGTCCCCCAAAGTCCCCTTTTTAAATAAAAATGGTCCCCTTTCTCCCTTTTTGGGGATTAAAATGTGTTGGGAGCCCTGGAATTGCTTTTAATCTTCATCATTTGTTATGATTTTATTGAAATCTCCATTAAGCTTAACCCCTTGTTCTGGACTGTCTTTAACTACTTGTAAATTGTGAAGCCATTCTTTTCCCTTGGGATAGTCATCATTGTCATTTCATTTTTCGGGAGAAAGCTTAACAATGATTTTCTTATATTCATACAAGATAAGAGTTCTGTTGTTCTTGTTGCAAAGTCTGACAGTCGTACACCACCTTCTTTTAAAATCTCAAGCTCTCATCTTACATAACGCTTCTTAAGGGCTTACATCAATGTAAATCGCTCTACAACAATTTATCTTCTTCCATTTAAACTCCGTCAGAAAAGAGATGAAGTCTTATGAAGTCATCAAAACACTCAGACATGTGATGTTACATCACTTCTCTAGCAGAAAGTGCAATCTCTTTGTCTGTTGATAGATAATTTTCAGGATCTTTAACTGTGTTGGAATTAATTCATTGTCTGGAGGCTCAGAGTTTTCCATTACACTATTTAGATAAATATTGGATGAACAGATGGTAGCTGAAAGAAGAGACTCTAATGCTTAAGGCTGTTCTTAACTGCTCTGCTCAACAAACGCAAAACGTTTTTACACATTTACAAATTCATTTTTTAACGGAAAGCTATAAAATTGGAAAGCCTGGCCATGGAAGCGATTTGGAATTGAACTGTTTTTTCCAATTTTTTGATCAATCAATTACCTATTGAGTTATAAGCAATTTTGATCACGTGACACAGCCTTTTTCTCCCCTTACTGAGTGGATTTTCTTCTTTCGTTCAGTTCAAAATGCCAGCTTTGACAGTATTTTCTTGTAAACGCAATAGATTTTTCAGAAAACGGAAAGAACAGTTCGATGACATAGTTTCCGAATAACAACACCTTCTAGTTTCATACGTTTCTGAACAAAAATGAATTAAAACTTATGTCAGAAATTTGACCCTTTGGATTTGGGAACAGCCTTAATTCTTCTTTTATTCTCTGAAGAGAACGTTCATACTTTTTTCGGTAACTCTTTATCTTTTAAACCCATATACATTTTACAATTGATTCTTTGATCCTGATTTCATAACACCTTAATAACCAATATCAAAGAAAATAGTCCAAGATATCTAACCACTCCTTATTGTTGGGCTGTAGAAAAAGAACTTTGTTTTTCTTTTACAAAAGCCAATGAGAATTAATGTTTTCTAATTTTTTAATTATGAATATGTTTCTTTTGTTTTGTATGAATTTCAGATCTCTGCAATATCTGCATTGATTCTTTAACTGTCAAATGACTAATGTATTGTACCATACCAATTTTGATTCTTTCAACTGATAAAGGAAACACTGTGTCATAGTTGGTTGTTTCAATCTAGTCTATTGGTCTACTGATCTTAGACCAAACAGAAAAATTTCATTACTAAGGCAAGTTGAAATTGGAGCGATTGCAAATTTTTAACATTGAAATTTCTTTGAACATAAAAGAGTGGCTATTTTTCATAAAATTAAAGTTGTTGATTAATACACAAATTTTGTGATTATTTTATTTCATATTAAGCTTATTGTTTGTCTTATTAACTGTAACATGAATAATGTTAGCATTGTCATCTCATAACAGTAGATTAATATTTAATGTAAGTAATGTAACCTAAATATAATTCTTGATACTTAGAGGTAAAAAATCTGGCAATAAATAAGTAAATGTATTTTAAATATTATTTTCACCTTTGACTTAGGAATAGTCATAAGGTAAATGTAAACAACTTCAGACAGACGTTTGTGCAGATGCAGAATTTGAAGATCTGTAAGATAAATATTTAAAATAAAAATTATCATGAAAAATTAAATATTTCCCTGACAAATTGTTTTCATTTGGTTGTAAAAAGAGTTAGTAGAATTCTTGTTTTGGTTTAGTGTTGTCTGTAACTTTATCATGTAAATAATTCTCAGAAATGTTGCTACATATAATAAAATATTTCAGAAATATTTAAATACAAATATAAATAATCTAACAAACTAAATTTCTTCTAAAAACTTCTGGAAAAATTAAATGTTTTTGAGGTATAAAATATTGTTGCATTTCCTATGCTTCTGCTAATGTTAAATTGTGGGGTCATTGAGCACCCTCTTAGAATTTGAGTAAGAAGCTAAAAATTTACCAGTATTATACTATTGATGAGTCTAAAAAAAATTAGGGGATGGCCTGGACTCTAGCTCAAAAAAAGTTTTTTTGAACCACCTTAATGGACACTTCTTATTACATTTTAAGAGAAATATTTCTGAATTAATAAATTTTTGCAACTGATAAACAAGATTTAAAATGTGTTGTTTATGACTTGTTTTACCCCATAGGGTGGGGGTAAAATAAGTCAGTAGTGTGCAGTGTGGTAAAATAAGTCATGCTAAAAACAGGTTCTATTGCACAATTTATTGAATACTATTTATCTAAATATGCACATAAATGTGAAAAGAATAAGGAAAAAGACTTATAGAAAGAAATACTGTTCCCTGTTTAAAGTAAATAATTAGTCAATTTATATAGAAAATTGAGAAAAATTCATATTTTAATTTAAACAGTATTAGTAAGTCTTATGTTCAAAGAACAAATTGCTCTACACATTGATACCCTGAAAATCTTTATAAACAATCTTTTGATTACTAATAATAAACATTTGATGTAGTTTCATTAATGTAATTTTCTTTTCCACAGTTATTCAAAAAATAAATTTCAAATACTACTTGGTATTTTGTTTTTTGAGTGACAATTCGAAGACATTAGATTCAGCAGATAACAGAAAACAAACAATAAAAATAGATTGGAATTATTAAAATGCTATAAGTAGCACACAATTTTTGAATATTCTCTTATTTGACTTCATATTTTGATTTTAATCCTTAAAGATAATCTCCCCAATCAAAAAAATTTTCTTTTACAGCTTGACCAAAATTTTAAAGATCGTGTTATATTATTAATTGCTTTAAATAATCTGCATTTTTTTTAGATGAAAATATTTTAAATCTATTTTATCTTTGATAAATTCACATGTTTTAAGCTTTTTCTTTAGAGCAATAGCTATGTTTATCAACACATACTAATTTTCATTCTGTAGGTACCTAAATAAAGGAACTTCATCTAGACCCACTATATCTAATACTTATTTCTGAAATAAAAAGTTAAAAGTAGAAACTATTTATATCAGGGTTGCAAAAAAGCCGGCTAAAATTAAAAAAAGCCAGGCCGGTGGCTTTTATTGGTTTTAACCGGCTTTTTTTGGCCAAAATTGGCTTTTTTTGGCCATAATTGGCTTTTATACAATAAAGCATTGTAATTATAAACTACACATTTTAAAGTGTTTTTAATTAGTTTTAATGACATTTAATTGATTTACAGTTTAATAAGTAACCCAATTTCTCAATAATGAGGACATTAATACTGGAATAAAACTTAGATGATTTTGCTTGTGATTTGTATTCTGAATTGCAAATATGTCAGCTAAATTTTAAAAGGGCCATACCAACTGCCAATTTTTTCATTTTTACTGCTTTATAAAATTAAAGAGGACAATGGTTACTTAGTTATATGTTTTATTACTTAATTTTAAGAGCTATTAATATACAAGTCTTATTTTATTTCTAGCAAACGTTTGAAATTATACATAGTCATATTAATAAAAACACCACCATTTCTCACTATTAAAAACATTATGAATAGCATATGCATGAATATGCTTAGCAAAATTTTATTTGGAGAATTTTTTTTTCTTGTTTTAAATGCTCTATTTTTTATACACTTATGTACCACTCTCCTCAAATGAAACATCTTTTCTAATTTCTCTTTTAACATTTATAACTTAATCTCTCCATATGGACACATAAGAATGTTTCCATTTTGATGTGCTACATTTTGTCATTAAGGCTTTTAAATCGAAAAGGGCAACTTTCTGACATAAGTTTTAATTTATTTTTGTTCAGAAATGCATGAAACTAGCAGATGTTGTTGTTCAGAAACTATGTAATTGTGCTGTTTTTTTTTTGCAAATGCAATAGATTTTTCAGAAAATAGTGTCAAAGTGAGCGTTTTGAATCGAATTTCCGCACGAAAGAAGAAACCACTCAGAAAAGGGTGAAAAAACATGTTTGTCACATGATCAAAATCTCTTATAACTCAATAGGTAATTGATGGATGAAAAAATGGAAAACACAGTTCGATTCCAAATCACTTCCATGGTCAGGCTTTCGAATTTTACATCTTTCCCTTAAAAAATGAATTTTTAAATGTGTCAAAACATCTTGCGCTTGTTGAGCAGAGCAGTTAAGAACAGTTTTAATTAAATATAATCTTTAAAATGTGTAGTACATGTGGAGCTATATTAGTGTTGACGCTAGAAAAAAAGGACCGCCGGGCGTGAATTTTTCAAAAAGGTGTCTATTCCAAAAAAAGGGCACATTTTTCAAAAAGGAAACGCTGTTCTAAAAAAGGGTGCATTTTTTTCAAAAAAGGAACACTATTATAAAATAAGGGCACATTTTTTTTGAAAAGGGCACACTTGTACCTTGTTCATAAAACATATTTTGAACTGGTTTGTTTAGAGTCCCTAGAATTTGCGATATTTTTCTGGTAACAATTGAATTACCATGGGGTGCATAGGAAGTGTTAAAAAGGGCAGCCGGTGCATCGGAAGGGTTTAAAAGAGCCGCCGGGTGCAAAAAGGAAATATAAAGGGCCGCCAGGCGCTGTGCCCTGCTAAAGCGGCTTAGAGTCAACACTATATATAATATAGAATTTCAAAACACCAGTTTAGAGCCTAACTTATATCCTTTTCAATGTTTATATATATATATATTTTCTTTTTCAGACATAATGCATTCACAGTTGCCTTCTAGAAGTTATAAAGACTTATTTATTTGATAAAATTTAATAGAAATCGATAATTTTTTTTAATAGAAAATATTTATAAGTGTATTAAAAATTAATTGATCCAAATTTAAAACGAATTTACTGTAAACCAACTTTAAAAAATAAAAACTGGCTTTTTTCAATAAAAGCCGGCTTTTTTTGGCCTGGCTAAAAGCCAGCAACCCTGATTTATATCCAATAATTTGTAACACTTAAATTATAAAGAAAAAAGAGAAAACGTCATTAGATTTCTTTTAAAAAAACCAATTGGTTTTTTTTTTTTTTTTTTTTTTTTTTTGAGAAAAAAAACCAGTTGGTTTAAACCGTGCCAACCCTGATATATTCTTTGACCGAATATTCAGTATTCGGTGAAATTCCTGTTTCGGCCAATCCCTACTCTCAATCAAATATATTGTTAAGCAGAAAAGCTAAACCACATAATTTTTGTGTGTTCTAGCACACCCATACTCAATCTTTTTTTCTTGCAGGCCGCAAACAAGCGTTTCAGATGTTAGGTGGGTCGCAACACACTTAAAAAGGCATAATTAAAATAGTAAGATAACAAAGTAATATAACAGAGCAACATAATAAATTTAATATTATCAGTATGGTTGAACGTTTGTCTCGGAGGATATGTTACCAAAAATTTTTAATGCCACTATTTCCGAACAATAAAATAGATTTCTATTGCAAATGTTGTAAAAATAGGTCGCAAAGTTTGTTGTTTCAAAATAGTAGTGTAAAAAGTTTGTGTCAATTTTTTTCACGAGAAACAATCAGCCCTAAAAAAGCAGTATTAGATATATAATAACTATAGAACGCTGTAATATAAAAATTCAGAATTTCTTATTTCTAAAGAAAAAATAATCAGGAGATTTTATCTAATTTTACTACAGTCTTTTGCTCAATACAAAAACTTTATTTTCTTTTAATTGTGGAAATATATAGTGCAAACTTAATTTGGAAGAGTGTGATTAATGTTGAAGCTTTTGAAATGTATAAAACACTGTAGCACAAATAAGGAGTACATGTAAAAAGAACTTTTGACTAAAGAAATGGCATTGAAGATGATTTGATACAATTTAAATAGACTATAAATAACAGGACAGGTTTTAACTTCCCATGAAAATATAGAAAAAAAAAACAGCGAAGGTCTTAAATACTTTTTATGTACATCTCAAGCAGGGTTCGTTGATATATATCGATGGATATATATCATGATATATATCTTGATATATATCCGATATTTATTTTTAAAATATCAAGATTTTTGATATTTTCGATATTTTCAAATTCTTGTATTTATTTTCAAAATATCAAGATGTTTGATATTTTGTATATTTGATATTTATTTTCAAAATATCACTGAGCAAGATAATTTTTATCTTTTCTATATTCAAAGCAAGTGTCAATGAAATTTCTACCTGTTATTGATTGTGTCATTCTGTAGATAATGAACTTTTGTCTCTGGCAATGACTTTTTTAGGAACAGAAATCTTTTCCAAGCTTTATGTTTGAAACTTTTATTTTTAAATGTAGAACTAATAATTATGTGAGACAGTTAATTCAAAACAGCCATTGAAAGATAAAAAGTAATTTAGATAATCATTTATATATAGCCAGGGATCGTTGATGTATCATCATCAACTGTTTTCAATCCACTGCTGGATGTAGGTCTCCCCCAGATTTTTCCAATGTTTCCTGTTAAGTGCTTTAGTCATCCAATTTACACTGGCTACTTTTCTGATTTCATCACTCCATCTTACTTGAGGTCGTCTTATTGTCCGTTTTACATCTCTGGGATACCACTGTAGGGTGTTTGTGCTCCATCTATTGCCGTGGATATATATCATAATATATGGCCGATTTTTATTTTCAAAATATCAAGATTTTTGATATTTTCATATACTTGATATTTATATTTTCAGTCGTATGTTGTATTTTGTAATATTTCAGTGTAAATGAAATGAATTTTCAACTGTTATTGACTGTGTGAATCTGATAAAGAACTTTTGTCTCTTTTGGATGTGACTTTTTTAGCCAAAAAAGAAATCGAATATATTTTTCAAGCTTTGGATTTGAAGCTTTTATTTTTAAATGTTGAACTAATAATTATGTGAGACATAATTAATTCAGAACAACCATTGAAAGATAAACTGACTAATTTAAATAAGTAGTTATATTAGAAAATAATGTTTTCTCAAGTTTTGGTTCAATTGAGTTTAAACTATACAACATGTTAGGAAATGTGAAATAAGACATTTTATACTTTGTTAAATTTTTTCAGTTAAAAATACTTTTTGTATTTAAAATTTTGTTTTTAAAATATCTGATTTTTTTATACTTGATCTTGATACTGAATCCTGTAGTTAGTTTTTTTTATGAGTGTATAAAGCCAATTGTTCTGTTTTCAATTAGTTCATCTTCCATTTTGTTCTAAGTGAAAAAAAAAAAAAAAATAATAAAGATAAATGCATTTTTAGAATATTGTTTGATTAAGTTTTCATGTTAAGGGCAATATATTTTAGTTTCTAATCTATATTATGCTCAAAAACATTTATTATCAGCGGTAAGTTGGCTGCTTTGAAAATATCAGATATATATCGAAAATATCAGATATATATCGAAAATATCGGATATATATCAAAATATCGGATATTTTTGATATTTTTGAAAATATCATGATATTTACGAACCCTGATCTCAAATAATTTTTAAAACAGTGGTTCCCAAACCTTTTGATGCACAGAGCTCTTTTTAGATTGAACTTCTATGACGGAGCCCCTGAAGTCTAGCGTACCCTATATTACAAGTTAATGTTTTTTATGTGCATTTCTACCGAGCAGAGGAAAAGGGAATGGATAGTAATCTAAACTATTGTGCATTGTCCCAGAAATAAAATTATATTTTGAAACTTTTACCGTTATACTGAATTTATTTTCAATTACCTTCAATATAAATGGAATTGTCAAAAGATTACATACTTTTAAAAAAACCCAAAACTCAAGAAATCGTAACATTTACCTTATTTATAATAAATTGTACATTATTACAGTGAAGAACAAAAACGCATAAAAGTTTAATATGATTTGGTTGTTTTGCACAAATATCTGAATTCGGGTCCAATTGATACTAATTCCAGGTGAATGTTTGGTTCTGCATTTAAGACTTTTGTATTTCGTTTTGGTGGCTTCGTTAGTCAAAAATTTTTCTTAAGTCCTATGCCGTTGAGAAAGGAAGCAAAATTAATTCTGCTTTCTTAGACAAAGTTTTAAATTCATCTGACAAATACAATAAAAAATCTGAGTTTTCGTTTTAAAGTAAGATCATTAACACTAAATATACCAGGAATTTTACGCAAGTTTTATAAAAATATTTTGGACTAGAATTTTTATTTAAAATTATTTAACGTTAAATTTAACTTATTTCTGCTTGATTTATGTTTTATTTATTTTATAAACAATTTTTGATTCAAAACAGAATATTTTCATTTGGTACCACCAAGTAACCGATTGTTGGTATATTCAGTTTCAACTTGCTATGAGATGCCAAATGAACGAAAACCTCGTGTTTCAAAGAGTTTAAGCTGGGTTGTTTTTTGATAATGCTGAACACATTCAGTACACATTTAAAGTCGTCCAAAGCCTTTTCTATTCAGCTGTTCAAAAATGTTTTTTAAACGAATTTTTCAAAGAACTGGGATGCTCTGAATATTTAATTATATTCTTTTTTAATAAAAGTGACTAATCGATGCTATCGTTTCCTTCAGAATCCGACCAATATACGTTCCATCGTAAAAGAAGATGCGTTTGGTAAATGCATCGGAAATTGAGATTTTCATTGCAATGATAAGTACATTTATTTCATTGCTACACATTTCGTTCACAATCTTCATTACTTAAAAGTTTTGCCAGTTTAGAGTTATTGGTTATTTCAATATTATCTCTGAAGTTCCAACAATTCTGTAAACGCCCTTCCTCGACATGATAATCTTAATTCGGCATGCAGTAGGAGGGGCAGATGCTGCCTTCCAATAACTTCACAAATATAAGTTTTAAAAGTTTGCTTTTAAGAGTTCGTGATTTTATATAGTTTATTATTTTAATGACACATTCAATCTTATCATAAGTTCAGAAGGCACATTGTCGAGAATAGCATGTATCTATAAAGAGCACAATAGATGGTGATACAGTGCTTTGCCATCTCTTTAATTTTTGCAACGGTTCTAGTATTGTGACCTATCATTGCGTTCGCATCATCGGTGTATTCATGTTCATATGTGTTGGGCACAGATTCCTCCTGTGAGGTCCTGTGATTAGGAGTCGATAATGCGACTGTCTCCCTGCCTTGGATCGAACCTTTTCTGACCCCTCTTTAGAGTTATATTGATCGGTCTTCTATTGCACTGTCCAAACTTATTTATTTTGGGGTCAGATCGGGCTAAAACAGGGTCCCTTGTGGATGCTGTAGCGGCTCCTTCTGGGCCATGTGCGATGACCAGTAGTGGTTAAAGCGCAAAATGTTTTGACACATTTACAAATTCATATTTTAACGAAAAGATATAAAATTGGAACAGTATTTCATCCCTCTCAGGGCTTGAAGTACCGTTTTTTCTAATAGGGGAGTCTCCTTACCAACATTTGTAAATGATGAAGAATAAAAGTGTGTGGGAAGTTACAAAAATTATCTGTAAACTTGTCTTTATTTTAACATGCTATTTAAAGGAGTTGTATGCATTAAGAACATAGCAATATCATTGAAAGATTTTTTCAAGAATTCAGAAAGTTTTTAATAACTGGGTTTTGTTTAGTTATTTCAGTCTTAATTTCATAGTCATTGCACTGCTCCTTCCTCTAGATTCTTTTTGAAAAGAACAGACGAAATTTTCCAAAAATCAAAGAAATTTCTAGAGCGGAAATCTCCCATCTGTGAAATTCTAAAAATAGAATATTAAAATAATTAAGTTAATAAACTAAAATGATTAAAAATCAGATAATTTTTGAAATGATTAAAAGTAAAGGTCAATTAAATAATTAATAACTTAGGATTAAACATGCATAATAAAGATGATATATTTTTCTTGAATTATTCAATGAAACTTGCCTCATAAAGGTACACTACTAGTTCACATCAGAATAATAAAATAAGAAAGTTTTTTTTTTTCAGGTTTAGCCAGACTTAGCCAAAAAAACGTGATTAATATGTAGATAAAGATATTATATCTTTAAAGATATTATATCTAAACAAAAGTATTACTTTTGTAAAAAGATTACGATCACCAGGGATATCAGCGATATCTTGAATTTTTTTTTTTTAGAAATAAACTTATACTTCCTTCATGGAAAAGCACGAGTTCAGTCATATTAACAAGAATTAGATTTTGTTTAATGCATACTGGTATGGGATTATATTAAAATAAAGTCTAGTTTTTTCCCTACATCTGAACTGAAAGTTTCATTGTTTATGTCTGAGATGATCTGCGAATTTGAGGAAGTCTACTATATATGGAATGGAGTTAGTGTAGCAAGCTCTGCAATTACCAAGCTTTTTGCTTTTATTAAACATTCAACATGTGAAGAATATAACAGTTGTATAAATTATTTTATTTTACTTAAGGATAAAAAAAAAAGTTCTAATTCTTTTCTTTCTTCTTTTTTTGTAGGTACACATCTATTTCTACACATGACACTTGATTGATCTTTTCGTCATGTCTCGCACTGTTAGCATACGCCAACTCGAAGCTGATAATGTTGCTAAAGTTCAAGCTGTTCTGCAACATTTATACGAAATTTGGAATAATGTTGGTGTTGATGAAGAGCAAAAGGTCAATCGTGCCCATCAGGTATGGGGTTATGTGTTTGACTTGTTGAAAGAAATTTCTGAAGAAGAAACTGCACTTTACGAAGATATTAAAGAACGCATAAAAAATTATGAGAAAAAAATATCAGAACTGACCGATGAGTTACAGATGCCAAAAGCTGAAGAAATTTCTGGCACTCTTATAGTGAAAGAAGAAGCTCTTCGGCAGATGCTTGACGAATTATCTAAAATTAAACATAAGCGACTGAAAGAATTTCAAGAGCTGCATTCACAAGAATTAAAGTACTGTAAAGTTTTAGGTATTCCACCAATATGCCTTTCCTCTAACACTGGAGTTCCAACAGAAAAAGATTTGTATGAACTACAACAACATGTAAAGATGCTGCATGAGGAAAAAGAAAATAGACAACAAAAGTTTTGTAGATTGAAAAAGGAATTGACTACAATTTTAGAGATAACTGAATTAACTCCAGAAACTCCCTTTGAAAAAGAAATTTTGAGCCACAATGAAGATACCTTATCACTTTCTACTGAAACATTCAAGTTGTTAGAGCAAATTGTTACAAAAACAAAAAGTAAGAGAGCTAATTTAGAGAATGAAAAGGCAGCTTTAATTGATAAGCTTACTGTATTGTGGGACATTTTAAAAGTTGACGACAAAGAAAGGGAGAAGTTTTTGGCTGAACATACAGATTGCCGTGTTTCTAATTTAAATGCTATAAAAGATGAAATCGAAAAATTTGAAAAAATTAAAAGACAAAACATCTCAAAATATGTTGACTCGTTGAAAGAAGAGCTGTGCTCTCTTTGGAAAAAATGCTATGTTTCACAGTCATTGAACATGTTGCCTCGCATTGAAGATGATGAAATTAATCAGAGTCTTTTGGATACTTATGATAATGAAGTTGCTAAGTGGCGAAAATACTATAAAGATACAGAACATATTATTCAAAAAATTGAAAAGAGGCGTGAATTGTGGGACCAGATGATACTTTTTGAAAATAAAGCAACTGATCCTAATAGATTCAAGAACAGGGGAGGGAATCTATTACAGGAAGAACGGCAACGAAAATTGCTGCAAAAAATGTTACCTGAGTTGGAGGAAAAGATATTGGTTGATATACTCAATTATGAAAAAGAAGCAGAGAAACAATTCTTATATTTCGGTGAAAAATTTGAAGATTATATGAAAAGGCAGTGGGAAGAGAGACTTAATCAGAAAGAAAATGAAAAGCTTACAAGACAAAAAATACGTTCAAATAAAATTGTAAATGAACGTACGCTTGGCACAACTGTTTCGAAGCGACCATTTGCTACTCCTACTCCAAAATCAGCCCCTAGTAAACTTTTTAAATCCTCTGTTGGAGTACCTATTTACAGGACTCCAAATGTTCAAGTTTTGAGGCAAGTTCCCAGCACTATTGCTCGCTTGAAAAATAACAGACAACAAAATACTCCAAATAACAGAGTTATAAGAAATACTCTGAAAGAGAGGAATGAAAATAATCCTGAAACATCAGATGGCCTTGATTCTACAACTTACACTGAATTTGCAGCAAAATTAAATAGGTCCTCGAGGATTACACATCGGAGCTCAGTTCTATCTTCAAGAAAAATTGTTGGAACCAGAATATCATCTGGCAGTAACAAAAGGAAAAGTACAAGTAAAAATAAAAATAAGTCAATTGAAAAACCCAAGAGAAAAATAGACACTTCAAAGTTGACTCCAGCTAGAGGAAAGTTGGGCTTACCATTTTTGATTTAAAAACTTTATTTGTCCTGCTGACTTATCACTTTCTGTACAGATTGTTGGGACTGAAAAGAAAAATTTAATTTGTTTAGATGCAAAAATTATTTTTAACATGTATATGTCATTGCATTACTTTTTAAGAATATGTACAAAGCTTTTGTGATTTTAATAAAGATTATTGTTTAGTTATATAGAGTGATAAATTTCCTTTAATCAAGTGTGTTTCTTACCGTTAGGAACTCAAATTGTAATTTTCTTTGCTGTACAATCGATTCTCTGAAATCCACCAGAGTATAATCTGTTATTCTATAAAATCCACTATTTACCATGTTTTCCCAAAAATAAACTTTAGCCTGGTTTATCAGGATGCTCTGCTCATCCTTTATTACTTTAAGTCAATCTGCAAGATATTCTGGTTGTTAAAATTTACATTAGAGTTGCAAAAAATCTGGTTTATTCCTCGAACATCGGATTTTCTTTATTATTATTACTTTCAGTATTTGCAATTTTAGATACTGGGAAAAGAATTTAAAGAATAAAATCTGTGACAGATGCCAGAGCACACAACAAATCATGCCAAAGTTCAGTTTCAAGCTTTATAATGATGTTCCAGAAGATAATGCGTGGCTGTATTTCAATCAGTGCAATTTTTTTTACATAAATGTAGTTTGTTGTAAATGAATAAAAGTAAATTCTTGTACATGAGGAGGAAGTGGACACAATAAATTTATGATTGTTCAGAAACCAGATCAAATTTCGCAAATTAGTTTAGATCCAAGAAATCTCGTTAAAGTGCATTATCCATACAGGTCTTATTTTCAGAGGAAAAGGTATTTTGAAACATATACAGTGAAATTGAGATTAGAGAAATTTTGAAGTGCAAAAATAGTTTTTCTTTTTTTTTTGTCTGTAAAAATCGGAAGTATTTGAAAAACTCACAAGTAAATGTTTTTCTTGCAATTTATTTTTCAAAACATAAATATTTTTTAGGCTTATCAGTGTCTAGTAACCTGGGAAAGTCATGGAAATTTATCATTCCTGAGGAAAGTCAGGGAAAATTGAAATTTCTGAGAAAAAGGTCAGAGGAACTTGTAACTTTGAAGAAAAAGAATATATATAAAACTTAGAATTTGAAATTGCAGTGCCAGGAAAATCTAACTTTGCTCTTCAGAAATACTGTAAGGAGTATCTCAACCTTCATGTAATTTATCTTTGTTTGGGAACTGAACATTTGTTAGTTTAATGCATTGAATATTTATCATCCTGAAATTGGGTTAGTACAGGGGTCGTACTTCTCCCGAAAAATGAAAAAAAGTTCTGAAATGTCCTAAAATATGTTAACCTGTCCTAAAATTTTGCGAGTTTTGTATTATAGCACTAACATGATATGTCATGATTTTTATGCAAATATATATATATATATATATATATTTCCCCCCCCACACACACACACAGAATCCCGTGAATCATTTATTTTTGCAAAATTCCACAAAATCGGTATTTTGGAATTAATAGATACATAGGAGAGAAAAAAAATATAAGCCCGAAAATAGTGAAACATTTTGTCATTTGATGATGAAAACCTCATAAATTTTGTCAAGTGGTAATAGAAAAAAAATCAGGAATTTGTCAGTTGGACATGAAATATTAATAAAATCTCGAATTTTGTTAATCGATTGTTGAAAAAAATTGCGATAGCCTGCAATTAATCTGAAAAAATCGGGAGTGTTGTCAGTCATTTACTGCAATTCACAGAGATCCCACCTGTCTGCTTTTTTTTTTTTTTTTTTTTTTTTTTTTTTTTTTTTTTTTTTTTTTTAAATCGATCAGATTTTCGCGGAATTGCGAAAAAAAAAAATTGTGTTGTGCACTGAGAATTTCGTCAAACGATCCATGAATAAAATTGCAAATTCCGGCCAATCATTCAAGCAAAAAAACTACTTTCGTCAAACAATTATGGAAAAACTCACAAATTTTATCAACAGGTTTTGTAAAAAAAAATCAAATTTTATCAATCGGTTACTTGAAAAAAAATCATGAATTTTGTCAAACAATTGCAGAATTTAATCGCGAATTTCATTCAACAATTGCGGAAAATTATCGTGATACTTCAAGAGGTCGCATAAAAATCGCAAATTTTGTAGAACAAATGTAGAAATTAATTGTGAATTTCATCAAACAATCGCGGAATAAAATCTCTAATTTTGTCAAAAAATCACAAATTTCAGCAAACGATTGTGAGGAAAACAGTATCGTGAATTTCGGCAAGCGACCGTGAAAATAAATCGTAAATTTCGTTAAACGATGTCGAAAACAATTTGCCTCTTTCATAGTCAGTCGTGGAAAAAATCATAAATTTTATCAATCGGTCGTGGGAAAAAAATCACTAATTTCATCAAAAATTGCAGAAATTAATCACTAATTTTGTCGAACGATTGTGGAAAATTCCACTTTTAAAATTTTTTGTATGCAACACACAAAATCTCGAAACCTGGATTTTCGTTATGAACCTGGAAAAATCAGGAAGATTTGTAGCTGGACTGTGCTAGACACCCTGGCTCATGCATGCTAAAAAAAAAAAAAAAAAAAAAATACATAAATATGTTGCAGAATAAATAAAATAATTTTTTCTATTCAAATTTTACTTTTTCAATCTGAGTTTCTACAGAATTTTTTCTTAAAGCACTTTTTTGCCATTAATATATAATTCAATTGATAAAATAATCATTTCAGTTGCATTTTCTAGTTTAAATTGTGATTAAAACTAATTTTAAAATTAAAAGGGGGGGGGGGGGAAACTCCTAGCTTTCATCTACTATCACTACAAATCGAAAAATAATTTTTCTATATTGTACAATCAGCCAAAAAATAAGAGAATACCCCTATGCACATTTAATTACCAAATTATCCCAAGAAAAGAGACAATAAACAAACGTAGGGGGCTGTCTTCATAAAAGATTTGTAACAAACTCTAAGATTTTCAACACAAACACACAATTTTGATAGCATATTTGATTTTTTTTAATCATATGTTTTACTTCGGGATATCAAATTGAAAGTTATTTGGTCAAATAGTTTAGGAATTATAAAAGCTTAACTTTTGGAACTCCCAATGCTAAATTTCCTTTTTATTTGTAGGAAAACACATTGCTATGTGTGCATTGCAAACATAATCTTGAAAACTCATTGCAATGTAGTTTTTAAGCATAACTCAAAAACTACTTTGTGGAATGAGCTGTAATTTAGATAAAGCTTCTAGGAATCGATTTATGTTTATAAAATCATTAGTCACAATCAGTGATGTGGGAAGGGTAAATACCCAGCGGGTAGGTATTTATTTTTTGGGTATTTACCCAAGGCCTGGGTAAATACCCAAAAACTGGGTATTTTCATATTTCGCTGTAAAATATCATAATTTAAACAATTTTCTAGAAATCATAGGATAGAATGTTTCAAATACGATAGCAGTATTCACTTTAATTAAAGAAAAATACCTGCATGTTGTCGATTGAGTGGCCTTGCAAATATTTTCCATTCAATATGTTCTGATATTGTAAGATAGCAGAGAATTAAGCATTTTTTCAACAAAGGTAATTGAACCATCAATTGATAATATAGTGAGAACCATCAAACGAAGTAACCATTACATGAAATGTTCAGTTGAATTTAAGATGAAAACAGTAAAGGAAAAAAATGATTACTTGAAATTGTCAGGAACTATATGGGGAAGTTACCTGCAGTCTTACACTTTTAATGCTCAAGCTAATTAATGTTTTTCTAATTATTTTTTAAAACATAAAACAGAGCTTCTGAATTTCTGTCTCATAATAACAAAGAAGAACACTTCTTTAATACATAATGAAAAAGAAGATAATGCAACGCATTTCAAAATTCTTTATTCATCGGTCGCAGAAAGGATGTCCTATGAACCAGTACAAGTACAAGAGCAGAAGAAAGTTTTCTTTCTGTTCTTGTAGTTGTAGTACGTAATACAAGTAGGATGTGCATCATGTAAATTGTAGCACTTTGTAAGGGGGAACAGCAATTTACTCCAAAAAGAGAGAAATGGTGGCGTTCATGCTCCAACAGTAGACAAAAAATTAGACATACTATTACGCAGCAGTATGGATAAAGGAGTAGGAATGCTGGGATACATTAACCCCTTTAGAAGCAATAATGAGAAAATTAACCTATGGTGGAAAACTATTATCCCAAAGAACTATAAAGGGTTAAAAGCATAAAAGATAATGCATTTTTATAACAAATTATGGCAATTAACTGATTACTTATTAGCTAAAGAAAAAACTTTTACAGGAGGATATGTTTTAGATTCATATTAAAACAACAACAACAAAAAAACACCGTTTTTAAATTAGTTGTAGAACTAATTAAATAATTTGAATCAAATTAATTTAGTATATGAAAAACTTATGATGTGGCACCATAATGTATTATCTATATAACTACTTTCTGTATCTTTATTGCACAGAAAAGAAAAAAAAACTTATTAAAAAAAATAAAAATAAAAACATCTTTAGCTTTCTCCACTTTACAATAGGTATTTTAAATCTAGTGATGCAAGGAGGTACAGTTGACCAAGAAACAAAAAAAGCATTATAACGTCCAAATTGCCAAAGAGGAAAAAAACAAAAACAGAAATAACTATTTGACTGCAAAATATGACTTTTACAAATTGTGTTTATAAGAAAAAGAGGTTGTCTCATTTTCATACTAAAATTGTACCAAATTCTGAAATTTTCGATACAAGTACCTAATTTTGACATGTTTTCTCTCTCTCTCTCTTTCTTTCTTTTTTTTTTTTTTTTTTTTTTTTTGTAAATTTTACCTTAGAATACCAAATGGGAAACCATTTGATGAAATAGCTTGGTAATTATAAAGGTTTAAAATTTGGAACTCCTAATGTTAAATTCATTTCGAATTGTTGGAAAATAGATTACAATGCAGGTAGTTTTTTTAAGCATAATTCAAGGAGTTGTAATTTTAATAATTTCATAATTGAAACTTACAAAAATTGATTTCTATTAAAAAATTCATTAGTTACATTTCCTTATTTTTTTTAATTAAAAATATTTTTTTTTTCGAAAAATTTATGAATTGTAACATAAATATTTTTAACAAAAAGAGATTTATAAAAGCTTCAAATATGTGAATTATAAAATTATAGCTTATTCTGCAAAGTAGTTATGGAATTACGTTTAAACTATCTGTATTGCAATGATTAAAAATGAATTTAACATTAGGAGTTCTAAATTTTAAACCTTCATAATTCCTGAACTACTTGCCGTTTGGTTTCCTACAGCAAAATTTAATGACAAAGCCCACATATGCTGTCAAAGTTATTGTGTTTGTAACTGAAAATATCAGAGTTTGATACACTTTCAGTATGAAGGCGAGCCTTAAGTTTTTTTTATATACAGTAGAAGATCTTTATAACGCAAACCTAAAAACGCAAGGTTGTGCGTTATATAGAATTTTGCGTTATATGGATCCATAGGCGTAGCGTGACCAGAAATTTTGGGGGGGCACCAAGGCCGTGAGAAGTGCGCCCTTAACGAATTTTCAATTTTGCGCCCCCCCCCCAAAAAAAAAAAAAATCTTTCTCTTTGTAATGGGTGTAATAAAATTGATAAAGTGCAGAAACATAAATAAATTATATAATATTTATAATATGAATAAATATTTCGCGGTTATTATGGAACTTTAAAATGTTTAATTTTAATTTAGAAATTCAGAACAACTAAATAACATAAGAGAAAATTGCACTTATTTGTTAGAGAGTTCATGATGTTTTGCGACAGGAAAAAAAATGATCAAAAAAGAAAAAAGAAATTCCCCGGAAAATGATCGGCGGACAAAAACTGAATAAATAAACAAATAAAACCGTGGTTCGCAGCATAAAATTTGAGCGCGGGGCGACCGCTCCGTTAGCCCCCTCTTTGCACGGCGCTAGGGGGAACACTAGAGGTCTGCACTGGCCACAGTTTCCAGGCCGGCGTGAAAATTAAAAGTTCCACCCGAGCCCGGCCCGTTTATATTTTCACAGTTCATGGCCGGCTCGGTTCGTAAAAAAATCAGTGAGAACAAGCATGGCCCATAAAAAAATCAATTAAATCAGGCCTGGTCCGGCCCGACTCAATTTCTCAAAAATTCCGATTTTTCTTAACATGCAATTGCAGGGCTGCCACTTGCTACTAAAATGCTATACCTAGCGACTATTTTCAGCATACGGCGGCTATGGCGACTATTTTAGGCCGAAAACTGTTAAAAAGCGACTATTTCAAGAAAGCAGTAGGCGACTTTTTTCGGATTCAGCGACTATTTTTACTGAAAATATTCGATCTTTTTCTTCAAAGCGCCTGTAAAGTCATTTTCCCAAACGCACTTTTTCAACGGTTGTTTGAGGAGATTCGCGATTTTTTCTGCGACGAATTCCAAAATTCGGGATCCCCGCCCCCCTCCCTAAACAATTGACGAAAATAACTATTTATTTCTGAGATCTTTTTATGCTATCGTTGAAGGGGATTTGGCGATTTTTTCCACGATCCTTTGCCAAATTTTGCTGATTTTTCTACTACAGATTGACCAAATTGATTTTTTTCCTCCACCACTTGTCCAAATTTGCGATGTATATTTTCTGCGACCGACTGATGGTAGTTACTACTTGTTTCAGAGATCTTTTGACGAAATTACGGTTTCTTTTCCAGATCGTTTGTCAAAATTCAGGATTTTCTTTTCATGACCAATTTATAAAATTCGTGATTTTTTGCGCTATCATTTGGTTAAATTCTCTCTTTTTTTTTTTTTTTTTTTTTTTTTTTTTTTTTTGCCCGCGACCATTTGACGAAATTTGCGATTTTTTTCTTGTGATCGTTAAACGAAATTCGTAAATTTTTGTCCATTCTTTAGACGAAATTTTGAGATGATTTTTCCGCGACCAAATGACGAAAATCGCCATTTGTTTCCGCGACCTTAGGTAAAATTCAAGATATTTTTACTGTTGTTTGAGGAGATTCGTGATTTTTCTCCGCGACGAATTGCAAAATACGCGATATTTTCCCCAATCGATTGACGAAAATAGTTATTTCTTTTCACCCTCTTTTGCTACGATTGTTGAAGGAGATTTCGCAATGTTTCCTATGTACTATTGGAAATATCCCGATTTTTTGGGGGCGATCGTTTCACGGTACTCGCAATCTTTTTTTCGTGAATCTTTGCCAAATTTCGCGATTTTGTTTCTGGAGATCGTTTCACGGAACTCACGATTTTTTTCCGCGATTCTTTGCCAAAATTCGCGAAATTTTTCTGCGACAGATTGGCGAAATTTTATTTCCGCCACCACTTGTCGAAATTCGCGATACATATTTTTTCCGTGATCGATTGATGGTATTCGCTGTTTGTTTCAGATATCATTTGACGAAATTCGCGATTCTTTCCCACGATCGTTTATCGAAATTCGTGATTTTCTTTTCAAAACCAACTTACGAAATTCTTGATTTTTTGTGCAATCATTTGTTTAAATTCTCGATTATTTACGCGATTATTTGATCAAATTCGTGTCTTTTCAGGGATGATTCTGTTCTGAATTTTCCGAAAATTTAAGGCATCCGGTTCCGAAAATTTTAAAAATTCGGGAAAATAAAATATCGCGAATTTCGGCAAATGGTCGTCGAAAAAATCAGTTTCGACAATCGTTCACAGAAAAAAATCGCCAATTTCTTTAAAAGATCGCAGAAAAAAACGAATTTTGCCAAAGAATCGCGAATTTCTTCAAGGGATCGCGAAAAAACGAGAATTTCTTCGAGGGATCGCAAAAAATGCAAACTTCGTCTAGGGATCTCGTGAAAAACAAAAATTTCACAAAGGGATCGCAAATTTTATCAAAGGATCGTGGGAAATGCGAATTTCGTCAAAGGATTTCGGGGAAAAAACGCATAATTGGCGCCGGGAGGCTATTTCCACCCCTTTCCCTCCCTCAGCTGTAACTTTTTAGAAAATTTGCTGTGAATTTCAGTTTTTTTTAAACCCAGAATTACACCTGCCGTCTTTTTGGCGAAATTTGTAATTTTCTTCTCTTCATCGTTTGACGAAATTCGTAATATTTTGTATATTCTTTTGACGAAATTTGTGATGATTTGTCCGTAAGGACGAAAATCGCCATTTGTTTCCACAACCTTTGATAAAATTCAAGATATTTTTCCACGGGCCTTTAAGGAGATTCGCGATTTTTTCCCCGACGAATTACCAAAATTCGCATTTTTTTTCCGCCAATTGTTTCGTGGGATTCACTATTTTCTTTACACGATCCTTTGCCAAATTTTGTGAATTTTTGTACGACCGGTTGACGAAAATGATATTCGGTATTTGTTTCGGGGATTTTTGACGAAATTCGCGATTCTTTTAAACGATCTTTTTTTTTGTCGACTGACTGAGGAAGTTCTTGATTTTTTGCTCGATTTTTTGCGCGACTATTTGACCAAATTCGCGGGTATAATTTTTTTTCTGTTCGCGACAGTTTGACAAAATTTTCGATTTTCTTTCCGTAATCTTTAGGCGAAATTTACAAGTTTTTTTTCGCGACTGATGGAAAACTTTTTTTTTTCTAAGGCCAACTGTTGATATAGGCGATTTTTTTTCGTTACCGAATGGCAAAATTCGCGACTGTTTAATGAATTGATTTTGTGGATTTCTCGAAGAAAAAAAATCGTGGCTTTCACGAAATTAAAAAAAATCGCATACGAATCATATACCTGTTCAAAAAATAAATTTGGAAGATTCCATCCAAACAAATATTTTTATTATGCGGGATTTTCCTTTTTTGTATGGGATTTGCGATATCCCACACGTTATTTCTAACCCTGCCCCTCAAATAAAACTTTTCTTCCTTCTCTCCAAGAAACTCTTGAAATGAAAGGCCTGATGGAAAGTAGTTCCGGGGATTATCTGCAAGAAGTTTTTACTGCTATGTTTCCAGGTGCTGTACATAATTTTTATTGTGGAAGAACCAAGTTACTTCGTAACTGAAACATTAGGGCCTTATTTTCTGGATAACTTGCTTTCTCATTTGAAGAAATCACTCTATTCTTTATTCACTGATTTGAGCAGAAGCATAAACTGTGAAATAAAATGTAGACATTCATAAAGTCCTTTCATTGTTATGGATAGAATTTTTCTTCCTTTTTTTAAAGTGGATATGCGAGTATTTTGGCTACTATTATCGAACAAATGCTACTATTTTTTTTCGTTGGAGGTTACTAAAGCTACTATTTTCAGTGTCATTCGGCAGTGGCAGCCCTACAATTGAGAAGCTTTTATGAAGTAGAATAAAGGGGTTTTTTTTCTAAAAAACTCCGATTTTTTAAAATAAAATAACATCGAAGTTGGACTTTTGATTTCCAAATTCAAAGGCTGAGAATTACAAGACGGATCCATTTAGTAATCCGCTTTAAATCAAGCTGCTTCGAATTAGGAAAAACGTTAAGTAAAGGGAAAACGCTACTCGATTCTTAAGCACCTGAATGCTCACATCTGTAATTTTCAGGCAAATAGGAATAGAAATGAGTTTATGAATGTGTAAAAAATAATCACATTTTTGAGTGGAGATTTTTGTTTTTTCTGAAAACGTTATTAATTTAATAAAACAAACAATTCTGTATGTTCTTACCTTCTATTCCATTTTCGTCCTTTTGAAGCCAGTTTTGAATGAATTTAGAATCATGGTGTGCTTCATGACATCGCTTGTTACTGAGTTTTCTATAAAAATTTCCTGTTTTTTTTTTTATCGCGTTTGTTTTTGCGTGGCTCATTCATTCCTGATCAGTTTAAAAAATAGTAATAACAACATTTAACTACGAGTATATTCCCGCAAATGACCAGATCATACCAAGCCAAGTGTGTGGAGAGGGGTTAGGTAAAGACGCTCCTATTATCTCACTTTGCACAAGAGGGAAACACAAGTTCAGAGGTCAAAGAAGTTCTTTGTGTGACCACCTTGTGTTACTCACTGAAATTAAACTACTTGAGTGACTGGACACCAGCTTTGCAGTTGGGGAAAATTTTCCTTCTACCGATCAAATTACAACTACTGGCCAAATGTTAATGATTGACCAGCACCGTATTAATGGTTGAGAACTAAAGCGTTTTTGTTTTGGGGATGAGAGAGTGGGTGAAATGCTACATACTAAAAAGTTTTAAATTTGATTGCATCTTTAAAAAAAAAAAAATGCAATTGAAAATCACTGCCATTTATCGTTTTTGTAAAAGTCTCAATAAATCACAATCCTAAAATATGTGAATATAAATTTCACATTAATTTATCTGAAAATCCCATGTTTAATACACAATCACATATCCTTTTAAAACAGTGACAAATGAAGGTTTTTAATAATTTGCACAATAAGTACAACCTTAATATCAATCGTACGTTCAGGGCTGAAACTAGCCTTTTTTTGCGCCAGGGGAAAACATGGATTTTGGCGACCACCCCCTCCCTTCATTTCCTCACGCACAATAAATATTATTGACCTCAGGTACCCTATGCAAAATAAATAAATAAAATACATAAAAAATAAAAATCATTAAATTATTAAAATTAGAGCAAGGAATATGTAAACGACGCTCCCATAGGATTAACATTAGCTTGAGCGTTAAGAGCCTACACAAGTCACGCGAAGAAACTGGAACGCTAATGCTAAACGTATGGGAGCGATATTTTAAAATTTTCTCGCTTGCATATTAATAGTTTTAAATATTTTTTTTTTCTTAGCTTAGGAAAGCTGAGGTTAAACTCTAACCGGGCTAGTGTTTACTTTTTAGATTTTGGTTGCAGATTATTTTTATAAAGTTTCCTTCACTTCCAGTACCGGTTTTAAAACCTAAAAGTATGGCAACGCTAAAGATCAATCTAAACTATCCTAAGAAAAAAAAATAATTTTAAAATATTAAAATCCAAACGAGAAATTTCAAAAGAACGCTCCCTTAGTTTAACATTAGCTTCCGATTTTCTTTGCATTTCATATATATATATACGCATTTTTGTATGAATCGACAAACGATTCATTTGGCGCCCCCTTTGCTTTTGTTCTGGCGCCTGGAGCACATGCCCCCTCTGCACCCCCCCCCCCCTAGTTTCGGCCCGGGCTATATTCTCTAAAAAACATTAAAAAGGTGGGTTACTGTTCTATCTTGCATATATTTCAACCCTTAGATTTTATTTGTTGACAGTTGCTCGACCTCGCGCCCTTTGAGACCGGATCTGCATGCAAAAAAAAGTAATTTTAGTAAAAGGCATGGGCGACATTTTTCAGTTGTCACCTACCTAGAAATGGCAAAAGGACGAGAAATGTAATTTGGGAAGGTAAAAGCAGGGGCGGCTGATGGCGCCCTGGGTGAGGTTATTTTTTTTTTAATTACGGGCAGTCGCCCAAGCTCGCCTCCTCTCTCTAAGACTGGATTTGGTTGGTTGGAAAAAACAATTGCTCCAAAAGTAATGCAAAAAATAATGCACCAAAAGTAATGCAAAATATAATTGCACCAAAAGGATCAGAGCTGCATTTTACAATTTCCGCCTAGGGTGGCAAAACGCCTAGAAATGGCAAAAAGGAGAGAAAAAATCATTTTGGGGGATAAAGGCATGGACGACTTTATTAGCCATGATGGCGCCCTGTGAGAGATTTTTTACTGTATCACTGCAAATGCTATACTCTTTTTTTTTATTTTAAAAGTCTTTACTAAAACATTTTACTTTGTGCACTCCTTCCAGGGCCGAAACTAGCTTTATTTTCACCCGGGGAAAACGTTGATTTTGGCGCCTCCCACCCCCCCCCCCCCCCCTCATTCCTCTGCAAAGTAAATTTACAAAGAGAAATTTACGAAAGTTTCTAGTAGCGGACTTATTTTAAAATTTAAAATGTGTAACAATAAAATACATAATATTGAAATATATAACCAGCTTTATCAAATATTTATTCATTAAAACCTGGGGAAAAATCGAAAGGAAGCGGAAATAATTCCGCTTTATACAGGTTTCCGTCTTAGGAGGTATAACTGTTGGTATTCTTTCTGTTGGAACCATGTAGTTTTTTCATTTAAGACACGACTCCATTATAGATGGATTTCATTTTTCGAGATTTTACTGTTGTTGTAGCATTACAAATTATTACAATTGGGCCACTTTAATGTCATAGTGATATGAGTCACATTGTTTTAGGAACTAAAAAACCAGGATTTACTGTAGGTATAAAAATGAATTTCAGTTTTGTAAAATATCTTCCTGTACTATCTACATAAGTTTTTCGGAATTATCACTTATACCACTCTTCTTATTTATAAACTGATATGTCTAGATATACTTTCCTGAACTTAATGCTAATTTTCAAATTTATGTCTGACTCAAAACAACAACAACGAAATTATTAAGTTTTTACTTTTTATTTTGTGAATTTTCGACCGCTTGGTTTTTATTGTAACAGTCGGTCACCTGACCTCGCCTCCTCTAAGGACAGATATGGTGATATGCTTGTAAAAAAGTAATTATAAGAAAAAGAATGGGGTTATTCATTTTCTGTTTTGTACGCGAATCTTTTTTTCTATTTGACATTTTTAATGCACTGACTAAGCTTTTCTTTTTGACTTTTCGGGTAGAAAATATTTTTTACACAAATTTCACACGCACATATATATATTGTATAAAACGGAAAAACAAATTTTCATCTGACGTTCCCTGCGCGGGGCACCCAGAACACATGCCCCCTCTGCCCCCCCCCCCCATATTTTCAAACCATGACTCCTTCTCCCGTTTATTTTTATTGTACCGGACAATCATTTGACGTCGCGGCCATTGCAAGACGGGAAAAAAGGAAGCTGCAAAAAGAATAGAACAGCCTTCATGGTATCTTTTCAACAGAAAAGTAGTCACATTCAAACAAAATCTTCATTTGGCGCCCTTTTCGCCTTTCGTTCTGACGTCCGGGGCACATGACTCTGCACCCCCCCCCCCCCCCCAGGAAATCGGTTATCGGCGAGGGACAGTTTTACACAAAAGAGAGGAGTAGAGACTGACCTATTGGCCTTGAAAAATGTTAGTGATTCTCCTATTTGCAGTCTTCTATTATAGATGAATCTTTTTATACATTTGTAAATTTTAATGCATTTGGTTCAGTTTTCCTTTTGGATTTTCCGACTGCGAGACATTTTTATGCAAATTCAATCTATATACGTATACATTTTTGTATGTAAAGACAAAAAAATCTTCATTTGGCGCCCCCCCACGCTTTCTGTTCTGGCGCCCGGGATACAGAAGGTTGGGGGGGCACGTGCCCCCTCGTGCCCCCCCGACGCTACGCCTATGTATGGATCACATCATTAAATTCACCTTGTAGTAAACATAGCCAAATATGTCTGAAACACATCAAAATACATTAGAATATCTTTATACTGCATTCCTTGTTACCAAGAGTTATCCAAATTATAAATTTTTGCATAATATAGGTCAGACATTGTTAAATTTACTTTATAAACATGATCCAAATATAACTGACACAACCATCCCTTATATTAGATATTTTCAGAAATGTTTATTATAATAATAGCATTTTTTCACTAAAAAGGTCTTAAATTAGAAGATAAAGTTGAACTAATGTATCAAATTTAGTCCTCTAGAGAGTAGCAATATTTTACAATGTGAAAGTGCAGGTGCTTTTTAACTGCAAAAATTATTGTTTACATCTGAGAAGTTTTGCGTTATAAAGATCTTCTACTGCATTATAACATGAAAGAATACATAATCTGCTATTGAATGTCTATTTTAGTTCTTTTCTAGGAAATTTTGGTGAATAAAACAGGGTCATTTTTCAATAATTTTTTCCTTTGGCCGAGTGCACCTTAAAAATGTCAGATATACATGTTATTTATTTATGAAATTGATCATCATATGAAATTAGATAGCACTCATCTTGGATGTGGTTAAGTGAAGTGATAAAGAGTGTATCAGGAAAAGAAAAATCTTATGAAGAAAAATTAGAGAATGTGTCCCCTTTATTGGAGCATTATCACCCACATATATTACCATGATAGCGACTGGAGTAACCTATGTAGTACAGTAGACTCCCTAAAATCCGAATAATGAAATTAGATAGCACTCATCTTGGATGTGGTTAAGTGAAGTGATAAAGAGTGTATCAGGAAAAGAAAAGTCTTATGAAGAAAAATTAGAGAATGTGTCCCCTTTATTGGAGCATTATCACCCACATATATTACCATGATAGCGACTGGAGTAACCTATGTAGTACAGTAGACTCCCTAAAATCCGAATAATGAAATTAGATAGCACTCATCTTGGATGTGGTTAAGTGAAGTGATAAAGAGTGTATCAGGAAAAGAAAAGTCTTATGAAGAAAAATTAGAGAATGTGTCCCCTTTATTGGAGCATTATCACCCACATATATTACCATGATAGCGACTGGAGTAACCTATGTAGTACAGTAGACTCCCTAAAATCCGGGTACTTTTTCAGATGTAAACAATGAAATTTACAGTTAAGTTGCAGGAACAAAATTCAAGATGGCACCGAAATCAGCGACACCGCAATGTTTTTTTTTTTTACTAAATTTTTGTTAATCATTCTCTTTTGGTTATTACAGCTGATTTATTACTAAATAAATTTATATTACTTTTGATTTTGATATAAATTAGCATATCTATATGATCGTGTATCGATCTTACGATCGCTTTACCACTAGATGGCAGCATAGGACTTTTGGAATTGATTTCATCGGTAATAATTTAATATTTTTCTAGATTTTTATTTTACATAATTATTTTAATAATTACTTACGTTTAAACTAATAAATTATTTTAATATTTTACTTATTTTAATGTTTCACTTTATTGTAAGCATTCATTATAATTTCCCTTGCTTAACTACCAATCAAATTAATGTTTCAAAAATGTAAACAAATCAATGACCAGAAATCTGCACAACCTCTGGTCCCAAGCTGTGCGGATTTGAGGAAGTCTACCGTACTAATACATTAGCTGAAGCGGTGTTTCACATATTAGGTGTAACATTTACACAAATGTAATTAAATGCATCTTTTTAATAAAATTCTACTGAATAAATACTTTTTTTTGCACTCTTCATTATAATTAAGAAAATAAACCATTTAAATTCAATATTTGAATCTAAAATGTTGAGTTTCTTTAAATTATGAAGACTTGTAAGAAGTCTAAAGTTCTTAACTTTTCATTCATTTTCAGTTATCCATCATAACTAATAGCATTATAAGGTTTTTCACAGCTATATTTAATGGAACAATAAATACCCAAAATGGGTATTTACCCAGGTATAACCCTGGGTATTTACCCTTTAAAATAAATACCTGGGTATTTTACATCACTGGTCACAATACATATTTTGAAATTGATTTTTGAAAAAAAAAATTATGAATTGTACACTTTGGAATTGTTAACTGAAATAGATTTCCCAAAACTTTCAAGTATGCAAATCCAAAATTACTGCTAATTCCACAGGGATGCAAGACCTGCGCCAAGCTGCTACAAAACAGCTATTTCTTTCCATTTCGCGCCAAAACGTACTTGGTGCCAAAATGAAATTTAGCACGATTTCGGCGATCCAAGAAACAACAACAAAAGCAAAAATTCTAAGCCGCTAATTTCGTCAAATAAGCAAAAAACCGCGGTCAAAATATTTCTAAAAACACGCGATGTTTGTCAAATCGCGAAAAAAAAACGTGAATACAATTAATTCAAATTCAAAGGATAAAAAGTAATTTCGAAGGATTGCTAATTTCGTCAAAAACGAAGAAAACGCGGTCAAAAGATCGTAAAAAAAACGCGATTCCGTTAAAAGATCGCGAATAAAACGCAAATTTTGTCGAAAGATCGCGAAAAACACGCAAATTTTGTCAAAAACTCGCGAATTTTGCCGAAAGATAAATTAGGGGGCCCCATTCGAAAGAAGAAAATTCTTAGCTCCGTCGATTCTAAATTAAATACCTTAATTTCTAAAAATACTCTTTTTTTCTGTAGTGCAGAACAAAACTATCATGTTCACTCGTATACATACAGACATATCATAAAATGCAAGCTCTAGTTCTGAAAGCTAAAGACATGCAGAAATTCAAATATATACACATACATACGTACAAAATAATTTAAAAAACTTTCAGAAAACCTCAAAATGTAAAAATATGGCAAAATTTTCATAACCCTTTTTTTTTTATCATAATTACAATACTTTCCTTGCACTGTGTGTCTAGAAAATAAAATTGCAACAGAGTATAATATATTGTATATAGTAAAACCATGATAACTTCACTACTGCGGTAACTCAACATTTGTTATTCACACAGTTCGTGTAAAATGTCAATTTCAACACCGTCGAGACTTGTCACATATATGTGCCATTTACAGTGTGTACAGTACTTATTTCTGAGTTCCACTATTTTTTAATACTAATTTTCACCTTATGTAATTGCAGAATTTTTGATATAGGTAAATATTAATATTTGAAAATGGGGATGCTCAAAACGTCATATACAAAACACTTGCCCCAAAGAGATTAATGATAAAAATTCACTATACATCTTTTAGCATGTTAAGTGCCACATCAGTTATTGGTGACTGATACTGAACTTTCCGTTTAGTACAAATCACCGTCATTCACCGATGACTGACTGTCTAAAATATGATATAAAACTAGAAATATATACAATAGACTCCCTCAAATCCACAAATGCCTAAAATCCACTTATTATCACAGATATTACTGGGGCCTGAGCCAAAGCACTGCGACCAGGGTTCTATTGTGCTATCTCCCAAAAATGAAAGAGGAAAACATCCTCACTTAATCCCTAAATAGACCAGTAGCTGACATAAAATTCAGCAGACATTTGATAGGAATATCCTGAATTTCCCATGACTCAGTCAGATGTCGACCCATGTGTTCGAAACGTTAAGCAGCATATGCCTCACAGTTACAGAGCCCATGTAAGGCAGTCTCTTCTTCATACTTACAACTCCTACAAAAAGGTCATTAACCACCTTCATGATACTGAGGTGTCCATTAAGTCTACATTGTCCTGTTAGCAGTCCCACCATATTTCTTAGACTATTCCTTCTGAGCCCAATGAGTTCCTTTGCCCTTTTACTAGGGCATCCGCTATTGAGCTCTTTCGCTTGTCTCTGTCCGCTTGAGTCAAACCATTCTTGATACTGCTGCTCTCTTAAAATTCTAAAAACAGTAGTTCTAATGCAGTCCTTAGAAATGCCAATAGCTGGTTCTAGCAGGCCCCGATCAAGACTAATTGGGGCCCTGGGCAAAGATAAATTAGGGGGCCCCATTCGAAAGAAGAAAATTCTTAGCTCCGTCAATTCTAAATTAAATACCTTAATTTCTAAAAATACTCTTTTTTTCTGTAGTGCAGAACAAAACTCTCTTATATAACTGTAGCAACTTGTTATGTTACTTTAAGATGAATTTCATAACTTCAACTTATGGAAGAGTGTCAAATACTCTAATATATATGAGTTAATCAAGTTACTTTCTTTTACATCTTTTTAAGGTGTACTACACACAACAGAATATCATATCAAATATATTCTATTAAACAAGTAGAAAGTGTTTTTTCAATAGATCTAAAAAGATGGCAATTTTGGGTTTGTTTTTCATATTTAACTCAAAGTTAAAAGAAAATACTTCGAATATGGAAGAAAATTTATCTCATGACAATTAGAATTTATTATTTCAACCACTAAAGTTTAGATATGATTTAAGTTTATTGCTAATGTAATCTATTAAAATCAAAATATTATTTCTTATTTAATAGTGGTCGAGTTTAGCTTTGTGAAAGCATTGAGCTCTGTGAGTTCAAAATGAAATTTGTTTTCAGAAAGTTTAGTAGAATCTTTTACAGATGAAATTTGTGTTTTGTACTATTTGAAAATTTTCAAAGTTGGAATTGGGAAAAAAAGTAATATTTTATAAATTAATATATGGATTTGGGGGCCCCTTGAGGTCCGGGGACCCTGGGCAAAGTCCCGATTTGCCCATGAGATAATAAGGGCCTGGGTTCTAGTCCAATAAATGGATTAACCAACCCTTTCCTTGCTAGACTATCTGCAAGCTCATTACCCAGGATGCCAGTATGACCAGGTACCCAATGTATAGCAACATCATTACCATTATGGCAAGCCTGTTCAAAGAGCAGTAACACTCCCAAACAATCCTAGAAGTAATTGTATGTTTCTGTCAGGCAAGCAATGCTGCCTGACTGTCAGAGTAGATATTGACAGACAGGCCACTATACCTCCTCTCAATGCAAATGTAACAACACATAAGTATTGCATAGAATCGCTGCCTAAAAGACAGTGGCGTAACTACCCAGCGACTAAAGAAAGATGTGCCATCAGCTGGGCAGCAAAACCCAGCTCTCGTACCAGTATTTATCTTGGAACCATCAGTAAACCAGATCATACCACTCTTAAGCTTTGTTACAGAAAGAGTCTCCCATTCAGCACTAGAGTGAAGACTAACTCTGAACCACTTATCAAATACATGCTTTAATGGCATGCCGTCACCCTTCATGATAAAGACTGGGTGCTTACTGATTTTACAGTTAAGCCTGCCCCAAGTAAGATACCTCGAGTAACTCTGCCACTGCCCATGTAAAATGAGTCTATAAGAGCACAACAATGATTCTGCCTCAATAATCATATGCAGTGGGTACATACCCAACAGTAGCTCCATAGCAGATGTAGGTGTTGTCCTAAGTACACCTAAGTACCTTTTCACTTTATGATTTTGATGTGAATTAATAGTTTACCGTTATGAGGAAAGTTTCATTGAATAATTCAAGGAAAATGCATTTTTATTGTGCATTATTTATTTATACAGGGTGTCCGGTCTCAACGGTGTCCAATGGCTGATTCCAAAACCGTTAGTCATAGACATATAGTTCCAGTTAGAAAAATGCTTTAAATCAGGTAAAGAAATATTTTAAAAGCGATTTGGGTCAATAAAAATATTTCTTAAAAAAAATACGAAATTTAAATTTTTATACGGTCCCCCGGTCCTATAAGTTATATTTAGTAAAATTTTCCTATTACACTGACAAGTAAGACAAAAAAAGTCTCATTCATATAACACTAAAATTGTGCGAGTTATGAAACTTTAAAAATGCATGACTTATGCCACTTTTCTGCTCTGAAAACAAATGAGTTCGGTTTGGCTTTGAGGGGTCATATTCCAAGTGCTTAAAGTATTCGAAGATCTCATTTCATGTGTATCTGCGGTTTGAAAAAAATCGTACAAGTATTACGATTAAATTAACATATATTAAGTTTCAGATTGGCTGAAATAACATATGTCTTATTTTGTCAGGATTTGAGACTGTTTCTTTTATGATTTCTTTTAATAAAATTAGGTTATTTTTATAAGTTTTTATGTTACTTCAACGATCTTATATATGTTTCTTCAGTTCAAAATTTGTATTCGAAATTTAACCCACTTTCAAATATCCGATCGAGATTACATTTTACATACTGGCACAAATCCGATAACAATCTAATATTATGATTTTCGGTGGTTAACATTTACACTTATTTTACAGGATAACACAAAAAATTTCGGATAGATTACCGCCAAGAAGTTTAAAAAAAAGTTTTAGATTAGATAATACAAGACGGAGATTGTTGAGTTTTTTGATTTTATGTATTTTTTAGCACTGAATCCGAAAATTGCCTTAATTTTTAACCATCATGTCAGGATATTTCGCAAATCATAAATTGTCGTATTTAAAGAATAACAAAAATCGGATACTATAAAGTAGAGGAGATGGTTGTATTTTTTAACTTTTGAAAATTGACTTTTACGCACTTTTAGCACTAAATCTGAAAATGACTTTCATTTTTAACCATCACGTTAGAATTTTTTTGCAAATGTGTAAGTTAAAATATAGTGAAAATATCATACTATAAAACATATGTAAAACTTATTTTATTTTATTCAATAATTTATTCGATATTTTTGCTTATCTTGGGATTCTTACAGCTGGGTGGTGTGGTGGGATGGGGGAGGAGATTAAATTTTAACTTTGAACTTTTTAACTTTAAAATTTACAATTTGCGAAAAATCCTGATGTGATGGCTAAAAATGAAGGTCAGTTCCGGATTCAGCGGTACAGCATACACAAGAATAAATTATCAAAAGCTAAAAAACATGAAATAACCCAACTTTTGCAGGCTAGTGAAATCTAATAATATTTCAAAATACGTATAGTCCAGGCAATAGAGACCGTATAGGGACTCTACCTAGCAAAATTCATGGTAGTTCTGGAGAAAGGCTTACTATATGTTTTTGGGGTCGCTGAATCCGAATTTTTAACTTCCTACCAAAATTTCCCCCGGCAACTCCCCCAAATTTTGGTAAAATTGCCCCCCAAAAAGGTTTTTATTTAAAAAATAATTTTTTTTTTATTGTTTTAGGGAAAAAGTATCTAAAAATTCAGAAAGTAGACAAAATTTGCAACAAATTAGATGTATGACATTATGGCATAGGATGAAGGGGAAGGGGGATCTGCCTCGGAACATGCGTGCGGTGCTGCGTGAACTAAGTTGGGCAATTCCACTTAACCACTCACACGTTAACATTCGCCCTCCCATCTCCCCTACGAACTTTCTCTATAAGGTTTACTTTAAAATTTTTGGGTCACTGAATCCTACTTTTTAACTTCCCCCCCCCCAAAAAATAGTTGTTTTTAACTTAAATTTCTTATTGTTTTAGGGGAAAAGCATTACGAAATTCAGAGACTAGACAAAATTTACAACAAATAGGATACATGACATTATGACGTAGGATGAACAGGGAGGGGGAGGGCTGCTTCTGAATATGCACTGCGGCGCTACGTGCACTAAGTTATGAAGTCCAGGCAATAGGGGATTTTACCTGGAAAAATTAATACTAGTTCTCTGATTTCGACTCACTTTATGTTTTCTGGGTCGCTGAATCCGAATTTGTAACTTCCCATCAAAATTTCACCCGGTAACCCCCCAAAAATTTGATTTTTTGAAAAAATTTGGTTTTTCAGAAAAGCGCGCGGGGAATGTTCCGAGGCAGCCCCGTTTATCCTATGTCATAATGTCATATATCCTATTTTTTACAAATTTTTGTCTAGTTTCTGAATTTCGTAATGCTTTTTCCCTAAAACAGTAAGAAATTTAAGTTAATAACAACTATTTTGGGGGGTTTTCGGGGGGGAAAATTTGGGGGGTAAATTAAAAATTCGGATTCAACGACCCAAAAAACTTAAAGAAAACCTTATAAGGAAAGTTCGGAGGGGAGATGGGAGGGCGAATGTAAACGTCTGAGTGGTTAAGTGGAATTGCGCAAGTTAGTCCACGCAGCACCGCGCGTATGTTCCGAGGCAGATCCCCTTCATCCTAAGTCATAATGTCATATATCTAATTTGTTGCAAATTTTGTCTACTTTCTGAATTTCTAGATACTTTTCCCCTAAAATAATAAAAAAATTGATTTTTTAAATAAAAACCTTTTTGGGGCTTTTTATCAAAATTTGGGGGGATTGCCGGTGGAAATTTTGGTGGGAAGTTACAAATTCAGATTCAGCGACACAAAAAACATAAAGTAAACAAATTTCCAGAACTACCATTATTTTGCAAGGTAAAATTCCCTATTGCCTGGACTAATATCATTTTGCAAAGAATTGAGGCTGTTGATTTAGCATCATTTTATTTGACAAAAATTCTGTTTTTTTCTTTCTTCTTAAATGTTTATTACAATTTGTATATTTTGCATTAATATGTCAGAATAACTAAAGATTTCAAATTTATATTACAATATTAATTTTACTCTAAACCATTTTTTAATATATCTGACGAAATCATATTTCGACTAAATTTGTGAATGACCCCCAATTTGCAGCAAAAAATATGCTCCAACTTTAAACAGGTATTACTCGGTCAATTTTAATCGTAGAACAACGGGACTTTTTTTGTATTACTTGTCAGCGTAAAAGGAAAATTTTACTAAATATAACTTATAGGACCGGGGGGCCGTATAAAAATTTAAATTTCGTAATTTTTTAAGAACTGATTTTATTGACCCCAATCGCTTTTAAAATATTTCTTTACCTGATTTAAAACATTTTTGTAATTGGAACTATATGTCTATGACTAACGGTTTAGGAATAGCCATTGGACACCGTTGAGACCGGACACCCTGTATATTACTGATCATTTATGTGACCTTTACTTTTAAAAAATTAATCATTTTCAAAATTATCTTACTTTTAATAATTGTAGTTTACTACTTAATTATTTTAATATTTTACTATATTGCAAGCATTCATTATAATTTTGATTACATTATTACATTCAAATTACTGTTTTAAAATGTAAACAAAGCAATGACCAAAAATATGCACAACCTCTGGTCCCAAGCTGTGCGGATTTGAGGGAGTCTATTGTATACTATTTTAAGTAATTACTGAAAATTTTAAATTTACTTACCTTTTATTTATTACAGGATTATACTTTCTTAAAAATTACTTAAAACATCGTAAATTTTTCAGCTTCAGTGTCAGTCATTGTGCACTCAACGTGTTAAAGAAACCTGTCTATGTCGACTTCAATTTTTCTATCGTACAAATGAAGTTGTCTAACGAATATAAAAATGCAGATGTTTTCAATTATTAAAATAAGACTTGCTTTTACTTTTAACCTTATAAAACTGTTTTTAAAAAAGAAAAATATAATTGAAGGGGAAGAGGAGTTTGAAAGAAAGAAAAAGATCTTCCATTACTTTAACTTTCCATAAAGTAATTTTGAGTTTGTAGAGCTCAGAGATAGGCACTGGAGGGAATTGAACCATGGACCTCATGAACAGTAGGTGAGCGACATAGCATCGAGCGAAAAGCCAAGCAAGTTACTCGAAGCTAGTAGCTCGTTATGTACTCTTCAGGTGAGATGAGATTGTTATAAGTTAAAAAATAATTGTTGTCAATATTGAAGTTTTAAAAAAATGCGTTAAAGTTCTTGGGCAGGTAAATTTTATTTAACTCCTGAAATGGAGTGGTAAAGGTTAAGTAATTAAAATTAGATGATTTCGAAAAACTAAAATCTATTTTCAAAATATATATATATATTGAAATTAATTTTTGAAATAAATATGAGTTGTTGTAAACTGTAAAATTTTTAACAAAAATACATTTTTAGAAAATTCAAATACACAAATCCAGAATTGCAGCTCATCCATCAAGTAGTTTTTGAGTTATGCTTATAAAACTACCAGCATCACATAACTTTTGCAATAATTATAATTTAATTTTACTTTTGCAGTTCTAAACTTTAAATCTGCATAATTCCTAAACTACTTGACAGATTGCCTTCTCGTATATCCAAAATATAAAATTTACCAAATATGATGTCAAAATTAGATATTGAAAAATTTTAAGTTTTGATACAATTTTTTAATATGTAGATGACCTCTGAAGAAAAGTTCGTAATAACAGAATTGTAGAAAAAATAAATCAGGAACTTTGGTCACTTTGATGAAAACAGATTTATTTCTGCCACTTAAAATATGCGTAATGACCATCGTTCGGATGTGATGGGGAGAGTAGTACACGGTGAGACAACAGTCACTGTGACATATAGTTGTAACTTTTTCTCCCAAATGGTGCTCACACATAACCACCCCATCTTATGCAACACATGGATGTAGTTTCGGCACTTTAGTTACTTGTCGAACAAAATAGTAAGTAATTCTTTATTTTACAGTGATTAAAGTTACATAAACGTGAATTTTAGAGCTGAATTCCTTCATTATGTCATATATTAACTTAACCAAGCCTAGCTATATCTAATGATAGACTGTTTCGATGAAACAGATATGGCATCCATTTTCTTATAACATAAAGAAAGTGCACAGTGAGACTGTGTACCTACTATGTGGTTATGATGTTAAAAAAATTATTTAACACAAACCAGACATGACAGACCGCCTGAAGTTCAGGAACCTACACCTAGCTGCAGCAGAGCTCATCTTACACCTACATTGGATTCTATGATGTTGCACAGGATGTGTATGTTAAAGTTGCTCCCAGAAGCAGAATATCAGAAGATGTTCCGGAACAAGCAGCTTTAATCGTGCCCTCCAATGACAGAAAACAACATTTTTTTTTTTTTTTTTTTTTTTTTTTTTTTGCCAAAGGATATTCTAGGATACACAAAAGCTGGTCCAGGAAGAGAAACGGTGGTGGATAGCAGCCCAGAAGAAGCATAATATTGACTGACACCCCTGAGAAAGCTATTATTGAGAAGAAACCTAACTTGAAGCACCTGAAAGAATTAAAAAAGGACAATAAAGCATCCAGACAGTGCAGAAAGATTCGTCCTCAGATGACACATCTAATGAAGATACACACATGGTTCTAGACAGTCCTTCTGACGACGATGAATCATTTCAGTTCCAGGAACTAGAACGGGAGCCTGTCGTTGATGATTATGTTCTTGTGCGGTTTCCAAATAGTGTGTTCTATGTAGGAAAAATCCTAACCTGTAAGGATGAAGATGGCGATTTTGAAGTGACTTATCTTCACAATAGTGTGAAAGCAGCAGGCTTCGTAATGCCTCATGTTCCAGATATGGCATCTGTTAATGAATCAGACATTTCAATGCTACTACCAGAACCACAACTTATAAAAACAAAGCGACTATCAGGATACCATACGGCTGGTTTCCGATTTGCCTCAGAAATTTGGATTTACGTTGAGCTACACACTTCCATTGCTAGACATACTCTTATTTAAGAGGGATAACTAGGTAATTACTATGATTCACCATACGTGTTCAGTTAAGCTCAAAATGTGGTTGAATTGTTAATAATATGTGTACCTGTAACTAATAAAATTTTCTTTGCATTTTTACTATTGCTCTATCAAAACTACTTGTCCCCAAAAATGTCAGATTAAACTCCAAGTGACAACTACGATTTCAGGCAGTAGTTAGACATTATTATACTGAAGAAAATTATGGATAGAGAGTAAAAAAGTATGAGTTAAGAAAATATATACATTGTCTCACTGTGTACCACAAGTGAGACCGTGAGGCAATTTCCGCACAAGTGAGGCAATTTCCGATACTCCGTTATCATGCTTCTATGCTTTTATATATAACTTTTTAAAAAGCATTTATACATTAATGTGTACCGTATTTGTGTTGCTTAATGATGTAGCAAAAAATATTTCAAAATAATAAAAAGAGTCACCATACGTTAAGAAATATTTTTTGTTTTGTGTACTACACTCCCATATATATATTTTATGTACTGTACATATCATTAGCTCAAAAAGGTTAAATTAAGATTGGCAAAGTAAAATATTATATATATATATATATATAATGTGAATAATGAGTTACTAAATGCGTAAATTTTTTAGAGAAGAATCAGAGCAGATCATGAATTATCCAGAAATGGATCATTTAGGAAAATCGCGCAGATGTGTAAAATTCTCGATCATAAATAATGTGCCTCAGAAAGTTAACGTACAACAAACTTTTTGTGCCTGACTTGCAAATTTGTGTAAAATCAGAAAATCAAGTTCAACTGTTCGCCTAATAAATATTTATTTTTAGTCCATTCTAAGAACCTGGTGAGCAGCTTTCTAATTTTAATAACTTATCCCTCTCTTCGACTTTACGATACGTCATTGTGTAAATTTGCAGTAGTGCTGCCATCTATTAGTTAAAATATCAAGCTTTCATGATAAAAAGTGCTTAAAATACGAATTTTCCTGGTTTTTTTCGCTATTCAATAAACACATTTCTTAAACTTTATTTTTATTTTTTAATTCAAGTATCACAACATCACTTGATTCCCATCAAGGATCGAATCGCCGAAAATATTCCATACAATCTAGTTCGGAATTTTCGCATTAAGCCGCATTACTTCTGATTTAAATTAACTAATTTTTTAAATTAAATCTTTAATGTTAAAAAGCCATTCTTTGATCATACTTTTAAATTACGATATCATTTTCATAGATCTAGAAGTTTAAAAGAGCATTGATTGTTCTTTATCGCTTTCTATTATTAAAGCAAAGCGAAACAAAATTGAAATAAATAAATTTAATTTGGTAAAAACCGTTAGATTATCCCAGAACCGAGAGCACTCTTCTATGTTCCTGAATTATGAAAATAACGGTTATGAATCTGTTAAGTATACTGAAGATCTTACCGATCCTTCATAGACATCTCTGGTGTACGATCTCTAAAGTTCACTGATTGGTGCTGCCATCTGTAACATATATATTAGGCTTCTGGTTGAAAATCCTTGAAATTTTTATAAACATCTCTAAAAAATAATTTAAGGAATAGAAATGTTTTGATGCATTTTTGTTCTGAAAAGTGGGATATTGGAAAAGATGTATTATAATGCCGCATTCGGCATCTTGGGTTTTCTTTCTTGGAGTGAATTAAAAATTATTTTTTAATTAATAGTTATAATTATTATATTCTAGTTTTTTACAATATTATATTAATCTATCAACAATAATTAACCATTGGCGACATTTACTACTGGCGAAATAGAAGTTTTCATGCAAGAAAAAAATCCAAGATGGCAGATGCGAGATTATAATACATGTAAGCCGGGATATTTTCTTAAATTACACAAACTTCTTAGTAATTGAGCAATTCTCTTCATTAATGGTTAAGACTTAAAAAATTTACTTCCTGGAAAATTTTCAGCAGATATTTTTTTTTTTTTTTTTCGGAAGTTTTATAATTTTTTATTTATGCCATGAGCTTAGATTCGGATTAAAGCAAAACATGAACTTTGTATCATAGCGTTTTTTTAATTATTGCTATATTTATATTCTTTTAACCGTTCCGTTATAGACTCTACCTTAGATTTAAACTCTCTTATTTTCTTCTGATTTATTCGTTATCAAATTATCTTCTTTCAAATAATTCTCATTCTATTTTCCTTCCTTATAATTAAAAAATAATAATATCAATTTCATATAAAGGGTAATGTTAAAATTCGCTTTTCAGCAAATAATAAATTATCAAAATATGTTGTTTTTAAAAAAGAAATTTCGTGCCGTGACCAGGATTCGAACCTGGGTTATTGCGGCCACAACGCAATGTACTAACCACTATACGATCACGGCGACGTATGGACGTGTGTTAAGAATGAAATTAAAAAAAGAAGAATCTTTTAAGTTGAATTTTAAATGAATGACTCTTTTGATTTGGGGATGATTCAATTCATTGTACATATAAACAATAAACGAAGTTTTTGATCCATGTGATTTTGTTGTTGCTGATGAATTACTTTTTTTTATGATAAAATTATTGCAGAATTAAAATTTCTGAGACGAAGCTTTTAAACCAAAAGCCTTTGTGTTTCACGTAACTTAAATTAATCATGTCAGCGTCTTTATATAAGAATTATATGAGATTATGTGAAAGATGGAGAGTCGATCCTTCTAAAAAAGGTCGTGACCTTGGGGAATTCATTCGTCAACAAGTTTTCAAAGAATTTTCTCTTGGTGAAGCTTCAAAAATTAACGATCTTAAAGACTGCGAAAAGAAGCTTAACAGTTTGAATAGATTGGCAAACAATTATTATGGTAAGAAATACCCGAGAAAAGCAATTCGTACTGCCAGTGGATTAACTCGTGAACAGTGTCAAGACGTTTTGGCTACTGAATCTTTAAAAATTCTACAAGAACAAAACTTAGGTATTATTGATCAATTCAAACTGAGGCTTTCACAAATGTTTAAGTGACTCCTGTTATGTTAACGTCTTTTATTAGCTGCAGATTTAAATTAGTATTTTGATTTGAAATTTATTTAATGAACCATTTCCCACCTTAATTTGTCTGAGAACTGGTCCATATTCTTTATGTTCTTAAATAAATCTTAAACTTTCAGATTTAAATTATTTGATTTGAAATTTGTTTAATGAGCCATATCCAGCGTTGCAGTGGTAAAAAAAACCCCAGAAGGTATACGCTAAAATCATGAATGTCATGTCTAGAGTACATGCTGTAACTTTATTTAAAAACAGAGGTTATACGGAGCTTCTTTAGAAAATCCAGAAAGTGTACGACGTATACCTTCGTATACACTCCACTACATCCTCCTGGCCATATCGCACCAATAGTTTGTCTGAATGTGGAGTGCTTATGAGAAAGTGTGTTAAACTTACAGAAAAAAAAATTAAAGGTACTACTTGATTATCCCATGGACCAAAAAAATATAAGATAAAATGCCAGTAATGATATATCACATTCATTTGACATTAAACACACATCATCAAGTGTTTCAATTCGGCAATTTATTTTTATTAATGTTTTACTAATTTTTTTGTTCTTTCGTTATTTAAAATAAAAGTTACATCAATAAATGATTACTTCATGAGATTAAGATAAAAAATATATAATAGATTAGTTTCAACTGATGTCACAAATATTTATCCATCAGGTGAAAGCAATAACTAGGATAAACTGTTTAGGAACTATCTTATAAAAACAAGAAGTGCAGTGGTCAGCACGTCAGTTTGTCACGCTACAGGTCACGAGTTCTGCTCCCAGCTACATAAGGTTCACTTAACCTTTTATCCCTTCGGGTACCAAGCTTGCTTGGGAACTAAACACTGAGGGTCTCACATAAGGCTGACCACGTGATTGGGGCATATGCTGCATACCACCTCGGGAGTTGGGCAGTGTACGCCCTGATCCTTCATGGATCGTACAGTCACAGGTTAAAAATTTTTTTATTATTATAAAAACAATGAAAAGTATGACATCATGTTTGATTTTAAATAAAATGCTAGCACGTGGTGTACGTGTTCCTTCAAGACTATATCTTATGTTTAACTTTAAATACATTTTATAGAGTTATCTTATGTATCCAAATATGGTTTTTTTTTTTTTTGACGAAATAAACAAAATTAAATTCCTCATAATTTTCTGTAAAATTTATATTTATTATGCCCCTTAATAAATTTGCTTATTGCATTTACAATATTTACATTTTATTTACAAATCCAATACCTTAAAGATATCTGTTTGTTTATGGACAATCAATCACTAGAGGTATCAAAACAATCACTGCTATAAAGCCCGTACAAAACCAATCACAATAGTAATTAGTGATGCAAAAAACCAAATGCTTAGAACATTGCAGTCTCGCCTTAAAATGAAGACATATGCACATACGTCCTGGTATTTCAAATTGAAGATTTCATGACATAGGGTAGATGTGCCAGTAATGGACACCCTTAAGGAATTTCTGTAAAAATTATTTTTTTATTAATAGTTATAATTATTATATTCCAGTTTTTTCAATATTATATTAATCTATCAACAATATTTAACCATTCTTATAGCCTCATTTCCTCATATGAATAGCAATTTAATTTTAAATAACAGAAATATACCAAAAGCTCAGTAATGGACACCCTCTGGCCCAGTAGTCGACACCCTCTGTTCCAGTAATGGACACCCCATAAAAAGTAATGAATATAATTGTTTTTATGACTGTATTTAGAACCAGAATTTAATGAATACAATACTAATGAAACAAAATAGTTATTTTTAAATAAATTTAGAATTAGGATGCCAGTAATTAATAAAATATTTGTGATAATCATTTACTGTTTGCATCAATTATTGTAATTATCAGAAGACTGATGTTTTAATTATTTTAGATGGATAGTTTAAAATACTAAATATCAGACAATAACAGTTATCAAATTATTGAAACAGTGGTGGATTTAAAAGGTCCAAAACATTAATATCCAAAAAAAGTTTTGGAATATTAATGTTTAGTTTTGTGTCACTATTTTTAACAATCTTCTAGAGATTACTTGATATATCATTTATAATAATTAATATTACAAATATGAAAGAAATGATATTGTGAGTTGAATATTTTAAATACTAAATAAAATAATTTCAAAATAATACTGTAGAACTGATGTTTGAGGCCACTGATCTGCAGATTTACTAGTTTCATGAATATTACCTATAACTTTCATTAATAGTGTTACTTTTTTTTTTTTTTTTTTTTTTTATATATAAGGAAACATTTAAGACAGAAAATGGATTTTTAATAGCTTCTGCAACTTAATTGTTTTTATTTAAACGGAGAGGGATTAAGCCCTATGAGCCCCTCTTTGACGCCTCTCTTAAACAGTATTTTCTGCTTCCTGGCTGGTTTGATTGCCAGATTATAAAATATGTTGAGGTATATATATGTACTACACAAAAAAAATAATAATAAATAAAATAAAATATCAAAATTTTATTAATCACATAAAATAACTTAAAAGCAGCTATTTATAAAAGTTTTGGTGTTATTACATTTTGGTAAGTATAATTTAAAAATTAAATTTGATTATTTAGGTTTGCAGTTAAGCCAAAGTATTTTATGCACTATAAATAAACATTACTAAAATTGCATTTTTAGCAATGTCTACATGGGGTGTCCATTACTGGAAAATGACAAATTAACCATCCCAGTAATGGATACCCCCCTCTTAAAACCTTAAAAAGAAATGAAATTTTGTAAATAGCCATTGGTATATAAAATTCAAAGTTTTCTATTGCTACTCAAACAAAAACATTCAAATTTTGTAAGAAAATAAATAATATATAAATTAATTAAACGAAGCCAGCTCTTAACCTCTTCATTAAGATTTTCACAGAAAAACAGCAAAACTTGGAGACATCATTTTCTGCTTCCTGATTGGTTTGATTAAAAGTGTCAACAATAACATAGTTTTATAAAACATACAAGGGGGAATTATAAAAAAAATAATTAAAGCTAAATATTTATTAGTTATTTTTTTATGAACCAAAAATATCAAGGGGTGTCCATTACTGGCACATCTACCCTATAAAGTTACGTCATGGTGCTTTAGGGGTTAATTTAATATATAGGGTAGATGTGTCAGTAATGGACACCCCTTGATGTTTTTGGTTCATAAAAAATTAACTAATAAATATTTAGCTTTAATTATTTTTTTTTATAATTCCCCCTTACATGTTTTAAAAACTGGGTTATTGTTGACACTTTTAATCAAACCAACGAAGCAGAAAATAATGTTTCAAAGTTTCGCTGCTTTTCTGTGAAAATCTTGAAGAAGAGGCTAGGAGCCAGCTTCGTATAATTTATTTACTTGCAAAATTTGAATATTTTTGTTTGAGTAGCAATAGAAAACTCAGAATTTTATATACTAGCGGCCATTTACAAAATTTCTTTTATTTTTAAGGTTTTAAGAGGGGGGGTGCCCATTATTGGGATGACTAGTCATTTTCCAGTAATGGACACCCCATGTAGACATGGCTAAAAATGCAATTTCAGTAATGTTTATAGTGCATAAAATATTTTGACTTAACTGCAAACCTAAATAATCAAATTTAATTTTTAAATTATACTTACCAAAATGTAATAACACCAAAACTTTTAGAAGTAGCTGCTTATAAGTTATTTTATGTGATTAATAAATTTTCAATATTTTATTCTTTTTTTAGGGTATTGTTCATCTCACGAAACCCTATTCGTCTCACTCCTCTGTCTGTCTGTCCGTCTGTCACAGAGCCCGTTCTCAGAAACTATACATGTTGGAGACTTGAAATTTTGCATACTTATAGCTGAACACCACACATCATACAACAAATCATAAAATTTTGAAAAAGTCGTACATTTAACCCTTTGGGCTCCCACATATGTGTATTTTAAACAATTCTTTCTAAGTGAGCCCCTAATTAGGTTGGAGGCGTGAAATTTTACATACTTATAGCTGAACACCTCACATCAAACGGCAAATCATAAAATTTAAAAAAAGTAGTACATTTAACCATTTGGGCTCCCACATATATATTTTAAACAATTCTTTCTAAGTGAGCCCTAATTAGGTTGGAGGCGTGAAATTTTACATACTTATAGCTATATTACATACTAACACCTCACATCAAATGACAAACCATAAAAGCTTGAAAAAGTCGTACATTTAACCCTTTGGGCTGCCACATGTGTATTTTAAACAATTATTTCTAAGTGAGTCCCTAATTAAGTTGGAGGTGTGAAATTTGGCATACTTATAGCTGAACACCTCACATCAAACGAAAAATCATAAAATTTAGAAAAAATCGTACATTTAACCCTTTGCGCTCCCGCAAGTGTATTTTAAACAATTCTTTCTAAGTGAGCCCCTATTTAGGTTGGAAACGTGACATTTTGCATCTTATAGCTGAACACCACATATCATATGACAAATCGTAAAATTTTGAAAAAACCATACATTTAACCCTTTGTTCTCCCACATGCGTATTTTAAGCAGTTCTTTCTAATTGAGCCCCTTATTAAATAGGAGATTTGAAATTTTGCATTCTTAAAGCAGAACACCTGAGGCCAGGCGACAAATCATAAAATCTTGAAAAAGTCTTATGTTTAACCCTTTGAGCTACTGCATATGTATTTTAAGCAATTATTTCTAAGAGAGGCCCTAATTAAGTTGGAGACATGAATTTTTGCGTACGTATAGCTGAATACCTCAGACAACACGGCAAATCATAAAATTTTCAAAAAGTCTTATATTATTTACTCCTCCGGGCTCTAACTTGTGTATTTTAAGCAATTTTTCTAACCTCCGCCCTTTCACCCGGGGAGCACTTTTCCGACATCCCTTTGACCATTCTTTCATATTATGCGCCATAGACTTACATATTTTAGTTCCACTTTTTACCGCCAGGGGCGCCTACACATCTCGGGTGTTATCGGCTCAATCCCCTCGACTAATATATCTATGGATAGTATATAAAACAGAGTTTCGTTCGGATAGAGGTTTGTTTAGAATAGAGTGCGCCCCTGGTTGCGAAATGTGGAACTAACAGATTTTTCAAAAAGATAGTGTTTTGAAAGGAATATAAAACAAAACCCTCTGTGCAATCTGTGATCACACTTACCTACTTGTTTTTAATGTACCTTGCACATTTTATAATCTGGCAATCCAACCAGCCAGGAAGCAGAAAATATTATTTAAGGTCACAATCAAAGAGGGGCTCATAGGGCTTAATCCCTCTCTGTTTAAGTAAAAACAATTAAGTTACAGAAGCTATTAAAAATATATTTTCTGTTTTAAATGTTTCCTTTTTCACCTCTGACAAAAAAAAAAAAAAAAAAGAAAAAATGTAATATTAATGAAAGTTATAGGTAATATTCATGAAACTAGTAAATCTGCAGATCAGTGGCCTCAAACATCAATTCTACAGTTTTATTTTGAAATTATTTTATTTAGTATTTAAAATATTCAACTCACAATATCATTTCTTTCATACAGTACAAAGTCTAAAGTTCAGAATCCTCGGGACTTTACCAAGTCCGAACTTCGGATTTTTCCGAACTTTGGGACATCAAAAATATTGCCCTTCCAATAAGAAGAAAAATAAATTTCACTACTTAAAAAGTCAAAATATGACATTCATATATTAAAAATTGCATATAACATCTATTAATACTAAGTTAAACAATCATTTTCATCAAATAAACCATAACAAAATAAAAAGTAAACCAAATCATTTATTTAACGGAACATACAATTTAAGAACAAGTTGTAATTTACTTAACTACTGAACATTTCAGGTTATGTGTGCTGCTTTATTAGGTTAGGTTTATCATGGAAGTTTTTCTTTTATTCTGTATATACATATGAGTTAAGATTCAGAATTAAAGTTTCTTTGCTCTAGACCTTTTTTCTTTTTGTTTGTTTCAACAATTTTGTTTTTTCCCTCCTTTCTTGAATACCTACTGTCGCTGGAAAATCCGAACTTTGGGTGTCCGAACTTTAGACTTCGTACTGTATTTGTAATATTAATTATTATAAATGATACATCAAGTAGTCTCTGGAAGATTAATTGTTAAAAAAGTGAGACAAAACTAAACACTAATATTCCAAAACTTTTTTTTTAATTTCCCCCCCCCCCCCCCCTCACAGTTTCAATAATTTGATGGCTGTAATTGCCTGATATTTAGTATTTTAAACTACCCATCTAAAATAATTTAAACTTCTGATAATTACAATAATTGCTGCAAACAATAAATGATTATCACAAATATTTTATTAATTACTGGTATCCTAATTGTTAAATTTATTTGAAAATAACTATTTTGTTTCATTAGTATGTATTTATTAAATTCTGGTTCTAAATACAGTCATAAAAACAATTACAGTGAAACTTCTTTTAAAGGCCACCTCTATTAAGGGCCAAATTTTTAGGAACGAAAAATTTTCCCATAGACATAATGTTAAATTTACTCCTATTAGGGCCGCACGTACCCCTCATAAAGGCCATTTTTTTCCTGTGTGCCTTAAATCCTAAACAGGTGTATTGAATTCCTTAACCAAAAGATAAGAGTTCAGCAAACAACTTTACTTACAACAAAGAAGGCAGAGGTAAATGGGGAGGATTTAGTAATACAATAAAAGACCACAAATGAGACAAACAAGTATTCCTCATATAGGTGAAAATTGGCGTCTCCACTCGCCACGTGGCGATTAAAAAATCGGCCATCGATCGCCACCCTAGTCGCCACTCGCCAAGTGGCGATAAAAAATCTTATCAATCGCCAAGTGAAATATAGCTTTTTTCATAGAAATATGCATCTCTACTTTGGTTACATCTAATTAGAAAACTGGTTAATTCTTTTTTCTAGAGGATGCAAGCAGATTACAATGATTTTAGCTGTATTTTCAATATTTCGGTTTTTCGCTATAGCTCTTCAGCTGGATTATTTTTTTCAAGAAATACAGTTTTATTCTGCAAAATGTATTCATCAGCTTTGATTCCACATGCATTTCAAATAATTTATTCCTTTTTTTTTCACTGGATGCAAGCGGATATTAAGGACATTGCAGTATTTTCAATGTTTCGACTCCTCCCACATGCTCACCAGTTAATTATTTTTCTTCAAGAAATACTGTTTAATCCTACAGAATACACTCATCAGCTTAGATTTCAACTGTATGTATGTGTGTAGTATGTTAATAACACATTCACTTATTAAATAAAATCCAAATAACATTTTATTGTGCTTTATTTGATCTTTTTTTTTTTATTGTATACACATAACTGTTGGAATTTTATTTAGTTATTTTTTATATAAAGAAAGTAATAGTAATTTAATTGATAATAGTGTATATGAACATATACAAATAATCTAAAAATATATTTTAAAAAAAATAACAGATTCTGTGGTTTTAAAATAATTTTCTTGAATTTTGACTGCTTCTCTATTCTTATCATGAATAGATGGCGTGTATAAAACTCTGACTTATAGAAAAATATGTATATATACAACAATTATAGGAACAGATGTGTTATTATCCCGGGGTCCGCCATCTTGGATTTTTTTCTTGGCTTGAATTAAAAATTATTTTTTTATTAATAGTTATAATCATTATATTCCATTTTTTTTTTCAATATTATATTAACCTATCAACAATATTTAACCATTGGCGACATTACTACTTGGCAAAAAAGGAGTTTTCATGCAAGAAAAAAATCCAAGATGGCAGACCCCGGGATAATAACACATCTAAGCCCAATTGTAGTTTATGTAGATGTCAAGAAAGTTTGAAACATATAGTGGCCACTAATGAAACTGAGTCTACCGACCACTGGCTACTAACTTAATTTCCCAGTTTTCATCTATAATTCCTCACACTTTGTTTGACATTTCAACCTGCAGGGGTTGGGTTTGGGGGGGGGGGGGGGGAAGCTTGACCTTTTGTTGTGGACACACAATGGATAACAGGTTATCTAGAAAAACTGATTTCACATTTACTAAAACTGTGAATGCATATTGAACCACAATTTTTATACCTGTCAAGAAACGCTAACAGAAATAAATGAACTAATATCTCATTCTAAGGCATTAATAAAAGATGCAAATTTAAGTAACTTGCTCCATAAAGTAAAAGAATCATTAGAAACCAAAATTGTCTGTGAAAAAATTATCTAAACAGTGAAAAAATTATGAAAAGTAAACAAACTTCAATACAATTTTTTTTTCAATCTTGTATAGAGTTTGAAAATGTTAATATACAGTTTTTAAACCTATATAGGTTTTGATTTTCCTATTTTAGTAGTTGTTGTTTTTTTTTGTCACCCCTATGCAAGGGCCACCCCTCATAAGGACCAGTTTTCAATGGAATGGAAGGTGGCCCTTACAGAGAGGTTTCACTGTATATGTGTTTACTTTTTATGGGGTGTCCATTACTGGGCCTTTGGGTGTTTTGATATATTTCTGTTATTTAAAATTAAATTTCGATTCATATTGGGAAATGAGACTATAAGAATGGTTAAATATTGTTGATAGGTTAATATAATATTGAAAAAACTGGGCTATAATAATTATAACTATTAATAAAAAATAATTTTAAAAGAAATTCCTTAAGGGTGTCCATTACTGGCACATCTACCCTATATTTTTTAAGTACATAGCATTCCAGTAGCAGAAAAAGTGCAGCCTGGCAGCAAAGCAGGGTAAGAAAAAATCAAGATTTTTTTAAATTTAAAATCGGATTTTTTTTATTTGAATCGAATTAACTAACAACATGATTTTAAACTTTGAAGGTTATAACATGCCATTTTCAATTTTCTTATAAATACAATTTAGATATACACTTGAAAATAGTAGTATTTCAATTTTTTTTTTATGTATATAAATCTTTATATTTTTTGTGTAATGTGTAAGATTCTATTACTTGACTTACCTTAAGAGCTGTCAATAAGATGTTAACACCATTCAAAGTAACATCCATTGCCTTAATACACCAGTTCCCAAAATAAATCCCATCATTACATATTATTTTAAATATATGTTATTAGTACAATATATAAAAGATTATTACTCTTAACAAATGCAAGACTAAACCCAGAATAAGCATCCAAGTACTAGTGAATCCTTTTGCTCAATTTAACTAATACAGTAGATTCCCTCAAATCCACACAACTTGGGTTGTGCAGATTTCAGAATTTTACGGATTTCTGGTCATTGCTTTGTTTACATTTTTTAAACAGTAAATTGAATGTAATAATGCAATCAAAATTATAATGAATGCTTACAATATAGTAAAATGTTAAAGTAATTAAGTAAAATAATAAAAATTAAGATAATTTAAAAAATAATTATTAAAAATGAAGGTCAAGATAATGTATAATTAAATATGCATAATAAAGATCAGGGGCGTCGCCATGGGCCCCCCCCCCCCCCCAATATATGTGAAGTTGGGAAATTTGAGCTTAGAGTTGGGAAATTCTAGATTTTTGAGACATTTTCTTTTTTTAAAGTAATAGTAAAAAAATTACAAAAATTTTATTGATTTGGTGATTATTTTGAGTATTGCAACAGTAAACAAGTTAAATTATCAAAAGAAATACAAAAAGAAATCAGCCACACTCAATCTATCAATGTGTTTTTCAGTTCTACAAAAATATTGTACATCTACCAGACCTAAATTTCTCTACTACTGTCCATCAATAACTGACTAACCAGTTCCTTTATTTCCTCCAAAACTTTGTTCCTTTCTCAAAAATTTCACCCTACCTCCCCTTCTCCTCCCAAAAGAGAATCCAGCTATTTTAATCCAAAGGGATTGCAGCTTCTTTTGAAAATTGGAGATCACTTGTAGCACAACAGAAAGGAATGTAATAACCTACTTGAAACACAGCTATGGGCAAGAAGATTTGATGAGTTTTCACAATTTTTTTGACTAATTTTGCGATTTTTGGACAATATTTTACTCATTCTTGTGATTTTTTTTGCCGCAAAAATTAGTTAACCCTTCCCTGTCAAGTAAAAACCGTTATATGAGCAAATGCGGATATAAGAAGTCGTTAGTTTAGATAAATTTGTCACATTTTACTTTTATTTGTGTTTTGAAATATATATCAGTCCTGTTTGTTTATATTCATGTGTGTTTATAAAATTTTAAACCAAAAGTCCAGTGTTCTGTGTTGAAAGCTGTTCTAAAAAGTTACTATAAATCTCAGCACGAAGAAACCCTTCATAATAGGAAAAGAGTTTTCGTGCAAGATTTTGGAGCATCTAAAAATCCATTCGAGGATGAAAAAGGTAAAAAATTGACGATTTTAATTTGGAACAGAAATATGACCATGGAAGCAGTCCATCAACTGAAGAAAAAATCGGCATGTGCTGTAACACTGACACGTTGCACTTGAATAAAAGTTTGAAGAAATAAAGATTTCCTTACAGACAAGCTCACAAACAATGATGAATATTCGGATGTGACTGGAGAAGCTGAGTTCCGAAAGCACCGTAGGAAAACTGTTTAACTAAAGGCAATAGATAAAAATAATAGCACAGCAATGGACATTGATACACATAAGTTTTACAGTAAAGAATTATAAGAAATACAAAAAAATTTCTGGAATTTAGTAATGAGCTTGAATGACAATGTTCCCTATATCAAGATAATCTTGCAGCAATGCATTCCATATTTAAATTACAATTGTGCATGGGAAAAGTTAATAATGTTTCCACCTGGACATGAGAAACCGGATGTCCATGACTTGCAGAGTCAAATAGAAATAAACCAAATCCCAACTCACTTAACAAACCTTTTACTCATGCCATAAAATTCAAAGACTATTTGGGTCACGCTGTCAAGCTATATACTCGTACCTTAACATTCACAGCAGCTTATCTTTATGGCGTTGCATCTAATGAAAGAATCTTTAGTCAAATAAAAATTTAAAAATATATATTGCAAGCTACAATGAGGGATGACAGACTTGACAGCCTAATGCTTTTAAAATATGAAAGTGAAATAGGGAATTTTATTAAACTAAGCGATGTTATTAACAGCTGGGCTTATTTGAAGACCAGAAGAATTAATATTAAGTGAAAACTAGTCGGATGTGCCAATCCCAAAATTTTCTTCTACTCCATACATGTTAATGCCTCAAAATTTGCAATCACGGTGCCAAAATTAAATGACAATTATTTGCCTATAATAACAAACTCTAAAGGTATAGATTTGTTAAATTGTGTGCATTTAAAAAGGAGATATAAGCATAGCATTTTTCAAACAAATCATTGAATTTTGGCACCCAGCCTCTTAGATGTCTGCAACCAAAATTCCTTACTCAAAGTGCACAAAAGCGATAGCTTTGGACAGTATAGACCCAAGCATAATAAGGATCTGTTTGTGTGGAAGTGCTACTTGTGTGGAATATGAAGTTTGACTAAATTCCGTGCATTAGTTTTTGAGATACAGCTATCGCAAAATCGTGAAAAATGCTGCATAGCAGCGCCACCTGCTATATGCTATACATAAAGAGATAATCTGCATCAAATTATGTCAAGGTTTAACAGAATATGACATTTGATCAAATTCCGTGCAATAGTTTTTTAAATATAATTATCGCTAAAATCATGTAAATCGTGAAAAATGCCGCATAGCAGTGCCGCCTGTTGGACGATTTACACCAGAAACAAATCAGCACCAGCACCAATTTTTATCAAGGTACAGTCAAACCTCGTTAACACGAACTGTTTCCGATTGCCTTGTCCAGTTGTATGTAATGTGGTTAAGTTCCGATAACACAAACTACTTTTAATACGAACAAAAAAAGTTTCCCCTTGAGTGTTCGCGTTAACAAGGTTCGACTGTATAAGTGAATCTCTAAAGTTTTATTAAATTTCGTGCATTAGTTCTTGTGTTAGAGCGCCCACAAAATTTGTATCACATATAGACAGACAGATATTTTCTAAAAACAGTCGAATCGTGCCCAGGACTTACTAAAACGTATAAATCAGTCTAAAACCGGAAGTCAAATTTTTTCACGAATCCAATACTTTCTTCTCGTAAAGATAGAAGAAAGTAAAAAGCGTATTTATTTTTTTAGTAAACAAACCCATAATTAGAATTTTTATGTTTTCAGTTTCAGAATTTTTCTCTGTAAAGGAATTTTTTATGCAAAAGTATCATTACAATTATTACACACGTTGTGCAGTACATATCATTTTAGTCGAAAATTGGTGCAATTTGTTTCAAGTTGGGAAATTTTCGAATTCTCCCCCCCCCCCGAAAAAATATCTGTGGCTACGTCCCTGATAAAGATGAAATACTTTTCTTTTAATTATTCAATGAAACTTACCCCATAAAGGTACCCTACTAATTCACATCAAAATCATAAAATAAAGAATTTTTTTTTTTTAGGTTTAACCAGACTTAATAACTAAAAAACTAGGTTAGTACATAAATATATTTGGTAAATGGTTGCAATTACCAGTGATATCAGCAATATGTTGAATTTTTCAGAAATAAATTTATATTTCCTTCATGAAAAAGCATGAGTTCTGTCATATTAATGAGAATTACATATTGAAATACACATACGGAATGATATAAAATACAAAAGTCTGTAATTTTGTCCCTACATCTGAAATGAAAGTTTCATTGTTTACATCTTTGATGATGTGTGGATTTTAGGGCTGCGAATTTGAGGGAGTATACTGTATATATTTTCACATGTTTAAAGCTCAAAATAAAGTTAAAAATACTAATTTTATAGCCAGTCATATTATAAACTGGTGTTCTAAAATAATAATAAACTAACTTCTGTTAAACTCTTATAATACAAATTCCTTATATACTGACATTTTTAAAGAAATAAAGGACAAGTTATCAAGGTAACCAATTATATTTATTTATACTTTAAATCAGGAAATGTAATCATGCAATTTTTAATAAAAAAATTAAGTTCTTTTAAAATACAAATTCTTTATATCGACATTTTCAAAGGAATAAAATGGTCAAAGTATCAAGGTAACTAAGCATATTTAATGCTTTGCAGAGAAAAACTAATTTTCCTACTTTTTCATGACCCATCATCAATAGAATTTTCACATATCTCTTGATGTTTTTTCAGTCTTGCAACTTATCCCATCATTTCTTTCCCACATTTTTTGCATTTATCTTTCAGACCTTTGCCTGAAACTGTTGATATCTCTGAAAAATAAAGCCATATGGGATTCTTTTTCCTACGAGCCATTTTGTAAAAAAAAAATTCCAATTTGTCCTGTACTATATCAATTTTTTCTATCTACAGTTCATTAACTTGCTGCTTCAAGCAAAGAGCTTGTAATAGTTGACTGAAGTATTTTGGACCAAGTGTTCATGCAAAACAGGTTTGTAACTAATCCCTGTTGGTCAGTGGACAAAAGAAGGAAACTCTTCTTTCTTATCTATTTACTCTGGGATACCTTTGTTTTCCCATTCAATGAAGTCCCTTATCTCTCCAGGTGACTACAAAGAAAAGCATTCAGAGAATTATCTGTTGAAAATGAAATATTTTACTTTCAGAGTGCATTGAGAATGTAATTTTTTTTTTTTTTTTTTTTTTTTTTGGTTTGATTTAAATAACATGTACTCTTTCCAATATTATATAGTTAAAAATTAATGAAAAAAAATTGTGATTTTAATCAATGATTTTTTTTTTTAATCAAGTTATTTAAATCATGATTTTAATCAAGCTGATTTAAATTGGCATACCCTGTAGCAAAGAACTGCAGATTAATGCTTCTTATGTTTAATCTGTAGCTCATGTAAAATTAATAGAGAATTTAATCTAAATAATAAGGTTTTGTGCTTTTGGAATTTTATGAAAATGAATAACTATCCCCCCCCCCCCCTTCTCTCCACCAAAAAACATTATTGACAAATATTTAATGTTTTTTACTAAATCAAATTTACCATACAATTAATTGAAGCATTAATTATACAAATTAAATGGTTATTTTGAGCTCTTTATTGAACTTTTTATCAAAACTTCATTTATACTTCATTTATTTTTAAACTTCATGACATCTGTTACATTGCAGTTTCAGGAGTTGTATTAGTACCACTTTATAAGTACAATAGAAGACTTTTATAATCCAGTTCTCCATTATAATTTACATACCTTCTCAGACATAAATAATGAATTTTGCAGGCAAGAAGTGCCTGAATTCCCGCACTGTAAAAATTAGCTAGTCTCTAGAGGATGAAATTTCATAACATTAGTTCAACTTTATCTCCTTAATTCAGAAATTTTTAATAAAAAAATTGCTATATTGTTTCAATAAACAATTTTGAAATTGAGTTACATAATGAATGATTTGGTGCAGGTATGTTTGGACCATAAAAAAAATGGATTAATTTGATTTAAATGGGATTTTTTAAATTAAAATTAACTAACGACGTTATTTTAAACTTTGAAGGCTATAGTATGCCATTTTTAATAGTTTTACAAATGCAATTAAGATAGAAGTTTGAAAGTAGTATCTATTTTTTTTTTTAAATGCACATAAAGTTTAATTAAGTAAAGTTGTGTAATGATTACATCCCCTATTTTAAAAACTCTCAATAAGATGTTGTGTTAACACTATTAAAGGTACTAAGGATGGGATGAATAGCAATTTGGCCGAATACCATTTTTTTTTTTTTTCCAATAAAGAAAATAACTTTTTATTATATATAATTTAAAAAATAGGAATTCGTTAATCATTTCTACTCTTAAATGTACTTTTAAATTCATTTTTTAATTTGATAAACTTATTTTAGTTCAAAAAAATACGAAATTGCATTACATTCTTTTATTCTAAGGTATATCAAATTGATTTTCAGTAAGTAAAGATGGTAAGTTATTTTCATTAAAATAAAAAGAATTTACTTCACTTTTACTTTAAATATTACTTTTATCCTTTGTTGCATTCAAAATCTATAATACTCTTACACTTTCTCCATCTCTCTCTCATAACTCATGAGGAGATATTTTCTGAAATGACCTTTCATCAAGTAAATTTTATCATTCAGCATTTGTGTCCCTAATAATAACTAGTATGTTGTGGCCATCACAAAACTTTCTTCTATATAAATCACGTCAATTAAATCATTTAAATAGTACAAGAAATTACATCAATTTATCATCAATTCATATCAAAGTATATTTGAATTTCAGATTTGATGAAAATTCGTGCATTAGTTCTTGAGAAACAGCTATAGCGGAAATTCTGAAAAATGTAGCATAGCAGCGCCACCTGTTGAGAGATTTACACCAAAACATAAACAGCACTAATTGATATCAATGTATACCAGAATCTGAAGTTTGTTGAAAATCCAAGCATTAGTTCTTGAGATAGAGCTATTGCGGAAATCTCAAATAATGCAGCATAGCAACGCCACCTGTTGAGCGATTTACACCAAAATGTATAAAACGTCAATTCATGTCAAGGACTAACTGAATCTAAAGTTTGATGAAAATCCGTGCATTAGTTCTGGAGATTGAACTATTGTGGAAATCGTGAAAAATGCTGCATAGCAGTGCCACCTGTTGAGCAATTTACACCAAAACATAAACAGCACTAATTCATATACATGTATATAGTCCAGTCAAATTAGGAAAGTTTGCGGAAATAAATGCTACAGAGATCAAAATTGGTACAATTGTTCCTTGATACCTCCTAATCACTAGATAAAAAGTCCTGATGGATTGGAAGTGAGCGGGGGGAGGGAGGGGCAAAAATAAATTTTGCTCCCCACTTTTTTTAGTTTTTTTTTTTCAAATATCTCAGAAACTGTGGGTTTTCATGAAAAAATTGCTCTGGCATAAATTAAAGAGAATAAATTTTCTACAAATGACAGGTATACAAAGTGGAACCTCGGTTATCCATCATTCACGGAACCAGAACCTTGACGGATTTTGTCCAGTCAAATTAGGAAAGTTTGCTATAATAAATGCTACATTGATAAAATGTGGTACAGTTGTTCATTGATAGTTACTAAACCCTAGATAAAAAGTCCTGATGGATAGGCAGTGAACGGGGGGAGGGAGGGGCAAAAATATGCCCCCTCCCCCACATTTTTTCAGTTTTTTGAAATATCTCACAAACTATGGGTTTTCATGAAAAAAATTGCTCTGGCATAAATTAAAGAGCATAAATTTTCTTCAAATGACAGGTATACAAAGTAAAACCTCGGTTATCCGTCATTCACGGGACCGGAACTTTGACGGATTTTCTCAAAAAAAATCACTTTCTTTTCAAATTTATTTAATTTCTATTCAAATTTATTAAATGTTGTCACAAAAAAAATTAAATAAATAAAACAGAAAACACCCCAATACTGCACTACTGCATGCGATAATGGCAGGTAATTAATTAATGAAAGATAAATATTCACCATCAATGAAGTGTTTATTAATGTGAAACATTATAACTGTGAGTATAATATATAGAGAAAACTAAAAGTAGATACATACTAATGTATAATTAAGTAGATATTATGTAATTATGAAAAAGATAAGTCTTTACAAGGAGTCTTTATCATTCTGGCTTGTTTTTTCCTTCAATATCAACATCAGCGGAAGTGCATGGGTCGTTAGGATCTAGCTCTTCCTTGTCCTGTTCATCTCCCCATGATCCTGAAGACATATATTTATCAATAAGAAAATGTTTAGGTCATGCGAAACTTTGTTAGTGCGAGAAAACATAATAGACAGCAATGAAAACTACTAATTTATCACTAAGCAGATACTTCTTACTAAGTTGTAATGTTCTTTTTCTTTTCTTTGACACATCATCAACCGCTGAAATGGATGGTGCATTAGAAGGTGTTCTCAACAGGATTGAATCCATAATCGCCTCCTCAACTTTTTCCTCATCATGTTGATCTACATATTTGGGTGTAGCATTCAGACAATCACCATGACAGATGTTGCAGATGATTGTGCAATTAATGGCTGCTTTCCTGCATCCACACTTAGCTCCATAGCCAGTAGTGCATTTTCAGAAGATGGCATTTAAGACAGTCTCAGGTGCGATCGAATCCTTGGTTGTTATAGGAATAAGACAATTCTGTCTTCGTTCCCAACCCCAGAGTTCGGCTTGTTTTTCCTGGCCAAGCCACACAGTTGTACCTGATGGTACACCCGGAAAGAATGCTGTCTGGCTGCTCCTTCTGTTGGTGGGAGGGATGAAATGTCAGGTTTAACGTTTGATACAGATTTTGCGAAGTAGTGGTATCAGAAAGTATTAAGAGATGTAGCTGTGGAGGGTGCTCCGTACAATCTCAAAAAAAGTTGGTTTCCTGCTTCTGCAACAGCATCGTGGTCGTATCCCCTGCTATTGAAAACATTAGTAATTTTGTGTATGTCTTCACATTGCTAAAACAGTTTGTAAATTTTGATTTCTCCTTTTTTGTACGCTGCAGACGTCGTATTACATCCAGTGAATGTATGAAGGGCTAGAATGATGTATTTCAGTCTCGTTTCTTTAAATAACTGTTGTGAGGAAAAAATCTTTCTTTCAATTTTTCCACGGTTCGGCTTAACGAAAAAAATTCCTCGTTCGAGTGGAGTTAGGGCGATTAGGAGGACAAGAAGATCAACATCCTCACCAACAATTGCCACTCTGTCACTGGGAGAAGACTTTTCAATAGCTGTTGTTACGATTAGGGTATCTGCATCGCCAGTACTCTGCCGACAAGATATTCCATTCTCCTTCAATTTGGATGAAAGCGTAGCAATTAATCTTTATTTGCTCTTTTCATTTGAAAGGAAGTTTTCTTGCTTAACGGTAACCTCTGTGTCTTTGTTGAAATTAATATCCACGAACTTCTTCAATGCACATCTTCGGTTTTGTTCTGCTAATTTCGTGCTATTGGTAGTGTCGGAGTAGCCATCAAAAATAACTGTACAGATTTTTCCTTTATAATGTGTGAAGATATATTTAGTGTAGCCTTCACAAATTGAATTAAAAGTGGAATCTCTTGACCCCGGAACTTTGTGAAGGAGGAAACCACCATCCACAACAATATCACAGTTTTGAAAATCAATAGTCTCTTGCAATGGTTTGAAGAAATCGTAGAGGGCTGATTTCTTCGTCTTATGCATGCCTCCTTCGTCAAAAAGGGCTAACGGAAAAGGAGCCAACTCAAATTTTAAATAATTTTTCAAATCTTCATCACGTTGTTTAGCTATGGAGATCCGTTGAAAGATTACCAAAGGGTTGACTGGAACTATATCATCATGAATTTTAATAGATGATGATGAATAGTTCATGATGGCCAGAGGGAGGCTCAGGTTCCGTGACTGATGGATAACCGAGGTTCCACTGCGTATACTTATCATTTGTAGAGAATTTTATGCTCTTTAATTTATGCTGGAGTATTTTTTTTAAAGAAAACCCATAATTTCTGAGATATTTTCAAAAAAACGAAAAAAAAGAGGGAGCTTATTTTTGCCCTCCTTCCCCCCGCTCACATCCTATTCATCAGGACTTTTTGCCTAGTCATTAGTAGGTATTACTGAGCAACTGTACTAAATGTTATCTCTGTAGAATTTATTATGGCAAACTGCCCGAAGCGGGCTTATTTGATTGGACTAAAGGCTCCGTTTCCGTGACTGACGGATTACCGAGGTTTCACTGCGTATACATATTATTTGTAAAGAATTTTATGCTTTTTAATTTATACTGGAGTAATTTTTTAAAGAAAACCTATAGTTTCTAAGGTATTTTCAAAAAACTGAAAAAAAGAGGGGAGGAGATTTATAATTGCCCCTCCCTTCCCCGCTCACTTCCTATCCATCAGGACTTTTTACCTAGTTATTAGTAGGTATCAATGAGCAACTGTACCAATTTTTATCTCTGTAGCATTTATTGTAGAAAACTGCCCCAAAACGGGCTCATTTGATTGGTCTAATATCTGAAGCTGAAGTTTGTTAAAAACCCAAGCATTAGTTCTTCAGATAGATTGCGGAAATCGCAAAAGATGCAGCGGCACCTGTTGAGTGATTTACACCAAAATGTCAATTCATGCAAGGACTAACTGAATCTGAAGTTTGGTGAAACTGCGTGCATTATTTCTTGAGATAGATCTATTGCGAAAATCGTGTAAACTCTGCAAAATGCAGCATAGCCTGTTGGGCCACCATCTGTTAGCCACCAGTTCAGGTTAACAGATTTACACCAAAAACTAATCAGCACCAATTTATATTAAGGACTACTGGAAAATACATTTTTATTAAATTCCAAGCATTAGTTCTGGAGATTTAGCTATTGTGGAAATCGTAAAAAATGCTGCATAGCAGCGCCACCTGTTGAGCAATTTACACCAAAACATAAACAACACTAATTCATATACAGGTATATCTGTATCTTAAGTTTGTTAAAAACCCAAGCATTAGTTCTTGAGATAGATTGCGGCAATCGCAAAAGATGCAGCGCCACCTGTTGAGTGATTTACACCAAAATGTCAATTCATGTCAAGGACTAACTGAATCTGAAGTTTGATGAAAATCCGTGCATTAGTTCTGGAGATTGAGCTATTGTGGAAATCGTGAAAAATGCTGCATTGCAGCGCCATCTGTTGAGCAATTTACACCAAAACATAAACAGCACTAATTCATATACAGGTATATCTGAATCTGAAGTTTGTTAAAAACCCAAGCATTAGTTCTTGAGATAGATTGTGGAAATCGCAAAAGATGCAGCACCACCTGTTGAGTGATTTACACCAAAATGTCAATTCATGTCAAGGACTAACTGAATCTGAAGTTTGATGAAAATCCGTGAATTATTTCTTGAGATAGAGCTATTGCGAAAATCGTGTAAATCCTGCAAAATGTAGCATAGCAGCGCCATCTGTAGGGCAATTTACACCGAAACGTTGCCAACACCAATTCATATCAAGGAATAACTGAATCTGAAGTTTGATGAAAATCCGTGCATTAGCTCTTGAGATAGAGCTATTTCGGGAATCGCGAAAAATGCAGCATAGCAGCGCCACCTTTTGGGCGATATGCACCAAAAACTAATCAGCAACAATTTATATTAAGGACTACTGGAATATACATTTTTATTAAATTCCGTGCATTAGTTCTTGAGATAGAGCGGCCACAAAATTTGTGTCACATACAGACAGACATTTTGTAAAAACATGTTTTTCGGAATCTTTGACCCCTAAAACGTGTAAATCCGTCGAAAACCGGAAGTCGAAATTTTTCATGAATCGAATACTTTCTTCTTGTAAAGATAGAAGAAAGTAAAAAAAATTGTAAGAATGAGTCTGTTCTAAAATCAGTTTCCAAGACTTAAATTTCAAATTGCATTAAATCAAAAGGTATGGTTAAAGTAGAATACATATATTAAAATCGTTAACATTTGAAGCAGCACATGCAATATTCCACTTATTCAACAAGCACTAAAAGCATAAACAGAAACTGATAACAACATGAATGAAGGAAGATGTAAATTAAGACGTAATGTTCAGCGCCATAGCTAAGACTTTTTATTGGTGGGGGAGAGAACCTTAAATTGCCAAGTCAATTTTCAGTATTTGCCTACTCTTTTTATAATTATGCCATCTAAATAACGCAAGTTGCGCTGCCTAGTGATTATCTAGTTTGACACCAGTTTTGTTTTCAGATGTACTGTTGCACTTGGAATAGTGATATTTGATATTCCATCTTGAAAATGAATCTTAGTTAATAAACCTAGTGAATGAATTTTTACATTTCTTACTTTATAGAAAATAGAAAGTAAGTTATCATGAACTTCATAAGAGCCTTTTTTATTTGTGCACGGAATTTGCAGACATTAATGAATATTCAAGTGTTTTAGAATATGGCAACAATTTTCTTTTTTTCAATACAAGTTTTTAGACATCTTGAATTGTAATCTATCATTCTCTGATGAAGACACGCCCACCAGCGGCTGAGAAGTTCTGCTCTCGAAGCTGGTAGACGGGAGGTGCTGGGTTCGAACCCAATCGCGCCCGTCGGCATAATCGTTCGGAGTTTTCGTGGTTTTCTTCGAACCTTGGATTTCCAAGCGTTAATACGGTTTAGGTTCCCTTAGAAAGACCCCCACGAAGGGCACTCCCCCCTCTGGGTCTATATCCCTCGTGCAGATAATTGGCCGTCATAAATACAACCAACCAACAACCTGATGAAGACATTTCCTGGACAATTGAATCTCCAATTTGGGCAACATTTTCTAAAATATCCCCAACTTTGAAATACAGAAAGGCTGTATATTTTTTAGAATCTGAACTGAATAACTGTACATTTTGTGCAAGTAAGAATGAGAATGACTTCATGAATGTGCCAGAAAGTAAACAATTTGGATTAGAGAAAAAAATTTGCAAGAAACGAATTTTTTTTTTCTTTTTTTTATCCTGAATTAATTTGGCAAGATATTTTTCAATATTTGGCAAGATTTTAGCAATATTCGGCCGAAGCATTCATTCAATAAGCCTGCAATATTTAGCCAACCAAATATTCAGCAAAAGGGCTGAATATTTGTCCCATCCCTGAAAGGTACCATCCGTTCCCTTACTGCACCAACTCACCGAAACAACCCCCATTATTACATATTATTAAAATATGTTATGAATGTTACAATATATAAAAGGATAATTCACTAGTAAACAAATGCAAGAAGACTAAATCCAGTATAAGTATCCAGAACAGCACTAATGATTCCTTCGTTCATTGTAACCAGTGGTGTAGTCGTAAAAAAAAACAGAGGGTATATGTTCTAAGCAGAGAGTATACCCTAGTGTATATATACTATAGCTTTCTTGAGAAACAGAGGGTATACAGTGTTCCTTAAAAAATTCCAGAGGGTATACGGCGTATACCCCCGTATAGGGGTGTAGTGGAGGATCTATGGACATATAAGCCGTATACCCTCTGGATTTTTTTGAGGAGCACCCTTTGTTTCTCAAATAAAGCACTGGCGTATACTTTATCCATGAATGTTCATGACTCTAGCGTATACCCTCTGCCTATAGTGTATACTTTCTGACTTTTTTACGACTACAACACTGTCCCCGTATACCCTCCACTACATCCCTGAGTGTAATTAATTTTTTTTTTTTTTTTTGTAAATGAAGATCAAAATAACAATAAAAATACAAATTTTATAGCTGACCATATTATAAACCTAAGTTCTTTTAAACTCTTTTATAATAGAAATTCCTTTACTGATATTTTCAGAAAAAAAAAATGAACAAGGTATCAAGGTAACCAATTATTTAATTACTTTAAATCTGGAAATATAATCATGAAACTTTTAGCTAAGGCAAATTTAATGCTTTGTAGAGAAAAACTAATTTTTCTGCTTTACCAGAAACTGTTGCAATTTCTGTAAAATTGAGCCATATAGTATGCTTTTTCCTACCTGCCATCTTTGTGTTAGATTTTTTTTTTTTTTTTTTTTTTTTTTTCAATCCGCCCTGTACTACACCAAATATTGCTATCTAATCTACAGTTCAGTGTGAAATAGTAACTTCAAGCAAAAGTTGATTCAAGTACTTTGCTTCAAGTAAGCTTGAAAAACAGGTCTGTAACTAATACCTATTGGTCAGTGGTCAAAAGAAGGAAATTCTTCTTTGTTATGTATTTACTCTGGGAGATCACCGTTACTGTTATCCCATTCAATAAATTCCCCTATCACTCTAGTGAGTGTCTACAAAGAAAAGCAAGCAGAGGATTGCTGTTGAAAATGAAAGAACATTCTCAGAGTGTATTGAGAACATACACCTCTATTTTTTGTTTTCTTTGATTTAAATAAGTGTACTCTTTTCAAAATTATTTTGATTTAGAGTAAGAGTACAGTAAAACATTATTAATGAAAAAAATAAAAATATTTAATTGCGTGATTTAACTCATTAACCGCCAAAACTATAAGGTTGAGATTTTCAACTTTTTAGCTGAACGTCGTTTGCCACCACAAACTCTGAAAGGTAATTTTCGCTTTATTTGATCTCAAAATTTTGTGTCTTTAAGTAAGGTCAATTTTGTAGTTGAAAAATAGTGGTGGCTATGTAAATAATTTAAATACAGTCAACTCTGTGAAATCCGCCATCGTCTATTATCCGCACTACATGTTGGGATGTAAACAGTGAAAATTTTCATTAACAGTTAAGCTCATAGATAAAGTTAAATGTGGTGTTTTTCATAAATTATCATTTTTCCAATGAAATAAACTGTGATTTAAGAAAATTTATATATTTTGAACCCTGTATTCAAAAATGGAAATTTGTACATAGTGAAAGAGACAATCAAATCAAATTAGAAATTGTTGTTTTAAATACGCATCAATGTTTGGTTATTTAATTTTTCTTTAAATTAACTTAGTTATTAAATATATTAAACCAATGTTGCATTATATTTTTCTTTTCCATTGTAATTTTTTTGGAGTTGTTCCTAAGTTATAGTCAGACTTTAAAAAATAAAATGTAAACAAAGGCATGATCTATAATCCGCTAAACCCCCAGTCCCTAAGTGTGCGGATTTCACAGAGTCGACTGTATTTGCATTTATTTTGACCGTTGCGTGAACGCAACACCAGCGGGTAATGGGTTAAGTAAATGATTTTTTTTTTTTTAATCAAGTTAATTAAAATGAGGCTGGTTTAAATCAGCGTACCCTGCAAGGAATGCAGTATAAAGATACTCTATTTTGATATGCTTCAGACATATTTGGCCAGGTAAATTTGGTGTGTGAAATGTGATCCATATAACGCACAACCTTGCATTTTTAGCTTTGCATTATAAAGATCTTCTACTGTATTTAAAGCTAGTTTCTTCTCTGCTTTTTTACTAAAATTTGAGCATTTTTTAGGGTTTCGTTCATCTGACGAAACCCTATTCGTCTTACTCCTCTGTCTGTCTGTCACAGAGGCCGTTCTCAGAAACTATATATGTTGGAGACTTGAAATTTGGCATACTTATAGCTGAACACCTCACATCAAATGACAAATCATAAAATTTTTAAAAAGTCGTAATTAACGGACGTTATGAATTAAAAAACCCCAATTACAAGATCGGAAAGGCATTCATAATTCTACAATAGCATGGATTTTTTATCAAATTGCAAAAAACGATCTCTTCCACAGATTAACAGGTGTCATCATTATCTGCAGACGTATTGGCACCCAAGCAATAGCAGATCACGTGGTTTTTCGTACTAGGATTTTTTAAAACGAATTTTAAACTTTTTTTTCCCGGACGTAAAATTTTTCGCTGATTTCATCAATGTCAATTTCAATCTTCTATCTTAATTACAAGCTGAGATATTAATTATTATTTAACTAATTGGTTTTATTCCTATAAAATGCTTCTGGAGATTGCTGTTGCACTGCACTATGGGAAATCTTGATTTGTAGACTTATAATAAAATCAAGGGGTCTTGTGCTATCATGGCTGTTTTCATTGCAATCCTTTGGGGCCGGCTTAGAACTTTAAAACTTAAAATTATTATTCTCTTCCGCAAAGAAATCCTATCTTTTTTTTCCATTTCTTTAAATATCTCGGTTCCTATTGGTCGTAGAGCTTAGATCTAGCGCCAAAATTAGCATCACAGCGCCCAAGCAAATTTTTCCCAACGATTATTTTGCCGTCTTCCGATTTCCACTAACTGAATTAGGGGCCCGGATAGGGCCTCTTTTAAATATTTTTCAATAAGTATGAAATACTGGTTTGCAGACCCTCAACATACACCTTATTTTAAAAGTAAATAAATTTCCTGTTAACATATTACAAAAAATAGATGTTACGAGGCACCCCCACCCCGCAGGGACCCCCCCCCCCAACGTTTGGGGCTGGTTTTTCTTTGGGCCATAAATTTGTCCCGAATTGAAACACAGCGGGGAGAAATATAACTGAGAAGGCTCCAGCGAAGCTAACTTTTCCCTGCCTATCGAATGGCAATCTCTATTTTTCGATAAATGTCCATCCCCCACTTCCCCCCCAAGGGGGCCACTTTTCTATACTTTGCAGTTGCCTGCCATGTGATATATCGTAGGAAAGGTCTGTGACCGCTTAATGATGTTATGCATCCCCGGTTTTCACCCCCCCCCCTCTTTCCTTTCCCAATAGGGGGCACTTTTCTAAATTTTGGCAATACCCGTCAAGTGATATATCTTTGGAAAAGTCTGTGACCGCTTAATGATATTATGCATCAGAGGTGTCTATCCCCCCGTTTGCCCTCGCGTGATGAGATAAATATTACTCATTCAATATAAAAAAATTCATAAGTGTTGATACTACTATTTTAGAATAGTAATTTAGCAAATATCTTAAATTTGTGTTTAAGACCGCCAACCCCTCGACTAATATATCTACGGATAAGTTGTAGAAAGGAGTTTCGTTCAGATACACTTTTGTTAAGAATAGAGAGCGCTAACTGGTGGTGAAATGTGAAACTAACAGACCGCGATTTTATTTAAATTATGAAATCTAACAACGCGATCTGTTTGAAACTTTAAGATAGTTTATAACACATAATGAAAAGTTTAAAAATAATGGCGCGAAAAATTGCGGGAAGGGGGGGGGGGGAGCGTTAAATTTTTTTTTAACCTTAGCGTTTTTTACTGTTTATGTGCGGTTTTTTGACGGAGACCTGCACTGTTAAAAATTTGCAGCATTCTGTCCAGTCATTTGACTGTTTTTATCGAAAAGTTACACATCCGTAATTTAACATAATTCTGACCATATTATTGGCCATTTTATGGTCAGAATATAGTTAAATTATGGTTATGAAACCGTTTTTTCAAAAAACGGTCAAATAACTGGACAGAATGCTGCAAATTTTTTACAGTGTGAGATAAATGCAACTTGTTCAATAAAAAAAAAAAAAAAAAAATCAATAAGTGTCGATACCGCTATTTTAGAATAGTAATTTCAGCAAATATCTTAAATTGGTATTTAAGACCCCCCCCCCCCCCGACCAATGTATCTACGGATAAATTGTAGAAAAGAGTTTCGTTCAGATACAGTTTTGTTAAGAATATAGTGTGCTCTCTGGTGGTGGAATGTGAAATTAAAAGAACGCGATTTTATTTAAATTAGGAAATCTAACACGGCGATCTGTTCGAAACTTTAAGATAGTTTATAACACATAATAAAATGTTTTCAAAAGAACGGCGCGAGAATTGTTTTTTTGGGGGGGGGAGGGGGGTGCAATTTTTTTTTTAAACCTTAGCGTTTTTTACCTTTTTATGTGCGGTTTTGTAGGATTTAATAATTATAAATTATATCAATTTGGCTTTATTAATTAAAGAATAAAGTGTTTTGAAAGGAATATTAAACGAAACCCTCTGTGCGATCTGTGATCACACTTACCCACTTATTTTTTTGGATGACTATTTAAATTGGGGGGAGGGGGGGAGTATCTAAAAGTTTTGGTACCAATCTCTCAGACGCACTATGTTACCTATTTGTCACCAAATTGGCAATTTTATGCCTGGACAACTTGACGATTTTAGCAAGATTTTGCTTCGTATGGCAACCCGGTAGAACAGATTGCGTGTGTTTTATAATAAAATAATTTATGTGTATTTATAATAAAAAATGTGTGCTTCTATAATAAAATTGTGTGGTTTATAATACAATAAAAATAACATGCAGTTTTTGCGAGCTAAGCCTAACAGGTACACAAAAACTAGATTTTCTTGTGAAAATGGCTAAAAAAAAATTGTGATAACCCCAGTGCGTCTGAGTTTTTTTTTTTTTTTTTTTTTTTTCAATTCCTACTATTAGTTCACACTCTCCCTATATTTATTTATTTACATATATATCTTGTTCAAATTTTCACTTGTTAATAAAATACTTATTATTCATCCTATCAAGTTGAAATAATTTTTTTTAAACTTCTACTGGATGACAATTGATGTTAATACAGTTTTTTCAAATATTAATTCATTAATTAAATTTTAATTAATTTTTGTTTTACATGGGAGACAAAATGGCGGCCATTGGTTATTGAGGCATTTAATGCATCTTCATATCTATAAGGGGGTTACCATAGGGGGGGGACCCTGTTCTGTCGCCAAATACCGCCAAGTTTGTCGCCAACTTGGCGATATCTCTAATATTTCGCCAAATTCCCATAGACTTCTATTGTAAACCTACTTACTTATAGAAAATCAACAAATTGAGATATTTTAATGCAACAAAAACTAATGTTAGCTTAAGGGATTATATTAAATTTTTCTTTGATCTCCTAAGTAGGAATTGACTTTAAAAACAAAATTTTTATATTACTTGTTAATTCATACTTTCTATTTTAAACAATATGTAAAACTACTGATCACTTTTTGCCACAGATGTCTCAGACACACCGGGCCTGACACAATTTTTTCATATAAAAAACACACAATTTTATTATAAAACACAAATAATTTTTATTATAAACACACACAGTCTGTTTTACCGGGATGCCATAAGAAGCAAAATCGCCATTTTGCCGTTAAATAGGTAGGCCCGGTGCGTCTAAGACATCTGTGCCCAATTTTTTATATCTACGCACTTAATCATCGACTCAACAACATCGAAGTAAAGTTAAGGCAGGTGCTAAGGCTCAAAACATTTATAAAATATATTTTAAGTTTCTAGATTTATTGTATTTTTACTTTCTTCTATCTATCTTTACAAGAAGAAAGTATTGGATTCGTCAAAATTTTCGGTTTTCGACGGATTTACACGTTTTAGGGGTCAGAGATTCCAAAAAACATGTTTTTACAAAATGTCTGTCTGTCTGTATGCATATGGCACAAACTTTGTGGGCGCTCTATCTCAAGAACTATTGCACGAAATTTAATAAAAAATTCCCTGATATAAATTGGTGCTGATTAGTTTTTGGTGTAAATCGCTCAACAGGTGGCGCTGTTATAAAGCATTTTTCACGATTTCCGCAATAGCTCAATCTCCAGAACTAATGCACGGATTTTCATCAAACTTCAGATTCAGTTAGTCTTTGACTTGGATTTTCAACAAATTTCAGATTCAGGTATACCTTGACATGAATTAGTTCTGTTTATGGTTTGGTGCAAATTGCTCAACATGTGGCGCTGCTATGCTGCATTTTTCAGAATTTCTTCTATAGCTCTATCTCAAGAACTAATGCACGGATTTTCATCAAACTTAAGATTCAGGTATACCTTGATGTCAATTAGTGCTGTTTATGTGATTTATATAGAAGAAAGTTTTGTGATGGCCGCAACATACTAGTTTATTATAGTGAATTCAAATTTTCCTTATTTTTATGGCTTACTCACTTATGGTCTAGCATTGTTGAATCACAGATAAATTCTGGTTTGTTACAGATTGCAACAGAAAATTCTGCTGCTAAGCGCAGCATTATTAAAAATAGTAAATTATATAAAAGGAAACTAGTATATAAAAGCAATTTAATACATATTTAACATATAATGAGAGAAGTTTTATTTCAGGCAGAATATTATGCCTCCTAGAATGAATGTAATAAGATATATTATAAAATAATATTTTCTACATATTTTTAATAATAAATGTAAAATTTGCTACTTAAAATATTAATTTAGTTTTTTTAACAAACTCGTTACATTTCTAAACCATAAATATTTATTTTAACTACCGGGTGCCCCAAAAAGGACTGACTGATTTTAAAATTCAATAACTTCCAAACGGTGACAGATATTAAAAAAATTCTTGCAGGAGGATTATGCATAAAGTCAAAAGTTTTTTTACAGTGATTTTCGATTTTAGTTCGAATTACAAACAATAGATGGCGCTGTAAGCAATAGTCGCTAAATACAGGCTCGATTTTTGGTCCTTTCTGTTGTTCCATGCAGAAAAAGGAGATGGAAATGTATTATCCGGGCCACGAAGTACCAAAAATCGAGCCTGAATTTAGCGACTATTGCTTACAGCGCCATCTATTGTTTGTAATTCGAACTAAAATCGAAAATCACTGTAATAAAACTTTTGACTTTATGCATAACCCACCTGCAAGATTTTTTTTAATATCTGTCACCGTTTGGAAGTTATTGAATTTTAAAATCAGTCAGTCCTTTTTGGGACACCTGGTATATTGTTTAATTAGCGATAGCGATCTTTGATTTTAAATGAATAATAATAGTAAGTTTCCTCTCTAAATGCTTTATTTTTTTAAATCAATTAATTTTTATTCAATTCCCCGTTATTTTCTTTTCTTTAACTAAATCCCTTTAATCATCCTTAGCAATATTGAATTCATCATCTTGCAACGGCTACATCTTTTGAATCAATTATCGTTTTACAGATAGTTTGTTCCTTTTTACTTTCTTCTATCTTTACAAGAAGAAAGTATTGGATTCATGAAAATTTTCAAATTCCTTTTTTCGACGAATTTACACGTTTTAGGTGTCAGAGATTCCAAAAAACATGTTTTTACAAAATGCCTGTCTGTGACTCTGTCTGTCTGTCTGTATGTGACACAAGTTTTGTGGGCTCTCTATCTCAAGAACTAATGCACGGAATTTAATAAAAATGTATATTCAGTTAGTCCCTGATATAAATTGTTGCTGATTAGTTTTTGGTGTAAATCGCTCAACAGGTGGCGCTGCTATGCAGCCTTTTTCACGATTTCCACAATAGCTTAATCTACAAAACTAATGCACGGAATTTCATCAAACTTCAGATTCAGTTAGTCCTTGACATGAATTAACATTTTATACGTTTTGGTGTAAATCGCTCAACAGGTGGCGCTGCTATGCTGCATTTTTTGCGATTTCCGCAATAGCTTTATCTCAAGAACTAATGCTTGGATTTTCAACAAACTTCAGATTCAGGTACACCTTGATATGAATTAGTGCTGTTTATGTTTTGATGCAAACCGCGATATCAGTTAGTGCTGTTTATGTTTTGGTATAAATAGCTCAATAGGTGGCGCTGCTATACTGCATTTGTCAGAATTTCCGCTATAGTTCTAGCACAAAAACTAATGCACGCATTTCCATGAAACTTCAAATCTACCCTATCTATATTATAAAGGACAAACATATCTGTGCGTAACGCATACGTCATTTTGCGAATGGCAACGCTTTAAAATTTGAATTAAAATTTCGGTTTTGCAATTATATCTACGGCAAATTTTGAAACTTCTAAACATCGCACATTTTAAATTTTAACACCGTCGTACAAGGAAAAAAAATGCTCTTTTAAATGCAATTTGTTTGAAAGCTGTATCTCAATTTATTTTTGAGATATTAATTTTTTTGTAGTTTTTAATACAAATTTTGTAATTCTGGCAACTGAAGTACCCCATTTATATTTAAAGTAAAGGGAAAATAGTCATGGTTTATTATTTTTATTGATTATATCCTTATTGATGCCATTTTCACAATACAAATAAAAGTAACTTTTTTATAATTTTTGAACAGAAAATGATGTCAGACATTAAAAAAAAACACGCATTCTCCTTCATAAATCAGTTACATTTCAATATTTTTACATTACGCTGATACTGAGTGTGAGACTCTAGAAAAAATGATTCAGTGAGTAAAATTTATGTCATATTTAAAACAAAACCATCTTTTATTTTGATAAAAGTAAATATTTGACCAATACTAAATGGCCAATACAATGACAACTAAAGGCAAATTTCTGAAATTTTTTTTTTCGCGTGTATTGAGATTAGAACTTAAAGTTTGTGCGAATGTTCACATGAAAAGTTGTATCGAACAAACGTGACTTTAAGTTTAGAAATACATTCATTAATAATCTACTGCGCGTTAAAATACTTTCAAATTGTGAATTTGAGTGGTGCGTATGTAAATTACGGGAATGTGCAAATAACGTACAATTTAGATTTCATGGGGAAAACTTTTATGATGTGACAAAGCGAAATCATTTTACTGATTTTTCATCCCATAAAAACAAATATAAATGTCTCAATCGATAAATTCGTCATAATTACTCATCTTGATTACGTATTCAAATAGAGTTTAATTTTTCAATAATTTAAGCAGTTGAAGTTTGTGGAAATAATATTTTGGTAATTTTAGGTTAAAAATATTATTTGTTTTAAGAGTGAGACAACCAATGTTAGATTATTTTTTTATTGTAATTATTTTTGTAGGTTTATTATAAATTCGATCTGACAGTTCCTTTCTAACATTTTACTTCGTCGAATTTCGACGGGTTCCAACTCGTATATATAAAACCTAATGAAACGGATTTCATGAAACTGCTAAAATGAAACGACTGATTGAACAACTGATTATGTTTCACGGCTATTTCTCCTAAAATACGGAATACTTTGCGATGAAATTAACACCAAAAATCCGTATTGATCCGCCTATCTCAAAACTGGTATTAGAATTTTTAAATTCGAATTAGTTTTCGAAATATTAATTTTTTTCTAATTTTATATACTTTTCTCTAATGATGGCAACTCAAATTTTAATCACAACAGATATATATTTTTTTATATATATTTTAGAAAAGGTTATTATTTTAAACTAATTTGGCGACCAGTTTGGCCTCCCTTAAATGTATGCTAAAAAATGTATCATGTCAATTTTATTCATAATTCAATTTGTATTTCATTATCATTTTATTTAATACTAAACTTTCATTTGAAACTGAAACATTTAAAATAAATGGCTTTCACTTCTTTTTTTTTTTAAACAAAACGAAAAGAAAAATATTAGGCACAGATGTCATATACGCAACGCTGTACCTAATTGGCTCCAAAATGGCGTTATTTTGCCTGACATGGTAACCCGGCTATTGTAGCTTATTTATTAATAAATGTTTATTTGAATTTATTTTCTTTTTATTTACAAAAAATGTTATAAATTGTTTTGTTCTATAGTTATTAATTAAACTTTTTTTTATTTATTATTGTTTCATTTTAAAAATAACAGAAAATAATTTAAAAATACGTTTGTAACTGGTATTCGAAAACGAGGCTTTCGCTAAATTGTCGTAAAAAAATGCGCGCCAAACCCGGTGCGTATATGACAATACAGCAAATCATGACATTTAATTTCAGCTTCAAAGCAATGTTTTAATGGTACTACTTCTCCCATCGACCAATTTCGCCAAATTATACAAATTGACATAATTTTTTATTTTAAATAACGAAATAACACATAAATCAGTATAACATTAATAAAAATACAAATAAAACGTCGAAATAAAAATCACTTGATGGCGTAAACACGTGTAACTTCCTTAAAGTCAAGTGAATGTGACATTTACGATCAACCATTATTGGGATTTAATCTTGCAATTTGGCGACAGATTTTTGATATAATAGACAACAGATTGTGAATCAAACACGAAAACAACCATTGGATGTCTTAACAGCAACTGATTCTGCCTTAAATTTTAGCAATCAAAGGGAATTGAATGGAAACCCGTTTACAGGGAGATCGCTACAGGTTTTTTCAGTATAATTCAATCTTCTCTAATCTTTATAAAAATGATCAGATTAGCCTGTTTTTAGATTCTGTAGTGCCTGAACAGGGGTTGGCGAGCGTAGCTTGCGGGGGGCAGAGCCCCCTAGTTCAGATATAATTTGATATGAATTGGTGCTATATTGATTTAATTTCTTGTACTCTTTAAAGGATTTAATTGACGTGATTTATATAGAAGAAAGTTTTGTGATGACCACAACATACTACTTTTCTTTAACATTATTTACAAAATGTCATGCTTCATTGCCACATTAGGATTCTTTCTCATAAATTAGTTCATTTTTCATATTCAAACACACACACACACACACCAACTAAATTTTCAATTGGTTTAATGGTTTGATTACAATCGCCAATTCAAACCTTTAATTTAAATTCACTAGCATCAAAGCACCAGCAAATTTGTTTTTCCGAGGATCTTTCCGGCCGCCAGGTTTTGCAAGAAAATAGCATCTTAATGGCATGATTCAAGGATTGGCCAGTAGAGTTTTTACCAGTTTTGCTGCCTTAAAAAAACATGTTTTTTTACCATTTAAAATTATTCATGTAGAACATGAACGTGGAAATATGTAGTATTATTTTAACACAATCAAACTGATTGGTAAAGTTATCATGCGAAATGAATATTTCCAACTGAGCGAGAAAATGCCCAGGCTGGGAATCGAACCCAGATCCTTGGCTTACAAGGTCAGTGCTTTATTGTTTTAAACTAACTGGGCCGACAACCAGCCAGCATATTTCGCTCAGATAACCTTATTGATAGTAACATCTGGAGGTAAAGGAACTCCATATAAACGATGGATACGTAGATGAACCATTATTTTAACACAATCAAACTGACTGGTAAAGTTATCATACGAAATGAATATTTCCAACTGAGCGAAAAATAATCCAGGCTGGGAATCGAAACCAGATCCTTGGCTTACAAGGCCAATGCTTTACCGTTTTAAGCTAACTGCGCCGAACGCCATACATGATCTCAATGGCCTTCCATGACTAACGCCCGAGAAGACAGATATATTGTAAGGTCGGCCCTGCAAAACCGTACAACCCACACTACGGACCAGCACCGTGTGAAAGGGGGGGCGAAGGGGGCGGCCGCCCCGGGCGCGAAATAGAGGGGGCGCCAAATTTTGACTATCAGCCTTGGTTTTACTTTTTTTATTTTGGTCGTTGATCATTTACCGTGACTTTCTTAGCAGAACGTTCTAATTAATTTATAAGTATCATTTTCTTATTGGATCTACAGCTTTCCTTGGATTATATTAGTAAGTTCACATTTACTTTTCGTTAAGTTCTTTAGATTTGATGATTTTATAATATAATTTTAAGATATCTTATTGCAGTGGTTCTCAAACTTTTTCACTCTGCGTCCCCCCCCCCCCCCCACACACACACACACTTTTACATCATCTACTAATGTCGGGCCCCCTCCGACCCACAGCGATTATGAATTTTATCTGTTTGCGGAAGAATTTTACTTTCGTTTGTTTAAGGAAATAATTTTTTTAGAAAATAAAATAGAAATTTCGTCAATTAATTTCGAGCCGTCCCGATTTTTTTTTTTTTTTTTTTTTTTTTTTTTTTTTTTTTTTTTTTGCTATGTCACTGCGCGAGCCATGGTATATCAATATAAAAAATGGCTTGCAGCCCCATTGCGTTTAACACCTCTCAACTACGCTCCAGTTCAAAGGTAATAAGATTTAGCTTGTTAATGTCAAATAAAATAAATTATATATTCAGCAAGTTTTAAGATTTAAAAAATAATTTAATTTTTTAATCTAGTTTTGTAATGTCTATTTTCCTATCTATTTTATGCTTTTAGTGATCGTCTACTTAAATTATAGTAAGTACCCATAAAAGTAACATGGCAAAAAAATCTTGAGCTTGTCTTTGTAAATTAGGAAAACAGCAAGAAGAATTGGCAAAAATGGTAAATAACAGCCCAAACACAAATCCCAGATATGCTTCTCCAACTTCAAAAGAAATAAACGGTCAAGTGCCAGTATTACTCGCTCTCAGAGGGTTCCGTACAATAAATATATGAATTTTTAACTGTATTAAAAAATCGTTGCTAAAAGGAAAATAAGACTTTGTAAAAAACTATGAAATGTAGAGTTTGGTATAGCTGTATATAAGCTAGAAAATTATGAATGGGTATACCGTAGAAGTTCAAAGAGATATGAAGCCTAAATAATATCAACTATTGCTGTTCTGTATAATTCTTATTTAAATCTTACCCTAATCTGTTTATGATGAACTTAATTCGGCACTGACAATAAAAGTAGTGCATATTTAAACTTCATTTGGCATTTCATAAAACTAAATTCAGCGTAGTAATAATCTTTTATTTTTACAGTGTAGCTAAAACAAAACCCCTTTTCAAAATTTAAACTTGGCATTTTGCTAAGCGCGCTTCGAAAGGAGGTCGCAAAGAAGTAACGCTGCCTAGGTCCATGCCGCGTTTTTCCAGTTAGGTTTTTAATTAACTTTTAAAGACACAGGAGGCGTATCGAGATAGCCACATAATGTTAACTAGTCGCGAATTCCATACTATTTATGTGACTAATTCAAATTAAATTAGTCTGTTTTTGAAAATTTGACGTTTATTGCTTTTATATTGCTATTGAACATTGTATTATACAAATGTATCATTAAAAGTTGTTATTTAGGCTTTAAAAGCTGATGGTACATAGAGTACGCCGCCATTATGTCCAAACCGTCCGTGCCTTTAAGGGTTAAAATATCGGCTAATTACAGACTTTTTTTTTTCCAAAAATCATTATCAACGATGCCTTTATACTTCTGCTACGATAGCTACCTCCAGAGTTCCTCAACGCCTTTACTGAATGCTCGAAAATCGAAATTTGTGTGTAGCGGAAAAATGCGCTTTTCTCAAAAACTATGTGACCTTGGATAATCGCTATAATTTTCCTGCAAGGTTTAAATTAACGTCTACTACCTCTAATTTTTTTCATAATTTTAGTTTCAGTAAATTCGAAAATAGATGGAGGGGAACATATTTTTGCACTACATTTCCGACGATATCTCTGAAAATTTAATACCTAAAATTAAAACAAGTGTATTTTTGTGATCAGCGTTACAAAAGCTTTCACATGATATCCCACACGATATGCAAAGAAAAGATTTTGTTTCTTCAAGTAACTTAATCAGCCCCTCTATATTTTTCCTAAACATATTTGTAAATATTTAATATTCTGTAAATATGTGGGTCAATAGTCCTTATTATTTCCCCCCCAATTTGAACTTTCTACGTTCCATAGTTTTCGATTAAAAAGCCTGTGACAGACAGACACAGGAGTGATCTTATAATGGTTCCGTTTTCACTTTTTAAGTACGGAACCAGGAAAAAAAAAAAAAAAAACTTACTCTCTGAGATTGAAATTGTAGTCTTTAAAACTGAAAACTTTTCAGCAACAGGATAATGATAATGCATTAGAAATTTTCAAAGCAAAGTGATTACTTAAACCAAATATTACCGCAGCTGCCACAAAAATTACCGCTGATATTCTGAGAGATCAGTGGAGTGAAACCAAAGACAAATTGCAAACCTACTCTAATCCAGGTACATTTGTGCATCCTTATAGATATTCTGTCATTACTTTGCATGTGCAAAAAAGACCAGCATTGTTGATTACATGAAATCTGCGGAAGCAGAAGAACAAAATTTTCCAAGATATGGTTTCAAGAAATCTGTGGCCTAACGGTGAAGCAATTAGACGTACTTGGGTTATATATAGCCGAATTAAGGGAACAATATATTGTTTTCCCTGTTTATTATTCGGCATTTATCATAATTGCCCTCAAAAGTTAGCCAATCCAGATTGTACATTTTCCAAGTGGAAAAAAAAAATTAAATCTTAAAATTCCTAAACATGAAATTGCTCCGGAACACTGGCATTTTCATACATTCGCTGGAAGAAACTTAAGAAGGATGTGGGTAAAATAAATTCATGTAATCGACAGCGAATTTGAAAAGAATATCGAAAGAAAAAAAATAAATGGTGAAATATATTAGAAACAGCAATAAACGTTATCCTTCATTGTGCTGAGAACCATTTGGTATTAAGAGGTACGTCAGATGAGATAAATAAAAGAAATTGTGGAATTTTTCCGCAATTTTTAAAATAATTAAAAAAAAAAAAAAAAGACAAAGAAATTCACGTCGAGATTGCAACATAGCCAGAAAGCCGCATATCTTACTTTTCGAATAACATTCAGAATAAAATTATTAACCTTCTTGCTAATGAATTAAGAAAAATGATTGTAGAAGAAATCCATAAAGCAAAGTATTTTTCAATTTCATTCGATTGCAGTCCAGGTACATCCCCAAAGAACAAATGATGCAAACTATATGTGAAGATAACCAAAAGTAGAAATTTTCCAATCGAAGAAAGGTTTCTTGACTCCGTTGAGTCAAAACAAAAAAAAACAGGAGGAAATTTTTAGATAAACTAATGGCCAACAACTCGACATTCACTACTGTAGAACTCAGTGATATTTTATGGTTTATAAATTCACTTATTTTTTAGCATCTTCTAAACACTCTCTAAACAACTCTGCACGCTCTCTAATGCTTGAGTTCATGTTTCTGGTGTTCCGAAAATTGTGACATTTTTCGGAACTGTACAAAATTTATTTGTTTTTCTCTTCGTTTCCTGAAAAAATGAAGGAGTATGTGTGTGTGAGGGGGGGGGGGGGGGGCGCCAAATTTAAACTTTTCCCCGGGTGCAGTTTTCTCTTCGCACGGCCTTGCTACGGACCATTAGTCAGAAAATGGACATGTTTGCAGCGAGCCCAGTATCTGCTCATACGGTGCGACGACGTTTGCAGCAGCATGGACTGTCAGCACGGCAACCACTACTGCGGCTTCCCTTGACAATGCCGCATAGAGAGAAACGACGACTCTGGTGCGCCGAACGACAAAACTGGAGACAGGAGTGACACAATGTCGTTTTTTCAGACGAGTCCTGATTCTTTGTGCAGTATTCTAATGGCCGTATACATGTGTGGAGACTCAGAGGAGAAGGCTCGTCAACTGCTTGCATTCGATATCAGCATAGTGGCCCTGCACCTGGTGTGATGGTTTGGGTAGCCATTGAGTACACGACACGCACATCTCTAGTTCGGATCGACGATAATTTAAACGCAGATCGGTACATTTCTGACACCTTATGTCCAGTGGTTGTGCCCTGTCTTCGAGGCTTGCCAAACGCCATCTTCAAACAAGATAAGGCAAGACCACATGTTGCATGTCGTGTTCTAAAATTCCGCGGTACCCAGGGTATTCGATTGTTGTCATGGCCTGCACGCTCTTCAGATCTGTCACCCATTGAAAACATCTGGTCATGGATTGCTGAGAGACTGGCCCGCCATTGCTCTCCAGCTAATACAGTTGACATAGGTGTGGCATAGACTTGAAGCAGCATGGAATGAGTTGCCCGTTTCAGTCATCCAAGTCCAGTTCGACTTCATGCTTAACCGGGTAAGGGCCGTTTTAGCTGAAAGGAGATGCCAGCTGTTTCTACTAATTTCGCACCCCTGTAAACCCCCAAGCTCTTTACAAATTTAATCATTTTGTTTTCATGCCATACTGTTTACGTACAATAAACATCTTTTTCGTATTTTCTTTCTTTCATGGTGTTGCAATTTTAATGGCCAGCACTGTATTTTGCGCATACATTTACCTGTATTTACGCTACATTAAATGATGTAATATATAAACAAATTTGCTAGTCGCATTCCATTTATACCATCTGACGTCGCATTAAAATTCTTCGAAATGAAAATAAATGTATCGTTTCAATATATGACGCAATTTTCACTATTAAATGCAATTGCTCGTAATAATTTATTTCTTTTAAACTTTTTTTCTCTTTTAAGATTCACGGGCACATATATTATTTAATTTAAAAGTGTTTGGAAATATGATTACTTGAACTTTTCAAATGTAATCTAATATTCAACGTTAAAAGTTTTACATGCGTAATAATGCGGACAGTATTCCTGCGACGTCACAATTGGTAAAATGGTGATTTTTATAGCCTCGAACCGAATGGAAGAATATGGTCCATTCACTTTAATTATGAAAATATTTAATATTTGGGAATTTTAACTTAATTATCTCCTTTGAATGCGTTTTGAGTGAAATAATTTTGTTTTTTTATAAGTTTTTGTACTTTTTTAATACTTACGTGTAAATATTTTGACGTAATTTTCCTTATTTTCTGCTTTTGACACGTGATCATTTAATTCTTATTTTAAAATTTCTTTCTTATTTTAATTGTTTCACTATCGGTTGAAATAAAAGATAATTTCAATTATCAATTTGAAATTGACGAAAAAGAAGAAATGTAATAATCCCTATAGTTTTTCTTTAAAAAAAAAAAAATGGAGTAATTTTGTTGCCATTACAGATTTTCACTACAGAAATGTAATTAAAATTAGAAAAAAATTAATATTTCGAAAACTAATTCAAATTTTTAAATTCTGTTACCAGTTTTGAGATCTGCGGATCAATACGGATTTTTGGTGTTAATTTTACCGCATAGTATTCCATATTTTAGGAGAAATCGCCGTGAAACATAATCAGTCGTTTCATAAAATCGTTTCATTATAATTTTATATATATATAGGATATACAGTCGAACTTCACTTTAACGAAATTTTCTACTTAACGAAATTATCCGCTGAACCTTGACTTTGAACACCATTAACATGTAAATTAATCTCCATATTACGAAAAATGTATTCTACATAACGAAGTTTATTCCAATTTCGTGAATGCGCAACATTCAAACAGAGAAGTTGCTGTTGCGATGGATGTATGAATTATTTCAGCGGATTGTATGAAAATGAAATTATATATTTGTTTAATCATTTCCATTCAAAAGAAGAAAGGGTAAAAGCCTTCAATACAATAAGAAGGGGCAGGGGCGGACTGGCATAGTTTGGCCCACCCCGCTAGATTTATGCATTGACCCACTAATCGACAATCCCACCGTTAAAATATTTGAACACAGACTATCAACACGACCCTTTGCTCTAACTCTATGAAGATGTCTTAGCTACAATTTAAGGCATATTAGCATCTTTGCAATCGTTTATTTTAAATTGGTATTAATTTCATCGAGAAAAAAAGCCTTGCGAGGTACGGGAGGAACTAGCTTCAATTTTGTTTATTTTTTGAATATGTAATCTTTAAACAATTAAAGGGTATACATGTAATAAATAAAAACATTTTAAATTTCTTATGTGAATTCTGTTCAGATACCAGGTGTCCCAAAAATGACTGATGGATTGCAAAATTCAATAACTTGCAAACGGTGACAGATATTAAAAAAATTGTTGCAGGAGTGTTATGTAGGATGTCAGGAGTTTGTATGCTGATATTCTCAGTTTTACTTACAAATAGCTTCGATAGATGGCGCTGCAAGCAATAACCGCTAAATTCAGTCTTGATTTTTCGGCCTCTCTCTGCTTCCATGCGAAAAAAGGAGATTAAAATGGATTGAATGGATCCCGAAGTACCGAAAATCGGGTCTGGACTTAGCACCTAACGCTCTCAGCGCCATCTATTGTTTGAAATTCAAACTAAAATCAAGAATCATTGTAAAAAAACTCCTGACATCATACATAACCCTCCTGCAAGAATTTTTTAAATATCTGTCACCGTTTGAAAGTTATTGAATTTTAAAATCCATCAGTCGTTTTTGGGACACCCGGTATTTTTACTTTCTTCTATCTTTACAAGAAGAAAGTATTGGATTTATGAAAATTTTCGAATTCCGATTTTCGACGAATTTGCGCGTTTCAGGGGTCAGAGATCTCGAAAAATATGTTTTTACAAAATGTCTGTCTGAGTCTGTCTGTGTGTGACACAAATTTTGTGGGCGCTCTATCTCAAAGACTAATGCGCGGAATTTAACAAAAAATTATATTCAGTTAGTCCCCGATACAATTGGTGGTGATTAGTTTTTGGTGCAAATCGCTCAACAAGTGGCGCTGCTATGCCAATTTTTTTACGATTTCCTCATTGACTCTATATCAAGAACTTATGAACGGATTTTTATGAAACTTCAGATTCAGTTAGTCCTTGGTACGAGTTGGTGTTTACTTCGATTTGGTGTAAATCGCCTGACAGGTGGCACTGCTATATAGCATGTTTCGCGATTTCCACAAGGGTTCTATCTCAAGAACTAATGCGTAGATTTTTATCAAACTTCAGATTTAGTTAGTCCTTGATATGGATTAACGCTGGCTACGTTTTGGTGTAAATAGCTCAACAGGTGGCGCTGCTATGCTACATTTTTCCTGATTCCCGAAATAGTTTTATCTAAAGAAGTAATGTACTGATTTTAATCAAACTTCAATTCAGTTACCAAGTTTACTTAAGTTGTTGCTTATTAGGTTTTGGTATGTACTGCCCAACAGGTGGCGCTTCTATGCTACATTTTTCGTGATTCCCGAAATAGTTTTATCTCAAGAAGTAATGTACGGATTTTAATCAAACTTCAAATTCAGTTACTAAGTTGACTTAAGTTGTTGCTTATTAGGTTTTTGTATATAACGCCCAACAGGTGGCGTTGCTGTGCAGATTTTACAATTTACGCCATAGCTCTGCTCAAAAACTAATGCACGGATTTTCACGAAACTTCATATTCAGTTAGAAGCTAACATAAGTTGTTGCCGATTAGATTTTGGTGTAAATCATCTAACCGGTGGCGCTGCTATGCTGCATTTTTCAGGAATTATTAACATGTATAAGATAGAAAGATAGAAGAAAGTATTGGGATTGCCACATCCGTCTAGTTATTCTTTGCATTAAAAAAATATTTGGTACAGTGGTGGTCAACTGCGCTGTTAGCATCGACCAACGATATCGTTAGAATAGATGATGGCTACTTGTGAAGAGGCTCTCAACGGGAATAGGGCATAGCTGGCCTTAACCTAATGCACATTGATAACACCTAGGAACATCAATTCCTCACCCCGAATTCGAACCCAGGCCCATTTGCGTGGAAGGCTAACATGCTAATCACTATATTCTTAAAAAAACCTTAGACTTGTCTGTACACTCCATTGCAAATTTTATTCTCGAAAGTGTTAGTATTGACCGGTAACAGTTAATAATACTAACTATTAAAATTGACATATAGATATTGATTAATTCGTTATTTGAAATATCACTATGTTCATTTGTACATTTTATTTTGTTATTTAAAATTATCAACTTATATACACTTTGCATATTGATTAAGGTTTGTTTAAAATCTCAATATAGTACCTGAAAATTGAATAGTTTGTTTTATACACTCACCTTTAACTAATTGGAACGTCAGATATTCTGAGAATTCTTTTGAACTTAAGGCAACTCCATATATTATCTTATCATAATCGTAATCAAAAGATTATTCAACATAGCAAATTCATTTAACTATTTAACCTGACTGTGGCGGCGAGGATCGAACCAGGCAATGTCTTTCATGAGCAAGTCATTTCCCGTAAATCGTGTATTCAACTGCTGAATAGCTGTGTCTAAGATGACATTATAAACGTTTACCTTAAATACTTCTGATGGTGATCCGATAATACTCCTTGCCTCATCATGAGAATATTTACTACATTGACGTTTCTCTATAGATATTCTCTTTTCCGGTAGCAAACTCTCAATTTCAACGATGTACTCCTTTTCTATTAGTTGCTCCTGAAGTTCTTCCGCAAATTCAGAAGCATTTTTCAGAACCATATCAAAATTATTTCTTTCGTGCAGCAGATTGGACTTCAGCGTTTAGATTTTGTTAGTAGCAGTTAAGTAGCCCAGGCCACTTATCTCAAAATACTTCGATGTGGTTATTTAAGTATTGCGCGGCAGCGCAATACTTATTTATTTCCAGTGTCACTTCTCAATGTTAATTTAACATGGAAAAGCCTATGGAGATCATAACTTTTTCATTTTTTCTTCCCACCTTTTTGTCCCTGATGCCACTCATTTTTTATTCTTTACTAATTCTAATGATATTATAAATTTAAAGTGTAAAAACGTTTGCCTGACGCCAGAGTCAAAACGAATGGTAAAATGCCTTTGCATATGGGTGAATTATAACCCAGAGAGAAACATGGGCCAATTTTATTTTACATTATTCAAATATTTTACTTAATAATTCCAATTTTCGCTTTTTTTTTATTGAAAATCAACGGACATTTTCATAGAAAATGTAACATTTTTACTTCATTGTTGCAAAAATTTTACAAAAGCCATAATAATAATTTATTTCTTTTTAGTTGAAAGATTTTCACGTGAAATATTAAATTGAGCTAGATTTTTTTTTTTTCAAAAATTAAAAAGGTGAATATGGCGTCATAGTGGAAATAAAAAGGATATTTTCAGAATAAGTTTTTGATTTGGTCAAGTTTATATTTTAGTAAAAAGTTTCTAATGGATAGCTATTTTTACGCAGGTAGCGAACTTAGTGGGGAATTACATAACTTAAATTTTAAAATGTATTTTTTTTTTCGAGATGATTTTTCCTATTTATACCCCAAGTTAAACTTAGGTAATAATTTTCTGATGTGTTTACATCACCCCTTGGGAGAGAATAAGGTTTAAAAATTTAAGTAAAACTTTTATTTTTTATTTTTTACTGTATCACAGCTATAATATTGTTAAATATTAGCAGTAAGGATTTAACACAATTTACATTTACATTCATAGCGTTCCTGAGTGGGGAATAGGGTAGCTAAATTTAAGTGAAGTTAATTTTTTATGTTTTTATTATAGATTTTTTACGTTCAGATTAGAAGTTTTTGTCCAAACTACCGCAATCTGCATTACTACAGTGGTGAAACATTTTGAATTACACATTGGTAAACTGCATCCCACATTGTGATGCAATACCGCATACATCAAAGTCCGATGATGACACTCTCTATTAATTTTGAAATGCGTTCGTCTGAGTGCAGTAGTTATTAAGAAACATAACATATTAAACAAAAACATAATTTGAAGAACAAATTAAAAAAACAAAATTTATTTCCTACATTGTTTAAGCCCGAGAAGGGACAGATATTAAGTTATTTCATTCAATTAGTTCTACATTTAATGTTTAATTTTTATAACAAATTAGTTTAGCCAATTGAAGATTAAAAAATAAAAATAAAATTCATACGATATGATACTTAAAACACCCTAAAAAATTATATTCCGTTCAAATGAAATCGAAATAAATCTTAGACTTTTTTTTTAAGTTTTGTATTTTGCATGCCTCTTATCATTTTATGCACAATTGTCATAAACATAATACAAAATCTGCAATACAAATATTTTCAATTAAAAATGGAAGAAGTGTAAGATTTATTTCGATTTCATTTGAACGGAATCTAATTTTTTAGGGTGTTTTAAGTATCATATCGTATGAATTTTATTTTTATTTTTTAATCTTCAATTGGCTTAAATAATTTGTTACAAAAGTTTAACATCAAATGTAGAACTAATTGAATGAAATAACTTAATATCTGCCCCTTCTCGGGCTTAAACAATGTAGGAAACAAATTTTGTTTTTTTAATTTGTTCTTCAAATTATGTTTTTGTTTAATAGATATATATTGAATAGGTCGCTGAAAATCGTTACTATTAATATATACTGAAACTGAAACGCATCATTATCAATCAGTGATCTGGCTGAAAAGATACATGTGACGGGAAATCCCACATAGCATTTTTAGTTAGCAGAAAATTTGCAGAAATCCTGCTTTGAAAACCTGCAAAGTTGCAGCAGGCTCAGCATGACAAAACTGAAAGTTCATAACAAGGCTGCTGCAAGATAACGCAAAGGCCGAAGTCACCACACTTTGAGCTTGCAGCTAACTTGTCGTGCAAGTTAAATTCATGCTGTATCAAATTTATTGCAAATTAACGGCAAACAAGTAATAAAAAATGCTGCAAACATACTGCAAAGTAGTAATCTTTCCATGAAGCATTAACTATTTACAACTGTTACACTATAAGTTTAATGCCTTCGAAGTGGCCCATAGACCTGATCAGGTCTATTGATGCATACGCACCGATAAGGTGCATGCATCGTTTTTAACACCATGCACAAGTTAGGGTAATATTTGCACTTTTCAATTCGAGCCTCTTTTGGCATTTGATAAGTATAGTGTTTAAAAAAAGCGGTGCCAACCAAATAAAATTTCTGCGTATCTGCTGATTGTCCATTTTCTCAACAGAGGGGCTTTTTACTTTCGTCACTTTCGTGAATTAAAGACAGTCTTGCCATCAGTTTCACAACAAACTACTCATGCAAGTGGCTGATGGTATACCTTGCGGGAGATTTGCTGAGAATTTCTCAATTCAAATTTGTCACGGCAAAATAATATCAGAAAAAAACTTGCTGCTAATGTTCTTGCTATCTGGGATCGTCCATTTCAGTGATACCTTGTAGGCACTTAAGAAATGTTGAAAACTTATGATGTCGATCTTTAAAAGATTTTGAAGACTCGTCAAACATGCTATTAAATGCTCGATCCTTACTCCACCACCTAGTAGCGTTTACTTTTTGTAATCGGTGAAGAAGTTTATTTCCACCTACAGACTCCTTATTCATTGAAGTCCGTACTTTCATTCGCTTATATGACTCTGAGCTAAACACGGTTGTAGCTTGCATTAAGTCCAAGTAGTCCGTTGTCAATTTGCAACATTCTGTCGCATTTGTCAGGACCAAATTTAGCACATGTGCATATCATTACACATGCTGTCGATTTGGATTGTACTTTTTCAGTTGGCCTGCAAACACTCATATCTCGCACTCATATTTGATGCACCATCAAAAGAAATGCCATCTATTTGTGAAGAAGGGTGTTTATACATTTTAAGTTCTACTTTTACTTGGAGTTAGAGGTCTTCCTCTGTTGTTCTGAGGGCATCAACCAACTTTAAAAACTAACCTTCACTAACCTACCATGCTGCAAATAATGAACACAAAGTGCTAACTTCTCCATTACCGATATATCTTGTGTGAAATCTACTTCAATACCGAATGAACCTGACTGTTTTACTTCATCAGCATTGTTTATTTGAATCTAAATGGAGAGATGAACAGTTAACTAGTTTATGAATGACTGGGAGAGGAATGTAATCAACGAACCTCTTTCATGCCGTTCAGAATTTTCATTTTGTTCTTTCTGCTCTATTCTAGCCTTCTTCATACTTTCTGAAGATCTTCTTTCTTGGCTTCTCTTGATAGCCTGTGTTACATAACCGTGCAAAATTTTATTATATTAACATAGCAGTATTACCAATTCTAAAAAATTGCCAACGTCTCCATTATTCAAGTCTGCCGCTGCCTCCTCTCGTTTTCTCCATAAGCTAATCCTTGCATCCCAAGATCCTTGATCTGTAGATCATCTCTAGCTATATAAGCTAACCCTTGCCTATCTTTTGTTTCTACGCAAATACCTGCAGGCAGACCCATCCCACCGAACAATTTCCATACTTCACTGACCATATCTGATTTTTATTTTATTAGCCTATTGCTCGGCTTCTATACAAAATACAGTGATGGAACAGTGTAGCACCAAAGAATCAATTGACACTACAAAATTTTATAAGTATTCCTCGTCAAATGTTAGAACAGAATTTCTGAAATTTTTAAAAGCAAAGAATACTTCAGTTAAATAATGCTATAAAAAGTGATAGAATATCTTTATTAAGATTGAGGATCGTTTCGTCGCACAAACGGCGACATTTTCAAAATCATTCACGATTTATTTATTTATTTATTTAACTGAATAACAAACATACGACTTGTGTGCTTGACATAAAGCCCGCTTATAAGTCTGTGACAAGATAGCACAAGGAAATATTACAACACAAGAGAAATACACCCTGGGAGTTCCACACAAAGTGTGTGTGCATTGGAACCAGCGGGAATCGAACCCACAAACTCTTACGCACAAGCGATTATCTGACTGGTGCTTTGACCACTCAGCCGCAAAGCCCCCTCATTCACGATAGAAAATATTTTCACATAATTTAAAAACAATAAACATAGTAAACAATGACACGAGACATGATGCATAATGAAAAACATTGCAAACATAAAATTAAATTAAAATTAAATCAGGTATTTGCGAGCGTGGATTAATTTCCAAAAACAATAACATGGTAAAACAATGTCACGAGACAACATGCATAATGAAAAGCATTGCAAAATGTAAAATAAAAATAAAATTATCTTGGTTATTTGCGAGCGTGGATTAATTTTTACTATTGTTACTAAAATTACATAGCATCTCTTTCCAAATTTTAGGAAGAAAAATATACTAAAATTTATACTAATACCTCTAAAATACCACTAAAATTTAAAGAATACTATTAAATTTTAGAGGTGACAATCGTCCAACTGCTGCGCCGCTGTTCCATCACTGAAAATGAGTAATTTGCATAGATCGTCCAACGATTGCTGATGGGAGTGGATAAAGGAGAAATTAAGACTTACCAAATCAAAAAAGCTTCACGGGGGAGGGGGAAGAAAAATTGAGATTCGTAGTTATTTCTTTTCTTTTTCTTTTTTTTTTTTTAGTTTTATTGAAATGAAAAGAAACTCAAAAGATTTATTATTTTTTTGGCCTACTATACCCGTTTGGCCCACCCCGCGATCGCGGGGTAGCGGGGTGGGCCAGTTCGCCCCTGAGAAGGGGATTCCAGTTTCCCGAAAATGTTACAAATTGTTCGGATACTTATAAAAGTGCGAGAATTTTCATGAAAGGTCTATTTTTTATAAGAAACCTGTTCAAAGTAATATTACTGACTTTTTTAAAGTTAAGGATTTGGAACTCTGAGAAAAAAAGAGAAAAGGTTTTCTACGCTTCAGTTTTTGTTTATCTGTCTTTATTATGTATTTTTAAAGATATTATTCTATTTAAATTTTTCTTAAACGTCTACATTGCATAAAAAAAGTTACTGTCCGAATTAAAAAACATTTTTCCAATAATTCCATTTTAGGTGTATTTTTTATTTTATGCAAGTGTATTTTATTATAAAAATTTAATGAATATGAGTCGATTTCTATTCAACGAATTTTCTTCATAGCGAAGTGTTTAAGTGTAACGATAAGACTTCGTTAAATGGAAGTTTCACTGTGTATATATATATATATCACTGAATACAGCAATCTAGTTCTGCAACAATCTAAAAAACGCAGGATACCCCTTAAAGCGGCAGTTACTTAATGCACGTAGAACACTACGCGTTCATAAACCGAAAAAAAAATCACTGGATTCAGCAAACTAGCTATACACCAATCTCAAAAATGCACGAAACTCGTAAGGCCCACATGCATGAGAAATGTACAATAAACGGCTAATATAAAACATTACAACAAAATATGCATAAAATTATTAACATACCTTAATCCGAAAAAGCTCAAGCACAAAATACCTGCTAGCATCACCTTCATTTCCCAAAATAGGCTTATGACTAGACACTCTAAACAAACGTCCTTGTTCCTTCAAAATTTCCTGATATTTCTTAATAACATCAGCAACAGCGGGTAAACTTACTACAGAAGCCATAGTCAATCAAATAAATCCAACATAAAAATAAAGCAGGTGGGCAAAATCACAAGAGAAAAACTGCGTCACGTACTCACAGCAGCTAAATCCAGGAGTGAAGTGATTCCTGCCGCAAAACCAGTGTTGCCAGATAGTCAAAAGTCAATTTCCCCAAAATTTCTGAAAATTTCCCAAATCAGTGTTTTTTTCCGCAAAAGTCCCCAACTCAGTTTTTAATCAAAAAAGGAATTTTTAAATTTTCAATTTACCACTATAAAACATATTTAAGTAATTTAAGCTCAAAAGTTTTCCCCAAATAAAGTCTTTTTTTGAAAAAATTCCCCATTTACAAACAACTTTTAAACTGGGCTGAATGCATATTCTGTAGCTACATTAAGAGAATGAGAGAGATATTTTGCAGTGACAAGTTATTTTACGCTTGTTTTTAAAAGTATTGTCTAACAATGTTGGACTAGTGTTACATTAGCGCCATAGCTTTAGACAATCTCTTGTCAGTTGGAATTTGAATGAATTCGAGATGATACGCTGTTTTAATTTTTTTGTCATCCCTGTACTGAAGTACATAATCATAATGCATTTTCACTGTATCAATCGATGTGCTTTTGTATATCATAAGAGAAAAACATCTGCTTTTCACATATTTAAATTAATTTTTTTTTTAAGTACGACGAAAGAATTTTTCGTATAAGTCCTGCCGATTAATTAGTCACGTGCAGATTTATTATTTAGAGCCTGGTGCATCTGTAATACGTGTAAACTGTAATGTAATAAACACAATTTCCGATTTCTGGATTGTATTTTCGTTTTTCAAAATCAAAATTCAGTTCGAGACAGATCCAATTTTCCTACAGGACTAAAAGAAATCTTTACGGAAAATAGAAAAAAAAAACTCCCCAAGTTTTTCCACAAAATTTTTGTAGTCCCCAAAAATTTCCCCACGAACTACTTGTCCCCAAAAAATTCCCCTAGAGGTTAAAAATATCCCAAAATGGGGACAAAATCCCCAATCTGGCAACACTGCGCAAAACACAATCTCGCGGAAAAACGGGGTTGCCAGAACACGTCACTCGTCGGGATTGCCATATCGATAAAGATCGTCAAGAAATCTAAAAAAATCCAAGATGGCAGCCGCGGGAATATATGACATCTAAGCCCATAATTCTTCTAGTTTCCGCTATTTCTATCCAGTTTTGCCATTTTTGATACCAATGTAAATATAGTACCCTCAATAGTTATTTTCTTTATTCAGTGGTCATAAAAGATGTTAAATGTTTGTAACAATTTTATTTTCGACAGATTACAGTTTTTTATTTTTATTTACTAGGGGGCTCTGCCCCCTACGAGCTACGCTCGTCAACCCCCGTTCAGACACCGCAGGCTCTAACAGCACGCTAATTTGATCGGCTTTAAAAAGATTTCGGACGATTGAATTATAATTTGAATCTGACAATTATAATCTGACGTAATTTTCACCAAACTTTTCTTTCTCTTTTTAATAGTCACGTAAAAATACTTTTGTTTGAAATGAAATATTATGATCATCTTAAAATATCAAATAAATGTCCCGCGCAATTTTTAAATTTAAACTGTTTTGCAATATTATTTTTTGTTCATTTTACGTAATAAGTGTAATGTGACGTAAATGTGACGTAAATTCTCCTTTAAGACTTCTAACGCATGTTAATGAATTTATTATTTTACAATATTCTTTCACTTTTAAAATTCACGTGTAAGTATAGTTTTTATGACGTAATTTTCAATGAGTTCCTGCTTTTTATATTTTCTGTTTATAATAGTCACATGTAAAATAAATTTTTAATTTGAAGCAAACATATGAATATATGGTGCATAATATGAACAGTAGTCCAAGGGTTTTCTAATGATATATCACATGATGGGTTTGGGGAAAAATTTAAAAAGCGCCCCCTAGTGCGGGTGAAGGAGCAAGGTTCATAATAAGTATATAACAACACTTCCATATTCGATAGCAACTCAACCCGTGAATTTCAAAGCAATCGGTGAAAAACTTTCGGAGATTAGCGATTTTGAACAAACGAACATTTACATTTTTATTTATATAGATGTAGAACATCAAAACTTCACATTTTAACGTTCTGTACAGGTGACCACATGCACAATGGATGACATTATTCATTGAAACCACTGCCAGCTGCAATAACAGCCTCTACACGCTGTCGAAATTGACTGCAAATGTTAGAAATGTTTGCCATTGCATACACAGTCCGTCTCAACCACTCTCCATACGTAATAGCCCATCGGGTTAATATCGAGAGAGCTAGCGAGCAACAAGTTGAAAATGACATGGCCATGAAAATTTTTGACCAACCATTATTGTGTTCTATAGCCTGTATGTATGGGATGGTACAGAGTCTTGTTGAAAAGCATACTGCCTCCCACGTGTTACAGAAGTAATCCAGAGCTTTTACACCTCAGCATAAGCAACGACGTTGACTCTGGCACCTTGAAGAAAGAAATTTGAAAGCACCAGGTCGTCTTCGCAGCTCACCACCCCCAAAATCGCCAGTGAAGCTGAAAATTTTTTGTGCATGACAGTCAGAACCTTTTCGGGGGTTTTACACGACCACCGATCTTTTAGAGGTTTTTCTCATCCTAGGAAAACAACAGCATTTCAGACTCCTCTTGATGTTTCAGCTTGTTATGGAATCGCTTGGTTCTGATCAGACGGTTATCCCTGACTCTCTTTGACAAGAACTGTCTTCTCCTTATTTTGTACAATCTCTTAACGAAATTCCTCATGAATCACACATCGGATGGTGGCCTCTTCAACCTGCAGCTCCACACGAGTGCCCTTATCGACTTTTTAGGATTTTCATCAACACGACTGACAAATTCCAGCGTCTTAATAATGTCATATCGCTGACAATGTTGCCACATCAAACGTGGCAGCCTTCAGTTCGCTCCTCACTTTAAAGACGAATGACCGGGCGAGTTTAAAAAATGCGACGATTTCTAAATCATTCTCTAAATCTCTAAAGCTGGACGAGGTGTGTGTGCAGACACACACACATTCTTAGGAGCATGCAAAAAGTGCAGCTGCATGCCTAAATAGGCCTCATACCAGAAAAGGAAAATAATCGATCAAGTGTGGGATTTTCAGGCACAGAAAGGGTTGTGTAGGACAAAGACCTTGTATAAATTTTAAACTTGGCACTGTGCCAAGCACGCTTCGAGAGATGGTCGCAATTTCGCAATGCCGCCTTGGTCTGTGCTGCTGTTTTGTAGATAGGTTTTTAATTAATATCGTGGCTTATTACTGATATTTTTTTTCAAAAATCATTTTCAACAATCCTTGGATGATTTCACGTTGCTATGTACCTCGAGTGCCCCTCAACTTCCCCGTTGAGCACCGCAAAATGAAGTTTGTGTGTAACATAAAAATGCGATGTTCTCAAAAGCATTATGTGACCTAGGATAATCGCCATAGTTTTCCAGCAAGGTTTAAATAAACTACTACCTTCATTTTTTTCATAATTTTAGTTACTGTAGATTCAAAAATAGAAGGGTGTGTAACATATAAATACGCAATATAAATTCACAAATTAAATTCACAATATATATATCTTTACTAAATAGGTGCTAAAATACATAAATGTTAAAACATTTTAAAAACAATCAAGATGTTAAAACATTGGAATCAGATGATGTTAAAATCCGAGCGCTTTCGACTAAAACATTAGTCGTCATCAGGGAAAACTACTGCCGGCTGAAAGACAACTGCTGGTTAAATACAGAGGGCGAAAGCAAAATTTTAGGTATAAGGAAAGGCTATGATTACAAACAAACACTTCCGTCAACCAATTTACCGCTGCATTTTTGTCTTGCAGGAATTGTCTTGGCGACATAAGCCAATCGTATCATAGACCTGTTAAACGTAGATCAGTCAAATTTCCTTTAGCTCATGTGTACAGTAGGAGTAATAAGGAACGGACAGGTTTTTCTTGCTGATCCACAGTAATTCGACCAACAGTGACGTCAGCTGTCCTTTCCTTATTTTATTAAGGTGAATCTGTCATTCAACTCGAAATATAGATTTTCTATATTTAAGTTAGTGGGTAACATATGTTTGCAGAACATTTTCGACAAAATATTTGACTCTGAAAATACAATACCTAAAATTAAAATAAACATATTTATGAGTTCGGGGTTAAAAGATCTCTCGAATGATACCCCACACACTATAAAAAAATAATAATAAATTCTAGTAACTTAATTAACCCTCTAAATGTTTCCTAAAAATATTTGTGAATGGCTAATAATCTATAAATATGCAAGTCAATAATCTTTCTAACTGTGGCAAATTTTAACTTTCCACATTCTATAGTTTTCGAGAACGGACAGACAGACACACGAGTGATCTTATAATGGTTCCGTTTTTACTTTTTAACAGGTGTGATTCTGTTCCGAATTTTCCGAAAAATTAAGGTAGTCATTTCCGAAAATTAAAAAAAAAAAATCGGTCATAAATCCGAAAATTCGGACATTAAATATGTCGCGAATTTCGACAAATGATCGTCGAAAAAAATCAATTTCGCAAATCGTTCGAAGAAAAATCTCCAATTTCTTCAAAGGATCGCTGAAAAATGCGCATTTCGTCAGAGGATCGCGAAAAAAACGCGAATTTCGCCCAGGGATCGCGAAAAAAGGCAAATTTCGTCAAAAGATCGCGAAAAACGACAACTTTCGTCAAAGCATCGCGAAAAAATCGCAAATTTCGTCAAAGGGGCGAAAAAAAACACATAGTTAGTGCGAATGGATTTCCCTCCTTCCTCTCTCTGTTGTAAAATTTCAGATTTTTTTTTACTCAGAATCACCCCTGCTTTTTAAGTACAGAACTCTAAAAAAATAATTTGTTGTAATTAATAAAATTCTTTTTATTTCACCTTAAAATTTTTTCTGCAATGTATTGTGTCTTTTAGTTGTTAAACATAACGCCGGTAAATGACGTAGAATCTGTTCAGTATATGGTATGTCCTATAGCCTGTATAAATGCTGTTATTACAAGTGTGGGATATCTCTTGTTCACATATTTATATGTACTTTTGGGGGGGGGGGGGGGAGGTGTTCTAAAAAGGTGATTGTATTGGGATGGGGTTGGAGATTTTAAAAAAATTTAAGCTAAGGATGGGCTCTGTGTGTGTAACTAAAGGAATTTGTATCAAAGTCAAGTATCTTTATCCAAAGATTTTGCTTTCTTGGACAGGTCAGCAAACTTTTGAACTCCTGTTTCTTGCTTACTGATCGACACAAATTTGTCCAAATCGAAATTATATTATCAGCATGTTTTAAACCAGAAGACAAGTCGCATTCTGGTTTTTGCATGTATTTTGAAAGTGGCCAGGCAGTATTAAATAAAAATTCACAAATAACCAGTTCAATTATAACGATACTAGTTAGAGTTTCGTTCATCTGATGAAACCCTATTCCTCTTACTCCTCTGTCTGTTTGTCAGTCACAGAGTTGGTTCTCAGAAACTGTATAAATTAGAGACTGGAAATTTTGCATACTTATAGCTGAATACCTCCAATCACACAACAAATCACAAAAATCTTATATTATTTTAATTAAGTGAATTCATTTAATGACAATTCTGCAATTCCGATATTTAAACATATCCTTAATTTCAGTCTTTTTGCGTTGTCTAGATGGTTCCGTGGTGATACCTGCTATTCAAATGGTTCCTGGTTTGAAGCTCGTGGTCGGAGTTCACTGTAAAAAGAAACAGACTAAAAAACGGAGATTCTACTGGCAATCGAGACGCCAGTACTATTTCCGTATTTTAACGGAAATTTTCCCCCATAAATTCCAGAAAAACGGAAAATTTTCTGTAATTTATGGGGAAAAATTTCCGTAAAAATACGGATTTCTGGAATTAATGGGGGGGGGGGGGAATTTCCGTTAAAATACGGAAATAGTACTGGTGTCTCGATTGCCAGTAGAATCTCCGTTTTTTTTTTTTCTGGAATAGATTTTATCTAATAGATTTAATTACAGAATCTTCGTAATTCTTTTTGCCATTTTAAGGCCAAAAGTTGTTAAAAAATATTTTAATAATTATTTTTTTAATTCAATAATTATTTTTTTTTTGAGAAATTGCGAAATTTAAACTTTCGTTTAAACTTCTGCTAAATTTTTGAAATATCGTAATTTTAAATTTCGTGTAAACAATTTCTTTTATTTTGAGAAAATTTTTAATTTTGCTTAAACATCCACTTTCTTGAGAAATTTCAGCATTTTAAATTTCGTTTAAAGTATTTTTTTGCTTTTAAAAATTTTAGATTTAATCCAAATTTTTGAAATTTCGAAATTTAGAATTTTATTTAAATAGTTTTGTAGTGCCACTTTTGAAAAGTAGACTCCATAATTTAAAAATTGACACATTTTTTCAACATAAAACGCCTCTATGGAATTTAGTTTGGAAAACTAATACATATCTATTTCTTGACTACATGATACATACCTATTTACCAAATGAAAATATTTACAGATGGATTAATTTGAGAAGAAATCCTGCTTGTTTAAACATTGTTCCGCACAGGGCAAAAAACGACACACGTATTTTCCAACATCGTAAAACAATGTTCGCACTGAGGTAGTTGAATCACATAACTTGAAGTTTTTTGAAGCGGACGCAGCCGGAATAAAGATTATGACTTGAGCAAATTTCTGAAACCCACTTAACTTTTGATACTCTCTTAACTATGAGTTGTACCTGCTGAACTCTTTTTCTTATTTGAAATTGTTATTAAAATTAGAGTTGAGTTCTACAAATAATTATTCAGTTTTTTCGAATGACCTTTAGAATCGTTTATTTAATTAACACGCCGCGAAGAATAGGACAATAGTAAACTATGTATAGTTAGAAGTTGTAGTTATAAATTTAAAATAAGTTAAGTCACTTAAATTTTTTTGCAATGTGAACAGGTGAAGCCTAATTCCGGGTATCCCGTTTCAAAAAAGTTAAGTGACTCAACTATCTCAGTGCGAACATACTACCAGACTCGATTTTGTTCTCAAAATAACATAATGTATTTTTGTCCTAGGAGTAGAATTATTCAAAAAAGAAGAAAAAAAATTAAATTACATTACTAGCAAAAATAATTCAAAATCGTTCGCAAAAGAACACAATCTACCTTTATTCAGGGAAACAAAATTATTTTTCTTCATTCACAAAATTCAAATTTAAATGTTTAATATAGACGAAAACTTATTCATATAAAAGTTCTATTTAGAACTTACAATCATTATTTCATAAATCAGTTGTTAATCAAAACAAAATTCAACTTAATCACAAACAGGGTTCTCGCTGCCGCTCGCCATGGCGTCAGATCACGACAAAATGTTTCATGTGGCGAGCAAACGGATGACTAGACTCGCCAAATTGCGAGTGCTCAATTTTAGCTCATCTTTTTTTGTGTGCGTGCTTCAGTACAATACAGGCGACACTCTTATTTACATTACTGAACGATTAATCTCACTTATCATGTTCAATCGTATTGTACAATTTACAATATATTTAGTAAAACGTGACACAGTAATAGATTCTCTTTTTCCAAACACAACATTGCAATACAAAGTCAGGAGCTGGCAGCTCCACCCCGCTGAGGAGACTTCACATTTTCAAGTAAACACAACACGCAACAGCTACACACCTGCCCTTAGCACCACACTCTTCACTGATGGTTCAGGCACAGAGACTGGCGTGGGCGCAGCCTTCTGCGCCACGGAGGGCACGGTGGTGGTCCATCAGTGGTCTGCAAGTCTAGATGATAATAACTCCGTATTCCAAGCGGAGCTGTTCGCAATACTAAACGCATTAGAGTGGGTGGAATCCCACTCTAGCAATAGTATTATCATCTACAGTAACTGCCTCTCTGGCCTGCAGGCAATACAGGCACACAGGACAAAACATCCTCTAGTACTGCAAATCAAACTAAAACTTAAGAATCTCCTACATCGTATCTCACTAGGTCACGTCTCGGCTCACAAAGGTATCTTTGGCAATGAACTAGCAGACAACCTAGCGAAGAAGGCCACACAGAAAGAAACAATAGACACACACCTCCCAGTGCCCCAGTCATACGTCAAAGGGGTCCTTAGAGCAAGGATACTGACGCGATGGCAGGAGCACTGGGATACTTCAAAAAAGGGCAGGCACACATATAAGCTAATTCCTAAAGTTTCTCTCACACTATATAACTTAACACCCTACACCACTAGCTTCTTAACAGGACATGGCCCTTTCATGGGATATCTGGACCGCTTCAAAATAAGATCCACTGCCACTTGCGTCTGCGGTGAAGATGGCACTATAAGTCACCCGTACTACGGTTGTACTCTCACGCAACGCTGGCACTTGAGGCGTCCAGACATACTGCCAGTCAACTGGCTCCAAAACGTCCTTTCCCGCACCCTCCTACTCAACAAATTAAAACACATTCACAATTTCCTTACATACTTAACAAACTTAACTTAAGCCCTGGTTCTGCTTATCTGCTCGTGCCATCTTATTTGTGCCACGCAAATCATTACATCTCCAATGGACGCTTGAGTATTTGCTCGTGCCATCTTACTTGTGCCACGCATTCCATTCTTTTCCCTTCCTGCCGCCCCTTGTCGCGAGAGGGGTTCCTACCCCGGCGGCCAGGATCAGTGATGTTTATTATTATTATTATTATTATTATTATTTATTTTATTTTATTTTTACTTTAAATGTTCTCATACTCCCGCCCTCTGTCGCGAGTAGGCGTTTTCCTGGCGGGAAGGCATTCGTCTAATTTTTGTAATCCCACTTTGTTCTTTTTAAAATAAATTCTGGGTTCTGTGGTCGGTGGTGCATAGACGCCCTTAGCGGGTGAGCGTCGCCCCTTGAGCATTTTGTGTTTGTCCGTCTGCATACGGCCGGACAGGGCTGTACTCACTAACGAGCCCCAACGTGTCGGGGAACATACCGGGAGAGACGTTAAGCTCTAAGGGGCAGGCCTAGCCGGCCCTGAGCAGTCTCTCTTAGGCTGCCTAACCCAAAGCCGATTCAATTTAGCTTCAGCCAAAGCCACAGTAAGCAAAAATGTCATTTCAGTATGTTTTAATGTGTCCAATAGGCAACAATACTATTTTGAAATAACCTTTGAAGTATGGGCTTTAATGAAAAGACGAAGAATTTTAGAAAAATAAAATTTTTGACACATTTTGTTGTTTATATTTTTAATTTTTCAGAATTCATTGAATGTAATACATTGAAATCCTGAGTTAACTGAGATTGGAAGTTTTATTTAATAATATTTTATTGAGTTAAATCAGATTTTAAAGATTTTTTTTTCTTGATTGCGCGATCGTGATTGACATTTAGAACAAAGTTTTTTTTTTTTTGTTTGTTTGTTTCTGTAGCGGATAATTAAATTTAGATGAAAAACTGATCTGTAAACAGTTTCAAAAACTTAGGTTATTTTAGATCATATTGGAAAAAAAAGGGATGCGTTAAGGGGTTAAAGATCTAAGTTTCATTGTTTCACAACGAATTAATTTTGCTAATTTGTTTTTCATTTGGCTAATGTTTTTTATTTCTGATTAGCCAAATTGCTAACGTTCGTAAAAAAACAGGGAGAACTCTGCTCACAAATAAATATTCTATTGTAAATAAGTTTTTAAATTACTAGGGGGCTCTGCCCCCTACGAGCTACGTTCATCAACCCCCGTTCAGACACCGCAGACATTAACAGCACGCTAATTTGATCGGCTTTAAAAAGATTTCGGAGGATTGAATTATAATTTGAATCTGACAATTATAATCTGACGTAATTTTCACCAAACTTTTCTTTCTCTTTTTAATATTCACGTAAAAATACTTTTGTTACAAATGAAATATGTAATTATGATCATCTTAAAATATCAAATAAATGTCTCGCGCAATTTTTAAATTTAAACTGTTCTGCTATATTATTTTTTGTTCATTTTACGTAATAAGTGTAATGTGACGTAAATTCTCCTATTTAAGACTTCTAACGCATGTTAATGAATTTATTATTTTACAATATTCTTTCTCTTTTAAAATTTACGTGTAAATATAGTTTTTATGACGTCATTTTCAATGAGTTCCTGCTTTTTATATTTTCTGTTTATAATAGTCACGTGTAAAATAAATTTTTAATTTGAAGCAAACATTATTGTTTGCGCTGTTTATACAGTTGGCAACAGTTTAAATTAATACAATTTTCTAAAATCTCTCTATTCTAAAAAAAAGTAACTACCGCTGTCACCGCCGCACAGTGGAGTATTTGACCCGAAATCCTGGTCAAAAATATTTTTCGATGTAAATATAGTCCGATTAGCTTGAAATTCTTCGATGTTATTGGGTATCACTATGGCATGTTTGGTATTGTAAATGAAGTCTATAGCCTTTACGGTTCGTTTACAGAGGCACCCAAAAGAATTCCCTTACATTATGGTCTATGGGGAAAAATCGTTTGTTCTGTATTTTAATGATATCACAATTTTAAACGTGCTGAAATTTATATACATCACTAAGGTGTACTAAGGCACTTATTGTAGAATATGGTGTGCATAGAATATATCGTTCATTTACAGGGACACACAAAAGTCTATGGCTAGAGAATAAATTTAACTATTGAAGTCTATGACCAATAATTACTGGAAGTGCGTTTGTAGTTATGATATGCGTTTTAAAATAGAACAATTTTTTTTTTAAATATTACTTGGCTTGGATACATTCTTTAGATCATATACAGGGCTGCACAAAAGTTGTCAAGTACATTTCCGTTTATTCACGGAAATGGCTGAATGGACATTTTTAACTATGCTATGCGTTTCACTGAACTAACTTTTAGCATACTATGAAGTATACATACAAATCCATAGCTTAGTTTAATATTTTATATCTTAAAAGCTGACTAAGTGTAAGTAAGATTTTAACACTTCACATAATAATGAATATACATTTTATAAATATTATGACAATTAAGAAAAAAAAGAATCATCATTTAAGAAGAGAACAAAGAAAACAGAAGTTAAAATATTAATTTACTAAGTAGATATTTTAAAAATACGCATAAATCACATGTCCATGGACTTAACATTACCGAAGAGAGTTCGGAAGTTGAGCGACTTGTAACCTTAACTATTTACTCTTTTTAAGAGCAAAGTAATTGTTGATAGGTTTGTCTTATTCACTATTAATGTTTAATTAAATGTATTTAATTTTACTATATATAAAACTTATTATTTACATTTAATAATGCTTATTACATTTAAATTACATTTAATAATAATTATTGCATTTAATTTATGTTTAATAGTGTTATATATTTAATAGTAGGTTCAGTAAAATGGAGTCTATATAGTTTAGATTGCTAGTTTTTGAATGTATTTAATATATTACCAGTTTCAAAATTATTCTTCAAAACTCTTCTTCATCTACTTCATCACTCTCTTCTTGGCTTTTATTGGGACTACCATCAGACCTTGCTGGAAGAAGAAGTTGAACGGTCTCACTTACTGTATGGCTTGCTCTTTTTAGTTGATAAACCGAGTTATTAGAAAATATGAAGTTGCTTATTTTCACGTACATTATAAAAGGAAATTTTTAATTAAATTTTCTTGGTGCCAGTTTTGGAATTAAAATTAGGTGTCCCTTTTTAAGGACACAGCCCTCTAAAGAGTTAACTCCCTCCTTTCTCTCCTTATGTTACACACATGAGCCCCAAGAACTAATTAGGGAACCCTTTTTCAATAAATAAGTATATACAATTTGAAAGCGATCGGATATTTCTGTTAAAAGATATCGAGTTGCGTGCGTATGTACGTACCTACATACGTACATATGTACGTACGTGCGTACATACAGACAGAATATGTAGGTGCAAAAGCTCTCCGATAATATCCTGTGAGCTAAAAACCTGCAATACGACGGTAAATATATAGTTCCTTATCTCTTCAATTCGGTGACCGCAAAACAGAGCACTTAAATAGTCATCCCGAAAAATTTTTTTATAAAAAAATGGCAAAAATATGCGGAAGATTTTTTTGCAGAAATCGACACTCAAGACTATAACTAATCCAGCAGGACGGTCGTTCTGCCAAGCCAAGCTATAAAAAAAATGCTAACCCCACCAAACAAACAAACGCCAAGAACCAAAAGCCAGAACCGCGTAACTGCTTATTATACTCTAGACGACTTCTCCATGTTAAATCGGCTAAACGTGGCATCTTAAAATTTCAGATATTTAAGAAAACAAGCATCGCAGAGAAACAAAATTAAGACTAGAAGAATCTACTGAAGAAAAGCTTCAAATTGAGACCAAACTCATTTCTATAAAAGAATTATAAACAGAGATACAGGATTTTTTAAAAAACGTCGAGATACTGAAAATGATTAAAAAAATCTTCGTCAAACATATATTAATTCAATTAAGCTAGAGACTTAAATAATGGACAGAAAAAAGTATGGAATGCATTTTCGGACTGGTAATTACCCAATCTAAGTGCTTTTATAAAATTTAGTTTAAAAAAATTGAAAATTCTATTCTTAATAAGCAAAAAACTGTTAATTCATTCTAAAATTATCAAATTATGCCAAACAGTGATAAACCCGCCAACGAGCGCGTACTATCCACATTATAATAGCACAAATCCACTTCAACTTCAATTTGGTAGATGAGTATATTCCATCAAGATTATTTTTTCGACAAAAACTGCATAAAAGTTATATTTTTAGAAAGATTTTTAAAATAAAAATAATATTTTAGAGAAATGGTACCTTTTAAGAAGTATGCATTGAAAGTTGTCGGCATTTAAGGTTTCATTCCTAATGTAAACAAAACTTTTGAAAATGAATTGAGGTCGCAAATCTCGACAATAGCTTTTTTTTTTTTACCTGCAAACAGAAATTGTTATTTTTTGCGTGTATAAATTATAAACAATCATTGAATATTGAAATAAATGTTTTTGGGTACTTGTAAGTTATCCCGTCGACCCATTTCGCCAAATTATATAAATCGCAAAACTACTCACCAAATTATACAAATTGACATAATTTTTATTTTAAATAACGAAAGAACAAATAAATTAGTATAACATTAATAAAAATACAAATAAAACGTCGAAATAAAAATCATCTTATTACGTAAACACGTGTTTTCAAGTGAATGTGACATTTACGATCAACCATTATTGGCATTTAATCTTACAACTTGGCGACAGTAATTTGGTCGACGGGATAACTAACAAGTACCTGTTTTGGTTTAAAATAATATTATTTATTTATTTATTTTGTGTTTTAAATGAAGTAAGTGAAATGGGTGTATTTTAAATGCCTATAATATATGTTTTTAAACTGAATGTAGTATTTGAAATGAAAGTTGTGTATTGTAAATGAAACGAATGCAATACGAATGATGTCAATGGGAACAATATTAAGCGACATATCACTTCTCTCGGCTAACATAAAATTACACGATCTTTTCTTTACGTTTAAAAGTAAATAAATCCTACCCATGTAAAAATAATTAATTAATCAAATTTTAAAACGAATCATCAGTTAGTTTGGTTGAGGCGGGAAGATTGATCACCGAAAACTATTGTTGATCGTAATCATACCTTCCATTCTCGATGGCCAGTGGCGTTCAAAACAATATTTTGATATGCTTTTATTAGGTGCATAACATAAGATGGACGAACTTTGGCTAAGATATTAGATTCTCTAATCTTTCTTAGTCGAGTCTATTGCCAAGGTTCGGGTGAAAAAAAATATATTTCAACTATATAAATGAATATAACTGTATAGTACAGATGTCATATTCGTCCCATATTGGCGCGATTTTTTTCTGGCACCAATATCATATTTAGTCCAGTCATTTGGTAGAAAATAGGGGAAAGTTTTGGTGTAGTTTTGATATTTGGTGCCTTTATGTTTTTTGGGTCGCTGAATGCGAATCTGAAGTTTGCCAACAAAATTTATCCCGGGAAACACGTTTTTTTGGCAAAAAACTGAAAAAAAAACGGGATTTTCTTTGTTTTTTCAAAATAACTTCAAAATTATGCATTTTACGCAAAAGTCTTCAACATAAATTAAAGAGAATAAAATTTCCTACATTTTACGTACCAAAAGTTTTTTTCTCTGATCAATAGTTTAGCCGTGACAATGCCGCAAAAATGGGTGTGAAAATTAAAAAAAATATTTTTGGCGTCAATATAGTCGCACCGCCATGAAATTGAAAAATGTTATTGATATTCACTATTGAATGTTAGGTATTATAAATTGTTGCATGTAGCAGTCATAATTTCGTTACAGGGTCATTCAAAAGTATTTCATTATATTACGGCCTATGGGGAAAAATCGTTTGTGTTTTTTTTTTTTTTTTCAATAATGTTTCATAATTTCAAACACTTTGAAATTTATATACATATCTATGAAGTGCACTACAAGATGATTTCTTATAGAATATGGTATGGTTAGTATTTATCGATCATTTACAGGGACACTAAAAAGAATTATGTTACATTACGGCCTATGGAGAAAAATTGTTTGTGGTGTATTTTGTTCATGTTACACCTTTTCAAAAGTATTTAAATTGATATATATCTCCGAGGTGCTCTATAAGATGCTTACTATTGAATATGATGTGCCATTGATCTTTCATATACAGGGGCACACAAAATAAATCAGTTATATTTTTCTCTGTATGAACAATAATTGATGGAAGTGCATTTTCAGTTGTGGAATACTTTTTAAATTTTAAAAATTGCATACTATTTAGCGTGTATAAATTCTATAAATCATATATAGGGCTGCACAAGACATCTATATACCCGCTTATTGCCGGAAATTGCAAACGAGGAATTTTCAACTGTGCTATGCGTTCACTAACAGTTCTAAATTTTAGCATATTGTGAATTATATGATAAATCTATAGTTCATATACAGGGATCTACAAAATTTTCAGCTATTTTTTCGATTTTGGTTGAAATTTTGTTTTCAAACGTGTTATATGTTTCACAAATTATTACTTAGACACCGTTTTTCACGTTATTAAACTATGAAGTTTTATTATAGTAGCCCGAATGCTTTCAAAAATGTTCCATAATCTGATTGGCGCATGATTTTACGTTCTTCTTGATACTTTTAATGATACTTTCTTAACGGTATGGAAGCTAAAATGATAAAACTATTTTTGTATTATTATAACAAATTCTGAAATTTGTTTTTCTAAAATTTAAGGTACGATACAAACATTCGACAGCATTAATGAAAATTGCTGTGTTGCATATTCTGTTGTATATTCATATTTATTTCTGCACAAACCTTACAGGAAACCTAACAGGAACCTTATGTAAAGATAGGGAATCATAAGATATCATGATTAATATATCATGAGAAAATGCCTACATTATGTTTTGCATTGTATCAAATCTGAATTTGGAGAATTTGTCTGGATCAATTTTGTAACCACTCAGAATTTGCAGCCAAGTAATATATTTTAAATGATTTTGTCCCGATATATCTACATACAACTGGCAATTTTTGTCCAAATTTGGTCATAAATTTAAACATTTCGCTCTTGCAAAACTTCATGTGCTCTTCATTGTAATTTTCCTCTATAAACAAAATATTTTGAACCAAATTCACATTTAAATTACATTTTAATTCTTGTTGCCGTTGCATAATGGTGCAAAAGTTTATGTGGCTAACTTAAATTCTGCTGTCTTTGATTTAAAAAAAAAAATGGTACTTGAACTAAAATGTCAAGAAAAAGTCATGCCAGAAGGTATCAAATATTTTCTATTAAAAAAAACATTTATTTTATACTGTTGGTAGTAATAAAAACACCCACTAATTCTATACGTCTATTTTCTATGCTGTAGATGTCGGTGAAAAGCAGGGACCCTCAAGTAAAAGAAAGCGGAAATAATATTTTTTTGTTTTTTAAATAAATGTACATGTTTATTTATAATTAAATAATGATTCGTAATGAGTCGTCCTATTTATTATCAGCAACTTCATTGTAAAATGTAGTCATTCATATAATCTTCAGTATAATTTATAGTCAATTCTTGTGTAAAATGGTCACTTTTCATGTTAAATCTAAGTACAGCGGCGTAATTCCCGTTTTCTCTGAATTTTTTGATTTTCACTCCCATTTTTGTGGTGTTGTCACGGCTAAACCATAGATCAGAGAAAAAAACTTTTAATACATAAAATGTAGGAAATTTTATCCTCTTTAATTTATGTACTGAGGACTTTTACGTAAAATGTATAATTTTGAAGTTATTTGGAAAAAAACAAAGAAAATCCCGTTTTTTTTCCTGTTTTTTGCCAAAAAAACGTGTTTCCCGGGATAAATTTTGTTGGTAAACTTCAGATTCGTGTTCAGCGACCCACAAAACATAAAGGCACCAAATATCAAAACTACACCAAAACTTTCCCCTATTTGTCCTTTTTGAGCACCTAATGCCTGGACTAATTGGCAACAGGTACTTAACTTGCGCCAAAGTGTCGTTATTTTGCTTGATGTGGTAACCCGGATTATGTTGTTTATGCTGTTGATGTTTTCGCCAAATTGGCAGCCGAAAAAAATCGCGCCAATATGGGGCGAATATGACATCTGTACCCTGTGATATCATTAAAGGCTTTCATAGAAACACTCCATTGTACCAAATTGTATTAGCTAAATAGGTCTATTGGCTATGGAACCAAATACGGAAGATTATTAATTAGGTTTAAAAATCTCCGGCACAGATGTTATGTACGCATATTGGCGCGATTTGTTTCTGACGCCAATGTCATATACGCAATGGGTATTTAACTGGCACCAAAGTGTTGTTATTTTGCTTGATATGGTAACCCGGATGTTGTTGTTTATGCTGTTGATGTTTTTGCCAAATTGGTGGGTGTCGGAAAAAAATCGCGCCAATATGGGGTGTATATGACATCTGTGCCAAATCTCCGTATTATCGAACGTATTTCAACATATAAGCAAACGGAGGCAAAGATGTCTCAGACGCACCGGGGTATCCTTTTAGTACCAAAATGGCAGTTTTATTCCCTAGCAACCCAGAAATTTTGACGATATTATCCTCCATGTGACAATACAATAGAAGAGATTGCGTGTGTTTTAAATTAAATTAAACTTTGTGCTTTTTATAATAAAATAATTAGTGTGTGTTTCTAATAAAAGTTTTAGCACAGATGGCATATACGCCCCATAATGGTGCGATATTTTTCTGACGCCAATGTCATGTACGCAACGGGAATTCAATTGGCGCCGAAGTGTCGTTATTTTTCTTGATATGGTAAACCGGATGTTGTTGTTTATGTTGTTGATGTTTTCGCAAAATTGGAAAAAATGGTACTTCTTAGTTATCCCGTCGACCAGTTTCGCCAAATTATATATATCGCCAAACCACACGCCAAATTATACAAATTGACATAATTTCTATTTTAAATAACAAAAGAATAAGTAAATTAGTATAACGTTAATAAAAATACAAATAAAACGTCAAAATAAAAATCACTTTATGACGTAAACACGTGTGAGTCAAGTTAATGTGACATTTACGAACAACCATTATTGGCATTTAATCTAACAATTTGGTGACAGTAATTTGGTCAACGGGATAACTAAGAAGTTACGAAAAAATCACGCCAATATGACATCTGTGCCAAAGTTTTGTGTATTTTATAATAAAATTGTGTTTTTATACCAAATAAACAGTTTCATAATAAATAAAACCACATGCTATTTTCTCCAGCTAGGTCTAATAGGTACCCGGAAACGTGGTTTTCTCCCCAAACTGGCTCAAAAATAAACAAAAAAATATATATTGTGCCAACCGCGATGCGTTTGAGACAGCGCTGTGCTCAAACGAACATAAAGCATAAATGCCTACGTGAGTTAAGCGGTTTTCTCAAGAAAGATGAAATATATAACAATGAAAAAGTTACACAATGCTGACATGATCTGAAGAAGTTCTTGGTACTTTTATGTTAGCCAGGCTCAAAACTCGCCAATGGTATTTTTTACCTCGCCAGTAGCAGTTTTTATTTTTTGCGTGGTAAATAAAAAACAATTCTTTGATAATGAAATTGGCATTTTTTTATTATTTTTTTCTTTTCTTAAAAAAAAAAATTAAATAAGTGAAAGGCATGTATCTTAAACGTTTGTATTTTAAATTAAAGTTATGATTTTATGTAAAATAAGTGAAAGGATTATAGTTTAAGTAAAATTAAGGCAATACGAATGAATGGGAAGGGAACAATAATTGGCGATTTATCACCTGCGCCCGCTAACATAAAAGTAACGAGTTCATGATTTCTCTATCAGAATCGTCCTAATTGGCGAAGGATTGAGATAGTTAATTAAAATTATGAATAAAAGTAACATGATGTAATCCTTAGCATACATTTAACGGGGATCAAACTGCTAGACAGAGGCGAAAATAATCTAATAAATTCGAAATTGAAAAGAGTACAAAAGAAAAGAATTTCCTAAAATTCATATTTCTGTGATATCATTTGGAATAGAAACCGACAATTTGGCACATGGTGGTTATTTTAAATACTCGATAAGGATGATTTCTAAAAAAGGTAGAAATTAAAAGTTCGAAACGACGGAAAAGCGTTCTATGAACGTTCTAAATTATGACTTATTTGCGATTGTTAATCTGGAACAATTGCTGAATCTGCAAATTGTTCGAAACATGAAATTTGATGTGCTTTTTACTTATAAGACCTAAATGATATCACAGAAAAATTCCTACAAAATTCGAAATTTGAATGGATGCAGGCCTAAAAAAAGCTCAAAAATTGCGATTTCTGTAATACCGTTCGGGATAGAGGTCTGAATTTCGGCATGCCGGTTTGTTTAAAGATGTAAATGCACGCTAAGAACTGTTAGTAAAAAATCGAAATGTTAAGAGGTGAACCGAGCGGAAAACGTTTTAAGAACGGTTTGCATTATGATTTTAATGAGATTGTTTGGGCTAGGAACATGAAATTTGATACGGATGTTATTTTCTAAGGCGTAAATGCTTTGCGTTTTCTAATAAATTAGAAATTTATAAGTGTACAAGAGCAAAAAAATTCTTGTATTTTTGAATCTGTGATACTGTTAGGGATAGAATCCTTAAATCTGGCATGGTGGTCACTTACAAGATGTAAATGCTCATTAAAAACTGTTTCTAAATAAATCGAATTTTAAAAGGTTGAAATGAGTGGAAAGCTTTTTAAAAACTTTCTAAATTCCGGTTTAAATGGAATTGCTAGAGCGTGAACTTGAAATTTAACATGATTACGGTTACTAAAACGAAAATGCTCGTCCTAAGCAATTTCTAAAAAATTCGAAATTTAAGAGGTTGCAAGAGCAAAAGTCATTCATAAATTAAGATTTCTATGAAACTGTTGAGAGGAGAAACTTAAAATTTGATATGGTGATTACTTTTAAGATGAAAGTGCTCGCTAAATGCTATTTCTAAAAAAATTGAAATTTAAAAGGGTGGAACGAGTAAAAAAGCTTTCTAAAAATGTTCTAAATTATGATTTATTTGGAATTCTTAGCCTGAAGGAAATCGAAATTTGACATAGTTGTAACGTTTAAGACGTAAATATTCACCATGAACAGTTCCTAAAAAAATCGAAATTTTTAACGGCGCAGGAGCAAAAAAGTCCTAAAATTGGGTTTATCTTGATATCCTTAAAGATTGAAACCTGAATTTTGGCAAGCTGTTAATTTTAAGATCTAAGCGCTCGTTAACCCTCTCGATCCGCAGCTTGGCTATGCTCGGGCATATATTTTCCCGTCAAATTAATACTAGTAGGTAGGTACATAGTACTACTCCGTAGTTAAAATTCGAAATTCAAAATCGTTACTTAAGCAGACATTATAAGCTTTTCCGTTACGGGCTTCTATTCGAAGAACTTTGAGTCTTAAAATAATAGTGACTTAACAAAAGGATTCATCTCATGATTTATTTCATAAAATAATTAATCATTTAAAGGCAATAAAAAAATATTTCTTTTCTCAAAATATTAGTCTTTTTCAATTTATCAGCTGTTTGCAGTTGAAAACCAAAGTTCGACATTGTTACCAAAGCACACATTTTATGATTTTCCTTTACGGAAATGTGTGCTTAGAAATTTGTGTGTTAAGGTAATGGTGACCTATCTTCGCTATTCCTCTTATGATTACTTTTTTAGAGTAATTAATCATTTAAAAGCAGTAACAATGAACTTTTTTTCTCAAAATAAGTCTTTTTAAATTTATTTGTCCGTAGTTGAAATCAGAAGTTCTAAATAGTTATTAATGCAAACTTATTACCCTTTACAAACTTGAGTGCTTAGAAATTTGTGTAAAATATGGAAAGATGGCCGCCAAGCCCATGATGCATAATTTTAAAACATTTGAATTTTCAGAAACACGTTATGATGTATTTAGTACAGGAGAAAAGGATTTCTATCAACATATACGAAGTCACTCGACTTACAAATTGTAAATTTTTTAGTGGAAAATGTTAAAAAAGTACCATAATATAAGCTTGGAAATATGATATCACACCATTTTTTAGCCACAAGTTTCATCTTTTTTTTTTTTTTTTTTTTTTTTTAGCTTGGCTTTTTTTTTACTTTTGAAAAGTTGGTTTTTAGTAGATACGATTATAATTCAAACATGGCGGGGCAAAGCGCGGCACATATTTAAAAAGCTTTCGATATGTATAAATTAGAGCAAAAAACGCTTTCAAAACAACCCTTTTACACATTTAATGCTTTTTATTACATTAAAAACGAAACTATTTAAATTAACTCATAGCTTAACACTAAGGTCTGACCTTTGTTAAACACGTAAGCCCTGTTTAGTTTCAATTCAACAATTCATTGAGCCACAAAAAAATTATATTTAAACATAACAACAATGCCAAAAACAACAAAAACCATGTCTTCTCGGAAAGAAACTTCCTCTTCACTGAGGCCAGAAGCCACGGGATATAACTCAGGTTCCTAAAATAGACATAGATCGATGCACCAATTAGTTAGCTATTAAAAAATGATTTTTACAATTGTTGCCGAAATTTTAATTTTTGCATTTTTGGCCAGGTTTTTGGGTCAAATACTCCACTGTGCGCCGCCGCCGCCGCCGCCGCCGCCGGTTTTGAGTTTTTTGTGACCGTAGGCCTTTCTCCGTTAATATTAAGAAAAATATTGCATACAACTAGTTGGATGTGCCAATCCCAAAACTTTCTTCTATCTTATACATCTTAATATTTCAAAACCTAGTTACACATGTTAATACTTCAATATTATTAGTTCAATACTATACCAACTTTGATTTTCATCTTAAATTTCTGCTCAAGTCAATTAAACGGACTAAAAACGAGTTAATCTATATCATGATATTTGTTAAAATTATTAATTTTTCCTTATTCTGTCGTTATCAGCTGTTTGCGAATAGCCGGCATAGCAGGAAGCGAGTTCCCGCCGCTGCATGAGCCGCCGATGCACAATAGAAATACGAAAAATCAAGAAAAGTATACAAAAATCGCTAGCACGGACCCCCTTTACAGCGCAATATTTCCAAATTCAAGGAGAACCTGTTGGCCAAAGCCAAAAACAAGCACAAATATTTTGGTTCAATTGTATGCATAATTTTATACGCTGTTCGATGGTACAATAATGAAAATGGCACAGAGATCGGAATTATAGCGCCCCCTTCTTTCGGAATTTTTTCAAGTTCAGGGAGGACTTGTTTGCCATAGCCAGAAACATGCACAAAAAATCTGGTTCAATTATATGGATAACTTCATACACTTTTCGATGGTACAATAATGAAAATGGTACAGACATCGGAATTATAGTGCCCCCTTCCGGCAGAATTTTTCCAAATTCAGAGAGGACCGTCGTGACATGACCAAAAATAAACACATAAAATTTGGTTCAATTCTATGCATAACTTCATACACTTTTCGGCGGTACAATATTCAAAATGGCACAAAAATTGTACAAAAATCGCTATTACAGCGCCCTCTACGAGCGATTTTTTTACAAATTAAGGGAGGACAACCTTGCCATAGCCAAGAACTTAAAATTTTTTTTCGTTCAATTCTATGCATAACTTCATACACTTTTCGATGGTGCAATATTCAAAATCGCACAAAAATCGCTATTACAGCGCCCCTACCGGCGAATTTTTTCCAAATTCAGGGAGGACCTGCTTGCCATAGCCAAAAACTTAAAATAAAAATTTGGTTCAATTCTATGCATAACTTCATACACTTTTCGATGGTACAATATTCAAATTCGCACAAAAAACGCATTTACAGCGCCCCCTACCGGCGAATTTTTTCCAAATTCAGGGAGGACCTGCTTGTCATATCCAAAAACTTAAACTAAAAATTTGGTTCAATTCTATGCATAACTCCATACACTTTTGGATGGTACAATATTCAAAATTGCACAAAAATTGTTATATCAGCGCCCCCTACCGGCGAATTTTTTCCAAATTCCGGGAGGATCTGCTTGCCATAGCCAAAAACTTATAATAAAATTTTAGTTTAATTCTATACATAACTTCATACACTTTTTGATGGTACAATGGCGACAGACAGGCGGACAGACGGACAGACGGACACACAGACAGACAGACATTTTCTATAAACACGTTTTTTGGAATCTCTGACCCCTAAAACATGCAAATCCGTCGAAAACCGGAAGTTGAAAAAAATTTCGATTACAATACTTTCTTCTATTGAAGATAGAAGAAAGTAAAAATATGAAAATGCCCGTATGTTCGCCCGAAAATCGCCCGAGAAATGTTTGATAAACACGCTGATGCAGACAGTTTTCAAATCGAAGAATTATTTTAAGAGATATTTAATACTAAATTTGGACAAAGTCGTTCCATTAAAAAAGTTTTATAGGAGCAAAAACTATACATCGAAATTCAATCATTTTTACATCATTTTATACATTTTAATTTCCCAGTGTGCAGATTGCATTTAGTTTTTAAATTTGACTCATTTTATGAGCTTTTATTTCTATTTTAAATTCAAATTTTTGGCATTTCGAGAGATATTTTTACTTACTAGGGGGCTCGGCCCCCTACAAGCTACACTCGCCAACCCCCGTCCCGTTCAGACACAGCAGACTCTAAATGCACGCTAATTTGATCGGCTTTAAAAAGATTTCAAAAGATTGAATTATAATTTAAAAAACAGTGGCGATCTCCCTATAAACGGATTTCTATTCATTTCTCTTTGATTGGGGAATTTTAACGCCAAATCCGCCGCGGTACTACTTGATTATCCCGTCGACCAATTTCGCCAAATTATATAAATCACCAAACCACTCGCCAAATTATACAAATTGACATAATTTTTATTTTAAATAACGAAAGAACAAATAAATTAGTACAACATTAATAAAAATACAAATAAAACGTCGAAATAAAAGTAACTTGATGACGTAGACACGTGTAACAACATTTCAAAATTTGCTAATATAAAAGGAATTAAGTAAACAGAGTCTTTGTCTCCTGGTATTTTTTAACAAAGCGAAAAGAAAGTTCTTTTAAATGAGACATTTTAAATTAATCGTTTTTAATCTGACGTAATTTGACCAAGCTATTCTTTCTCTTTTAAATATTCACATAAAAATACTTTTGTTAGAAATGAAATATTATTTGCGCTTTCCTAACAAAAATAGTTGAAAAGATTCTCTCAAAATATCAAATAAATGTCTAGCGCAATTTCTAAATTTAAACTGTTTTGCAATATTTTGTGTTCATTTTATGTAATAACTGTAATGTGACGTAAATATGACGTAATTTCTTCTATTTAAGACTTCTAACGCATATTAATGAATTTATTATTTTACAATATCCTTCCTCTTTTAAAATTCACGTGTATACTTCTTATGAAGTAATTTTCAATAAGTTCCTACTTTTTATACGCAATTATTTAATTTTTATTTGAAAGCTTATTTTCTGTTTATAATAGTCACGTGTAAATAAATTTTTAATTTGAAGTAAACATTATTGTTTCCGTTGTTTATACAGTTGGCAACAGGTTAAATTAGTATAATTTTCTAAAATAAATAAAAAATATCTCTCGAAATGCTGAAAATTTGAATTTAAAATAAAAATGAAACCTCGAAAAATGAGTCAAATTAAAAAAAATTAATGAATTCTGCACACCGGGAAATTATAACGCATAAAATGATCTAAAAATTATTAAATTCCGATGTATAGTTTTTGCTCCTATAAAACTTTTTTAGTGGAACGATTTTGTCCAAATTTAGCATTAAATATCTCTTAAAATAATTCTTCGATTTGAAAACTGTCTGCATCAGCGTGTTTATCAAACATTTCTGTATAATACTACCGATTTTCACATTTTTGTATGCATTATTTTTCTTAATATTAACGAAGAAATACCTCCGGTCACAAAAAATTCAAAACCGGCGGCGGCGGCGGCGGCGGCGGTGACAACGGTAGTTACTTTTTTTTTTAGAATAGACAGATTTTAGAAAACTAGGGGGCTCGGCCCCCTACGAGCTACGCTCGCCAACCCCCGTCCAAACACCGCAAACTCTAAATGCATGCTAATTTGATCGTCTTTAAAAAGATTTCGAAAGATTGAATTATAATTTAAAAAACAGTGGCGATCTCCCTATAAACGGATTTCTATTCATTTCTCTTTGATTGGGGATTTTAACGCCAAATCCGCTGCGGTACTACTTGATTATCCCGTCGACCAATTTCGCCAAATTATACAAATTGACATAATTTTTATTTTAAATAACGAAATAACAAATAAATTAGTACAGCATTAATAAAAATACAAATAAAACGTCGAAATAAAAATACAGTGGAACCCGGTTAAGACGCTCACGGTTAATACGCGATCCCGCTTAATACGCGAATTTTTTCGGATCCCTTGAACAACGCCCATAAGGCTAATGTAAAAAGATCACGTTTAATACGCGAACGGTTATGACGCGATCCCGCTTAATACGCGATAAATTTTCGGTTCTTTGAGGAAAAAAATCACGCTTAAGACGCGAATTCATTGATCAAGATGCGAATTCCTTCTTTCTTCTCGAGTGTTAACGATTTAGAGGATTTATATTATTCAGATAAAAAACACTGTTTCCGAATGTTATTTTATTTATTTAGCAACAGATTAATTAAGGCGAAAATTACTAATCGGAAATAGTGATAGATGTTTGAATTACAAAAACACCCCGTTAAATTAGCATAACTGCAATTCTTCTTTGATCCCACTTCCTAACATTCTTTGTCTCTCGCTTCGTGTACGTTTTTACTGTAGTAGAGAGAGATAGACGCATTCAGGTTACTTAGATACGTCAAAAAAATTATTATGATTAGAGTTGTTCATACGTGTTGTTAGAGATGTTTTAAATGTACTTTATATCGCTATTATGTTTTATAATGCATATTGGCAACAAAAAATGAAACTCGCAAAGATTAAATACGACTGCGATTGGATAATTTTCTTATGTTTACTTTACTTTTTGCTATATCAATATTTTATAAGGATAGTTTTCCTTATTATATTGATAATGAAGAACATATTATAATGGTACTCATTATTACAAGTACTAAATATGATTTTAAAATCTGGGTTGTGCTTCAAAGATTTAATATTATTTTTCTTTCTGTTTAAAAAAGTGAGTCTAGTAGGAAAATTATTTTTGGTTGCAACGCATTAATCGACAATAAATTCATGTTGAAATCTATATTTATTTTCCGTTGTTATTCCAGTTTGTCCTATAAAAAGAAACAATACGTTAAAGTGGAATACAATTAAATTTCAATCTGAATATATGTAAAAGACTCAACTTTCGACCGTAAACGTATAAATGAAGCCCAATTCCTACAACATTATATAAATCACGTTTAATACGCGATCCCGCTTAATACGCGACTTTTGACCGCTCCCTTGAAACGCGTCTTAACCGGGTTCCACTGTAACTTGATGACATAGACTCGTGTAACAACATTTCAAAATAAGCTAATATAAAAGGAATTTAGTAAACAGCCTTTGTCTCCTGGTATTTTTTAACAAAGCGAAAAGAAAGTTCTTTTAAATGAGACATTTTAAAATAATCGTTTTTAATCTGACATAATTTTGACCAAGCTATTCTTTCTCTTTTAAATATTCAAGTGAAAATACTTTTGTTAGAAATGAAATATTATTTGCGCTTTCCTAACAAAAATAGTTGAAAAGATCCTCTCAAAATATCAAATAAATGTCTAGCGCAATTTCTAAATTTAAACTGTTTTGAAATGTTTTCTGTTCATTTTATGTAATAACTGTAATGTGGCGTAAATACGACGTAATTTCTCCTATTTAAGACTTCTAACGCATGTTAATGAATTTATTATTTTACAATATCCTTTCTCTTTTAAAATTCACGTGTATACTTTTTATGACGTAATTTTTAATAAGTTCCTCCTTTTTGTACATAATTATTTAATTCTAATTCCAAATGATTTTTTCTGTTTATAATAGTCACGTGTAAATAAATTTTTAATTTGAGGCAAACATTATTGTTTGCGCTGTTTATACATTTGGCAACAGTATAAATTAATACCATTTTCTAAAATAATTTTAAAAATATCTCTAGAAATGCTGAAAATTTGAATTTAAAATAGAAATAAAACCTCAAAAAATGATTCACATTAAAAAAAGAACTACAGTCTGCACACCGGGAAATTCAAACGTATAAAATGATCTAAAAATGATTAAATTCCCATGAATAGTATTTGCTCCTATAAATTTTTTTAGTGGAACGATTTTGTCCAACTTTAGCATTAAATATCTCTTTAAATAATTCTTCGATTTGAAAACTGTCTGCATGAGCGTGTTTATCAAACATTTCTGTATAAAGCCACCAATTTTCATATTTTTGTATGCATTATTTTTCTTAATATTAACGAAGAAAGACCTCCGGTCACAAAAAATTCAAAACCGGCGGCGGCGGTGACAGCGGTAGTTACTTTTTTTAGAATAGAGAGATTGTACTAATTTAACCTGTTGCCAACTTTATAAATAGCGCAAACAATAATGTTTGCTTCAAATTAAAAATTTATTTACACGTGATTATTATAAACAGAAACAAAACTTTCAAATTAGAATTAAATAATTACGTATAAAAAGCAGGAACATGTTGAAAATTACTTCATCTAAAATTACACGTGAATTTTAACAGAGAAAGGATATTGTAAAATAATAAATTCATTATCCCAACAAAAAGTTTTCGGTAAAAGAAAAAAAAAAAAGCGCCAAGTTTTCTTTAATGTTTCGGCCAGAAAAAGTAGTAATATCTGAAGTTCGCACAAGTTAAAAGCCAAACATCTAAAATCTTTCATCCGTTAATGCCTTCTACAACATTTCAAAATTAATTTCTGGAAATTACGCATTTATGAATTATTTAAATATTAAAAGTAATATTAGAATGCGAAGAGGGAAATTCACATAAAGACAATATAAGTAAAAGATTTCTGATAAATACCATTCAGTTTCAACAAACATTAGTTTTAATTACAGATCATTTAGTCCACTTGTGGTTTAATTGTCATTCTGTTCGGTCTAAAGCTAAAGTCATTAATGTAAAACCCAAGAAATAAAACTAAATTTACTGACTTCAAATCTCACAATATGTTACATTATATTTTATTGTATAATATTGAAATCTTGTGTATTGACGAAAGAGATTTTTTTCGTTTGAACATTTATTACAGTTTGTTTGCATACATGAAGAGGTATTCGATTTATAAACTGCTAAAAGCTGATACTAATTATGTTTTAGCAATTAGGGATCTCCTGAATACAAGTATTTTGTTATTTTTAACTTCTAAACATTTAAGTAGACTGAAGTTGTTTAAATGCTTTTTTCAAATGTGTATTTTATTTCTGTATTCTGTGCCACAAAATGCCTAAAATAATAAAAAAATGTAGTTGGCATGTAGCTCATTTGTACATATTTTAAAATTTGAAAAACTCTCTCGAAGGCATTAACGGCCAAGTCGCAGGAAGCCATTTTCAATGAAAGATTTGGGATGTTTGGCTTTTAACCTGTGCGAACTTCAGATATCACTACTTTTTCTAGCCGAAACATTAAAGAAAACTTGGCGCTTTTTTTTTTTTTTTTTTTTTTTTTTTTACCGAAAATTTTTTGTTGGGATATCACTACTTTTTGTATGTTTTTTTCAAGTTTGTTATTCTAAACTATATTAATATGAAAAAACTTAAATTTCGGTACTTTTATGTTAGCCGGGAGCAATATGTTATTATTTCTTATTTATTTATTTCCATGTTAATTATTCTATTAAATAAAATGAGGGAAATGCATCTATTTTAATTGAGATGACTGAAAAGTTTATATCTTTAAATGAAATGAATGCAATATGAACAATGGAGTTGGGAACAGTATTTGGCGATTTACCACTTGCGCCAGGCTAACATAAAAATACCTAAATTTATTTTACTGAGCTTTACAAATTTATACTTTATTTCTTTTTATATTAAAGTATTAGCCGCCTCTAACAAGCAGTATTTACCGTATTAATTCCATGTTAAACGTTGCATCATGTTACTGTTATTCATAATTTAATTTACTTGCCCATTCTTTCGCCAAGTCAGAAGCTTTTGATAGAGAAATCAAGAACTCTTTACGATCATGGAAGCACATCATATATTTTGTGTTGTTATGTATTTCATCTTTCGTGACAAATATCTCTTAACTCACTTATGCATGTTTCCTTAGCAGTTACGATTCGTTCTCTAATGCGGAAATTTTTAATCCTATTAAGTAATCTTTTCTAATTGGGCTCACTGCCAATTGTTGTATTTTAACTGATACGACTGGGTCCAAGTGAAATGGTTTTTATGAAATCCTTTGACAATATCTGCATTTGCATTAAACCATATTGATGCTAATATCTTTTTGTTTCACGTTAACCTTTTCAATAGGCTCGATTACGGAAGAATAGGAGGTCTACCGGTCACTGCCATGATCCATTTGAAAATCTATCATTCTTCTCATCTGATCATGTTGAAGAATTAGTCAATGTGCCATGGTTTTAAGATTTTAGCTAATTTTATCCAAAACCTGAAAACTAAAATGCGAGGAACCGGATTATAGAAGATTCATTCTAACGTGCATATCGATTAACAGGTTACATATTATAGAATTATAATAACCATAAGGAGAACTGGCAGTTTCAATGCTTTAATAGTTTCAGTAAATTCTCTTTATATAATACAGAAGTTTTAATGGTGTAAAGATTAACAACATAGTCACAGTAAGTACAATATAATAACAATAGCAGAGGTTTTGGGCAGTGACGAAACTATTAGCACTTTGGAAATATTAGTAAGTTATATCATTTCACTATTCAGATGATATGCGGAAAAATAAAAAATATATGGCTCGAATTAATAATTAACTCATTGAAAAATAGCCACTAGCTTCAAATATTCGCCAAGCTTGGCGACATTTAGCAAAGTTTTGCCAAATTTGGTAATATATCATGTCAAATTTTCAAATTTGGCGACAAAAATTTTTTTGTTTATTCTGACGTCATAATGATGCATATGTATTATACACATACCTATAATATGTATGATGCAAATATATTACGTATTATATGCATATGTATAATTTGTATGATGCATATACATAAGTTCATTAACATCACTAAAACGCACTTAAAGGAATAGTGTTCCATAAATAGTAGGGATAATTGCCAGATTGACCAGAGTGCTATTGAGATTAGAATTCCAACATTTATAATAGACGGGAAGCGCCTGTACACACCATCATCTCATCGAGTTTACAGCTGAAATTTTGGGATTAGTTAAAACTAGATTAGCATATTTAAATGCAACTGGTCTGTTAAGTCATATCTTGGTGGAAACCACCTGAAGACCTAATTTTAGTGGTTAACTGATAGGTTTACTATTGTATTTTCCTGCATCCAAAAGTTTGGAAACATGGAGGAATGAGTGCAGGAAAACACAATTGAAAATCCACCAATTAACCCGTAAAATCGGGTCTGTAGGTGGTTTCCACAAAGATATGACTTGGCAGTCCAGTTACATTTCAATACGCTAATCGATATTTAACTAATCCTAAAATTTCAGCCGTCAACTCGATGAGGTGATGATCTGTGCAGACACCTCCCGGTCTTTAATAAAATTTGTTTTAAGGAAGTAAAAGATAGAAAGATGGACAGATAAACTGAAAGATTTGCCTTATTAAGATTTTTGTAAAAGCATATAAAAATTCATTCAGCTTGAAATCATGTAACACCTTTATAACTCAGGCTAATTTTCTGTAATCGGGTTTTGGTGACCAACATAGCTATAACTATAATCTTTCTTTGACAGATTTAAAATTAACAATAAATTAACAGTAAGTAGGCTAATAATACAATATAATAACATTAGCAGCGGATTTCGGACGCCGCATCTGTCGCACATCGTTAAAGACAGTTTATTAGTTACACATGTCATTTAATTCAAAGGAGATATTTAAACTTTCATATGGAATTAGGATATTTTTGCACTATAGGGACCTTGGCATTTTTTTTAAATCTTAGCGCAATTTGGACTTCAGAAACTGAGATATGTTGCCAAATGATATAAACAACTATGAAAACAAACCTGATGAACTTTTATGTTATTTATATATGTGTTTATATACATATAAATATTTTATTTATACATGTATAAAATATTATTTTTTATAAACAAATTATTTATGTTAGTATATAAAAATAAATAAACGGGTTCCTTACATTAAATAAATTGTATGCATATGGAAAAATTGCTTGTGTATATGACATAGTAAATAGGTTGCCAGAAAATACGTTATTATCAAATTTCTTTTCTCATCAAAGGCTACTTTCTGTATTTCGCCAAGGCTACTATATAAGAAACGTACCGAATTGCGGTTATATTTTGTTAAATGTTTTATTGTTTTAATATCGTAAATATATCATAACCTATACTGATTAAATTATTTAGGCATATTCATTTTTTTTCTATTTAACAAACATCTTTGGAAAAGCATATATATATAATGTTATTCTGCTTTAAATCACGTGACCCCCTTCAAAACTCTGTAATCGAGTTTTGGCGACCAACATTGGCACAATTGAATGTGTTAAGGAACTGTTTACGGCCAAATGAACATGAACATCCCCTGTTTGAAGGGTTTAGAGGCGTAAATTCTGTGTTTTCAGATTTTTCTGGTTAATTGTGCTACAAACCCGACTTACTTGTGAAATTTCATGATTCTACGACTTTTAGAAGTACCTTAGTTATTTGATGATGCGAAGTGAGTCAGTGACAAAAAAGCGCTTTTTCGGAATTTAAAATTTCGAAAACTACTCAATATAGAAACATGAAATCGTGGAACCTTAGTTCAGTTTGACCATACGAACATGTGTATAAAAGAAAAATTTCTATATCTCTCCCTAAAACGACGTTATGAGGGGGTGAAAAGTATGCCGAAATGGTTCAGGAAAAGGTAGCCTACGGCTTGTGCGAACTTGGCGGACACGCTGCCGTGCTCCCAGAGTATGCGTTAGAAGTCTTAAATAGGAGAAATTACATCACATTTACGCCACGTTACAGTTATTACGTAAAATGAACAAAAAATAATATTGCAAAGCAGTTTAAATTTAAAAACTGCGTGAGACATTTATTTGATATTTCGAGATGATCTTTTCAACTATTTTTGTTAGGAAAGCGCAAATAATATTTCATTTCTAACAAAAGTATTTTCACGTGAATATTTAAAAGAGAAACAATAGCTTGGTCAAAATTACGTCAGATTAAAAACGATTAATTTAAAATGTCTCATTTAAAAGAACTTTCTTTTCGCTTTGTTAAAAAATACCAGGAGACAAAGACTCTGTTTACTTAATTCCTTTTATATTAGCTTATTTTGAAATGTTGTTACACGTGTCTACGTAATCAAGTTATTTTTATTTGGACGTTTTATTTCTATTTTTATTAATGTTGTACTAATTTATTTGTTCTTTCGTTATTTAAAATAAAAATTATGTCAATTTGTATAATTTGGCGAAATTGGTCGACGGGATAATCAAGTAGTACCGCAGCGGATTTGGCGTTAAAATTCCCCAATCAAAGAGAAATGAATAGAAATCCGTTTATAGGGAGATCGCCACTGTTTTTTAAATTATTGTCTGAGCGAAGCGAAGGCTAATACTCAGCGAAATATTACTGTCCGGACACTTTACTACTACGATGGATATTAACGCCATGTCCTACTAAAAAAAAAGCCTAATAAAACCTTTCGTCAAGCATAACTCAAGAAATATTTGTCGGATTTCGTTTCTGATTGCACCAGAAGGTACCTATGAGGGTCGCCTACTGAATGCACCTACTATGAAAAATAAGTTCCAAACCGTTTAAAAATTATATAGAAAAAACTCTTAAAAAAAGCACAGTTTATCTGCATACGTCACAGAAATTTGGTGTGCGTCACTTTCACCGGTTGATGTTTTCGTAGACAACTGGTTTGAACACATGGAGCAAATTAAAAAAAAAAATACGCACGCAGTAATATTGAATAGATCAGTTTCAACCACGTGATCACAAGCCTTGCAACAACCCGTGGCAACCAGTTTTGGTGGGCAAACAAATAATAATACAGTATTCCGTACACGGTGACCGTTTTTAGCCTGTTGTATAAAATCTGGCATGTTGTATGACATACAATTGTGGATGATTAAAACAAAAGACATGAGTGTTTATTGATCTGGGAGATTATCTTTCTCTGGATGTCTGTCTGTCTATCATACAGCATGCAATTTTCTTGTAAAGGATGATATTATTATGCAGTAAAACCTCCATAACGGACACACCCGATTAGTGGACACCTCTATTTAGCGGGCATTTTTTCGATTACCAACCCTTAAATAACTGTGCATTTTTTACTCTCAGTAGCGGACACCTCCAAATAGAGGACAAATTCTGCCCTCCCGAGGTGTTCGCTATTCAGAAGTTTTACTGGTAAAACCTCCATAGCGGACACACCCAATTAGCGGATACCTCTATTTAGCGGACATTTTTTCGATTACCAACTTTTAAATAACTGTACATGTTTTACTCTCAGTAGCGGTCACCTCTAAATAGAGGACAAATTCTGCATTCTCGGGGTGTCCGCTATTTAGAGGTTTTACTGTATATAATATTGATAATTATTTTACAGGGCCGCACAAAAAATAAGAATATATGAAACGAATATAAACTAAATTCGGGATTGGTAGATCGCTGATGGTAATGTAATTTTAGGATGTTGTTACAGTCATCCGCAGCATGTTTTTAGAGTTTCGTTCATCTAACGAAACCCTACCTGTCTCACACCTTTGTCTGTCTGTTTGTCCGTCTGTCACAGAGCCCGTTCTCAGAAACTATATATGTCGGAGACTTGAAAATTTGCATACTTATAGCTGAACACCACACATCAAACGGCAAATAATAAAATTTTGAAAAAGTCTAATATTTAACCCTCTGGGCTCTAACTTGTGTATTTTAAGCAATTTTTCTAACTCAGCCCCTAATTTAATTCAGTTGGAGACATGAAATTTTGCATACTTATAGCTGAACATCTCACATCAAACGACAAATAATAAAATTTTCAAAAAGGCTTAATATTTAACCCTTTGGGCTCTAACTTGTGTATTTAAAGCAATTTTTGTAACTCAGCCCCTAATTAAGTTGGAGACATGAAAGTTTGCATACATATAGCTGAACACTTGCGATAATACGATAAATCATAAAATTTCTAAACAGTCATATTTAACCCTCCGGTCTCTAACTTCTGTATTTTAAGCAATTTTTCTAACTCAGCCAATAATTAAGTTGGAGGCATAACATTTTTCCATTTTTCATACTTATAGCTGAACACCTCAGATCAAACGAGAAATAATAAAATTTTGAAAAAGTCTAATATTTAACCCTATGGGCTCTAACTTATGTATTTTAAACAATTTTTCTAACTCAGCCCCTAATTAAGTTGGAGACATGAAATTTCGCATACTTATAGCTGAAATCCTCACATCAAACGACAAATAATAAAATTTTGAAAAATGTCTGATATTTAACCCTCTGGGCTCTAACTTATGTATTTTAAGCAATTATTCTAACTCATCCCCTAACTAAGTTGGAGACTTGAAAGTTTGCATACTTATAAATGAACACTTGCGATAACACGATAAATCATAAAATTTTGAAAAAGTCATATTTAACCCTCCAGTCTCTAACTTCTGTATTTTAATCAATTTTTCTAACTCAGCCCCTAATTAAGTTGGAGACATGAAATTTTGCATACTTACAGCTGAACACCTCACATCAAACGACAAATAATAAAATTTTGAAAAAGGTCTAATATTTAACCCTGGCTCTAACTTGTGTATTTTAAGCAATTTTTCTAACTCAGCCCCTAATTAAGTTGGAGACATGAAATTTTGCATACTTATAGCTGAACACCTCACATCAAACGACAAATAATAAAATTTTGAAAAAGGTCTAATGTTTAACCCTGGCTCTAACTTGTGTATTTTAAGCAATTTTTCTAACTCAGCCCCTAATTAAGTTGGAGACATGACATTTTGCCATTTTGCATACTTATAGCTGAAAACCTCACATCAAACGACAAATAATAAAATTTTGAAAAAGTCTATTATTTAACCCTCTGGGCTGTAACTTGTGTATTTTAAGCAATTTTTGTAACTCAGCCCCTAATTAAGTTGGAGACATGACATTTTGCCATTTTGCATACTTATAGCTGAACACCTCACATCAAACGACAAATAATAAAATTTTGAAAAAGTCTATTATTTAACCCTCTGGGCTCTAACTTGTGTATTTTAAGTAATTTTTCTAACTCAGCCCCTAATTAAGTTGGAGACATGACATTTTGCCATTTTGCATACTTATAGCTGAACACCTCACATCAAACGACAAATAATAAAATTTTGAAAAAGTCTATTATTTAACCCTCTGGGCTCTAACTTGTGTATTTTAAGCAATTTTTCTAACTCAGCCCCTAATTAAGTTGGAGACATGAAATTTTGCATACTTATAGCTGAACACCACACATCAAACAGCAAATAATAAAATTTTGAAAAAGTCTTATATTTAAACCTCTGAGCTCTAACTTGTGTATTTAAAGCAATTTTTCTAACTCAGCCCCTAATTATGTTGGAAACAAAAATTTGCATACTTATAGCTGAACACCTCACATCAAACGACAAATAATAAAATTTTGAAACTAGTCGGATGTACCAATCCCAAAACTTTCTTCTATCTCTGTGATGGAATTTTTTGTAATATATTATAATCCATATTTATGGGCCGTTAATTAAAAGTAAAATTTAAATTTGGAATTCTTTTTAGTTACAATGCGTTGTGTAGTATTGCAATAAGACCTTTCGTTCTTTAAGGTCAGCAATTGTAAAAAAATAGAAGTAAATGAAACTTCTTACTTGGATCGTGTCGTCTGTAAAATAAATGAAGAGGAGACCTTTAAGCATACATCAATCTTTTATTTTCATCTTGAGAAGAGAAGATAAGGCTTCCCGTTGGTCACCGTTCATAAATTAATTATTGCCAATAAAAGCATCTACTCCATTTGAAAATATATATTTCTTTAAAAAATTAAAGTGCAGCATGAATCAAGAAATTATTAAGAAATAATTTAACCGGAGTTGTTAAAATCTTAGACATCGTTTACGCAAAAGCTTTTCACCGGATTCCACATTCATCGGTAGACAGACCGATGGGAGCCCGCAGCCCCGCGATCTTTTTAAAACGAAACTATGTCATGACAGCAACACCAACAAAACAGATTCTGATTTAAAATTAACGGAATTTTTAATTTATAGTAAGAATACGGGGACTTCAAAAGTTACTGAAAGAAAAGATTTAAATCTGTTAGAGAATTTAAAATATTAGGTAATGTCTTAATAAACAAATCCGAAAGAAAACATTTAAAAAGCTTATTTTCTATTGCTCCTCGCACAGCGAATAGACACACCTCCAAAAGATAGCCACCCATTCAATGCATAAGCCGTGAGAGGCTTGCTCCGATGACGTCATCACAATCGTACAAAGGTCAAAGGAGAAGCATCCCATGCCAGGGGCAGCCGAACGTCAGCGAACTTGCCGATGTGCGGTGAAGCGAAACCGCCCGCGCAAAAATAAATATGGATTTAAGTTTAAAGAACATCGATGTATAAGGCCAATAGAAATAAAACAGTAACATAATTTAAACACTGTGAGATTTCATCTCACAATACCCCCATTTACCGAGTAAAATTTTGGCAGAGCAAGTGATGTAAAAGGTAAAATGAAATAAAAACCTTTTACAGAAACGGGATGACAAAATTTTAGATGCCAAAGACAGAAAAAAAAAGATAAAATATTAAAGTAAAGCCAAAAGTTAAACTGCTGCAAATAAAATTAGTGGTGACCAAAAGGGAAGTGAGAAGAAAAAGTAAATACATCAAAAGTATACATAGTATATTCAAACAGTATACATAAAAAAAAATGCCAAATCTTTCCGTTTATGGCAATTGCAGTATGATGTCATAAACTTATCTTCAAAAATAATACTTAAGTACAAATGCTAAAGAAAATGAATTAGCATATATAAAATCTTATGTATTACTTAAGTAAAAATGCTAAACAAAATCAGAATTAGCATATATAAAGTGAGTATTAGCATATATAAAATGAGAATTGGCATATATAAAATGAGTATTAGCATATATAAAATGAGCTCATTATCAAACATTTAATTAAATTGATATACCATATAAGAAAAGTTGCACTTTACAAGCAACAAAGATCAAAATAACTTCAGTATTTGATCACAGCCTAGGACTTACAATTCATAAAATAGAGCATTTATTTTTTTTTAATTACTCTAAACTGGCCATACATAAAAAAATATCTTTGGTAACATTTTCACAATATGATATTCATCATTTTTTTTTTAATTCAATTTAGTTTAATTTAGTACTAAATATTTTGCCTTCAAACAACCAGCTGTATTCCACATAAACAAGTAGCCAAATCGTGCACTAAATGACCACTCACATGTAAAACACAGATAGTTAAAGTAGTTGCAACAATATATATATATATGAGAGAGACATGTCTAAAAGGAATTAAGTGTTATATTGCTGAAACATATACTCTTACTACTTTTCATTAGATTATAAAAGCAATATATCAACAAACACCAATACTTTTTGTATTATTTACTCATCAAAAATTTTCAAAGTATATACTATTCTTTAAAATAAGAGACATCACTTAATACAATTTTTACATATGCATAAACATAAACTCATAAACTTATAGACAAAAAGACAAACCATGGTTTTAAGAATAAGTAGGTTTTTGGTTGAGTGGGTGGGGATCCCCAGAAAAAAATAAATGCTTTCATATACAATGAAATATTAAAAAAAATTGACACTATCATGGGAAATTTAAATTTTTAAGTGTACCATAATATAAATATTATAAATCATTTACATAAAATATTTCATGCAGAAAAATCAAGAGAATTATGTAAAAAATATACTATTATCCACAATCATAGAACAATATACACTGTGACTACTCATGTTTTACTCAAGATTTCAGGTGGCTTGGATTTTCCCTAAACAAGGCTCCTGACACCTTGTGCAAAAAGAAAAAAATAACTATATACACTAAATAGCACAATATACCATCCCATAACTGCAAAAACAACAGCAATGTCCTTCTTTACAGATCCTTGATTCCTTAGCGTTATAAACACAATTTAAAGTTTGCATGAAAAATAAAATAAATAAATGTTATCAGAATGTTAAAAAACACGCTGAAAGTTTTGGTACACAAAAAAGACATCAGTTATGTGTATTGTTGCAAAGGTGTAAACATAGTGTTTACCATGTAGAAACAGGTGCATATCTCTCGATGACATACACAAAAAGGCAACATCAACTTAACAGTTGAATAGACATTTTACAGGAACATTGGACGAGAACTTTTTTTTTTTTTGGCGACAACACAACATCAGTGTGCTTGACTTCTTTTGAAGCTAATTATTAACTTTTAGCAATCACTATTTTTGGACACACTAAAAGGATGAATTATAGAGCACTGAAGTAGACAAAATGATGTTGTATTTGATGAGAATTGATGATGTATTCACACACACATCTTGAGAAAAAAAAAGAGACATAAGTAGGTAGGTGATGATATCAATAAGCACTTTTTCTTTAAACTTCTTAGTAATTTTGAAGATTCACTAAGGAACACTTCTATATCAAAAGGCGCAGTTAAATAGTTACTAAGAACTGTGCTTTTCTTGTCTTTTTATGAAATCTTGTATAAGAATTGATTTGATGCTCAAAAAAAAATTAATTTCTTCATTAATAATAATAAAATCTTCTGAATTCATTCAATTAATTACTTGTGTAAAAATATGAGGCATATGACAACATAAAATTTAGAGACTTAGGGTATATTCACAAATGAAAACAAAGGCACAATAAAATTTTTGAAATATGGGGAATTTAGACAGAAAATAAATTGATCTTGAGAATTCCTGAATCAAAATACAACTCTTGTAACTGCAGGTATATGTAAGAACAAACATACAAAATCAATATTGAAAGTAACTAATTTTATAATATTTCATAAATTTTCTTGATTTAGCAAAAAAAAAAAAATAGCAACACTGACTTATAGGAGCAGACAAGTCAACCAATCCACTTAGTAAGGATAAATTACATCTCACAAGAGAAAAGGCAAACCAACAACACTTCCATAATCAGGTCTTGTGACAGCTGTTACTTGAGAAAACATTTGAGATTACTCGTAAATCTTATTTAGCTTTAAAGACAAACATCGAAGATATTGAATTGAATCAGACATTGTAAGGATAAATGACTCAAACATGACATGACCCCTTTCAATAATCACTTCAGCGTTGAAAATGAAGCATAAATTTAAAAGTTATTGTTATAAAACAATGAGTTGAGCAGGTAAGTATTAATACATTTATCTTCTATCATCAAACAAGGAAAATACTAGAGAAGAGGTCAGCACAAATGGATACAACACATCAGTGAATGGCCAACTTCATCAGGTAAGAAACTTGAAAATGAAACAAAGTTTTTTTGCAGGTGAGTATATTTTTTAACAGGTTGGAAGAGAACTCTTAGAGCAGCATGTGTAGAGAGACAGTCTTTAAATATGCGAAACAGCAGTGACACACAGTTAAAATTATTGCAGAGAACACTGACAATATGAGAACTTATTTTTTTTTATTTTTTTTTTTTTTTAAAGGCTGTATAAAACCATAAGACTTTTTAAGTAGATGATGTAAAATAATTTCAAGAATATAACTGTAACAGGAATGAAGTAGCCCCATGCCTACTTCTTCTCAAGAGTAAAAAAAAATAATGCTGCTTTCATTCTTTTTCTGAGAGCAACATGAGAATCTTGTCTGTTGAAAACTGTCATAGTCTGCACATACGATGAAGTGGAAAGGTCTCAATTTCAAAATTGTAACTTACCATAAGAATATATTTTTAAAAAAATGAAGCAACAAGAATTTTTCAAATATAAAATTTTGTCAGCTGAGAGTGCTTTTAGAAACAACATGAGAACAGTTGTATAATAAATGTGAAAATATTCTTAAATGCATACATTCTTAATTTGTAAGTTGCAGATTATCTTTGCACTAAGCCAAACTGTATGATTATAATAGAACATCACAGTCCAGATGGCATAAGAATAAATCTATGAACAAACTCTTGTATTCAAATTATTGTTAAACAAAATATCTTGATTTGAAATTTGTAGAACAGAAGCATAGAAATCTCTAAGAATGTTATATAGGATATTTTCAACTACTAACTTCTGTGAAGAATGCTTCAGAATAATAAGTATGACATTAGAATAAAATTTCTCAGTACCAATAATCATAATTTCAAAACTAATACTTCTTATAAATATATATAGAATTTACAAATTTGTTGCAATTTAATAGTGCCATTTAATTTAAAAAAACCCAAAGTCATAGCCTCTTAAAATATGAAATATGTTCTGAGAACAATTTTATTATTTCAAACTCATTAGAATTTTTCTCAGAACAATATACAATTCATTTCAAAATATATATATACCAAATAATCATTCTTTAAAAAAAATATGTTCTCTAATAATTCATTACAAATAAAAGAATATGTAGATGAAATTCTTTCAAATAAAACTATTTAAATGGAATAATAATTATGCATCAACAAAAATATGACTATTCTTCAATAGGAAATTGATCTTAATTTAAATAATTGTTTAAAAAAATATGGGAAACTTAGTAAAATATATTATATTCTTCAAGATGGAGCAGAACAAAATTCATTCTAGAATTTAATTCTTCAAAATAGCAAAAATCTATGCAAGACATTTTTTGAGAACAGAAACTTCCAATACTAAAAAAATATTGTCATATGTAGTTATGCAAAAATTCTTGCATAAAATATTCCATATTTCTTAAAATTCACTAAAAGAACAAATCTTGAATTCTATTAAACACATCAAAAAATTTTTTTAAAGTTATTCTGAGAACAAAAGTTCTAAAATATTACGATTTTCTTTAAATCAATTTAAATTTTCTTCAGAACTACAGTTTTTGCGGCACCAAATGTGATGGTATTACTAATAAATGTGCCGTTAATTTGAAAGGTATAATTAAATTTGGAATTCTTTTTAGTTACAATGCGTTGTGTAGTATTGCAATAAGACCCTTCGTTCTTTAAGGTCAGCAATTGTAAAAAAATAGAAGTAAATGAAACTTCTTACTTGGATCGTGTCGTCTGTAAAATAAATGAAGAGGAGACCTTTAAGCATACATCAATCTTTTATTTTCATCTTGAGAAGAGAAGACCTTTAAGCATACATCAATCTTTTATTTTCATCTTGAGAAGAGAAGATAAGGCTTCCCGTTGGTCACCGTTCATAAATTAATTATTGCCAATAAAAGCATCTACTCCATTTGAAAATATATATTTCTTTAAAAAATTAAAGTGCAGCATGAATCAAGAAATTATTAAGAAATAATTTAACCGGAGTTGTTAAAATCTTAGACATCGTTTACGCAAAAGCTTTTCACCGGATTCCACATTCATCGGTAGACAGACCGATGGGGGCCCGCAGCCCCGCGATCTTTTTAAAACGAAACTATGTCATGACAGCAACACCAACAAAACAGATTCTGATTTAAAATTAACGGAATTTTTAATTTATAGTAAGAATACGGGGACTTCAAAAGTTACTGAAAGAAAAGATTTAAATCTGTTAGAGAATTTAAAATATTAGGTAATGTCTTAATAAACAAATCCGAAAGAAAACATTTAAAAAGCTTATTTTCTATTGCTCCTCGCACAGCGAATAGACACACCTCCAAAAGATAGCCACCCATTCAATGCATAAGCCGTGAGAGGCTTGCTCCGATGACGTCATCACAATCGTACAAAGTTCAAAGGAGAAGCATCCCATGCCAGGGGCAGCCGAACGTCAGCGAACTTGCCGATGTGCGGTGAAGCGAAACCGCCCGCGCAAAAATAAATTTGGATTTAAGTTTAAAGAACATCGATGTATAAGGCCAATAGAAATAAAACAGTAACATAATTTAAACACTGTGAGATTTCATCTCACAATCTCATACATGTTAATACTTCAAAATTCGCTATCACACTGCCAAAATTAAATGGCAATCTATGCATCTCATGAGGATTCTAAAGATATGAAATTCCGTGCATTAGTTCTTGAGATATGACTATCGCTGAAATTGTCTAAATCCAGCAAAATGCTGCCTAGCAGCGCCATCTATTAGATGATTTATACCAAATCCTAATCAGCAACAATTTATGTCAGCGTCTGACAGAATCTGAAGTTTGGAGAAAATCCGTGCATTAGTTTTTGAGATAGAGCTATAGCGAAAATCGTGAAAATTCCTGCATAGCAGCGCCACCTATTGGGTGATTTACACCAAAACCTAATTAACAACAACTTGTGTCAACATACAACTAAATCTGAAGTTAGATGAAAATTCGTCCATTAGTTCTATAGATAGAGCTATTGAGGCAATCGTGAAAAAGGCAGCACAGAAGCGCCACCTGCTGGGCGATTTACACCAACACATAATCAGTAGCAAGTCATATCAAGGACTAACTGAATCGGAAGTTTGATGAAAATCCGTGCGTTAGTTCTTAAGATAGAGCTATTGGGGAAATCGTGTAAATCCTACAAAATTCATCATAACAGCGCCACCTGTTGGGCGATTTACACCAAAACGTAATCAGCATCAACTCATATCAAGGACTAACTAAATCTGAAGTTTGATCAAAATCCGTGCATTAGTTCTTGAGATAGAGGTATTGCGAAAATCGTGAAAAATGCAGCATAGCAGCGCCACCTGTTGAGCGATTTACACCAAAAACTAATCAGCATCAATTTGTATTAGGGACTCACTGAATATGAATTTTTATTAAATTCCGTGCATTAGCTCTTGAGATAGAGCGCCCACAAAATTTGTGTCACATACACACAGACAGACAGACAGACTCACAGAGTCACAGACAGACATTTTGTAAAAACATGTTTTTTGGAATCTCTGACCCCTAAAACGTGTAAATCCGTCGAAAACCGGAATTCGAAAATTTTCATGAATCCAATACTTTCTTCTTGTAAAGATAGAAGAAAGTAAAAATCTAATATTTAACCTCTAATATTTTGTCTCGCGCAATTTTTAAATTTAAACTGTTTTGCAATACTATTTTTTGTTCATTTTGCATAAGTGTAATGTGACGTAATTTGTTCTATTTCAGATTTCTAACGCATGTTAATGAATTTATTTTACAATATCCTTTCTCTTTTAAAATTCACATGTAAATATAGTTTTTATGGCGTAATTTCCAATAAGTGCCTGCTTTTTATACCTAATTATTTAATTCCAATTTGAAGGTTTTTTCTGTTTATAATAGTAACGTGTAAATAATTTTTTTTATTTGAAGCAAACATTATTGTTTGCGCTGTGTATACAGTTGGCAACAGTTTAAATTAATACCATTTTCTAAAATATGTAAAAAATATCTGTCAAAATGCTGAATATTTATATTTAAAATAGAAATAAAACCTCAAAAAATGAGTCAAATTAAAAAAATTAATGAAATCTGCAGACCGGGATCTTCTATTGAATAAATTGATCTAAAAATGATTAAATTCCCATGTATAGCTTTTGCTCTTATAAATTTTTTTAATGGAACGATTTTGTCCAACTTTAGCATTAAATATCTCTTAAAATAATTCTTCGATTTGAAAACTGTATGCATTAGTGTGTTGATCAAACATTTCGCTATAATACCACCGATTTTCATATATTTGTATGCAATAGTTTTCTTAATATTAACGAAGAAAGACCTCCGGCCACAAAAAATTCAAAACGGCGGCGGCGGTGTCAGCGTTAGTTACTTTTTATAGAATAGAGAGATATATAAAAATGAAAACTTGTTTATCTGTCTGTTTGTAATTCTATAAAAAATCCACAATTTGGAAGCCAAAATTGTGAAGAGATACGTACATGTGTATTAAAACATGGCCGAGACAACTAAAGTAACCCGGAATCGAAATAACTTATAGTTAATTTTTAATTAATAAAAACAACCAATTTAACAGCACTTTCTTATCAAATTTAAACATTTTTCCTTATAGCAGTTGCCAACAATTAAAAAACACAATAAAATTATTACTACAACAATTAATTTTCTACTGCAAGATTTCCACGTGAAAAATGAAAATGAAATAAATAGTTTGCCGAATTTAAAAAAAAAAAGGTGAATATTACGTCATAACTTTTCTATTGCAAGATATGTGAAATACGTGAAATATGAAAATGAAATAAATGGTTTGACGAATTTAAATGAAAGTGAATATAACTTCATAACTTTTCTATTTCAAGGTTTCCACGTGAAAGAGGAAAATATTACGTCATATTGGAAATATAAAGGGCATGGTGGATATTGTATAGCGTCATATGAGTGTGAAAAAGGTATTGAAGCATGATAAAAACCCGATTAGGGAAATATTGGCGTATTTTAACATTATTGCTCCAATTATAAATTGAAATAAGTTCATTTATAGCTGTATTGTTTTGCGTCTGTTATATACATTTATACATTTTTATATAGCGTTTTCATATAATTCATTCAACAACATTTCGACTGCTCTTTTAGGGTTTCGTTCATCTGACGAAACCCTATTCGTCTCGCTCCTCTGTCTGTCTGTCTGTCCGTCACAGAGCCCGTTCTCAGAAACTACACATGTTGGAGTTTTTGAAATTTTGCATACTTATAGATGACCACCACACATCATACGACAAATCATAAAATTTTGAAAAAGTCGTACATTTAACCCTTTGGGCTCCCACATGTGTATTTTAAACAATTCTTTCTAAGTGAGTCCCTAATTAGGTTGCAGGCATGAAATTTTGCGTACTTATAGATGGACACCTCAGATCAAACGAAAAATCATAAAATTTTGAAAAAGTCATTCATTTAACCCTTTGGGCTCCCACAAGTGTATTTTAAACAATTCTTTCTATGTGAACCTCTAATTACATTGGAGGCGTGAAATTTTGCATACTTATAGCTGAATACCTCACGTCAAAGGACAAATCATAAAATTTTGAAAAAGTCGCACATTTAACCCTTTGGGCTCCCACATGTGTATATTAAACAACTCTTTCTATGTGAACCTCTAATTAGATTGGAGGCGTGAAATTTTGCATACTTATAGCTGAATACCTCACATCAAAGGACAAATCATAAAATTTTGAAAAAGTCGTACATTTAACCCTTTGGGCTCCCCCATGTGTATTTCAAACAATTCTTTCTATGTGAGCCTCTAATTAGGTTGGAGGCGTGAAATTTTACAAACTTATAGCTGAACACCTCACATCAAACAACAAACTATAAAATTTTGAAAAAGTCGTACATTTAACCCTTTGGACTCCCACATGTGTATTTTAAACAATTCTTTCTAAGTGCGTCCCTAATTAGGTTGCAGGCGTGAAATTTTGCGTACTTATAGATGGACACCTGAGATCAAACAACAAATCATAAAATTTTGAAAAAGTCATACATTTAACCCTTTGGGCTCCCACATTTGTGTTTTAAACAATTCTTTCTATGAGAACCTCTAATTAGATTGGAGGTGTGAAATTTTGCATACTTATAGCTGAATACCTCACATCAAACGACAAATCATAAAATTTTGAAAAAGTCGTACATTTAACCCTTTGGGCTCCCACAAGTGTATTTTAAACAATTCTTTTTAAGTGAGCCCCTATTTAGGTTGGAGGTGTGAAATTTTGCATACTTATAGTTGAATACCTCACATCAAACGACAAATCAGAAATTTTCAAAAAGTCGTACATTTAACCCTTTGGGCTCCCACAAGTGTATTTTAAACAATTCTTTTTAAGTGAGCTCCTATTTAGGTTGGAGGTGTGAAATTTTGCATAATTATAGGTGAACACCTCACATCAAATGACAAACCATAAAATTTTGAAAAAGTCGTACATTTAACCTTTTGGGCTCCCAATGTGTACTTTAAACAATTCTTTCTAAGTGACATCCTATTTACGTTGGAGGTGTGAAATTTGGCATACTTATAGCTGAACACCTCACATCAAATGACAAATCATAAAATTTTGAAAAGTCGTACATTTAACCCCTTGGGCTCCCACATGTGTATTTTAAACAATTCTTTCTAAGTGAGCTCCTAATTAGGTTGGAGGCGTGAAATTCTGCATACTTATAGCTGAGCATCACACATCAAACGGCAAATCATAAAATTTTGAAAAATTCGTACATTTAAGCTTTTGGGTTCCTACATGTGTATTTTAAACAATTCTTTCTAATTGACACTCTATTTAGGTTGGAGGCGTGAAATTTTGCATACTAGCTGAACACCATCATGCGACAAATCATAAAAATTTGAAAAAGTCGTACATTTAACCCTTTGGGCTCCCACATGCGTGTTTTAAGCAATTCTTCCTAACTGAGCCCTTTATTAAATTGGAGATTTGAAATTTTGCTTGCTTATTATAGCAGAACACCTGAGGCCAGGCGACAAATTATAAAATCTTGAAAAAGTCTTACGTTTAACCCTTTGAGCTACCACATATGTATTTTAAGCAATTCTTTCTAAGAGAGCCCCTAATTAAGTTGGAGACATGAATTTTTGCATACGTATAGCTGAATACCTCAGACTACACGACAAATCATAAAATTTTCAAAAAGTCTTATATTATTTACTCCTCCGTGCTCTAACGTATATTTTGAGCAATTTTTCTAACCTCCGCCCTTTTCACCCTGGAGCACTTTTCCAACTTTTGCCGACACCCCTTTGACCATTCTTTCATATTATGCACCATAGCCTTACATATTTGAGTTCCACTTTTTACCGCCAGGGGCGCCTACTTATCTCGGTTGCTATGGGCCCAATCCCTTCGACTAATATATATACGGATAGTATGTAAAACGGAGTTTCGTTCGGATAGAGATTTGTTTAGAATAGAGTGCGCCCCTGGTTGCGAAATGTGGAGCTAAGAGATTTTTCAAAAGGATAAAGTGTTTTGAAATGAATATTAAACGAAACCCTCTGTGTGATCTGTGATCACACTTACTCACTTGTTTAATGTTTGTTTTGTGTTGTATGTTAAATTTTGAAATTGATTTTTCAGAAAAAACATCCTTCAAATTCTGGTCAACGCCGGCACTTTAGTTTGTAACAGATAAATGGCTTTTGTATCTGTACATCTAATGCTAATATTATAAAGCGATTTAATATTATAAAGTATATAATATTATTAATGCTTGTACGTTTGTGAGGTGTTATCTCTGAAACTACACAGCCAACTTAAAAAAATGTTGGTGGCCATCTCTGCTCCGAAAAAAAAGACTATTTTATGTCAGTGCAAGAATCTACATCGCTGCAGGAGCAAAAAAGTTCTAAAATTGTGATTTCTGCGATATTGATTGGGTTAGAAACTTTAAATTTGGTGCGGTAGTTACTTTTAAGATGTGAATACTCGTAATGAACGCTCTCTAAAAGGTTCAATTTGACGGATAAACGTAAAAATTTCTAGAAAGGTTCTAAACTATGATTTATTTGGAATACTGAAATTTTTGTGATACTGTTGGGGTTAGAAACGAGAACTTTGGCATGGTAGTAATTAATAAGATGTAAATGCTCGTTGTAGAACGAATTCTAAAAAATAGATAGACTAAACAAAGCGGAAAAAGATCTAAAGATGATCTAAGTAACGAAGAACATGGAACTGTTAGGAATATAAACATGAAAATTGACATGGCTGTATTTATCATGACGTAAATTCTCGCAATAGAACAATTTCTAAAAATGTCGCTGTATAAAACAGTGCAGAATCAAAAAACTTTCAAAAATTTTCTATTTCTCTGTTACTGCTGAGCCCAAAATCTTGAAATTTTGCTTCGGGTTAGTTTTAAAATATACAATTGTCTCTAAGAATGGTTTCTAAAAAATTTAAAATTTAAAAAGATGAAATGAACGGAAAGCGATCTCAATTACCATTAATTTGGAATTATTAGGTACAGCAACTTTAAATATTTCATAATGCTGCATTTCCTTCGCAAAACATGCGATTTAAATGCAACAAAACTGATAGATACCCACCTAGCATTAAATAAATTGTGTAAATATTGAATAAAGACCTGTATGAAACAGTGAGTAGGTTGCCCGAAAGTACTTGTTAAAGTGTTCCTTCTCTAGGCTTTTCTCTCTCTCGCAAAGGCCACTAACAGAGGGAAGTGCCGTTTTAAATGTGATATGAATTTTTTATCCGATTCATTTTTCTAGACATTTTATCATAAAGTCATATTCTCAATTATCATTAGTAGATTTTTCATATATTAACTTATTCTGGTGAAATTTTGTAATCGGGTTCATATTGGCGTATGTTAGCTTGCATGATTTGCTGAATAAATATGTATGGATTTGTAAATTACTTCAAATGACACTTTGACAGCTCAAAAGTTATGCAGACGATATATTCAGATCTTGTGCATTACTTTATGTTGTAATCATTGCCGATTTCTTTTATTTAATACATGCTAAATACAGCTCAACTTGTGCAGAATATGTTTGAAAACAAAACAATACAGCGTATGTAGTGGCCAGCATACACTCATCATTTGAATCCGATCGAGCATATCTAAAACACACTCTAACGAAGCATTGAATGCCACTTTTGATGTATTCGGTACTTTGATACTATATTAGATTTTGAGAAGAGAATTCCTTAAATGTTATCGACAACCTCATTGCATCCGTGGAAAACAGATATTGTACAATATTAACTATTCCGGGGGAGCACACACCATATAAAGTATAGTCCATTCTTTTTAAACATCATATATTTGTCATTTAAAGTTACTCAAATTGGTGCGGAGCGTCTGATTATGCTCTTGACATCATTTTATACAGTTAAAATTCCGATATAAGTAAATTAGTGTTTCATTTTCTATTTTACTTTTAATATATTGCGTACTTTCAATTTTATATCCATGCATGGCTGTCTTGAATGGTTTGATTTCCCATTTTTTTAAACAGTGTATACGAATTTATATATAAGATTTTGTAATTCTACAATTCGTTTATTTTCATCCTTTCAATTTTTCGCAGTATATGGACAATTAAAGATAACATCTCATTTTCTTTGCTTCCACATGTTATTATTAAATCTATGTTCTCAGTAATATCGCTCAGACTAATCCCTCTGAGGGAAGTCCTAGTAATTCAATCTTTCGAAATCTTTTTAAAGCCGATCAAATTAGCGTGCATTTAGAGTCTGCGGTGTCTAGACAGGGGTTGGCGAGCGTAGCTCGTAGGGGGTCGAACCCCCTAGTATCTAAAAAATATCTCTTGAAATGCTGAAAATTTGAGTTTAAAATAGAAATAAAACTTCAAAAAATGAGTCAAATTAAAAAACTAAATGCAATCTGGACACCAGGAAATTCTGACGCATAAAATGATCTAAAATTGATTAAATTCCTTTGTACAGGTTTTGCTCCTATAAAACTTTTTTAATGGAACGATTTTGTCCAACTTTGGCATTAAATATCTCTTAAATAAATTTGAGTTGCGCTGTAATAGCGATATTTGTGCCATTTTGAATATTGTACCATCGAAAAGTGTATTAACTTATGCATAGAATTGAAGCAAATTTTTTGTGGTTTTTTTTTTTTTTTTTTTTTTTTTTTTTGGTTATGGCACGAAGGTCCTCCCTGAATTTGGAAAAATTCCGCCGGAATGGGGTGCTATAATTGCGATGTCTGTACCATTTTTATTATTGTACCATGGAAAAGCGTATGAAATTATGCATCTAATTGAACCAAATTTTTTGTGCATGTTTCTGGCTATGGCAAGCAAGTCCTCTCTGATCTTGATAAAATTCCGCCAGAAGGGGCCGCTGTTGTAGCGATTTCTGTGCCATTTGCATTATTTAACCACCGAAAAGTTATGCATAGAATTGAACCAAATTTTTTGTGCATGTTTCTGGCTATGGCAAACAATTCCTCCCTGAATTTGAAAAAAAATCTGCCGGAAGGGGGCGCTGTAATAGCGATGTTTGTGCCATTTACTTTATTGTACAATCGAAAAGTGTATAAAATTATGCATGCAATTGAATCAAATTTTTTGTGCATGTTTTTGGCTTTGACTAACAGGTCCTCCTTGAATTTGGAAATATTGCGTGGTAAAAAGGCTGTGTGATAGCGATTTTTGTATACTTTTTTTTATTTTTCGTAGTTCTATTGTCCATCGGCGGCTCGTGCAGCGGCGGGAACTCGCTTCCTGCTAAGCCGGCTATTCGCAAACAGCTGATGACAGCAGAATAAAGAAAAACTAATAATTTTAACAAATATCATGATATATATTAACTCGTTTTTAGTCCGTTTAATTGACTGAAGCAGAAATTTAAGATGAAAATCAATGTTGGTATAGTATTGAACTAATAATATTGAAGTATTAACATGTGTAACTAGGTTTTGAAATATTAAGATGTATAAGATAGAAGAAAGTTTTGGGATTGGCACATTCAACTAGTTTTAAACTTGTACTGGATGACAATTGATGTTAATACAGTTTTTTCAAATATTAATTCATTAATTAAATTTTAATTAATTAATTTTAGTTTTACATGGGAGACAAAATGGGGCCATTGGTTATTGAAGCATTTAATGCATCTTCATATCTGTAAGAGGGTTACCATAGGGAGGACCCTATTCTGTCGCCAACTGGGCAATATATAGCCAAAAGTGACGCCAACTTGGCGATATCTCTAATATTTCGCCAAATTCTCATAGACTTCCATTGTAAACCTGCTTGCTTATAGAAAATCAACAAATTGAGATATTTTAGTGCAACAAAAACTAATATTAGCTTAAGGGATTATATTAAAATTTTCTTTGGTGACCTAAGGAGGAATTGACTTTAAAAACAAAATTTTTATATTACTTGTTTGATATTATGAAAACATGTGACAAAACTTGGAGATATGGCATCCTTCGTGATCTTTTTAATTTGAACTTTCGCGGAAACCTCCCGATTTTTATTAAAAATTTCCTTGCCACCCGCCTCTTTCAAGTTCGTATTGGTGGAGATTTGTCTAACATTTATAGTCAAGAAGAAGGTGTACCTCAGGGTAGTGTCTTGAGTGTGACTCTATTTCCTATCAAAATTAACAATATACTTAACCAATTGCCTCCGTATGTGCATGGCACTTTATATGTAGACGATTTCAAAATTTTATGTAAGGGGAAGATACGCATTTTATTGAGAGACAATTACAAATTGCTATTAACCGAATTATTCAATGGACAAATAAAAAGGGTTTTATTATTTCCCAAGACAAAACTTCTTGCGTGCATTTCTGTAGACGTGAGGATCTGCATCCAGATGCTGAAATTTTCATCGAAGCATCTTACATTTCTGTTGTCGACTCGATCCACTTTCTGGGCTTATACTTTGACAAAAAAAAGTACCTTCTTGCAACATGTTTTACAATTACGTAAAAAATTAAGCAGAATATAGTATCGAATACACTGAGTTATGGCCACAAAAGACCACGCCGACATGACAATCCTTCTATCCTTCTATATATAAAAATGTTTTGATTTGGAAATGGACCAATGAAAATCTGTGTAGATATTCCCGGTAGATCGGCATTCAATTTGAATGCTTAAGCATGGCCTTTCTTCGTTAATATTAAAAAAACTGTTGCATACAAAAATATAAAAATCGGTGGTATTTTAGAGAAATGTTTGATAAACTCGCTGATGCACACAGTTTTCAAATCGAAGAATGATTTTAAAGATATTTAATGCTAAAGTTGGACAAAATCGTTCCATTAAAAAGTTTTATTGGAGCAAAAACTATACATGAGAATTTAATCATTTTTAGATCATTTTATACGTTATAAGTTCCCGGTGTGCAGATTGCATTTATTTTTTTATTTGACTCATTTTTTGAGGTTTTATTTTTATTTTAAATTCAAATTTTCAACATTACGAGAAATATTTATTATATATTTTAGAAAACTAGGGGCTCTTCCACCTACGAGCCACTCTCGTCAACCCCCGTTCAGACACCGCAGACTCTAAAAGCACGCTAATTTGATCGGTTTAAAAAATATTTCGGAAGATTGAATTATAAGTTTAAAAACAGTGGCGATCTCCCTATAAACGGGTTTCTATTCATTTCTGTTTGATTGGGGATTAATAAGCCAAATCAGCGGCTGTTAAATTATACAATGGCTGTTTCCGTCTTTGATTAAATAAAATCAGTTGACATTTCAAAATAAGCTAATATAAAATGAATTAAATAAACAGAGTCTTTGCCTCCCGGTATTTTTTAGCAAAGCGAAAAGAAAGTTTTTTTTTAATGACAATTTAAATGTATCGTTTTTAATCTGAAGTAATTTTCACTAAACTTTTCTTTCCCCTTTTACAATTCACGTGAAAATAATTTTGTTAGAAATGAAATATTATTTGCGCTATCTAATAAAAATAGTTGAAAATATCATCTAAAAAATATTACATAAATCTCTCGCGCAATTTTTAAATTTAAACTGTTTTGCAATATTATTTTTTGTTCATTTTATGTAATGTGTAATGTGACGTAAATGTGACGTAATTTCTCCTATTTAAGACTTCTAATGCATGTTAAAGAATTTATTATTTTACAACATTCTTTCACTTTTAAAATTCACGTGCAATATGGTTTTTATGATAATTTTCAATGAGTTCCTGCTTTTTATATTTTCTTGTTTATAATAGTCACGTGTAAAATAAATTTTTAATTTGAAGCAAATATTATTATTTGCGCTGTTTATACAGTTGGCAACAGTTTAAATTAATACCAATTTCTAAAATGTGTAAAAAAATATCTCTCGAAGTGCTGAAAATTTGAATTTAAAATAGAAATAAAACCTCAAAAAATGAGTCAAATTAATAAACTGAGTGCAGTCTGCACACTGGGAAATTTTGACGCATAAAATGATCTAAAAATGATTAAATTCCGATGTACAGTTTTTGCTCCTATAAAACTTTTGTAATGGAACAATTTTGTCCAACTTTAGCATTAAATATCTCTTTAAATATTTCTTCGATTTGAAAACTGTCTGCATCAGCGTGTTTATCAAACAGTTTTCTATAATTTCACCGATATTCATATTTTTGTGTGCAATATTTTGCTCAATATTAACGAAGAAAGATCTCCGGTCACAAAAAATTCAAAACCGGCGGCGGCGGTGACAGCGGTAGTTACTTTTTTTTAGAATAGAGAGATGTTATTAATTTAAACTGTTGCCAATTGTATAAACAGCGCAAACAATAATGTTTACTTCAAATTAAAAATTTATTTACACGTGACTATTATAAACAGAAAAAAAAAACTTTAAAATTAGAATTTATTAAAATATCTAGAAGGGGTGAGTTCGCGATTAGCGTGAAGCTAAAGACCCAGTATAAATATAAAATTGTTATACCAAAAGTTTTTTTCATTAATAATGAAAGATAGAAATTTATTTTCTTACCTTTCTGGTAAAGCAGACATACGCTGGTTTCCTTCATGTGAAAACAACCTATATTTTTTACTTATTGAGTAGGTGTTATAAATCGTGAAAAATATCTTCTTAGAATGATACGGATGCACTTGTAGAGAAAAAACTATTTAATGCACGACGAATTCTGGGTTACATGGATGAACACACACACACACTAAAAAAGAATAAAATAAAAGGGTTAAATATGGGTACTATAAAAGTAGTAACATTGAAATCCAGTAGGAGATGCAAGTCTTCCATTGAACAAAGAGTTAACGCACGAAAAAAACCGTGCGTCTTGGCCTCACGAAATCGGGCCTAGAAGTGAAGAAGTAAAAGGGGCCCACAAGAGTTAAAACAGAGTAAAAAAAAAACTTGAAACAATACAGTCTGCTTAATAAGCAAAAAGGTTCTATTTAAAATCAGTCTATCAGAAAATTTCTGTGGTGCTGCGATCTGTTGACGCCTTTTCGAAACACAAGTCTTTTACACAATCCGTCTTTAGTTTGTGACCTTACGCTACGATAACTCAGGGAAGTGTCGCCATCTTGGAACATATTTCACAACTAAAAGAAACGCGTTGCATATATCACGAGGAAATTGTCATTTCACAAGCGAAGTGATGTTGGACATAAAATTACTTACACTGTGACGTTTTCCAACACCCCCGCTTTTTATGTCAAACCGACGAGCGTAGAATGTTTAACTTGTTTCTCAAACACTCGAAATGAGGCTTAGGCAACGGCTTGGTGAGTACGTCTGCCAGCATTAACTTCGATGGACAATAAGTTATTTTGATTATACCATTCTGGCATAGATGTCTGATGTGGTGATACTTAACTTCCACGTGTTTAGTCCTTGTCTGTGCCTTTTCGTTTTCGGTCAATCTTATGGCTGATAAGTTATCTTCGTACAACGTTACGGGTAGTTGTTGACACAGTTCGAGGTCATTTAACAGGTCTAACAACCACGAAATCTCTTGACCTGTATGAGAGGCAGCGATATATTCAGCTTCCGTGGAGGAGAGTGCTGTGCAACTCTGCTTCCTCGATGACCATGCCAATATATTATTTCCTAATTTGAACAAGTTTCCAGTGGTTGATTTCCTGTCTATTCTGTCGTTTCCCCAATCGGCATCGCTATATGCCGTTAGGATTGGAGGTTTTGTTTTATCTATGACGAATTTAAGATCTTTGGTAGTAAGCAGATATCTAATTAATTTCTCGATAGCTTGCCAATCGACTTCCCTTGGGGATTCATTCCTTCTTCCCAGGATGTTAACCACTGATGCTATGTCGGGTCTAGTTAAAGTTGCAATGTATAGAAGCCCTCCTATAGCCTGTCTAAATTTTACGTTATCTCCCATTAGTTTCCCGTTTGGATCTAGATTAAAGTAGTTAGTATTCATGGGTGTATACGTAGGCTTACCATTTAACAAATTGAATTTTTCTGCGATTTGTATTATTTTGTGTTCCTGGTCTAATTCTAGATTACCGTTTGCTTTTTCCTTTATGTTTATGCCTAAATATTGTGTTACTTGACCCAAATTTTTGATTTCGTATTGCTTTGATAATTCAGTGTATATTTCGTGTGTGTCTGTTTTGTCTCCTGCGACTAAGATGTCATCGACATACACTATTATGTATGCGATTTTTCCATCTTGGACTCTTTTGTACAGACATTTGTCTGACGCGCATTCAACGAAATTTAGTTCTTTTAGAGATTTACTTATTTTTTGGTTCCATGCCCTAGCTGCCTGCTTAAGGCCGTAAATCGCTTTGTTTAAACTACACACTTTATCTTCTTCCCCTTTTGTTATGTATCCCTCTGGCTGATGCATATAGACCTCCTCTTCTAAATCGCCATGTAAGAAAGCAGTTTTGACATCTAGGTGAGTTATTTTAAGATCTTTGTACACCGCTGCGTTTAAGAATGCTCGTAGGGTGGTATGCGCTACAACGGGTGCGTAGGTCTCGTCGAAATCGCTTCCATATTTTTGAGCATATCCCTTAGCGACCAATCTGGCTTTATATCGCTCTATAGACCCGTTCGCTCCCCTTTTTGCCTTAAACGTCCACCTACAACCTATGACGCGTTTTCCCGAGATAGGTTTTATTAATCTCCAAGTATTATTTTGCTTCAGAGAATCTATTTCCTCACTAGTGGCTTTTGGCCATTTATCTTTAGTTTCTGCGTCATTGATATTTTGTAGGTCTGTCCATGACTTTGGCTCCTGAATGTGACACAGGTTTGCGCTTATTCCATAACGGTTAGGTGGTACACCACGATTTTGTCTCTGCGATCTTCTCGGCTCAAGGGATGTGTCGGTCGGGGTGTTATTCTGATCATCGTCGCGCTCTTCTAGATCAATTTCAATATTATCTGCGGGAGTTTGTTCGATGTTTTGATTTTCTTTGGCGGGTATAATTTCCTCATCTTTTATACCTTCTTCGAAGAATTTTACGGTTCTAGATATTATAATTTTATTTTCACCCGTATATATCCTATAGCCCTTGCTTCTGAAATCATATCCCAACATTATTCCCTCGATGGCTTTCTCATCTAATTTATTTCTTTTAGGTTTGTCGACATAGGCAAATGCCTTACATCCGAATGTTTTGATGTTCGAGAGATCGGGTTTTCTTTTATGCCAAAGTTCATAGGGTGTCATGTTATTTTTGTTAGCCTTTGTTGGTAGACGGTTGATGAGGTAGGTGGCGGACATGACAGCTTCCCCCCAGAATTGCTTAGGTAACTTGGCGTCCGACAACATGGTTCTAGCCATTTCCACTATCGTTCTATTCTTTCTTTCTGAAACACCGTTCTGTGGGCTAGAATAGGGAACACTCAATTGACGCTCTATCCCGTTTTCTATCAGGCAGTTTTCAAATTCGTCACTGATATACTCTTTTGCGTTATCGGACCTGATTGCCTTTATCAACTTGCCAAATTTATTTTTTGTTAGCGCTATGTATTCTTTCAGTTTGATAACGGCTTCCGATTTATGCGCGATTAAGTATGTTATTGTGTACCTGCTATAATCATCCGTGAATGTTATAAAGCACCTTTTCCCTCCTATCGTTTCAGTATTCATGGGGCCACATATATCGGAATGTGCGAGGGTACCGATGTCTTTGCTTCTGTTTGTGGCTACTTTAGGGTAGGGCAGAGCGGAAAGTTTCCCTTCAATGCACTTGGTGCATCGCGTGTCATGTTTACATTTGTTAATTGTTATCCCATTGGCTAATTCATGATTAACAAGGTATTTAATATCATCAAAATTTTTGTGTCCGAGTCTTCGGTGCCACAATGAAATACAATTTGTATTGTTACAGAAAGTTTGAGTACTTATAGTATAGCCGTAATCATCTTCAGGGTTTAATACGTAGAGATTATCATTTAACTTAGCTGTCAAGATTATATTATCATCTTTGACAAATAAACATGCATTTTTCTCGAAAATTACCTTTATATTATTTTCAGTGGCTTTCTTAACTGACAATAAATTGCCCTTTAGTTCTGGACAGTATAAGACGTTTCTTAGTGTAATGTAGTGGTTTTTGTCTGTTTTTATTTTTACGTCCCCCATACCTTCCGAATTAAGCCTTTTTCCATTAGCGATTGTTATATTCCCAAAATTCCCGGCTGTGAATGTAGCAAAATTTGTTTTTTCTGATGCAACGTGCCTGGTGCAACCCGAGTCAATGATATATGTGTTTGGATCTGTTGTTTGTGTTTGGTTAATTTTTACTGACTCAATTTCAAAATTGTTTTCCACTGGGAAGAGAGGAATGATCGATTGGTTGACCTCATCCTCTATATTTGATTTGCTGTTAAAGCAAAAATTCGAGGAGTCTGTTTTACTACCATTGTGTTGATTTTTGGGGTTTACCGAATTGGCTTTAAAGTTGGCATGGTTGTTAAATTTATTACTGTTATAATTTTCACTTCTTTGGTAATTGTTTTTCTGTTTGTTTTTCAATTTGTAACATTCTGAACGAGCGTGCCCATCTCGTTGACAGAAGCTGCAATATTTTTTGTTTCCTTTATTTATTATTTTATATGCTGTGTCCCTTGGTCGTGTGCTGGTGTTTTTGTATTCGATTCGATGAGAGTACTCGTCGATGAGTTTGTTTTTCACAAACTCGAGGTCTAGATCCTTTTCGTCTCTAGCCTCCATGCTCGTTATAAGAGGAGCATATGACTGAGGCAAGCTGCAAAGCATAAGAGCCACGATGTGCGAATCATTTATGAGCTCTCCAATGGCAGCGAGTTTGTCGCGGATAGTTAAAATATTGTTGATATGTAGATTTAAGTCTCCGCCCTCATTGAGCCTTTGCGAATATAGTTTCCTCAAAAGGAATAATTTGGATGATAAATTCGCCCTTTGGTGAACACTTTTTAATCTTTCCCAAATTTCTTTGGGAGATGTCAAATGTCTTATGTGCACGATTTGTGTATTTTCAATGCACAAACAAATTATGGCTTTCGCCTTAGCCGCGTTTTTAGTATATGTATCATCGGGTGTGGCAGGTGGAGATTCTGTTATATATTTGAATAAGTCGTCTTTAATTAACAGATTTTCTAATTTGAAACACCAATGATTGTAATTATTATCATTTAGTTTCTCCACTGCCGTAATTTCTTTTGTGGCAGACATAGCGTGTTATTCAAGTTTTATAAATTCTTTGATAACAAATATATTTACTATAAGAAGTTTGTGACTTTCTTAAAATAATTTCTTAGAATATGTTATAAGTATAAATAAAATGATCAGTTATTCACAACAATCAATCAATATTTGTTCACAATAATACTCTTTTTGCGATATTATATATATCGTTATTTATTCATGCACATTTATTTTTATTTTCATGTATATATTTCAATATTTCATATCTCATATGTGCATCTTGTTCATCATTTTATCACAATCAGATAAACAAATTTTTATTACTGGGTTTTTTTTATTTATTTATTTATTTATTTACTTTCCCCTTCAACTCAGCCCTCATAATCTATTAAAATATCTAGAAGGGGTGAGTTCGCGATTAGCGTGAAGCTAAAGACCCAGTATAAATATAAAATTGTTATACCAAAAGTTTTTTTCATTAATAATGAAAGATAGAAATTTATTTTCTTACCTTTCTGGTAAAGCAGACATACGCTGGTTTCCTTCATGTGAAAACAACCTATATTTTTTACTTATTGAGTAGGTGTTATAAATCGTGAAAAATATCTTCTTAGAATGATACGGATGCACTTGTAGAGAAAAAACTATTTAATGCACGACGAATTCTGGGTTACATGGATGAACACACACACACACTAAAAAAGAATAAAATAAAAGGGTTAAATATGGGTACTATAAAAGTAGTAACATTGAAATCCAGTAGGAGATGCAAGTCTTCCATTGAACAAAGAGTTAACGCACGAAAAAAACCGTGCGTCTTGGCCTCACGAAATCGGGCCTAGAAGTGAAGAAGTAAAAGGGGCCCACAAGAGTTAAAACAGAGTAAAAAAAAAACTTGAAACAATACAGTCTGCTTAATAAGCAAAAAGGTTCTATTTAAAATCAGTCTATCAGAAAATTTCTGTGGTGCTGCGATCTGTTGACGCCTTTTCGAAACACAAGTCTTTTACACAATCCTTCTTTAGTTTGTGACCTTACGCTACGATAACTCAGGGAAGTGTCGCCATCTTGGAACATATTTCACAACTAAAAGAAACGCGTTGCATATATCACGAGGAAATTGTCATTTCACAAGCGAAGTGATGTTGGACATAAAATTACTTACACTGTGACGTTTTCCAACAGAATTAAATGATTACATGTTAAAAGCAGGAAAATTACGTCATAAGAACCATATTTACACTTGAATTTTAAAAGAGAAACAAAATGCTAAAATAAAAATATCATTATTATGCGTTAAAACTTGTAAATGGAGGAAATTACGTCATATTTAAAATGGCCAAAAAATATGGCAAAACTATTTAAATTAAAAAATATATTTGCGCAAGATATTTTGAGATAATCTTTTCAACTATTATCGTGAATTCGAAGACAGCGCAAATAATATTTCCTTCTAACAACAAAAGTATTTTCACGTGACTATTAATAAGAGAAATAAAACTTTGGTGTAAATTACGTGAAATTTGGAATATTAGTTACATATTAGCTATAAAGGATTTCTAAGAACGCTTCTTAAAAAATTCAAAGTTTAAAAGGGGTGATAATGAACGAAGAGTGTTCTATAAAACGTTCTAAATGGCGATTTCTACGCAAATTTAGAATGTATCAAATCGATTTCAAAAGTAATGGTTCTAAATTGATGGTGACAGCCCTTGCTCTAACATAGACTATATTTGTGTCACTACCACCTGGGGGTTGCAGGAGCAAAAAACGTTCTAAATTGCGGTTTTTGTTTTTATGTTATGGAATGGCTTAGGATCAGGAAATTTGAAATGGTAGTTACTCATAAGATATCAATGATCTCTAAGAACATTTCCTAAAAAAATCGAAATTTAAAAAGGGTGAAAATGTGCGAAAAGCGTTATAAAAAATGTTCTAAATTGCTATTTCTATGCAATCTCAGGAAATACTTAACCGATTTCAAACATAACGGTGTAAAAATAATGATGACAGCTCTTGCTCTAAGATAGGTTATATTTTATATCGGTACTTCCAAAAAATTCCACTTCTCCAAAGGGGGTAATGCAGGAGCGAAAAATGTTCTAAAAATGCGATTTTTGTGTTATGGAAGGACCTAGATTCATGAAATTTGGCATAGTATATATTTATTAGATATAAATTATTTCTAAGAACATTTCTTTAAAAAATGGAAATTTTAAAGGGGATGAAAATGCGCGAAAAGTGTTCTAAAAACGTTCCAAATGCCGATTTGTAAGCAATCTCAGGAAGAATCAAACTGATTTCAAAAGTAATGGTAGGAAATTGATGCTGACAGCCTCTGCTTTAACATGGACGCTATTTCATATCGGCGCCACTACCAACAGGGGCTTGCAGGAGCAAAAAACGTTCTAAATTGCCATTTTTGTGATCGGTAGTGGCTAGCAACTTGAAATTAGACATGGTACATATTTATTAGATATAAATTATCTTTAAGAACAGTTTCGAAAAAATTGGAAATTTAAAAGGGTGAAAATGCGCGAGAAGCGTTCTAAAAATGTTCTAAATTGCGATTTCTACACAATCTCGGGAAATATCAAACCGATTTCAAAAGTAATGGTTGCAAATTGATGGTGACAGTCCCTGGTCCAACATAGGCTACATTTTATGTTGCTGTCACTACCATCTAGGGGTTGCAAGAGCAAAACATGTTCTAATTTGCGGTTTTTTTTTTGCACAACTGAGGGGTCTAACATTTTGAAATTTGGCATGGTAATTACTTACAAGACGCAAATGCTTTCTGAGAATCGTCGAAAGAAAATTCCAAATTTAAAAGGATGAAGTGAGCGAAAAACGTTCTAAATTACAATTTTTATACAATCAAATACCAAATCGATTTAAAAAATAATGGTTTCAAACTGGTGGTGATAAAACCTGCTCAAACATAAGCTATATTTTATGTTGGTGTCACTACCACCAGAGGGTTTCAGGAGCAAAAAACATTCTAAATTGCGATTTATGTGATACTAAAGAGGGTAGATACATTAAACATGGCATGTTGATGGTAGTTACTTGTAACATATAAATGCTCTCTAAGAACAGTCGAAAGTAAATTCAAATTAAAAAGGGGTGAAGCGAAGGGGAGAAGCGAAAAGCATTCTAAAAAAGTCCTAAATTATGATTTCTATGCAATCTCAGGAAATATAAAACGATTATAAAAGTAATAACTGCGAATCAATGGTGACAGTCTCGGATCCTGCACAGGCTATATTTTATGCTGGTGACTGTACCACCTGCGGTTGGCAGGAACAACAAATTTTCTAAAAAAGGCCTTTATAAGCTTTCTAAATTACGTTTCTGTGGAATATTAGGATATACCAAACCGATTTCATAATTAATATTGGCAAATTAATAGTGTCAGTCCCTATTTCAATATGGCATTTTATGTTGAGAGAGATGGTAGACCGTTAGACAAGAAGCTTGGAATCTGACATGGTGATTAATTTTAAGATGTAAGAAGATGGTTTCTAAAAAATTTAAAACTTCAAATGAATACTGAAATAAACGTATTAATCGAGCATAAAAGTTTCAAAGTATTTTCTAAATTATCATTTATTTAATAAAAAGCAGAAAAACCAACGTTTAAAATGCACAAATAATATATGAAAAGCAGCAAACAGCTGTTTCGAATCTACTAGCGAGATTCTTCTTCAGTGCAAAAGGAACAGCGTGCTAGAAAAAGCAAGGCTGAGCTAAGCACGCTGAGTGAGCTTTTTCTAGCACGCTGTTCCTTTTGCACTGAAGAAGAATCTCGCTAGTAGATTCGAAACAGCTGTTTGCTGCTTTTCATATATTATTTGTGCATTTTAAACGTTGGTTTTTCTGCTTTTTATTATTGTTGCACAAAGGCTTTATTTGCTATTTTTATATCATTTATTTAGTTTTAGTTCGTTTTATTAATTTAAGCCTTATTTCTGCCTAATGCAGTGTAATAATGAAGTTTAGTCAAACTGTGTTTTAAATAGTAATTTTTGAATTACTAGGGGGCTCTGCCCCCTACGAGCTACGCTCACCAACCCCCGTTCAGACACCCCAAATTCTAAAAGCATGTTAATTTCATCGGCCTTAAAAAGATTGAATTATAATTTAAAACAAGTTGGAAATTGCTCGTCAAACGTGGCAAATGAGGTGTGTTCGTACTATAACTAGTTTTATAATTATTTTTTGCACCCCATATTGTACTTAATGTATATTTTTTGCACTTCATAAAGTGCATAGTCTGTAACATCATAAAAATGCACTTCCAATAATTTTTTTCTCATTCCCCGTAATGTAACGGAACACTTTTGACTGTCCTGTAATTAAACTATACATCCGATTTTCCTAAAATTTGAAATGGCTCGACAAAATTTTGCAACAATTGTATCTTTAAAATTTCAGACCATTCGGAAGGCTGTAACATCAGTAAAATGCACTTGTAATAATTTTTCCCATTGGCCGTAATGTAAAGAAAAACTTTTGACTGTCCCTGTAATTAAACTATACATCCGATTTTCCTAAAATTTGAAAGGGCTCGACAAAATTTTGCAACAATCATATATTAAAAATTTCAGACCATTCGGTTGGGTAGTTTTTGCTCTGTTATATGCGGACGGACAGACGGACGGACAGACGGGCGGACTGAACGACGACTATAGGTGCTACGTATTTATATAATTACGAACGCACCTAAAAACAGTGACGGTCTCCCTGTAAACGGGTTTTCATTCATTTTCCTTTGATTGGAGATTTTTAAGACAAAATCAGTCGCTGCTAAGAGATACAATGGCTGTTTTCGTCTTTGATTAAAAACAAGAAAGAAAAATCATGCGTACGGCATAGATTATGAAACACTTTCCAACACTACCTGAAAGCTTTAACAAAACTTCGTTATTTAGGGAAATAAGGTAAATAAGATAACTAACTAAACATTTAAAAAAACTGATTTCAGCAGTTACCATCCATAGCCAAATATTTATTCCAATTATTCCGAACAGCCCTGTATTTGATCTGTAGGCTGATATATATACTATATAATAGAAAATTTAGTTTAGCAAGAAAACGCATAACAGGTTGAAATTTCTCTTTCAGCAATTTATACTAATAGATGGAAACATACTAAATAAAATAAAATTAGACATATGAATATCACTTGGTATATTTCAACTATTACGCGAGCAAAGCCGCGGGGTTTGCTAGTGTTATACTAATTTATTTGTTCTTTCGTTATTTAAAATAAAAATTATGTCAACTTGTATAATTTGGCGAAATTGGTCGACGGGATAACTAAGTAGTACCAGTAATTATTAAAGTCAATAGTGATTATCTTAGTAAGTACCGTTTTCAAAACTTTTTTTGTACTCAAGCTCCTTGTACGTATCGGCGCTAGCCCCCCCCCCCCCCCGAAATAATCTGTGCCCAGGGCCCCCAAATTTGTAAACCGGTCCCTGGCCCAAACAAGTGAATGGAAAGAGTTTCGAACCATTGACAGTAAATAGGTGTCTGTAATAGTCCATCAGGTTTTGTGTTACTAGCTTTGTAACGAAGGCAATCTGCACAATTCTTGACATAGTTGGTTATGAAAGTTCTCACACCCAGTTCAATAGTATCTTTTGGATATTCTGTGGTATGTCCCTTCAGCTCCATAATGTCCGCTTGTTGGTGAATCGTGATGACTTTTTAAATTTTAATTTCGTTCATGTACAATAACGATTAGTTGTGCTCCTTCAGAATCGGAATTTGGAGCATAGCAAGACAAGACTCCTTGGTTTAAAAGATAGCCTCGCTCTGTCCAATTTGCATAGTCTGTACATTTTCCATAGGACTCGAAAGCTTCAATGATTTTCCTTAAGTCATCATCTTTAAACTGTTCTTCTCGAATATTCATTAGAGATATTTTGGGTATCTCAATGGAGACTGTACAGATTTCACAAGAAGGTTCCTCGTGACTGCAATTTGTGCGTGACAACATGTCAGAAACAAAATTCATTTTACCAGGAATGAGTTCAATCTTCAGTTTGTAAGATTGGATTTGTAGAGCCCATCGAGCTGAACCAATCTGCCGATGGTGAATTTAAACTCATCAACCATTTCAGTGGTTGGTAATCCGAGGCATAAAACAAGGCATATTCCATGAAAACAAGAATTTTGTTTCCCTGATAAATAGAACGCGAGATTTAGAGGTGCCAAAATCCTGTTTCCGTCAGTCCGCAAAATATAAACTAGACAGAGTAATAAAAATATTTTGTAAAATCATTTGGCATCAATTAGCAGAAATGCCTTTTATTTACGGTACTCTGGATTGTTGTTTCTTTTGCTTGGCTAGAAACTCTGTCAAGTTTCTATGATAAAGCACAAATTTAAGACGTGTAATCGAATTTCGCGCTTAAACCAATGAAATGAACAGAATGAAAAAGGCTGATTGTAAATAACGATCTTGGACTATTTCTTCGGCTATCGTGACATGAAACTAATCTATATAATAAAAGCCTAAGTCATGTGACTGTCATCAATAGTTCCGGGCTACCCGCTTCACTTTTTATAAGCCAAGCTGCCAATGTAGTACTTTAGTGTTAGCCAGGCGCAGGTGATAAGTCGCCAAATATTATATAGATTATTATTATAAAGCGCAAAGCATTTGGCCGTCATCAACAGTTTGCAACAGGATAAAACTGCATAAAAGTTACACTTTTAGAAAGATGGTATTCAAAAAATTATAATATTTGATAGATTAGCTACATTCAAATATCTATTTATTCTGAGATAACTTCAATTGAAATGACTTTGAATGTCCAATATATGTTTCCACCAAAGTAAACACAAAAGAATCGTTCTTCATTAAGCGAAAAAAATATTAATTTATGGAGGTAGTCATTCATACAGCAAGTTCTCCAAAAAGGAATTTTCTGCGAAAATAATTCACGCCTTTAAACCAATCAAAGTTCAGTATCTCATTCTGTTAGGTAAACTGCTATACAATTCAACTTCTTTCACGATATTTCCTTCAAAAACAAACCCAACTCATGTAATAATATTTAATGAATGACATTTCAAATCGCATAGTGAAATAATTTGATATTTATGTATTATCCGTGCCAGGAGGATAGATCACCGTAGATGATTGTTAATAGCCAATCATATTTACCTTTGTCCATATCGCATTTAAAACAGTGATTTAATATACTTTTATTAAAAAAGAGCATTAAAAATGGTAACTAATATTGAAGCAATCTGAAATTACACAAAACAATAACTAAACACTTAACAAAAATGAATGATCTTGACGTCACATTCGTTCACGTGTTTGTTAGGTCATGAAGTGATTTTAATTCGACATTTATCTGTATTTTTACTTTCTTCTATCTTTACAAGAAGAAAGTATTGGATTCATGAAAATTTTCGAATTCCGGTTTTCGACGGATTTACACGTTTTAGGGGTCAGAGATTCCAAAAAACATGTTTTTACAAAATGTCTGTCTGTGACTCTGTGAGTCTGTCTGTCTGTCTGTCTGTCTGTCTGTCTGTGTGTATGTGACACAAATTTTGTGGGCGCTCTATCTCAAGAACTAATGCACGGAATTTAATAAAAATTGATATTCAGTTAGTGTCTAACACAAATTGATGCTGATTAGTTTTTGGTGTAAATCGCTCAACAGGTGGCGCTGCAATGCTGCATTTTTCACGATTTTCGCAATAGCTCTATCTCAAGAACTAATGCACGGATTTTGATCAAACTTCAGATTTAGTTAGTCCTTGATATGAATTGATGATGATTACGTTTTGGTGTAAATCGCCCAACAGGTGGCGCTGTTATGATGAATTTTGCAGGATTTACACGATTTCCCCAATAGCTCTATCTTAAGAACTAACCCACGGATTTTCATCAAACTTCAGATTAAGTTAGCCCTTGATATGACTTGCTACTGATTAGGTGTTGGTGTAAATCGCCCAACAGGTGGCGCTTCTCTGCTGCCTTTTCCACGATTGCCTCAATAGCTCTATCAATAGAACTAATGGACCAATTTTCATCTAACTTCAAATTTAGTTGTATGTTGACACAAGTTGTTGTTAATTAGGTTTTGGTGTTAATCACCCAATAGGGGGTGCTGCTATGCAGAAATTTTCACGATTTTCGCTATTGCTCTATCTCAAAAACTAATGTACGGATTTTCTCCAAACTTCAGATTCAGTCAGACGTTGACATAAATTGTTGCTGATTAGGATTTGGTATAAATCACCCAATAGGTGGCGCTGCTACGTAGCATTTTGCTGAATTTAGACGATTTCAGCGATAGTCATATCTCAAGAACTAATGCACGGAATTTCATATCGTTAGAATCCTCATGAGATGCATAGATTGCCATTTAATTTTGGCAGTGTGATAGCGAATTTTGAAGTATTAACATGTATGAGATAGAAGAAAGTTTTGGGATTGGTACATCCGACTAGTTAATGATGTTTTACATATTTATTAGTTTTTCTCTGATTAAAATATCAATTACGCCATTAAACGGGGACGTCATGATATTAAAAGAGCACATTGGGCGTTTGGCGAAAGTTTTTTTTTTTTTTTTTCATAGGAAGTGATCGACGGGATAATGGTGAACAACTCAAAAAAGGTATTATTAACAATATTGTCTTAATGTAAGTTGTGGGTATTATTAAAGGCTTTTCACAAAAAATTCATTGACTAAATCCTATTAGCTAAAACACGCCATTTGGCTAGGGACCCAATTACGGAAGATTACTTAATAGATGTAAAAATCTCCTCTTTAATGAATGTATTGCAACTGATAAGCAAACGAACAAGAAGCATAAATGTTACAGTTTAAGTGAACTAAGCCGTTTATCGAAAAAAAAATACAACTCAACTAAAAATATCAAAATGCTGCGATGATCGCGAAGTGTTCTTGAGTACTCTATCAGAATCTCTCGATTCGGCGAAGAAATAAGCATATAAGTTAAATTATGAATAAAAGTAGCATGTTGCAATGCATAGCATACATTTAAGGGAGACCAAACTGGTCGCCAGAGGCGGCTAGTATGAAAATATCGCTTTTAATACATTTCAAAACTTTATTTGAACACATTATTGCTGTTTTTAAGTGCGTTCGTAATTATATAAATACGTAGCACCTATAATCGTCGTTCGGTCCGTCTGTCTGTCTGTCCATCCGCATATAACAGAGCAAAAACTATCCAACCGAATTATCTGAAATTTTAAATATATAATTATTGCAAAATTTTGTCGAGTCGTTTCAAATTTTATGAAAATCGGATGTATAACTTGATTACAGGGACAGTCAAAAATTTTCCGTTACATTACGGCCAATGGGGAAAAAATGTTGCAAGTGCATTTTAATGATGTTACAGCTTTCCGAATAGTCTGAAATTTTAAATTTATAATTGTTGCAAAATTTTGCCGAGTCATTTCAAATTTTATGAAAATCGGATGTATATAGTTTAATTACAGGGACAGTCAAAAGTTTCCCGTTATATTACGGCCAATAGAAAAAAAAATATTGCAAGTGCATTTTAATGATGTTACAGCCTTCCGAATGGTCTGAAATTTTAAATATGTAATTGCTGCAAAATTTTGTAGAGTCATTTCAAATTTCATGAAAATCGGATGTTGAGTTTAATTACAGGGACAGTCAAAAGTTTTCCCTTACATTAAGGTCAATGGGAAAAAAAATATTTCAAGTGCATTTTAATGTTGTTACAGCTTTTCGAACAGAATGAAATTGATATACACTTATGAAGTGCACTAAAATATACATTCAGTACAATATGCGGTGCAAAAAATATTTATAAAACTAGTTTTAGTACGAACGCACCATATTTGCCACGTTTGACGAGCAATTTCCAACTTGTTAATATAAATATGATTTTAGGTAGATTTCGTAAGAAATACTACCTATTGCAGTCGTTACCACGGTGCGACTTTTGAAAAATTCCTTCATAACTTTTCATTATAGGACCCCAGGAACCCAAAACCACCCCCACCTAAAAAGTTTATATATATATATATATATATATATATATATATATGTATGTATGTATGTATGTATGTACTAAATTTTGTCCGCACGATAAAAGTCGCAATTATGCACGGATCGTCTTCAAACTCGCCAACAACTTCGAGATGGCTAATATCTCGGTGGGGATTGAAAATGAGCAAAATCGGCCCAAGGGAATGGAAATGGGGAGGGTTAAAAATTGTGAATACCGTCTTAACAAGATTCTGATAAAACCATCTCTTACACAACAATGGCAGGAAAAAATAAATATATTTTTCATTATAGCAGTTGCCAACAATTAAAAAAAAAAAAACAATAAAATTCTCACCACAACAATTGCTTTTCTATAGCAAGATTTTTCACGTGAAAAAATAAATTAAATAAATAGTTTGACGAATTGAAAACAAATTGAATATTACGTCATGAGTTTTCTAGAGCAAGATTTCAGAATGAAAACTCAAAATGAAATAAATAGTTTGACGAATTAAAAAAATATATGTATTACGTCATATTGGAAATATAATGTACCTCAGCAGGTGAATATATAACCGTGTGAGTTTGAAGAAACGTATTAAAACATTATAAAAACCCGACTATGGAAATATTAACATATTTTAACACTTTGAGGTTTTCTGAATTTGTTTTAGCCATTTTTAAACCTATTCCATATACATGTGTGTGTGTATTCGTGTATATTAGAATTTTCACAAAATGTTTAGGTCCCTAGAGCTCATTCTTAGTGAAGGGACTGGGTTTATCTCTAATGTTGATTTAAGTTTTGTTGGTGAATTTAGTACTTAACTTCGAAATCTACCTCCGCCTGTAGGCCCGAGCCGTCCGGGATTTTTTTAGTATTGTTAATGGGCATTCTAAATATATATATTAAATGTAAAAAATCTATTAGAGTTATCAATTAAAAAGAAAAAAAGTAGATCCGTGCAAGGCTTTTTCACCGCAATCTTTGAGATTATATTTGTTCATACTTTTTTTTCTTAGCTGCAATTTTTTTATATCAAACAACGCATTTTAACGATGTAACGATACTGCATCAAAAGCCACTTGCAGAACTTTTCTTAAAATACCTCATTCATCGCTGTGCCTTTAGTATGTGCTGAGGAAAAAGGATGTTGACACCAGAAATAATATACGGGGCATTCTCACAATCTTTTGACTTTTAAGTCCCTTAGTAATAATCTTTATTTTAGTACATATTCTTGTGTTTTTTTTTATTTCATATACTGGGGAACATCCCATTGCATGACTGCATAACAATATTAACGAGATAAATAAGTTTTGGACGATGTTGGGGGTCCAAATATCCAGGAAACTCCTATACCGCCCTGTGTCCCTTATGCTGATTTTTAAGTTTGGAACTGTCTGTATAAAATTGTTTCAATAAAAGTAATTCGATGTAATTTTTTGACTGGAACTATTGTTTTATATAAACATGTAGCAAAAAATTAACCTGCACACAGTTTTACGGTTGTTATTATTTTTTTTAACTCTGTCCCTGGGTTTTAGATTTTTTTTTTTCCTCTTCTAAAATTATACAGAAAATCACTTCAGATGCAGCCACAGAATTTTTTTCTATGTTTTTCTCATGCAGAAGTATGCTAGGGAAAGAATGTCTAAAATTCTTTGACAGGAAATTTACTGCAGAATTTAAATCAGCATTTAAATATCCATTTCAAGCATCGTGGCTTTATGGGTAGTCTTACCGTCCCCAAGGTTTATTTCTGCACTTTTCGAGGTAAATTAATTTTTTTAAAAATTTAATCCAACGTAAATAACTGTTTCTAAAAATCAATGAACATTGTGGCTATCACTTAGTCTTAACATGATTTGCCTAAAAATAGGTGGTAATTTTCATTACCGTCCCATCCTTACCATCCTCTTTTTTCCCCTTACCGTTCCTTCTTTAACAGATTAAAGAAGGACCCTTTAAGACAATGTTATACCAAAATTTTGTACTGAAAATACTACATTGTTATTATTTCTTATTTGAATGTCATGTGGAATCTATGCAAATTCATTATAAGTAAAAATTTAGAAGAAAATAAAAAGTTATAGTGGTAAAATGGTGAGGAAAATTAAACTCGCAAGTTTAACTTAAACCTTAATTAAATAAAAAAAATTTCGCTGCTGACCGTTTTTTCTTTATTTTGAATCATTAAGGCATTCGTCTATCAGATTAAAATGTTATTTTAGAAAGTTTAATTTCACCAAATTTTTATTCCTGGAAGTCAAAAGATGTGAGAATGCCCCATATATAATTGTGTTCACTTATATTCTGTAATCTGGTAAGTTTATCCCCTAGTGCATTTAAAAGAATAATTTCAAAAAAATCATCGTGCTTTAAAGAATATTTATAAGATTATTATTAACAATATTTTAAAAATGGAGCTATTATTTGAATATATTACACGGTTTGAAATAAATAATGTCATAATACATGATTACAGCATGCGTTTAAATGATGTACACCAGGTACAAATTATTTGGTTATATCCTTGAAAAATGCCCTTTTCCAGTCTTCATCTGTTAGTCTTTTACTTTTTTCAGACACCAAACTGTTGGAGGAAATGACAGCTTCTAATTCAGTTTCTTTAATGATATCTGTTTTTCTAGGTTTCCATGTAAGAATTTTCTGTGCTTGCTCATAATCTGAAATTAAACGTAAATATTTCATGAAACTAGTATGCTGCGGCCATAATTTAAATAGCACTGTTATGTTACATACAAACAATTACGAAGTAGAATGCATTTCTTTGAATTTAACTCGAAGTTACTGTGATTTAAAAAAAAAAAAAAAAAAAAAAACCTCTTTCATTAAAATTCACAAAAATGTCATAAGTCTTGGGAAAAAAAAACTTTAAATGCGCGAAGTTTAAATTAAATTGCGGTGAGCTCGATTATTATAATGTTAATGGATTTAAATGGAAATTTCGCCAAATTAGCCAGCTATCGCCAAGTTGGCTTCATACATGGCAACTTATGTTGTCGTCAAATTTGACGATATTCCGCAAAGTTGGCCAAATTTTGGCACTGTTGTGGTAACCCTGCCGTTAGCACTTTTCAACAAATACTCATTGTCGAAGCTGTCATTTCTCTATAGGAGATCGAACTATAATTGAGTAACTATAAAGTTTAAATAGTGTTAACCTTACTAGAGTTAGTTTAACCTTAAGTTGTGTTTTTGCGATGTCTTTCGGAAACGGAGGGCGCTTGAGGGCAGGACACCCCTTTTGCCCCCCCCCCCCCCCCAATTAGGAGTCGAATTTGAAAAATTCCGAAACTCGTGTTTACTAACTTTAGTTATATACTATAGACATGTCAAGTTTCAAGATTTTATTTCCATTAGTTTATGAAATATGGTATTTTTTTTTTTTTTAATTTGTCCCTCTTAGAAATCGAATTTTAAAAACTCAATGTCCAATTCATGTATTGCCATCAAGAATACATATATATTCCAAGTTTCAAAGCTCTGCTCTATGTCAAAAGGAAGAGGGTAAAAAATAAATAACAAAATTTGACTGTCATATACAAACCGAATTGTAAGTTAAAAGAAAACATGTAAAAAGTCACAGTTAAACAGCATCCTCTGTTGGGTATTTAATTACGAAATCAAATCAGCATGTATATTTTTAATTAATAACTTCAAATATAAATTTTGATGCATTTCTACTCAACAGAAACTGAGATACCACTGTAATGTTCATCGCAAATATATGGCATAGCAGCGCTCCCTGTTGAATAAAAAAAGCCCAAACGGAAACAACATAATTTTTAATAAATATCTTACCTATTAAATTTCGTGAAAATTTGTAAAAAAAAAAAAAAAAACCTGTCATGTATTTTTCTTTCTGGTATAAACACAAAAGAAAATTGTGTTTAATTTTTATCTTGGATACGGCCATCACGCAGTGAAACATAAAAAAAAACCACTTTTATTTAAATTTGGTTAATATATTCCTCGCTAGGGTGCGTTATCGGCGTAAAAGAAAGTTAAATTAAAATATCCTACCTGATTTTAACTTGGAGTATGGTTGGTACAGGGGGGAACCGCCTCCCAATATATGAGAAATTGGGAAATTTTGAGTTTAGAGTTGAAAAATTCTAGATTTTTGAAAGACTTTTTATTTTGAAAAAATAGCTGAATAATAAATTTTAAATTATTTTTTCGCTATTAAAAATAATAAATTTTAAATTATTTTATTGCTTCTAATTATCTCGCTATTCTTTTTTTTTTTTAAATGTAACTAACGCTGCTGTTGCTTCCATAAATGAATTTTTTGTGATTGGAGATCTTTCTCGGCTAATATTTAAAAAATATCGCGTATAAAAATATGAAAATTGGGAGTTTTAAAGAGAAATGTTCGATAAACACTCTGAAGCCGGCAGTTTTTAAATCGAAGAATTATTTTAAACGCTATTTAATGTTGAAATCGGCCAAAATAGCTCCGTTAAAAAAGTTTTATAAGATAAAAACTATACATAGCAATTTAACCATCTTTCTCAGGAACATACTTGGCAAGCATGCTGTGTGCAGTGGGCAATCATTTTTTTTTTTTTTTTTTTTTGAGTGTTTCTTTTTTTATTTTTTTTTTTATTTAAAACTTCATTATCCGAATAGAGATTTATTTCATACTTCGGAAAAAGTCGTGTTTTTTAACTTAATTCCAAATTTTAAAACAGCGAAAATAATAATATTTCCTTTCAATTAAAAAATGTATTTGCTCGTGAATATTAAAAACAGAAAGAAAACTTTAATATAATATTTAAATTACTGCGTGTTAAAAACCTTAAATGGGGGGGGGGGGGGGACTGGAATTACGTCATATTTAAAAAGTCCCTAACCCTATAACAAACAAGTGCCGAAATAATTTCCTTCTCTCGCCAAGTTCATTTGCTCTATCTCGCTTTCGAAATTTTTGCTTGTGTGCTCATGCATATATTGGTACTTCTTTGTCGTAAGGATCTGGGAATAACTCAGTGTTAAGATAGTGCAATTTTGCGCCAAATATTATAAACAGTTTCCCAAGGAAGAAAAACGATAACTCTCTTTCGTTTTCCAAACATTTCGTTGGCTGTTCGAGAAAAGGCTTTTCCCTCGTCAGTTTTCCAAGCATTTGATTGGCTATTGCTGGCTACTCGCTTCGTATTTCGAGCAATTCTTTTAAAGCCATAGGTTAACATTGAGACTCCCAGAATTAGATACAACTTTGACGCCTCGTATAATAGCACTTTGTATGGTTTAATTATTTGTGTCGACATTATGTTATATTATATTTCGTATTGCATTATTACATGGCTCATTTATGTATAACAACTCCTTAATATATGTATTAAATGTTCTAAATATTGAACGAATTGTTTGGGCGTTTCGTATATTTAGACTCATTTTCATTAAGATATACAGGGTGTCCGAAAGTTCCTGGCCAGATTTTTAAATTCAATATAAAATCAAATAATTGTCGTACAGCAGTGCGGTTTGGACTAAAATACTTCTCAGGTTGAAAAGTTTTGTTCACGCGAATGAAAATAATTAGTTCCAAATTTCGATCATAGATGGTGCCACTATATGGCGTCCGTATGTCTGTCAAACATGCGTTTTTTTTTTTTTTTTTTTTTTTTTTTTTTTTTTTTTTTGTTATTTCAGATTAATTTTGACGCTGTGAAACAGAATGGACGGCTCCCAGCGTATAGTCGTCATTTTTGTATCACAGCGTAATCGGAATTCGAAAGCACTATCCGAAATCTTTACTTAAATTTTAAAATCTCACTAGATTATTATACAGTGCCTGGTAGGCCGAGTACCGCACGGTAACTAGTTAGTTATCCCGTCGACCAAAAATCTTTCGCCAAACTATAAGATTAATGCCAATAATGGTTGTTTGTAAATGGTACATTCACTAGACTTTAAGCAAGTTACACGTGTTTACGTCATCAAGGGATTTTTATTTCGACGTTTTATTTGTATTTTTATTAATGTTACTAGTCGCCTCTGGCGACCAGTTTGGTCTCCCTTAAATGTACGCTACGCATTGCATCATGTTACTTTCATTCTTAAAGTAATTTACTTGCTTAATCATTCCCCAAATTCAAAGATTCTGATAGAGAAATCAAGAATTCTTTGCGATCTTGATAATATTTCATACATCTTTGCTGTTATGCGTATTTCGTCTTTTTTAACATACCACTTAATTTCCGTAGCTGTAAAAATGAGTGAAATTTCAAGTGTTTAAACTTAGATTTGTTCATAAATTATCTAAATTAAACTTATTTTACTTAAACATGCTGTTACTTCAATGTTATTTTTTAGTATTAATAAATTAATTTAAATTTTTCAGATCATGCATTTATATATATTTTTTTCACTACTTAATAATTAAATAATGAATCTATATACTTTTGTTTTTATAAATTTGATTTCTGACTTCATAAATATGACACTAAAGTAACGTAAATAAGAGAAATAGCAAAATAAAACCCTGGTGAATGTAAACCGTAAATAAATGTTAGAGCCGCCAATTTACCTACTATGACGTCATAAGAAAACCATAATCCATTCATTGTTGGCGAACCTGCTTTGAGAATGATTACCTTCATAGTTTAATATTTTCTACTGTTCATGATGAATGAATCTCTTGTGTTTGTTTACCTTATGAAGTGAGATAGTAAGATGTCAACCGAATTTGAATTGAAGTTATCTTAGGATATATATTTATTTGAATGTAAAATAGAAACTATACTTTGATGTTGAAATGAAATATTTTAGTTTGTGTTATTATTATTGCGGTTAATTATTTACTTATGTACTTTTCTACTACAGGAGCCTTGGCATTTTTTTGAAAATCTTGGCACAATTCGGGCTTCAGAAAGTGCAATAATTTGGCAAAATATATAAATAGCTATAAAAACAAATCTGGTGAATTTTATTTTTGTTTATATGTATTTATTTGCATATAAACATTTTATTTATACATATATATACAATATTTGTGTATATACAAGTTACGGTACTAATTGGTTATCCCGTCGACTAAAAATCCATCGCCAAACTACAAGATTAAATGCTCATAATGGTTGATCATAAATGTAACATTCACTTGACTTGAAGCAAGTTACACGTGTTTACGTCATCAAGTGATTTTTATTTTGACGTTTTATTTGTATTTTTATTAATGTAATACTAATTTATTTGTTCTTTCGTTACTTAAAATAAAAATTATGTCAATTTGTATAATTTGGCGAGTGGTTTGGCAATTTATATAATTTGGCGAAACTGGTCGACGGGATAACTAAGTAAGTACCATTAAATGCTAATAATGGTTGATCGTAAATGTCACATTCACTTGACTTGAAGCAAGTTAGGCATGTGTACGTCATCAAGTGATTTTTATTTTGACGTTTTATTTGTCTTTTTATTGATGGTATACTAATTTATATGTTCTTTCGTTATTTAAACTAAAAATTATGTCAATTTGTATTATTTAGCGAGTGGTTTGGTGATTTATATAATTTGGCGAAATTGGTCGACGGGATAACTAAGTAGTATCCAAATTACTTCTGTTTCTATATAAAAATATTATTGGCTTCTTTAGATTAAATAAATTGTGCACATATGGAAAAAATTGCTTATGTATATGAAATAGGATATAGCCGGAAAATACGATGTCAATATTTGTTTCTCGCCAAGGACCTATACTGGAAAAATACCTTTATTTATTTATCTATTTATTTATTGTATTTTAAATGAGGTGAATGAAATATGTGTATTTTAAATGTATCCGATATATATTTTTTAAATTTATGTGTTTGAAATGAAAGTTGTGTATTTTAAATGAAATGGGTGATAGGTTTATATTTTAAATGAAATGATGGCGATGGAAGAATATTTGGCGATGTATCACCTGAGCCCAACTAACATAAAAGTACCGGAATGGCCGTTTGGCATTAAAAAAGTGAAGTGGTCAGCCCGGAGTTATTGATGACAGTCACTTGACTTCGGCTATTATTATATAGATACTAATTTATTTGTTCCAAGACTCCCTTATCATATTATCAAGTGTCAAAATTTTGCCTTAATCGCTAATCAAGAGCTTGAAGCCAGGAGAGACCAAGTTAACTTAACAATATCTCAAAATAGCTATCTCCATCAATAACATTCTCAACCCAAAAGTTGTAGCGCCTAAAATTCTGAATAAAATGAGTACCTACGCTTAATATTTTTGTTCAATATTAAGGCCTCAATTTTGAGATATTGGTAAGTTAACATGGTCTGTCCGGGCTTCAAGATTTGAAAAATTTTGAAATAGAATTGCGACCTTAATGTTGAACAAAAATATTAATGATGGTACTCATTTTATTCAGAATTTTAAGCTCTACAACATTTGTATTAATGAGGTGAATGAAATATGCTTATTTTAAATGTATCCGATATATATTTTTTAAATTTATGTGTTTCAAATTTAAGTTGTGTATTTTAAATGGAATGAGTGATAGGTTTATATTTTAAATGAAATGATGGCGATGGAAGAATATTTGGCGATGTATCACCTGAGCCCAACTAACATAAAAGTACCGGAATGGCCGTTTGTCATTTAAAAAGTGAAGCGATCAGCCCGGAGTTATTGATGACAGTCACATGACTTCGGCTATTATTATATAGAAGATACTAATATATTTATTTATTGTATTTTAAATGAGGTGAATGAAATATGTGTATTTTAAATGTATCCGATATATGTATTTTAAATTTATGTGTTTGAAATGAAAGTTATGTATTTTAAATGAAATGAGTGATAGGTTTATATTTTAAATGAAATTATGGCGATGGAAGAATATTTGGCGATGTATCACCTGAGCCCAACTAACATAAAAGTACCGGAATGGCCGTTTGGCATTTAAAAAGTGAAGCGGTCAGCCCGGAGTTATTGATAACAGTCACATGACTTCGACTATTGTTATATAGGTACTAATTTATTTGTTCCAAGACTCCCTTATCATATTATCAAGTGTCAAAATTTTGCCTTAATCGCTAATCAAGAGCTTGAAGCCAGGAGAGACCAAGTTAACTTAACAATATCTCGAAACAGCTATCTCCATCAATAACATTCTCAACCCAAAAGTTGTAGCGCCTAAAATTCTGAATAAAATGAGTACCTACGCTTAATATTTTTGTTCAATATTAAGGCCTCAATTTTGAGATATTGGTAAGTTAACATGGTCTGTCCGGGCTTCAAGATTTGAAAAATTTTGAAATAGAATTGCGACCTTAATGTTGAACAAAAATATTAATGATGGTACTCATTTTATTCAGAATTTTAAGCTCTACAACATTTGTATTAATGAGGTGAATGAAATATGCTTATTTTAAATGTATCCGATATATATTTTTTAAATTTATGTGTTTCAAATTTAAGTTGTGTATTTTAAATGGAATGAGTGATAGGTTTATATTTTAAATGAAATGATGGCGATGGAAGAATATTTGGCGATGTATCACCTGAGCCCAACTAACATAAAAGTACCGGAATGGCCGTTTGTCATTTAAAAAGTGAAGCGATCAGCCCGGAGTTATTGATGACAGTCACATGACTTCGGCTATTATTAGATAGAAGATACTAATATATTTATTTATTGTATTTTAAATGAGGTGAATGAAATATGTGTATTTTAAATGTATCCGATATATGTATTTTAAATTTATGTGTTTGAAATGAAAGTTATGTATTTTAAATGAAATGAGTGATAGGTTTATATTTTAAATGAAATTATGGCGATGGAAGAATATTTGGCGATGTATCACCTGAGCCCAACTAACATAAAAGTACCAGAATGGCCGTTTGGCATTTAAAAAGTGAAGCGGTCAGCCCGGAGTTATTGATAACAGTCACATGACTTCGACTATTGTTATATAGGTACTAATTTATTTGTTCCAAGACTCCCTTATCATATTATCAAGTGTCAAAATTTTGCCTTAATCGCTAATCAAGAGCTTGAAGCCAGGAGAGACCAAGTTAACTTAACAATATCTCAAAATAGCTATCTCCATCAATAACATTCTCAACCCAAAAGTTGTAGCGCCTAAAATTCTGAATAAAATGAGTACTTAAGCTTAATATTTTTGTTCAATATTAAGGCCGAAATTTTGAAATATTGTTAAGTTAACTTGGTCTGTCCTGGCTTCAAGCTCTTGATTTGAAAAATTTTGAAATAGAATTGCGACCTTAATGTTGAACTAAAATATTAATGATAGTACTCATTTTATTCAGAATTTTAAGCTCTACAACATTTGTATTGACAATGTTTTTTATAGAATTGGCTGTTTTGAGATATTGTTAAGGTAATTATAAAAAACGTGTTTTTTGAAAATAAATATGTAAATATTTTCTATCATTTACCCAAGTACGAGGAACAAAACTTAGTACGTTCATTTTAGACCTAAACTGAAGGGGTTAAAACAATTTACAGTTTTCCCCAAATTAATTCTGAGTTCAACCCCTGAGCACGGGTCTAAAACTTTAAAGTAGAATTGTGACCTTAATGTTCAACAAAAATATTAAGTGTAGGTACTCATTTTATTCAAAATTTTAAGCTCTACAACATTTGTATTGACAATGTTTTTGACAGAGTTAGCTGTTTTGAGATATTGTTATGGTATTTAAAAACAAGTTGGAAATTGCTCGTCAAACGTGGCAAATGAGATGCGTTCGTACTATAACTAGTTTTATAATTTTTTTTTGCACCCCATATTGCACTGAATGTATATATCTTTTAACTTCATAAGTGCATAAGTCTGTAACATCATTAAAATGCACTTGCAATATTTTTTTCCCCCATTCCCCTTAACGTAACGGGAAACTTTTGACTGTCCCTGTAATTAAACTATACATCCGATTTTCATAAAATTTCAAATGGCTCGACAAAATTTTGCAACAATTATATATTTAAAATTTCAGACCATTCGGAAGGCTATAACATCATTAAAATGCACTTGCAATAATTTTTTCTCATTGGCCGTAATGTAACGGAAAACTTTTGACTTTCCCTGTAATTAAACTATACATCCGATTTTCATAAAATTTCAAATGGCTCGACAAAATTTTGCAACAATTATATATTTAAAATTTCAGACCATTCGGAAGGCTGTAACATCATTAAAATGCACTTGCAATAATTTTTTCCCATTGGCCGTAATGTAACGGAAAACTTTTGACTGTCCCTGTAATTAAACTATACATCCGATTTTCATAAAATTCCAAATGGCTCGACAAAATTTTGCAACAGTTATATATTTAAAATTTCAGACCATTCGGTCCGGCAGTTTTTGCTCTGTTATATGCGGACAGACGGACAGACGAACGGACAGACAGACGGACTGAACGACGACTATAGGTGCTACGTATTTATATAATTACGAACGCACCTAAAAACGTGTTTTTTGACTATAAATCTGTACATATTTTCTAACACTTACCTACTACGAGGTGGATAACTTAGGGTATTCATTCTAGACCTAAAATAAATGGATTAAAACAATTTCCAGCTTTCCCCTTATTAATTCCGAATTCGGCTTTTTTTCCCACCCCTACCACTGAGCTATAAATCTATCAGGGCATTTAAATTCTCCAAGGTTAGTCACTCAGTGAAACTTCCTCTACAGAGTGATGTGCAACCATTCCAGTGTCACCATTAGTGCATAAGTCAGAAATAAGGATATTTAGCAAATATTTCGGACATACACCAAGCGACTATGTGAATGTTGACATTCACCGGTGAAAGTCGACATTCTCCAGATTTCGGTTTTTCGCAGTAACATATACACATATACCGGGTGTCCTAAAAAGGACTGGCTGATTTTAAAATTCAATAACTCGCAAATGGTGACATATTTAAAAAATTCTTACAGGAGGGTTATGTATGATGTCAGAAGTTTTTTTACTGTGATTCTCGAGGCGAGCATTTATTGGCGCATAATTAAATCCATTGTTTTTTCAACTTCCAAAGAATTTCACGAGTTAAAGAGAATATTTGACGATTTATTACCTGTGGGCATCTAATTGAAAAATGCCCTAAATTAATGTATTAATTTATAATTAAGTTATAAAAATATTATAATATTGTATTGCCATCGGAAATACACCTTTGTCGTGCATAATTTTTATAACACCAGCCTATCAGGAAGTGGCGTATGAATCGATTGCAAAATTCCATCTTTGCATCAAAAACCAGGTTGAGTTAAATAAAAGTGTAAAAATAAACGGTACTACTTAGTTATCCCGTCGGCCAATTTCGCCATATAAATCGCCAAATTATACAAATTGACATAATTTTTATTTTAAATAACGAAAGAACAAATAAATTAGTATAACATTAATAAAAATACAAATAAAACGTCGAAATAAAAATCACTTGATGACGTAAACGCATGTAACTTTCTGAAAAACAAGTGAATATGACATTTACGATCAACCATTATTGTCATTTAATCTTATAGTTTGGCGATAGATTTTTGGTCGACGGGATAACTAAGTAGTACCAAATAAAGAAATGCGGAAAGAATTACCGAGCGATGCTCGGTCTACCAGGCACTATATAATAATCTGGTGAGATTTTAAAATTTAAGCAAAGATTTCAGATAGTGCTTTCGAAAATTTTGCATTTCTCGCCAAGTTTCTACCTTGCCGTTTTCTCTATCATGCCAAGGCCCCTATAACAAAGAAGTACCTATATTAAAGAACACTTAAATTAACGTCTGAATTCATTAAAGGTGCATATACATAAAATACACTTTATTTCAGACTTTAAACACAATTAATACAATAAAAAGTACCTATATATTAAATAAATTGTTTTTGTATGTAGTTTTATTAGATAAATTGGCACAAATGTCTCAGACGCACCGGGGTTGGCGTGATATTTTTGCGCCATTTTGGCGATAAAACCCTCTTTTCGGGTATCTGTTAAGTGTAGCTTGCAAAAATAGCATGTTAGTTTTATTTTATCATGAAACAGTTTATTTTGGCACAGATGTCATATACGCCCCATATTAGCACGATATTTTTCTGACGCCAATTTGGCGAATACATCAACAGCATAAACAACAACATCCGGGTTACCATATCAAGCAAAATAATGACACTTTGGCGCCAGTTAAGAAGTACCCATTGCGTATATGACATTGGCGTCAGAAAAAAATCGTGCCAATCATCTCCATCAAAACGCCGACATCTGTGCCTTTATTTTATATAAAAAGCAAAGGTACAGATGTCATATTCGCCCCATATTGGCGCGATTTTTTTCTGTCGCCAATATCATATAGGCAACGGGTACTTAACTTGCGCCAAAGTGATTGATGTGGTAACATTATGTTGTTTATGCTGTTGATGTTTTCGTCAAATTGGCAACCGAAAAAAATCGCGCCAATATGGGGCGAATATGACATCTGTACCAAAACAAAAAACACAATTTCATTATAAGACACACACAATTTTTATTGTAAACACACACAAATCATTTTATTATAAAACATAATGTTTAATTTAATTTAATATAAAACACACAATCTGTTCTACCGGGTTAATATACGAAGGAATATCTAGCCAAAATTGCCGGGTTGTGACCTGGCATAAAATCGCCATTTTGGCTCCAAAAAGATATCCTGGTGCATCTGAGACATCTGTGCCGATATGGCACCTCTTTATATGTCAATTAAATAGGGTAAGTATTGAACAAATTATTTGAATGTATGAAGCAGAGCACCAGAAATTGCTTCTGAAAAGTTTCCTTCTTTCATCAAGGCCTTTTTCTTGATATCGAAAGGCCACTATAAAAAGAAATTTCCCATTTAAGATCTAAGAAATAAATTACCGCTCACCTTTATCTGATACATCTATTACAATGTGTCCTTTATTCTTACTGAGACATCCTTCAAGTTCGTTATTTTCAGATTTCAGTAGTTCGTTTTCTTTTTCATGCGCTTCTTCCCACGTCATAGTTAAAGAAATTCTCTCATCTGGGTACCAACCACAACATCTAAATCTGGATAGTAAATTGTTTTTCTGGCTACACCGACGCTGAATTACTAGTATCAAAACCAAAACAATACTGATGATAAACACTGAAATAAAAATGAGAAATCCTATTGCATAAGTATTGGTTGATATGATTTTCCAAGAATGGTATATGTTTTCAAAAACAGGTATCATTATTAAGCATCTTTATAGTTGTTTTCAAGAATTGTTCTGATTTGTATTTGGCGTGATTTATTGTGCAAAAATACGTGAATTTGTTCAATAAACATTTTCAAAATATGGTATCAAAATTCAGTTAATTTAATAACTATTGTTCCACCATGATTTACTATTTTGTAAAACCAAGACCCCCTTGGAGTCTTGTATAAAACATCGTTCAAGTTCGTTATTTTCAGATTTCAGTAGTTCGTTTTCTTTTTCATACTCTTCTTCCCACGTCATAGTTAGAGGGTGTGATAACTGTAGTCATAACTGTATCGACCTTAAATTAATCGTAATCGTTTGCATTATTCTTAAGTTTGTTTGTGTCAATAAATGCCGTATGTGCTCTTAGCTTCGTTATTAATTGCTTTAGATACAAGTTGTTACATGGAGTCAGATTACTATTTTAACTTGTTTTAATTTCAAATACGAATCTATTCGATAATGTAAGAAGGATTACGCCCACTTAAGCCGTTGCAAATTACTACGGATACACAAGAACAATGGGAAGATTGGCTCCAATCAAAGCTTTGAATGGTACGCGGATGCAGTTTAGCTTAGTTCCAAAAGTAAAACAGTTCAAGTGGCCACTTTGGCACAGATGTCATATTCGCCCCATATTGGCGCGATTTTTTTCTGACGCCAATGTCATATACGCAACGGGTACTTAGCTGGCGCCAAAGGGTCGTTATTTTGCTTGATGTGGCAACCCGGATTATGTTGTTTATGATGTTGATGTTTTCGCCAAATTGGCAACCGAAAAAAAATCGCGCCAATATAGGGCGAATATGACATCTGTGCCGCTACTTTTATGTCATGTATAGGTCGTGATGCACAACAAATTTTCAAAACATTTGCCTTAGGAACTGATGTAAAAGAAAATTTACAGGTCATCAAAGACAAATTCCAGGGATACTTCACCCCGAAGGTAAATTTTACATTTGAGCGGTATAAATTCAACCAGATACATCTAAGTCCGATGAGTGCTTTAAAGATTTTAGGTAGATTTCGTATGAAATACTACACTGTTAAAAATTTGCAGCATTCTGGCAGGTCATTTGACCGTTTTTTCCGAAAACGGTTACACAACCGTAATTTTAACACTATTCTGACCATATTATTGGTCATTTTGTGGTCAGAATATAGTTAAATTATGGTTATGAAACCGTTTTTTCAAAAAACGGTCGAATGGCCTGCCAGAAGGCTGCAAAATTTTTAACAGTGTACCTATTGGCGTCGTTCCTATGTTGGAATTACTGAAAAAATTTTGCAGATCTACACCGATCATGACCCCTAGAACCCAAAACCACCCTCAGTAAAAAACTTTATATATATATATGATACGATTTCACTAGTATCATATAAATATGTAGATCTTAAGCACCAGCATACCCATATTATTCACTAAATGAAGAGATCATAGTTTTATGCAGTCGAACAATCGTGATAGATGAGTGGAAGGTCAGGCTGTCGTCCACTGGAATGTTTCTCGAAGCATAAATAATTGAAGCTGATAGATGCATCAAAAAGTTTATTAATCGATCATATAATGCACCAATTCCACTAGTTATAGGTGATCCATGTATGGGCAGTCGCTACGTAATAAATTGTACTACTAGATGTTACGAATAGAACAAATGATGAAGATTCAGGAAAAACACGCACTCCAGGTGGCGTGGTTTAATTAGGCAATTCAATAATCGCAAAATTCTGTCTCTCCTAGCCCATGCAACTGGTTATGTACTTGCGAAAACTTCACGCGTATGAATACTATACACGTTAACTGACAAATCACATAAAAAGTAGCCGGAAGGACGTGATGATAGCAGAATACGATAGGACCTAGCTCCGAGGGGAGGGGGGAAACGCGGGTGACGACGATGCGATCTCTTTCGCGTAGTGAGAAAACACTTTGAAAAAAAACAAAGAGGACTTTAATGACAAACACTCCAGACAAAACAAATAGAACACGCCCCATTAATACAAATCAAACCGGAGCTACATATCAGCATCCGTGATGACGCCAGCATAGCAACGATTACAATACAAGCGATATGTTACAATGTAAAGGCATTTTATGATCCGTTTTGACCCTGACGTCAGGCAAACATTTTCACATTTTAAATTTATGGTATTATTAGAATTAGCAAAGAATAAAATAATTGTGGTATCAGGGACAAAACGGTGGGAAGAAAAAAATGAAAAAGTTATGAGATCCATAGGCCTTTTTACGTTAAATTAACATTGAGAAGTGACACTGGAAATAAATAACTATTGCGCTGCCGCGCAATACTTAAATATTAATTTCCCGAGGAGATATTTTAAATATACGAATGCATTCTACGCCCATAGACTTAGCATTAACGAGGGAAGATCGGAAGCTGAGAGACTAGCAGTCTTAACAGTTTTCCTACCATATCTGCTCCTACCCACATAGCATTTTTAGTTTGCAGAAAATTTGCAGTGCAAAGTTGCAGCAAGCTCAGCATGACAAGACTGAAAGTTCATAACAAGACTGCAGCAAGATAACGCAAACGCTGAAGTTACCACACTTTGAACTTGCAGCTAACTTGTCGTGCAAATTAAATTCATGCTGTATCAAATTTATTGCAAATTAACGGCAAACAAGTAATCAAAAATACTGCAAAGTAGTAATCTTTCCATGCTACAGTATCTGTTTACAAATGTTACATTATAAGTTCAACCCCTTCGAAGGGGCCCATAGACCTGATCTGGTGTATTGATGCGAACGCACCGTCAGAAGGTGCATGCATCGTTCTTATCACCATAAACAAGTTAAGGTAATAAGGAAAGAGCATGCTTACAAACAAACACTTCCGTCAACCAATCTACTACTACATTTTTATCTTAGCGATCATTGCAGGAATCACACTTGGCGACGTAGAGCAATCATATCATAGATCTGTTAAATCAATCTGTTAAAGACCAATCAAATTCCCGGAGTTCATGTGTATGATAGGAGTAATAATGAATGAACAGGTTTTTTCTTGCTGACCAACAGTAATTCAACCAACAGTGACGTCAGCTGGCCTTTCCTTATATTTGTATTTTTCAATTCAAGCCTTTTTTGGTACTTGGTAAGTATAGCGTTTAAAAAAACCGGTGACAACCGAATAAAATTTCTGCAATTTCTGCGTATGTGCTGAATTTCTATTCTCTCAACAGAGGGATTTTTTGCTTTCATCTCTTTTTCGTGAATTAAACACAGTCTTGCCATCAGTTTCAGAACAAACTACTCACGCAAGTGGGTGATGGTATACCTTGCGGGAGATTTGCGGCGAATTTCTCAATTCAAATTTATCACAGCAAGATAATATCAGAAAAAATCAAACTTGCTGCTAATGTTCATGCTATCTGGGTATCAATAGATGAATTTCAGATTCGTATTCTTGTGAGATGCGAAATACACAATCAGACAGTTATACTTCTTTTACGTAGATCTTTCAACCAGGGTCCTTGAGGTGTCTTAGATATTTCACTACATATTTTCTATTGTTCTATAACTTCAAAATTACAACTATATTTCTCATCTAAACAAGTTAAATATACATTAAAACGACGATGTTTCTGTTGAGGGCATTCAACACAGTCAAATTAACTAAAAACTATTGGAATTTCTCCTAAACTTTCATACTTTAACAATCTAATAGCTTTGGCAGTTATATGTATACGACTGCTGACTGTCCGTATCAGTCGCAGTTCTTATGATATGTTTTCCATTATGACCCCTAAAATAGACTTGTAGGATTCGGACTTCGAAGGCTTTGGTAAAGCTCTTCGATGAAACCTCGAGATTCAGTCTTGGGGACCGGCTCTCCTGTGAGTATCCGGTTTACCTGGGATCCTTGGAAGAACCGGTGGTGACTCCAACCTTCGGTTTGTACTCCCTAGTACCTGGGACGATTTATTGCGGCGATCAGACGTCGATCCTTTTGGGTGCGGGGAGAGTACGCGCGGCGGTCAGTGCTCTCTGACAAGCATGTTTTCGGAGCGGTATACTAGGGTAAAGGGCTGCACGGGCCGGAATTTCCAGGCCCGGGTCCGGCCCGTTCATATTTTCATAGTTCATGGCCCAGTCCGGTCCGTACAAAAATAAATAAAAACAGAAACCGTGGAAAAATCAATTAAATCAGGCCCAATCCGGCCCGGCTTAATTTCTACAAAAAATTCAAATTTTTCTTAACATGCACTTAAGATTCTTTTAAAGAATACAGCATACATGTTTATAGGATCATTTTACGGTATATTTTTAATTTACGACGCAAGACAGAAAATACACAATAGCAACATTAATGATTTACTTAGAGTCTTAGACGTCTCAACATTCACATAAGGATTTATTAACAAATTAATGTAGCTTAGAATAAAAGAAAAAAGGAGATTTAAAAACATGATAACGAAACTGTATAATAAAAAGTAGATTTGCGAAAATATTTCTCTTTCACTTTTTTAGGTTTTTCTCAAATCAAAAGGAGCTACTTTCTGACACATTTCTGAATTAATTTCTTTTCTGAAACGCATAAGATTGGCAGGTGTTCTTATTCAGAAACTATGTAATCGAATGGCGTTATCCATTTTTTGCAAAGCTTCAAATTTCCGGAGGCGATAGCACGGAAAACCTGCAGTCTCGTGAGAAGAATCTCTTATATCTCGTTAAATAATTTATTTATCAGAAATGGAAAACGGCATTCGATTCCAAATTCCTTCAATAGTCAGGTCTGTCAATTTTATGACTTTACAGTCAAAAATGAGTCAGAAAGTTTCGCGTTATTGAACAGTGAATTTGAGAACCACCTTAAAGTATATTTCCTAAGATTCCGTTAACAGGGTCAGCCAGGTGAGGAGGCCTACCGTAAGGCATAGACTCGACAAGCCCCACCAACGATTCCGTTAACAGAAGTTTGTTACCGCTATTAATATTTTTACAAAACATATTTCCTGCCCTACACATCCTGAGAGGAATTAAGTCCAGTTCCGGCCCGGCTCAACTATGTAGGGAAAAAAATGCAAGCCTGATCTCGTCCCGGCACGAGTCTGCTGAAAAAAATTAAGTCCGGGCTCAGACGTCATGTAATTGTCCGATGCCGATCTCCACGCTGGAAAATGTTATATTTCTGTATTGATGTTGGCAAACTAGCATCGGCTTGTTACACACATTTATACTCAGAGTTGTAGTCGTAAAAAAAAAAAACAGAGAACATACGGTATAGGCAGAGGGTATACGCTGACGTCATGAACGTTCATAGCTAGGGTATACGCTAATGCTTTATTTGAGAAGCAGAGGGTATACGGAGCTACTTAAAAAAAATCCAGACGGTACACGCCGTATACCACCGTACACCCTCCACAACATCCGTGTAATACTTATTCTCGTGAAAGTCATATTCATTGAAAATGGTGCATATCTTATCGGCTGCGTTTAATTTTTTTTTATCGGCCAGGCAGGACCGTTAAAAAAAAAAAATTCTTTAATTCTGCCGGCCCGGTCCGTTTGAAAGTTCAATTGCCCGCGGGCCGGGTACGTGCCTTGGGCCAAACCGGACAGACCTCTATCCTTGGGTAATCTGAACTGACCGGAGTTCTGTCCTGTGAACCCGTGACTAGGATGGTGGTTCTCCATTTTATCATGTTTAGAAAGTAAATCTAACATCTCATTATCTGCCGTCTGCAGATTCTTGTACAGGGTTATTACAAATGAATCCTCGGGTTTTGATACGTTACTACGTGCGAACTAGGAAACGTATATGTTTCCATGACAACTCAAACGAGAGGACTTTAACTACAGTTTCGTACTGCGTGTGTGTCATGCGCGTGTGGTTGCCATGGTTGCTGCGCGAACATCATATTCAAAATGGCGACTGCACAGCAGACATTTTCCACTCAGTTGGCTGCGGAATGGAAAGTTCGCGATTAGCGCGATTTGTTGATTTCTTGGAGCTACAGATGAAATTCTCTCTAACTCGGTTCACTGTTTCTTCAGTAACGCTTGGTCGGCCGGAACTTTTGCCTTTACATAAACATCCGGTTTCTTTGAACTGTTGATACCAGAGCAGAATGCTTTGTTGGGTTGGTGGTTTGCATTTGTATGCCTTCCGGAATGCTCTCTGAACGGTTATAAGCGATTCACACTTTGAAAATTTTAGTACACAAAACGCTGTCCAGCCGCCATTTTGAATATGACGTTCGCCAGCAACCATGGCAACCAGAACCACACGCACATGACACATACGCAGCGCGAAACTGCAGTTAACGCCATCTCGTTTGAGTTGTCATGGAAACATATACGTTTCCTAGTTCTCACGTAGTAACCTATCAAAACCCGATGATTCATTTGTAATAAACCTGTATTTAACGCTCAGGAGAATAAAAGAAATTTCTTTTTCTTCAAAATCAACTGCATTAGCTTTCGAAGTTTCCTCAAGCCTATTTACAGCTTTCGCAAAACTTTTGCGTAATGGTGTTCTAACTCCTGTTAAATTATCTACATACGAGGTGGAACCCGTCGAATTTCGACGAAAGAAATTTTTTAAAAAGAAACTGTAGTCTGTAACAAGTGAGAAACTAAGGAGGGGCAGAGGGGGCATGTGCCTAGGGCGCCAGAACGAAAGGGCGACCAATGCAGATTTTGTTTGTCGATTTTTCTCGCGTCTATATTTAGCACGATATTGTTAAAATCATCCTGTCTGGAGTATGACAAAGCATAGAAGAATCCAGGGGCGGCGCCAGAACCTGCCCGACGGGAGGGGGGGGGCATGGTATCCCCGACAGGGGGGGGGGGAATAAATTAGAGTCCTGGCGGGTCCGGTTGTAGCCGACCCAAACCGAAAATTACATTTGAAATCAACCCGCAACCCGACACGAACCCAACATATTTCGATCCGCTCTGCACCGAACCCGATTGAACCCACAACAAGACCCGAACCCGAAATAACAGGAAAATATTAATAAGGTTTTAATGCAATTATGAAAAGTAAGTGCAATTGTGAAAAGTAAATGAAATTATGAAAAGTAATGTACAAAATGTCTCTAATACCAATTTTATGTTTTATATAGAACTAGTATGTTGTGGCCATCACAAAACTTTCTTCTATATAAATCACGTCAATTAAATCATTTAAATAGTACAAGAAAATGCATCAATATAGCACCAATTCATATCAAATTATATCTGAACTAGGGGGCTCTGCCCCCTGCAAGCTACGCTGGCCAACCCCCGTTCAGACACCGCAGAATCTAAAAACACGCTAATCTGATCGGTTTAAAAAATATAGAAGATTGAATTATACTGAAAAAAGCTATGCAGATCTCCCTGTAAACGGGTTTCCATTCAATTTCCTTTGATTTCAAAAATTTAAGAATCAGTTGCTGTTAAGACATCCAATGGTTGTTTTCGTGTTTTATTAAAGAGGATCAGTTAAACGTTTGAAAAGAAGCTAAAAATAAAAGGAATTAAGTGTACAGAGTCTTTGTCTCCCGGTATTTTAAAACAATTTCTATAACAATAGCCTAAGTCATGTGACTATCATCTAGAGTTCCGGGCGAACCACTTCGCTTTTTATATTCCTGGTGCCATTTTGGTACTTTAATATTAGCCAGGTACAGGTGATAAGTCGCCAAATATTATTCTATCGCCATCATTTCATCTATATTATAATAGTCCAAGTCATGTAACTGCCATAAATAAATACGCTCTGATCCCTTCGCTTTTCATATGAAAGTTTGTCCCAGATATCATGTACGGCCCCATATTGGCGCGATTTTTTTCCGACGCTAATTTGGGGAAAAGATCAACAGCATAAACAACAACATCCGGCTTATCAAATTAAGCAAAATAACGATACTATGGCGCCAGTTAAGTACCCGCTGCGTATATGACATTGGCGTCAGAAAAAATAGCGCCAATATGGGACCATATGTGGCATCTGTGCCGAAAGTTTTCCATTTCGATTAAAAAAAATCAATTCTTTTTTTCGAATAATACTACATAAAAGCATTGTCGCAAAGAATTCTTGGTACTGTTATGCTAGCCGGCTGCAAATCTCGCCAATAACTATTTTTCAACTCGCCAGTTAGCATTTCTTTTTATTTTTCGAGTGGTAAATTATAACATTGCTTTGAAGTTGGAATTAAATGTCATCATTTGTTACATCATTTAATATTTGGCCAGATGTCATATACGCACCCGGTTTGGCGTGATTTTTTTTACGAAAATTTGGCGAAATCCTCGTTTTCGAATACCAGTTACATATGTATTTTTGGTACTACTTAGTTATCCCGTCGACCAAAAATCTATCAACAAACTATAAGATTAAATGCCAATAATGGTTGATAAATGTCACATTCACTTGACTTTAAGCAAGTTACACGTCTTTACGTCATCAAGTGATTTTTATTTCGACGTTTTATTTGTATATTTATTAATGTTATACTATTTTCTTTGTTCTTTCGTTATTTAAAATAAAAATTATGTCAATTTGTATAATTTGGCGAGTGGTTTGGCGATTTATATAATTTGGCGAAATGGGTCGATGGAATAACTAAGTAGTACCGTATTTTTTAAATATTTTCTATTATTTTTTATTTTTAAAGGAAAATAACAAAAAAAAATAATAGACTATAGAACAAAACAATTTATGTAATTTAAAAAAGGAAATAAAATAATAAACACTTATTATTAAATAAACAACAAAAGCCGGGTTACCATGTCAACCAAAATAATGCCATTTTGGCGCCAATTAGGTACCCCAGTGCGTATATGACATCTGTGTCTAATATTTTTCTTTTCATTTCGTTTAAAAAAAAATAAAGAAGTGAAAGCCATTTATTTTAAATGTTTCTGCTTGCATTAAATAAAATGATAATGAAATACAAATTGAATTATGAATAAAAATAACATGATACATTTCTTAGCATACATTTAAGGGAGGCCAGACTTCTCGCCAAATTAGTTTAAAATAGTAACCTTTTCTAAAATCTGAAAAAAAAATATCTGTTTGATTAAAATTTGAGTTGCCATCATTAGAAAAATGTATATAAAATTAGAAAAAAAATTAATATTTCGAAAACTAATTCGAATTTAAAAATTCTAATACCAGTTTTGAAATCTGCGGATCAATATTGAATTTTGGTGTTAATTTCATCGCAAAGTATTCCTTTTTATAGGAGAAATCACCGTGAAACATAATCAGTTGTTTAATCAGTCGATTCAAAGAATCGTTACATTTCATGCGTTTCATATATTCGTTTCATTAGGATTTTATATATATAGGGTAGATTTGAAGTTTCATGGAAATTTGTGCATTAGTTCTTAAGATACTAATAAAACTAAACTATAGCGGAAATTCTGAAAAAGTAGCATAGCAGCGCCATCTGTTGAGCGATTTATACCAAAACATAAACAGCTCTAACTGATATCAAGGTATACCTGAATCTGAATCTTGATGAAAATTCGTGCATTAGTTCTTCAGATAGAACTATAGCGGAAATTCTGAAAAAGTAGCATAGCAGCGCCACCTATTGAGCGATTTACATCAAAACATAAACAGCTCTAACTGATATCAAGGTATACCTGAATCTGAATCTTGATGAAAATTCGTACATTAGTTACTGAGATAGAGCTATAGTGGAAATTCTAAAAAATGCAGCATAGCAGCGCCACCTGTTGAGCGATTTGCGCCAAAACATAAACAGCACTAATTCATATCAAGGTATACTTGAATCTGAAGTTTGTTGAAAATTCAAGCATTAGTTCTTGAGATAGAGCTATTGTGGTAATCGCAAAAAAGACAGCATAGCAGCGCGACCTGTTGAGCGATTTACACCAAAATGTATAAAACGTCAATTCATGTCAAGGACTAACTGAATCGAAAGGTTGATGAAAATCCGTGCATTAATTCTGGAGACTGAGCTACCGTAGAAATCGTGAAAAATGCTGCATAGCAGCGCCACCTGTTGAGTGATTTACACCAAAAACTAATCAGCATCAATTTATATCAGGGACTAACTAAATATAAATTTTTATTAAATTCCGTGCATTAGTTCTTGTTAGAAAATGCTCTTCTGTTTCAAGAACATTCCACCAGATGGCAGCATCAGACAATCCTTTTAATTTGATCTACTGTGACAGACACTCAGAACCAGGGCTTAATTTCTAACAAAAAAAGTACCGGAGCTCTAATATTCTGCGGTACCGATACAACAACCGTACCCCCCCCACCCCCCACCCCTGTCAATCCCATCTGTATATTTATATTTCGTATATTATCTGCAAAATTTAAAGCATTTTTTTCTTTAGCAAAATAAAAATTTTAAATATATCTATCAGCATTACTTAGTTGCCAACTATTCCACTTTTTAGTTATCACTCCTTCTGAATAGTAATATTTGCCTAAATTTAAAGTTAATTAATTGCAGAATTCTGCGATTAAATATGATTAGGAAGTAGTATTAATGCAAAAAAAGGAATAGTTCGCAGCTATGTATTTTAAGAAAAAATGAAGGAATTTTACAGAAATTAATATTTATACCCTGAAGAATGGAACAATGTTTTACAATTTCCTATAAAAGGTGCATATCTTAAACTACCTATAATCGATTCCTTCCGCATAACAATCTTGTGGTGAGTCCCTGAAAATCAGATTAAATTAAAAATTTGACAGTGTTATCGGAAAGAATCGATGCTTTTATAGAAAAGGGGAAACACTGCTCGATTGCTTTCTATCAGAATAACAATACATGGCAATTATATCTACTTACAAATGAAAGTGACTTCGTAAAATCTTTTAGATGGGAAGGAAAGGAAAAAGTAATTTAGGTTCAGTTTTTTGGAAGAGCTATTGCACTGGGCTCCGGAGCCCTATATTTTTGAGCTCCGGTGAATTCTGACTAATATTCAAATATTGACTAAAAAAAGAGAAGTACCGGAGCCGAGCTCCTGTGGGCTCCGGCGCAAATTAAGCCCTGCTCAGAACAGTTAGTTTTTCTCCTTCCCTTATAGCAGTTGGCAGCAAAATGCTGGTGGATTAAAAAATCCAATAATATTCCAAAGGAATGATAATATGTTAAAAAAAACTGCAACAAACCATAGTTCAAAGTATTTCTTTGTGTTTGTAAATAGTCTTATTCCCCCTTTTTTTTTATTGGGAAGTGTGATCAGTATTGTGTACAGCATATATATTATTCTACTGTATTTAATCTTCAAATAAATGTTTTTTGTTCATCCTAAGAAGAATGTATTTCTATTGAAATACATCAAAACATAAAGATAAAACTTTTAACTTTTTATTGTTTACCTATTGAGGAATTTCGTATTCATGCCTTCCATATGGAATAACATTCCAACAGTCGATTATGAGACTGAAGTTATCTCAATTTTAAATATAATAATATAAAAGAAGAAAATATAATTAAATTCAAAGAAATAATTATTTTCTGAATGTTGGTATTTTTCACAAGTGAAAAATACCAACATATAACGTGTTATAAAAGAAAATTCAAAGAATTGTTCTTATTTTGAAATCAAAAGTATTGTGTATTGATAAGAAAAGAAATTATTCTGAAGTTTTATTTTGCCAATTTCTTATTGAAATTTTATTATACAAGTTGCAAAATGTAAAATTTATGTTTTAAACAAACGATTGAACATTTAAGAACAGTTTTTCTGAAATCAAAAGTAACTTCAAAAATTGTTCTCAAGAATTTTATTTTGTTCTTATTTCATCATTAACATTATATTTGAGTTTATAATTGTTGTTTTGATGTATTAATAAGATAAAAAGTTTTATTTTCTGTGAAATAAGCAAATATTATTATATCATAATGTCCAGTATTAAAGAATCTCATTATATTGATAAATTAACTGATGACAACTATTCAGTTTGGAAGTTCAAAATAGAACAATTGTTAATCAAAGAAGGTCTGTATGATGTTGTATTTGAACCTAAAAAGGAAAATGATGATAATTGGGTAAAAAATGATAGAAATGCTAGGGCATTAATTTGTTTAAATATCTCAGATTCACAAATTGTTCATGTCAGACATGCTAAAAGTGCTAAAGAAACATATGATCAGTTGAAATCTGTTCATGAAAGAGTAAATTTAACAAATAAACTTTATCTTCTTAGGAATCTGTATTCCACTAAATATAATGAAAGTGTAAAAATGCAGGAACATATTAATTCTGTCTTAGAATTAGCAGAAAAATTAAGAAGTATAGGTGAAGTAATACAAGATGATAATTTAATAGCTATTTTGCTCTGTTCCTTACCAAATTCTTATAGTATCTTTATAACTGCTATTGAAAGTAAATATGAAACAGATTTATCATTAAAATATGTTCAAAACAAATTAATTCATGAATATCTTAGAAGAGTTGAAACTAAACAAATTTCAACAAAGTTTGAATCTATTGCTTTGAAGGGTAATAAGGATAAACCAAAGCATTTGAATAAGCAAAAATTTTGTTCTCACTGCAAAAAGAATAATCACAACCGTGAAGATTGTTTTCACTTAAAGGCTAATAATGCTAACAAAACAAAACCAAATTTTACTCAAGATAGATCACGTCAACAGTTTAAAAAAGCAAACAATTTCTCTGCCTCTACTGCTAGTCAAAATGAAAATCTATCAGATTCTCAAAACTATCATGAATTAATGGAAGAATCAAATTCTTCGAGTTTTGTTATGAAGTCTCAACAAAATGGAAATAAAAACAAAAATTTGTCTTTTGTTATTGATTCAGGTGCGTCTGTTCATTTCGCTAATACCTTGGAACTGTTCTCAGAATTAAAAAGTTCGAATAAAGATACAATTACAATTGCTAATGGAACTAAATTAACTGCAAAGGTAAATGTACTTTTAATATTGAAACACTTAATGGTCAAACAAATAGAGTTATATTAGATCATGGTGCTTTATGTTCCCGAGTCGAATAGTAATTTATTATCTGTCCAGTCTTGTACTGAGAAAGGTTTTGTTGTAACATTTAAAGATGATATATGTTTAATTAAAAAGGGCAACACCTTAGTTGCAGATTCAAAAGCTGATGAGGGGTTATACAGATTAAAAATAATACCTACAAATGAAAAGGTATATAGTGCTTCAGAAATATTACCGGTTTGTTCTAATGTCAACTGCATTCTAAAATGGCACCAAAGGCTGGGCCATAGAAATTTGGAATCCATCAAGAAAATTCAAAAGGATGATTTAGCTTTAGGTATTACTGTGAATAATTGTTCTCATAATACTGAATGTTCAAGTTGCATAAAAGCTAACAGAAAAATCGTTTCCAAAAGAAACACAACACAGAAGTAAAAAACCACTTGATTTGATATACAGCGACGTATGAGGTCCTGCAGAAACAAAAAGTATGGGATCAAAAAGGTATTTCGTTACATTTATTGATGATTACTCTCGTTATACACAAGTATATTTTATGTCTTCTAAAGATGAAGTATTTGATAAATTAAAAGAGTATGTTGCATCAACAACAAATAAATTTAGATTGAAGGTTAAATCCTTGCGTAGTGACAATGGAACAGAATATTGCAACGAATCTGTCAAAGACTACCTTAAAAACTTAGGAATAAATCATGAAACAACGACGCCATATTCACCGTCCCAAAATGGAGTCGCAGAAAGAAAGAATCGCTCGCTTATTGAAATGAGTAAAGCCATGCTTATAAATGCTAAATTGCCAAAAACATTCTGGGCAGAAGCCATAGCTACAGCAGCCTACTTACAAAATAGATTACCTACAAAATCAACTGAAAAGACACCATATGAACTGTGGAAAGAGCATAAGCCAAATTTGAGTCACCTTAAATTATTTGGATGCAAAGCATATGTGTATGTTCATAAACAGAAGAGACAAAAATTTGACGAAAAAGCCACTGAAGGAGTCTTTGTTGGTTACGATTTAAGAAGCAAAGGATACCGAATTTATATAGACGGTAGAAAAATAGTGATAAGCAGAACAGTGAAGTTTTTTGAAAATATGAACTGTGAAAAAGTCTTTAAAGAAAATCCTGAAGAGCGAATCTCAGATTTAATGCATTTCAATTTTTCAGAAGAAAATCTTGAAAATGATAGTGAAGCTATCCGAATAGAAAATACTGCAGAAGAAATAAAAATGGATGAAAAATCAGTAGATAGCCCAACAACTAAAGAAAGTGAAGATAATTTCCAGAGAAGAATATCTAACAGAGAGACTAAAGGAATTCCACCAGAAAAATATTCTTACAAAACTGAAGACAGTTCTTCCAAAAATCAAGATCCTGAAACTTTTAAAGATGTTTTACAATTACCAGTAAAAGATCAACAGAAATGGTTTCAAGCTATGAAGGAAGAATTTAACTCTTTAAAAGAAAATGAAGTATTAGCTTGTTTGGGTAAAGCTTGTTACTTTACCCAAAGGCAAGCACAGGGGCGTGCCTAGCGGGGGGGTGTTGGGGGTGTAACACCCCCCCCCCCCCCCACTTATTTGGAAGCGTTGGTAAAATTTAGAATAGTCGGAAAGTTAAGAACACACCCTGCAAAAAGTCCTCTCTCCCGTCGTCAGTATCATTTCAATTCTCTGTTGTCCGTCTTTAAAGGGGAAAAGAAAGAACTTCTCACGGAAGATTGTGTATGATTCTGTGTGGGAGGGAGGGGTTGTCAGGGAGCGGAGGTGATAGATAGAGAGAAAGAATCGCGTTTCTGAGAATTTGAGACTTTTGTGAAAGGGAGGGAGGGGGGCTTGTTGCAATCTCTATTGTAAGTTTTCCCATGTAGCATCTTTAATTGCTCCCTTCTGCTATGGACTGATTCTTAGAATTTGGTGACCTCTTGGCTCTGGATTTTGCGCTAGTTATTTGAGGTTGCCGCATTTAAAAGATGAGGTCACGGACACAAAAGAAGAACGATTTGCAAAAGTTTGTTTTTGTCGCATGATGGCGGATAATTCAGTGAAAATTTTATGCGCACACTGTGATCGCGTACACACACATTTCACAGAAAAAAATTAATTTATATCGCCATATAAGAAAATTTCATCCGAATGAAAACATCGACCTCCAGAAAGGAAAACGGATTCAATGTACAATATGTAGATAAAATCCTAACTAGCAATTCTATGGAAAATGTCAATGTTTCTGAAAAGGAAGATACCTCGACTTTTCTAAGTTGTGATCCAGCAGATCGTATTGGAAACAATTTAACCGAAAACCAGAAACTTTTCATCCTGTCTCGTGGACCTTATCAACCTCAGAGATCATCGTACCCTGTGAATCATGACATAGATCGTAAGAAGCAGAGTAAGTTTAGCTCCTGCTGGGATAAAGAATATACATATTTAGAATACAGCGACCAACTAGATGCCGCATTTTGTTTTGCTTGTTCACTTTGCTCTGATGGCCCGGGGCCTGAAAACGCAGAAGAAGCTTGGATCAGTGTTGTATTCGTGTATGGCATAAGATGAAAGGCCGAGGAAAAAACCGTAAAGGCAAGTTAATGGCTCATTTTACGAGCAATGCTCATACAGCCGCAGTGTATAAATTAGATAATCTGGTCAAAAAATTAAGCACGTTGACAACTTTCTATCTAGTCAACGTAGAGAGGCAGCAGCTAACGCGGAGCAAATTCGTCTAAGAAACAGAGAGATTATTAATATACTTCTAGACTGCACCAGATATCTAAGTCGTCAAGCCCTTGCATTTCGAGGACGAGAAAGTGACAGCGGTAACTACATTCAGCTCATTAGATTAAAGGCCAGGTGGATTCCAACTTTAAAAAACTGGATTGATGATAATCATCTTCGCCCATACCATGCCAACTATCTTAGTAATAAGTCGCAAAACGACTTTATCGGGGTTCTTGGATCATGTGTCCGTGAAAAAATAGTTGCAAATGTCAAAAATTGTGGATTTTTTAGCGTTATGGCTGATAGCACACACGATCTCTCTCATCTTGACCAGCTCTCAATTGTAATCCGATACGTGACCCCAAAGTTTCAGCCAGAAGAAAGGTTGTTAAAACTAAAATATTATCTGTATAAAACAGGCGAAGGAATGGCTAAGCTTATTTCTAAAATTCTACAGTCAGTTGGAATATCCCTTTCTCAAGCTCGTGCACAGTCTTAGAACACCACGTCATCTATGTCCGGCCCCATTTTAGGCTGTCAATCAAAACTTTCAGAAATAGCTGGTAGATCTATTTTATACATACCCTGCCTCGCGCATAAAGTGAATTTATGTGTTGAACATGCATGCGAAGAAAGCAATATAATGAAATTGTTCTATGACAGTATTCAGGATCTCTGTAACTTCTTTTCACTGAGTACAAAGCGATTCGGCATACCGAGAGAGAAAATGGAAGTTCTTCAGAAGAGTCTTACCTTGAAATCTTTGTCGAAGACAAGATGGACTATGCGAGCAGATTCAGTCAGAGCTTTTTTATCTTCCTATGATGCCCTCATACATACTCTGCAAATTATTACTGAAGACATGAAGGTTGACAAGGATGCTCGAGCTAAGGCGGCAGGGTTAAGAAGCAAAAGGATGTCATACGATTTCAATGTTTCTTTACTTGCAATGAAAACAATTATGTTTAAGACCAAGTTAGCAACAGAACAATTGCAACGTGAAGACCTGAACATTTTTGAGGGAACCGACATAATGCAGAAAACTTACGAAAGCATTCAGAAACTCCGGAATGGTGACGCGGCGACAATAATGAACATCATTAAGGAGCCTCACATCATCTGCGAGACACATGGAATAATCAAGATTATGAGTTCAATTTGCGGCACAGGTGACGGAGAACTCCATCGAAGATCGACGAAAATCCTGAAACTGCAGTTCTATTTACACGAGAGAATTATTTTAAAGCAGAAATTTTGAAGGTGGTAGATCGGCTTACAATCGCATTTGGAGACATTCATAAGTTGGTATTTGAGAAAGTTAAACCACTGGCCTGTCTCTTTCCATCTAGGATCAAGTATAGCTCTACCGAGAACATTTCTAAACTATGTCAATTATTCCCTGATGATCTCAAAGATGTAGATAACTTGGAATGTGAAATTGATATCATGTCCTCAGAAATAGCTAGTTCTAAATCGGATACAATCGGCGCAGCAGCGCAAAAACTTGTGAGGAAGGCTCATTTGTATCCTAACCTTTCTTTGACCTACAAGTTGACTTTAATTATTCCAGTAACTGCGGCAAGTAATGAAAGAAGTTTCAGCAGGTTAAAGTTAGTAAAAAAATACTTGCGTACCACCATGTCGGAAGAGCGACTGGACGAACTAATGCTATTAACCTGTGAAACAGACATAACTGACATGTTGAATTTAGACAGTGTAACTGGAAAATGGGCTATTCTAAAGGATAGGCGGGTGATAATTTAAAAATGTAGATGGATAATTTTTAGTATCTTATACTAATATATATCTTATTTTTAGCAAGCAAGATTTGTCTTTTTTATGTATTTTAAAATTTATACATTTACATTACACAGCAGCATGCTGTTTTATTTATAGAAACATAAATTCCGAAGTACTTCAACATTCTTAAATTGTTACTTTTGAGAACTGGTTAATGTACGGTACATCCGTACACATTTCCTTTTAAATCGTAAGCAGAATCCTAATTAATAACAGAATTCTCTACTATACTTATATAGTAAACTAATTTTTAAAAAAATTACACATACTGAATAACAGCATTTAATTTCGACTGTGGTTAAGGAGAATGCGGGTGAACACTTAAGACTTTTAGTGATTTTTATAAATTCACAGTATTGTAGAACAGTTGACTCCGTCGCTGAAAGGGGGGGGGGTATCACAAAGCCTTTCTCACCCCCGATCTTGCAGTCGGCAAAATTCGGTTCACCCCCCCCCCCCCCCACTAAAACAGCCTTCGGCACGCCCCTGGGCAAGCACGCCATTGGCTGTAAATGGGTTTACAAAACAAAACGTGATGAAAATGGAGAAGAAATAAAATGCAAAGCACGATTAGTTGCCAAAGGTTTCGCTCAAAAATTAGGCACTGATTATGATGAAACCTTCTCTCCTGTCGTCAAATATACAACTATTAGAGCTTTTCTGACCTGGGCAGCTTATCATAAAGCCAGAGTATTTCAAGTAGATGTTAAAACAGCCTTTCTACATGGTAAACTAGATAATGAAGAATTATACATGCATCAACCAGAAGGCTTTCATGATGAAGAAAATAAAGACAAAGTTTATAAATTAAAAAAGGCTATATATGGTCTTAAACAAGCCGCCAAGTGCTGGAATGAAGAAATAGAGAATACTCTAAAGGCATATGGATTTAAACAAAGTGAAGCTGATCCATGTTTGTTCATAAAAGAAAAATAAAAGAAGACAATTCATCTCATACTGTATGTAGATGATATGCTGATGAGCTCAGAAGATGAAAATGAAGTTAATGAAGTAATAAATTACTTAAAGAAATCTTATCCCTTAACATCACTAGGAGAAGCAAAATACTTCTTAGGTATAGAAATTTACAGAAAAGAAGATGGAAGTTATTTACTTTCACAAAGAAGTAAAATAAATCAATTAGTTAAGGATTTTCAGCTTGAAGAAGCCAAACCAACTTATACCCCAATGGAAACTAACTATTATAGTTTAGATAAAGAAGAAAACCTTTTATCATCAAATGATAATTATAGACAAGCTATAGGAAGTCCTTTATATATTTCCTCATGCACAAGACCTGATATTACTGCTCCTACACACATACTAAGTCGAAGATGCAATAATCCAAGACAAAAGGACTGGAATTCTGTTCAGAGGATAATAAGGTACTTAAAAACAACGAAAGACCTTGATTTCCACATTTCTTCAAAAGAATATCCTAATATAGTTGTATACTCGGATGCAGACTGGGGACAAGATGCTACAGACAGAAAATCCACCTCAGGAAATGTAATCTTCTTAGGCAATAGCTGCATTTCTTGGTTTTCACGAAAACAATCATGTGTGACACTATCGTCAGCAGAAGCTGAATATGTGGCACTGTCACAAGGAACTCAAGAAGTGCTATGGATCTTAAATTTATGTAAAGATCTCAATTTACAACAACATTTTCCTATTAGAATTTTTGAGGATAACCAATCTATAATTAAATTGGTTGAAAGTGAAAAATTTAAATCTCGCACTAAGCACATTGATACAAAGTATCATTACATACGAGATTTAAAAACGAAAAATGTTATAGATGTCAAATATCTATCAACAAATGAAATGATAGCAGATATAATGACGAAGCCGCTGCCAAAGGCCAAATTTGAACTTTGTAGAAACCTTATCCACCTGGTGTCAGATTCTATCACAAAACGGGAGAGATGTTAGAAAATGCTCTTTTGTTTCAAGAACATTCCACCAGATGGCAGCATCAGACAATCCTTTTAATTTGATCTACTGTGACAGACACTCAGAACAGTTAGTTTTTCTCCTTCCCTTATAGCAGTTGGCAACAAAATGCTGGTGGATTAAAAAATCCAATAATATTCCAAAGGAATGATAATATGTTAAAAAAAAACTGCAACAAACCATAGTTCAAAGTATTTCTTTGTGTTTGTAAATAGTCTTATTCATCTGTTTTGTTTTATTGTGAAGTGTGATCAGTATTGTGTCCAGCATATATATTATTCTACAGTATTTAATCTTCAAATAAATGTTTTTTGTTCATCCTAAGAAGAATATATTTCTATTGAAATACATCAAAACATAAAGGTAAAACTTTTAACTTTTTATTGTTTACCTATTGAGGAATTTCGTATTCATGCCTTCCATATGGAATAACATTCCAACAGTTCTTGAGATAGAGCGCCCACAAAATTTGTGTCACATACATACAGACGGACAGACAGACAGAAAAAGAGACACAGACTCACAGACAGACATTTTGTAAAAACATGTTTTTTGGAATCTCTGACACCTAAAACGGGCAAATCCGTCGAAAACCGGAATTCGAAAATTTCCATGAATCCAATACATTCTTTTTGTAGAGATAGAAGAAAGTAAAAATGAACAAATCTGTGTATTCTTTACCATTCGAATATAGTAAAACCTATGAATAGCAGACACATCGTTGAATAGAGTCCTGCATCGGATCAGGATTTCGTTTCGGGGGTGGGTCTGGAATTTTCCTTCAGGTTATATATATAGTAAAACCTGTCAAGATGAAATCGTAAATATTGCTGAAAATTCCGTTTTACACAAGTTTTCGTGTTATCAGGTGTATTTGTATAGTATTCTTTTCCGTAGCACTATGGAACATTTCTGTTTAAGACAGAATTCCGTTATAGGCAGGTTCCATTTTTACAAGTTTTGTGTATTTATATAAATATACTTATTTATGTCATATGAATAGAATAAAACTTGTCAAAATAGTAATTGTCTATAACAGAAACCTGTCTTTAACGGAAGAGTTACATGGTCTTAATATGAATTGCGATACAATTAAATTTGCTGAAAACCTGTCTGAAAGGGGATTTTCATCGTTCTTTAGTGAGACATAGTGAAACCAGTGAAAGCGGAATCTTTCTATAACGCAGGGTCGAAACTAGCCTTTTTTGCACCCGGGGCAAGCATAGATTTTGGCGTCCCCCCCCCTCTTCCGCAAAGTATATTTACAAAGAGAATTTTACTAATTTTCTAATAGCCGACTTATTTTTAAATTTATGTAATCTTAAAATATGCAATACTGAACTACTTAATCTACAATGGCGGATCCAAGGGGAGGTCAAAGGGGTCATGATTCCCCTCTGAACACCAACAAAAATATTCTAAAGATCATTTTTTAAATGAAATATACAGTTAGAGTCCCGATTATCCGAGTCCTGCTTAACAGAGTTATTTTCTTCTGATGGACTGATGGCTTCTATTATTATGAAACAGCCATTATAAATGAAGTGTTAGGTGAAGATGAAAGAGCAGCCGTAAAAAATTAGAAAAAGTTAGTTTTTTTTTTTTTTTTTTTTAAATTATGGCCATTTTTTTTCTTCCCATTCTGACCAGAAAATCAGAGTTCTAACTTTTTACGGCTGCTCTTTCATCTTCACATAACACTTCATTTATAATGGCCGTTTCATAATAATAGAAGCCATCAGTCCATCAGAAGAAAATTATCCATTCCAAAGGTCACATTTCCAAATCCTTTATTTGACGCCCCTTCGTTCTGGCGCCCGGGGCACATGCCCCTCTGCCCCCCCCCCTCCCCTTAGTTTCGGCCCTGCTATAACGGAATCCTGTCTCAAACAGAAGAGTTTCAGAATCCCTGCGAAACGAACAATAGATCTTATTGAGGTAGTGTATCTTAGAAGCCTAATTAATTACACTTCTTTCTATGAAAGCCTGTCTAAAATGGGGCTTTTTACCAGTCCCTTCCAATCTTTTTTTGACTGTGTGTGTATAATAGAAGAATTTCGAGTAACTTTAAGAATTTAGGTATATCCTTATTTAATTTCTTAATTTAAAAAAATGCATGGATAAAAAATGTAAGGCCAATCTCTATAACTGCAACTAATAATACATTGAAGCTACATGAATATTTACCAATGAAGAAGATTCACTATGATGTAAAAAGCTGAGCGCATACTGAAGAGTTAAATTTAATTAACCCATTCGCTGTCATCCACGAGTATACGCGTGGCTTTAATTTATTAATTACTTTGTCATATTTTAGAATTAAAGAAATTGCCTCATTTATTGGCAGAAATTTCGCTGTATTAGTAAAGCGAAATTTACCTTACTGAATTTGTGGTAGCAAACAACTTTTAACAAAAAATTTGAAAATTCTTACTTTAAAGTTTTGGCAGCGAATGGGTTAAATCAAGTTTCATATTACATAAAATTTGCCTACAATAAAGTTAGGATATCGCCCGCTGGCGTGGTCAGTAAGCGGAGGCTGCTGTCACCCCGAGGGCCCGGGTTCGAGTCCCTGGGTAAGGCATGGATGTAATTGTGAATGTCCCATTGTAGGTATATAATATATGTAATGGAAAATAAAATTTGTTGTTACTTGTTGTTGTTTCTGTTTAATAAGGATCATTCGAGGCGACAGCCATTGTAGCTATAGGCCCCAAAGCATTCTCCACTTCGGTGGACTTCAAATGTCAAATGTCAAAGTTAGGATCAAGTGGTTAAGTTTAAAACAGCAATTTCCATGTTTAGTTTCTTGCCATTGAATTAAGAACTTGTGCTGTAATAGATATTGGATAATGATTTCACATAAGTGTCAATCGCATGAGCCGTTCATGCGATCCGCCGCGCTCCCATGGGAGTTTTTGAGATAACCCAGATAGAATGAACATTAGCAGCAAGTTTAAATTTTTCTGATATTATCTTGCCGTGACAAATTTGAATTGAGAAATTCGCAGCAAATCTCCCGCAAGGTATACCATCACCCACTTGCATGAGTAGTTTGTTGTGAAACTGATGCATGATTGTGTGAATTCACGAAAGTGACGAAAGCAAAAAATCCCTCTGTTGAGAGAATAGACAATCAGCACATCTGCTGAAATTGCAGAAATTTTATTCGGTAGGCACCGCTTTTTCTAAACGCTATACTTATTAAATACGAAAAAATGCTCGAAATGAAAAGTACAAATATTACCTAAACTTGTTTATGGTGATAAAACCGATGCATGCACCTTCTGATGGCGCTTTCGCATCAATAGACTTGATCAGGTCTATGGACCCCTTCGAAGGGGTTAAACTTATAGTGTGACATGGATATATTACTACTTTGCAGTATTTTTGATTACTTGCTTGCCATAAATTTGATATAGTATGAATTTAACTTTCACGACAAGTTAGCTGCAATTTCAAAGTGTGGTGACTTCGGCGTTTGCGTTATCTTGCTGCAGTCTTGTTATGGACTTTCAGTCTTTTCATGCTGAGCTTACTGCAACTTTGCAGGTTTTCAGAGCAAGACTGTTGCAAATTTTCTGCAAACTAAAAATGCTATGTGGGAAGGTTTAAACTTTAAGAAAATGATCATTTTCAGCTACAGAAACTAGTAATGTAAGAAGCACACACATCAAATATGGTTCATGCTGGAAAAAGCAGTTTTGTTACAATTGTCTTATTCAGCCATAATTCTTTTGGGTTTCCATGTTTCATGTCTCGCCACTTTTGATACCATATTCGATGTAATAGTTGCTTCCAATATCTGGTATCTTTAAGGAAGTTACATTTTTGTAATAAGTTTATTTGTGATGGATTATCAGTTTTTTGGAAGTATTAGAATGTGGTGTAAAAAACGGTTCATGGTGGTTTCTGTTTTTGTACTTCTCAGCCAATTTATTTAGATGGTTCGAAACAGTTTTAGAACATTCTCCAAGTTTAGCAGTAAGCTTCGGACGAGTCGGATTTATGCAGCTGTGGAAGGGACACTTAGGAGTTCCATGGAAGGGGGTAGTGCCCTTCGAGAAATGTAGCAAGTTTAATTTCAATTGTGTTATACGTTTTAAAATTTAACTTAATTTTGGTATATTATGTAGTATGTGTATAATTTATAGACGATAATTTGGCCAGCAAGCTTCTTGACAGCACTATTTCTGAATGATAATTTCTGGATTATTTAATCATAGAATTTCTGTCTTTAAATAAAGTTAATATTACTATTAAAAAAGGATGGTGGCTCTGCGACCTGCAAGCTGGACATACCTGTAGTAATAAACTGTAATAATAATTTAACAACCATAATTGATTTCAGGGTCATGCTTAATTGCTTTTAATAAAATGCAACCTGTGTCACTTGGCAAGTGGTTTATATTTAAGTGTTAATATCATTCATATTCTAAAACATACTCACAGGCATAGGTAGAATAAAAATCAACAAAATGACAAACTCCAACTTCTTTGTATTACATTTATTATATTAGAGCTACAAATATTTGGATTTGAATTCAAAGGTGGATCAAAATTTTATCATTGACATTTTTGCTTATATTGTCTGAGAATATTTCCATTTCGATAGTTTTCAAATCTTGTGTTAATTTAATAATTTTTAAGCCTTTACTGAATTACATTTGAAATAAATGTTTTTTGTATGTTATAGGTTCACCACTTCTGTAGCAGGGTAAAAAGAGATTTGGGGAACAACAATTTACAGAGTCAAGATCAGGTATTAATAGGAGTTAATGAATAACTGGGCGGGGGGGGGGGGGGGGGAGAGAGAACTGTAAGGAATTTGGCTGTTGGATTTAGAATCTCAATCAATGCTGTACCAAAAATATCCTGTAGTGTGCCACTTATTGCACACGTATGAGATAGGCATTTGACTTGTGTACAAGGGTTCACCAGCCACTCTTATCAAGAGACGAGTGGATTAGTGTTTAGGAGAGGATTTTGAAGCACTGGGCCCTTGTTTCAGTTGAATTAAAAACATTTTTTTGAAGATCGTTTAAATTCAGATGGGTTAGGAGAAGAAATTTCCAGAGTTCACAGTATTCTATGAATTTAGTGACTTCTGATTACTTTGTCTAAAAAACTATTTTTCGCTTTCTTTTACAACAGGGGTCTTTAAAGTATGGATTGCAGACCAAGACCGATGCGCAAGCACCATGAAGATATCTTGGAGAAAACAAGCAACACTAACACACATCTTTCAGTGTGTCAAAAAATGAACTCTTCCCATTCAGTGGCAAGTTTAAATTTTAAAGGGAAGATTGTAAACAGGCGAGTGGGACATACGTATGATAGAATTTATCTCAAGACTAGCTGATCTTTCTAAAATTGAATTATGCTGGCAAATAACTTCAATATAGCTTCAAGACAAATGGCACATATATTGTCAGATAAAATAAGGAAATAGAATGATATGCCAAAGTAGTACATTCAGGCTTTGGAACAGTCACAGGAGTAAGGTATTTGTACTTTGAATGCATATTTCATTTCGATAAAATACAAAGTATTTCAAACAGAACATTTATTTTAAGAATTTAATTCACTTACAGAGGGCATTCACACATTTTTGTAATGATTTTAGAAAAAGAAATATAAAAAGAAATATAAGAATTTTATTTTCAATTTGCTCAATTATTGCTCAAATTGATAGCCCTTTTACAGCAGGTATATCATATTACATATTAATTTCCAAAATAAAACAGATTTTCTTAAAATATCAAGGTTGATTTTGTTCCACACTTCGACCACAGTATTCCAATGTCCATCCAATGTTTTGGGATGTCGCTTATAAAGAGCTTGTTTTAAAAGTGCAAATGTACAGTAATTCATGGGAGACACATTGGGGGATTTGGGTGGGATGCATTTAAATGGAATAGCCTCAATTATGGTTTTATTTCTCATTTTTTCTAAAAATATAGCAGTAGATTTAGAGATATGACTGATAACCTTATACTGAAGATACTTAACACAATGAAGATTGTTCGAGTAAAGTGCTGGAATGTCTTCTTTGAAAGCAGGTGTTGAAACACATTTCTGATAGTAATCCCAGTTAATTTTCACATTTCTTTCTATTTTTCTAAGTTTTCTGTTATAAGGGAATCCAGCAATAACCACAAAGCCGTTTTTTCTGAACCAGCATTTTAGGTCTTTTTCTATTGAAATCAGATAAACAGAGGCCCCTCAATGGGGGGTTATGGGGGGGAGCCTCCCCTTCCAATAAATGTAAACTTGGGAAATTCTAGATTTTTGAACGACTTTTTCTTTTATTTAAAATAATAGTAAAATAAATATGAAATTTTTATTGTTTTGCTAACCACCTTTCTGAGTTCTGTAACAGTTTTCAAGTTAAATTATCAAAAGAAGTGCAAAAAGCAGCCAGACTCAATTTGTCTTTGTGTTTCTCTGTGCTACGAAAATATCTTTAGTCTACCAGAGCTGAATTTTCCTACTTTTGTCCATCAACAGTGTCTCTAATCTTTGCCCCTTATTTCTTCTAAAACTTTGTTCCTTTCTCAAAATAACATGACGGTATTTTCATATGAAATGCGATTATGACTCGTATGTAATTAAAGACAAAAAATTTGCAAACATTAAACAAATGCTGGTTTTCTCAAAATAAATGCAATTTTTCTAAGTTTAAGTCTTACATTTACTGTAATGTTTGAAATTGCTTCTTTAACATTCATTTAGCAATTGGGTATCTTATTATTTTCATGCTCAATGATTCCAAGATAGGAAAATAGAAATAAATCCAGTTTTGATTTTAATTACTGTAAAAGCACTTATTTTCGCGAGCTGTAATTTTCGCGAAAATGAAGCTATCGGTGACTTCGCGAGCTGAAAATTTCGCGAACTGAACCGAAAGTTGAAAATTTTCGTAACTACCTAAAATAGAACCCCTTTTGTATAAGGCAATGTAAGAAACTTCCTTTTGTCCGAAAAGTTCTTCCCCCCCCCCCCTTCTCCTCATCACTCTAAAAATGAATGGCTTCAAAGCAGCTGGTATAAATATTGTAAGTGAATGAGTTCCACTCTATTAGTTGTATTATTGTTTTCATTCAAGAAGTAGTTGTATATAATTCAAGAAATAGTTGTAAGTATTCAAGAAATTTTTGTCCTTATTTCTTATTTAAGTAACTAATCATTAAATTTTGGTTAAGGGTAAAATTTCTGATTTTTTATTATTATTTGAGGCGAAAAAAATATATATTTTGTGAGGCTTAAATTTTCGCGATCACGACAGGCTCGCGAAAATAAGTGCTTTTACAGTATTTAAATGAAATAGGTGTATTTAAACTTTCGTTAACAAACCAATAATTTTTATGTTTTTAGTTTCAGTATTTTTCTTTGGAAAGGATTTTTTACGAATAAGTATCATTATCATAAACATACAATGCACATATCATTTCAGTTGGAAAATAAAGCAATTTGTTTCAAGTTGGGAATTTTTTTAATCCCCTCCCCCCCCCCCCCCCCCCAAAAAAAAAAAAAAAAAATTATAGCTACGCCCCTGCACATAAATATATCTAAACCTCAATTATTTGTAGGTGATAAATGAAAATATTTATACAATTGTGTATACATATTTTCATTCATCACCTACAAATAATTTTCATACAACAATCTAGATATAGTCTGAGGCTGAGAAATATGTTTTTGCATAAAGCAGTGAACATGTTTTTCTGTATTGATTAGCTTTCAATCAGATTTTATAATTTTGTCTGCAGTTCCTATAGAGATGTTTAAAGATTTTGTAATAGTTCTTCAAGAGGTTGGATTCTCTTTTAAAACATGAGATGAGACTTTAGATATAATAAGTGGTGAAGATACCTTTACTTGGGTATACATTTTTTATCTTTTTCCAAGTAAAATGTAAACTTTGATGTTTCTTTCCTTTTTATTAATTATGTCAAATATTTTACAGGTAGAAATATTACAACCATGCTTTTCATAGCTTAAGGGTACTTCTCTTCGTAAAAAGCAAATACGCAGCCTTCAATCCATTTTCTAGCAATATTTTAAAGCAAAGAGTTTTTTTAATGATACAGACAATAATTAAACCTTATTCCGAATTTATGACACATAGATTTTCATTTAAATTTAAATCATAGAGAAAGTCAAAATCGTTTAAAAAATGTGTGGACATCATCTGTGTTTATTCTGTATAAGGCAGAAACATATTAATCATATCAGTGAATACACGAAAGACTAGGTTTTAAATTTATAACCCACACCACCAATACTCCTGCCGAGAACTGCTATACTCTGTAATAAAATAGTGAAAATATCCTAACAGGAGTCATTTTCTCCCCTCCAATTTGCTAAATGTAAGTCCATTGTTCAAATGCAACAAGTTTTCCGGCAATAGTTCAACAGCTGTCTTATTTTAAACAATACTAAGATTTAATTTGCAAAATAGAATTGTGGAAGCTGTGAATTTAGTAACTAGGGATCAGTTAACTCATGTATGGTATGAAATGAACTATTGTTTTGATGTTTTCCACACTACCAGAGGTTTTTAAGTTGACTTAATGGAACCTAACAGACCATAGACCAAATTTTATAAATTATGTATCCAATCATATGTGGAATGTATTTCTGGCTAATACAGTTTGAAATAAATTCTTTAAATATACTCTTTTCTTTCTTTCTGAAACACCTTATTCAGAAAAATAAACTGGTTGCTGGGATACCAGATAAAAAAAAAAATTCCTACTGAGAAAAATCTTTTTTTTTTTTTAATCACTTATGTGCTGCGACTGATTTTTAGAAACACACACGTATTTTACAATGTGTTTAGTATATAACAAAGATTTTAAAGAAAAGTTTTTCACACACTTAAGTAAGTAATTTTGAATAAGCAGAAAAAAAAAGCCATATGTAAATTTATGCATAAACACTGTATCAGTGGAAAGAAGCTTACAAAAATGTTACCATAAATATTTTGAACTGCCATTTTATTCCAGCTTTAAAAGAAGTCTGAAAAATCTGAAGGGTATTTCTAATAGTGTTATTTAAGGGAGAAAAAAAAGAAAAAAGAAAAAAAAATGCAATTTAACAAATTACGGAGATCATTTGGAAAATGATTTTTTCGAAGACTAAAATTTCAGACATAAAAAATCGCACGAAGTTGATCATACATTACGGTACGCCATGGATTAGGGGAAGACGGGGTACAATGAAACAAAATTTACTAATTATTTTTTGCTATCCACAATTTTGCATGTACAAAAATATAATTAATGCATATTTTTAACCTTGTATTTTCCCCATCTAAATAAATTTTTATTAGGTTCTAAACAATATCTTTATGCTTGAAAAATAACAAAAAATAAATGTCTTACAGTGTTTCATTGTACCCCGTATGCCGGGGTACAATGAAACACATACTGGGGTACAATGAAACACTCTAAATGATGGAAGCAATTTTCACCCAGTATAGTTTATTTTATGAAAAATGAGATAAATACAGAAACAAAACTTGATTAATAAGAAACTTGATAAAAATATATAGTCTAAGATGAAAAATAAGAAAATTCTATTAGTTTAAGAAATACCTTTCATTTTATATTAAATTGGCTCAAGTCAGTTTCAAAAATTAGCATCTCTGCTTATATTTCAGTTGCTCCTGAAGGAATATGGGATGGTAGTTTCAACATAATGAGTTTTTTTTTTTTTTTAAATGTAAGTTTCTAAAAAAAAAAAAAAAAAAAACTAGGTTGGAGTCTTTTTATACCAAGTACTTCACATTTGACTTCATTTAAATGTATGATTTCTCCAATGGTATATATTTCCTTATGTTTCCATTTATACGGATACTGCTTGTGCCATACATGTTGTGTGGGGATATCTCATTCTTAGTACTTCGATGACCAGCTGGGACTGGAAAAAAAATCTGGATCATCATCAGAGTCTGTAGCAGGCAGAGTTTGTTTTCAAAACAGCCCCTTCTTAGATTTTTTTCTCTTTCTATTTTTTAATTGCTTAACAAGAGCATTTTTTACTGACCTGGTTAGAACAAAACTCTTTTTTTTTTCTGTTTTCCTACTCCTTCTTCTAATATATTCTATTTACTATTTTTATTATTGTAATAAAACATGTTTCATTGTACCCCGTCTGCAAGTATTTCATTGTACCCCGCACTGAGGTTACTAAAAAAAAAAATTATTTTCAAACTTCTAATATTTATTTTTTTTAGTTTGGTTTTGGAGGTATGAAGACAACAACCCAAAGATAACAATGTATAGAAAAAATAATTATTGCATATAAAAACAAGGAAAAAGAAACAAAATTACTTTTAGTAAAGAAAGTTACTTTCAATGGTGTAAAAGCAATAATCTTCTATTGCTACTGTTGTAGAAGTGTGAATGTATGCAAATCACATCAGTAATTGGAACATATAGTTGTATAACATATATATAAACTGCAACTCTGTATGACAAATTTGATTGATTTTACAAGTAATGTTTCATTGTACCCCGTCTTCCCCTACATTTTTCGGTACTGTAAATTTTTAAACTTCTACGGAGCTGGTCATTCATTACGTACGCCATGGATTTAACATTAATATTCCTGGACCAATTTTAAATGAAATTTCATTCTTAAACTTCTAAACATCCCACACTCTTACTTTTTACACTGTCATATATGATGTAATTAAATTATATAACTATATAAGTTTAAGCAGAGTTTAAGTTAAAAAGGCAGAAGAAACGTTTATTAGCTGAACAACCCCAAAACCTATTCGTAAAATAAATCAAAGTCTGGAAAGTCAAAAGCATATCTATTAAAAATAAAGGCAAGACTGTGTAATTAAATAAATACCAAAGAAGTTTAAAATACACGAAATGCTTATTAAAAACAAAAAGATATATATAAAAACAGATTAATCATTTAAGTAAACTAGCTTTAACAGAAATAAACTTTAACAGAAAAATATATTGCTTTACTTCGTTAATTATATCAGGGAGCTTCATAACAAGAAATATGAAAGAATACTTTCAATTTAAAAAGAGCATATGTAATCGACACTCCAGAGCAAGCTAACATACTATCGTCGAAACAATTCAAGATGAACAGCACGTAATTAAAGACTCCAATTCCAATAAGTTGATCCGGACGTCAGTAAAATGAACTGTAGAAAAAGCAACGGTCTTGATTCACAAACAATCTACAATAGATAACTGGATCACAACTATTCAAAGCCGTCATATTCATTTCACTATAAAAACACTTCATCCGTGAATCTACTTAAAGAAAACAAGACATTACGAAACTCCATCACTCACGCCGCCACCTTCCTGTCGCTCGTTAAACACCATATCAGAGGTTAGTAGTTAACGTTATTTAAGAAGAGAAAGTGAAAGGAAATAAAGTTAGTTAATTTATTATAATGCATTCTATCTTACTGTAAATAAAAAGTACTTTAATAAAGGAAATAGTGAAAGAAAGATAAATAGATTTGTCAACGGAGATAGGCACGTACGGTGACAAGACAGGTATATATAGTTATCAATATAGAGGAAAAAAATTTACTTTTAAATGCAATTTGTTTGAAAGCATTTTTTAAATTTTTTTTTTTTTTGTAGTTTTTATTACTTTTTTGTCATAGTGGCAACAGAAGTATCCATCTCTGTTGAAAGTAAAGGGAAAATACAGATTACTGTATAGACCAATCTGAAAACGAATAAAATGTGGATTCAACCAATAAAACGCTTCATATATGTTTTTGATTTTCTACCCTGACAGAGGACCATTTTTCCAAATGGTTAAAAAAATAAATAAAAAAATAAAAGATTGAAGAAAATTTTTGTTTTAAGAAAATCATCATATGTTTGTAGATGTTTTGGCATTGTAGCAGTATCGTTTTTTTTTTTTCATTCTACTGATAGATGACAGTATCATACAAATGCAATGTATGCTTTTAGATTAACTGTTTTTATGCTATGCTTACATATATGCATGGTATGCTCATGAGAATCTGATGTATCAGCACACGATGCTAAATATGTGATATGATAGGTGTTTAATAAATAACTACTAATACATATAAATTGTTTATCAATAACAATTTTATTGCAATGTTATAGTATTATATACTGATGCAAGCAAAGGGAATTCATGACTGAAATTAATACTTTTGTGAGCTTCTACTGCTACTAATTGAAGTTATTTTTATTTTAATATTTAAAACAATGGTGAATTATTCATCTCAAAGAAATGATAAAAGAAAAAATTGAAGATCCAGGAAAAATTATTTTATGAACAAAAGAAAGAAGATAAGTCTAAAAAAAATCTTCTGACAAGATCAGAAGATTTGGCAAGTATGCATATACAGTCGAACTTGGATAATTCGAAGTGCAAGGGACTACTGCAAAACTTCGAATTATCCAAAAAAAGTTATTTTTATGTCGTAAAATAATCAATCGGAACAGAAATTGTGAAAAAAAATATGTTTATTAATTTTAAATAAAAAAACTACAGCTTTTTAAAATATTGAGATATTTCAGATTGTTTTAAAGAGCTTACTTGATTTTTTTTTAACAAAATCTTCAAGGATATCTACAGCTCGAAACACAGCTTCACTCACGTTAGATTGTCCTTCTACATAACGACGATATTCGGCTAGATGAAAGACTGCCTCACTTGAAGTTGGAATTGTTCTCTGTTCTTCTACCTCATCTTCAATATCTTCATCGTCTTCTGTTGCAATGTTCTTATTGTTTAGAACTTCTGATAGAATATCTGTATCAGACAGCTCTCCACAAATGTCTAAGTTTTTATCAATGTCGACGTAATCATCAAATGGGATCCAATCATCAAAACCAATCATCATCTGTCTTCCCATGCAACTGGGGGAGGTAAATTTTCTTCATCTAAAAGCTCACTAGGGGCAGTGTTCCTGATGAATCCTGCTTTCCGGAAACAGTTTGCTACTGTTTTTTGGCTCACTTTGGACCATGCATTTAAACACATTCTTGATGCATCGAGGAGGGTAATGGGAAGCTTTTGGGAAGATTCAGTAAGGAGGTGTTGAACGACTAGGCATCTGTAGAAATGCTTCAGATTTTTAATGATGCCTTGATCCATTGGTTGCACCACTGAGGTCATGTTTGGCGGGAAAAATTCGACTGTGACATTTTCCACAGCGGGTATCGATTTATGGGCCGCGCAGTTATCAATAAACAGGATGATTTTTCTGTTTTTTCTTTGGTACGTGCGATTGAGATCTAGCAGCCATTCTTCAAAAAGATTCCCCGTCATCCAGGCTTTCGTGTTAGAACGGTATTCTATAGGCTTTGTTTTGACATTGTTAAAACACCTTGGATTTCTTGATTTTCCAATCATTAGTAAAGGTAACTTCTCGGTGCCATCCATGTTTGCTCCCACAAGTAGAGTTATTCGCTCTTTACTGCGTTTTCCTCCACTACATTTTTCACCTTTAAAATCCAAAGTCTTTGCAGGGTTACATTTAAAAAAAGTCCAGTTTCGTCGACATTAAAAATGTCTCTGTCCTGTGTATGCTCAATGATTTGAACAACTTTTTCTTTCCACTCATTTGCTGCATCTTGGTTCACACTTGAACTTTCACCACACACAGACTTAAAGGAAATTTCATTTCTTTCCTTAAATCCGTCTAACCATCCGGAGCTTGCTTTGAAGTTGTTGTTTCCTAAGCTGACAGCAAATTCTTCCGCTTTTGCACAAACAAGAGTTCCATTGAGAGGGATGTTTTTGTCCCGCGCTTGTTTAAACCACTTCAAGACACACTCGTCCACATCAGGATTATCAGGTTCTCTAGCCCGTTTGCGATTTCGATTAGATTTCAAAATTTTTTCTTTATTTTTCAAAAAGGTCGAAAGAGTGTTAGGTATATTCCATACTCTTTTGCGATGATGCATTTTTTCTTTAAACCCTTTTCTACCTCACGAATCACAGCAATTTTTTCATCGAAAGATAAGGTTTTATACGGGACACGGGGCTTACTCAATGACATGCTTGCACTGAACTCTCACCACAAAAATTAAAAACACAATGAAGAAAACTAAAGCGACTATAGTCCTGGTTTCGAAGGAATTGCAACGCGTGTCATCTAAGATTTATTGCATTGGCGAGAGTAGCATGTGTCACTTACAAGGGAAAGGGCGTTCGTACCTCCTCCCTTTATCCCTGCTCTGTTTCCTAGAACAGATAAGAATATTCTCCCACCCCCTTCTCTTCCCTAAAGAATTTTCCACAATAACTGAAAATAACGCGGACATTTTTCAAATAACTGCAATAAAACTAGATTGTCATTTTTGAAAGGGTAAAAACTTCGAATTAAAGAAGTTGGACTTCGAAATTTCCACAATAGCTGAAAATAACCCGACCACTTTTCAAATAAACTGTATTGAAACTAGATTTTGTCATTTTTGAAATTGTAAAAACTTCGAATTAAAGAAGTTGGACTTCGAAATAAGCAAAAATTTTTAGCATTAACTGAATACAAGTTTCAAGGGACTGACAAAAAACTTCGAATTATCCATGAATTCGAATTAAAGACGTTCGAATTATCCAAGTTCGACTGTATATACAAGATGTTTCAAGAAATTGAAAACACTCTTTAATTTTGAATCTACTGGAGATAAATAAGAAATGTAAATTGCAAAAGAAGTGTTAAAAATAAAGTAGGAAATAAGATTATGCTAATGAAATCACCGTGCCTTTAATTTATAAAAATCTACACTTTTTAAATGTTTATTTGTGCCTCTTCATACATTCTCTCGACTAGATGAAACTTTAATTAGAAATGTTTTGGTTTTTTTGTATAAAGTTAATTTCAAAAAGCTGAATATCTGTATTTTAAAAATCAACTGAGTTATAACAAGGAAAAAAAAAACTGACATACCATGTGCCTAATCCTCTCTTAATCTGAAATTTTTTTTGACCCAATATTAAATTAGATTGATATTCATTAAGGTGCATTTAAGCTTCTTCAATCTGCATAACAATGACAACTAATAGAATGCAGACAAACTCAGCTAGTCTAAATTTAAGCATTTTGTGCAATTTTACTATAACTTGAATCTATGCCAAGCCAAAAATAATTTGACGTGTACCATACATTCGTCAGACTATATAGTTTTTAATGTAATAAGCACAAAAATATAACTCTACTTTTAGAGCAAAACTTAAAGAAAACACCTTTTTACTTTGTTTAGAAGTACCACTATCAACAAGAGAAAAAAAAATTAAAATTTCACTTGTATTTTGAAATGTGCAAAAGAAAAATAATAAACTAGAGAACAGGAATTCTGCTTTTTCAGAATTTAGTGTCGCCCTAGGCTTCTATTATTATGAAATAGCCATTATAAATGAAGTGTTAGGTGAAGATGAAAGAGCAGCCATAAAAAGTTAGAACTCTGATTTTCTGGTCAGAATGGGAGGAAAAAATGGTCATAATTTTTTTACAGCTGCTCTTTCATCTTCACCTAACACTTCATTTATAATGGCTGTTTCATAATAATAGAAGCCACCAGTCCATCAGAAGAAAATAACTCGGTTAAGCGGGACTCTACTGCAGTACAAAACATATTTCAATTTTAAGACTTAAAGTACACGTTTTATTTTAAGTAAAATAACGTCATTCGCATCCGCTTAAGAATTCCACATTTACAATCTACTCTTAAACATCTACGGTAAAGCATACATAGCACATCACTATCGCGAAATAATGCACAAATGCAGCAAAAAGATTCCGTCATTCAAGAAAATCGGGGGGGAAAAAAAAAAAACAACTATCTAATGACTCATAGATACTTACAATTAAATATAGTATATAATAGCTCCATTGTTTTAACAGAAATTATTCGTTTATATTTTTTTCAAAACAGCATGTATTTTAATTACATTTTCTTTCAGTTGTTACGAGAAAATGGCAACAAAAATATATAATTACTATTTTAAAACTATTTTTCCTTTACTTTCTACTGAAATGGGAGTACTTCCATTGCCAATATTAAGCAAATGGCTCCAAAAACTACAAAAAAATTAATATTTCAAAAATAAATGGAGATACAGTTTTCAAACAAAATGCATTTAAAAGAACTTTTTTTTTCCAATATGACAGTATAAAAATTGAAAATGTGTGATGCTTAGAAGTTAAAAAAATTGCTAAAGAGTATTTAATCATAATTCTTTGTTTTACGGCTATAGCTTCTGTAAGGTAACATTATTTTTTGGACACAAAATAAGCTGGGAGAAAGAAATAGCATACTGTACTGGAGGCTAAAAATAAAGTGGTAGGATCATTATTAAATCCACAAGGGAAAAAAAAAATTGAGAATACACTTGCATTTTGAAATGCGCAAAAGAAAAAATAATAAAAAATAAATAACGTGGTAGGACTATTATTAAAACAAAAAAAGCAAATGGTAAATAAAAAGATTCAGAGCAATAAATCAATATTTAATTGTAGTAAATTGTAAATGAATGGCATTTTTTAATGTAATAATGTGTAATGTGAGGAGAATCATTCACAGAAAACTATTTCATTGTCAGAAACTGATGATAATGATGGATAAAACATTTCTCAAGAAAAGAGAAATTAAAAAATACGTACACTGTGCCTTTTCTTTCATTTTTTGTACAAGAAAATATAAAAGTAATCCTTTACATACTATAATAAAGATAGAATATTAACAACTTATAAAATTTTATTTAAATTAAAATTTCTTCCATTTTAAAGTACAAACAAGAGCTATGTGGTCTGATGGAAAGTATTCACTCGGTAATCCAATTTGAGCGATTACTTTTTCATGACTAGGCATAGGTACAACATCAGTCACTTCCAAAGAGTTTTTACTGTAAAAAATATAATCTAGACAGCCTTGAAATTCTTCTGTAAAATTTGTGTATGCAGGTATGCCACAGGCACTTTCAAAATTTAAGTTATGCCTAAGCGTAGTATCCTCAGTCAAATCTGAAATGAAAAATATGAATGGGATATAGTAAAATATTAATCAACACATAGTCAAATATAAACATATTACATATACACCATACAGTCTTTTTCAGCAAAGGACTGATTACGAGGTTTAATTAGGGGACAACTTGGATAAAATAATATTTGCCTTCACTCTGTAAGATTAAATGCTTGAAATGATCTGTAGCTGTAGCATATGTGAAAAATACGAAGTCAAACTCGTTTTTCTATATCTTGTGCAACATTTGTGTAACGTTAAACTAACACACAAAGCAAGTGTCAATCCAAATCTTTCAATCAGTTATGGCGATGAAAGAAGAATAACACCATTAATAGCACCTGCTATTATGGGTTATAAGCTGTGAAAGTACACAAAAAACAATGAACTGCAACTAGGATATAAATATATTAAATATTTGATGAAATATCAGCATATGTATGAAATAAATTTTAATGTGCATGCACAAATGATAACAAAATTGGAATAATATGCATTGCGTAATTTAGCAGTCAACTATATAAAGCAACTAAAATAAAAAAGCCAGTCAAATACCATGAAAATTAAAAAAAGATATTGTGCTACAGCTACAGATTATTTTGAGCATTTTATTTTATAGGGCATTTCTTTTATTCAATTTGATGTTGGTCCCCTACTTGTCCTAAAAAGCCAACTTTTGCTGAAAAATAGGAGATCAAACATGTTCTACATTTTCCTGAAGTTCCAGAAGAATTTGCCAAGTATTTTCTATTACATATTTAAAACACACTAGATACTCATACTCATCAACATACAAATATATAAAATCAATATTAAAATTAAAAAAACATTTAAAATACACTCGATGTTTCGGATTTTGTCTGTAAAGACATCTTCACAGGTTTTGACCTTCATTTCGGTGCTCACTGTTGACACATCACGAAGTCAATGCTTGAATGAAATAAAATAATCTTTTCAAAAAAAAAAAATATATTAACCGACTTCAAAAAAGCACTAAAAAGAATTAAAAAATTCTTTAAAATTCTCTAATGACGAAATGTTATCCATTAACTGCACATCAGACATCATGTATCGGCATAAAAACATTAAACTTAATATATGGAATTCAATATCTACCAAACATGGATTTTCTAGAGAATATTTTTTACAAAAGATTAATTTACATATGTATGATTTAATTTACGAATATATACATATAAAAAGTAATCAATTATTTTTTGAAGTTGGTGCCAACCTATCTTAAGTATAGTAAAATTGCGAATATATTGTAGCTATTACCATGAATAAAGTGATGATGGAAAATATTATACAAAATTTTAAAAAATGCTCTATTACTTCAGCAAATTATTTGTTTAATCATTTGTGGTATTACTAATAAATTGTGCCGTAATATGAAAGGTAAATTTAAATTTGAAGTTCTTTTTATTTAACATGTGTTGTGTAATATTGCAATAAACCCCTCAGTTCTTTGAGGTCAGCAATTGTAAAAAAATAAAAAAGGAAACTTCTTACTTGTATATCTGTAAAGAAATGATGAGGAGACTTAAGCACAAATCAAACTTTTTATTCATCTTGCAGAAGAGAAGTAAGAGGCCGTCACCCTTTGGTCACCGATTTTCAAAATAAATACGTTGCCGATAAAACAACTTATTCCTCTTTAAGAAAATCTTTAAAAATGTAAGATGCAGCACTAGGAGAATTTTCTATAGATAAAAATCTCAAAGCCTTTTTAAACGAACAGGAAAATAAATTTAACAGGAGTTATTAAAAACGCAGAAATCGCTTTCTAAAGCTTTTCACCTGATTCCACATCCATCGGCAGGCAGACCGGAGCCGAAGCCCGCGATCTTTTAAAACAAAAACTAAGTCATGACAGATCACCAAGAAAACAGATTCTGATTTAAAATTAACGAAATTTTTAATTTATAGTAAGAATACGGGGACTTCAAAAGTTAGAGAAAGAAAAGATTTAAATCTATTAGAGAATTTAAAATATTAGGTAATGTCTTAATAAACAAATCCAAAAGAAAACATTTAAAAAGCTTTATTTTTATTTGTTGTACGCTCAGCGATTAGACACACCTCCGAAAGATCGACATCCATTCAATGCATATGCCGTGAGAGACACTTGCTCCGATGACGTCATCACAATCGTACAGATCTCAAAGGAGAAGCACCCCATGCCAGGCGCTGCGGAACATCAAAGAACTTGTCGATATGCGGTTGAAACGAAATCGCCCGCACAAAAATAAATATGGATTTAAGTTTAAAGAACATTGATGTATAAGGTCAAAAGAAATAAAAAAAAGTAACATGATTTAAACACTGTGAGATTTCATCTCACAATACCCCATTTACCGAGTAAAATTTTGGCAGAGCAAGTGATGTAAAAGGTAAAATGAAATGAACCTTTTACAGAAATGGAATGACAAAATTTTGAATGCCAAAGACAGAAAAAACAAAAATCAAAGTTAAAATATTAAAGTAAAGCCAAAAGTTAAACTGCTGCAAATAAAAATTAGTGGTGACCAAAAGGGAAAAGAGAAGAAAAAGAAAGTACATCAAAAGTATACATAGTATACACAGTAAACACTGTGAGATTTCATCTCACATCATTATCGATTGTGAACGTTTGGCACCAACTTCAAAAAGTAATTGATTACTTTTTATATGTATATATTCGTAAATTAAATCATAAATATGTAAATTAATCTTTTGTAAAAAATATTCTCTAGAAAATCCATGTTTGGTAGATATTAAATTCTATATATTAAATTTAACATTTTTATGCCTATACATGATGTCCGATGTGCAGTTAATGGATAACATTTCGTCATTAGAGAAGTTTAAAGAATTATTTAATTCTTTTTAGTGCTTTTCTGAAGTCGGTTAATATTTTTTTTGAAAAGATTATTTTATTTCCTACTTTTTAGTTATTCATACCATAACACATAATTATCCGGATTTCAACATCTGCTGAATAAGTTAATTATTTGTCAAATAAATCATAACTTACAAAAATTATTTATTAAACAAATAGTTTTTAATAAATTTTTTATAATTTCATTAGAAGTATTGATTTTATTAGCATTTAATACTTATGATATTTTTTTAAACAAGTACAATGTATTCACAACAGTCTTCATTCATTTATTTATTGATCACATACACCTGACTTGTATGCTTGACATAAGGGGCCCGCTTATAAGTCATCGTTAATATACAAGGACAAAATAGCACAAGGACTTTGAGCTTTGAAGAGGGGTGGGGTTTCTAGATAGCACAAGGAAATTTACAACACCAGAGAATTACATCTGGGAGCTCCACAAAGAGTGTGCAACGGAGCCAGCGGGGGTTGAACCCGCAGCCCAACTACGCTCTCAAGCGATTAGTGGTGTGGTGCCTTAACCATTCAGCCACAGTCTACATTCAAGAATTATTTTTTGTAAGACTCCGTTGTCAAGAAGCAAAATGCAGAATATGTAGCAATATTTGTATTGACTCTTCAAGTATATTGACCAGGACCCAGATATATTTTTTGCTGTTAGCGAAATGAGATTGACCAATCAGAAGCCTCCCTTTTTGCGAACTTATAATTTTTATAGAGTGTACCCTTTTAAATTTCAAAAATTCTTCTATCAAATAAAACAAAATTTTCTGTACTAAAATACTGGCATCCAAAAAGCTGTAGACTTGTCAGGTTTGAAAATGTGGCCCAGGGCCCACCGTGGCTGATTGGTCAAGGCATCACGCCGCTAATTGCTTGAGAGCATAGGTGGCTGCAGGTTCGAATCTCGCTGTCTCCGTTGCACACTCTTTGTGGAGCTCCCGGATGTAATTCTGTGATACTGTAAATTTCCTTGTGCTATCTCCTTCCTGTATGTTGACGATGACTTATAAGCGGGCTTGACGCCAAGCACACAGGTCAGATATATGTATTCAATAAACCAATCATGTGGTCCATAATTCTACATTATTCTTTTCCGATAATCTCCATCAATTGTTTCCTCATGTAAGGCGCCTCTATTTGACAGTGGTGACATACAATGCTCAGACTCTGTTTATACATACATGTTTGGCTAAACACTACGGCAAAACTAGACATTTTCTATCCCAGAACTTGACGATACTCGCTTGTACAAGTTTGATTATACGAGTGGCAGGCAATTTAACAAGCATTAGTTTGGCAACAATGGCAAGCTCTTCAAGATTCATGGCGATAGCTCTTGTCCAGAATCTATCATTCAATATTAGATGTAAATTTCCAACTGGACGAAAAATGTCCGGGCCAGGATTCGAACCCGGGACCTCCTGGCTGAAGCCGCCAGTGCTCTGCCATCTGAGCTATCCTGGACGATTCTGGTCGAACTTTTTTACCCAGCTAACTTTGATGATTACAGCATCTGGTCTGAAATCTGGTTCAGCTCAACAGAATAAATCACAGATAATAGAACTCCAGAAATCGCTGGATATGAAATTACACCAGATTAATTTTTAACACAGTTATTCTAATTGGTAAACAAATCATATTAGATGTAAATTTCCAACTGGGCGAAAAATGTCCGGACCAGGATTCGAACCCGGAATGAATCCTGGTCCGGACATTTTTCGGCCAGTTGGGAATTTATATCTAATATGATTTGTTTACCAATTAGAATAATTGTGTTAAAAATTAATCTTGTGTGTCTATCATTCAATAATTTTTTTCCGTATGTCACCATTCTCATACCAATACTTCCCATCCTTAGGCAGTAAAGAGATCAGAAATGAGCGTCAATAATTAGGTGTTTAGTCTGAATCTGATAACCGAAGACAGTGCTGCTACACATAAGAAGGCACTTTTATGTGTACTACACTGTTAAAAACCTGCAGCTTTAGCTGAATAGTCACTCCACTGCTTTTATAGAATATTTCTAATTTAACCAATGAGAATGCCCCATAGCATAGTCAAGTAATCGTTTTCTATAAAAGCGGTGGAGTGACTATGCAGCAAACACTACAGATTTTTAACAATGTGTATATGGATGCACTTTGCAGTGCACCAACTAATGGAGACACTTTGCTGAACTCTGATGTATAAGGCCACTTTGCTATTGAATGGAGGATATTCTATCTATGATTTGATGACGTGGTAAAGGTAAAAACTTCTAGCATAAAGAAGGGAAGGCTACGTAGATGTAATGAAAAACCCTCGCCAGCCAGTGAAACAGTTCATGCGGAAAGCAGTAGTAGCCTCCCTTCTTATCAGTTAGAAGTTCTTTGGGTAAATTACCGGTATCACATGACTTTTTCAAGCTCGAACCCAGATTTGGAATAAAGTCTATTGTAAGCTTTTTGATACTCACTTCCGATGTCGATTAGCATCGTTTTATACATTTGGGTTTTTCTGAATGCGGCATCTTTTCTAGACAAGATCTCGCACTTCGGAAAGTAAAGTTCGCATCCATTAAACTATAAGGTCCACATCGATAACTACAGACATCGAAATTGGGTGTAGAAAAGCTGACAATCCATCAATAAAGTATACACATCAGAGCGCGGCAAAGTGCTTTAACAGAAACTTATGTCCAAACTATAGCAAACCTACACTGTTAAAAATATCGTGAAAGATTACCTCTGTATTTAAAGGCTATCTATTTTCTGACCAATGAGAATGCTACATAAACTCCTATGAAGCATTCTCATTGGTCAGAAAATAGATGGTCTTTAAAAACAGAGGTAAATTTTCACGATATTTTTAACAGTGTTGGCATTTTCTATTACATAACTACAGCATCTAGAATATATAGTATGGAAATCAGGTATCCCAGTAATACTTAAAAAAGTGCTAAAATATCGGATCCCTTAAATGTAAACGATGCTGAAATTCAATGAGTCGATCACAGCAACATCTGCAGGATATTTTTTTAAGCTCCAAGATGATTTGCTTACAGCGTCTAGAATACCTAGTGTGGAAATATGCTTTCCAAACAACGCTAAAAATTTGTATCCCTTAAATGTGCGATGATGCTGCTAAAATCCCAAGTGTCGACCGCAGTGACATAACAGCGTCTAGAATATATAGTTATAGCGACTAGAATACATAGTGTGGAAATCGGCTATCTCGGTAATACTTAAAAAAGCACTAAAATATTGTATCCTTAAATATGCAATGATGCTGTTGCAATATACAGATTGCAGCGACATCTACAGGATATTTTCTACAACTGCAAGGTATTGCTAGTCTATACCATGTAATACTAGTAATATGAAAATCCCGCAGATGTCGCTGCGATCAACACTAGGCATTTTAGTAGTATCGTCACACATTTGAGGGATAAAATTTTTTAGCACTGTTTGGATAGCATATTTCCACACTAGGTATTCTAGACGTTGTAATATAGTGTGGAATTTGGCTATCCCTGTAATACATAAAAAAGTGCTGAAATATTGGATCCCATAAATGTCAAACGATGCTGAAATCCAATGAGTCGATGACAGCGACATGTGCAAGATATTTTCTAAAACTCCAAGAGGGTTTTAGAACTCACAAACTCTCACAACTCTAGACACTGTAATAATACGATGTTTACTTTGAAATCTGAAAATATATTGCAGATGTCGCTGCGATCGGCAACCTTGATTTCAGCATCATTGCACATTTAAGGAATACAACTTTTTAGCGCTGTTGGGATAGCAGATTTTCATGCTATGTATTCTAGACTCTGTAATTTGGTCCAGCTCTAGGTGCTGTAAGCATGTTCACAATACCTACTGGTTTCCGATCCTGAACCGTTCTCATTGGTTCCCCAGATTCAGATATCCAGAACATATTGACTGACTATCGCAGTAGCACAGCGGCTAGAAAACATAGTGTGGAAATCTGCTATTCAAACAGCGCTAAAAGTTGTATGCCTTAAATGTGCAACGATGCTGAAATCCAGGGAGCCGATCGCAGCGATATCTGCGATATATTTTAAAATTTCAAAGTAAACATCATCGTATTATTGCAATGTCAAAACCAAATCATCTTGGAGTTATAGAAAATATCCTGAAGATGTCGCTGAGATCGACTCATTGGATTTCAGCATCGTTTGACATTTAAGGGATCCAATATTTTAGCACTTTTTTAAGTATTACTGGGATAGCCGATTTCCACACTATATATTCTAGACTCTGTAGCAGTAGTACTTAGAAAGTACTAAAATATTGTATCCCTTAAATGTAAAACGATGCTGAAATCCAAAGAGTCAATTGGAGCGACATCTGAGGATAGTTTCTAAAACTCCAAGACCATTTGGTCTAGACGCTGTTATAATACAATGTTTACACTGAAATTTGAAAATATAACGCAGATGTCGCTGATCGGCTCATTGGATTACAGCATCATTGCACATTTAAGGTATATATTTGTTTAGTGCTGTTTGGATAGCAGATTTCCACACTATTTATTCTAGGCGTTGTACTTGTGCTCTGATACATGAGAAACTTTAAAGGTTGATTTTCAACTTTTTGACACCGACTTCCGATATCGGTTTGTGTCTTTGTGGGCCTTCTGGTTTGGTGGATGACAGAATGGCCGGGATCCAGATAGATTTTTTGCTCTTAGCGAAACGAGATCGACCAATCAGAAGGCTGCATTTTTGCAAACAGTGAAAAGTTCGCAAAACTGCAGGTGTCTGATTGGTCAATCTCGTTTCACTACCCGCTAAAAATCTATCTGGATCTCGGCCCGTGTCCAGCTAAATTTTCGCACTTTGAAAGATCTCGTATCTCTGTAAGAGTAAAAGTATGAAAGATGAGTGCTTATAATGGGCGACTGCTTCAAAAAGGATTTGAATTTTAAAGTTTTTATTTTTTTTTAAATGTTCGAATCATCAGAATTTTATAAAATTAGAATGGGACCAAATGGGTGATTTTCAAACAAAAAAAAATTATCAAAATCGGTTCATATTTAAGAAAGTTATGCGTGAACATGGCCAAAACATACATACAGGTCGAATTGATAACCTCCTTCTTTTTGAAGTCGGTTAAAAAATTTCTACAAAAGAGCAAGAAATTCAAAACACCATTGTATCAGAGAAGATGGTGCCATCTGTTGGCAGATCATAACATCAATATTTAGGTCTGAAAATGAAAACTGAATTTAATTTTACAATTGTATTTCCTTTAAATTGTTAATCCAAATGTTGGAAACCTGAAATGAAATATTTTCATTACAAACTTCACCTTTCCTCAAACTGATTTCTACTGATTCTCTTATTAGGGGGGGGGGAGGGGGGGGGACCTGTGTGTTAAAGGACAAAAGTAGGAAATTTCATAAGTGGCCAGTGGCCACTAACATTAATTTTATCAGTAGCCACTTTTTTAAAACTAGAAACCAGAAATGAAATATTTTCATTATAAACTTCAACTTTCCTCAAAAACTGATCTCTATTGATTCTCTTATTAGGGGGGTTAAGAATAGTTTGAAATGATTTTTAAATCCTTGAAATGAACTTTTATAACAATGCCTATAGAAACTAATTTGGATAATGCTGTGGGCTGTCTATTGAATCTCAAATCATTTTTATGTTCTTTAATTCATTCTTGATTTGAGATTGTGGTGATGAGACCTGTGTGTTAAAGGACAAAAGTAGGAAATTTCATAAGTGGCCAGTGGCCACTAACATTAATTTTATCAGTAGACACTTTTTTAAAACTAGAAACCTGAAATGAAATGTTTTCATTATAAACTTTAACTTTCCTCAAACTGATCTCTATTGATTCTCTTATTAGAGGGTTTAAGAATATTTTGAAATGATTTTTAAATCCTTGAAATGAACTTTTATAACAATGCCTATAGAAACTAATTTGAATAATGCTGTGGGCTGTCTATTGAATCTCAAATCATTTTTATGTTCTTTAATTCATTCTTGATTTGAGATTGTGGTGATGAGACCTCTGTGTTAAAGGACAAAAGTAGGAAATTCCGTAAGTGGCCAGTAACATTAGTTTTATCAGTAGCCACATTTTTTAAACTATAGGACATATTGTTTTAATTTAAAAGTGCTAAACAATACACTTTTGTTAAAAATTTTATTAGTATACATATAAAATTAAATAGCCCAAACAAATACAGTAGAAAATCGTTATAAAACAATTCTCTATATAATGTGCAAGTTCTCAGATGTAAATAATGAATTTTGCAGTAAAGAAGCACCTGTATTCCACATTGTAAAAAAAAAAAAAAAAAAAAAAAAAAAAAAAAAAAGCCTCTCTAGAAGACTAAATTTGATACATTAGTTCCTCTTTATCTCCTTAATTCAGAGCTTTTTAATGAAACAATTGCTATTATTACGATAAAAATGTTTTGAAAATGAATAATATAATGAATGATTTGGTTCAGGGATACTTCAACCATGTTTATAAAGTAAATTCAACAATGTATGAAATGATCTATATATAATGCAAAAATTTATAATCCAAGTCCCAAAGAATGAAATATTAAGATACTTTACTGTATTTTGATATGTTTCAGACATATTTGACCATGTTGAAAAGGTATGTTTAATGATGTGGGAAATATGATTTAACACACAATTCTATATAATGCACAGAACTTCTACTGTATGTCAATATTAACATGATATTCCAACCAGCAAAATTGGAATCATTGATGGCAAGCAAAAGCAAAGAAATTTTACTATCTCCTAGAAGGAAAGGTGGCCATTGGTAGACACTAATTTTGTCCTTTACTGGGTGCCCCATATCACCCCAGAATACAATCACCAATCACTCAAGTTGCATAATTCCTTATCTTCCCCCCTCCTCCATGAAACTCCATTAACACAAAAAGTCATGGTGATGGTTATCTCGGGGGATCATAAAGGTGTTTCTTTTGGTGGATTACATGCCAAAAGACACTATGATCAGTACACATTAGTATTGTGTGACACTAAGAAAACTACGTGTTCAAGCCATACAAAATCAGCAATGAGGAACGCTTTCTTAAGGTATCCTGGTGCTTCATGACAATGACCACTCTCACACAGCTGCTGCAACTCATAACCTGCTGGATCAATTTGGATAGGAGGTTTTTGATTATCCCCTTACTCCCAATGACTTTCACCTTTTAACTAAGCTGAAGATTTTCTGGACAGAAAATATTTCCGAAGTGATGACAAGTTGAAAAGTGCAGTAAACAACTAACGTAATACAAGAGTGGTAACAACATGCCCCAAGTATAACATGGGATTTATAAAGCTTGTAAATAGACAAAAAATGCCTAAATGTAGGCGATGATTATGTGGAGAAGTAAAGTAAGCTTCACTTATGTAGGGAAATAAGTTTTTTGAAGAAATATTTGTTTTTAAAATTTTTACAGACAAATGGTCGTTACTTTGTGGATCACCCACGTAGGATGCTAAAAAAGAGACACACTAATTTTGTTACATTTTTCATAAATTTAACATTAGAATAGTTTTACTTAGTTAAAAAGAAACAAACAAACAAAAAATCTGTAATAATGAAAAACTTCTTTCAATACATTTTTCTAAAGAATGGAATAAATATCAAATTTTCTCTTAACAAATAAAAGGACACAAGTAAGATATATTACCATGCTTGGATTTTCTGTGTTTACCTAAGGAACTTTTTAAAAAATAGGTTAAGTACTGTAATAAATTGTAATCAACATAATAAAGTTTTCTGGAAGTTGACATATTTCATTTTCGAGTGACCATGTGACAACAACAATATTCATAACAATCATCACTCTTTATTGAACACATAACTACATTTTTTCTCATTTTCAATAGTAAATACAATTCAATGGCACCGACTAATAATTTGACTTGAAAAAATGATATCAATTTTATTATAGAAATACAATAAAACCTCCAAATAACGGATTTCTTTGGGCCAAAAAATTGGCTCACTATTCAAAGGTAAAAACATACAATTTATACAAATGTTGGGGATTGAAAAAGTGTCTACTGTTCATTAATGTCTGTTATGGAGATTTTACTGTTTTAACCCTTAAATACCTGATTTTTCAAAAATCATTGTAATAATGTTTTTTGGCTTTCATTTTTTAAATATATCATGGGAAAAATACTTAAAAAAATCTTATTTTGTTTTAAGTATAGTTTACAGCTAAAAAATAGTTTGTTACTAATCGGCAATACTGGTGTTTAATTCAAAAAATAATTTCCCTTGATAAAATTCCATAATATTAAACACACAAGAATTTTAGGAACTATAATAAGAAATAAATTTTACTTGCTCACTGCAGGTCAAAATAGGGTATTTCGAAAGCTTCCAAACAAAACAAAAAGAACAAGTAGCAACAATTGAAAAAAATAAATCTATCTTTATTCTTAAACAGCACAAGTGTTGCCATCTACATGCTGAAAATCGATTTAATAATATTCTCAGAATGTATTTTATTGGCAACATTAGGCATTATAGCTTCAATATTATTCTAATAGTATTTTAGAGCCTAAATTGGGTATGTTGCCGAAAAGCAACACCAGGCATTTAAGGGTTAAATAATCTTTGATGAACAAGTTATAATTTTCACTATATCTGGTTCTTCATTAGATAAAAATTCTAGACATTGAAGATTTTTAGATCATAAACACTTTATTTAACTCCAGATAAAATATTTCAATAACCAAAACAAAACAAAAAAAAAAAAAATACTGATTTAAAAAAATATATATATTATGCTTTAAATAATAAATATAATTATTTTTATTTAGTCTTATGAGTAAATCTAAAGAATTAATGTACTTACTTGTATTATTATTTTTCCAACTAGGGCAACATTCAAAATTTCCAGTAGAAATGAAATTGTATGCTTCAGAATCAGGAAGACTATTGAAATCTCCACAAAATAATATTCCAATAGAATTGATACACTGAAACAATTCATAAAAAGGCAAATTTAAGTGTCCAAAAGTATTTGTTAAAAATGGAAAAGGAAAACACTATTTTTATTCAGATGATTAAAAAAAGAAAATGTTTTGAATCACAGCAGAAATATTTGTAAAATGCTATGAATTTGTCATAAAAGAAAGTTAAAGACAGTTGATAAATGAATTGTTTGCAAAATTAAGATAACTTAATCAAAATCTTGGAATGCAAAAGATTATTTTCGTTTGTATAGATGATGTTTGAAATTAATGCAAATATACAATCACAAATATAAACGAAGGCAGAGTATAGTTAAGAATTTTCAAATCAAAGCAGTCCTGAGGACGATCTAGGAATGATTGAAAGCGCTTGCCATGAAAACTTGGGAGTTTTTAAGCTTTTAAAAACTATTTTATTGTGAAACAACACCTTATTAACATCTTTTTATATTTGTGACATAAAAAGTACCTTTTTAGCAAGTTTTAATTTTATTTTGATATAGTTTTCAAGGTGAATGTGACATTCCAACAGTATATGTTTTTGTTTGCATATATAAATTTTGTGTACTATCACAATTTTTCAAATTGTATAAATTTAAAATATTCTCTTAAGGCTTGTTATCAGTCAGAACACAAATTCCCCTCTGTAATACTAAACCTATGGATTTGGAATGCATTCATATTTTTCAAATTTCTCTTCGGAAAATTAACATTTTTGCCTTCTGTTTTCTGTATGCTCTTCTTGAAGAATGTTCTTTCTTTTTTATTTGCCAAGAGGTTTCTAAAATATATATTTAATTCTATATTTTAAGTGTTAAATCTGAGTGAAGCAGGTGAGTTTTTACGATTTTAACACTTTAAATAAAATTAACAATGTATTTTAAAAATATTTTGTCCAATAAAAAATTAAAAAAAAAACATTCTTCAGCAATAGCATAAAGAAAACAGAAGGAAAAAAAATTTGATTTTCGGAGGAGAAATTTGAAAAATACTGATGCATCCCAAGCCCATAAGTTTAGCATTAGAGAGGTGAATTTCCAGCCTGACTGATGAGAAACCTTAAAGTAATTTCATTATTTAATTATTTTTTTTTAACCAACACAAAACAATATTATGGTTAATTACTTAACAAGTTGAATAGACATATAATAATAACACAAGCCTGTGAAATAATACAATAGAAGATCTTTATAACGCAATTCTCCAAATAACGCACAATTTCACAGGTGTAAACAATTAATTTTAAAGTTAAGAAGCACCTAAATTCTCACATTGTAAAAAATTACTACTCGATAGAAAACTAAATTTGTTAGATTAGTTCAACTTTATTTCCTTAATTCAGAACTTTTTAATGAAAAAATTGCTATTATTACAGGAAACATTTTTGAAAATGAGTAGAGTAATATAATGAAGGATTTGGTCCAGGCATAGTTGGACCATGTGTATAAAGTAAATTTAACAATGTGGAATGATCTATATAATGCAAAAAATTAAATGATCTATATAATACATTAATCTGTATAACTCTTGGTGACAAGGAATGCAGTATAAAGATACTCTAATGTATTTTGATATGCTTCAGTCATATTTGGCCATGTTTATAAGGTAAATTTAATTATGTGTGAAATGTGATCCATATAATGCAAAATTCTATATAACGCACAACATTGCATTTTTAGGTTTGCGTTATAAAGATCTTCTACTGTATATATTTTTTCCCCACCATGTTAGATGTTTATTGCTATGCTGAGTTTAAAAAAGCCAGACTTCTCTTTCTGGCACATAAAGTTTTTTTTCTTTCACAAAATGAAGTTGAAGATTAAGAAAGTCATACAGAAGATCTAGAATAATAAAATATTGGTAAAACATTTAAAAATAATCTAAATGTTATATTTTATTAATTTGTTATGAGTCTTATAGTTTTGAAAGTAAAAAAAAAAAAAAAAAAAAAAAAAATTATATATTTTTCTCTCCTCGAAGAAAGATGTCTTTTCTCCCTCTTTTAGAACTTTTTGTCATGAGTAATGTTTGCAACCACTTCCTATACCACAACCAGTAATAGACTGGTACCAAGTTGATTAGTAACTGGTGCCTTTGGAAAAAAAAAATCAGTGCAGACTTGTGTAATAAAGGTAATAAAAGAAGGAAGCATGCAAGAAGAAAATAAATGTTTAATGTTCTTTAGGAAAATGTTGAGAGAAGTTTCTGTTTATCTTGAGTTTCTCTTAGGGTGGTGTTCACATACTAGGAATGTTATATGTAAAATTTAAGAAGTGTTATTTTTACACTTTTTTCTCAGTTTTCCTACACTTTTTTTTAGGGGGAAGGGGGTAAGACAAAATTTCATCTTATGAACTATTAACACATTAGGAAATGTGTAACCTTCAGGGAGAAGAGTAGCATTTTCGGTAGCACCAACTTTTGAAAAACATTGGGCAGGTTCAAAAATGTTTGAGTAAAGTAAGACATACAATTTTTTTCCTCTTAGTGCATGTGGATGGAGATAAGGCAGGGGAGGAGGAATGACTAAAAATTCAAAGTCAAATTACGTTTTTATCTAAGTAAAATATCAAATTATTAAAATTTAATTATAATTTAATAAATGATTTTATTAAATTATATTCTCATAAATTCTTTCTTAGAAATACATTAATATTTATCATAAATATCATAAAAATTGCTAACTATTGAAAGTGCAAAAAAAAATCTCAAGAAAAACATACAGTTTAGTCACTTAAGTGCTTTATTGATTCAAGACATTAAAACAGATGACAAAATTATACGGGAAATTTATTTTTGAGAAAAATTTAATTATACATCTGATGCTTTCAGTGTTTCTGTAAATCTAATGGATGTTCTTTTACTATTTTTCACACAAAATTATTTTGAGAATGTCAATAAAACCAAATTTTATTTCAGTGATTAAATAAATAAATAAATAAGGAAACAAATGAATGAAAATTGGATGTGACTTTTTCTTGAGCGACTGACAAGATTCACGATTTTTTTCTGCAATTCTTTAATGAAATTCTCTATTTTCTTTCTTTCTTTTTTTTATTTTAATTTTTTTTCCCGTCGATTCACGAAATTTGGGACTTTTTTACACGATTTCTTGATGAAATTTGCACGTTTTTCACATGACGGTTTGATGAAAGTCATGACTTTTTGTTTCAGCGATTGACAAAATTTGTGAATTTTTTTTGCAGCGCACATCAAAGGGTATTTTTTTATAACTATTCTATGGAAATCGCTAATCGATTTAAAAAAAAAAAAGAAACAAACAAGAAAAAGTAGAAAAAATGGCATCCCTGTAAATTATGTTATAAAAACAGTGTTTTAAAATAGGCCTTTGAGTAAATTTTATTTTGTATGACACCTATTAAACATCAAGGAGTATAACTTTTTTTTTAGATTTCCTACAGATTTTACAACAACATTTCATTTATATCAATTCACACATTTTTTTTTTTTTTAATAATTCATGAACAAAGTTTAAATAATAAAAAAGTATTGAATAATTTCAAACCTAAAATTTGACATACAAGCAAATCTTTCTTTAACACTACTCAATAGCCAACAATTTACAGCAACATGAATAAAACAGATGTATATAGAAAATATTCAAGTAGAAAACCTTTCTGACATATTTCATGTAATTTAATGTCAAAACAAATTATCTTAAAATATGCATTTCGAATTTGTTGAAATCCATATAATAAAATATGCATTACACATACATAAATTTTTACTACATACTTGTTCTCTGATGAAGTGTTCAAGGTAATTAACACAAAGGGCAGCTTGAATAAGTCGTACTTCTGGTTTATCTTTATTAGAGTACAGATGCGTATTCGCTATTAAAACTTTATCAGCGGGATTTTGAATACTTTCTAATAACAGTACCTAAAATAAATTAAATAAATTAAGGGAATAACATACCATATATATTTTTCAATTCTAACGAGAAGTGTACCAACTTTCTTTGAAATACTTTGTATGTTCCAGCAAATAAAAAGAGTTGCTGGAGAAAAGGCAACACTACAGAAAAAGAAATACAGTAAAATCTCGTTACAACAAATCTCTGAGGAGCACTGATTAAATTTGCTATTAGGGATGCACCGAATATTCGGTATCTATTCAGTATTCGGCCATGTTACCGAATATTCGGTTTGGCCGAATAGGAAACTATTTGGTATGCTGGATATTCGGCTTGGCTGAATAGCAAACTATTTGGCCTACTGAATATTCAACCGGATACTTAAAAAAAAAACTTTTAAAACATATTTTTAAAAACCTTGTACAACTTCTACGTTTAACAGTCAACTTATAAAGATATTCAGAATAATTAGAAACAGAATCATATTTAAATAAAAGAGAATGTTTTTACATTATTTATTTGCTGCTTGTTAAGTATTATTTAAGAAAATTAATCAAACACGAGGATTTTTATAGGAATTAATTATGTACAAATGCAAGTTCCTGAACATTGTCTTGTAAATAATTTGTTTCTTGCTAAGATTTTAAGAACAACATTCGCAATCTCTGAAAATGATTGCCCATTCCAGACACCGATCTAGAATGCATTTAAAAACTTCCTTGCTTAATCAAAGGGAACAGAACAGTTATTGTTGCTAAGTTGCCACCATATAAAATTTGAATAGATTGTATTATTTATTTACTTTTACTTTAGTCTCTTTCTGACAAACAAATAATATATGATCCTGTACAATTTTTCTTCCAATTTTTTCACAGTTTCTCTTTGATTTTAAAATGTTTGTCTAAGAATTTAAGAAAATTTTATTAATTTGTTTTAATTCTCAGAAAAAGCCACGAAATTTAAAATTTTATTAATAATTTTTTTTTTAACTATCCTCTTCTTAAATAACTCAAAGCAAATTTTTTTCAGCATAAAGTTTACTTGAAAAAAGCTCTTGTTTATTAGAATAAAAGTTTCTGTTTCAAATATTATGTAAAATTGTTTTAAAATTTAACATTTTAATGCCATTTAAACTTTGAAATATAAAAGTATTCAACAAGCCAAATATTCGGTATTCGGCCTAGCAGTTACTATTCGGTTCACCTGTTGGCCGAATATTCGGTATTCAGCCAAAATCACTATTCGGTGCATCCCTATTTGCTACACTGAAAAATTCATTAAAGTGAATATTTTTATAATGAAATCAGATAATAGGATTTTTTTTAACAATCCAAATTGTATTCTCTAAATTGAAAAATTTGTTAAACTGGCATTTGTTGTAATGAGATGCAACTGTACATATGATTTTAGTGACCTAGAGAAAGCTTATGACAGTGTACCCAGGTCACAATTATATCAACATTATATCACAATTATATTAAATAATAAATGTCATTAGATTGATATATGAAACTAATAAATGTCAAATGGAAATAGTATTAAAATTATCAGAAATGTCTAGCATGAGTAAAGGGCTTTTGCAAGGATGTTGCCTGTCACCCACTCGGTTCAAAATTAAAAGAAAGGATAGAAGAAAATGAAAAAAGAGAAATAAAATTTTCTCAAAATAAATATTACATTTTCTTTTTGCAAACGACCAAATTATTTTTGCTCAAAATCTTGAGTATGAAACATTTAATATCAGAAATTGTGAAAATATATAAAAATATAGATTAAAAATTAACTAAAAAAAAAAAAAAAAAAAAAATAGAATGCATGCCATAGAAATAGAAAAAATGGGAATAAAATGGAAACAGTGCAGGCAATATCTGGGTTCAATTGCTGAGAATAATGGAAGATCTGAGATCAGATGGAAACAGAAAAAAGAATATCTGAAATCAGGAAAATCATAGGAATTTTAAATCTAATATTTCAGAGTAGAAATATAAGTGAAAAATAAAAAGAACTCTTTTTAATATTATGAGATAAGGTATGATGCTCTATGGTACCGAAACATGGGGTATGAAAGAAACTATTTGTGATTGTGACAGAGATGGATTACAGGAGGAATGCAACTAGAGCAGGGTCGGCGAACATGGCACGTGTGCCACTTTTGGCACACCAAAGAATAATTTTGACACTGTGTGGCGTTGATTATGTTTCTAAATGAAGATACAGCGATTTTGCATGATATACAAGAACTTAGATGATCTGATTAGATTCTAAATTCGACTAATTGCAAATTGAAGAATTTTAATCTCATTCAATAAGGTTTCAAAAATTTACCAAACAAAGAAAATATTTGAAAACTATCAAGAAGGAAAGATTAATACCGATGGTAAATTATAGCAAATTGGAAATTAATTTCAGAACTATTTAAATAAACTGCCTTTTTTTAATTTTTATAATTTTTTCTACTATTTATATCTGCCATTTTCGCAAATTTAGAACATAAAAAGTCCTTCCGGCCAGTGCCAGGAGGAAGAGGTAGCTTTCATATTCCTTATTTTAAAAAAGCCAACTTATATTATTCAAACACACGAAGCTCAATCAAGTGGAAACCGAATGTAGGAGATTCAATACTAATTTTTATCAATACGAAATCATTGTGAATGATAATTTCGCGAAATTAGTCAGCTTTATCCAAGCTGCTTTTATTTAAAGCCACTTATATTTGGCTGCCAAATTCGGCGATTTCTTAAAGTGCCTGCCATTTTAAGACAACATGGTGGATGAGGCTAACCAGTGAACTTGGTCGAGACCTTAGTAATTGCTGTGCACATGCTCACTCACATCGGAATCGGTTGATATATACGAGTGCTGTCGCAGGCAAAAAATCAGATTTTTCAAAATGTCACCCACGTTAGGAATTGAAACTACTATATCTGAGCCATTTTTTAAGATAAAGGCAAACAAAAAATGCTCCTGAATCCTTATATCAAGGTCAAATACTTAAGAAAGAAACCTTTTCCAATTTCTAATTTTTTTGCACCTCACTTTAAATATAATTTTTTTAATTTAATGGCTGCCATTTTGAAACAAGATGGCTGATGAAGCTGACCAGCGAACTTGGTCGAGATATTGATGTATACTATCCACATGCCTTCTTCCATCGAAATAGGCGAATACTTGTGGTATCGCGTGACAAATACAAGATCGTTTCAAAGTGTTAGCCATGATAGAAATTCAAAGTGCTATAATTCAACCACTTTTTAAGATATAAACAAAAGAACAAATTTTCAGAAACAAAAACTGCTCCGAATCTTTGTATCAAGGCCAAACACATAAAAAAAATCTTTTTCATTTTCCAATTTTTTAATACCTCATTTTAAATTGTAAAATACATTTAAAAAAAATCGCAACCCTTTTGAAACAAGATGGCGAATGAAGCTGGCCAACGAACTCGGTCGAGACATTGGTATGCACTATGTACAGACCAAGTAATATCCAAATCGGTTCATAAATACGCCTGTTATCGAAAGACAAAAATCAGGTCGTTTTAAAATGTCAGCCACAATAGAAATTTAAAATGTTATAACTCAGCCAATTTTTTTAGATATAGACGAAACAAAACCTGTTCCAGAATCTTTGTATTAAGGTCAAACACATACGAAAAAATCTTTTTCATTTTCCAATTTTTTGGCATCTCATTTTAAATTTAAATTAAAAAAAATTTTTTTAAATGGCCGCCATTTTGAAAAAAGATGGCGGATGAAGCTGGCCAACGAACTTGGTTGAGTTATTTGTATGTACTATGTACACACCAAGGTACATCCAAATCGGTTCATAAATACGTCTGTTATCACGTGGCAAAAATCAGGGCGTTTCAAAATGTCAGCCGCGCTAGAAATTCAAAATGCTATAACGCAGCCATTTTTTAAGATATAAACGAAACAAAAACTGCTCCCGAATCTTTTTATCAAGGTCAAACACATAAGAAAAAAATATTTTTTCAATTTTCAATTTTTTGGTACCACATTTCCAATTTAAATTTTTCTTAAAATTTTAAATGGCCGCCATTTTTAAACAAAATGGCAGATAAAGCTGGCCAACGAACTCGGTCGAGACATTGGTCTGTACTATGTATAAACGAAGTTACATCCAAATCGGTTCATAAATACGCCTTTTATCGCATGACAAAATTCAGGACGTTTCAAGATGTCAGCTTCGCTAGAAATTCAAAATGCTATAACTCAGCCATTTTTTAAGATATAGACGAAACAAAAACTGCTACGGAGTCTTTGTATAAAGGTCAAATACATAAGAAAAAAATATATTTCCATTTTCAATTTTTTGGTACCACATTTCAAATTTTAAATTAAAAAAAAAATTTTAAATGGCCGCCATTTTGAAACAAAATGTCGGATGAAGCTGGCCAACGAACTCGGTCGAGACATTGGTATGTACTATGTACACACCGAATTACATCCAAATCGGTTCATAAATACGAGAGTTACAGTATGACATAGGTCAGATATATATATATATATATATATATATAACCATTAATTAAACATAACCTTCCACCGTCAATTATTATGAATTAAAGCTGTAAGTATTAAAAAAAAAAAAAAAATTAATATAAGAATTATTATGGAAGAAAAAGAAAAAAGTGGACACCGACAAAAATTGAAAAGCTTATACATTGAATTACGTTATCAAGGGCACAGAATTCAATGATATAAGCAAAATGGTTGTTTTCTGTGGGAAAAATAAGCTAAAGCTAAAAGTTATTTTCCCCTGTGCCCAAACAACCATAAAATAAGTGAATTGATTAAAAATGAAAGCAGAATAGAAACAAATAATATGAAATGGAAGAATCAATAAAACGTATTTAAATATTTATAGGATATAAAATATAAATAATAAACACCATACCGATTAATATTTCAGTATTTTACAAAAATCCACGCGCACATGGCTGCCAGTATATCAAAAAGAATAAGGTGAATAAAACAGTTAAGAAATCACAGTAAATGATACCAAAGGATGCAGTTAATACATTTTGAAATAGAATTTGAAATACCTTGTTAAACACATTTAATCTAATATAAAATAAATAGATATTAATTACATTATTTAAAATGCACTATTAAATTAATTAATAACAGTTTAACAATATCGTCAAAATTTAGCTAAAAATACCCCCTGGTGTATTAAATTATAACTGAAATGGAGCTAGAAAAATTAAAAATTAGAGCTATCTTAAAGAGACAAATTTAGTGCTGCCATCTAGTATTACTTCTATTAAACAACTAACGCAAGATAAATATTTGTAAGCATTTGAATGTAAATAACTATATAAATAATTGTAAGCATTTGAATGTAAATAACTGTATAAACAGCAAAACCAAACATATCCTTATATATAGAGAATTATAAACCGAATACAAACCACACAATGTATTTAAAAACTATTGTAAATAAAATTTAAAAGCATACAATATATTCTATTAGCTAACTTATTTAAACTAAACTAAGAAATAAATAATTCTAGAACATTGATAATATATAGCATATAGCTATATGCTATAAAACAAAATAAAATTCAGTAATAATTAATATAAATAATTATTAAATATAAAAATTATTTTTTAATGAATTATATATCAGATATTTATAAAATGAACAGGAAATAAAAAACATGTGGAAGTAAATAGAAGGTTAAATGATACTTAAATACCCATTACTTAAAAAGCACAAATATAGAGTGTGGATTATTTTCAGACATCCATAAAAAACCATAAAGTATGAATGTGGGACATTCAAAAACATTAAACCGATAATAAATATAAAAAAGAATAGAGTAATAATATTAAAAATAATTACCCAATTTTAATGCATACAGTATAACTATATTTATATTATACATACTTATATGTATATTATTCACTATAAGAATGGCATACTATTAGTAATTAATATGATAATGTCCTTAGTAAATTTAAAATTTAATAACAAATAATTGTAAATTAGATTAATCAATAATTAGGCTAATTATAATATTAATGAAATTCTCCAATTACATATAAAATATGAAATCAACATCCATATAAAATACGTAACAAAAATATAGTAATAATACAAGAGCCCCCATTTTTTTATATATATATAATTAACCATTGCGTATTGTCCAGACAACACCACCCTCCTCCGTACTCTAACATCTACCCACCCAACCAACCTATAATATTTTTTTTATATTATTTTACAATTTTTAATTTTTTATAGATATTTTTTTTATTTTATAATTTTTTTGTAATTTTGTTTACGCATGTGTTAATTTGTTTTAATAGATCATGTAAGAAAAGTACTAATTGTATATTAATGAATATATGAATTTTTTTTGGAAAACCATGATTTAATGCATCATAAATTAGTTTTTTAATATTATTGTTAATTACAGGAGAAGAACATAAACATTTTATTCTATATAAATGATTAAGTATTATATTCTGAAATACAGAATGATGTAGACAAGATTTAAAATTTGTAAATGTATTAACTTTGAATTTAAATTCTTTACGTTTGTCATATAAATCTGTGATTGTTTTATTGTCTTTTATTGTAATTTTAAGATCTAAGAAGTTAATTGTATTGTTAGATAAAAGGTTTTCCGTTAATTCCAAATTAGTGGGATAATCAACTGGAAATCGAGTAATTGCAGATTGATCAGTATCAATTAAAATGATGTCATCAATATAACGATATAAATGTAGATTATTATTAGTAAAATTACGTTCATAATGATATAAGTATAAGTCTGAGAGTAAACTGGAAGTACAACCGCCTTGTGGTATACCGACATGCTGTAAATATAAAGTATTATCTTGCAATATATAATTATTATAGAGAATGAAGTTAGTTAAAGATTTAAAATATGCAATATCTATATTAGATGGTAATTCCAGTTTTTTATAATATTTTTTAAATAATGCATTTATAATTTTATGTAAATCTAATAGGTCTATATTATTAAAAAGATCTTTGAAGTCATATGTCGTTATATTATAAACACAATGAAGATTTTTTAAAATATTAACAAGTTGATAGCTATTTTTTATACAATGTGTATTATCATTATTTGTAGTAAGTACATATAATTGATTAAGAATTTTTAAGAGAAGTGTATTAGCTTTATTATTATATGTATTACAACCAATAGTAACAGTCCTAAATTTAATAGGAGTTTTATGAAATTTGGGAATAAGAACTAAATATGGATAATTAAAATTAGTAGATAAAATATTTAATAGTTTATAATAACTTCGAATTTTACGATTATTTACAATTACAGTTTCATTAGTATTTTGAAATGACTTATTAGAAGAAATAGAATTTGTAAGAAGTTGGTGATAATATGATTTACATATAATAGCATAATTGTTAGGAGATTTGTCTACATATGTAATAACGTAGTTTTTTTGTAATTTAGTAATTTGTTGGAAATAATGCTTTGTATTAATAGAAACCAAATCAGCAATATTATTTTTTAAAGCCATAGTTAATTTTTCAATTACTAATATCTTCCATTGATTAAAATATTCAATAGGCTTATTATAAGAGATAGAAATTTTATAAATAAAAATATCAATATCATATGTAAACTGTTTGATAATAGATTTAACATTAAATTTAGATGGAAGTCTATATTTAGTACCATAACCCATTAGTTGTTTCAATTTAAAATCATGAACAATATCAAGATTTCCAGTGATTATATGTCCATGATCATTCTTTATGTATTTTTTTAGAGTGGGGTCTTTGCAGTTACACGGAAAATTACTTGCAGCAGATGTATTTTTTGAAAATGTATTGTAGTTAAAAATCTTTCTCCCAATTGTATTCGGTATATATATATTGATATATATATATATATATATATATATATATATCAATTTTGAACGGAGGGTGGTTTCGGGGTCTGAGGGTCATGATCGATGAAAATATACCAAAATTTTTTGAAATCGCTTTCCTCCGAACGGCTGCAATAGGTAGCTTTTTGTAAAGAAAGCTACCTAAAAATCAAATAGAGAGTGGTTGCCATATAAATTCATTTAGTTTGCATTCTGTTGAAATTAACTGAACATCAACATGATATTAATTATTTTTCATCCAAGATACAACAATTAATCACATTATGTTTTTAATTAATTTCTAAAATATAATTGTTTCTATAATTATTGCAGTTTAATACTTACATGTATGTTACTCATTTTAGAAAATATACTAATAAGTAATTTTCAAGTAGTTTTGATTCATTATATTTCAATCCACTAAATTTGTTTTTTAGTTCGCACGTCAACCATCAAGGTCAAGTAAAATATTTTTGAAAAAAATAATTGCCACGTGACTATAAAAAGGGTCAACAACCCTGTGCTAGAGTATCCTAGAACTGCCATGCATATGGAAAAAAGGAAAAATAAAGAGTGTGAAAAATTATTAAATAGAAAAGTAACATCATCAATCATATAGACAAAAAATGGTTGACATTGTACAGACATGTCAAAAGAATGAACAACGAGAGATTACCAAAATTTATTAGTGAATGAGAACCACCTGGTAAAAAAGACAGAGAAGAGATTGAAGAAAAAAATGGAAAGAAAGATTAGAAGAGACTAAGAGGGAAAACAATATAAAGAAAGAGGAGGCATTTCACACAAAACTAGAAAAATTAAGAAAATTTTCGGTTGAAGGAAACCTGAACACTAAGTAAAATCCCGACGAAGAAAGGTTAAACCATTCAACAATTTCAAATCATTTATTTAGATATTCATTTCTTTAAAAATGACTATTCAAAAATGGTTTATAGCTCACCCAACCCCCTCCTTTTTTTTTTTTTTTTCATTTTTGCAAGATTATTAAAAGAATTTTAATCAAATACTAATAATAACTGCCTAAAGATTTGTCACATTAATTGACCTGATACCTGGTCAAGGATTCATAATCAATCCCCAGAAAAAATACCAAGCATTTTACCCAAATTTCAAGCACCTTTCAGTAAATTTTGAAAATGAAAACATTAATACTACAAAATGCTACGTTTTTGGCACAATGCAAAACTATCAAGAGTGAAAAAAGTTTTTTTTTAATTTCATTTCACTGGTTTTCAAGTGCTAAATCTTAAGCATGAAGTGTTATAAGAATGCATCTGAAAAATAAACAAAATCCTTTGTGTTCTTCTTTGAAAGTTATTTTGGTCTAATGAAAAGAAGACACTAGATAATTTTGCATTGTTATGAATATGGTATATAATATCAAATTTTCTTTCTAAATACATATTTTCCCTTCTGCCTCATGAACTTTCAGAGGTTTTAAGGTAAAAACAATACTGCACAATTTTTTTTATTTTTGTAGATAATTTAATGTCTTTTTCCTCCCACATGGGTTTTTTTATTTCATTTTTAAAGCCCGAATAATATAAAAAGTTAAGCATATATCAATGAAAATAAAGCAATTTTACTAAAACTGAAACAAATTCCAACCATCTTTAAGAACTTGCAAGGACTCTATGACTCCTACCATTTAATTTAAAATAAATTCAAATGATGAGTTGATTTATTTATTTGATCTTAAACACTGTAAAAATGTTTTATTTTTAAACCATTTTGTGACAGAATATAAAAAACTAGATACCGTTCTTCGGGGTTACTTAAGTCACTTCTCAGAATAAGACTTCTGCCACTTCAAGAGCATTTACTTTAGAGATTAACTAATTGTTGTAAAACTTGGGTCTGCATTTATACTTTATGTTTGCATGTATGAAAGATTTTAAAACTTAAGGGAAAAAATAAATACAATATGGTGGCTTAAGTTATCCCTCCACATGGCTTAACTAAAGCCAGTAGTAATAATTCAATGTTTGGCTTACGTTAATTGGTGATGGGGTAACAAAAAACGTATAAAAGGCTAAAATAAGCATACATATATTGCTCAAGACATTTATTAAAAACTAAAAGTGTAATTTATTTTTCTTACATTTTTAGTGTTTTGGATATTTAATTTTCACTAAAAATGATCAAGATATTTCATTTAATATGCAAGTATTGAAGTTTGGTTAATAAGGTCAAATGGTAAAAGACGGCATCCTCTGTTTGTTGTTGAAGCGAGCTTTTCAAAATTGCTGCCATTAGTGCCTTTGGAAGTGCTTACTTGAGGCTCGACATTACAGACTTCTGCTTCAAAATTTCAAGTCTTTCAATACCTTTTCTAGCTGGAACATTTAATTTTCTTTTAATGTTTCTCATGTGTTCTGTCTCCTTCTTTTCGCTCTCTTGCAGATAGGTTTTAAATGTTGTTAACTCAGTTGTTTCTAAATTCACGATCTTGAGATTCTTTCTTTTTATGACCATCATGAAGCTTCTTCATTACTTATTGTCGATCTAAAGGCACAATCCCTGCTGCTCTGAAGTAACTTCTTATTAATTTTTTTTTTTTTTTTTTTTTTTTTATGTTTCCTTCTCCTAAGTCATGAATACACTTTTTAAGAGTTAAGAAAACCTGCCTATACACACAGTGCCACGATTTTTCTTTTTCCAGCCATTGAACGTCTCACGCCACTTTATCTTTAAAGGTCTGAAGAAAGCCACATCTAGAGAAATATAATCTATGAAGTAGAACAACCATAAAATAATTGTTTGAGATAATGTTTGAAAGTGTTTATAGTGACAATTTAAAAATACAAACTTGGTAATTAAAGTTATGAAACGTATAAATTTATCATGAAATTATTTTAAGTATAAATAAAGGTTTATAAACGTATCTTTAAATCAGACACATTATTAAAATATGTGATCCAAAACCTTACTAAAACATGGAAGTGATGGCAGGAAAGTGAACCGTTAAACTCAAAACAGTATTGCCAAAAATTTTCCTAGCAAAATGGCTTTTGTTACCCCAGTGGCTTAATTAACCCCGGATGACGGTACTTCAAAATAAAGAAAGATCATTAATAAAAACCATATATTGCAGTAGTCCTCATTTTAAGAAGAACACATAAGATTGAAGCTCTTATAATGAACTGGAAAATTAAATATTTTATTCTACTACATATAATATCAAATTACACCATGGGAGAGCAAAACCGGAGAATAAGCATCCCAATTTACTTAGAAAAGCAGCTTTTATCTTTACCATGGCTAGAAAAATAATATGTATCAGTACCATGAGAAATACTATAATTATTTGTGCAGGAAATTTTAATAGATCTGCTTGAAAAAAAAAAAAAAAAAAAAAAAAAAAAATAGGACATTAGGATTTTCATTTTTTTCATCAATTAAAGCAACAGTATATTAATTGAAATAATTAAATTCTTAAAATGATAGCAAATAACATCTACTTTATTTAAATACTTCTGAAAAAATAAAACCATGGGGCTGAAAAAAGACAGGAAAAAGGAAATAACAAAAGCACACATTAAATATAGGAAAAAAAAAAAAAGAGCAGCAAAATACATACAGTGAGTAATGTACTATTTATGTCATAAATTATTATTAAGTAAAATATTGTAAGTTAGATGTTGTAAGAGCTCTGAACAGAGTGCAATAATCACACATAAACAGTTACATGGAAGGAGTCGATAGCACTTGTTGTCTTTTTCATAAATATAATGATATAATTTTTAATAATGCTTCTAATACAAGCCAAAAATTCGAGATCTTTTAGGCTGATCCAATAGACAATAAAAAAAAAAAAAAATTTATATGGAAATTACAAAAAAGATTTTTTAAAATGACATTTATATAAAACTAGGAAGGTAGCCCATCAAAAATGACAGAAATTTAGATATAAAGATATATACAACTCATGTGCAAGAATATGAGTTTTCCTCGCTTGTTCTGCAGTGATAGATGAAAACAACACATTTTAAGAATGAAACACATTTATGAAAAACTGTGTACAATAGAAGATCACTAATCTGCACAGTTTGGTTCCAAGTGTTGAGGTTTTTTGCAGTCATGTCTATTCAATAAATGTTTACATTTTTTTTAAATTTCATATATTGGGCAATTTAGATTGTTAATTCTTAAAAATAAATAAATTACACACTTGAAGTAAGGTAAAAACTATTAAACTATCATATACGATTTAATGAAATGGTATTATATAGTATTATACGTGTGTGTTTCATGATCCTGGTTACGACGTTGGCTGCAACTTGTCATAATCATAATTGTGTGGGCCACTATAACAAAGAAGTAACCAGTATTTAATAAAATTTCTGATATAAAGTAGTTTTTAAAAAGTTGTGTAAAATTACTGGCCGTTCTGATGTTATGTCTATCCTAGGAATAATATTTGTAACACTGAAGAGTTTCTGTGTATAAGTGGAATTTAGAAAAGCTTCTCCAAAAGAAAGGTCCTGAAATGACATTGTAATTCCTCTAACTTCAAAGTTTAATCGGTCCCTGATGTTGTTTACTGAAATCTAATAAATACAGTTATTTTGAATATTACAACAGAATTAAACAGTTAAACTTATTTAACTTAAACCCACTGTTACTTAATGTTATTTTTTAGTATTAAGAAAGAAAATTATTTACATTCTTCAAATCAAGCGTTTATAATTTTTTTCATTATTTAATAACTAAATAATGAAAAAATATGCTTTTGTTCTGAGCTCATAAATATGGCAATAAAGTAATGTAACTAAGAGACATTGCAAAATAAAATCTTTGTGAATTCAAACCATAAACAAACGATACCACCACCATTTTACCTACTATGACATCATAAGCAGAGTTGCATAATATAGACGCACACGCGCACGCCGTGCGCGGAAAATTTTCCGCAAAATTCGGAATTTTGCGGAAAATTTTTTTGGAAAAAAAAAAAAAAAAAAAAAAAAAAAAAAAAAAAAAACGTAATTTTTGTTTTTGTAAAATTTTTTTTTTTTTTTTTAAATACCGAAATATTAGAAATATTTCCCAATTTTATGCATGATTTATTTATTGTTTGCCAGGGGTAGTTCTGTTCCGAATTTTCCGAAAATTTAAGGCATTCGGTTCCGAAAATTAAAAAAAAATCGGCCATCAGACCGAAAATTCAGGCAGAAAAAAATATTACTTAAAAAAATTGCGAATTTCAACAAATGGTCGCCGAAAAAAAAACAATTTTGTCAATCGTTCGCAGAAAAAAAAATCACCACTTTCGTCAAAGCATCGCGGAAACAACGGGAATTTCGTCAAAGGACCGCGGAAAAAAACGCGAATTTTTTTACAGAATCATGAAAGAAAAAAGAGTATTTCGTCAAAAAATGAAAAAACCGCGATCAAAAGATCGCGAAAAGCACGTGGATTTTGTCAAAATCGAAAAACTTGCGAATTTTATCAAAATATCGCGAAAAACACGCCATATTAGTCAAATGATCACGAAAAAAGTGGGAATTTTGTCAAAAACAAACAAAACGCTGTCAAAAGATCGCGGAAAAACGCGAATTTCGTCAAAAGGTCGCGAAAAACACACGAATTCCGTCAAAAGATCGCGAAAAAAAAACGTGAATTTTCTCAAAGGATCGCTAGTTTCGTGAAAAAACGAACAAAACACGGTCAGAAGATAGGGAAAAAAAAGCCTGTAAATTTCTACAAAAGATCCCGAAAAACAAGCGAATTCCACCCAAAGATCACGCGAATTACGTCAAAAGATCCCGAAAAATATGCGATTTTAGTCAAAAGATTGCAAAAACACGCAAAATTTGTCAAAAAATTGCAAAAATACGCGAATTTCGTCAAAAGACCGCAAAAAATACGCGAATTTCGTCAGAATACAGCAAAAATACGCCAATTTCGTCATAAGACCACAAAAATACGCGAATTTCGATAAAAGATCGCGAAAAACAAGCGAATTTCGTCAAAAGATCGCGAAAAATAAGCAAATTTCTTCGAAAGATTGTGAAAGTCACTCGAATTTCGGCAAAAGATCGCAAAAAACACTCAAATTTTGGCAAGAGATTGTGAAATCACGTTAATTTTGTCAAAGGATCGCGAAAAACGCTAATTTCGTGAAATGATTGCGCGGATTTTGTTTATTTTAATTTGTGATTTGCTGAAATGAGGTCTCCAAAGGTTTCTTTTTATGCGAAATATATGGTCTTTTTTATCTCTTTTTTTGAAAAAAAAAAAATAATAATCCCCTTTTACCATTTTTTACTGTAAAAGTTGAGTGGGAGTCCTGTATGTTGTATTCATAGGCTTTCCTTTGATTAATTAAAATTATTGCTCTAAAATAATATTTTTTAAAGCCAAATAAACTGATTTTTTTTTCCTTCCTGCTGCTAATTTTTCATTATTGCAATCTGTACCCAATTGTCGTTTAGTTAGCCCAGAGTTAGCAAAATGTGTGCAGAAATTTTATCTGAGTAATTATTCTTTCAAATGTGAAAATATTTTCAAGATAGCAATCATTTTAATTTTTAGGAGTTTATTAGCATAAGAATTTCAGTCTGCTCCAAAACCAGAATTTTAATTTTATTGCTACAAAATTAGATTTTTGCTGCTCCAAAAATGGATTTTACTGCTCCAAAATCAGATTTTTGCTGCTCCAAAAAGGCTTTAGTGCACTTTCATCCCTGCATCAGTTCTCTTTAATGGCGATACCTATGAATAGACCTCTCCCTATAAAATGTGATTCAGTTGTTTCAGAAGCAATCCCGTATTCTTTCTGTGAACAGAGTGACTGGTATTTTGTGCAAATAGATATTAAGGATTGGGCTGTTTCTAAATGCATTGACAAAATAATTGATAAGAATTCCCCTTTTCTTATCATGGAGTTTTAGCTTTATTATTTTTTTCAACTAAAATAATTATACTTTAATTGATATCGATTAATTTTTAATTTAAATGGAAATTACTTTAAAACTACTGTTTTTAATTAATATCGTCAAAATAATGTAACACATTATTTTATTAAACATTAATTTAATTTGCAGAAAGTTTTTGACCCAATATTTGCGTGCACAGAAAGTTTTTGGTTTTATACAAGTCTGATCATAAGAATATTATCCATTGATTGTTGGAGAACTTACTCTGTGAACGATTATCTCAATGGTTTAATATTTTTTACGCTTCACGGTGAATGAATCACTTGTGTTTGCTTAGGTTTATCAAATGAGAAAATGAGATATTAAGCTGTCAACTTAATTTCAACTGAAGTTATCCTAGGATATATGTGCTTTTTAATCGAAATAAAAACAATGCTTTGATCTCAAAATAAAATTTTTTAGTTTATACAATTGGTCATTTCTGTTAATTATTTATTTAGGTACTTTTCCATTATAGCGCATTTTTAAAAAAAGCTTGGCGCAATTTGGGCTTCAGAAAGTGAGATATGTTGCCAAAATGTATAAACAGCTATGAAAACAAACCTGATGATTTTTTTTTTTTATATATACATGTATTTATTATTATTAATTATTTATTTAGGTACTTTTCCACTATAGGGCACTTTACATTTTTTTTTAAAGTTTGGTGCAATTCGGGCATCAGAAAGTGAGATATGTTGCCAAAATATATAAACAGCTATGAAAACAAAGCTAATGAACTTTTAATTTTGTACTTATATGCATTTATATACATACAAAAATCATTTCTAAATACATACAATATTTTTTATATACAAATTACTGCACAGATGTCATATATGCACTGGGGTGCCTAACTGGCGTCAAAATGGTGTTATTTTGCCTGATATGGTTACCCGGCTATTGTTTTTTATTTATTAATAAATTGTTTATTTACTTTTATTTTCTTTTTTTAATTATATAAACTGTTTTGTTCTATAATTATTCATTAAACTTTTATTTATTTATTGTTATTTCCTTTTCAAGATGATAGCAAATAATTAAAAAATATATATATAACTGCTATTCGAAAGCAAAATTTTTGCCAAATTGGCGTCAGAAAAAAAATCATGCCAAACCTGATGCGTATATGACATCTGTGCAAAAATTACTTCTGTTTCTTTATAAAAATGGATAAATAGCTTTTTTTACATTAATTAAATTGTTTACATATGGAAAAAATTGCTTGTGAGTATGAAACAGTAAATAGGTTGTCAGAAAATACGTTGGCAAACTTCTTTCTCGCCAAGAAACTTTTCTTGGCGATGATTGCTGGAAATGCATTTTTAATTATGATATGCACTTTTATGTTTCACTATATTTATACATACTATACTGTGTGTATAAATGCTATAGTTCATATACAGGGCTATACAAAATAATTCGTACAGGTTATTGAGTATGAGAGTAAATTGCTTAAAGGTGGTTTTTAAGGGAGTTATGCCTTTTTACGCTGAGCTGCATTTAGTTTACTAAGAAATGTTTGTAGAATATAGATAAAATGATATACAGGGTCACACAAAGAATTGGATACATAACCGACTATGGATGATAATATCTGGAAATGTGATTTCAGTAATTTTAAGAGTGTTTTAGTTTAAATTAAATTTTAGCTAAATAGTGGAGTGTAATAACGGTACTATTGGCTATGGTTGGTAACTGCTGAAATCATTTTTTTTTTTTTATTTTATACATTTTCTGAAATGTTTACTTAGTTATCTTATTTACCTTATTTTTCTAAATAACGAAGTTTTGTTAAAGCATTCAGGAAGTGTTGGAAAGTGTTTCATATTCTATGCTTAACGCATGATTTTTCTTTCTTGTTTAGTCTTATTTTGCATTTATTTTATTCTTAATTTTTTAGTCTTATACTGCTTTATAGAAACTTTAATATTTAATGTTTAAACTTTTCGCTCCCCCCCCCCCCCCTCCCGCTTTGCATATAGTACAAACTATAGTGCAGATAGCACAAAATAATAAACAGTTTGGTACTTTTATACTATAGGGGCTTTGGTGTTTTTAAAAAAAAAGCTTGGTGTAAATTGGATATCAGAAAGTGAGATTTGTTATCAAATCACATAAACAGCTATGAAAATAAACTTGATGAGCTTTTTTATTTGTTTTATATGTTTATTTTATGTGTATATTATCGATGTTTTTTATGTACAAATTAGGGGAGGTTGGTAATGAATGAGCCAATTTTTGGCTTTTAATTTTTGTAATTTTTTTGGCTCAGAATTGGCTCTTCAGTTACTTTACTTATTTGGTTATATAAAAAAGTCATAAAAATTGGATTAGAAAATGTCTATAATGAATGATAATAGAAAATAAAAATATAGAAATTTGGCCCATTCATCCCCACCCAAAGGGCTGAACGGGCCATTGAAGGTAATGAATGGGCCACTAAATGAATTCAATGAAAAAAATGTGGAATTAATCTTTTATTCACCAAATATGTTAAAATGAATGGCACTTGACATGATATGATCAAAAGCTTACTGAAATAGTAAGTAATATTCAATGCTTATCAAAAGTTATAAACATCAAAAGTGATATTATTAAATCACATTATTGTAGCAGAAAAATGACAAAATAGTGAGAAAGAAAGAACATAAAATATGCATAAAAATAATAGATAATACACATTATTATTAAACGACATGGTTGCAACAGGGTTGAACTGATTATTAATTGACTATTTAGTGTAAATTCCTGGTATTATTTATTCTACCCATTAGATTCAGAATAATAACAATTATTTTAGTTTTATATCAAATGGGAAAATAATGGTAGGTGTGGTCAACAACTGGACAGTTCACCTTAATCATTTACACAATTTAACTTACGTTTCTAATAAATAACTAATATTTCTTAGGGTGAAAATGTGCAAATTATTTTTTAGACATCACTGTAAACCTATTCTAACTAGACAGTAATTTAATCTAAATCCATAATAGCCAGTTATGTTTCATATTAAAGAGAAAATCAGAAAAAAAAAAGAAAGAAAAACCATATTTTCATGGTCAGGGCAAAGGTGGCCCATTCATGACTATGATATAGGGGCCCATTCAGCCCCACCTATACTTCTGGAAAACATTCAAGTTTTTTTAATACATTAAATTCAAATAACATCTAAATACATCCCAAAATTAGTTTACAGAAATGCAAAGACTTGCTAATACATATATCTGCAAAGAAATAATACATACTTTTTAGCTTATTTGTTTTACTGAAAAGGGAAAAAAATTATTTTTCAATCAGATTCTTGACCATCCTACTCTAGAGGGAAAATAGCTTCTCCCATACAATGGAAAATTTGAGGAGTTTGGTAGGACAAATAGCTTCATCTATAGGTGGCATCTAAAATAATTTTATGCAAATACTTTTTCATATTTTGTTAATAGCCCATTCATACCCATGGCCCATTCATTACCACTCTCTCCTACATCTGTTACTGTATAAAATTAGATAAATGTTTTTTTTCATGTTAAATAAATCGCATAAATATCAAATAAAAAAAAGGGGGGGGGGAAGGTATATAAAATGAAATAGTGGATAGGTGCCCAGAAATATGTTGCCAAATTTCCTTTTACGCCAAGGCACCTATACTGTAAAAGTACCTAAAGCACTTTAGAATCATGCAGTAAGGACCTTAGACAGTACAGCGTCATCTAATGGTGGTTATTTTAATGGCAGCATCGGGAGGAAGATGTAAAGATGTGCATTTTCGTATATTACACTTTAAATTCTCACCCATAGATTTTGAAAAAATATCTTAAAAGAGCAGAGTTTAAATTAAATTGTGGTGGCCTCCTTTACGAAAGATTAATGGCTTTAAATGGGAATTTCAGCAAATTAGCCAGCTATCGCCAAGTTAGCTCTATATATGACAACTTATTTTTGTTGCCAACTTGGTGATATTTCACCAAATTGGCCAATAATTGACGCTACTGTGGTAACCCTGCATTTGTATTTTTCAACAATTACTCATTTCAATGAGGTGGTCCTACCGGAATTATGAGGGACACACAGAGAGACTTGGATTTTACATACTAAACACACACACACAAAACAAAATCATGATATACATAATTTTTAATAAGTATTTATATTGTCTTAATTACCATCAATTACATACAACCAGGGTTCTCGGTGCCGCTCACCATTGTGCCAAATTGTGACAAAATGTTTCATTTGGCGAGTAAACTAACAATCAGACTCGCCAAATTGCAAGTGCTCAATTTCCGCTCCGTTTGTGTGTGTGTCAATACTCTCGAGACTTATCCACGTTTCTGAACGATTGATGTAGCTTTACATGTTCAATCGCACTGTTCTATTTACATTGCTCTATTTATAGAGATACAGACTCAATATCAATTCATTTTAGCAACAGCCAAAGACATGAAAAGGATTATGCGACAGGTTTTTGTCAGTTAATCACTGTCTATGCGTCGGTGTCACTTTGGTAAAAACATAAACAAAATTACTTGCAACAAGTGCCAAATATTGAAAAGTTTTGCTGGAATGTGGTATTGAAATTAACCATATTATTTATTAGTTGTACCTAAAGTATCATTGGCCGGTCTTTTTTTTTCTATTGGTCGAAATCTCATAGCAACTTTTAGTGTATGTTTTCACAACGGTAAATCAAAGATAGCTGTTTTTAACACTTTCCAACAAAGTTAAAAAGTGTTTATGCATTTGGTTTGTCTGTCCGTATGGCCATCTGTCCACGCTGTAACTCCCGTAAATATACTCAGATTTTCATGCAATTTATAATCCACATTTAGGGTCACCTAACCATGTTTGTATTGCATATGAAGTATGTGGGATTAATATTTCATTTACAGGGCTACCAGAAAGAATGCCATTACATTATGGTAAATGAGGAAAAATCGTTTGCAGAGTATTTTAATGACATTATGCTGTTTCAAATTCTTTTAAATTGATATAAATCACTGAATTTCACCAATGATTACGACAGAATAGGGTATTCATAGCATTTGTCTTTCATTAACAGGGACACACAAAAGAAATCGGTTACGATACTGTCTTTGAGTAAAAACTACTGAAGTCGTTTTCAATTTCGGCTTGCGCTTTTCAATTTAACTGTTTTAATCATATACAGTGCTGCTCAAAGTATACAATAGGGCAATACAATATATATAAGGTTGATCAAAGAATTAGGATAATTTTCTGATTGTAGGTAGGAACATCTGAAATTTGAGTTTTCAAGTGTGTGATGCATTTCCATATGGTTGAAATAGACATAATATTTTAACTTATTAAACTATGAAGTTTTGTTACATTATTCTGAATGTGTTGGGAAGTGTTTCATAATCTATGCTTGACGCATAATTTTTCTTTCTTGTTAACTTTTATTCAGACTGCTAAAAGAATGTCTGAAACATTTACATACTTAGGAGGCATTTAGAATGCATTTATTTTTAATAGTTTCTGTAGCGGATAGTCAAATTTCTATTTTTTGAGTAATTACAAAAAATTAGGTTATTTTAGAACATATTCAAAAAATGGATACAATAAAGGGTTAAAGATAGATTTTTCAGTGTTTCACGCCGAATCTATTTTGCTAATATTTATTTTCATTTGGCTACTGTTTTTTATTTCTTAGTCGCCAAATCGCTAAAGTTGGTCAAAAGCCAGCGAGAACACTTCTTTCATACAACTTTAAACATGGTGATCTAGAACTGTTTTTATGACAGCATACAGTAATTAAGTGAAATTGAAGATTGAAGGAAAGACAAGAAAAAATAATAGTAAAATACTAATATAAAATGTATGTTAATTTTACATAAATTTATTATAGCAAACAGAAAATAATTTTTGAGCACAATTTGCAGCTATTAATATTTAAAATGCAACATTAAAAGTATATAAATTAATAAATTGATAAAGGTACATAATGCAAATACCTGAAGTACAGTGTCTTGAGCCAAAAGTTTACTCATATCTTTATAATTGCCACTCACTTTTGTTAATAAATCAGTGAAGATTCCTTTTTCTTTCACAATTTCATTTAATAAAATACCTCTTTTAAAAATTGCTCTGTAAAAGAGGAAATAAAAAATTAAACACTTAAAAAATAAATTTGAATGTTAGAAAATGAACATCTGTAGGGAGACATCCATAATAGGGTAGGCTAAAAAAGTCAAACATTACAGAGAATGTACTGTCTTTGAGATTGCATATATTTATGGATTCAATAAAGCTTCTTTATTTAAATATTAGTATAAAAATCTGCAAATGTGTGCTGTGAACATTCAACTTGTGATAGAAAAAAAAAAATCAATTTTCAAAGAAATTTTTCCAACAGAAGACTTATTTTTAAATATTGCGTCTATTTCTTTTTTAAAAATCTGACTAGGCTTAGTCTACACAGTGCAGTTTCAAAGACTGCACCTCCCTTGTTATGGGTTAACACAAATGTTACAAATTTATGCATAAACAAATGCCATGATAAAAAATTGCAGTTAAAAGTATTAAAATTGGGCAAAATTATTTTTAAAACATACTGTGCTTATACATTTATAATTTATCCTTTAACTGATGTCACGCGGTCTCCCAGACCCCGCGACTCCTTAGCTGTAAACACTTTTACGGCTTTTTACTTTTCTGTACTGAAGTTAAATAATATGAATAAAATACTTTTTCATGCAATTTAATTCACATGCTCCTAAGAGAAGTACAACAATATTGTTAGGACAAAATTTAAGTAAATTCAACCATTTGAGTTATTTTTTTTATTCATTTTATTCGAGGGGGTCTGAGAGGTCGGATCACATCAGTTGTGTGACAAATTTTAGTCACAACAGTTAAAGGTTATTTTAAAGAAAAAAAAAGGTAACACACATACCTGTAACAACATTTACATAGTTAAGCATAACAATATATTAAAAATTATAATAACAAAAAAAAATCCAAATTCCAAATAGTATGTTGTTATGATTATCATCAATGACCATGTAAGGGGAATACAAAAAGTTTATGAATGATATTTTGTTCAATGAATGTAACCTCTTAATTACTGAGCATTAATGTAATACAGTAGACTCCCTCAAATCTGCACAGCTTGGGACCAGAGGTTGTGCAGACTTCAGAATTTTGCAGATTTCTGGTCATTGCTTTGTTTACATTTTTTAAACCGTAATTTAAATGTAATAATACAATCAAAATTATAATAAATGCTTGCAATATAGTAAAATATTAAAATAATTAAGTAAAATAATAAACTAAAATGATAAAAAGTAAGATACTTTTAGATCAAATAAATAATTAATAATGTAGGGGAGAGGAGGGGCACATGTGAACAATTTTTACATTTTTGACTATTTCTCAAAATTGTTATGAGCTATTGAACATAAAATTGATTTATATGGATATTTACAATTTGTCTGTTCTTTTGGTGAAATTTTTGGATGCATTTATCAAGAATTTCTAACTTATATCATCCTAAAAATTGCCTAAATTTGTTCACATGTGCCCCGGTAGAGGGGTAGTTGTGAACATATCTGGGTCACATGTGAACACATGCGTAAATAAGACAAAAACAATTTTTTGTGAGTAAAAACTGTGATAAAAACTAATTAGATGCCCTCTTCCTAGTTGTGTGAATAGATCAATACATGTTTCAACATAGATACACAAAATTACTCGTAAAATTGTACACTAATATACCTACTCCTTTTGAGTCACTTTTAATTGTTATCTAACTTCCAGTAAATTAAAACTTTGAAGCAATCCTATAAAAACATTGAATTTATAGCTCAATGTTTGACAATGATAATTAAATTTTAAACTAAAAAAAAATGCACTCACAGATTTAAAAAATACACTTGTGAACTGTTCACATCTGCCCCCATACGTTCTGTTCACAAGTGCCCATCTACCAACTTCAACCTAACTTATAACAAAAAGATATTTTTAATTGAAATAAGGAAACAAAACCTTTTGCAAACTTAGCCAATTAATGCCACTATAGAATGCAATGCTGATATTCTACTTAAAAAGATGTTTTGAATGAATTTATACTTCAATAACTTAGAAGACTTTTTTACTTCACACATTCTAAAACAAACAAATTACAACTACCAGAAATCAAAATGGCTTATTGTCCTGAAAATTCAGCCAAAAGATGGTACCAGTACTACCATCAATTGGTAATTTTTTGAATTTTTTTATTTGAAATTAAATGAGTTAAATATGTACTGTTCACATGTGCCCCCCTCTCCCCTATAATTAAATATGCATAATGAAGATGAGATACATTTTCCTTGAATTATTTAACTAAACTTTCCTCATAAAGGTATCTTATTAATTCACATCAAAATCATAAAGTTAGGAAGTTTTATTTCAGGTTTAACCAGTCTTAATAAACAAAAAAGCTTGATTAATACATAAATATATTTGGTAAAAAGATTGTAATTACTAGTGATATCAGCAATATCTTTATTTTTTTCAGAAATAAATTTATACTTCCTTTATGAAAAAGCCCAAGTTCAGTCATATTATTGACAATTACATGTTAAAAAATGCATATGGAATGATGTAAAACTAAAAAATTCTGTAATTTTGTCCCTACATCTGAACTGAAAGTTTCATTGTTTAAATCTGTGGTGATGTGCAGATTTTAGGGTTGTGGATTTGAGGGAGTCTACTGTATTATTATTACTGAATTATTTCTTCTGAAATTTGACTTCAGAGAAAGAGTTTTAATTTATTTGCATTATTTAAAATATTAAAAATCGAGGCATATCATCCAGAGATTGGAATTGCAATTATGTATCGCTTTTAAAATGGGAAAGAATTGAAGTCCTCATATACAGACCCATGGATACGGAGTGAAGAGTATAAGTTGTGTACTTTAGAAAAAACCTTAAAAATCTTCAGTTATGAATTTTTACAAAACTTGTGTTGTAAACCATATGTGTTGTAAACCATAGAGAAAACTATTCAATGTTTCTGAATAAAATAAAATAAAATAAATAAATATTGCTGGATTGATATGTCACTATAATTGTATAAAATGTGACACCATTTCAGGGGAGGGGGGGGGGGGTAAAACATACTTCAAGTAAGATATTCTTCAGGAAAGAGAAATTTAATTTTTAAATGATGTAAAAATTGAATATCAGATAAATTTTACTGGGATACTTACCTAAATTTTGATGTCCTAAAAAATGTAGCTACACCTTCATACCGTCTACCTCCTTTCCTTGAATAAAAACTATCAAATCCAGTTTTTTTAAAAACAGGGGCAAAATCATATTCAAAAACTCTGTCTTGAATTTCTTGAAGACACATTACATCGCCATTATATCCTAGAAATATTTTTGTTGAAATTAATATCCAAACTAAGCTATATTTTTAAAGTATAAAATTAAAACCTAATACATATTATTACTAAAGATTTACATATAAAATATTTTAGTAAGTTATAAATAATGAAACATTTTAAATTTTAAAAACATTAGAAAATTTGAAATTACACAGTAGTAAGATTCAATCAATCAATATAATTTATATCCTTTTATGACAATCAGAAAATTGGTATATTGCATTCAGTGGTGGTTATTGAAATTGAGAGAGATTTTTCTTCTTTCTGTTTTAAATCAGAGTTAACTTTTTGAACAAAACAAACATGAATGTCAGTTTAAAAAAAAGAAAAATTGTAATATAACACATAAATAACCCGAGTATTTAAAGAGAGAGTAATTTATTATCTCTTCAACACTGCCATTGTGGTAAAAGTTAATATGACAAGAAACCAACAAACTAGCATAGAAAGCGTGGTATATATTTAATAATTTGTACGAAAATGTATCAATAAGTTTTTGTCCTCACATAGAAATAATTGAGTGAAATTTATGAAATTGCTACATTTTATGAGTTATTTTCTATATAGTCAGTGTGCACAGTAACACATTTCTGCAAATCGTATTTCAAAGAGAGGGGGTGAGGATTATTCCAGGAGGAATGATAGTAGACTCAAAGGAGGGTATTTTTTTTTTTTTTTTTTTTTTTTTTTTTTGCTGCATAATGAATAACACGTTTAAAATCAACTCACAGAATTATCGCTTTGTGTGTGATGGTAGAAGAAGGTACTGGTAGGGGCAAGTAATATTTGTACTTTTAAGGCGTGGAAGTGTTTACAGCTGGGAACCGCAGGATCTGTGAGACCGCGTGACATCAGTTAAAGGTTAAAGGTTAAATACTTTATGCTTTGAATTTACATGTAAAATTAATAAAAGCTGAGATAAACTAAAATTTCTGCAAAATAAATTTACTGTTTGTATTAATATTAATTATTGTTTAGATACGAAATTAAATGTATTTTGAATACTTCAGTTGGCATTTTCTGCTAAAAAGTTTTGGTCTAAAGCAAACATTACTCTTTTATAAATATACTATATTTTTCTGTGTATACCAGACTCTTGCAAAAAATGTTAAATAAAAAATAAGAGAAAACATTTCAAACAGATTTTAATTTGTTAAAATCTTAACAATTATTGTTAAAATTACAAAGTATGCATAAAGTATTGCTTCATGGTTTTTGTAAATTTAAGTATAAAATGATATGCTGAATGATTTCATGTAACATATACAGAGACTAGAGTTGACCCACATAACACAGTGGGACATCCATAGATATTTCAAATAAAATATATTTCGATTTTCGAACTTGCATCAATTTTCACTATCACTGTCATTCCCTCCTGTGGAATTGAATCTCTCATCTTCAGAAGGTACCAAATTTTCACCACCATCAAGAACATTTAAAATGAAATATTTAAAAAAAAGAACTTCAGCTGCCATGCTGTGATAATTTATTCCCAATCCCAGATGAGGAACTATCCAGTTTTTTCTTCAACCTTCTCTTCAAAGCTGTTTCATGAATAGCCCTAGCCATTCACGCTATGAACTGCTTTTTAATACTATTCTTGAATGTTGATGTGAATGTTGCATGTGTAGGCATTCTTAATAAAGTGATGGGCAGGCAAACATGTGCATTTCAAATGCATGTTTTAAAATTTTATTTCAATTTATTGAGTTTTTATGATTTTAAAAATAAATTTTAAACATGATTTTTTTAACCGACCTGATTGTGATTAAATTAATCTGGTATTTATCTAGTACTCCTGATTTTCCGAATATTTGGAAAGCATTAATTAACTTCTAACCATAACCATAGCACAATTTCAATTTGAACACCATCAAATAGAAGAAATAAAAAAGTGCATTTCAAATGCATGTTTTAAAATTTTATTTCAATTTATTGAGTTTTTATAATTTAAAAAATAAATCTTAAACATGATTTTTTAACCGACCTGATTGTGATTAAACTAATCTGGTATTTATCTAGCACTCCTGATTTTCCAAGTATTTGGAAAACATTAATTTAATTTCCTCCTTTTGATTTCTTTTTCTCTCGTTCTCCGGTAGATGTCGCTATTTGTCCACTCAGTCGTTTCATCTGTTTCTCATTGGTTGTTTTTGGCGCATTCGCTACTCATATCGGGTATATAAGCCGGCGCATCTCTGTCATTTTGCTCAGCTTTGCTTTTTCTAGCATGTTGTGCCTTGCTCTATCTTGCACTGAAGAAGAATCTCGCTAGTAGATTTGAAACAGCTGTTTGCTGCTTTTCACGTATTTTTTATACATTTTTAAACGTTGGTTTTCTGCTTTTTAATATTCCTGCACAAAGGTTTTAATTGCTATTTTAATAAATTAATCTGATTGCAAAAAATTAACATATTTGCACTTTAAACAGTATAAATAGTAAGTATTTAGCATGTCTTCAGCTAATGTTCCATAATCCATAATAAAATTTAAATTTCAGAAAAAAAATATTAAACATAAGTTTAACAAATTTGTAACTGAGCTACGTACTTAAATACTGAAAAAATCAGAAATAAAAAAGTTGCTATAAATGGTGAAACCTTAGGTGATTCCTTTGGCTCTTAACCGCTGATACAAAAGTAAAACTACGATTAACAGGTTGATTTGACGTAAGTTACTTTATAAATAAAATTCATATAATTAATAAAATTATCTTCTAAGAAAACTTGCTGTTAATTAAATCATTTGCACTTATGATTCATGCTTACATACAGAATTCTTTACAAAATGTAAGAATAAGACTTTCCAATATTATTACTGAGATATTCTTATCTTATGTACATCCTTAAAATCATTTGAACAATTTACAGTAATATTCTTACATTGTACCTTATCTTTATAGGTTGTTGTTCATTAATTACAACTACAATAACCTATATACAGGAACAGAGCCAGAGGGCTGGAAGCCTCCAAAATCAATGTTTTTTAAATCTAATCAAGGACTATTCTGCCCCTTTCTAGAGTCCCACATAAGCTCCTCTCTGCTCAGTGTCCTCCCCACCCCCAATCCCAAAATGAAATCCTGGTTATGCTCTTGCTTATTCCCCTTTAAATTTTACGTTAATAAACTTTTTTACCAAAAATAAAACCGACTTCAAAAACTACTACAAAGTAAATAATAATTTTTTTACATAATAGTTAATAAGAAATTAAATTAAGAGCATTGTATTTACCATGCGTATTATTATATTTATGTACATTAATTTCATTTTTTGGAGTCGGTGCCAGCCAAACGAAGTTACGTATAATCATCCAACAGACACACATCCAAATATCTACGAGTTTTTTTACGATTTGTTATTTAGTTAAAAAAAAATTGAATTTTACCATTTTTGAAACATTTCATCTGATTTTATAAACGTGTATTTTCAAGTGAGATTAGTTGTAATTATGTGTGCTAAATTAAGGGTTATTTTAAAATTAATGCGTTTATACCGGCTATTATGTAAAAAAATCGTAGCCAAACACAGATTTTCAAATGTAGGATGGTGTCAGAGTTGATTGAGAATGGATTTTTTTTCCTAAACGGTTTTGCTGAATCATGTTACGATTTGTATTGGATAAACAATTTTAATTTTGAACTTGGCTTGGCTGGCACCGACTCCAAAAAAATCAAATTAATGTACATAAATATAATAATACGCATGGTAAATACAATGCTCTTAATTTAATTTCTTATTAACTATTATGTAAAAAAATTATTATTTACTTTGTAGTAGTTTTTGAAGTCGGTTTTATTTTTGGTAAAAAAGTTTATTTTTCACTTTTTAGTTCTTTTTTGAGTTACAATTTTTGCATGATTCTTTTGGAGGAAATTACGGACTTTTAAAGAAACTTTTAAAGATGTTATTTTGATAAGTAAATACTTTTGTCCAGATTTCTGTGTACATTAATAACACAGGTTTTTTGTGAAAATTCTTTATATATATATATATATTACATTTATTCTTCTTCAGATTTAATAGCTTTATTTTTTAATTAAATATTTTTGTTTCTCAATTTGGACATGGGTAGAACGACAAGAGATGCTGCTCGCATGGAAAAATATCGAACTTTGGAAACTGACAATAAAAAGTTCTTCGGCTTACTAAAAATGCTCTATGAAATACAGAAGAGAGACCCAATGACTTATTTTTCATACTTTCTAACCGATGACCAGGCCCTTATCTTCCGTGTTGCCCTAGATGAACGGGTTTGATACCTGTCATCGGCGTAGGAGACCACCTAATCGCCACGTAGCGGCAATAAACCTGAGGAACGCCTAGATCGTTTTACTATCGGCAGTGCCTATTTCTTAATTATGAACTTTTTTATGCCAGTTATTTAACATTTATATCTTGTTGTTTAGCACCTGCGCATTGCTACTCATGTTGATCTCGTAATTTAGAAGCTTAATCAGATGACGAAACCTTCATCTGGCAAGACACCTCAGAGGTATAATTCATAGGTGAATTCGAGGTCTTCGCACCTATCGACGGAGTTTACATGCACCAGGAGCCATTAGGATACATGACAACCGAATAACTTATCAAAGAATGATCGTGAAAAGACTACAGGGGGAAAGTCTTAAATGGCGTTCCCTCAAATGGCTGGTCATTGATGAAATTCCTATGGTGTCAAAAGAGAATTTATATATAATTCATTTGAGGTTTCAAGAATTTAAAAACAATTTATTTTTTGGTGGCATTAATATTTTCTTATATGGAGATATTATGCAAGTGCCAATATGTAATGTATGTATGTATACGTAATGCCAATGTGCTAAGCATTTCAGCATGGTACTTTTATTCATAATTTAAATTATTTGCTTAATCTTTCGCCAAATCTAAAGATTCTGATAGAGAAATTGAGAACTCATTGCATCATGACGGCATTTTGTTTATTTTTGTTTGTAATCTTTCTTGACAAAATCAGCTTAACTCACTTAGGCATTTATGCTTCTTATTGCATCATCATTTGCAATACGTTGGGCAGTGGAGATTTTAAAACTATTAATTATTGCGTCCACTGCCAATTGTTGTTTCTGAGCTAATATGATTTGGTGCACACTTTTTGCTTTTATCGGGCAACCTGATTCAAATTTACTTGCTCTCATTTCTTGATACAATTCAAATGTTTTCATGACTGCGTAACTCACTGACTTGCTTTTGCCATTATGCTTATGCCTACTGATGTTTAAGTTCTGTGCCATGTAAATACACCGCACCATAACAATGCCGTCTGTAATACTAATTAGAGTAACTCCTTTTATTTCTTTCTATGTTGTTTATCTTGTACTTTAACAGCATAGGGATCTTGGCTCAACTTCTGTTTGCATATAAAAGTAGACAAATGGTTGTTTACAATAAATAAATTTATAAATATTAAAAAACTTGCTTGTATATATGAGACAGTGGTACTACTTAGTTATCCCGTCGACCTAAAATCTATCGCCAAACTATAAGATTAGATGCCAATAATGGTTGATCGTAAATGTCACATTCACTTGACTTTAAGCAAGATACACGTGTTTACGTCATCAAGTGATTTTTATTTCGACGTTTTATTTGTATTTTTATTAATGTTATACTAATTTATTTGTTCTTTCGTTATTTAAAATAAAAATTATGTCAATTTGTATAATTTGGTGAGTGGTTTGGCGATTTATATAATCTGGCGAAATTGGTCGACGGGATAACTAAACAGTACCTAGACAGTTAATAGGTTGTCAGAAAATATGCGTGAAATTTTCATTTTCTCTTCAAGGCCCCTATACGGGAAAGTTATCATTAATGTTATCTAGTGGAAATATTAAAGGCAATCAAAAAGCATTCGTACATATAACTGTTTAATATAATATAATATAGGTATGTATATAATATTATGGTACTTTTTAGATATCCCGTCGATCAATTTTGCAAAATTATATAAATCGCCAAACCACTCGCTAAATTATACAAATTGACATAATTTTTATTTTAAATAACGAAAGAACAAATAAATTAGTAAAACATTAATAAAAATACAAATAAAACGCCAAATTAATGGTTTTATTGGCCATTATTGGCATTTAATCTTACAATTAATTAATTAATGGCAAACCATTATTGGCATTTAATCTTACAATATGGCGACAGTAATTTGGTCGACGGGATAACTAAGAAGTACCAATATTATATATATATATATATATATATATATATATATATATATATATATGTATATATTATGTGCCGCCAGTCTGATGTTATGTGTTTAATTAAACTAAAATATTGTATACTAAATTATTGTTTTGTATTAAGTTAGTTTGCTTCTGTATTATTTAGCATTTGAAATAATAGTGTATATTTAATTAATGTATATTAAATTACTATTTAGAATGCGATTGCCAATTGAGTATTTTAAATATGACTGTCGATTAGAAAATGCAAAGAAACAGATTGGGGAAGATCCATTACTGAATTTGAATGGGAATATCGCCAAATTAGTCAGTTACAGCCAAGTTGGCTTCATTTATGGCGACTTATTTTGGTCGCCAAATTTGGCGATAATTAACGTAACTGCGCCAAGTTTTGCAACAACTTGGCGCTAACGTATATGAATGCATAGTTTTATGCTTATGATTGAGAAACCGGTTACAACAATGAAAGATAATTTGGGTGAAATCCTTCATTTTATTGGTTTTTGTTGAATTACTAAAAAACTACTCAACCAATTTCGATGAAACGGAAGTGGTACCAATTCGAGAGTATCCTCTTTCAATTAAAACAAAAGTCACATAAATCGAACAAAAAGTTCCGGAGCAATCGGTGAACATACATAAAAAAAAAAAAAAAACATACATACGTGTCGAATTGATAACCTCCTCCTTTTTGAAGTCGGTAAAAAGTAAAGTACATATTTAAAATGAATCTTTGTTAAAACATTTAAATAAAATGCAAATATATTTAATAAAGAATGATATTAGTATATATTATGAACTATCTTAATACGAAACATTTTTTTTCAACTATCCAAAAAAAAAAAATAATTTCATTTAAAAACATATTATGATAAATAACATATAATATTTATCATAATAATTACAGATATTGAGAAAAATTAACATGTATTTGTTATCAATAATGTGCATAAAGGTAAAATTATTTTTATGTTTAATTATATAGCTATCTTATTATTATTATTATTTTTACATAAAATAAAAGTAGTAACTTCACCGTAACTAAACAAAAAGGATGGAATAAAAGTACCAAGCAATTCTCTTATCAATAGTTGCTTCCTGTAGTAAACATCTCTTGCTTTTTCTGATGCATAAGGAAATTTCTGTTTCTCAACGTATATATTTGCCAATGTATTATAAGAAATACATCTGAACCTAAGAATGAAAAATAAAACACTTTATTCCACACATAATTACTTTTTTTGCTAATTAATTATGACAATAAAATGATTTAGTACTTATTACAAACTACTATTTAATAATATACTTTATTAGATCTGAAAGTTGAAATTTTTAGTTAGTAGCCAAACCATTTTTTTACAAATTAGTTCTTGTTGAATTAAATTAACGTGGATGCTGCTATAAATTATCATGGTTATTTAGATCAATTGTTTAATGTCATCTAAATCAGTTGGGACTGACTGCCTCTATTCAATTTTAAATTGAAATCAATCGCTTTGTATAATCAGATATTTGTTATCATTTTTTCAGCAGACCAGTCCCTGAAAGACTATAATAGATAGCAAAGTTTTCTTAAAATATTTTTTTCATGCACCCTTCTTAAAGGATGTCTTTTTCTTGTTTAGTTAACAAAATACTTCTAAAATATATATACTTGATTTTTTCTGAAGTGTTAAAATCTTACTCACAGCCCATCAGTGTTGCTAAAAATTTAACACATCAATTAAATTAAGCACATAATTTTAGAAATGTTTTGTCAACTGAAAAAAGAGGCATCCTTTAAGTAAAATGACAGAAAAATAAGTTAAAAATATTAATTTTCTGATGAGATGTTTTAAAAATATAAATGCACTCCACACCCATAGGTTTAATTTTGGCCAGTGGAATTGGAGGTCTGACTGACCAACACACTAAGCTGTTAACATGAAATATTAGTACCATAAAATCCTGATTGTAACCCCCAACTTCTATTTTTAAGCAATTTTTATTTTATTTTCCACTCTCAAATATAAGCCCTCCCCACCTTTTACAATCTTTTTTGTGGGAAAAAAATTATTTAAAAATCTAAGGGAGAATTTTGAATATTTTGACTTGTTTTTGGTGGATTTCTACATGTTTTCACATAATCTTAATGAAACCCCACCCCCCTTGCATGAAATGCGCATTTTCCTTCTCTGCTCTCCCTCCCCCTCCTCAGCACAAAAAGTTTTGAATCGCGGTAATTTGTTGCTCACTAATAACAACCAGTAAGTAATCAATTATTTAAATTACACTCCTTTCTCCAAAAGTTCTTATTTCTCCTCTGACCCCCACCCAGCAAAGTTTAAAATCCTTAAATTTAATTTGTAAAAAGATCCTACCCTCTTTCTTATTTTTTTGTAGTAAGGTGATTGATCTAAAAAACTCATCTACATAATCATATACAAGTAACACTCATCTAAAATCTTCATCCTCTTTGAAATTTTTTCTCCATCCTTTCTCCCCAAATGTGGGGGGTCTAAATATGTGAAAAAAAAAAGTTTTTTTTTTTTTGCCCAGTCTGGCTGTTTTAATTTTAACCCCTGAATTACATGTATATTTTATGATTAAATAGAGCCAAAAACAAAGTAAAAGCAATTTTTTTTTAATACTAGGGGCTCTACGAGCTACGCTCGCCAACCCACGTTCAGACACCACAGACTCTAAAAGCACGCTAATTTGATCGGCTTTAAAAAGATTTTGGAAGATTGAATTATAATTTAAAAAACAGTGGCATCTCCCTATAAACGGATTTCTATTCATTCCTCTTTGATTGGGGAATTTTAAGGCCAAATCAGCTACTGTTAAAAGATACAATGGCTGTTTTCATCTTTGATTAAATAAAATCAATTAAACATTTCAAAATAAGCTAATATAAAATGAATTAAATAAACAGAGTATTTGTCTCCCGGTATTTTTTAACAAAGCGAAAAGAAAGTTCTTTTAAGTGTATCATTTTGAAACTGGCGTAATTTTCACCAAACTTTTTTTTTTCTCTTTCTAATATTCACAGCAGCGATGCCGTGGACGCGCTATAGCGCGTAAATTACGCAAAAAATCGGAGACGGGGCGCGTAATTTCGTCAAAAAAATCGCAGAAAAAAGCCGCTTTTCGTCAAAGGATCGCAAACAAAGCGCAAATTTCATTAAAATATCTCGGAAAAAATGCGATTTTTGTTAAAGTTCAGCGAAAAAATAGCGTATTTCGCCAAAAAAAATAGCGAAAAAATAGCGAATTTCGTCAAAAAAGTCGATTTTCGTCAAAGGATAGCAAAAAAGCGCAAATTTCATCAAAATATCGCAGAAAAAACGCGATTTTCGTAAAGGGATCGCGAAAAAATAACGTATTACGTCAAAGGATTGAGAAAATAACTAAAATCGTCAAAAAATCGTGGGAAAAAGTCTATTTTTGTCAAAGGATCGCGAAAACAGCGCAAATTTCATCAAAATATCGCTGAAAAAACGCGATTTTCGTAAAAGGGCGGTGACAAAATAGCGTATAACGTCAAAAGATCACGAAAAAAATAACGAATTTTGTCAAAAAATTGCGGAATAAAGCCGAAATTCTCAAAGGATCCCGAAAAAAGATCTCATTTTGTCAAAGTAGCGGAAAAACACGATTTTCGTAACAAGTTGGCGAAAAAATGGCGAATTTCGTCAAAGGATCGCGGAAAAACGCAAATTTCGTGAAAGGTTCGCGAAAAAGAAATGCGAATTTTGCCAAAAGTTCGCGGGAAACGCGTGAATTTCGTCAAAGGATCGAGGACAAAAGTGAATTTCATCAAAGGACGGCGGAAAAAAAGCGAATTTCGTCAAAATATTGCAGGAAATACGCGAATTTATTCAAAGCACCAAAGATGTGCAAACCAACTTATAGGTAAAACATTCACAAAATGGGATTTTTTTTTTTTTTTTGGATTCTTAAAAATACAGCATAATTTCAGTGTACTTTGATAATGTATTCAGGGGATGGACCGGTGAAAAATCCCGCCCCTCTTCTTACTGCATTGAAATGTCTCCTATCTTCGGAAGATTTAGGATTTGATGCTTATTAATGATTTAGATGTAAATTTCCCTTCCAAGGAAAATGTTTGATTCTAACACAGAGCTATGCAGACAAATAATTCAATGGGAAGTGTAATGAAAGTACCCATTCATTCAATAAAAAGTACCCCTTAACAAAGATTTTTTTTTTTCAGCAAAAATATCTTTTTCAATAAACCCATCTTGCCCCTAAAAGAAATGCGAACATTAGTGATACTTGTTAGTGGAACTTGGTATCTTCCCAAATAAGCATTATTTTACAATTAAAATTGTACCTTGCATCTTTACTTTTAAAAAAGGTAAAGAAAATTTCTCTTAATATTTTTTAAAAATATCTTATTTGAGTGCACATAATGCTGGTTTTAATTCATTATTTAATTATTATTAAAACAATAATTAATGCATTTATTTTATCTTTTCCAAATAAACAAGTTTCATTTATTCCTTTAAAATATGAATTATTATTGATGGGGACCCGCTTTTGTGGAAAAGAGACCCAGATTTTTGGAAATCCTGGGTCCCAGGGACCCAGGATTTTTCAAGTACAGCGACATCACTGTTCGCATGAAAATACTTTTGTTAGAAATGAAATATTATTTGCACTGCCCTAACAAAAATAGTTGAAAAGATCATCTCAAAATATCAAATAAATGTCTTGCACAATTTTTAAATTTAAACTGTTTTTTGTTCATTTTACATAATAAGTGTAATGTGACATAATTTCTCCTATTTAAGACTTCTAACGCAAGTTAATGAATTTATTATTTTACAATATCCTTTCTCTTTTAAAATTCACGTGTAAATTATAGTTATTATGACGTAATTTTCAATAAGTTCCTGCTTTTTATAAGTAATTATTTATTTATAATTTGAAGGAGGGTTTTTTCTGTTTATAATAGTCACGTGTAAATAAATGTTTAATTTGAAGCAAACATTATTGTTTGCGCTGTTTATACAGTTGGCAGCATTTTAAATTAATACCATTTTCTAAAATATGTACAAAATATCTCTCGAAATGTTTAAAATTTGAATTTAAAATAGAAATAAAACCTCAAAAAATGAGTCAAATTAAAAAAATAAATGCAGTCTGCACACCGGGAATTTCTAACATATAAAATGATCTAAAATGATTAAATTCCCATGTATAGTTTTTGCTCCTATAAAACTTTTTTAATGGAACGATTTTGTCCAACTTTAGCATTAAATATGTCTCAAGCAGTGTTGGGTATGAGTGCGTTCATTGAACGAAAACTCACGAACTTAGTTCACTATCTGTGAACTTTGAGTTGAACTTGACTCACTTTTTTGTAAATGAACGTGAGCTGAACGAAAGTTCAAAAAATCTGTGAGTTTGAACGAAATTTACAACTCAAACTCAATTTTTTTCATAATTTATTTTAAAATTTTCCAGCCGTTAAGAACACGTTTTTTCCCATTCAAATGCCATTTAGAGGCCTACACGGAGTCGGTATGGGTCGAGTCTGATCATCAGTTTTTCTGGGTCGTGCCCGGGTCTGACTTTCTCTGGAGGCTCGGGCCGAGCCGAACCTGACTTATTTCTGGGTGTGTGCTTTATTCTTCCTAGAAGTCTACAGCGACTGAAATCTTCTGGTCAAGTCACAACCCTGTTTGTATGAAAATCATTGACCCATCTCTGTCTGACTCGTGCAAAAATCTGTTTAAGGAAAACCTCCTTGGGTCAACAATTTTTGCCGAAAATGCATGATTTTTAAATTACCATTATTCTAAAATTAAAATTATCTTTAAAGAATAGTACATATACATTTCTATGGGTTAGGGATATAGTGTTGTAAACTTATTATAAGAATCTGTGTATGACGAAATCCTGTTTTAAACGGAAAAATTTCTTGATCGGTGCAAAATGGATATAATAATCCGTTTGAAAATAAATAATACATTTGCAAGAGATGACAGACCTTATTAAAAAGGAACTTAACTATAACGATTTGTTCCTCTCCTATGTGATGCCGTCTTAGAAAGTTTTTTTGATGTAGAATTTTTCAGATTTTTAAGTTTCCAAGCTGTGTAAATGGATTAATGGCATTAAAAATAATTCAGATATTTTCATACAAAGAGAGATCCATTAAAAAATCAATATAGTTACAATGGGACCTTTAGAAAGACATGTAGTAGAACGTGCATGTCCCATAAGAATTATTCTAGAGTGAATCCAACCTACAGAAAGGAAATTGGAGTATCCTCGTCCCGAAAAAAAAATGGTACATCCCGATCCGATGCAAGACTATTTAACGATTCCAAAGTGTCTACTATTCAGAGATTTTACTATATTTGAGTATTAAAGAATACAGATGGTGTTTGCTCTAGGCCATTTTTGAAGGGTGCAGCTCTGTCCTTTTTAAAATCGACAAAATGTGCTCTTCTTTTTTTTTTTAATAATAAAATCCATGCCGAAATGCTCCCAACAATCGCCAATGAAAGTATTTCTTTCCTGTACCACGAATTTTGCGAATCCTCACCAAGGCCGAAACTAGAAGGAGGGGGGGGGGGGGGGGGGGGGTGCCAGAACGGAAAACGAATAGGGCGCCAAATGAAGATTGGTTTTTGAGTTCTTAAGAACTTATACTAGCAGAAAAGAATAATTATATTTTAAGGGAATGCATAATTATATTTTAAGAAAACAACCTTTTCTTTACATACAGAATGAAAATTTACTAAGTTTGAGTTGAATGAGAATGGATATAAAAAGACATGCAAGTTCTTATTTTTTGGTGGTGAAATGATTTTACTAAAATAAAAAAAAAAAGTTTAATTTTTACAGAGGTAATGAGTTTCCATTTTAGATAAATATATATAAATTACTAGACTAACTATCTAAGATTAAATAAAAAGTTATGAATTAAATTATTATTTACATTTTTGAAAGTCATATGTTATCTTATAGGCAAAGTATTTAAAATATTACAAAAAATACATTCAGCTGTTATGAATTTTGAACACTCAAACAAAAAATTAATTTCAATTAGTTCTTAATTTAACTTTTGATTTTAAAATTGAAAAAAAAGAAAAACTTTTTTAAATAACCAAATTTTTTTTAAGTCAGTATTCGGCCTAAAACTTGACCGAATATTCGGTATTCGGCCAAATCACCATTCGTTACATCCCTAATCATTCCATATGCATTTTAATATGTAATTCTTGATAATATGACTAAATACATGCTTTTTTTTTTAAGAAGGAAGTATAAATTTATTTCTGAAAATTTCAAGACCTTGCTGATATCACTGGTAATCACAAACCTTTTTATTAAATACTAGCAAACCCCGCGGCTTTGCTCGCGTAATATTTGAAATATGCCAAGTGATATTTATATGTCTTAATTTTTATTAAAAGGTACTAACTAAATTTTTATTTTATTAAAAGGTACTTATTACTTTTAGGAATAATTCAAAAATTACTATTTAAAACACAGTTTGACTAAACATCATTGTTACACTGCATTAGGCAGAAATGAGACTTAAATTAATAAAACGAAATAAAACTAAATAAATGATAATTTATAAAATATTTTGAAACTTTTATGCTCAATTAATAAGCTCATTTCAGTATTCATTTGAAGTTTTGAATTTTTTAGAAACCATCTTCTTACATCTTGAAATTAACCATCATGTCAAATTCCAAGTCCTACCACCGCTCTCAACATAAAGGGCTATGTTGAAACAGGAACTGTCACCATTAATCTGCCAACATTAATTTTGAAATCGGTTTGTTATTTCCTAATATTCCACAGAAACGTAATTTAAAAAGCTTTTAAAGCCCTTTTTAGAACGTTTGTTGTTCCTGTGAACCCCAGGTGGTAGAATCACCGGCATAAAATATAGCCTGTGTAGGATCAGAGACTGTTACCATTGATTCGCAACTATTACTTTTATAATCGGTTTATATTCCCTGAAATTGCATAGAATCGTAATTTAGAAATTTTTTAGAATGCTTTTCGCACCTCCCCTTCGCTTCACCCCTTTTTAATTCGAATTTATTTTCGACGTTCCTTCGAGGGCATTTATATTTTATACGTAACTACCATGTCATATTTAAAGTTTCTAGCCTTTTCAGTATCACAGAAATCGCAATTTAGAAAGTTTTTAGCTCCTGCAACCCTCTGGTGGTAGTAGAACAGACATAAAATATAGCTTAAATGTTTGAGCAGGCTCTATCGACAAAATTTGTCATCATTATTTTTTTAATCGGTTTGGTAATTTATAAGTTTGTTTAAAAATTGTAATTTATAACGCTTTTCACTCACTTCATTTTTTTAAATTTGGAATTTTCTTTCGACTGTTCTTAGAAACCAGTTGCATCTTGTAAGAAAATACCATGCCATACTTCAAAGTGTTAGACCCCTCAGTTGTGCAAAAAACACAAATTAGAACATGTTTTGCTTTTGCAACCCTCAGATGGTAGTCACAGCAACATAAAATATAACCCATGTTATAGCAGGGACTGTCACCATTGATTTGCAAACATTACTTTTGAAATAGCTTTGGTATTTCCTTAGATTGAGTAGAAATCGCAATTTAGAACGCAATTTAGGACGCTTTTCGCGCATTTTCACCCCTTTTTAAAATTCCAATTTTTTCGAAACTGTTCTTAAAGATCATTTATATCTAATAAATATGTACCTTGCCTAATTTTAAGTTGCTACCCCCTACCGATCACAAAAATCGAAACTTAGAACGCTTTTTTGCTCCTGCAACGTCTTGGTGATAGTGATACCGACATAAAATAGCGTCTCTGTTAGTTCAGTGGCTGCCAGCATCAATTTCCTACCATTACGTTTGAAATCAGATTAATTCTTCCTGAGATATTGCCGACAAATCGGCATTTAGAACGTTTTTAAAACGCTTTTCGCGCATTTTGATCCTCCATCTACTCTGGGGTAGTGGAAACATATATAAAATATAGCCTATCTTGGAGCAAGATCTGTCACCATCATTTTTACACCATTATATTTGAAATGGGTTCAGAACTTCCTGAGATTGCATAGAAATAGCAATTTAGAAAGTTTTTTACAACGCTTTTTGCGCCTTTTGACCCCCTTTTAAATTTCGATTTTTTTAGGAAATGTCCTTAGAGATCATTGATATCTTATAACTAACTACCATTCCAAATTTCACGATTCTAGGCCCTTCCGTAACGCAAAAGCCGCAATTTAGAACGTTTTTCTCCTGCACCCCCTTTGGGGTAGTGGCACCGACATAAAACATTGCCTATGTTGGAGCAAGCGTTGTCTCCATCATTTTGACGCCATTATTTTTTAGATCGGTTTGGTATTTCCTGAGATTGTGTTGAAACCACCTTTAGAAGGTTTTTTAGAACGATTTTCGAGCATTTTCACCCCTTTCAAATTTCGAATTGTTTAAGAACTGTTCTTAGACATCATTTATGTCTTATAAGTAACTAATATTCAAAATTTCATATTTCTAGGCCCTTCAGTAACGCTAAAATCGCATTTTTAGAAAGTTTTTTGCTCCTGCACCCCATTTGGGGTAGTGACACCGACATAAAACATAGCCTATCTTGGAGCAAGCGTTGTCACCATCATTATGACACTAATATTTTTTAAATCGGTTTGGTATTTTCTGAGATTGTGTAGAAACTACCATTTAGAACGTTTTTTAGAACGCTTTTTGTGCATTTTCAACCCTTTTAAATTTCGAATTGTTTAAGAACTGTTCTTAGACATCATTTATATCTTATAAGTAACTACTATTCAAAATTTCATATTTCTAGGCCCTTCAGTAACGCTAAAATCGCATTTTTAGAATGTTTTTTGCTCCTACACGCCCTTTGGTGTAGTGGCACCGACATACGATATAGTCTATGTTCTAAGTTGGACTAAAACCATCATTTTGATACCATTACTTTTGGAATCGGTTCGGTAGTTCCAGAGCTTACCTTTTACAAATAAACAATTTTTTCCTCTTTATAATAGGAGTATAGATAAGTAGCTAATATTTCAAATTTCATATTTCTAGGCCCTTCGGTAACGCACAAATCGCATTTTTAGAACGTTTTTTGCTCCGGCACCCCCTTTCGGGTAGTGGCACCGACATAAAACATCACCTATGTTGGAGCAAGGGTTGTCTCCATCATTTTGACGCAATTATTTTTTAGATCGGTTTGGTATTTCCTGAGATTGTGTAGAAACCACCTTTAGAACGTTTTTTAGAACGATTTTCGCGCATTTTCACCCCTTTCAAATTTCGAATTGTTTAAGAACTGTTCTTAGACATCATTTATGTCTTATAAGTAACTAATATTCAAAATTTCATATTTCTAGGCCCTCCAGTAACGCTAAAATCGCATTTTTAGAACGTTTTTTGCTCCTGCACCCCCTTTGGGGTAGTGACACCGACATAAAACATAGCCTATCTTGGAGCAAGCGTTGTCACCATCATTATGACACCAATATTTTTTAAATCGGTTTGGTATTTTCTGAGATTGTGTAGAAATTACCATTTAGAAAGTTTTTTAGAACGCTTTTTGTGCATTTTCAAACCTTTTAAATTTCGAATTGTTTAAGAACTGTTCTTAGACATCATTTATATCTTATAAGTAACTAATATTCAAAATTTCATATTTCTAGGCCCTTCAGTAACGCTAAAATCGCATTTTTAGAACGTTTTTTGCTCCTACACCCCCTTTGGGGTAGTGGCACCGACATAAGATATAGCCTATGTTCTAAGTTGGACTAACACCATCATTTTGATACCATTACTTTTGGAATCGGTTCGGTAGTTCCAGAGCTTACCTCCTACAAATAAACAATTTTTTCCTCTTTATAATAGGAGTATAGATATGTATGTATTAATCAAGCTTTTTTTTGTTTATTAAGACTTGCTAAACCTGAAATAAAACACCCTTATTTTGCGATTTGGATGTGAATTAGTAGGTTACCTCTATGAGATAAGTTTCCTTGAATAATTCAAGAAAAATATATCATCTTCCCAGTGGTAGAAATGCCGCGACACGGCGACATAGTCGCGGACAAAAAAAGCCTCTTTTGTCTGCACCAGTGACCCGGAGCCGAACAATTTTTGATGCTCCGGCTCCAGCTCCGGCTCCAACTCGGCTCCAACTCGGCTCCAGCTTCGCGCTTTTGAGTTGCAGATTTTAATTTGCACATTTAATTTTTTGCTCACAAATTCTTTCTTCCTTTACCTTCATTAAAGATCTGACAAAATGCATTTTTCTTCTCATCAAACTCGAAATGCTCATTCAGAAAATATGACATCTTTTAGCTTTTGCTTTTAAAATAGAAAGTTTGGTGAAATTTAAAACACAAAAATCTTAAATTTCTTCTACACTTTTCAAACAACAAAAATTGTACAACTACACATGTAAACAACACGCGGCTATATTTTTCAAATAGTGTTGTCACTTAGCTCAAGTAGAAAGTAGAAGAAAAGTAGTGTTACCATGTTTGAAAAGTTTTCCATTTCTAATATAAAAAAACCCCTAAAAAATGATATAATTTAAATACTGAATAATGTTGTAATTAAAATATTTTAAGCCTGGAAATTTAAAAGACTGTAAAAAAAAATAAAAAAAAATATTGAAAATTAAAGGAGCCCTGGAGCAAGGGAAATTTTAGAGCTCCAGCTCCAGGGAAAACACAGCTCCGGAGCGCTCCGGCTCCGGGCTCCAGCTCCAGCTCCGGGTCCCTGGTCTGCACTAATGAAATCAGTTAAAAAAATTGTCCGCAACTTTCGGACATTTTTTCCCCGCGAAAAACGAGAATTTCGGAAAAGGATCGCGTAAAAAAGCGCGATTTTCGTCAAAGGATCGCGAAATACACGAGAAATTCGATAAAGGATTGCGGAAAAAACTCGAATTTCGCCAAAGGATCGTAAAACAAATGCAAATTTCGTCAAAAGATCATGAAACAAATGCGAATTTTGTCAAAGGATCACAGACAAACCACAAATTTCGTGAAAGGATCGCAGGTAAAATGCAAATTTCGTCAAAAGATCGCAAAAAAATGCGAATTTTGTCAAAAAATCGCGCAAAAACACGAATTTTGTCATAGGATTTTAAAACAAATGCAAATTTCGTCAAAAGATCATGAAACAAACGCGAATTTCGTCAAAGGATCGCGGACAAGCCACAAATTTCGTCAAAGGATCGCAGACAAACCAGAAAATTTCGTCAAAGGATCACGGATAAAACGTAAATTTCGTCAAAGGATCGCAGACAAAACGAGAATTTCATAAAAAGATCGCAGAAAAATGCGAATTACGTCTAAAGATCCTTAAGAAAAAAACGCAATTTTCGTCAAAGGATCGCGAAATAAACGAGAAATTCGATAAAGGATCGCGGAAAAAACTCGAATTTCGCCAAAGGATCGCGGAAAAAACTCGAATTTCGCCAAAGGATCGTAAAACAAATGTGAATTTTGTCAAAGGATCGCAGACAAACCACAAATTTCGTGAAAGGATCGCAGATAAAATGCAAATTTCGTCAAAGGATCGTGAAAAAAATGCGAATTTTGTCAAAAAATCGCGGAAAAACACGAATTTAGTCATCGGATGTAAAACAAATGTAAATTCCGTCAAAAGATCATGAAACAAACGCGAATTTCATCAAAGGATCGCGGACAAAACGAGAATTTCATAAAAAGATCGCAGAAAAATGCGAATTACGTCTAAAGATCCTGAAGAAAAAAAAGCGAATTTTGCAAAGGATCGCGGAAAAGTACGAATTTTGTCAAAGGATCGTGGAACAAACGCTAATTTCGTCACAGAATTGTGGGAAAATGCAAATTTTGTCAAAATATCGTGAAAGAAATGCAAATGTCGTCAAAAGATCATGGAAAAAATGCGAATTTCGTTAAAAAATCATGGAAAAAAATGCGAATTTCTTCAAAAGGCCGTGGAAAAAAACGCGAATATCGTCAAAGGACCGTAGAAAAAACATGAATTTTATCAGAAGTCTGCGAAAAACCCACGAATTTCGTCAAAGTATTGCTGCAAAAAAAAAAAACTAATGCCATTAAAGGGTTGTGAAAAAAACTCAGCGCGTAAGGCCGTGAAAGTTCATCTTTTTTTTTTTTTTTTTTTTTTTTTTTTTTTGCTGAGCCTTTGGTATGTCTGAAGGTTATATGTGGTGTATGTGATTATGAAATGGTAAAAAAAAAAAAACTTTGAGCACACATTTTCAAGGACGCCACTCTGGTCAAAATATTAATTGGAAATTACCCTGGCCTAAAAATTTGGAAAACATATTTAAAAAAGCGGAACATTCCCAAATCCAAGTAAGAACAAATCAGCTCTGAAGCTTCCGAAGGTTTTAAATTTTAAAAACATCTTTATTGTCTATGTATGGTTCTGCTTATCCTTCCCATTTTAGAAATCCTACAAGAGGTTAGATGATGAAAAGTTATACTAAGCAAAATTAATGAGAATGCATCATGCTTACCATGATTTAAATAAAATGATAAAAAAAAATCCTAATTTAACGTATTATTTATTCATTAAAATTACATGCAAAATTTGCAGACAGATTATGAAATTTTAAAAGCTTGTCGCAGACACCTACAAAACTTTCTGCCACTGGGCTCATCTTTATTATGCATATTTAATTATACATTATTAATTATTTACATGACCTTTACTTTCAATAATTTTAAAAATTATTGGTATTACTTAGTTATCACGTCGACCAATTTCGCCAAATTATACAAATTGACATAATTTTTATTTTAAATAACTAAAGAACAAATAAATTAGTGTAACATTAATAAAAATACAAATAAAAGGTCCAAATAAAAATCGCTTGATGACGTAAACATGTGTAACTTGCTTAAAGTCAAGTGAATGGGACATTTACGATCAACTATTATTATTATTTAATCTTATAGTTTGGCGATAGATTTTTGGTCAACGGGATAACTAAGAAGTACCAAATTATCTTACTTTTTATCATTTTAGTTTATTATTTTACTTCATCATTTTAAAATTTTACTATATTGTAAGCACTAATTATAATTTCGATTGCATTATTACATTCAAATTACTTTTTAAAAAATGTAAACAAAGCAATGACCAGAAATCTGCAAAATTCTGAAATCCGCACAACCTCTGGTCCCAGGCTATGCAGATTTGAGGGTGTCTACTGTATACAGTAATTCGGATACAATATAGTATCAATTTCATTATACGTATATGAAATAGTTTACCATAATTAAAATACACCAGAAACAATTCCCCCCCGTCCAGGGTTGCTGGCTTTCAGCCAGGCCAAAAAAAGCCGGCCGGCTTTTTTTGGTTTTAACCACTTAAAAAAAGCCAGTTTTTATTAAAAAAAGCCGACTTTTATTGAAAAAAGCCAGTTTTTATTTTTTAAAGTTGGTTTACAGTAAATTCGTTTTAAATTTGGATCAATTAATTTTTAATACACTTATAAATATTTCCTATTAAAAAAAAATTATACATTTCTATTAAATTTTATCAAATAAATAAGTCTTTATAACTTCTAGAAGGCAACTGTGAACGCATTATGTCTGTAAAAGAAAATATATACATATAAATATTGAAAAGGGTATAAGTTAGGCTCTAAACTGGTGTTTTGAAATTCTATATTATATATTGTGTTGACTCTAAGCCGCTTTAGCAGGGCGCAGCGCCCGGCGGCCCTTTTTATTTCCTTTTTGTGCCCGGCGGCTCTTTTAAAGCCTTCCGATGTGCCCGGCTGCCCTTTTTAACACTTCCTATGCAGCCCATGGTAATTCAATTGATACCAGAAAAATATCGCAAATTCTAGGGACTCTAAACAAACCAGTTCAAAATATGTTTTATGAACAAGGTAAAAGTGTGCCCTTTTCGAAAAAAATGTGCCCTTATTTTATAATAGTGTTCCCTTTTTGAAAAAAATGCACCCTTTTTTAGAACAGCGTTTCCTTTTTGAAAAATGTACCCTTTTTTTGGAATAGTGTTCCCTTTTTGAAAAATCCACGCCCGGCGGTCCTTTTTTTCTAGCGTCAACACTAATATAGCTCTACATGTACTACACATTTTAAAGATTATATTTAATTAAAACTGTTCTTAACTGCTCTGTTCAACAAGCGCAAAATGTTTTGACACATTTACAAATTCATTTTTTAACGGAAAGATGTAAAATTCGAAAGCCTGACCATGGAAGCGATTTGGAATCGAACTGTGTTTTCCATTTTTTGATCCATCAATTACTGTTGAGCTCTCGTATCTTGGCAGATGACCTTAGGAGAATCTATTTCTGACCAGGGGTTTCAGGGTCAAAGGTTGCCAAGTACACGTGCGTAATTGGCGAACGGACAATCCGCCAAATCTCGGAAATAGGGATTTGCACCACCAGTAGAAGTTTACTCTTTTATCTGTGAATTTCTAAGAAGTAGGAAATAACTGTAAAATGTATATTCCTTGTTCCATGGTGATTTTACTATTTCAGATCGTAGCTTGTATTTGAGGTTGATCTTGTTCTTTGTCTTTTAAATTATTATTATCGATCTTTGTCAACTATATTCGCCTTGACAAAATGCCACGGAAAAAGAAAATTATTCATTCCAAGAAGCGAAATGGGATTTTAAAAGTGGTGAAATTTTTTGAGGAGGAAAGGAACATTCTTTTAAAATTTCTCGCTTGCATTTTAACATTTTTAAATGATTTTTCCCTAGAATAGCTGAGGTCGATCTATAAACGGGTTACTTTTCGATTTTCATAAAGTTTTAGTATAAAGATTTTTAGATTTCTTTTATAATACATAAAGTTACTTTCACTTTCGGAGTCGGTTCTGAAAGTGAGAGTGTACTCATTATTAAAAAAAGCACCCTAAATCGAAAAAGTAAAAACTAGCCCGGTTAGAGATCAACCTCAGCTATTCTACAATAATAAAAAAAAAAAAAAAAAAAAAAGAAAGAAAGAAAAGAAAAAGAAAGAAAGAAAGAAAAAGAAAAGAAAAAAAAATCATTTAAAAATATAAGTGATACATTTGTAGTGAATGCTCTCATAGGTTTAACATTAACATCCCTAGTGTACATTCTTAAAATATAATATAAGGTTTTATAATAACTTAATTCAATACTGCAACCATGCAGAGTCACATCAAGTGTAGTTCAGGTGGTCACTCAGCACTAGGCGTAAAATCTGATAAACGCTCAAGTTATTCCTATCAATGCACCATCGATTGATTAAATAAACAAATATTTCAAAAAGCCAATGCCATTAATTAAACATTAAATCCCCCTCCCTCCTCCCTATTTTTTAAAGGTACTATGAAAAAACCAATAAAAAATATCGGAATTAATCAGTTATCCGTTTCTGATACTTACATATAATTTTTTTTTTTAATATCGAAATCTATAGTTAAAAATATCTCAATATGCATGAATGGAATAAATGTAAAATAGAATAAATAGAGATAATAAAATAAAATTAGAAGGAAATGAATTCATTCTCTAATTAATCTTAGAAAAAGTGTATGAAATTTCGAGCTCTTCAAAGCCATTTATATGATCCTATATATAAAAAATAAAAATATGCAAACTGGGAGCATAACAAATTTTATCTACTTTAAAATGAGATAAAGAGTTGGTTAATTGTACATGTGTTTAATTATCGTAAGTGAATTTTTCCCTTAATTAATGCATTTATTCTTCTTTAAATGTTACGTGATTAAAGTCACGTGTAATAGCTATTAATTTATATAAATGTCTGACATTTTAAATTTAGTTAGAAAAAAAAAAGAGATTTATATACACAATGAAAACATCCTAACATAATGTAGGCATTTTTTTAAAATTCAGAAGCATCTTTTTAATTATAAAATCATTAATAAATTCATATCTAAAATATTATGAAATGATCCGCATTAATTCTTATATATAAAGAATTGCCATTGTTGAAAATATGTCTAGGTGCTTTTACAGTTCATTCCGATAATTAGTATCATTATTTTTTATTATCAGAAGCATCGTTTAAGTTTTTAAATATCATAATTATTAATAAAATTATTGCTATTAGAAACGACCTCAGTTAAACATTACATTTATAAAAAATATATATATAAAAAAAAAAAGAATCCGCTTATGGTTGTCACTATTTTAGGCTAACGCGCCAATTATGGATGCCATTCTCTCCAGTACGTTACAACCTTTTGCCGATTATCCAGAATAGAATCGTCCGAATCTCCGCGCGTGAAATGCCAAGATACCAGAGCTTAGCAGTACCTATTGAGTTATAAGAGATTTTGATCACGTGACAAACATGTTTTTTCACCCTTTTCTGAGTGGTTTCTTCTTTCGTGCGGAAATTCGGTTCAAAACGCTCACTTTGACACTATTTTCTGAAAAATCTATTGCATTTGCAAAAAAACAGAAAAAACAGCACAATTACATAGTTTCTGAGCAACAACATCTGCTAGTTTCATGCATTTCTGAACAAAAATAAATTAAAACTTATGCCTTAATGACAAAATGTAGCACATCAAAATGGAAACATTCTTATGTGTCCATATGGAGAGATTAAGTTATAAATGCTAAAAGAGAAATTAGAAAAGATGTTTCATTTGAGGAGAGTGGTACATAAGTGTATAAAAAATAGAGCATTTAAAACAAGAAAAAAAAAATCTCCAAATAAAATTTCGAAAAGCTTGTTGCTAAGCATATTCATGCATATGCTATTCATAATGTTTTTAATAGTGAGAAATGGTGGTGTTTTTATTAATATGACTATGTATAATTTCAAATGTTTGCTAGAAATAAAATAAGACTTGTATATTAATAGCTCTTAAAATTAAGTAATAAAACATATAACTAAGTAACCATTGTCCTCTTTCATTTTATAAAGCAGTAAAAATGAAAAAATTGGCAGTTGGTATGGCCCTTTTAAAATTTAGCTGACATTTACTCTTAAAATTAAGTAATAAAACATATAACTAAGTAACCATTGTCCTCTTTAATTTTATAAAGCAGTAAAAATGAAAAAATTGGCAGTTGGTATGGCCCTTTTAAAATTTAGCTGACATATTTGCAATTCAGAATACAAATCACAAGCAAAATCATCTAAGTTTTATTCCAGTATTAATGTCCTCATTATTGAGAAATTGGGTTACTTATTAAACTGTAAATCAATTAAATGTCATTAAAACTAATTAAAAACACTTTAAAATGTGTAGTTTATAATTACAATGCTTTATTGTATAAAAGCCAATTATGGCCAAAAAAAGCCGATTAAAACCAATAAAAGCCACCGGCCTGGCTTTTTTTAATTTTAGCCGGCTTTTTTGCAACCCTGCCCCCGCCCCCTATATCATTATGTAATGGAATTCTTTTGTGTGGCCCTGTAAATGAATGATAACTATTCTTTGCACCGCATATTCTATACAGAATGCATATTTTAGTGTCCTTCATAAATGTATATCAAATTTATTATGTTTAAAAGGGAGTAACACCATTGAAAATCATTTGAAACAATTTTTCCCTATTGGCCGTAATGTAATGGAATACTTTTCACTGTCTTTGTAAATGAATTAAACATGCTATGAACATCATTTGAGATACGGATCGTGCTATGGTATAGGTCAAAAACATCCAAAATTTTCAGAACAATCAGTATATTTACGAGAGTTAGAGTGCAGAGAGACAGACAGACGGCCAGACAAACTGAAGTCATAGACACTTTTCAACTTTGTTGGAAAGTGTTAAAAAGGGATCAAACTATTTAAAAGTTGGAAGATTTTCAAATATTTTTTGAAAAACTGTCTAGTTGTTTATTTTATTTAGTTAGCATGTGGTGACCGGTGACTGGATATTCTATATTTTTTTATATTTTTCTCATTCAACAACGTGTAACTTTTTCACACATTCACAAAATCATTTTCAGTTCTTTTTGCCTAAAACTTTCACTTTCAGTAATACAGGCGCCTAATAATTGAACTTTTCATTTTCCTACAGATTCGGTAATATCTTGAGCTATCAGCATTTGCTAACAAACTCATCACCATTCCACTATTCAGAAAATCAGTTCAAAACATAAACATTGACTACATTTTCTTAAATTTTATTACAGTAGAACCTTGATCCATCGTTTTTCAAAGGGTGCGTGAAAACAAACGATGAATGCGGGAAAATGATGAAAGCGGATTAACGTCAAAACACGAAAAAGTCAATTTGTATGCATTACTAATACATGCAATGTATAACACTATACTAATAAATATTAATTTGTTACTTACCAAACTGTAAAAGAAATAAATCGAAGTTGTATAAAATTCATATATATTCTTAAAAAATCAGTAATTTTATATTGGGTTTTTCGTTCATTTTTTTAAATTAAACAAAAAAATTTCAAGATGTGCAACATTTTTCTGGTCATTTTCTGTAATTTCAAGTGCATATAATGTTTGTACAGTTTCGAATGCTGTAAGTGCATCAGACAGACTTGGCACTGGTGTAGGCAGTGCTCAGCTTCACCGGCATGAACATTATCCTCTGCTTCTTCGTCATTATTTTCATTTTTTGCATCATCACACATTTCTTCTATGCTTAGGACACCACATGTCGCAACAGCTTGATCAATGGAAATATAATCGCTAAATTTCACTCCAGATACATCCCCTGCTACACGCAACCACTCTTCATCTGCATTATCATCACCATCATCATTATTTTCTCTCCCTTCTGTTGAGCATTCTTCATCAATTTTTCACACAAAACCCTATTTCACGAAACAATTCTGGATAGGTGACGAGGTTACTTCATGCCACGCTGAAAGTACAAAATGAGTAGCCTGCAGAAGGTTTATTTTTGGAGTAGGCTCTTTTGCTTGTTCTATGAAACATAAAACCTTTTCACTAACTTTCTCTTGTAAAATTGCTTAAAACAGTTGATTATCCTGGCTACAAGAGGTTGTACGTCAGATGTACAATTAGCTGGGAAAAAAATTGACTTTTATATTTTTCAAAGCCGATGTATCTGGTGAATGAGCTAAAGAACTGTCAATAAATAGAAGGATTTTCCTTTTTTGAGCACAGATTGATTTATCAAAGTCATGAAGAAATTTTGTAAAAATATCCTTTTTTATCCATGTTTTGGCATTCAAATGGTAGTCTACTGGCAGTTTCTTTACATTTTTGAGACATCTAGGTCTAGCAGATTTATCATTAACGAGGGGGTACTCGTTTATCAGCAGCGGCGGCGCTAGAAGAAAAGTGGGCGTCGGCGACATCAGCTTTGCGAAGCCTCTTTCACTTTCCAGTCAGAAAGAAAATGTTAAATGAGCTGAATTATGCATTAATAATAATAATAGCCTAAGTCATGTGACTGTCATCAATAATTCCGGGCTGACCGCTTCGCTTTTTATATGCCAGGACACCATTTTTTACATTTTTTATTTTTCGCGTGGTAAATTAAAACAATATGCTTTGATATTGAAATTAAAAGTCATGGTTTTTGGTATTATTTATTATTTTTCTTTTCTTTTTCTTAAAAAAGGGAAAGAAAAAGTGAAAGTCATGAATTTCAAATTAAAATTATGTATTTTAAATAAAATGAGTGAAATTATTATATTTTAGATGAATTTAATGAAATATGAAAAAATGCGATCGGAAAGACGATGTTTGATGATTTATCACTTGCGCCCGGCTAGCATAAAAAGGTACTGTACTTAGTTATATCGTCGACCCATTTCGCCAACTTATATAAATCGCCAAACCACTCGCCAAATTATACAAATTGACATAATTTTTATTTTAAATAGCGAAAGAACAAATAAATTAGTATAACATTAATAAAAATACAAATAAAATGTCGAAATAAAAATAACTTGATGACGTAAACACGTGTAACTTCCTTAAAAACAAGCAAATATGACATTTACGATCAACCATTATTGATATTTAATCTTATAGTTTGGCGATATATTTTTAATCGACGGGATAACCAAGTAGTACCCATAAAAATAAGGAGTTCTTGATTTCTCTACTAGAAACTTCTGATTTGCCTAAGTATTGAGAAAGTAAATTAAATTTTGGATAAAAGTAACATGGTACAATGCTTAGCACACATCTAACGGAGACCAAACTGGTCACCAAGGGCGGCTAGTTAATAATAATTACTAATTTTATTAATATACTATACAAATATTATAGCTAATCAAATAATGACAAAAATTACATGAAAAAACACAAATTAAAATAGATAAAATTTTTGGCTTTTCGCCTCACTGAATATTTTTAAGATTACATCATAGTTAATACAAGCTGTTATTTTAGCTTCAATTGATAGTACTGATAATGCAGCCTTTCTTGGCTCATCGTGCTTCTCAAGTAGGTCTTAATCAATTTTAACTTTGAGAAGCTTCTTTCAGCAGAAGCTGTACTACTGACCAGTGTTGCATTCAAAGGGTGGCCCGGGAGGGACATCTCCCTGGAGCATTGAAATGTCCGCCCCCCCCCCCCCCCAAAGATTTGAGATTTTATGCTTTTAATGGTCAAAAAGTGCAATCCCCCCCCCCCCCTCGGAACTCTATAATGTCCCTCCCGGAGAAAAATGTCTGAATTAAACACTGGTACTGACTGGAACTATAATCATTATTCTGATTGTTATGTAGATATTTGGATATACTTCTTCCAAATTATTTTCTAAAATGTACTGAATAAATTGTTTTGCGTCATTGACAGAATCCAGTGAATTGGATTTTATAAGCTGGAGATCCTCATAACGTTCGAAAGGCTATATGTTGCGATTTTCGCTTTCCTGAAGTATTGTATCTAAATCATTGCAATTCTTGAGAAGTTCCTCCCTTGATAAAGATTTCAAATAATTTATATCGAAAATAAACCAAATCGTTCAAAATATTCATTGAACGCTTTGAATCAATATTCGGTTTTGACTATTATAGCATCTATCATTGTGTTAAAAAAGTTATTAGTTTATTGCATAGGTTCAGCAATATGTTCATAACAGAACATTTGTTTTTTTCTTTGCTATTATTTTTTCTTTAAATTAAAACTCAATTTCGTAACTACTTTTTTTTACAAAAAATCGAGCTTCTGCAGCGTTTGTTTCAAATCTTGTATTATGGAATTCTTGAATCCAGCCACGAAATTAACGTTAAGTACCAACAGCGACTTTCAAGTTCGATTGAACCAACTCTCATAGTTTACTTATATTGTTCACACTTAGTAAAATCTCTTACTTACACATATATTGCAACAATAAAAAGTTAACATTGGATTCAAGACTGCTTCATAATCGCTAAGAGTTTCGGAATCATCAGTTTTATTTTTCTGGTCATTCATGCATTCGATGACATGATTAAATTGCAAAAATATCGCTTTTACTGCTCTGATTATATTTTCCCATCATGTTTCAGACAGAGATTTTAGTGTCAATTTTAATTTAGTTTTTATAAGATCCCAATGCTTGCTTGACTTTGTAAAGAGTGCATAAATTTTATTGATGAAGCCGAAAAATCTTTTAGCTTTTGTAGAAGAGTTAGCTGCATCTGTTAAAAGCAAATTCCATCAATTGCATCCCTAGGGCATGAAGAATGCTCGTGGATTAATATTGAGTATTTTTTTTTTCTGAAACCTTTATTAATGCCGACCATATTAGCGGCATTATCATATTCTTGTCCTCGACAGTTTTGGACATCTAGACCATTTTTCTAGTTCATTTAAAATTGCATTTTGTTAAATACTCTCCCATTGTTGATGTGACGGCAATAAAGCCAAAAAATGTTCCTCTATCGCTCCAGTTGAGGTATTGCAAAATCTTATTATTATTGACACTTGTTTCACACGACTCACATTCCTGTTACAATCGAGCATGAAGATGTAAAATTTTGCTTGTTTGACTCTGTTTATAATTTCGTCAATAACTGATTTAAATATTAATGTAATTCATTTTGGATGTCGTGCCCCAGATAATGTTGAGAAATTTGCTTTGCTTTTTTTAATACTTTGCAAGTGCTCTTTTAGTGTTAGATCATATTTGGATCACAATTTAAATAGGTCTATAAAATTTCCACTGTTTCTGGTATCACTCAGGTTAAGGGATTCTCGACAAGTTCTAAAAGGCAGATTGTGTGAAGCTAAGTAGTTTATTACATCGATCAATCGTTCAAACAGTTATACCAATACTTTTGTTATTCTCTAATCAGTCTCTCGTTTTCCTTATTTATTGTTTTCCGTATTTGATTCCTTATAGAATTTCATCCATTTAATCATGTACTCCTCGGGTCCAAAACTTTGTTCATGTCTTTGCAATATCCTACTCAGATCTTTCCGGTAACAACATCCTTCTTTTACTATCAGTGTCTGCAAATGTGAAAAAAATCTACGTGAAAAGCAATAAACTTTATCTTGAGATATGGAGTAAGCTACCATTTGCAATGTTGCTTTTCGCCATTACTCAATTTTCTAGTGAAACCAAATTTAGTAAAATGTCTTTTATTTGCGTCTTTCAGGTAACTTTCATTAGATTGCTCTAAGTTTTGTGGGGGGAGGGGGGTGCATTCTGAATTAAGTCATGAGTCTGCGAATCTGTTACTGGAAATACCCACTTTTCCGGCTCAAATTCTGTAAATGACTCTCTTATATGAACATTTTGCTCTTGGATTTTCTGAGTCACAAATCTTTTTATTTTTTAACTCTTTATTCAGCTCAGAATCTTGGACCACAGCAGTTTCACCAAACTCTGATGCTGTATCAGAAAGGGTAACAGATTCGATCAAAATCAGTTGATTATATTTATCGCAAATGAAATGGCGATTCATAAGTATTAAAATATAAATTAATTAGAGATTACTAACCTAAAATTATGGCAATCAAAAGAATAACGGGGCATTCCACGTCAAATCAGGCAGTAAAATATCAATATGTAACCCACCATCACAGATTTTAATGAAACTGCGTGTGTTTGTTCTTACTATTAAGATATGATCATCAGTAATTTTTTTTGCTCCTTGGTGAAATAGTTTCTGAGAAAAAAATTGTCAAACTTTTGAAAAACTGCCGTCAGTTGGCATTCTTGATAGCTCGGTTTTCAAATGTAGCATGTCATATATATAATCATATTTCAATATCTACTCTACAAATCATCTTCAAATAATTTATGCACAATATTTAGGGTACGCAGCTTATGAAAAAAATATATTGTTACGCTTATAACATTTTAAGTGTGTCTAAAAAAATATTTAAACTTTGATGTCGTGAATTTTTTATGAAAAATAATGCATTAACAAAAAAAGCATTATCAACAAAAGGCGGTATTTTTATTAAATTTATTTTTTATGGGAGATATACTTATAGGTGTCCTTTACCTGATTCTGAAATAAAAATAGTGGGATTTTGGGTGTTTTTGGTAGTATTTCCTATTTAAAAATATTTTGAGGTGCATTTCATATCAAATCAAGCAGAGTCATTCCATGTCAGTTCCCCTAAGCCATTTAATCACTGTCACAAATTTCAATGAAATTGGGTTTGTTTATAGCTTATTTTAAGACGTAATCACCTTTAATTTTCTTGATCCTAAGTAAAATATTTTTTAAGATAAAAAATATCAAAATTTTGAAAAATTGTTTTAAATTTTTTTAATGACAGTTCGATATTCAAAGACTGCATTAAAAAAAAAAAAAAAAAAAAAAAAAAAAAGTCATTTCAATATAAAATCACTAAATAGGTTTCAAATAATGTATATGTGACAAATAATGTAGGCTGATTATTATTTCTTGTTTTTTATCATGTTTAAACACTAAGAGTGTCTTTTATCTTATGAATTTCTAAAATCAAGAATTTTGTCAAAAATAATGTGTTAATCAAAAGTTTATTATTAACCGAAGGCAGGGTGTTATTGCTTTTTTTTAATTGTACGTAAAAATATCTTTTAAATGGTTATAAAATAAAAATAGTGAACATATGAGAAAAAATTATCAAAATTTTGGAAAAATGCCACGTGTTGCCATTAATGATTGTTCAATTTTCAAAGGCCTCATTTTATATATAAAATCATATTTCAATAACTAATAAAGAAATCTTCTTCGAATAATTTAAGCAAGGTAAATAAAGTATGTAGATTATGAAAAAAAATTGCTGTAATGTTAAAAAATATTTAAATGTGTCTAAAAAATTGTATAATCTTTGAAATCAAAAATATTTTACAAAAAATAATGAAATTATTAAAAAATCTTTATCAATTAGAGGCGGAGTTTCTATGACTAATTTTTTAATTTTAAATTGTACATAATACTACATTATAACTGGATCTGAAATAAAAATAGTGGGATTTTGGTTGGTTTTAGTAGTATTTAAATCATATTTAAAATTATCAATATTTTCAAATGTAAAACCTATCCAATGTATCATCCCTGGAAATATTTTTATTTATACATTTATTTTATTTTTCAAATTATCTTTTATGTTCGTTTCTTAAGGAAAAAAATAAACAATATTGTTTTTTAGTAAAACTTCTAGGGCGAAGAGCAATTATCCCTTTCCAAAAAAGAGAAAAATCACTAGCTCCTCACCGCCCAATAGAAATTTTCAAAATGACAGTCCTAATCTTTAAACTCATATTTGGCTGTTAATATTGAAAATTTAGCATTGAGCTGCTAATATTGAAAAAAAATACCAAATTTCACTCTTTTGGAGAAAATTTTGACGGATTGTGCTTTAAATATATGCAAAAAATGCATAATCCATTATATTTATATCTTTCAAATAACTATATCTAAAAAAATATTTAAAACTTAATGAGTTGCACTTTTGTAACTTTATTCAGTTTCTAATGATATGTACCGTAATTTCGGGTGTATAGCCCGCAGATCAAACAATTCAGTTTGGACCCAGAAATTTTATTCAGTATTTGAAGACCAATATTTACTGTGATCTAAAAAGTTACATTTTATTTTTAAAAATTTCTGGGTCGAAACACGATTGTTTGATCCGCGGGCTATACACCGGAAATTACGGTAATTTGATTTATTTCATCACAGTATTGCTGAAAGATGGATTTTCAACATATATATGTGTGTATATATATCCCTGTTCTCAAACAAATTATTTTAAAATTATTCATTTATGTTTAATAAAGCCAAGGGCGGATCTGGAGAGTCCTCAAGGGGGGGGCGATTTTAGAAATTTGGAGACTCCAATCTGATGCGCAGTCGGGACTAATTTTTTTCACTGCGGGTCGTGTTACTTTTACTTTTTGCTGCGGGTCGGGTTTGGGTCCGGTTGAATTCTACTTTTTGCTGCGGGTCGGGTTAACTTCTACTTTTTTGCTGCGGGTCGGGTTTTTGCCCGGTCGACTTCTAGTTTTCTGCTGCAGGTCGGGTTGACTTCTACTTTTTTCTATGTGTCGCGTTTGTGTCCGGTTGACTTCTACTTTTTGCTGCGGGTCGGGTTAACTTCTACTTTTTTGCTGCGGGTCGGGTTTTTGCCCGGTTGACTTCTAGTTTTCTGTTGCAGGTCGGGTTGACTTCTACTTTTTTCTGTGGGTCGCGTTTGGGTCCGGTTGACTTCTCCTTTTTGCTGTCGTCGGATTAACTTCTACTTTTTTGCTGCGGTTTGGGTTTGGGCCCAATTGACTTCTATTTTTCTGCTGCGGGTCGGGTTGACTTCTGCTTTTTAGCTGCGCCTAGCGCGCTGAGTTTGCGGTAGATTGACATACATTATTTCGGGCTTGAGTCAGTTTCGGATTGGGTTTTCACTATTGCGAGAAGGGTTCGGCTGACTCGATTTTTGAAAAGAAAGTCTAAATGTTTTCGCGAGTTGTGCAAATTTTGCTACTTTTACGTTGGCCGTGGAAATCGTGGGATGCGCAGCGAGAGGGTAAAATTTTGGAAAATTTGGAACATAATCACCCCTGCTCCTGACTTCTTACATAACCCTCCTGCAAGTATTTGTTTTAATAACTGCCACCATTTGCAAGTTATTAAATTTTAAAATCAGCCAGTGCATTTTGGGACACCCTGTACATTCAGTAGCTATGGGATGATGGATGAAAGAAGCATTTAAAAAAAATAAAGCGGCTTCGATATGTCAGTTAAAGGTTTCCCCGGGCTGAAATTTTCTGGTACAAGTCCAGGTCCAACCCGCACAAAAAAATTATTGCCTGGCCCGGTATAAAAGCTAAAAAATCGACTCCAGCACAGCCTGCATTTTGCCTTTAAAACTATTCATAAAGCACACCACACTTACTTATGCTCATATTTTATTTTCAGATTATATTCCAAATTCATGAATACATAAAAACGATAATATTAAGGACTATTTAGGCAATTATGTACATAAACACTACTTAAAAATATGAGACAATTACATTCAAATGAAAATCCAGTTAAAAAATCAGTTTAGAATGAAGGAAACGGATGATAAAAGAAAATCGTAATTTTAAAGCTCCACAAGGACAAAAAGTAGATTCTTAAAAATGCATCTCTGTAACTTATCAAATCAAATTAAGATTTCGCTAAACAAATGTACAACATAAATAGGATTTTTACGAATAACAAATAAGTCAGATGCCAGACCAACTTGGCTTTGAGGGGGAGGAATTTAGAGCCCGGTAGCAGAAAGTGCGCGACGTGCGTCGCAGATTTATTTTTGACCTTGCAGATAAAATTACTAACTTGAAAAAAAAAAAGTATTTCCTTAAAAAAAAAAAAAAAAAAAAAAAGTACGAAAATTCTGACAAAAAATATCGCGAATTCGGCAAATGGTGGCCGAAAAATATCAATTTCGACAATCGTGCGCATAAAAATTCCGTAATTTATAACCAAATTGTCGCTATAAAAACGCGAATTTCGTCAAAAGAGCCCAGAGAAAACATGAATTTCGACCCAGGGTTGTGGGGGAAAATGCCCATTTCTGTCACATGATTGCGGAAAAAACAGGAATTTCGTCAAAGGATCGCGGAAAGAACGCGAATTTAGTAAAAGGATCGTGGAAAGAACGCGAATTTAGTCAAACGATTGTTTGAAAAACGCAAATTTAGTCAAATGATCGCGAAAAAACGCAAATTTATGTCAAAGGATCGTGAAAAAACGCAAATTTATATCAAAGGATTTTGGAAAAAACGCGGAATTTCATCAAAAGATCTCGAAAAACATAAATTTCTGCCAAAAGATCGCTGTACAAACTTGAATTTCAAGCAAAAAATCCCGAAAAAAAAGTGAATTTCGCTCCAGGGGCAGGAGAAAAACGCAAATTTCTGTCACAAAATCGCGGAAGAAACTTGAATTTCATCAAAGCTCGAGGAAAAAACACGAATTTAGTCAAACAATCGCGGAAAAAATGCAAATTTCTGTAAAACGATCGCGAAAAACGCAAATATCTGTAAAACGATCGTGAAAAAACGTAAATTTCTGTCAAAGGATCGCGAAAAACGCAGATTACTGCCAAAGGATCACGAAAAAAAGAAAATTTGTCAAGAGATCGGAATTTCGTCAAAAGATCGCGAAAAACGTAAATTTCTGCCAAAAGATCGCTGTACAAACTTGAATTTCACCCAAAAATCCCGAAAAAAAAGTGAATTTCGCTCCAGGGGCAGGAGAAAAACGCAAATTTCTGTCACAAAATCGCGGAAGAAACTTGAATTTCATCAAAGCTCGAGGAAAAAACACGAATTTAGTCAAACAATCGCGGAAAAAATGCAAATTTCTGTAAAACGATCACGAAAAACGCAACTATCTGTAAAACGATCGTGAAAAAACGTAAATTTCTGTCAAAGGATCGCGAAAAACGCAGATTACTGCCAAAGGATCACGAAAAAAAGAAAATTTATGTCAAAAGATCGGAATTAAATTTGCGGAATTTCGTCAAAAGATCGCGAAAAACGCAAATTTCTGCCAAAGGATCGCTGTAAAAACGCGAATTTCGTCAAAAGATCCCGGGAAAAACGTGAATTTCGTCCCAGAGGCGCTTAAAAAATGCAAATTTCTGTCACAGAATCGCGTAAAAACACGAAGTTCGTCAAAGATTCGAGGAAAAATGCAAATTTCGTAAAGGATCGCGAAAAAAAGCTCATTTTTGTCAAAGAATCGCGAAAAAAAACGAGAAATTTCCTCATAAAATCGCGAAAAAACGGCAAATTTCGTCAAAAGATTGCGAAAAGCGGCATATTTCGTCAAAAGATCGCGAAAAAACGCAAATTTCATCAAAAGCGTGCGAAGAAAAATACATAATTAGTGCCGGTAGTAGATTTTAGCTCCCTGTCCCCTCCCCCTTTTTTGTAACCTTTCGGAAAATTTGTTGTGAATTTCGGATTTTTTTTTTTTCTTTTACTCAGAATCACCCCTGGTATTAATCAGTAAGAACGCTGTTTATTTTAACACTCATAATGTTTGTACATAAGAAAATGTAACTCGCTACTCCCGCACAGGGGTGTAAAAATTTTTTGAAAATCTAGGAGCCAGTTACTATCGATAACAAATTTGTAAAATGAAATTAAAGTATAAGTTAATAATAGCACATACAAATTACTCTTTTTAATTAAATATATCTGACACATGGCATAAATTTTTCTTGCATAAAAAAGTAATGTTACATAAAATGATAAATATTGATATAAAAAAATTGGAAGTGCTAATGTAAAATACAAATAATAATCATTAAAAACTTCTTTAAACACCTCAAAAGTACAAATATGTAATGCACTTCAAGAACTATAATATATGCCATAAATCAATACTGTTAACTTACTGTTTGTTCTCATTTGCTTTTAAATTTTTATGATGTTTATGACCGCTCATGTGTCTTGTTGTTTTTGATGTAAAGTACCAGCGTTCAACTGCTTTTGTTAGGATCAAATGCTTTTGTAGAATAAAATCCTCCCGATAGCGATTTGCAATATCTTAATTTTTCCAACATTTCTGTGAATATCAGTCCAGTTCACTGAAAGAGAACTTCGTTTTTTTCCCCCCTTTGCGCATGGAAATAAAAGAAAAAAAAATCCATAAATAATCAAGGTTATAAATACGAATTATTTTTCATTTCCTAAGACATATCTAGGCGCCAGTGTCGAAAATTTAGTCGCCCGGGCGACCTGGCTCCCGATATTTTTACACCCCTGCCCGCAGACAATTTTCATCCCACTAAATTGCTGTCGCAGACACAACCATAACTTTCTGCTACTGGGATTTAGAGGAGTGCACAGGTCGCGGTCGGGCCAGTAACGCTTATCATACGGGCTGACACGGACTGAACGGTTTAGCTTTTATTCCGGGCCACGGCCCGACTTGGAAATTTTGGCCAGTGCAGACCTCTAGGAAGAATGAAGTCCAGGCCAGGCTCGACCTGGAAGAAAAAGAAGTCTGGCCAGACCCGAATCTGCAGAAAAATTTAAGATCAGAACACGGCTCGGCTCTAAAAAAGGGAAGACCTGACCCAGCCCGAGTCTCGTGGGTTAAAACTGGCGCGACCCGGGCGGGTCGTGCCGCGCTCGAGCTTCGCCCCAAGTCATTTCTCGTGAGGATGCATAATGCCGTTTTTCAAACCCTTTATTTGCCCAAGGAGGGGGCGATCGCCCCCTCGCCCCCCCCCTTAGATCCGCCATTGAATAAAGCATATATATATTGTTTATACACTTATAGAAAATACATATAGTAAATTTTATGATATTATGTCAATAATGTCTAAAAGTAAAGAACTTATCTAATAGTATGTAACGAAAAATTTAACATCTGGTGTAATGACAACAAAATTTTATAATTGTTTTACTTAATTTGGATGAATGAAAAAAGCTTACATGTTTATATTTTATTGAAGTACAGGTGAAAATGTCACAAAGACATTCCTACCTCAACAACCACTGAGTATGTCACATTCACACTACAGATGATTTTTTTTTCTTTTTGATCTTTCGGGTTTGATTTAAGATGGTAATGAATTAATTAGTTTTGTTAGAAGTGTCATTGCAGTCAGCATATTAGGCTCACTATTTTTTTTTATATAATTTGTTTTGATTGACTCGATGAACAACAATATTTAAAGGGACCATTTCATGACTTTTCAATTAAAAGCTGATTTATAAATTCATCATGTTGTTTAGTTATTATTATCGTCTTAAGATAATAAGTTGATATTAAAATTTTTAAATGCAGTTTATTTATTATTTGAACAGTTGAAAGTATTTTTCAATAAGAGTGGGCTGTTGATTTTAAGTCGGCTGTTGAGCAATGCAGTGTTGGTAAAGGAACCGGTACTATTTAATTTAATTTTTATTGCTGTAAATAATATTTGTTATTTTATTATAGTATGTATTATATTTAAGCAAGAGTAGAAATACACGATATCGTAGTCATTTTAGTACATCTTAGCATGAAAAGCTTCAATATTTATCATTAAACATTCACATTTTATGAAAATTTTGTTAAAATTGCTCATATTTTCACTATTTTTATTTTATAACTATTGAAAAGATATTTTTACGTACAATTAAAAAAGTAATAACAGCCTGCCTTCGGTTAATAATAAATTTTTGATTAACACATTATTTTTCACAAAATTCTTGATTTTAAGAATTCACAAGATTAAACACACTCTTAGCATTTAAACATGACAAACAACAATAAATAATAATCTGCCTACATTATTTGTCACATATACATTATTTGAAACTTATTTAGTGATTTTATATTGAAATGACTTTTTTTTATGCAGTCTTTGAATATAGATCTGTCATTAAAAACATTTTTAAAAAATTTCAAAATTTAGATATTTTTTTTAATCTTAAAAAATATTTTACTTGTAATCACCTTTAATTTCCTTGATCCTGTCTTAAAATGAGCTATAAACATACTCAGTTTCATTGAAATTTGTGACAGTGAATTAAATGTCTTAGGCGAACTGACATGGAATGACTCTGCTTGATTTGATTTGAAATACGCCTCAAAATATTTTTAAATATGAAATACTACTAAAAACACCCAAAATCCCATTACTTTTATTTCAGAATCAGGTAAAGGACACCTTTAAGTATATCCCCCACAAAAAATAAATTTAATAAAAATACCGCCTTTTGTTAATAATGCTATTTTAGTTAATGCATTATTTTTCATAAAAAAATCACGACTTCAAAGATTAAACATTTTTTAGACACACTTAAAATGTTATATAAGCGTAACAGTATTTTTTTTCATAAAATACGTACCCTATATATTATGCATAAATTATTTGAAGATGATTTGTGGAATAGATATTGAAATATGATCATATTTATGTCATGCTACATTTGAAAATCGAGCAGTCAAGAATGCCAACTGATGGCAGTTTTTCAAAATTTTGACAATTTTTTTCTCAGAAACTATTTGACCAAGTAGTAAAAAAAAAATACTGGGAATCCTATCTTAATAAAAGGAACAAACACACGCAGTTTCATCAAAATCTGTGATGGTGGGTTACATGCCTGCCTGAACTGACATGGAATGACCCTAACGTTTTACAGACAAATAAATGTTAGGAATTAACAAGCTAGTTTCTTTATTCTCAATGCCTCTAACAGTATTAAATACCTCTTTAACTTATTACAATATAATATGCAGTACTTTATTTATTGCACTTTATTTATCAAAGTAACTTTAATCAAATATAATTTATTCTGAAATAAAACTTACTTTTATTCTGTTCTATTCCATTTATCCTTTAATTATTTAAGAAGTCTTTTCAGTTTCTTTAAGTTACGTTCCTTTAAATACTTTGTTTACGTTTTTCAAACTTCCAATGGTGTAATCTGCCAGGCATCACTTTCAGTACTGTAGATCATACTACGCGGTTTTTCTTTTGCCAGGTGGCGGTAGCTATCTTCATGAATGAATTAGATGACGTAATCCACTCCGGTGAATCACTGCTCATCGAACGTTCCCGAAAGGGAATGAGAAGGCACGTGCACCGCTAGTTATTACATAAAAGGGTTTTCCCTCTTCGGATCTTTTTTCAGTTTTTCAGTTCTTCGCCTTGTTTGTATTATAGAGTCTCGCCATTAGTCATGCAGTGTAATAGAAAGTGATTTTATCTACGTTTGTGTTTGATTTTATATTCCAGTTTTTAGACATCATGGCTTTTTAAACATCATGGTTTTTCGTGTCTTCATCGTATTCTTGAGGAATTGTTTCTGTCATCATTTGGTGTTAAGCTAATCTTCCCCAGTGTGCTTACGGATACGGAACTGTTTACGGAAAAGTGGATTTCTTTCCGGATTGTAAATATGCTGATTCTTGGATACGGAAGTGTCCTGAAGGAATATGGCTGGCAGCTTGAATAGGTTAAGTTTCTGGAGAAGTTAGCGATGTATCATCAAGACCGTTCTCGTTGGCGATGTGGATCGAAAACTTATTTTTCCTGTGAAGGTATTTCCAAGTGAACCATTATAAATGTTTTTATCGCAGAGCCTATATTTTTACATGATATGCCTTGGAGTCCTGGGGTAAATATATAAATGCCATTACATATATTTATAGACATACATTTAATAGTTGTTATAATTTATGAAAGTTAAGTTTGTTGTTTGCTTTTGGTTTTTAATAAATACGTTTTTATTTATATATACACTGCTCAAAACAATTAAAGGATATTGCAGTTTTAGGTGGATTTTGTATCTGGTAAACTATTTAGCTGATTGATACATGGTCGACAGACATAGTAGGTTATATGAGAATAAATTATACATGTTGGCAGAAAAAAATGCATTTTATTGCGCATTTGTGTACTAAAGGAAAAAAACACAATTTGTGCATATGAGAAAAAAAGAATAAGAAAAGGTGGTTTCTTCAAAGAAAATCATTTTCAGTAGGGGGTATGGTTTCCACGGGCGGCCAGCACCGTTGAACGCCTTTGAGGCATGGACTCAATGAGGCTATTAATGATGAGTTGGGGTATTCTGCCCCACTCTTCCAGAAGAGCTCTTTCCAGTTCTTGGAGAGTTTGTGGGGGTTGTTGGCGGCCAGAAACTCGTCTTCCTAGAGCGTCCCAAACGTGCTCGATTGGATTCATGTCTGGAGAACACGCTGGCCATTCCATTCGAACGATTCCTTCCTCGAAAAGGAAATCCTCCACCAGGTTTGCACGATGTGGCCTGCAGTTATCGTCCATTAAAATGAAGTTATCTCCGATTGCTGCAGCGTAAGGGACTACAATAGGTCTGAGGATCTCATCCCTATATCAGCGACCAGTCAGAGCTCCATCTCGAATGATGTAGAGGTCAGTGCGCCCGTCAATGGAGATGCCACCATACACCAACACTCCTCCACCGCCAAATCGGACACTTTCGTGCACGAACGCAGGATTATTCCTACTGCCACGGTCCCTCCAGATGAAAATACGCCTATTATCCGGATGCACAGAAAAACGGGACTCGTCAGAAAACAGAATATTGCTCCATTCATTTCTCCTCCAGTTGACATGCTCGGTTGCCCACTCCCTGCGGTCGCGACGATGCCTTGATGTTAATCTAACACATACCATCGGTCGGCGAGCATACAGACCTACAGCATGGAGCCGGTTTCGGACAGTCTGAGTTGAAATCGTGGTGCCTGTAGCCGAGCGAAGGTGTTGTTGGAGAAGAGTAGCATTCGGTGTCTCCGAGCTGTTAACGCTAAATACCGATCTTCATTGGGCGTTGTTGCCCGTCTACGACCTTGCCCTGGTCTTCGGCCTGCACATCCACTCTCCAAAAAATGGTTCCAGATCCTGGAAATGACACTTTGTGACACTCCAATGGCTTGCGCTACTTTGGCTTGAGTTTGGCCCCCTTCTAACCTACCAACAATTCTCAAAGCTTCTGAATCTGTCAAATGACTTCGCTGAGACATCGTACTCATCGAAACAAAGCAATCACTGAATGCCGATCATCCTTGTCTTCATTCTCTTTTATCCAGTTGAAAGTCAAATTTCATTCGCTGCCGCTGAAGCAACATTTTTGACGTCGAACTCAAAATCTGCATACTCCACAGTTTGAAAACCAGAAAAATTTGCATTTGTGATTCTCTTCTTCTATTTTTGGCAAAAAAAATTTTGTTTATATCTTTATTTTATATAAAACTTCAAATATCCTTTAATTGTTTTGAGCAGTGTATATTGTTATCTGTTTTTCTTAATCCACCACAGTTATAGTTTAAGTTTAAGTTTAATTACATACAAGTTTATAGCAATATATCTTTAAATCTTTTAACTAAAGTTATTGATTAGATCGTGTCATGCTATGTCAGAAGTTAGCCATATACGCTCCATTGCTAGTGCATAACTCTGCTAATTTATATTTATAGATATTTCCTTGATATTGGCTATCAAGAGGTTATGGGCCACGATACTTTTGGCGTAACCATGACCGAATCTTGTTTTTGTTAGTGTAATTTAGCGATTTAAAATTAATTTGAAATTAAATTTTTTTGATTACTTATCTTAATTTTTCTTAAAGTTTATTAGAAGTTAATTATAATTACATATAAAATAAGTTAATTTGCCATTTTTGATCTTGATTGGTCTGGCGTTCTGTGGTGGTATTTTTTTTTTCGGCCCTTTTATCCGATGTTACCGATATTTTTTGAGGGGGGGGGGGGCGTGATATATTTTTGAAAAGTCTTTATAATTAAAAATTCAGATAAACGGTTAAATTCTTTTTTTGATTTATTTAACTGATATATTATTGAAAGTTTAGATGTTAAAATAATTTTGATAAATTTTTAAAACATAAATTAAATTAATGAAATGTTTAGATATTAGATATGGCAAACCCAGGACTCATATTAAAAGGCTTGTTGAAGTTGAAAAGATATTTTGAAGAAAATTATGGTTTCTACTCACTGGAAAATTGTTGGAATGATGTCACTCTGGAAAGTTAAAAGAATTAGCTTATACGTGGAAATGATCTTCATAAAAATGATAGATGTTATTTGGAGAAATGTTTTTTGTATACTATGTCAGTTCTTTAAAGAAAAGTTTTTGAGTGTCAAATTGAATCTATTCGAACGTCAGAATTAAAGTTTTTACATTTAGTAGTCCAGGAAGTACTCTGGTGATTTATCAGCGATTTATTATTGATATTTGATATACAAGATTATAAGTAATGTTGAACTTTACATCTGTTATTCACTGTGTAGTTTCCAGCAGCGGGGCGTGCTGGTACCCCCTGCTGACTTACTTTCCTCTGGACTATCTGCAAATAGACGTTCTTTGATGACATTTTTGACAAGAGAACTGTCGTATTTATTGACAATGGTGAACTTCCAATACATTTAATAAAATTTTTATGGATATTTCTTGGGGATGAACATTCACAAATTTTTCTGTAAGATGTCGTGATCCTCATCATTTGTTATGTAATTCACCCTTTCTACGTTTTTAAGATATCTTATGATAATATTTGTTAGATACTACATGGGAGCTATGATGCCTAATTCAGAACCGTTGCAATTGAAAGATATTTAAATTTGTAAAAATGTTTAATGTTATGTAACTCTTGAATTAAAGGGTTTAAATTTGACATCTAAATTGAATTTATAGAAATAGAGTAAACGTTAAGTATAAATTTTTGATCTGTTAAAAGGTAAAGGGGGGAAGTTATCTGAAATTTCAAAATTTTTTTGAAATATTGAATTACTGTTGAAAAGTTATGGAATTAAAGATAATTTTTTTAGATACTGGTTTTTAAAGTCTTAATCTGTGATATTTTTTTTAAGGAACTGTTAATAAGTTTAAGATTTTTGAGATATTGTTAAATTTTAAAAGATTTATCTCTTTCTCCTGTTTAAAGGAGTTGCTTAAATTATTGGGGTAGATCTTTAGAAGTTTGTTTAAACAGGCCGCAATTACCTAGGGATTTTTACCTCATTTTTTTTTATCTCTCTATTCTAAAAAAAAGTAACTACCGCTGTCACCGCCGCCGGTTTTGAATTTTTTGTGAGCAGAGGTCTTTCTTCGTTAATATTAAGCAAAATATTGCATACAAAAATATGAAAATCAGTGGAATTATAGAGAAATGTTTCATAAACACGTTGATGCAGACAGTTTTCAAATCGAAGAAATACTTAAAGAGATATTTAATGCTAAAGTTGGACAAAATCGTTCCATTAAAAAAGTTTTATACTAGCAAAAACTGTACATTGGAATTTAATCATTTTTAGATCATTTTAAGCGTCAGAATTTCCCGGTGTGCAGACTGCACTCAGTTTATTAATTTGACTCATTTTTTGACGTTTTATTTCTATTTTAAATTCAAATTTTCAGCATTTTGAGAGATATTTTTTACTTATTTTAGAAAATTGTACTAATTTAACCTGTTGCCAACAGTATAAACAGCGCAAACAATAATGTTTGCTTCAAATTAAAAATTTATTTTACACGTGACTATTATAAACAAGAAAATATAAAAAGCAGGAACTCATTGAAAATTATCATAAAAACCATATTACACGTGAATTTTAAAAGTGAAAGAATGTTGCAAAATAATAAATTCATTAACATGCATTAGAAGTCTTAAATAGGAGAAATTACGTCACATTTACGTCACATTACACATTACGTAAAATGAACAAAAAATAATATTGCAAAACAGTTTACATTTAAAAATTGCGCGAAACATTTATGTAATATTTTAAGATGATATTTTCAACTATTTTTATTAGGATAGCGCAAATAATATTTCATTTCTAACAAATTATTTTCACGTGAATAGTAAAAGGAGAAAGAAAAGTTTAGTGAAAATTACGTCAGATTAAAAACGATACATTTAAAGTGTCATTAAAAAAAAACTTTCTTTTCGCTTTGCTAAAAAATACCGGGAGGCAAAGACTCTGTTTATTTAATTCATTTTATATTAGCTTATTTTGAAATGTCAACTGATTTTATTTAATCAAAGACAGAAACAGCCATTGTATCATTTAACAGCCGCTGATTTGGCTTTAAAATTCCCCAATCAAAGAGAAATGAATAGAAACTCGTTTATAGGGAGATTGCCACTGTTTTTAAACTTATAATTCAATCTTCCGAAATATTTTTTAAGCCGATCAAATTAGCATGCTTTTAGAGTCTGCGGTGTCTGAACGGGGGTTAACGAGCTTAGCTCGTAGGGAGAAGCGCGCCCTAGTTATATAAATTGCTCATGGATCTTGGAATTCTTCTTACATGGAAATAATAGTGGAAATTTAAAGTTTTTTTAGATATCAAGTAAATTCAGTTTTTAATTTTTTTTTTTTGTTCTGGCGGTGGGGATCGTGGTTCAGATGTTCGCTTTCGCTCACCGTCAGACAGTAACTTTTATGGGGGAAATGTTTGCGTGTCATGAAATGAGATATTTGTCATTGTCTTGACTGGTGGTATGGAAACTGGAAGATCTCTTTCTTGTGATAGTTTACTATCCTGAGGGTCGTTTTGTTTTCCTTATATCCTTTTAAGTTTAATCTCATTTTTACAGTATATGCTCACTGCTTTGGGTAGTTAGAGACTCTTGGTTTTAAGTTTTTTTTTGTTGTTATATGAATTTATAAAGTTTTTATGTTAATTAGGAAAATATAATGGAGAGAGGTTTAAGAGGGGGATCGTGTTTCTTTATACCATATGTGGTCACCCATTAGTAATAGGGGACTGCATGTTTTAATAGGTTAGGACAATGTGGCGGATGTTGCATGGATTGATAAGCTACATTTTTTTCATTCTCAATTTTTAGAATAGTTATATGGGTTCATGAGTAAGTAAGTTTATTAATGTTTAAGCTTTAAGTTTTTAAGACAATAAAAATTGAAAGAAATGTTATCCTAATGTTAAATTCTGCCTAATAAATTTTGATTTTCCTTAATGACTTCTATTAAATGATTCTTAAGTTATAAAGTATAATGTTAAATAGAATGGGAATCATATAAGTATCCTCTAATTATTTGAGAGATTGTTTTATAGAATCTAATTTTGTTTTAGTTAGGCATTTTTATGATTAGCAAGGGTGGTTTATTCTGTGTTAATTTAAATGAAAAACCTGGACCCAAATATGCTAGATCTCTTTGCCTCCGTACTAAACTATCTTTTTAGTTTAGAATAATTTTTCAATATTTTGATAGAGTTAAGTTTAAGTTTTTACTGAATGATCAAAAGTTAAGAAAAGGTCATTGGAGGTTCATTGATGGATTATATATATAATTTTTTTTTTTTTAATGGATTTTAACCTGTAAAAGTGGTTTTAAAAGGAATTAAGAAATTTTTTCTTGTGAAATAGTTAATATATATATAAAAGAATCATTAGGATTAATTTTTTTTTTAGGTTAGCCTCTTAAATGTGCTCAACCTGTATCCAGCTTGATATTGTGTTAATGGGTTCTGAAAAGTAAACCCTGTTTTATATCATTGGTTGGTTGAGTGCATTACATTAAATAAGTACTTTTTAATGTTTTTTTTTACTTTCCCTCATCTTAATTTATCTATACTATGTTAAAAGCTGTAAGATTTGCATTGCAAAAAGTGCTATTTGGAGATATTTTTAAACGGAAATTTTTATATTTCTGATGTGTCTCAATTAAATGTGCATCTGTAATGTGTTATCCTATTATGAAATATTCCTCTTTTTAAAGTATTTAATGAGTTGGATAATTTGATAAATGCAGTTTTTAATTTGATGTATTGAAGTGGAAAATAATGCAACTTCTGTTTGCCCTACTCATAACTGTTTGAGAAGCTGAATTCTTCGGCCTAAGTAGAGATCTGTTGATATTTGAATAGCTTTTGAGAAATTGCTAATGTTTTTGCTGAAATTTGTTTTATGTAAGAATTGATTATAGTTGGAATTTTTTTTGAAGTTTTTAAGTTTATAATTTACAGTTTAATTTTTGATTTAAATTTATTCTACGACCCAGGAGTTCTTTTATAAGTATGCTTTGACAATAACTGCATATGTGCAGATTAGTTGTCATGTCACCAAGTTTTTAAAGACGTTCTGAGAATTGCAGTGGCTGAAATCCCTGATGTATGGAACGGATAAATATGGTGAAGGCATATCATTTATCTTGGGTCAATTTAATAATAAAGTTATTGTTTTCTGTGTTATTCAATATTATAATTTTTATTGTATATTTTTGTTTAAAATATGCTGTATTTATGCATCAATATAGATCTCTTTGACTGGTTGAGGGATTTAATATAATGGAAAGTGAGTTTAAGCGGAGTTGCATTCATGGATGGTTTTATTTCAGGATGAAGATGGTTCGAGTTGGAGCATTGTGGTTCTTCATGTGGTTTATATAGTGTTAGAATTGCTGGGCTAATTTTTAGATTTACAGCATTGAACTTTTAAGATTTTTAGATTGAAATCCTGGATGATATAAGGTCTGCTGGTGGACTTATAATTTAATTTTTGATAAGACTGTTGTTGGAGATTTGGTCATAAGCTATTTTTAAATGTTTGAGTCAATGTTGGTCAGTATGTTAATAGAAAAGTTAATTTTGACTGAGTGGCAAATGTCTAGGTATGCTGAATTTTTCTTGGCTGATTAATGTTCAAGTAAATTTTTCCCACTTGGATACTTAACAGGGAAACGTAAAATTGTTCCCTGGTTGTTTCTCCTGGAGTAAAGTTTGAGTGCGGAAGGATGTTATGCTAATCAAAGTATGTTGAATGACCTTATGGATATCTCCTGAATTAAAGGCTGATAGTATCTTGGACTGGTTCTAAGTAAATTTTTGGGATTCTTTTTAGTAATAGATGTACCAATGGTTTTGGATATGTTTGGTTCCGGCTGACATGATGGATTTTGAAAAGTTTTTAGAAAGTGGGGAAACATCTTTATTTTTAGAAGGCATGTGTTTCATGTCTGTATATCAAGTTGTAATGAACTCTTCAATTTATGAATAGAATAGATCTGGTGTTAGACGCTTGATAAATATTTGTACCTCACTTATAGTTGGTTTTTCTGAGTGTGAAAGCGTGATGTCCATGATTTGCGACTAGGATTGGAGCTATATTTTTTTTTGGTTGGATGGATGTGCTCTGTTATCAAGGCAGTTTTGCTGTAATAAAGTTTTTACAGGTTATTGATGTTTCTAAATTTGTAATTAATGGTCATATTATATCCGTGCCTACAGTTACCTATGTTCTAGTTTTTTTTGAGAGAATGAGGTTTGAAACCTTGGGATCCCGAGTAACTGGATTTTTTTGTGTGAATGGAGGTGTGGAACCGAGCCTCGCTGGTTGTGTGAGCGAATGATATGTACCACTTTAAATAAATGTCTGGCCTGGATTCTTAGGTGACTTTGTAGCTTAAAGTTGTTTTATAAGTAATTTTATGGGAATATTATGGCTTGTTGTGAGAGCACTTCGTACTGACCTAGAGTGTGACCTGAGTGTGAGAGACAAGGGTCGGCACATATTTTTTTTATAGCCGATTTCTGTTACATAGTGGATATCATATGGATCGTTTGGATTTGCATAGTAATGTGGTGTTGATGAAGGTTTTTGAAGTATAACTTGGTGATCTGTCGTTGTTTGACTGGAATCATGTACATTGTCTAGATTGAACAATAAGAATCATTGAGATCTATATATATTTCCAATGTTTTTTAAGATTTTTATATTGGAAAATATAAATTTTTAAGATTGTTAAAGTTTAAGGTTGTTAGATTGATAAAGTTTTTTTTTTTTTAAGGGGGTGATTGCTGACATTTTTTAGATGGGTGATCTAGACGTTAAATATTGGTGTTAGAAAATGTTTTTCTAGAGAAATAATTAGTAGTTTTTAGATGAAAGACCTTGTGATATATTTATTTGTTAAATGGCATGTTATAATTGAAGAATGTGATATAGGGTCAGGTGGGGGAAAGTGGTAATAAAAACAGGCTTTTCAAACTTTCAGAGGATATAAACATCAGAATTTCTGTGATGTTTTCTAAAATTTTGGGTGTTATTTTACATTACATTACTCGAGAGTACATCCATATCCATTTCAGAAATATTTTTAAAGAATAACACCTTTTTATAACATATTTTTACAGGCATGTTTTTATGACCACTTTACCCCAGGGGATGGGGTAAAGTGAGTAGTGCATGGGGTAAAGTAGTCACATTGAAAAAGTGTAATAAAAAAATAAACTAATGAATAAAAAGTGACATTTTATTATTTACAAACATTTTAAACAACCTTTATAATAAATTATCTGCCATTTTATTTTATTAAAGTGTAAATTTGTAATGTTAAAATTGTTTGTTGTTGAAATTTGGTTCTTCAAGGATTTTGATCACATCTGATTCTGGAAAAGCATAATGATTGCCAAATTTGGATTTTTTTAAACATACTTTAAGAAAAATAATAATGTTTTTTCCCAATAAATTGCTTTATTGATTTCTTCATTTCATATTTTAGCAACACTCAAGGTCCTATAGATATGGTTTGAGATGTCATCTTTAGCGATTATAAATGGATTCAAAAGAGAATGTTGACTAGGGATATTTTGTTGTTTTTTTCCTCTTGGAAATTTAAGCAACTTTTAAGTATCCCATTCCTATTGTTATTTTTGCAGATATAATGCAAGTGTTTTTTCTGTCAATACTACTCCGATCTTGGACTGGACACATTTCCTTTTCCTTTAAAACTATGTCTAACAATTCTATTCACATCTGAAATGAGTGTAGATAATGTTGCCAATGTAGCTTATTTTAATTTTTTTTACATATTTTGCAGTCGGCTTTCTTGATACTGTTTCTTTAAAATTCCTTTCCAGGTTTTCCTTTAATGGGGGAAAACACACCTAGATCTAATGGTTGTAGACTATGACTAGTATGAGGTATCAGGCAGAGTATTATAATGTGATTGTCGATAGCTATTTTTCACAGCATCATAATTCATTTATGTCCATCACAATCATTAATAAAAAGACAGGCTTTTGTAAGCTTTCGGTGTACTATCTACTTAATAAAATTATCCTTCCAAGATTCAAGTGCAGAATCCTGCATCTATCCACATTCTATGATTCATACAATGCTCCTGCACGATCACCCTTTATCCATAATTCATATATACTCACTCATAAACTGCGAATGGAAGGATGTAATAACCACTAGCTGATATACCAAAAGGAACACTAAACATTATCTTTCCTTTGGTTTCTGAATTTTATATAATGCATTGCATTGCATAAAAATTTTTAAACTGAACTATTTTAGCTATCCATATCCATTCCAGCCTCATCAACATTAAAAATTCTTTAAGGACTTCCTTGTGGACCATTTTCTTATATAATACAAGTATAGGTAAATTAGAAAAAGTAGTTAATGTGTTGGTTGTTAAATTAGTTGATGTAACCTTTGCAAGCAATTCGGGTTTACACTTAGTTAATTCATTCATTATTCTGAACCTATTAAAAATTAAACCTAACCTTTTTTAGCCCCCATATTATAAACTATTATTAAATAACTATTTGCAGTTAGTTTTTAATAATTATTAGTATTTAATAAACTGGCATTGTACATAATGAATAATTTAACTCGGATCAAATATCTAAAAGTTAAGCCTAACCCTATGACCACTTTACCCCATGTAACTAAAACTATTATAAAATAAAATCTGTGATAAATGTAACTTAGCTATAAATGAAAATATGTTCTTGAGATATGTGAAAAGCTTTCTGAACGGCCAATTTAACAAAACTTGGAATAAACAAAATGCAGCAGAAAAGTTAATTAAAGAGTTAAAAGAACAAGGTGTAACAAAGACAGACAAAATGAGTGCTCAGTGCCTCAAACATGTTACTAAAAATGTTTTTTTGAGTGAGAAACTTTGATCAATACTTAATAAATCTAAAATTAAAAGAAAATTATTCAAATTTCTATATTAGTCAGAATTTTAGCCCTTTTTATGAATTATGACCACTTTACCCCACCTGACCCTATTGAATTTGTTTCTAGTAAATACGAGGGAAGGACTGTTTTATTTTTTATGTATTGTGATTTTAATGTGTTGTTTTTATGTGATGTATTTATATGTAATAATTTTTATGGCTATGATTTCAGATGTAGATATTTGCTCCAGGACTCTATTCCTATTTGACCTTTGCCCTTTTATAGGTTGATCTTTGGTGCTAGTTGTGATGGCTTGTGGACTGATCTTGGCGTTTTCTTTTGGTATTCAACAAATGTGAATGAGGTTTCTGGGAATGATATTAAGGATGTTTGACGTTTCTGGTTTTTGAGGAAGTTGAAATTGTTAAGCTACAGTTGATATATTTTTTTATCTGAATTTTTCAGGAGACATTGAGAGGGGGGGGCACTTGTTAGGAATTAACAAGCTAGTTTCTTTATTCTCAATGCCTCTAACAGTATTAAATACCTCTTTAACTTATTACAATATAATAGGCAGTACTTTATTTATTGCACTTTATTTATCAAAGTAACTTTATTCAAATATAATTTATTCTGAAATAAAACTTACTTTTATTCTGTTCTATTCCATTTATCCTTTAATTATTTAAGAAGTCTTTTCAGTTTCTTTAAGTTACGTTCCTTTAAATACTTTGTTTACGTTTTTCAAACGTCCAATGGTGTAATCTGCCAGGCATCACTTTCAGTACTGTAGATCATACTACGCGGGTTTTCTTTCGCCAGGTGGCAGTGGCTATCTTCATGAATGAATTAGATGACGTAATCCACTCCGGTGAATCACTGCTCATCGAACGTTCCCGAAAGGGAATGAGAAGGCACGTGCACCGCTAGTTATTACATAAAAGGGTTTTCCCTCCTCGGATCTTTTTTCAGTTTTTCAGTTCTTCGCCTTGTTTGTATTATGGAGTCTCGCCATTAGTCATGCAGTGTAATAGAAAGTGATTTTATCTACGTTTGTGTTTGATTTTATATTCCAGTTTTTAGACATCATGGCTTTTTAAACATCATGGTTTTTCGTGTCTTCATCGTATTCTTGAGGAATTGTTTCTGTCAGCATTTGGTGTTAAGCTAATCTTCCCCAGTGTGCTTACGGAGCTGTTTATGGAAAAGGGGATTTCTTTCCGGATTGTAAATATGCTGATTCTTGGATACGGAAGTGTCCTGAAGGAATATGGCTGGTAGCTTGAATAGGTTAAGTTTCTGGAGAAGTTAGCGATGTGTCATCAAGACCGTTCTCGTTGGCGATGTGGATCGAAAACTTATTTTTCCTGTGAAGGTATTTCCAAGTGAACCATTATAAATGTTTTTATCGCAGAGCCTATATTTTTAGACGATATGCCTTGGAGTCCTGGGGTAAATATATAAATGCTATTACATATATTTATAGACATACATTTAATAGTTGTTATAATTTATGAAAGTTAAGTTTGTTGTTTGCTTTTGGTTTTTAATAAATACGTTTTTATTTATATATATTGTTATCTGTTTTTCTTAATCCACCACAGTTATAGTTTAAGTTTAATTACATACAAGTTTATAGCAATATATCTTTAAATCTTTTAACTAAAGTTATTGATTAGATCGTGTCATGCTATGTCAGAAGTTAGCCATATACGCTCCATTGCTAGTGCATAACTCTGCTAATTTATATTTATAGCCATTTCCTTGATATTGGCTATCAATAAATATGCAAAGTTATGCTGTATTTTGATACTGACGTACCTTACAAACACAGTTGTATAATATAGACGCACGCGTGCACGCCGTGTGCGGAAAATTTCCCGCAAAATTCGGAACTTTGCGAAAAATTTTTTAGAAAAAAAAGTAATTTTTGTTCTTGTACTTTTTTTTTTAATACCGAAAAATTAAAAATATTTCCCAATTTTACGTACGATTTATTTATTGTTTAAAATTTTAAAAAAATCGGCCACCAGTCCAAAAATTCAGACATAAAAAAATATCATTGAAAAATATTGCGAATTTCAACAAATGTTCGCTGAAAAAAATCCAATTCTGTCACTCTTTTGCAGAAAAAATCACCAATTTCGTCAAAACATCGCGGAATAAACACGAATTTCGTCAAAAGAGCACAAAAAATGCGAATATTGACAAATGATCGCGAAAAAATAGCGAATTTCGTCCAAAAAGCGCAGGACAAAAACGAATTTCGTAAAAGCGTAGTGTAAAAAGCACGAATTTTATCAAAAGAGCGCGAAAAAAAATGAAAATTTCGTCAAAGAACCGCGGAAAAAACTAATTCCGCCAAAGGATTGCGAAAAAACGCGAATTTCGTCAAAACACCGCGAAAAAAGCGTGAATTTCGTCAAAAGATCGCGAAAAAATGCAAATTTTGTCAGAGGATAGGAGAAAAAAAATCACATTTTGTCAAAGAATCGCGAAAAAACGCAAATTTCGTCAAAGAATCGCGAAAAAAAGTCCCGCAAATTTCGTCCAAAGAATCGCGAAAAAAAGTCCCGCAAATTTCGTCCAAAGAATCTCGGAAAAAAACGCAAATTTCGTCCAAAGAATCGCGAAAAAAAACGCAAATTTCGTCCAAAGAATCGCGAAAAAAAACGCAAATTCGTCAAAAAAATCGCGGAAAAACGGAAATTTTGCCAAATGATCGAGGAAAAAACGAGAATTTCGTCAAAGGGCCGCAATAAAAACTCATCGGTCTCTTTAATAATGATACCTATGAATGGACCTCTCCTTACAAAATGTGATTCAGTTGTTTCAGAAGCAATGTCCTTTATTTCTGAGAAGAGAGTTACTGGCATTTTGTGAGAAGAGGTCACAATATTAATGATTGGGCTGTTTCTAAATGCATTGACAAAATAACTGATAAGAATTCACCCCTTCTTATCATGGATTTTTAGCTTTATTATTTTTTTAGCCAACATAATTATTTTATAATTAATATTAATTTTTAAATTAAATGATAATGATTTTAAAACTACTGTTTAAAATTCATACCGTGGAAGTAATATAACACATTATTTTATTAAACATTAAATTAATTTGCAGAAAGTTTTTGACCCAATATTTATGTGCGCAGAAAGTTTTTGGTTTTATACAAGTCTGCCCAAGGGGTGATGTAAACACATCAGAAAATTATTACCTAAGTTTAACTTGGGGTATAAATAGTTCTCATCACGAAAAAAATTACATTTTAAAATTTAAGCTATGTAATTCCTCACTAAATTCCGCGATCTTTTCACGAAATTTGTGTTTTTTCCGCGATCTTTTCACGAATTTTGCGTTTTTCCGCGATCTTTTCACGAATCTATCTTTCACGAATGTATCTCACGAATCTCTTCTGATATATCTTCCGCGAGTTAGATTCCGTTCAAATGAAATCGAAATAAATCTTAGACTTCTTCCATTCTAAACTGGAAATATTTGTATTGTAGATTTTGTATTATGTTTATGATAATTGTACATAAATTAAGATGCATGCATACAAAACTTTTAAAAAAGTCTAAGATTTATTTCGATTTCATTTGAACAAAATCTAATTTTTAGGGTGTTTTAATTTCTATGAATTTTATTTTTATTTTTTAATCTTCAATTGGCTTAACTAATTTGTTACAAAAATTTAACATTAAATGTAGAACTAATTGAATGAAATATCTTAATATCTGTCCCTTCTCGGGCTTAAACAATGTAGGAAATAAATTTTGTTTTTTTTTTTATTTGTTCTTCAAATTATGTTTTTGCTTAATATGTCAAGTTTTTTAATGACTACTGCATTCAGACGAACTCATTTCAAATTTAATAGAGGGTATTCTCATCAGGCTTTGATGTATGCAGTATTGCATCACAATGTGTGATGCAGTTTACCAATGTATAATTCAAAATATTTCACCATTGTAGTAATGCAGGTTGTTGTAGTTTGGACAAAAACTTCCAATCTGAACGTAAAAAATCTATAATCAAAACATAAAAAATTTACTTCACTTAAATTTAGATACCCTATTTCCCACTCAGGAACGCTATGAATGCAAAAATAAATTGTGCTGAATTCTTACTGCTAATATTTAACAATATTATAGCTGTGATACAGTAAAAATAAAAAATAAAAGTTTTACTTAAATTTTGTTACCTTATTCTCTCCCAAGGGCAGGTTTGCCGGCTTTTAGCCAGGCCAAAAAAAGCCGGCCGGCTTTTTTTGGTTTTAACCACTTAAAAAAAGCCGGCTTTTGTTGAAGCTGGTTTTTATTATTTAAAAGTTGGTTTACAGCTAATTCATATTAAATTTAGATTAATTATTTTTTTATACCCTTATAAATATTTTCTACTAAAATAATTATAAATTTCTATTGAATTTTGTCAAATAAATAAGTCTTGACCACTAGAATGCAACAGTGAAGGCATTACATCCTTCTATATATAAAAAAAAGTTTTGATTTGGAAATGGACCAATGAAAATCTGCGTAGATATTCCGGGTAGATCCACATCCAATTTGAATGCTTAAGCATGGCCTTTCATCTTTAATATTAAAAAAACTGTTGCATACAAAAATATGAAAATCAGTGGTATTATAGAGAAATGTTTGATAAACACGCTGATGCAGACAGTTTTCAAATTGAAGAATTATTTTTAGAGATATTTAATGCTAAAGTTGGACAAAATTATTCCATTAAAAAAGTTTTATTGGAGATCTATACATGAGAATTTAATCATTTTTAGATCATTTTATACATTATAAGTTCCCGGTGTGCATATTGTATTTACTTTTCTTATTTGACTCATTTTTTGAGGTTTTGTTTCAATTTTAAATTCAAATTTTTAGCATTTCGAGAGATATTTTTTACAAATTTTAGAAAATGTTATTAATTTAAACTGTTGCCAGTTGTATAAACAGCGCAAACAATGTTTACTTCATAATTAAAAATTTATTCTACATGTGACTATTATGAACAGAAAATATAAAAAGTAGGGATGTAACGAATATTCGGCCACTATTCGGTATTCGGCCCTTTTGCCAAATATTCGGCCGGCCGAATGTTGAACAGATATTCGGCCGAATACCTGTGGCCGAATAGTGGGACATTTGACCGAATATCTGTAGCCGAATAGTGGCATATTTGGCCGAATATTTTAATATATTTGGTTAAATATGTTCCAGAAAATCAAAACAAAATGTAATTTTAAACATTTTCGACAAACAATATTAAAAAATTATACCTAAATACATTAATTATTATAAGAAAAAGATCTCATTCTGAAATATGGGGTGGAGGAAGTATTATGAGGGGTTTGTGAATTTTGAGAGAAGGAAAAGAGAAAAGTATATCTTGGTAGCAGTAAAGAATATATAATATTTTAATGGAATGAATAATTATATTTTATGAAAATAACCTTTTTTTTTTACATACAGAATGTAAATTTACTAAGTTTAAGTTGCATGAAAAAGGATATAAAAAGACAGAGGACACATACAAGTTCTTATTTTTAGGGGGTGAAAGGATTTTACTAAAATAAAAAAAGTTTCATTTTTACAGGGGTAATGAGTTCTATTTTAGATAGTATATATAATTACTAGAACTATCTATGGATTAAATAAAAAATTATGAATTAAATTATTTACATTTTTAAAAGTCATATGTTATCTTTAAAGTATTTTTTAAGCCATTTAAAGTATTACAAAAAATACATTCAGCTGTTATGATTTTTGAAAACTCAAACAAAAAATTAATTTCAATTAGTCCTTAATTTAGTTTTTTATTTTAAAATTGAAAAAAAAATTAAACAATTAAAATAAAAGTCATTTATATTAAAGTCAGTATTCGGCCGCCGAATATTCGGTATTCGGCCTAAAACTTGGCCGAATATTCGGTATTCGGCTATTCGGCCAAATCACTATTCGTTACATCCCTAATAAAAAGCAGGAACTCATTGAAAATTGCGTCATAAAAACTATAATTACACGTGAATTTTAAAAGGACAGAATATTGTGAAATAATAAATTCATAAACATGCGTTAGAAGTCTTAAATAGGAGAATTTATGTCACATTTACATCACATTACGCTTATTATATAAAATGAACAAAAAATAATATTGCAAAACAGTTTAAATTTAAAAATTGCTCGAGACATTTATTTGATATTTTAAGATGATCATAATATTTCATTTCTAACAAAAGTATTTTTACGTGAATAAAAAGAAAAAGAAAAGTTTGGTGAAAATTACGTCAGATTATAATTCTCAGATTCAAATTATAATTCAATCTTCTGAAATATTTTTAAAGCCGATCAAATTATCATGCTGTTAGAGTCTGCGGTGTCTGAACGGGGGTTGACGAGTGTAGCTCGTAGGGGGCAGAGCCCCCTAGTATTAAAAAAAGAAAAAAAATATATATATAAATATTGAAAAGAATATGTTAAGACTTTAAACCAATGCAAAAAAGCCACACCAGTGGCTTTTATTGGTTTTAACCAGCTTTTTTTGGCCAAAATTGGCCTTTTAAAAGGGCCATACCAACTGCTTTATCTGGTTTACACTGACCTTTACCTCTCCCCCCCCCCCCCTTTCATTTTTACTGCTTTATAAAATTGAAGAGGACAATGGTTACTCAGTTACATGTTTTATTACTTAATTTTAAGAGCTATTAATATACAAGTCTTATTTTATTTCTTGTAAACATTTAAAATTATACATAGTCATGTAATAAAAACACCATTTCTCACTATTAAAAACATTATGAATAGCATATGCATGAATATGCTTAGTAACAAGAGTTTCAAAATTTTATTTAGAGATTTTTTTCCCCCTGTTTAAATGCTCTATTTTTTATACACTTATGTATCAAACTCTCCTCAAATATTACACCCTTTCTAATTTCTCCTTTAACATTTATAACTTAATATCTCCAAATGGATACATAAGAATGTTTCCATTTTGAATTGGTACATTTCATTATTGTTTAATTAAATATAATCTTTAAAATGTGTAGTTATACGTGAAGCTATGTAATATAGAATTTCAAAACACCAGTTTGGAATCTAACTTATATCCTTTTCAGTATCGAATGAAGTATTTTACAATAATTTCAGCGAATGAAGTATTTTACATTACTTTTGACCGCAATCGATAATTGACATATGCAGTAGGAAATACAGCTGTTAGGTTGTTTATATAAGGAAGAAGATATGCCTTATTTTGATAAACAACGTACAGCCAAAGTGACACAACTAATGCATTCAACTTTGCATTTTGTTGATATGTCAGCAGTTTTATCGTAATTAATTAGCAACTTCTCTTTATTTTCAATTTATGCATTTATTAACATACACTTGGTGATGCCGGATTAGATGTCTGCACAAGCCAAAATTTCCAGGTCCGGAACCGGCCCAACCCATACAAAAAAAAATTCGGCAGGAATCCGGCCCGTACAAAAAAAAAAAGTAATGGCCGGTATAAAAGTTAAAAATTCGGCCATGCCCATACAAAAAAATTATTGGCTCTTCCCGGTATAAAAGCTAAGAGTTCGGCCCGAGAAACGACCCGGCACGGAAAATAGTTAAAGCCTCGACCCGAGGTGTTGGTGTTGTTTATGACGGCCAATTATCTACACGAGGGATATGGGCCCGAGAAGGCATGTTACATAGGAACTTAACCTGTATTTATGCGAGGAAATCCAAGGTTCGAAGAAAAACACGGAAAACTCCGAACGATTAGGCCGACGGATCTCGGTACGAGACCGGCCTGACTGAATTTCTACAGAATATGGAATTTTACCTTGATATGGTTAAAAAAATTATTCGTACGAGTTCTGACCAAAAATACTTATTATAATATTTATTTTTAAAGAAGCGCCTTAGGTTGCAATATTTATTTTTTTAATGAATTTATTTATATATAAATGTTTCAGTGATCATTAATACCGTTAATCCGTATTCCATGTATTGGAGAGTTAAAAATCTGAAAACTGCTATACAGTAAAATCTCCTAAGAAGGAATTGCATAGGGAAAAAAATATAAATATCAATGTGTTCCCTTATTAGCAGGTGTAAATGTATTATATTCTTTTCTCACATATTATTATATTCATTTTGCATGGATCAACACATTTTTCCGTTTAAGAAAGGATTCCGTCATAGGCAGGTTCGTTTTTCACAGGTTTTACTGTATTTTAATTTCATTGCCTAGAAATCTACTATTCTTTGAAAAGAATAAATTTTAAAGTTTAATTGTTGAATAATGGCGATTTAAAAATACGTACATTTTTGGGAAAACTTTTGTGACGGGCCAAATTTTACTGATTTTTGCATGGACCATGCCACGCCGAGACAATGATTTTCATAAGGGCTGGGTCGAAACCGAAATTCAAAATTTCGGCCGTGCAACATAAGAAGAATGAAGCCAGTCCCGGCTTGGAAAAAATAGGTTAGGCCCCGGTCGGGTCGATCCTTCAGAAAAAAGTAAGGCCCGAGCCCAGCTCTGCCCAGTTTCTGCCTACCTACATTTTCTGAAGAAACAATGCCCTTTTTCGCTGAAAAAAATGCCCTCTTTCAGCTTCAACTGTGCCCTTTTTGTGGCTAGCACCCTGCCCTTTTTTTTTTCTAGAGTGAACATATTAATAACTCTTAAAATTTGTTAAGTAATAAAACATGTAACTTAGTAATCATAATCCTCTTTAATTTAAGCAGTAAAAATGAAGAAGAAAACGGGGGGGGGGGGGGGGGGTTAAAGGTCAATGTAAACCAGATAAAGCAGTTGGTATGGCTCTTTTAAAATTTAGGTGACATATTTCCAACTCTCACTTCAAATCACTAGCAGATCCAAGTTTTTTTTGTTTTTTTTTCAGTATTATGTCTTCATTATTGAGAAATTGGGCTTCTTATTGTATTCTAAATCAACTAAATGTCATTAAAACTAATTAAAAACACTTTAAAATGTGTAGTCTATAATTAAGATGCTTCACTGTATAAAAGCCAATTTTGGCCAAAAAAAAGCCGATTAAAACCAATAAAAGCCACCGGCGTGACTTTTTTTAATTTTAGCTAGCTTTTTTGCAACCCTGCTCTGTAGCTAGCTAAGAATAATAAGCCCTCAACATTAGCCTCTTTAGATTTTCGTTTAAAAATAAAAAAATCATTCACAATACTGATTTAAGGTATATTTAAGGTTATTATCATGAGCCTGAGCTAGTCTAAAATAATAAAGATAGAAGTTTGTTTGTGTGTGGTGTGTGTTTTCTGAAGAGACAGCTGGATGCCGAGCTACAAGATTTGTCAGGAAGATACCTTTATGTCTGAAATTATAACACCTCAAAGCCAGTTTTTTTATTAGATTTTCTTAATTTCTTTTTTTTGGCTTTTACAGGGAATTTTCCACATTAGTAAAAGGGATCCAGTTTCAATCTTTTAGCTCAAAATAGTAAATTTTGTCCTCATTTTAAAAAAGTCTATTCAGAATTCGTACAACACGTTTTGAATTTTGCACATTTAAAAAAAAACGTTTTTGCACCCATGGTAATTTTTCGACATTTGTGGAAGGCATCCAATTCTAATCTTTTAGCCAAATATATTAAATTTTGTCTTTTGCAATTTTTAGAGTTTTATCACATTTTGAGGCAATTTATTGACATTTGTAAAAGGAATCAAGTTTCAAACTTTTTTCCTTTATAGTAAATTTTGTCCTTCGTGATTTTTTAATTCTTTGCATTTTTTAGCATTTCGCTGCAATTTTTCCACATTAGTAAAAGGAATCCGGTTATCTTTTAGCCCAATATAGTAAAATTTGGCCTCTTTTCAATAAAGTTTATTCAAAATTTGTACAGTGATTTTTGGATCTTTCGCAATTTTTTTAATGAAAAAATTGAATTTGTCCATGAAAAATTTTGAAATGGGATCATTTTAAATGAAAAATAATTTTGTGAAGGGACCATTTTTATAAAAAGGAATTTTGTGAAAGGGCCGTTTATATAAACAACAATTTGAAGTTTGTGAAAGATCCATTTTTATGAATTTGAGTTTTGTGAAGGAGCCATTTTTAAGGATTGGAATTTTTACCTCTGATATTAAATAGTTAGTAGGGTAGATGTACCAGTTTTGGCCACATTTAGAGAAAATTTGAAATAGAAATTTTACATTTCTTGATCAACTGAAGCATATTAAATCATAATAACATCATTCTTTAGTAAATTTAATTGTCTTTCTGTTAACTATAATGACTTTCTACAGAATATTTTAGGTTGTGAGTAATAACTCATCAAGTAATTTATTCCAATTTGTACCAGTTTTGGCCACCCCTACACCAGTTTTGGCCATCTCTATGCACCAGTTTTGGCTACTCCAATATCATGTAGTTTAACAAACATTTTAATTGATAATAAGTAAAAATAAAGCATTTTTATGCAACATCTATTTTACCACACATATATTTGTTTGCTGTATTAAGAGAATTTTGCAAATTTCTGTATGAATTGATAAAAACATCAAATAAAATATACTTATGTTGATTTTAACTGAAAATTTCAATTAAAAAACAAAAAATATATTTAAATTTGATTAATAAAAGGGACAACAGTGCCTATAGGACATAAAGATTAACTATTTAATCTTTTATAATTATTCATGGATTGTGGCTTGTTTAGAAGACTTGAATCTTCATCAAAGAGTTATATTTCTTGAAAGCATTTTCTGATTTTTGTTTGATTTTCATCAAAAAAGTTATGAAATCATCTTTTGATTTATATTAGCCAGGGGGCGTAGCTACCGTGGAGCAGTTGGAGCAAACTGCTCCAGGCGCACGAATCCTAAGGGCGCAAAATTAGAAAAAGCGAAATAGAGATTTCTTAATATATTTGCACATTTTTTCATCATTAATCAGACATTATAGATTAATCTTGTTACAATCAGCGTTTTCTAGGATATTTTACCTTGTGTTCACCCTCATCTATTTCGATTTAAAACATGTTTTCATACACAGTTGAATGAAATGACTTCTACTCATCAAGCTTTAATTTTAATTCGTACCATATTGCTGCCTCAAGTAACTTCTCCAACACCGTTTCAGCATGCCTGATTTTTTTCTGCAACTTTTCCGTCGACGACTGTTGAAGATTTTCAGATATTAAAGTAATCAAAACTTATTTAACAGGGCTCTCATCGGCCACTTTACTAGCTACTACTATTTCCAAACAGTAATCTTTCTGGTACATTTGTATTAAAAATGTTTAGACATTTATCATGATGTACTGTACGGAAATAATGGTAGCCAAAGAATTCACAGCAGAGAAACCTATATGTACGATGTAACAGCAGTAATTTGCGATAATTATTTTACGATTTGGAAAAAAAAATAGCCTGACAATTGAAAATTATTGACCATTTTACAAATAAAAACCAATAAACAAAAATTTTGAAGATTTTTTTTTTTTTGTGGAAACTAAACATGCATCAACTCAGATTACAAAACAATAATAAGAGCCTGATTTAAACATATTCTACATCAGCCCACGGCGACAAAATGTATATGTGGGGGGGGGGGGGGGGGTGAAGAGGAAGCAGCAACTTAAATTTTGTGCGTATTGTTTTTGAGATTTTGAAAATATTGCAAATGTCAAATGTAGAATCGATAAGCTTCAAAAGAGAGAAAAGTTAAGTACCAAATTCAGTGTTCCTTAGGGCCTGATTATAGCCTATGCAGAATTACACCACTTTTTTCTAACAGTAATTTTCCACATTAAACTTTATTTAATTGCAAAATTTTAGGATTAAATAAGGCAAAACATATTTTTCGAACATAGTAATGTGAGTTTGCTTAAGCCGTAATCAGGCTGTGCCTACTCCCCCGACACACACGCACACCCCACCACCATCTGATAGCACATATTAGTAGTCAATGAATTTTCGATTAAAAAAAAGGAAAAAAAAATGTTTGGAGTTACTCCATTCAACTTTCTGAACAGTTTACAGAAATACTGTTTGTTCAAAACAGAGCGAATAAAAACGTAGTTCCTAGTGTTATAGAGAAGCGAAGTATTTCCACTGGTGTAAAGTACGTCGTGTTTTAAAGGAAACGTGCACTTTCATTCATAAAGCTTAAACATTTTTCTAATGACATAATTTTCAATAAATTTTCATTCTGTCGATGCCGAAACAAGGTCTATAAATTAAAAAAAGAAAAAAAATAGAATTTTACTAAATTAAGTCACTTTCTGGCAGGCTAAGACTGGCCCGCCGGGCAACCGACCTGCGGATCGGTGCGCCCTAAGCCATGTAAAGCTGCTCCCTCCATCAGGTGAAGCTAATAGTTTTAAAATTTGCTAAGCATTAGATATGAAAAGTTTTAAATCATTTAATAATATTAAAAAAATCACTTATTTGAAGTATTTTTTATTAATGATTTTTATTTCTCTTTGCAAGGCAGAAGAATTGATTTTTCTTCTTGAAAGTTTCTTTGCTTCAGAGGACCATTTAAATCTTTTAAAACTTAACGTATGTATTCTGTAATTTTGTCTGTTACCAATAGTGACATGGCCCCAAGAGTTTTTAGCCTGTCTTGTACCAAAGAGCGTGGCCTATCTTTAATATATATATATATATAATATACATATTTTATTTTATTTAGTTTTTTTGTAAAACCGTTTATTAAGCATTTGTTTGAAATGCGTATAGGTTTCGTGTATTGGTACAAAATGCTGTGATTGTAATTTCCTCTATAATAAATTTTGTTATATTGATTTTTGCGCTTTATACAAAAATATTTATAACGAATATTTTCGGCAAAGAAAATGTTAAGTCAAACATTCTTTTTTGTAAAACAATACATTTTAATATGAAAACGAGCCTTTTTCAATATTGTCTATAAATGTGATAATCAGAACGGCGGCGGTCAGCAATTTTGAATATACGTTAGAAAAGGACTGTTTTTTTTAAACCGATTTTTCACACAGTCATCGAGCACGTATTCCAGACAAAATCATGTTAAAGATCTATGACAGGTTGACAAGACGTTTTTCTCCCTTCGTTGACTGGTTTTTCTGCTTTCATCGGGAAATTCCGTTGAAAATGCCAACTTTGACAGTGTTTTCTGTAAGATCTATTGTGTTTACAAAAAATACGGAAACGTCTTTCGATTGCAAAGTTTCTGAATAACAATACTTGCCAGTTTAATGCATTCTCGAGCAAAAATTAATTAAAACGTATGTTATAAAGTTGCTCCTTTGGATTTAAGAACAGCCTTAAGAAATAAAATCCTACATATTTGAAGTTCATTTAAGAATATTATCACGGGGATAGGCAACACCGGCTGGGTCAGCTAGTCAATACTAATAAAAGAAAGTTTCGCTCTTTGTGTGGTGGCTAGCGAAATCTACTGCACTTAGAAGTCTGAAAATTTTGGGTGAGGGTAGTCCTGTAGTCCAAGACCGGTCCTGATGTGCCTGGAGCTGAGATTTTTAATTGTTTATGACCGCCCCCCCCCCCCCCCCCCCCCCCCCCGAGCACTCTTCAGTTTTTATACCCTGAATTGTTAATAAATTGCCTTCTTTTTATCCGATCTTCCTCATTTTGGGGGCCCTTTTCCCATTTAGTTATTCCCCATTTCTCCATTCCAGTAAAGATCCTGGGCCCCTTGAAATTTTTGTGTCATGCGTTTTTCACCCCCTAATATTGTCAACCTCTCAGTGCATAACTTTAAAATTGAGAGTTGGACTCCTCTCCCCGGGCCAGCACCCTCACATTTTTATTGGGCACCTAGTGCTCTTTTTAAAGAATTTTCCCCACTTATTTTCGCCCTTCTTTAAAATTTTATTCGAATGATTAATGCATATCCTATGCTTAATTTCGACTTATTGAGATCTAAAGCGGCAAGTACTAGAACCTTTTAACATGTTTTTATCTTAAGGCCCTGCTCTCAACTATCTGTTGGCCCCTTTTGGACCTCCAATTATATCTCCCATAAAAATGGTCTGATTCACTAACTTTTTTTTGTAACAACATTTTAGGAAATCCAGCTACTAGGCGAACGACAAAAAAAATTTTTAGACTTCAGCTACCACAAAATTTGAATATTAATCGCAGAGTTTCCCCCAGACAGTTTCAGGAGGGCGCTGCACCCTGCCTGCCCTTGGGTTTACAAAATAGCACCCTCTTGCCCCTCATTAAAAAAATTAGCTCCCTTGTTGCCCCCACCTGAAAAAAGTGCCTTTACTCCTTTGTTTATTAAGAAAATTACTTGCATAGTAAAAATTAACTCATTGCTGTCTTTAAAATAGTGTTCTGTCTATTAAATATTAAAAAGTAGTTTTAAAAATCAAACGAATGCCTTTAAAAATTTCAAGAAATGTCCTTAAAAATCCCTTTGGAATCTAAAAGTGCCCTTTCCCCACAAGCAGCACCCTGCCCTTTTTTAAACCTGGGGGAAACTCTGTTAATCGCCTTCTTGGGGCCCTTGGTGCAGCTTATTTAAAAATGATCCTATTCTCTTGCAATTTTCTTTAACGTTGTTCTATCGTCCTTTGACTACTATATAAAATACTAAAAAATGTCCTTATGCCCAGCAACATTCCAGTTGAGACCCTGGGCCCCTGGGGCTTGATACAGGGCCACTTGAAGTTTTTGTGCCCTAAATTGTTAATAAATTGCCTTATTTTAATCCGATCTTCGTTTTGGGGGCTCTTTTTTCATTTAGTTTTTCTTCCACTTTTACATTTCAGTTAAGACACTGGCCCCCTAGGGTAACTTTAAGTGCGCCATGCATTTTTCACCCCCTAATTGTGTCACACTCTCATTGCATAACTTCAAAATTGAGCTTGGACTTCCCTCCCCGAGACAACACCTTCATATTTTTAATGGGACCCTAGGGCTCTTTTTTAAGCATTTCTTTAAAAAAAAATTCTAATGATTAGTACTTATACCCTGTACTTAATTTCGACAAACTTAAAATCTAAAGCGCTAAGTACTAGGACGTTGTAACATGTTTTCATCTTAGGCCCTGCTCTCAGTTATCAGTTGGCTCCTTTTGTCTACCTATTATAGCTCGCTTTAAAATGGTCCGATTCAATAGGATTTTTTCCCTAACAACTTCTTACGTCCTCCAGCTACTACATGAATAACAAAAAAATTACTCACACTTCAGCTACCACCAATTTTGAATATTAATCACCTCCTTAGGGTCCTTGGTGCAGTTTCTTTAAAAATTATCCGATTCTCTTGCAATTTTCTTTAGCATAGTTCGAGGGTCCTCCGGCTACTTTATAAACTACTAAAAATTTCTTTATACTCCAGCTACCACCTTTTTCGAATATTAATCTTCTTTTTCGGCATCAACTTACGTTTATTCACTGCAGCCGGGAATTAAAATTCGCGTTACCGTTAAATATAAGTGGTTAACTTTAGAGGGGTGGAATTTCTTCCGTAAATTAAATATCTCGTTAATGTCAAAGGTAATTCGTTAAATTTACAGGGGGTGGGAGCCACAAGCACCTTCCACTGCTTGGGAGCGCATTCTTTCCTCGGGTTCTGGGGGCTCGATTTCAACGGGAATTGGTTCATTCAACCTAGATAACGATTCAGCTACTTTCTGTATTATAAAGTTTGTCTTAGACTTCAGTTATAAACATTTTCGAACATTAATGGTGCATTCTATTCTCGGGATCAATATGCCTGATTTCGATGGTAATTGGATAATTAAACTTAGATTACTATTCAGCTACTTTGTGCATTATGAAAGTTTATCTTAGAATTCTGTTACCACCATTTTGGAACATTAACGGCGTATTCTTTTCTCGGTTGTTATGGGCTCTATTTCAACGGAAATTGGTTCATTCAACTTAGCTTACGATTGTTTTAAAGATTATAGTTCCACCGCCAGGATTCGCATTCTTATCTCGCGTTCTATGAGCTGGATTACTACGGGGTTTGATTGATTCAACTTGGTTTTCGATTGTCTCCGGCGCGTACGGAACACTCCTGGCATACACTGCCTTTGGTAGCGGGGACCCATGACAAAAGTTTGTTCAGAAAGAGGTTTGTCGGGAACACACTAGACGCTGCCGATGGCAGCCAATGGGCCACCCCTAAGATCAGGTTCATTTGAACTACTTTCGGAATATATAAAATCATACAAACTTGAGTTTTGTTTATGTTATTATAAAGGGCCCGGGCAACACCGGATAGATCAGCTAGTTACATATATATGTATGGGCCAAATCACAGTAAGTTGTTTTGTTGCGGAGGGGACATTTAATCATTTATTTCATCTAAATACATCAAAATAATTTTTTTCTCTCCAAGTTTGAATTTTTTTATGAGTGCATAAGGTATGTTGAAAACATTCCAACATAAAAAATGAAACAAGTATTAAAAGTGAAAGAGAACAAAATATTTTTCTTAGTGTTGCGTAGGGGACAGGAAAATATTACAGTTTTAAAATTTTCAGTTTGCATCATTATTTTTCCTATGTATAATAAAGTATAGCACTAAAAGTAATTTTTTATACTAAATTATGCTATTTAGCATTATAATCATAAAATATTACACCTGAATTACAAAAAATTCACTGTCAATTATTTTTTTTTTAAATTAGCACCATGTTGCGGAGGGGACATTTTGGAATTTAGTTAAAATTTGGAACCTATTCATTATTGGGTATTTTTTAGCAATTGTATACACTTCTTAGAAAAAAATTAAGCTTTTAAGGTCAGTTCATGATAGTCATTAATATATATAATCAATTAATTTTCAACAATCAATGCTATAATTACTAAAACAATCTATTATTCTGTATGAACTGTACAATGCTTCAGCAACGGAGCATGTTACAGGGAGTTTCTTTGTACTGCCTTCAAAGTTGATCCATTGATGATAACTATCTATCATCAAAATCAGATTAAAATGTGTTTCAATAACTTCAACACCGCAGTCCGTACACTGACGATCAACACAGAGTTCTGTATGTTTACCTTCTTCACCTAAAGTTAATTGCATCTCTTTCACTTCTTTAACTTGCAGCACACAAGACTTGTTTTGTAAACCATGAAGATTTAAGTTAATCTTTTCATGGTAAATGCAATAGCATACTTCTTGGTGCTTTTGTGAAGCAAACAATACATGCTTAGGTCTTAACATTCAGAATTTAGTAATTCCAATACTTTGCTTAGCATAAGAAGTACAATACAAAGAATATGCTTCATTTAAAGACATTTCTAAAACTCTTTCTGCTTTCTTTCTTTAAGTTTACCTTTACGTATAAGGATGGAATCTTTGATACCAGCTAACATTCGACTAATGTCATCACGTTTAAAAAAAAAGCTGTAATATTCGCAACAGTCTTTTCAGGAATGACATCAACTCGTCGCTTTCTTTCTTGAAATAAATTGCACCTTATAACAGAACATTGTGAAATTAGATCTATTTTCCTGTGTGGAGTTAAATTTTGAACAATTTTTGCAAGTACTGATACCTTCTTAGGAGATTCCTTTGTTAAACTCTTATTTGCCTTGGAAAGTGCTTTTCCTAAAGCTGAAGAATTCTTATAACCTGGGGATGATTGATTTTCTGGAGTAATATTGTTACTTTTTTTGTTTGCCCCCGAGTTTGCTTTTCTTTTTCTTTCTTTCTCTTTATTATTTTTTTTCTTCTGCTATGTCCTTACTGCTTTTTCCATTTTAGCAGCCTTTACTTCCATTTCTCTCTTTCTTTCTTCTCTGTCTTATGCAAAGCTGAATCTAACTTTATCCTCTCCCTGTATTCTCTTGATCTTTGTGTGGCTGTTTTTGCCACATTTTTTAGAAACTTTGATAAAATGAAATATATTTTTAAAATTTTCCTACCAATTAAGACAGATATTTAGAATTACACTCAATTAGGCACTAGACTGAGAATGCCAACAAACTGAGAAGCACATGGTCAAAATACTGTGTTGTACAACCTAGTATATATGTGTTAACAAATGTAAAGAAAAGGAAAACATACGCTTCAGTAGTATCATCTAGTAGTAACATTATAAAATAGAAGCTGTCAGAGAATTTTGTTAATGTTTCAGTGTAAACAATGAATATAAATGGAATAATAATAAAAAAAATGTCCCCTCCATCACAAAAATTTCCCCTCCAAAACATTTTTCTTTTGCTTTATATATATATTTAAATTGTTGAATTTGATACAAATTTAGAATTTATTTATTGCATTCTGCTAATACTTGATAAGTTTAAAGTCAAATGTTTTTCAAAATGTACTGACACTGAAAAAAATAAAAAATAATATTTAAAAATGTTTTGGAGGGGACAACCAAAATTTTCCATTTGTCTAAATTTATTAAATTTATATTTTTTTAATCAATTAAAGGCTTAAAATGTTTCAATGTGACACAAAAATATGGGCTTAAAGCATTATTTTAAAAAAAGAAATGTATTTAAAATACTTATCCTTTAAATAGCATTTTTTAGTTTGTCCCCTCCGCAACACATTTTTCTTCTAAATCCAATTTTAACTATAAATTACTTTTATTGAAAAATGTTATAATTACTTTTGTTTACATTTTTCAGAAACTTCAATATCTGCAGATTTTAAAAATATAAAGTTTTATCAGTTTCAAAATAAAAAAAATTAAGATGGCTTGGGACCAAATATTGTGGTTTGGCCCGTATGTATATATGTATAACATATATACATGTATAACAAAATGTATGTATAACAAAATTACGCAGAACTTTTTTGGGTGACAAGAGGGCGCATAAACTTTACTTGCTCCAGGGCGCTGAATATGTAGCTACGCCACTGATATTAGCTTGTGCCTTATTTAAATACCTTGCTTCTTTGCAAGTTATTTTAGGGTGTGATTTCAGAAGTAAATCATACCATTTCATACCTGGTCTTCCATCTTGAAATGGAGTTTCTATCTTGCCGGCTACAATTTTCTGGGCAGAATCTTAAAAGTTATTCCATTTTTATAGGAAATAGTATTCTGACAATATCTAAAATCCACTTTTCTAATTGATTTTTAACTTCAATTCCTAGTTCCTAGATCTACTACTTGAGATTCAACATTATTAGAGAAAAGTGGTGTCCGTCCTGCAAACTTGTGATGTAAGGCAAGAACGGGTTACTCCAAAACTTTGCTAGCTTGTAATGCTGGCATTACATTTTGAATGGCCTTAATTTTACTTCCTATCTTAGAGCAGTGTTCCCTCTAGGCCATTTTTTAATAGCACAGAATCTCTTTTAAACTTGGTAAAAGGAATCCTGTTTTTTTTTTTTTTTAAATAATGTGAAATACATTCTTACTTGTATTTAGATATCTCTAGTAAAGATTTTCACAATATTTAGTATTTCTAAATCCGTGTGCCTGAAATATTGCAAAAATTATGGAACTTCATTTCTTTAGGAAAAATACAAGCAATTAAATCATGCTATAATTTTATTGAACTTTTTAATTTATAAGTTGTAAAATCTTTCAAAATTTATGTTTTAGTTTATTTATCATATCTAAACATTACATATCGCCTTCCCTTTTGTTTTATCAATACTAAACACAATACTATATTTTCTTTAGCAATATCATTCTTTAGTGACTAGCACAATGTCCTTCTTTCTAAAGTGAATTATCTATTGGACAGAGAATAACAAAATTTCTTTTATAAGAACTGCCCTTGCTTTTATTATTATTGAAGCCATTACTATATAAAACAAAATTAAATTGATTTTTCCAGATGTTCTTAAATTTATTAAATGGCTAAAATTCCCTCTATAATGAATCATGTGGCCAAAAGTGGAACATAATGTTGTACCCTTTTTGGCCACCCCCATGGCCATAACTAGTACATATAGCAAATTTAATGCACCAGTTTTGGCCACCCCGGCCATTAAACTGTTAAAATAATTAAATCAAATGTAAAATTGCAGTAGAGAGAAAGCTTACCTCATAAAACCTAATAGCAATTTGTTTCAGAACAAATAGAACCCAATAAGTGCCTAATGTTGAAAGATTCTGAAAAATTGTCAGCTAAGCAAAAATCTTAATACATGTAAGCACACACTACAGTTTCACACATTTATTTTTTTTGCAAGTCATATTTTATCAAAAAATAAACAAATGATATTGTAAATGATAAAAGAGAGTTTGCTTAAAATGTAAGAATGCCTATTATTTGTTAGCATTAATTCATAGGCTAAATATTGGACAAATTGATCCAATGTGGCCAAAACTGGTACAGTGGCCAAAACTGGTGCATCTACCCTATATATAAATTATGCAATTGCCTTCACTATGGCAACTACATAATCTTGCAGTTACAATGTAATAAAGAGTAAAAAAAACATTTTACTGTAGTTAATACAGTAGACGCTCGATTTTACGAACTCGGTGGGACTCATATAATGTGTTCGTAAATGAGAGTAACATTAGTTCAATGGGATGCTGGTCGGGACCAGTACATCAGTTCGTAAAAATGAATAATCCATAAAAAAGAAGTTCGTAAAATCGAGCATCTACTGTATTATTGTTGCCACTGTTGGTGCTGGTACATCCAATTAGATTAGTTAATACAGAAGTACATGTTTTTGAATTGCTGTGACGTAATATTTTAATAACATGAGAAAACACACTCAGAAAATAAATAAACAATAATATATATTTACCTATCTTTATCACAAATTTCTTTTGTATATACATGCCTTTCTGCAAAAGGAAAGACTTCTGGTCCAGACTCAACAACATTTTTTGAAACAGATACAAAGTCCAATCCTACTTTATTTCCATTTCTTGGACTACACACAACTTTCAGGTAGCATCCAACATCCTCCGAAGAGACTAAATAATGAAAGGTATCACATACTTTAACCCATTCTGTTATATCACAGCCATCATTACCAACATCATTTGGAATAGAACGATACCATGTAAAGATAGAATCTTCAAGTGTTGCAAGCTCAAATATAAAATGCGGACGCAATATACAACCACATATAATATAATCAGGTAATGTCATACTCTTGACAAACGGGGTATTAAAGTGAACTTCATAAATTGCATCCCCAATTTTTAAAGTAGATGCTTGAGACCAAGCTGTAATATTTGGAGTTCTTTCATCTACTAATTTATTATTTTCAAAGAGACATATGTTTTCATAATTGTCTGTTATTTCAACAGCAGTAGCATGGGCTGCATTAGAAAATTTCCGAACAACTGATTGCTTTATTTCTTCTCTTTTTCGCTGTAGTGCAAATTTTAGCTTGATAATAGAAAGAACAGAGCTCACATCTTGACCTTTTGGAGCTCTAATCATAGGAGCAGACGAATTACTGAAAGAAAGTTTGATGCAATCTTCATCTAGTAAACTGACAACTCTTACAAATGGCACATTTTTGGATCGCACAGCATGATAACGAAATGAATTTTTAACTGGGGAACTCCGAATAAACAAACGAATAAAGCGCATCTTACACCACATTAAAGAATGTAAACTTTTAAGTTTTTATTTGTAAAATATAAAAGTATCTTTTAGGAAAAGATAATCATGCCATGTGAAAAATATGATAAAAGTTACTGATCATAAATACCATTTATAAATCAGTAAATATTTAAAGAGAATTATAAAAGAGATACATAAAAGAACATTGTTTACATAAAATTTTTTGCTCTCTATCGCAGTTCATAGATGGAAGAAGCAAAGCAGATGTGTTCATGCGTTCGCAGTATGTTTGGTTGGTTGGTTGGTTGTTGCTCAAAAGATTGACGAATTGGTTCGTAGGTTGGTCTAGCAGCAACCGAAAGCGATGCAAAATATTTACCCCATGAGCCACCCCATGGGCGATTCAAACCATCACGGGTGTGAATTTGGAATCTTCCCTCGATTCACGCACTTTAAGGCGAGATTTTTTGGCGAGAAATGCATTTTGAGATGAAATGAAAAATATGGAACCGAAGTAGCGATCGTGCGCGAATCGAGGGAAATGCCCAAACAGTTATTGTTATTATTTCGCTGTCGCTTGTGGCACATTTTCGGTTGGAATTTTATGTGCGTTTTTCGTGTGTCAATAACAATAAACCTTTTTTATTTTATTTAGGCTGGGATTACGGTGCCTCACTTAAGATCAACTTACAGACTTACGATATAAACAAAACGTAAACGGCATTACGGTGCCTCGCGATCTTACGACAGCTTGGAAGCAGCCGTAAGTTAAGACAGAAGTGGATGCGCGCGCAACCACAACAAATGTAACTGAGGCCTGTGATTGGCTGACTGCAGGAGGACTTACGCCGAAGCACGAAGACTTGCGCCGAGGCACCGTAATACCAAGTTACGACTGATCGCAGGAACGCCTATCCTATGATCGAGCGTAAGATACGATCGAGCGAGGCACCGTAATCCCAGCCTTAGAGACTTACGATATAAACAAAACGTAAACGGCATTATGGTGCCTCGCGATATTACGACAGCTTGGAAGCAGCCGTAAGTTAAGACAAAAGTGGATGCGCGCGCAACCACAACAAATGTAACTGCGGCCTCTGATTGGCTGACTGCAGGAGGACTTACGCCAAAGCACGAGGACTTACGCCGAGGCACCTTAATACGAAGTTACGACCAGGGATGTAGTGGAGGGTATACGGGGGGCTAATTTACAAACCCTCAAGCTTTGAACACCCTTGGCGAAAGGGAAATGTAGCCAAATAATTTGGCGAGAAGAGATCAGTACGCGCATGCGCGTTTGGTAGGTGTCCAAAGTTAGAGGGTTTGTAAATTAGCGTGCGCATGCGTGTATCATCGTCGGTGTAGGTGGTGTTCAAAGCTTGAGGTTTTGTAAATTAGGAAGAAGCTAATATTTTGATATTGGATTAGATAGAATATTCTTTTAGCGTATTATCCTTTGGAAATATTGTTAAATTAGCGAATAACCGTGGCAATTTTATAAACCAAAAGACTTCTATTTGGTATGTAATGATTTATATATATATATATAATTATACATTTTGTATTTAAATGTAGTTTTATTAAAGTTTCGTAATAGTTGAAGGAATTTAAGTGGTAGCATGTGTATTTTTATAAATTATTGCTTTGAGGCAAAATTATTATTTTTTTTTTTAAGGTTTTTATTAATGTTACAAATGATACTGTTTTAGTAAACATGTATAATTAGATATTTTCCGCTTCTCTGTCCCTACTTTAGAGTACTTTAAAAAATCGGCGTTTATCTTTTGAATCGAACATTTAGATATTTTGGTTTTCATTTTTTAAATATTAATATGTTTAAGGTGCTTTTATTTTTTAAATATATATAATTGTGCTTAAGATGTTTTGATTTAAAATTCTTAAGATGTTGAGGCTCTCATTTTGTGAATTCTTATAACTTTATCCTCAAATTTGATAAAAATGTAATGTAAACAAAAGAACTGCTGCCGTAACAAAAGAACTTTTGCCGTATCGTATCCTTTTTTTTAAATAACAAAAATTTATTGCAATATTTATATCACTTTAAAAGTATTTTTTCATAATTAGCATTATGTGATAAATATTTACATGCTACAGTAGCATAATTATTTCTTTTTTTGTCTAATGGTTTCAAACAAGCATACTTACATTTCTTAGCTAATAAATAGTTATTCATTAGTAAATAATATTTGCTTTTCAAAAACTAATTTCTGTATATGTATGCATGTACCCATTAGATTTTTTTTTTTTTTTTTTTAGTTTGCTACATGCTTTAGCTACAACAGTTGATGATGGAAAGGCAACAAGGATGGTGCGAGTAGGTGTTAAGCTGGGTGATCTGTTCATCAGTTATTGCCACTAACATGACAACGGTCAGTGCAGAAAGGTGCAAAATTCAACTAATATCTAGTACAGTTGCAGCATAGCTGGTTGCTTATTTTTGTGTTGGCCCGTTGGAATGCGTCTGGGAGGCTATAGATTAGAAAGAATAATCTTTAGTCTTTTAGATTCAAACTTGCAGGCTAAATCACATTTTATATGCTGCATGGAAGCTACTTCTTTTTGTTTTATTGCCTATCTTTATGAGAAGTAAGTAACTTATTGCTTTTTAGAAATTTTTAGTGCTTTTATGTACTGTTCATATAAGAGTAAATTTAATTTATTTAATGTTTTTTGATTTAAGACATTAATTTTTAAGGAAATTAATAATTATCAATTGTGTATAATCAGAACAATCGCATAGATTAAAATAAAGACTTTAATATACTAAGATTATTGTTTGAGGAAGTACCATGCTTAAAATAAGCATAAATAAAATGTAAAAAAAAAAAAATTAAGCACACTTTTATTAGTGTACTCAGATAGAATAGAATATTCCGAGCATTCCGGATTTGGGGTCCTATACTGTATTAATATCTGTAACTACTTTTTGAAATAATAAGATGTATGAGATCAAAGAAAGTTTTGGGATTGGCACGTCCAACTAGTTTTTTTATTTTTATTATATGAACGTCCTGATCCCCCGGTGTTGTCCAGTCTTGTAATCATAAGCTTAAAATATCTCATCAGTGTAGGAGGATTTTATATTTTCACATGACAATCTGTCTAAACAAGCCGAATGATGAAGGTTGCACTGCCTTAGGCAGTGTAAACTCTCGAATGTGTATGATTTTATATTTTTAAATGAAAATCTATCCAAACAAACCTAGAGTTGTTGGCCCCGCTGCCTTCGGCAGCTTGCACTAAGCCTATTACGTACACCCGGTCTCTTTTTAAATGTATTTTTAAATAAAAGACCGGCATAACTCGAGATAACTTTACATATACTTAAAATCAATGCTGAATGATTTAAATGAAAATTTTTCCAAATGAACGTAGTGTTGGGGGCCCGACTGTCTCCAGTAGTGTAAACCCTCGAATTTGTATGATTTTATATTTTTAAAGGAAAATATTTTCACACACTGATCGCCTGTTTACCAATATCACATAAATATACTAGAGGATTGAAGCGTCCGAAATTTTCTGACCCTGGTTCAGACCTTGCCAGAGATATGCTATCTTGACCCAGTGTAACAGCTAAAAGCTCAGTCCCGGTCTTAGCCAATCAAAAGTTATTATTCACGTTATTTTATTGCCACATTTACGATCTCAGAAACCAAATTAATGGAAACAGAAGCATATTCTTTCATTATTTAAGTATTAAATAATGAAAAATTTGATAAAAGCATAATTTGCAAAATTTAAATAAATTTCTAAATGCAAGTTTAATTTACATAATTTATAAGGGAACCTGAATTTAAAACTTGTAATTGCACTCAATTTTACCAACATTGCTATAAACTAATTTATTTTAACATTATACTTCCAATAAACTTGATAGTTAACACGAAATTAATCTGAAATTAAACAAAAATTTCTTATATTATTCAGATCTATCTACATTTCTATCATTTCAGTAACAAATTAAACAAGTCTGAAATTGTACATCAAATGTGGCAAATGAGGTGCGTTCGTATGATAACTGTTTCATAAATATTCAGATTTTGGTGCAATAGCTGTTGCACTCTTATGAAAAAAGGCACAAATACAAAATTTATTACGATTATATATATTAAGTTCGGCAGTACGGAAATAATAGGACTCGATCTTAAATAGGATGTCATCACCATGGCAACCTAGAATATCATGACCTATCATGGGATATCATTGAATTAATGACTTAGGATAATATTTAATTCAAGAATGAAGAAAACTTTTATTAATATCTTTTTCAGTTTTGATTCAATTTTCATAAAAATTTGAAATGACTCGACAAAATTGTGCAACGATTCTATATATTCAATTTTAAACCATTTGGTTGGATAATTTTTGCGTTGTTATATGCTTACAGACGATCTGACCAGAAAATGATTATAGGTGCTATGTATTTATATTATTACCAATGCACCTAAAAAAGTATCTCTCTCTCTATATATATATTTCACCTTCATTTATTAAGCAAAAATAAAAGCATAATCCTGTTTGTGCTGTCATGTATATGTCATGCGAACATTTTCAAAAGGTGATTGTGTTGTGTGGCCAATTTAGTTGCTTTTTTAATTCAAAATAGCTAGCAGAATTTCTGAATAGTTACCTTCACTTCATTAATTACGGAATGTCTATCATTAAATAAAGCAAAAATTACTATTCAAAATTAGGGATTGACCGAATACCGAATAGTCGATTCGGTATTCGGTGATTCGGCATGTAAACCGAATATTCGGTTCCGGCCGAATACTTTTAAGTATTCGGCCGAATAATTGGGGATGGTTATTTTCTTAGAAGTAGAAGAATTCTCTTTTACTTAGAAGTAGAATAGGCTAAACGATGAATTTTTAGTATTATGTGTATGAGTTCAGAGTTCAGCTGCACTACAAAAAACAAGTCAAAGACCATTTTTAATTTAAAAAAAAAAAACTTTTTCCTTCCTAAAATAGTCTACATAGGGATGAGATCAAAACAACTGTCTGCGATAGAGAAAAAAAGAAGTAAGGAAGATGGGCATCTTTTCCTTAAATCATTTAAATTTATTTAATGTGCATTTTCTTTAATATACACTTCAAATAAGTATATCAGAGTTTATCTCTGTATATCTAATGTGTATATTAAAGAAAATACACACATCAAATAAGTATACCCCTATGCCTATCATACAGCTTTTATAACCATTAAATTAAAATTGCTCAAATTTGTTATCTTCATCACCACAATGTTAATAAAATATTAATCACAATATAAATATGCATCAATAATTTGACAGAAAATAGTTAAATGTACGAATTGATGTGATACCTTTTGTATTTGAGAACATCCCAATTCAATGTATTTATAATTAGACTTAGACAATCAGTAAATCAGCTTAATGGCAACATTGTTTCTTTTTATTTGAATGAACTTTTGTTTTTCTGACAAGCCTTTTTTTTAATAATAGCCTGTATACTTTAATATTTTCATAGGTTATTTTGGGTATTAACTAGTGATAAAATAATAATAAATAAGTGATGGATTAATGAATTTGTGAGGGGAAAGAAGTCATTAAATTTTTTTGTGTAATTAGATTTAACAATAAAAATGTAACTGAATTAAATTATTAAGAGTTTAATTTTAATTAAAGTTTATTAAAAAAGCTGGTATATGCAAAAATGTATATTAAAATTTTTAAGTATTCGGTCGCCGAATACCGAATATTCGGTGTACACTTTGACCGAAGCCTCGGTATTCGGCAGAATTGCTGCTTCGGTCAATCCCTATTCAAAATTTCAGGCAGATTAATAAAAAATATGCTAAATTGAAAACAGCGGTAGAAGGAGGCCTTGCAACAATTCTTGCACACAGCCTCGCTTTCGCTAAGGGCAGCTCTGATCCATATTCTATGTATTGGAGACTTAAGAATCTGAAAAATGCTATACAGTAAAATCTTCTATAAGACGAAATTAATTGGGAAAGAAAAAATATGCGTTATAGACACGTTCTTTTCTTAGCAAGTTTAAATGTATTATATTCTTTTATCACATATTATTATATACTCATTTTGCTTGAATCAACACATTTTTCTGTTTAAGGCAGGATTCCGTCATAGGCAGGTTCAGGGGTGTAAAAATCTAGGTGCCAGCAGATAGTTTCTCACCACTAAATTTTAATAGGTTTTGTCGCTTAAATTTTATTACCATTCTTACAAAAAAATTAGACAAAAAATAGCAAATAAAATTTAGTGGTGAGAGACTCTCCGCTGGCGCCTAGATTTTTACATTCCTGGGCAGGCTCTTTTTCACATGTTTTATTGCCTAGAAATTGCTATTCTTTAAAAATAATATTTTTAAAAGTTTAATTATAGAATTATGGCGATTTAAAAATTTATGCATTTTTTGCAAAAATTTTCATGAAGGGCCAAATTTTACTGATTTTTGCATGGAACAGGCCATGCTGAGGCAATAATCTTCATACTTGCTGGGCTGAGACCAGCACTTAAAATTTTGGCCCTTGCAAACCTTTGAAGAATGAACCCATTCCCGGTTTTTTCACTCCCAAAAATTCAGATACCAAAGATGAGAAATTTAATATTAATGAGATTTTTAAATAATGTAGGCGAGCAGAAATTTTCAGACCCAGACGATCAAAATATATTGGCCCTGCCTGGGCTAAACTTTTAGCATTTATGCTAAAAATTTGACCCACCCAGCTAAGAAAAATCAACTAAATCAAGCCCAGAGTCTTAACCAGACTCCATTTTTGATAGAAAATCAGATAACTTCTTAATCAACATTATCCTATAAATAAAATTATTTAAGATATATTTTATACATACTCATGTAAAAATTTTGCAGTTGCAGCTTAAACTAGTATGTCCACAAGCTATGAAATATGGAATGGCAACATTGATTACTCGGAGAAATTCATTTAAATGGACATTACTACATTTTTTTTTTCTAATGAGTCACCATGACTCATTAGAAAAAATAATGTAGTTTAAAATGGAAGAAAAACATTTAAGAAAAAATAATTTTGAAGCTCTACAAAGATTTTTTTAAATATATTTCTCTATAATTTAATAAAATGAAATAAACTTCTAAAGATTTCGTCGAACAAAGGAAAATTTCACTGTTATTTTCGCAAAAACCTGCCGTTCTAACACGGCCCTCCCAAAAAAATAAGTAGTTCTCCAGTCCTGGTCCGGCAAGAGTCTGCAGATAAAAATTAAGCTCGAACATGGTCCAGCCCGAGTCTAATAAAAAGAGATTAAAAAGGTCCGTGCAGATCTTAATGTGTACATTTTAAGTAAAAATCCTATGAAAATGATTTAAAACAATATTCATAGGTTACATAAAACAAATTAGTGGATATAAATTTTTAAAATGTTTAATATTCCATATTTTCTAAGAAAATATTCTATTTGTGAAAAATGTATTTTCTAGAAAAAATCCCATTTTTTTCCCCCTCTATCCATAAGAAAACAATAGCAGGTAAAATCAGGTTACAAGATGAAATGTTGGACTCTACTCTGATCTGCAAGGTCCGGATTGTATCCTATCCGAATCCAAAATCTCTGCTGAAAGTCAACTTGAGACCCGACAAGAACAAATTTTTTCAACAGAAATATTAAAACCCAAATCTAAAATGAAGGAAAATTAATCATATTTTAATGCATTTACGAAAAAGTAGTCTACAATTATATTTCTTGTATCAAGTTATTTTGGCTTTTACCATTTAAACAAATATTTAGCATCTTCTTTTTTAAAAAAAAAAAGTTAACTCGAATGAATCAAATTCCAACCAGAACTGAACATTTAAAACCAACCCAACTCACAAGGGGTAAAAAAAAACGCGCCAACCCAACCCGAACTTCAGTCGGGTTTGAGTACTATCCGATTACGCGACCCAATGCAGGATTGAATTCTGTACCAAGTGATTGAAATAAATATAAAATACAACTTTGAAATGTTCATGCAAGAAGTATTTTAAAAATATCTACAATAACGCCAAATATTCTTAGAAATGACCATAAAATAAAACAGATTCAATTGCATTGTTAAAATATCTTGTATTTAAGAAACAGCACAGTGATGGTAAGTATATATATATATTTTTTTTTCCTTGGTAATCATTTCATGTATAAATGCTTTTAAAGCAAAATCTTCTAATTGAAATCTATATTTATTTCTTTGAGATTGTGACAGCTAAACTGTTCCAAACAGAGTGATAGAAGAAGGGAGAAAAAAGAGAAAATCATGAAATTTCTTGCAGATTGATTGGAATTAAATAAAAAGTTTTGATTTGTTTTTGAGAACTTTATTATAAAACACGCATACACACATAAATAACGGTTGTATTCACTATAAGTCATTTTTAATTTTAATCGTATAAAAACTATTGGTGCATTTATTAATACTTAACAAAATCTAATAGCATTTTTCAGTTTTTGATAAGGGAAAAAACATTTAGAAAATGCTGAAAGTTGATTTTTTGAACTGAATTTCCAGATAAGACAGCTCAGGGAAGGTCATCATCAAATAGCCATCGTTTATAACTTAAGATATAATACATTTATCGAAAATCGAAAAACGTATTCGATTTCAAATCACTTTGATAGATATGCCAGCAAATTCTATGCTTTTCCGTTTAAAATTACTGGATCTCGATGAATTATTGCACGAGGTTTCTTTTTAATCTCTCCCCCCCCCCCCTTTAAAAAAAGTCTGTATTTCTGATCTACAGATTCTTTTAGAAATGATTAAAATGAGAATTTTCATATCTTATTCAATTGACGAAATGGGATGTGATAATGTTATTTTATTTGTACATAGCACTAAATATTAAAATTAATACGTTTATTATCTATTTGTAAATAATTTTAATATATGGCACGGTGAAAATAAATGTCATTTTATCCCGTTCGAACACGCTATTTAAGATACTTGAGATAAAGTTGAGACTGCTAACGCCCAATCGTTCTCATGACACTCTTCAGTGTATAGAAAAGTTTACTCAATTTCAACGGGATTTTTTTTCTTTTAAATATTATTTATAATGAATTATCAATTTTGAATATCATACTTATATTATTTATATCAAATTAATAATTTCATATTTTGGTACTTGTGGTTTCTAAAATTCAGTTTAATTAATTTTTTTGTTGCAGAATCATTCGTGATATACCAAGGTAATGATGCAATTTATCATCCGTACCATATGCCAGAATTTAAGCTGCAGATTTTGTGCAATTTCAGTGTAGTTTTTCGTATTTACATTATTTAAATCATATTAATAATTTTGAATTTTGTATTTAAATTATTTACTTCTAATTAATAATTTCATTTTTATAATTTCTTAATTCAGCTTATTAATATGTTTCTGTTTAGCATGTCATTCGCGATTACTGCGGAAATTTCACATGCGGCATTTCTTCCAGAAATTACAGTTAGTAAGTGAAATTTATTCCCAACAAGGGCAAGAATTCTTCAAAATTTCCTAAATCCTCCTTTCGGTAATTACTGCTTGTGATAAAAATGTCATTTAAATTCCCTCTCAAAATTTCAGTTTCCTCTTCTTTGTGCCACCCTTCCCCAATCACAACATTTTAAATTCTTAGATCTATTTTTCATTGATTTTTTTAGGGTACCATACTTAAAAAAAGAAAATGGAGCCATTATAAGTTAATCGTGTTCACATATTTATAGATTTTTAGCTATCCACAAATATTTAAAAATATATATATTAAATTTTTAAAAAAAACATTATTTTTTTTCGGCATGTGTGTATCATGTTGGGTATTGTTGGAAAGATCTTGTAACAACGTATTCAAAAATATTTGTTTTAATTTTAGATATTGTCAAAAATGTAATGCAAAAGTATGTTCCCCCCACAGCCTATTTCCAAATCAAGTGAAACTAAAAGGGGCAGTAGCAGTTTATTCAAACTTTGCTGGAATGTTATGGTGATTATCCTGGGTGACATAATTTTGGAGAAAGTCGCATTTTCCGTTAAACACAAACTTAACTTTGCAGGGCTCAGTGACAGCATTTTTAACTATAAAAGTTATAAAATTGACAGGCCTGACTACTCAGGCGATTTGGAATCAAATAGCAATTTCCATTTTTTAAATAAATAAATTGCTTATCAAGTAAAATGAGATTTTTGTCACATAACAACAGGTTTTTCTCCTTTCCCATGCTATCACGTACAGAAATTCGATTCAAAACTCCAACTTTGACAATATTTTGGCTAAAAATAGAAAACGCCATTTGATTACATAGTTCCTGAATAAGAACACCTGTCAATTTTACATGTTTCTGAACAGCGAACAAAAATGAATTCAGTAATGTGTCAGAAAGTTGCTTCTTTGTATTTGAGCCTTAATTACAGAGAAATATTTTCAAGAATCTACTTTTTACTATACGGCTTCAAAAGTTGTGATGTTTTTAACCCTCTTTTTTTATTTTATTCTAAATTACGTTAATTTTCTCATGAATGTCTAAGCGTCTAACATTGCTGTTGCTATTGTGTATTTTCTGTCTTGTGAACACATATAATCTAAAATATGCTGTAAAATTTTCCTATAAATATGTATACAGTATTCTTTAAAAGAATCTCAATCTTAATTGTATGCAGGGTTGGCAGGTTTTTGACGTGTGTCAGTTCATGTCGGGTTTAAACCATCATGTCAAAAACCTCAAATACAAAATTGATTTGTAAAAATTCACATTAAATGTCGCACATGACAACATTACATGTAATATTTTAAATTCACTATTACTGTATATCAATAATTAGTACATAGTAAAGTATTATTGTTAAGTACAACTTTTTAACAGGCTAAAATTTTTATTTTTTGTAAAACTGTATTTTTTTTTTAAATAGACATTAAGCTCACCTGAGCTGTACATTTTTACTCTTACTTAAAATCGTTTTAATTTCTCTTACTTTTGAGAGCTTAAAGCATTAGCTAGACTTTTTTTTATACAAAAAAAACTTTGAAAAATGCAGATTTTTTTGTATATATAACAAGATAATGTGCATCAATGTTATTCTAGTCTAGGCAATAACCATTTCATTCAAAATTGAAATTGGATTCTTAATCTTAAACATTTACAAAATAAGAGAAGTAATTTAAAAAAAAAAGCTTAAAGTCAAAATCTTTTTAAAACATGCTTTCTTTAAATATATAAAAATGTTTTTGATTTTAAAGCTGAACAAAATTGGCTCGGTCTTCTAAAAGAAAATTCCTTTAAGCCCCATATTGAAAAAGTGCACAATAGAAACCATATCATTGTTTGGCTTATATTTTGTATCCCAACCATCAGGGGCAAGGGTTGACTGATTTATCAGTTGATTCAGCTCGCACTTGAGCTACAGAGAGAATTCATGGATGCTTACCCATATTATTGTATATGAAGCTAAAGAATCCCCTTTCCCGTCTTCTTATTTCAGTGCTATAGGAGGGACCCTATTTCTTGGTGGAAAGGTATCATTAAATGCAATAGCTTTTTGAGCCTGCTGCAAAACTTGCTCATCTAGCAATGCTTTTGCTATCAAGTCCTACTACTCAGCATCAATTAAGAGACAGACTATTTTCTAACGCTTCATACACTCTAAACTCAGAAATCATCTGGATGTAAATAAATGTGCTAAACACGTTGTGTGCTGCAGCATGCTGTGTGGTAAAACTGACCCAGATTATTTAATTGTACAAAATGATTTTCTTCTGATTGAAAATTCCAAAAAATAAAAATATTTTATTGCAATTAATAATTTTTTTTATTATTAAATTACAATAAATTTAAATAAAAGATCACATAAATCCTTGACTTATTTAATGTTTACCTATTGTTGTTAAAATGTTTTAGTGTGTTACATGTATTTGGCGGTTTTTGACAGTTTAAACCAGTTTTTGATGTTTGTCATGTCAAAAACCCAACCCTGATTGTATGTTAAGAAAAACTGGAATTTTTTGTAGAAATTGAGCGCCGTCTGATTTAATTTTTTTTTTTTTTTTTGCATGGGCCAGGACCGGATTGAACTTTTAATTTTTACATCATACCGGGGAAGCTTTCGCTTGGGCCGGGCTGGGTCTAGAAATCTGGCCTGTGTAGACCTCTAAATGAATAAATGTCATTTATAACGCTATCAAGATTTTTTTCAGTGTCTGGGACATAATTATAACCAATGTATTAAGATATATCCACAGAGATTACATGCACAGCCTCCCTGTTCATTAAAAAAAAAAAAAAGTAAATGGACAGGATCCCGAAAATATCTTCTGTATCTGGTTTTAAATAAGGAACATTAAAAATATCAATTGGCTAAACTTAAAAAAAAAAATTATACATAAATTATACTCATTTTAAAATTATCTGTGAACATTTTTACTTATAAAACAGAATCAAAATAATAATATATAGGCAAACAAATAAAGGATATTCACTTTATGAGGGAATTGACTGATGAGTGGACTGGATCACACCTGCAAACTGTATCGTTAAACGGAAAGAATGCAGTTGTTTCTACCCTTTAATAATCAGACTCATCACTGATTTGCACCGTGTTTCACTGGCTGGCATGCATTTTTTTTTTATTAAATTAGAGTCAAAGTCTTATTTTCACAACTGTAGAAAAGTTAGAAAAAAAAAATTCACTGGTCAACTGGAGAAAATTTTGCTATAGCTGTTTCTTAAGGCTCCTCTGCACTGAAACTCCCTGATCGTGAAATCCCATGTTAGCCTATGGGAAAACTTTCAAGCGTGATTACTCATTACCTAATATAATTATTATAATACCGTTTTCACCAACTGTAAGTAGACGTCAGATGCTGATGATGTATGTTTTAAAAAATTATCTCCGTAAATTTTAAGTACGTAAAAAATTCCTATAAACTTTGCAATTTCCATTTGATTAAATTTTATCATCTTCTTAAAGATACTTAAAATTTACGTAGACAATTTTTAAAAACGCACATCATCTGCATCTGACGTCTACTTTCTGATGGTGTAAACAGTATTTTAATAATTATATTAGGTAATGAGTCATCGCGCTTGAAAGTTTTCCCATAGGTTAACATGGGATTTCGAGTTCTGGGAGTTTCAGTGCAGCGGCCCCTTAACATTGCGAAAATTCACTATAAAAGATAATTTAGCATTAAATACAATAGGAAAACGGCAGGACCAAAATGTTAACATCTTCTATTAATTTAAATTTGTGTTGTAATGAAAGCATAGCCTTAAAGAGAGAAATCCTGATGAATTTAGGAAATGCATGCTATTCTGGACGGGGGCAGTTTTCAAATAGAAAGTGGTAACTCTAGTTTCTAAAGTCCACATGGGAAGGGAAAAAATAGTGCAAAGCAGATACTGGGAAAAGGGTTGGGTGCCTTCTCCATATCTAAAAAGAGCAGCATGCAGTGCCCTTTGAAAAATGTCAAATGTAAACACCAATTTAAAGATTAAGACAACCGATAATCATTTTCAGAAACACCAAAAATTCAAATAAATAACAATAATAGCTCAGATAATTTGAGACAAAAATCATGAGAAAAGAAATTTATACCAGTAGAAAAAAAAAAAAAAAGATTGCAAAATTAGATATTAACATAATTAGTCTACTTTAATTAAATTTATAAGAATATACATTTCAAAGTTGAATTACATTATAGGAAAAAGTTTTCTTATTTAAGGAACTGTAAACACATAATTAGAGATCAACTGAAAATTAATTTTCATTCAAAAATCGGACTTTCTCCGAAAATGCTGCTGGATCGAAACTATTAGTATTCCAAAAATCTCATTTCTTCCTTCAGAAATTTTCAACATTATTTAATGATTTGAGCTGTAACGGCTCAAATGAGACACTCTTTGTTAATTACTATAAACTTCACTGTTTATCAGTCATGACTGACTCGAGACATGAATACAAATTACAAAGCAAGCAATGCATATATGACTAAACTTTGAAGGTGCTTTTCATGCGCTCATTAAAAGCTGCAGACTTAACAGTAACAGAACATTTTTAGTTTGAAACCACAGAAGTTTTTCCAATACTCTTTGAGAAAGTTCTAGTATAACAAATGATCATTTACATAATAAAAGATACATTGAGGTATGCATATCTAAAACATTTTTTAATTACTTGAAATTCATATCATTAGAAAATCATATGTGTAATGTAGATGAATTACATTTTATTTTATATGAAAATAAAAAGTTTCGGTCAAAGGCACACAGAGCCAACTCGGACCACACATATAATTAATTCATATTTTCATATATTTATGGATTTATTAATACCTTTAAAAAAATTATCTTTTCGTTTTTGGCCAAAAATAGGAAGCTTACCGAAATTCAGTTTCAGTCGATCCTTACACATGCCTTACATAGCCCTGTGGCAAAAGTTTTGTAAACTTTCTGCAACGACAAGCCTCAAAAACAGCAAAATTTTTCTGCAACGTGGTATTTTTTAATAGTAGAAATGAATGGCAAATTTGTACATAATATAATTAGGAAAAAGACATTGAAGAACTAATATAGCTTAAAGCAGGTGTTATATGTAATGGTCTAATCTGTTTTTAAACTGCATATAAAAAAACAACAAAAAAACTAAGTTTAATGAACCAGCATTAAAGGAGTTGTTTAGCCTATTTCGAGTAATTTACAATAAATAAATTGTCCCAATACTTTTCTTAAGAATTATTTATTGAGTACGAGCTTAAATTCTTGTAATTTGTTGCATTGCACCATACATTTAAAAGCTATAAGATCAATTTATTGGAAGGAGGGAGAAGGATTGTACATATGTACTTTAATTATTTCAAATAATTAAAATATTAAAAATAAAATTTAATAATATATTTCTAAATAAGTTGTCTGTCATACAAGCAAACATAATTTTCTATATTTGATATGGAAAGCAAGCAAAATAAAAAAGGAAACAATAAAGGATTAAGCAGAAATCCTTTTATCGATTAAATTATTTTAAACTTTATATATATATATGTATAAACTTGTCAAAAATAAAAAGATTTCTTTCAAGTGAACTGCAACATATAATTTAAAAAATAAAATATATTTTCTGTATGATGTAATGTAAAAAAGGGCTATATTTATTGTTTATAGTATGATAAACAGTAAGAGGAGACCATTTATGCATTTTCAATATTTCAGGAAAACAAACAGTGAATGAAGATTTATGTTACTTAAAAAATTTAACAATGAGAAGTACTAACATTAAAATGAGTTTCTCAAAAGAATATGATGAAGACTTATCTTTATGAAGATAAAGTTAGGCCTAATAATGCTTAAATAAAAACAATACTTAAGCCAAAAATTTTAAAAAAAAAATATTTTAAATAAAATATACAAATAACATTCTTGAGAAATAACAAAAATACTTGTTAATTATATGAATTTTTCATTACAATATACACAAGATATTTAAATTTCCTGTTCAAAAATTTTGTTTACACTAAGAAAAAACAAATATGGCTTCCTTTAGTTTACATGTTAACTGCAGCTGTGAAAACCTATTTAAAATAGCTATAGTAAGATCTAATAAAGCTTAAATAAAAACAATTCTTAAGCCAAAAATATTTATAACTGAATAGAATATACAAATAATATTCATGAGAAATAACAAAAATACTTGTTAATTATATGAACTTTTCAATACAATATACACAAAATATTTAAATTTCCAGTTCAAAAATTTTGTTTACACTAAGAAAAAACAAATATGGCTTCCTTTAGTTTACTTGCTAACTGCAGCTGTGAAAACCCATTTAAAATAACTATAGTAAGACCTAATAATGCTTAAATAAAAACAATTCTTAAGCCAAAAATATTTATAACTGAATAGAATATACAAATAATATTAATGAGAAATAATAAAAATACTTATGTTAATTATAAGAGCTTTTCAATACAAGATATTTAAATTTTTGTTTACACTAAGAAAAAACAAATATGGCTTCCTTTAGTTTAGTTGTTAAAACTGCAGCTGTGAAAACCTATTTAAAATAACTATAGTAATATTCTTGAGGTGCAGAGGAAACAAATATCAAAACAATTATTAAACTATTTTAGAAGGAATGCTTATAATATATTTTCATAGACTATAATAACACACTGATGTACTTTTAAATTCATATACAAAGACTAGTCAAGTTAACAGCTTTGAAGAAGATATTGTTTTTCATTTGGCACACTAATACCTGCAGTTTTAAAACTGAAATAATCAAATATTTGAAAACATATAATCATTTTAAAATATACTTTATTAATTATAAAATAATAGACTATCCTACCAATATCAAAAGGTTTTTTTTTTTAAATATATATAAAACACTGATTCACAGATTAAGACAACAAACCGGTGGCCATCTTGAAAAACACCAAAAATTCAGATAAGTAACAATACCCGAGATAGATAATCAAAGACCAATAAAAAAGGAATTTTTACCAAAACAAAATAGAATATAGCGAAACAACACTGAAAACTGGCGATATGTAACAATTAAAATAATAAAACTTTGTAAAAAATCGCCATAAAATAAAAAAAATACATAGGACGCGTTTCAAGCTAAAAATATTAACAGCTCGTCATCAGCTAAAGTTCTTGTCCCCTTACAGACACGTGTTTTACTTTAGTTTATGACGAGCTGTTAATATTTTTAGCTCAAAACGCGTTCTATGTATTGTTTTTATTTTATGGTAATTTTTTTACAAAGTTTTATTATTTTAATTTTAACAAACTAGAATGTTATAAAATTCGATCTTAAGATAATTAGCTTGAATGCAATGTATTAGATTATGCATTTCAAAATTCATTCACACTTAGGGATTAAATTTCATAATTTTAGGAACTGTAAATCATAATGTGCAGTATTAAATGAAGAAAACAAAAACAGTCAATGTAATGTACTCAAATCATAAAAGATTAAGATGTAAAAGTTTAAGTACGACGTCTGTCATAGGTTATTTTTTATATTTAATTATAACAATTGAGTACTTACCACAAAGTTTAAAATGACAGGATACGTATGAAAAAATATTTAGCTGGACCTGATTTACTTAAAGAAAACTTTGACTTAACAGTTTGCATCATCCTCAAAACAGCTTTCTGTAGAATGGTCAACTAACACATCCATATGGTCACCTAAGAGCTAGCAAAAAGACATTTAAAGGCAAGAAAAGCAATTGCATTTCAAGCCATTTGAATGCTTTCAACTGGCTGAATATCAGAGTCAACAACAACTCGTCTAAAGTCCATAATTTTGATCTGGAAAAAAATTGGTTTTAAAATTAAGAAAATAATAAAAACAAATGGCTTAGATGTCTTATTAACCCGGGTTCTGCTATCTTGGATTTTTTTCTTGCATGAAAACTCCTTTTTCGCCAAGTATTAAACGTCACCAATGGTTAAATATTGTTGATAGATTAATATAATATTGAAAAAATTAGAATATAATAATTATAACTATTAATTGAAAAACAATTTTTAATTCACGCCAAGAAAAAAATCCAAGATGGCAGACCCCGGGATAATAAGACATCTGTTCCAAACAAATCATCATACACAAATTGAAGACTTACAATTTATATAAACAAGTCATGCATACACAAACTGGACAATTTATAAAAATACAGTCTAAGGATACTTTGCATCAATCTTTTTAGTATGCAGATGTGCAACAGATTTTGTTTTAAAGGAGAGGGAATCGGAGAAGGCTGTAGATAGTTTTTTCATTTTAAATGCTAATTACATAACTACTACAGATAAAAGATGTAACGAATTGTAATTCGAATGCAATCTTTTTTATATCTTTTTAAATTATAAACTAAAATAAAAATTGTATTTGTATGTTTAAAATTTTTAACAGCTTGATGTATATTTTGTAATGTTTGATTACAGAAAAATTCGAACTGGATTTTACAATTCAAATAATTTTTTAGCATTTCAAACACTTGACATGTTAGGCTTAAATCAACTCGCAGCAAGTATCGTAAAAATAAAATAACTTTAAAAAGTAGTACATTATTTTTTAAAAAATCGGCATAAATTAGGAAAAGTTATATTCAATAATATGTTTAACATAAATAAAATACATACCATTCCGAGAAGTATTTATTGCGGAAAATACCACATTGCAACAAAATCACCGTTCCCTTTCACATTCGGGATTCAAAACTCTCGTCAATTCATTGATTCATTCTCAAATTCTCGCTCCATTCCAGCGCGCACTGATCTTCTCTCGCCAAATTATTTGGCTACATTTCCCTTTCGCCAAGGGTGTCCAAAGCTTGAGGGTTTGTAAATTAGCATACGGGGGTATACGCCGTATACCCTCTGGATTTTTTTAAGGAACACCGTATACTCTCTGTTTCTCAGGAAAGCTATAGTAAATACACTCTAGGGTATACGCTCTGCGTTAAGCGTATACCCTCTGCTTAGAACGCATACCCTCTGTTTCTTTTACGACTACAACACTGGTTACGACTGATCGCAGGAACGCCTATCCTACGATCGAGCGTAAGATACGGTAGAGCGAGGCACCGTAACCCAGCCTTATTTATTTTTTTTGTGTGTGTTCGTGCTGAAGAACTAGCGATGTTAGGTTGGGATTACGGTGCCTCGCTCTACCGTATCTTGCGCTCAATCGTAGGATAGGCGTTCCTGCGATCAGTTGTACAGTCGGTCGATTTAATCTTCGAGCACTCCGCCACCCACGAGTTTTTTCCGAATCCGAAAAACAGACGAAAACGGGGACGCGAAAAACCGACCGCGAAGGGTTCGAGATCGATCGTGCGGGGGACGCGTAAAAATTAAACTCTCGACAGTCGAATCACGGGTCGGGAAAAATAAAGAAAGGAAAAAGTGAAGACGGGAAACAAAAAAATCACCAACGAACGGTTCCAGAAATAAAACCATATCGGATAAAAATTCAGTTTGTGTCGCGTCAGAAGCGACAAGTAAAAGTTTTTCGATTCATCGATATCGGTATACGGCGCATCTCGAAGAAACGGGCCAGGTGCGGCCCTTTTTCCCTTTCACCTTCAAAGCGATTCATTTTCCCATCCCCGTTCGAAACAGAAAAAGCGAAAGTAGTTCCACGGATTCATCCGCGGATCGCGCATCCCAAAGCCAACGAACAATTTTAAAATTCTAAATTTCCTCCGTCGATTTCGTCGAACAGCAAAGATCAAACTCGATCGATAAAGTCGAGTATAAAAAACAGTTTAAAAATCGAAAGCAGTTCCACGGAATCATCCAAAGCCAACGAACAATTTTAAATTTCTAAATTTCCTCCATCGATTTCATCGAATAGCATAATAAATTCTACCAACCAATCACCTTCATCAATAAACTATTCCAGTCGCTTTTCGAGTATAAAAAACCAGACAATCGAAAGCAATTCCACCAAATCATCCAAAGCCGATAAACAATTTTAAATTTCTAAATTTCCTCCATCGATTTCATCGAATAGCAAAGATCAAACTCGATCAATAAAGTCGAGTATAAAAAATCAGACAATCGAAAGCAATTCCACCAAATCATCCAAAGCCAACGAACAATTTTAAATTTCCAAATTTCCTCCATCGATTTCATCGAATAGCATAATAAATTCTACCAACCAATCACCAGGCCCGTAGCCAGGTGGGGGCCAGGTCGGGCAAAGCCCGACCTGGAATATGTTTTGCCCGACCTATCGCATTCCGATAAAAACATTAAATTTCCAGTTTTCTCCCACTTCTTGTCCAACCTAGAATGAAGCTCGACATTCTGATCATTTTTTTCACTTAGTATTTCCCTTTAAAAAAATTTATGTAATACAACATCAAATTTTCATTTTCCCATGCCAGACCTTGCCCTCTACCCCTAAATTTCCTTTCTACACTGGAAACAAAAGTAGCAAAATTTCATCTATAAAGCTTTTTTTTCTCTCCCTCTTTAACAGACCTGTCGAAAATTGCTCCATTGTGCGTGCCTCGCTTTTTCACTTTGCAGAAATTGTCCCATACCGCTTCAACAACAAATCGGGTTTACCTTAAATCCCTAAAGCTTGCTTTCTTTATACAATTGTCACCATATGTAATTTATCGTTAGGAGGCGGGGTTGAAGCCAAAGGCTTCTGAAACTAATCTTGAAGCAGCCCACAATACTGTTTCCTTAAATTTAACTTGATGTACATCACAGTTAAATGCTTCTTTCGTGGAAACTTGGTCCGATTACAACAAACTCCAAAGGACACTCTCTCCCCCCCCCCCCCATGTGAAAATACAAAATAGATAATGGAAGGTCTGTCCCTTCATCTCTTCGACTGTCTGCCATTCCACTGAAATTTTAAAAAAAAATGTCGCTTCTAAAATAAACCAATCATTATTTCAAATTTAAACAATACAATATGTCAGGATACTTACGATTTTACAAATCCAAATTTATTACTTACTGACGCATTCATAAAGCCATTTTTATCCTTAAATTAAAAAATGTTACAGATGCTTTTATTAATGAACGAAGAAACTGAATGAATTGTTTAATGAAACTATTCAACTATTCTGCACTTTTTCTTAAAAGCAAATTAGTTTCCAAAGTGGTCGTCAAAGTTGCCAATATAAGCCAATTTTTGCTAGGCGACAGCCTGATACAGACCATCATAAGATAGAAATCAATTACAACTCAAAGTGTAATGCATTTATTGAAAAGTGAAAAACGATATTCGATTCCAATTCCTAATTAAAAGAAATACATTTTATTTACGTTAAGCCCAGGGCCGTAGGAAGGTCTTTTGAGGCCACCCACAAACTTTTCTTTCATCTCTCCACCCCCCCCCCCCACCCCCTCTAAGATTTTGGAGAAATATCTATATTTAATTTTGCTATCCGAGTTCTATTTTATAACAACACCAGCGGAGCTTCACTAGTTGATTTTTTCAAAACGAAACTCAAATTAAACGAATTTAGAGTTGGCTTGAACTGCTTTCGGCAATGTGCGTACACCCATTGGGGCTATGCCGGCTCAGATCTCGAATCAAACAAACCTTGAATTATTGTAAATTTTTATTTCGACCCGGATTAAATTAAAATGTTCAACATTTTGTTCATGGTGTTACAGTAACAGATTTGATATTCTTACAACATGAATTTAATCAAAGCACTAGCAAAATTTAACTGGGAATTCCCCCATTTAGAAAAACAATATAAAAAAATCCCTGCAAAATGCGAAAGGATGCCAAAAATTGATAAAGATATTTCGAAGTTCATAGCGAGCAAAATTTACTATATTGTGCTAAAAGATTGAAATCGGATTTTTTATTTACGAATGTTAAAAAAAATTACCAGAAACACAGCTAAAAATTCTCGAAAAATTCAAAAATAGCAGAGAACAAAATTTGGCAAAAAAAAAAAAAAAAAATTCAAACTGAATTCCCTTTGCAAATGAACCTTCACAACAAACCCCCAAATATTGCACATAAATAAAAAAATATGGAAGTCTTTTCGTATTCTCTGTTTTTTTTTTTTTTTTTTTTTTTTTTTTTTTTTTTTTTTCAGTTTGACCATGCCATTTGCATGACCCAGACAGATTTTTTAAAGCAGAAAATATTCACTTATAATAACTTTTTTTCTGCTTTGAACGGTGCCTTTTATTAAATATATATATATATTTACAGATTTACTAATTCAAAAAAAATTACCTTTGGGATGTCGTTTTCATATTTTTCAGTTTTCTCCAATTTAAAATTGTCACCCAAGTGTTCCGGATAGAAATGGAAAAAGAAAGGCTTCGGATAGACAGTACCTTTCTGTGGGCAACGAAGATGGGTTTCTTACTAGATCATAATAAAGACATACAGAGTCTTTCTGTCCATTTTTTTAGGGTTTCGTTCATCTGACGAAACCCTATTTGTCTCGCTCCTCTGTCTGTCTGTCTGTCTGTCCGTCACAGAGCCCGTTCTCAGAAACTATACATGTTAGAGACATGAAATTTTGGGTACTTATAGCTGAACACCTCACATCATACGACAAATCATAAAATTTTGAAAAAGTCGTACATTTAACCCTTTGGGCTCCCGCATGTGTATTTTAAACAATTATTTCTAAGTGAGACCCTAATTAGGTTGGAGGCGTGAAATTTTGCATACTTATAGCTGAACACCTCACATCCAACGACAAATCATCAAATTTTGAAAAATGTCGTAAGTTTAACCCTTTGGGGTCCCACATGTGCATTTTAAACAATTCTTTCTAAGTGAGCCCCTAATTATGTTGGAGACATGAAATTTTGCATACTTATAGCTGAACACCTCACATCCAACGACAAATCATAAAATTTTGAAAAAGTCGTGCATTTAACCCTTTGGAGTCCCACATGTGCACTTTAAACAATTCTTTCTAAGTGAGCCCCTAATTATGTTGGAGACAGGAAATTTTGGATACTTATAGCTGAACACCTCACATCATTCGACAAATGATAAAATTTTGAAAAAGTCGTACATTTAACCCTTTGGGCTCCCGCATGTGTATTTTAAACAATTATTTCAAAGTGAGCCCCTAATTAGGTTGGAGGCGTGAAATTTTGCATACTTATAGCTGAACACCTCACATCCAACGACAAATCATCAAATTTTGAAAAATGTCGTAAGTTTAACCCTTTGAGGTCCCACATGTGCATTTTAAACAATTCTTTCTAAGTGACTTCCTAATTAGTTTGGAGACGTGAAATTTTGCATACTTATAGCTGAACACCTCACATAACGACTAATCATAAAATTTTGAAAAAGTCGTTCATTTAACCCTTTGGGCTTCCGCATGTGTATTTTAAACAATTCTTTCTAAGTGAGCTCCTAATTAGTTTGGAGGCGTGGAATTTTGCATACTTATAGCTGAACATCTCACATCAAACGACAAAATATAAAATTTTGAAAAAGTCGTACATTTAACCCTTTGGGCTCCCACATGTGTATTTTAAAAAATTCTTTCTAAGTAAGCACCTAATTAGGTTGGAGGCGTGAAATTTTGTATACTTATAGCTGAACACGCCACATCCAACGACAAATCATAAAATTTTGAAAAAGTCGTGAATTTAACCCTTTGGAGTCCCACATGTGCATTTTAAACAATTCTTTCTAAGTGAGCCCCTAATTATGTTGGAGACATGAAATTTCGGATACTTATTGCTGAACACCTCACATCATACGACAAATGATAAAATTTTGAAAAAGTCGTACATTTAACCCTTTGGGCTCCCGCATGTGTATTTTAAACAATTATTTCTAAGTGAGCCCCTAATTAGGTTGGAGGCGTGAAATTTTGCATACTTATAGCTGAACACCTCACATCCAACGACAAATCATAAAATTTTGAAAAAGTCGTGCATTTAACCCTTTGGAGTCCCACATGTGCATTTTAAACAATTCTTTCTAAGTGAGCCCCTAATTATGTTGGAGACATGAAATTTTGGATACTTATAGCTGAACACCTCACATCATACGACAAATGATAAAATTTTGAAAAAGTCGTACATTTAACCCTTTGGGCTCCCGCATGTGTATTTTAAACAATTATTTCTAAGTGACTTCCTAATTAGTTTGGAGACGTGAAATTTTGCATACTTATAGCTGAACACCTCACATCAAACGACTAATCATAAAATTTTGAAAAAGTCGTTCATTTAACCCTTTGGGCTCCCACATGTGTATTTAAAAAAAATTCTTTCTAAGTAAGCCCCTAATTAGGTTGGAGGCGTGACATTTTGCATACTTATAGCTGAACACCCCACATCCAACGACAAATCATAAAATTTTGAAAAAGTCGTGCATTTAACCCTTTGGAGTCCCACATGTGCATTTTAAACAATTCTTTCTAAGTGAGCCCCTAATTATGTTGGAGACATGAAATTTTGGATACTTATAGCTGAACACCTCACATCATACGACAAATGATAAAATTTTGAAAAAGTCGTACATTTAACCCTTTAGGCTCCCGCATGTGTATTTTAAACAATTATTTCTAAGTGAGCCCCTAATTATGTTGGAGGCGTGAAATTTTGCATACTTATAGCTGAACACCTCACATCCAACGACAAATAATCAAATTTTGAAAAAGGTCGTGCATTTAACCCTTTGGGGTCCCACATGTGCATTTTAAACAATTCTTTCTAAGTGAGCCCCTAATTATGTTGGAGACATGAAATTTTGGGTACATATAGCTGAACACCTCACATCATACGACAAATGATAAAATTTTGAAAAAGTCGTACATTTAACCCTTTGGGCTCCCGCATGTGTATTTTAAACAATTATTTCTAAGTGAGCCCCTAATTAGGTTGGAGGCGTGAAATTTTGCATACTTATAGCTGAATACCTCACATCAAATGACAAATCATAAAATTTTGAAATTATAGCTGAACACCTCAGATCTCACGTCAAATAATAAATTTTGAAAAAGTTTTATGTTTAACCCTTTCAACTCCAGCTTGTGTATTTTAAGCCATTCTTTCTAACTGAGCCCCTAATTAAATTGGAGATTTGAAATTTTGCATACTTATTGCAGAACACCTGAGACCTCGCGACAAATCATAAAATCTTACATTTAACCGTTTGAGCTACCACATATGTATTTGAACAATTCTTTTTAAGAGAGCCCCTAATTAAGTTGGTGACATGAAATTTTGCATACGTATAGCTGAATGCCTCAGACCACACGACAAATCATAAAATTTTCAAAAAGTCTTTTATTATTTACCCTTCTGGGCTCTAACTTGTGTATTTTAAGCAATTTTTCTAACCTCCGCTCTTTTAACCCGGGGAGAAATTTTCCAACTTTTGCCGACCCCCCTTTGACCATTCTTTCATATTATGCTCCATAGCCTTACATATTTTAGTTCCACTTTTTACCGCCAGGGGCGCCTACTTATCTCGGGTGCTATGGGCCCAATCCCCACTACTAATATATCTACGGATAGAATGTAAAACGGAGTTTCGTTCGGATAGAGAATATATTTAGAAGATGAGAGAATATGTTTAGTCTTTTACCGAATATGTTTAGAATAGAGTGCACCCCTGGTTGCGAAATGTGGAACTAACAGATTTTTCAAAAGGATAAAGTGTTTTGAAAGGAATATTAAACGAAACCCTCTGTGCGATCTGTGATCACACTTACCCACTTGTTTCTTTTCCTCTTTTAGTCTGACAAGATGTTTTTCTGTTCACGACGAGATTTGATAGGAAGGATACCTGTATGCCTTAAATTATACACATCGAAATAGGTTTTTTTTTAAATTAAATTTCAAAATGAAATTTTTTATGCTATTTTTAGTGTTTTTTCGAGTTTCGTGCTTCCCCCCCCCCTCCCCCCCCCACATTCATAAAATGAATCCATTTTCAATCTATCTTTCCATTTTAGCCGAATATAGTAAAGTAGTCTTCTGCGATTTTTGAATATTTCACGAAGTCTTTTATGTTATTTTTAACTTTCTTTCGCATTCCAACGGGATTTTTTTACATTAGTAAAAGGAGTCAGGTTTTGATCTTTTAGCCACAAGTACAAAATTTTGCCCTCTGCAATTTTTGAATTTTTTGCAAACATTTTATGCGATTTTAAACGCTTTTCCCGTTTTTAAGCTCCTGTGATTAGAAGAGATTTTTCTCATATTTGAAGAAATTTTCGTCTTTTGAAAATTTCTAGAAATTTTGATCTTTGATTCGCGACTTTTTCGTGCTATGAAGGAAAAAATATTAATGCGTAAGTTCAGTTTCTAATTATGAAAAGTACAATGCAACACAGTTGACGGAACACTATTGGGATTTGATTTGATGAAACTGCATCTTTATATTGAAGGATATTGGGTAATTTTTACGTTAGATTGGTGACTTTCTTTATTTTTGCGAAAAATGGGCAAATCAAAACATTTTTTTTTTGGCGTGTGTGTGTTTGAACGGAAAAAAAATGTCCAGTCCACTGATTGATTGATTTATTTATTTTTTTGAGAATGTAAAAGGAATCCGGTTTCAATCTTTTATCCCAATATAGTAAATTTTGCCCCGTGCGGCGTTTTGTTCGCTTTCCGCGGAGGTTTTTTTTTTTTTTTTTTTTTTGTACATTCCAAAAAGGAATCAGGTTTAAGTCCTTTAGTTCAATATAGAAAGTTTATCGTTTGCAATTTTTGATTTTTTTTACAAACCTTTTATGTGATTTTTAGAGTATTTTTTAAAATTCCACATTCAATCTTTTGGCTCGATATAGACAAATTTTGCTCTCTGCGATTTTTGAATTTTTGTCCAATTTTTTATGCGATTTATACCCTTATTTTCGCGTTTTGCCAAGACCTTTTGGAAAATTTTTCTGAACCGAAGAATTATCCAGTAGATTTTGCTGCTGTCATGATTAAGATGAAGGTGGGAAAATAACAAATTGGCTCCTGTAGCAAGATGAACGACGGTGCTGGAAAATTTAACTTTTACCTGGAGACTATCATTTTTATGGAAATAAAAATTACAATAATTCAAGAATCAGATTGGTATATTCCGAACGGGTTTACGCTGTTGAAGGCAGTGGGGCCCCCAAGGGGAATCCCCCCCCCCCAAAAAAAATAGGTTCTTTTTTTGAAAAACCAACCGGCAAAGCAAGCGAAGCTCAGCTAGTAGATTTAAATAATTACAGAATATAATTTATGTATAATTAACATTAGTAATTTATCGAGAGAAGAGAGATGAAACGTTAAAAAAGAAACAGGTTGAACGTAAGGGGATAGGTGGCAAAGGCATGGCACACAAATGCCTCTTGGGTTCCAACTTTTCCTCCATTTAATAGGGACCCTAAAAAAGACATTTAAAAAAGTATTTTGAGCCTACAGAATTTCTTTCATCTGGGCACCTTTAAAAAGAATGGTGGCTGTAGAAAGAAGCCCATATCTGTTTTGGTTGAAGAAAGTAATAGTATTAAGGAGGTTTTGAACCTGATTGGGACTCCCAACGAAATTAAAAAGCAAATTTTTTAAACATTTGAATAAAAAAAGTGGCAGCTACAAGTTTTGAATCCTGGGTTCCAACTTTTCCGCACTTTCATAGCCCCTCATCCCCCTCCCCCCCCAAAAAAAGACGATTAAAATATTTAGAGCATGCAAAATTTCTTTCATCTGGGCACCTTAAAAAAATGGTGGCTAGAAAGGAAGCACATTATCTGTTTTGGTTGAAGGAAGTAATTCTATTAAGGAAGTTTTGAAGCTCATTGGGACCCCATTGAGATTAAAAAGCATATTTTTTAAACATTTGAATAAAAAATATAGGGTCTAAAAGTTTTAAATCTTAACTTCCAACATTTCTTTATTTTTATAGGGCTCCCCCAAAAACACAATTCAAACAAAATTTAGAGCCTGCAAAATTTTTTTCATCGCCTTTAAAAAGAACAGTGACTATAGAAAGAAAGCACAATTTTTTTGAAGGAAGTAATGGCATTAAGAAAGTTTTGAAACTTATTGGGGGGCCCCAATGAGATTAAAAAGCATATTTTTTAAACATTTGAATAAAAATTTTGGCCTAAATGTTTTGAATCTTGGGTTCCAACTTTTCCTCACTTTTATAGAAGGCCCTAAAAAAGACAATTCAAAAATAATTTAGAGCCTACAGAATTTCTTTCATCTGGGCACCTTTAAAAAGAACGGTGGCTGTAGAAAGAAAGTGCATATCTGTTTTGGTTGAAGGAAGTAATAGTATTAATGAAGTTTTGTACTTTTGGTTTCATCTTTTTCTCCCCTTTATAGGACTCCCCCCCCCCCCCCCCACAAAAAAAGAGACTAAAATACCATTATATTTTTAAAATAGAATTTAAGCTTTCAAAAGCTCTTCCATCTGGGCACCTTTATAATAGTGGATACAGAAGGAAAGCACATATCTGTTTTCTAAATCTCACCAAGATCTTTGACAAAAAATGAATTTGGATAAAACAAATTAAAATGTTATTAAAAATAATTATAAAAGTTAAAAGACATTATGCTACTCAAAAGTACAATAACTTACTACTGGACCCCTGGCTTTGCTCACCCCATATGGGAGACGATTCCTACGGCCCTGGTTATGCCAAATATCTTATTTAACTTTAATACATTTTTATTATGTCTCTGAAGAAACTTTAAAAATTTCATACTGACTTTAGAAATATCTTATATTTTAAATGAAAAAAAATCCCTAAAATTACAATGCATATTTTTGAAGAGCTACGAATAAGAGATAGAAAAAAAATGAAGAAATAATCTGCCACCCCTGGAAAAATCTTTGCCCTACCTGGAAGTATGGTCTAACTACGGGCCTGCCAATCACCTTCATCAATAAACTATCCCAGTCCATTTTCGAGTATAAAAAATCAGACAATCGAAAGCAATTCCACCAAATCATCCAAAGCCAACAAACAGTTTTAAATTTCTAAATTTCCTCCATCGATTTCATCGAATAACATAATAAATTCTACCAACCAATCACCTTCATCAATAAACTATTCCAATCCCTTTTCGAGTAAAAAAAACCAGACAATCGAAAGCAATTCCACCAAATCATCCAAAGCCGATAAACAATTTTAAATTTCTAAATTTCCTCCATCGGTTTCATCGAATAGCAAAGATCAAACTCGATCAATAAAGTCGAGTATAAAAACAATTTAAAAATCGAAAGCAGTTCCACTGAATCATCCAAAGCCAACAAACAATTTTAAATTTCTAAATTTCCTCCATCGATTTCATCGAATAGCAAAGATCAAACTTCGTCAATAAAGTCGAGTATAAAAACAATTTAAAAATCGAAAGCAGTTCCACCGAATCATCCACAGATCGTGCATTCCAAAGCCAATAAACAATTTTAAATTTCTAAAATTCAACCGAAAATTCTAAATTTCCTCCATTAATTTCATCGAATAGCATAAAAAATTCTACCAACCAATCACCTATAAAACAAACTATAAGAATCCAGCTCAGAAAGAAATATTTACCCTTTTGAATGGAAAGAAAATATCCAAGAAAATCGGTTTCCAAAGCCGACGAACAATTTTAAATTTCTAAACTTCAACCGAAAATTCTAAATTTCCTCCATTAATTTCATCGAAACAAACAACATCTCGACCACACTCGACGTAAAATTAAATTTACACGGGAGGGGAAACAAACATCGACAACAAAACATCACATCGCGAAATTCATTTTATTACTCGTTTCGAGCAGAAAATAATACAAGTAAAACTCTCGCGTTTGAAAAATTTACAACTGTCGACCCGCATCTCATATAACTTCCAAACGAGCCACCGCGGCCGTCAAAGAACATTTCGACGAGAAAAGCCGAGAAAGACAAAAACTGTCGCTATATTCTGCAATTCAGTCGTTCCCTCGAATCACTAAAAGAGTAGCTAAATTTATTCCGGCATCGGAGCGAGCATCGAATCCTTTCCCGCCCGCGACCGACGAACCAACAACATCTCGACCCCGCACGACGCGAAATCCAAGGTCATTCTCGAATCGAAAAGGTTAATTTTCCGACAAAAGTTTTATATTTTTCCTTCGAAAAATGAATTCGTAAATGTGTCAAAACGTTTTGCGCTCGTCGAGCACGGCAGTCAAGAACAGCCTCGACCGAAAATTCTAAATTTCCTCCATCGATTTCATCGAATAGCAAAGATCAAACTTCGTCAATAAAGTCGAGTATAAAAACAATTTAAAAATCGAAAGCAGTTCCACCGAATCATCCACAGATCGTGCATTCCAAAGCCAATAAACAGTTTTAAATTTCTAAAATTCAACAGAAAATTCTAAATTTCCTCCATTAATTTCATCGAAAAGCATAAAAAATTCTACCAACCAATCACATATAAAACAAACTATAAGAATCCAGCTCGGAAAGAAATATTTACCCTTTTGAATGGAAAGAAAATATCCAAGAAAATCGGTTTCCAAAGCCGACGAACAATTTTAAATTTCTAAACTTCAACCGAAAATTCTAAATTTCCTCCATTAATTTCATCGAAACAAACAACATCTCGACCACACGCGACGTAAAATTAAATTTACACGGGAGGGGAAACAAACATCGACAGCAAAACATCACATCGCGAAATTCATTTTATTACTCGTTTCGAGCAGAAAATAATACAAGTAAAACTCTCGCGTTTCGTCAATATTGGCAAACGAAGCGTCGCAAAAAAAATGGGCCAGAGGCGGGGACGAGCCCGCCTCTGACCCATTTTTTCACTTTCACCTCTAACAATTTTTCTCACCCGTTCGAAACAGAAAGAGAGAAAACATCAGGTGAAAAAAAGTCTCTCACACAAAGTTCTTTTCGTACAGCTCTTTGAATTTTAAGAAAGGTTCCCCTTTCAAGTTGAAAATGTACTTATAATCCTCTGCATCCGGCGACAGAAGTAGTATCGAATCCAGATCAAATTTAAATTCGGAGGGCTCGAACTTCTTTTCGATTCTGCGAATTTCTTTGGTTTTAGGAAACGGTATTTTGAACACTTCCTCGTTTTTTTTTCATCCGGGCCGCGGCAATCTCCATGGCTCTGAAATTTTTTTTTTCTGCGGGATCGGATTTTATTTTCCGTTCCCCTTTCTTCTTCCGAGGGACTCGAACGCCTTTCGAAGAGATGTTTTCAGGAGAAATCTCAACCGATTTCTCTTCCGGAACCGGCGTCCTCTTCGGGATCTTGAAGTTTTTCAAGTCCTCTCGAATTTTTGACCTGGAGGCCTCCATCGCTTCGAAAAACTTTCGTTTTCGAACGTCTTCGGCAGAAACAGGGTTCATCTCTCGGGGCTCCGGATTCTTCGGAATTTCGGCAGGAACAGGAGCCGTTTTTTTAGCTTTCTGGTTCACGGGCTCGGGTCCGTTCGGAATTTCGGCAGGAACAGGAGCCGTTTCTTTCGCTTTCTGATTCGCGTGCTCGGGTCTCTTCGGAATTTCGACGACGGGAGCGTCCTTCGGAACAACGGCTAGTTTTTCGGGCTCAGGCGGCGAGACGACAGGAGCGTCCTTCGGAACAACGGCTGGTTTTTCCGGCTCCGGCAGGAGAGATATGAAAATCTTTCCTCACACGCCTCGTTCGACCCGTTTTTTTTTTTTCACATCACAGAAGGACACAGGTCCGAATTCATGCCGGGAGAAGAATCAAACAGATCGGAAATGATGCTGTCCATCGCGATATCGTCTTTCGGATCGAAGGACACGTCCAACATCGCATCGAGATCCAACTCGTCCTCTTCCGGATTCGACGGCTCGACCCGGGGGCGGTCCGAGAAATCCACGTTTTCGAAACTCGACGAGTCCTCGGAATCGTTCGGTCTTTCGGGATTCGAACCTTCGGAGTCTTCCGCGTTCGGCAGTTCTTCGGTCAGATCCACGCATTCCGAGTTTCGGCCGAAAGTCATGTCCAAGGGTTCGAGATCCGGTCCTTCGCTGCGAACGACCGCCGCTCGGGGATCGTCCACGACCTTCGAGTTCAGGACCTGGTAATTTTTCACGAAATCGGGAGAAGCCACGACCACGCGCCTTTCCAGAATCGGCGGATCGGGTATGAACCAGTACGTGATCTGTTGCTGCGGCGCTTCCGGCTGCTGCTGCGGCGGTTCTTCGGGCCCGGGAAGATCGGATCGTTCGACTGGAGGATTTTCCGGAACGCGCTCGAAAAACTCTTCGAAATCTCTCTCCTCTTCGGTCCTGGCCTTCTTTTGCGGCGGAAAATAAGAACAAGTGCCGGTCTCCGGCGGAAAATAAGAACAAGTTCCGGGTTGCGGTTCGAAATACGAAGAAGCCGAAGAAGGGCCCTGTCGGGGTTCGAAATACGAAGAAGCGCGAGGTTCCGATGCGAGGTCCTGCAGACCGGGCGGAGGCATCGCGGTCCGATCTTCGTCCTCGTCTCTCTCGTCGTCTATGTAAGGGGTCTGAGGGGGATAATCCATCGAACATTCGAGTCTGGTGACTCTCTGGGCCACGGGATCGGTCGTCCGAAAAGGGATCGGAAAATCGCTCGCCAACAGATCCAGAGCGAAAAAAGTCTTCTGCGTCGTGAAAAGCATATAAGTGGTTCCCGGCGGAATCACGTGAGCGCCGTCGGCCAGCAAAATCCTCCTGTCGAAGAAATGCACGTTGTCGTAATGAAACACTTTGTCTTTGCGGCTCAGTTCTTTTTTCTGAGCCCCTCTCGGGAGCAAATAGAACAGAACGGGCACGTTCAGGGTCTGGATCAGATGGACCGTGTTCTCTGCCACGGTCCTCAAGCCGAACGTGAAAAAAGCTTTCACGAGAAATTGATTCCTCAATTTAAAGCTCATCCTCACGTCCGCGTTCTTCCGAAACTTTTGTTGCGGATTTCTCCTGTACCTGTTGGCGATCGAGGACCAATCTATGCTGTCGCGGTGAAACGAGTCGAATCTTTGGCACTCTTTTCCCATGTAGGGCAGGCTGGACTGGTTTCTGTCGTTGGAGACGTGCTTGCAGAAATATATCTTGCGGTGCTCGTCCATGAACGGGACGAAAATCTTCACGTTCTGGTTCGAACCCCAACACTTGAAGTTTTTTTCCGGATAGCTGATTCTCTCCACGTACGAGGACGCGCGTTTTGGGAACACGTCCGTTCCCTTGAAAGACTTCGCGGAATTCATGGCTCTTCGAAAAATATATCTCGAGCGAAAAAACGAGAAGGAATTAAAATAATCTCTTGGCGAGGGCGGGCAGACCGGTCTCCGAAAAGAACGGGAATGATGCTTTCGGTCTCGGAGCGGCGGCTTTTATACGCTCGGGTCGCGAAGAGTTGCGCAACAGGATATCCTTTCGAGCGCGACGCAGGAGGAACGAGCGGAAAGAAACGAGGTCGTCCGGTCGCGCCACGCCTACCGCTTCAGGGAAAAAACTGCACATCCGGTGACCTCGACGAAAACGTATCGTTACCGCGTCGACAGGAAATCGAGGATAATTCTGACCGAGATTCGAAAGTCTAAATAACATAAACATCCAAACATGTGAAAAAAAAAAGTTTTTTTTTTTTTTTTCCATGATTGGATTTTTATACGATTTAAATTTTCGAATCTCGGTCAGAATTATCCTCGCGTTCTGGACTTGTAATATTTTTTCAGTTTTGATGTCGCGGTCTGGACTCGTAAAATTTTTCAGTTTTATTCTAACGTTCTGGACATGTAAAATTTTTCAGATTCGATCTCGCGCTCTGGACTCGTAATATTTTTCATACTTCGCTTCACGGTCTGGACTTGTAATATTTTTTCAGTTTTGATGTCGCGGTCTGGACTCGTAAAATTTTTCAGTTTTATTCTAACGTTCTGGACCTGTAAAATTTTTCAGATTCGATCTCGCGCTCTGGACTCGTAATATTTTTCATACTTCTCTTCACGGTCTGGACTCGTAAAATTTTTCAGTTTTATTCTAACGTTCTGGACATGTAAAATTTTTCATACTTCGCTTCGCGGTCTGGACTTGTAATATTTTTCAGATTTCAAAGGTTACACATTATTGAGACAAGGCGGACTTGTAAAAATTTTCGAAAAAAATTTCAGTCATAAAAAAAAAAAAAATCGAATCTCGGTCAGAATCATACTAGCGTTCTGGACTCGTAATATTTTTCAGATTTCAAAGGTTACACATTATTGAGACAAGGCGGACTTGTAAAAATTTTCGAAAAAAATTTCAGTCATAAAAAAAAAAAAAATCGAATCTCGGTCAGAATCATACTAGCGTTCTGGACTCGTAATATTTTCCATACTTCGCCTCGCGGTCTGGACTCGTAAAATTTTTCAGTTTCGATCTCGCGGTCTGGACTCGTAAAATTTTTCAGTTTTTGCTTCGCGGTCCGGACTTGTAAAAATTTGCGAAAAAATTTCCGAGTCATAGAAACCATATATGTAATAAAAAAAATTTTTTTTTTTCACGTTTGGATGTTTATGCGATTCGGACTTTCAACCCTCGGCCGAATTTATTCCGGAACTTCCGGTCGCCGACCTCGCGCGGTCGTCTTCCGCGAACCGACGAATCGGGAACGCGCTACCGGAAACAAACTTCCTTTTCCGCTTCGGTCCTTCGAGGTCGCGGGGCGCAGTCGTTTCCGAGAAGCCACGCGCGCGGAAATCGCGCGACCCCGATCTGTTTTCGGCGAGACTCTCGTTCCGGAAGCGCTCGACCTCGATCGCGAGTATAAATGCGGGTCTCTCGGGGAAGAGAAAATCATTCTGAATTTCGGCTCTCGCTCGCCGCCTGCCCGAAATTTTCTCTTCGAGTTTCGTTAAAAAAAAACAAGCCGCCATCGCCATGAGCCTGTCCGAAGTGTGCATGGTCGTGGACCTCGACGGATTTCGCATCGGCAAGAAATTCCACGCCCGCGAGATGGGCGTCGCGTCTCTGACGACCGATTTCACAGGATGCTACAGGTTCCGGTTGGACCACCTGGCCCGCCTGGCGACCCCCGGGGACCGGAAGACGATCGACTACTGCACGGAACGCGTACACGGGATGACGCTCCGCAGCAGGCCCGGCGAAAAAGACCTCTTCGAAGAGGATTCTCTGGAAGCCCTCCTGCTGATCGACTACCGGCTGAACGCCACGGAGGAAAAGTACCTGGTCGCTTTCAAAGGGGGCCACGTCGAAAGAGACGTCTTGCGAGAACTGGACGTGCCCCACGTGAACCTCGAAGACTTCGGATGTCCGAAGTTCGAAGACCTGCAGCATCCCATGAAATCCGCGGTGAGAGACTGCGGATACCACGGAAAACTGAAAAAAAGGGGGCCGCGGCTCACTGCGCCAAAGTCGAATGCTTCTTCTTCGCCGAGTGGGTGAGAGACCGACTGGAACGAGAATGAAAAAAAACTTTGAAAAAAAGAAAAAAACGAGCCGAACGAGGCGCGAGGGGTGAAAAACGCGAGTCTTTCGACCCGAACGCGCTTCGTTCGGCTCGTTTTTTTAATCCGACCCGACGCCAATATCGTGAAATTCCGACGAAAGAAACTCGCGCGTTTCGAAACCGAGCGTTTTTATGTCGAATATTGTTTGGGAATATAACTCTGAAAAAAACTCGGAGATTTACTTCTATACGTTTCTGCGTTCTGGACTCGTAAAAATTTTCAATCTCGACCAACGTTCTGGACTCGTAAAAATTTTCGAAAAAATTTCCGAGTCGTAAAAATCTAAACCTGAAAAAAAAAAAATTTTTTTTCCATGATTGGATTTTTATACAATTTAAATTTTCGAATCAGAAATATTTCTGTATGAAATGAATATTGCATCTGTTAATCCTTTACCTTCTCCATCTATAGAACCAGAAATGTTTTTGAATGAAATTAATATTCCATCGGACACTTCTTTACCATCGTCAAATCCAACTCCTAATTCTTCTGGATACTTAAACTTTTTAAAAAACTTGAAAGATTTACTTCTATACACTTTACTTTGGTGTTCTGGACTCGTAAAAATTTTCAATCTGATCCGACGTTCTGGACTTGTAAAAATTCCCGAGTCAAAAATCCAATCATGAAAAAAAAAAAAAAAAAATTTTTTTTTTCATAATTGAATTTTTATACAATTTAAATTTTCGAATCAGAAATATTTCTGTATGAAATGAATATTGCATCTGTTAATCCTTTACCTTCTCCATCTATAGAACCAGAAATGTGTTTCAATGAAATTAATATTCCATCAGACACTTCTTTACCATCGTCAAATCCAACTCCTAATTCTTCTGTAATACTTAAACTTTGAAAAAAACTTGAAAGATTTATCCAACGTTCTGGACTCGTAAAAATTTTCGAAAAAAATTTCCGAGTCGTAAAACCATGCATGAAAAAAAAAACATAAAAAAAAACATAAATTCAATTACGTTTTTTTTTTTTTTTTCTTTTTCAAGGTTTGGATTTTCACGACCGGGAAACGTGCCCGGAAGTCGCGCGGTCTTTTCTGGGACGCGTGCCGGGAAATCGCGCGCGCCGTCTATTTCCGGCGAAACGGGAAGCGATCGAGGTCGAGCACGAGTATAAAAGCGGTCCTCCGGGCGGAGAGAAAATCATTCTGCCTCCGACTGCCGCAGCTCGCGCCGTTGCTTTCGCTCGAGTCTACGCCATGTTCTTTCGCATCCACCACGACCGCCTGCCCGCTCCGATCCTGGTCTTTCTGTCGTCGGACGGCCGGCCCTACCTGAGAGCGCTGGACGTGGCCCGAGTCCTGGGTCGCCGCGGCCTCCGTCCGCCGGCCGAGAGACGCGCCGCGCTCAGAGTGCGCGACGTGATCCGAGAGAAGACGGACCTGCCCCGTTCCGCGCTGAAAACCAGTATATTTTCCGTGGAAAAAGCCCTGGATCTGCTGAAAGACTGCCCGGAGAGACCGGCTCGCATGATTCGATTCTGGTTCCTGAATCCCGAAGTGCCGAGGGTGCGCCTCCTCGAGTCCGGCCGCGCGGACGGGACGAGAGCCCGGGCCGTCCGGATCGGGGTCGAAGACTATCGGAACACGTCCAGCTTCTCGGAATTCATGGAACGACTCGAGCGCTCGAGGAGCGCGAGTCTGCCGAAACGCCTGAGGATTCGTTTGGGCGAAGAGGTTTTCGAGTACGACCTGTCTTGATCTCTCCGACGAAAGAACGAAAAAAAATTAAAAAAACGGGCCGAACGAGGCGCGCGTGCGGAGAGACTTTGCGTCTCTGTCCGCACGCGCCTCGTTCGGCCCGTTTTTTTTGCGTCGGACGGGACGCCAATGTTGTAAAAGTCTCGAAACGAAACTCGCACGTTTCCGAACCGAGCGTCGCGAAAACGCGTTTGGTGATATTTTCAGAAACCGAACGCACGGTGTTTTACCGCGAGCGACCGAAAATGGTAATTTTTTTTCGTTTCGCTACTCGATGCGAGATTCACGAACGGCAGAGTTTCGCGAGAATTATTTTGAAATCCAAAGTAAGACGCGGATGTGAAAATCTAAATTCTAAAAATAGAAACTGAGGTCATTGACCTGTGACGTCATCTCATTTGCATATTGAAAACGTTAGTTTTTTTTTCATTTTTGTTGGGAGAGAGTTTCACAAACTTTTTCTGTGGATATAAAAATCAAAATTCTAAAAATAGAAACTGAGGTCACTGACCTCATCTCATTCGCATATTGAAAACGTTAGTTTTTTTCATTTTTGTTGGGAGAGAGTTTCACAAACTTTTTCTGTGGATACGAAAATCTAAATTTTAAAAATAGAAACAGAGGTCAATGACCTCTGACGTCATCTCATTTGCAAACGTCGACGTTTGGGAAAGCGCTCCTCAAAAAAAAAAAAAAAAAAAAAAAAAAAAAAGTCCTTCTACATGAATGCGGCTGTTTTGGCGACCGGTTTCGAATGTTGTTTGAACGTGGAAAATTATATTTAATTTTTTACGAAAGAAATTCAGTTTTTATATTTTATGTTTGTTATTCTTGGTAGAATGAACCGGGATAATAAAAATTTGTGAAATAATTTTATGTTATAAATATCCATATATATATAAAGGTACGTTTACGACACCGTTTCCGTGAAATAAAAAAAAATCTAAACTGATTAAATCGATAAAACTAAACGAACGATAAGGTCGGCCGTAGTGGTATAAAACGAAACAAACATTTCGTTTCGTTTTTTTCCCACTACGGCCGACCTTATCGTGTTATTCTTAGTAAATTAAACTGGAATTCTAGGTCTGTTTGCCCCGTCGAGTTCTCGCTTCAGCGTTTCTTTTTCGTTTTCGAGTTTCGTGACTACTCTTTTGATTTCGGCGATCTCTTTTAAAAGCCCTTCTTTTTCGCTTTTCAGTCTCGCGATTTCCACTCCGCTTTCGCTTTTCAGTCTCGCGATTTCCACTTCGTTGAGGTGATGAATTTTATCGTTGAGCTGTTGATTTTTATCGTTGAGCTGATGGATTTTTTCGTTCAGCTCCGTGATTTTACGCGCGAGGGTCTTGTTTTTTTTCTCCGAGATTTCGAGCCTGTCTTCGAGTTCCCGGTTTCGGTCGACGACCGGTTTGAAATCGTTGAAAAGGCCCTGGTGGTAAGGGCGAGGGGTCCACTGTTCTTCGCCCACGACGTGATAGAAGAGATTTCCCATGCGGGCTTGTTCTTTCAGCCACGCTTCGCGAGTCATGTTTCGCAAATCGGGGTCGCGTTCGAAAAAGAGTCTGCGACCGTTCGCGAGATGGAGAAACGAACCCGTGGGAAACCGGTTTCTGAAACCGGTTTCTGAGTAAAGTTTTCCGGTATTTGCGGTGGAAGTCGAACTCTGAGACGATTCGTGAATTTTCGAAAACAGGAGAAGAGATGATCGACGTGCTTGAATTTTTCTTTGCCGGCCCAAGATTCTTCTCCGAGGCACCAGGCGCAACAACGTTTAGAGTTTAAATCGTGGAATTCGGTACAATGCTTTTCGAATGATCTCGGTAAAATGGATGCTTGGCAAAAGGGACAAGGAAAAACGCTACGATTCCTTTTAATACATTTTTGATAAAGTTCCAAACGTTTAGAAGGTTTGTTTTGACGTGGCGGCATGCTGAATAAAATCCGAAAGATGATATCCGACGAAATGATTAGGAGAGCGTGACTGAAAATATTTATAACGGAAAATCAAAACCTGAAAAAAAAAATTTTTTTTTTTTTTTCATGCATGGTTTTATGACTCGGAAATTTTTACAAGTCAAGAAGTCTGAGCGAGATTGAAAATTTTTACAAGTCCAGAACGCCAGGGTAAAATGTTTAGAAGTAAATCTTTAAGTTAATTAAGTTAATGATAATTATAAATTTTTTCAGCTTTTTCTTAAACCGTGTTGTTTTTGCACACGACGGTCGATAAAATTCTTGGAAACCGATTTTCTTGGATATTTTCTTTCCATTCGAAAGGGCAAATATTTCTTTCCGAGCTGGATTCTTGCACTTTTTTAAACGTAGAGAGTAGGTTTCCACGCTACTCAGTATAATATTCATGAACAGGAAGTCGATAGTAAAGATATCCCGTGATAGATTCATTCGATGCATTCGACTCGATGTTTGTAACCGTCGCGATGATTAAATGATATTTTTACGATATACGATTTTATATCGATGAGTTTTTATCTTTCTCGGTTTCGTGATCGGTCGGCGGAAGTTTGATCTTTGCTATTCGATGAAATTAATGGAGGAAATTTGGAAATTTAAAATTGTTTATTAGCTTCGGGATGCGCGATCCGTGGATGATTCGGTGGAATTACTTTCGGTCGTTTGGTTTTCTATACTCGAAAAGGACCGGGATAGTTTGTCGGTGAAGGTGATCGGTCGGTGGAAGTTCGATCTTTGCTATTCGACGAATTCGACGGAGGAAATTTAGAAATTTAAAATTGTTTATTAGCTTCGGGATGTGCGATCCGTGGACGATTCGGTGGAATTGCTTTCGGTCGTTTGGTTTTCTATACTCGAAAAGGATACATTTTACCCTGACGTTTTGGACTTGTAAAAATTTCAATTTTGCCCAGAGTTTTCGACTTGTAAAAATTTTTTAAACATTTATTTATATCTGAAAAAAAAAAAAAAAAATTCCCAAAAATGTTCCGGCGTTTTCGGAGGCGACCTCCCCCTGTGCCTGGACACTCGATTCTTTCTGTCTTCCGATTCTCGATCGTTTAAATTCAGACATTCGTAATAATCCTCGCAGAGGGGACACGCGCGACCTCGATGTCGTTTTCTCTCCGCACGTCTGCGAGACATTTTTCCGAAAGGGTCGGGATTTTTCTTTTCTGCGCGGTCGAAATCTCCGAGGTATTTCGCCGTCTCCTCCGGTGATTTTTCGAAAAGTGCGTCCATACCGCGATCTCGCCCCCGTTCCATCGCCGACGAAAAAATCTCGGCGATCCGCTTTATTGTAGATAATAAAGCATGCCCGGACCGAGGAAGATACCGATCTTGTACGCTTTTCGTACGTTGGAGGGGTCGAATCGAGGACGCGAACGTCCCCCCGACCCGATCGAGATAGACAAACTGCGAGAGTTGGCTGCCGACGGCGGCGGATTGGTGCCCGTGGCGAGACCCCGACGCTTCTTCGCGAGCCCTCGGGCCTTCGAAGAGTTCAAAGAGAACCTGTCGGTCGGCGACCGCGACTGGAAGGTCGCCGTTTCCATGCGTCCCTCGATCGAAAAATACGCCAGACGATTCATGAGGGATCCTCCCGGGACGAGACGGACGAAGAGAGCATCCGTCGGAAAGAAACGGAAACGCCGTTCCCGGAAACAGAAATACCGTGCCCGGTCGGGCAGTTTTTCGGACGAGGAAGTTTCGAACGCCAACGAGTCCGTGATGTCCGTCGGTCCCTCGGACGACGAGTGCGACGAAACGGACGTCAATCTGCCGTTGCCCACCTGTGCCGGAGTCAGACGAGTCTGTCGAAATTACGGTTCCGACCGCCGATACCTGCCGTACGAAAAAGATTCCAGCGATCGCAAGAAATACCGTTTCGAGATTTCTTACGCGGATTCTTGAGCGATCGGGGGATTTCGGGTCGGGGTTTTTACGACTGGGAAATTTTTACGAGTCCGGGACGCCGGGATGAAACGTAGGGAAGAAAATCTCTGAGTTTTTTTAGAGTCATGTTCCCGACCGACATGAAAAAAAAAAAATTTTTTTTCAGGTTTGGATTTTTACGACTGGGAAATTTTTTAGAAAATTTTTACAAGTCCAGAACTCTGGGCGAGATACAAGTCCAGAACGGCAGCGCAAAATGTATAGAAGTAAATATTTGAGTTATATTCCCAACCAACATCACAGATAAGAAAAAAAAATATTTTTTTTTTTTACGACTGGGAAATTTTTTCGAAAATTTTTACAAGTACTCTGGGCGAGATTGAAAATTTTTACAAGTCCAGAACGGCAGCGCAAAACGTATAGAAGTAAATCTTTGAGTTATATTCCCAACCAACATTACAAAAAAAAAAAAAAAAAAAAAGATTGAAAATTTTTGTAAGTAAAAAAAGATTGAAAATTTTTGTAAAAAAAAAAAAAAAAAAAAAATTTTGGTCACGTTTTGTCACGCATGACAAGGTTTTGTTCATTTCTAACCGGCTTTCACTTGTTTGCAGCCGTTGAGGAAGCACTTCAAATTTTCCCTCCTCGGATTTAAAAATGTCCTGTGGGATTTGTCAAACGAAAATGGTTAAAAATACGTTAACGGTGACGTTAAAGTGCTCTCATCAATGGCATTCCAAATGTATATACCACTGGATTGATGGCCGTACGAAACCCATCTGCCCTTTGTGCCGCACTGAGATCCATGCGACGGACGTTAATCTAATCTACCGAAAATATTACATCCAGATGGCACGCCATTTCGTTAGATGAAAGACTCGACAGTTAAAATGGAATAACAAGAAAGGGAGAGGGATAACGAAGACAGAAAAGCGCAAGATTCAAATTCCTACTCGAACTCGCATCTCTTTGCATCAAAAAGGCTTGTACTTGAAATTTCAGAAAAATGTATCGAAATAAAGCTCGCGTAAATAAAATAAAAAATTTTCCAAACAGTTGTTGTGTTTTTTTTTTTTCATATATGATTATTACGACTGGGGAAATTTTTACAAGTCCAGAACGCTAGGATAAATTTAACCGAGATTTGAAAATCTAAATTATATAAAAATCTAAACCTGAAAAAAAAAAAATTTTTTTTTTTTTTTATTAGGAAATTTTTACAAGTCCAGAACGCTAGGATAAATTTAACCGAGATTTGAAAATCTAAATTATATAAAAATCTAAACCTGAAAAAAAAAAAAATTTTTTTTTGATTAGGAAATTTTTACAAGTCCAGAACGCTAGGATAAATTTAACCGAGATTCGAAAATCTAAATTATATAAAAATCTAAACCTTGAAAAAAAATATATAATATATATATATATTTTTTTTTTTTTACTCTGAAAATATTTTTATTTTTAGTAATCTACAATCTTTGATTTTTTTACAAGTTTAGTAATCTGCAATCTTTGATTTTTTTTACGAGTTTAGTAATCTACAATATTTGATTTTTTTTACGAGTTTAGAAATCTGAAAATATTTTTACAAATTTAAAAGTCTGAAAATATTTTTACCGGTTTAGAAATTTTTGCGGAAAAATTTTCCTGCTCGACTCGCGGCCCTCCGTGGCGGGACTTTGGCGAATCCGACCAGCATTCGCTCTAGGTTCGAAGGAAACCACGGAAAACTTCGAACGGTCGGCCGGCGCACGATCGGGCACGACGGAACGGTGGACGACGAGAAAAAAATCAAGATGCGCGACGGTGGGACGATCGGGTATGATGAAATGATGGGGCTCGAGACGATGAGACGACGGAACGATCGGGTGTGATGAAACGATGGGAGGATCGGGTACGATGAAATGATGGGGCTCGGGACGATGAGACGATGAAAGGATCGGGTACGATGAAATGATGGGGCTCGGGACGATGAACCGATCGTTCGATCGGGCACGATGAAATAAATGAAATAACGGAACGAAGAGCTGAAAAAGAAAAGCCGAAAAAAAAATCGAATCGATTCGAAAAAAACAAATTCCTAGAGCGCGTGAGAGTAAAGGACGCCATCCGCCGAAGGAGAGCCAGCGTTTTTTATTGACCAGAAACATTTTTTTCGCTCTGCTCCCGCCCGACGGATGTTTTTTCTGTCTGCGTGGGAAGAAAGAAATGAGGACTCGACTCGATAAAGACTCGGACGCCGGTTTCGAAAAAAACTTTATCGAAAAAACAAAAATTCCACTCACCTCGAATCCAGAGATCCCCGCGGATCGGATCCCGCGCTCCTTCGCTCGCCGGCCCCGCGTTTTTCCACCCGCCTTCTGCAGAACGAGTGATTCTCGGCGCAGATTTCCGTCATTCGAAAAGTCCCAGACCCGCACATCGTAGCTCGTCCCTGCCCGGGGTGCCTGAACGGTTTACACACAGATCGCCGCTACCGTACCGACCGGTCTCGCACCGGCCAGCATCGTCCGTAGAGTCATCTGCGCTGATGCGTAGGCAGACGGTTACTGGGTTTTACCGGACAGGAACGCCATCTTTACGCACCTCCGTGAGAAAAAAACCAAAAAAATAACGCCGTCTCAACTGGGATTGGATTCACCGCGGCATGTCAGGCAGCTCGACGGAAAATTTACTCCCGGACTTTTTCAGGCGCCGGGGGTGCGTGAAAAGATGTTCGCCGCGGACCGGTTCGCGTTTTCCTTCCGCTTTTCGAGAAGAAAAAACGCGTCCGTTGTCTCCGTCGAAGCCGTCGGTATCTTTTCCACCGAACTGGAGAGTGTCTACCCGCCACGCCTTTCTGCGGTGCGTACCAGGTTAGACCACACGCAGCTGCAACGAAAATCGATTCTCGCTCCAGAGGCCACGCGAGACCCCCCGCAAGGGAAGTCGTATCGAGAGCGCTCCGTAAGCGTTCGCCGGAGACAAAAGAGACCCTCCGAAAATCCGCGGCATGGAGAATGGGAAGATCCTCGGAAAATCGATTCGCCTGGAAAATCCACGCTCGAGAGCCCGAACCGCGTCCGGCAGGCGTGTAAAACGGGGGCCGAGAGAGAAGAAGAACGGGAACCCGTTTCGAAAAAAATTCTAGACCTTTCGAGCCCTGATCCACGAAAACTCGTCGTCGAGTCGAACGAGCGATTCACCGACGCAGTCGCTGAAGGCATTGCGCGTCTCTTCGCTCGAACGACGACGAGGAGGATGGCCGCCCAGGGAAACCCAGCAAAAAGCTTTTGAGTTTTAGTGCAGTCCCTGGGGGAAGACACTTGAACCAAACCGTCCCGCTTTCCGATGCCGAAAATTTATTTTCATTTAACATTATGTACATTTCCAATCACAATTGGTTACCCAATTTTTCTGGGCGAACCGGGTCTTTACACTTTTAATACTTAAAAAAAAACAATAATGAAGTAATAAAATATAAATGATGTATGACAATAAATGCACCAATATTTAAACATCCAAAGATACATAAGCCATGTGAACATCCACAGATGGCACCCAGATCCACAACAAAACACAATAATGAAATAATAAAATATAAATGATGAATGATGTATGACAATAAATGCACCAATATTTAAACATCCAAAGATAATAAGCCATGTGAACATCCACAGATGGCACCCAGATCCACAACAAAACACAATAATGAAATAATAAAATATAAATGATGAATGATGTATGACAATAAATGCACCAATATTTAAACATCCAAAGATACATAAGCCATATGAACATCCGCAGATGGCACACAGATCCACAACAAAACACAATAATGAAATAATAAAATATAAATGCTGAATGATGTATGACAATAAATGCACCAATATTTAAACATCCAAAGATACATAAGCCATATGAACATCCGCAGATGGCACCCAGATCCACAACGCCAGGGAAAGAAACACACATATGAATTGGGTTACACTTAATTGCAATTATGCCCTAATAAATACAGTATTCAAAAAACCATAGGACTCAATACAATTTTAACTAGAATGAGGTTCCTGCCTGGTACATCAGAGAGAAGTCCTCCCCTCAGTAGGGGAGTGGATTAGAGAAAAAGTGTTCGTTATTTTCTAGGAACTTCATGCATTCGCAAATCCGATTTAGTAGTAGCGGCCTATCCAACAGGTAGACCAGCCAATCTTTTAGTGACATGTTTTGCGGCTTTTTAACATGATAGTGTGACGTGAGTGTGCAGTCTAATATGTAATGTAATGAATTTGCCAGTGAACCACAGATGCATAATGGTGAGTCCCTTTTGTTTATTGTATATAAGTGTTCTTGAAATGGTCCGTGGTTTGTCAAGAATATGTACAAGTATCTATTATGAATAAAAAAGCGGGATGAGACTTCTGGGACGAAGTCTATTGTATAGCGACCCACCGCTGCTGTGATCCAACGCTGCTGCCACTTTTCTTGTAGTCTTCTCTGTAATTCACGTTTCAGTGTAGATGGTGGCAGTGGCAAAAATGTTGTTGGTATTGTATCATCCTCTGTTGCTGATCTAGCCAGTTGGTCGGCCAGTTCATTCCCCTGTATTCCCGAGTGGCCCCTCACCCAATTAAAAAAGTAGTTTCTCGAACGACGACGAAGGCGCGGCTCGATCGGTCGAAAAAAAAACGTTTGAGAAAAAATTCTAGATCCGACCCGAACCCGAGATCCACGAACACTCGACGCCGATTCGAACGAGCGATTCACCGACGCAGTCACTGAAGGCATCGCGCGTCTCCTCGCTCGCTCGAAAACGAAGGACGGGTTCGATCGGCCGAATCCAAAAAAATATTTAAGAAAAAAACTCCGACTCCGAGTTCGAATTCGTTCGAGATGACTCATTCCTGAACGCGCGCGCGTTCGCCTCGGGAAAAAATTTTTCGTTTCTCGAGGCGAACTCGGCCTTCCGAGCCCGGCACCGGGGAAGGACTTTTTTCGACTCGTGAAGCCGGTTTTCGCGAGAACGGAAAACGCGCTCTGAAAAAACTGTCTTCGCCGCTCGACCAGGAGCGAGCGGACTTTCCTGATTCGACGTCTGGATTTTCGCGCGGAAATCGGAACGCGCACTGACTCGAATGAATTCGAACTCGAAGTGAAAAAAATACCGAATGGAAAATGGAAAACGAAAACTCACCCCTTTTCCGGGTCCGTCTCGCTCGCGGGTACGGTGAATCCCGGCTGGCTCGTCCGGAGAATCGGTTTCTTGGTTGGCTCGTCAGGAGAGTAGGTTTCTTGGCTGGCTCGTCCGCAGAATCTTCGCTCGCACAGAAAAAAAAAGCGAAAGGGATCGGGGCACTTTCCGTTAACACCGCTGGGTTTCAGGTGCCTCGAACGAGCAGAAAAGAGAGAAAAATCGAACGAAACGACACGCCAGAAAAGAATCGAGACGCTTTGAGTTAACACCGCTGGGTTTCCGGCGCCTCGAAGAAAAAAGTCGAAGAATCGGGCACTTTCCGTTAACACCGCTGGGTTTCCAGTGCGCCGAAGAAAAGAGAGTAAAACATAAAAAAAGAAAAAGAAGAAGGGATCGAGACGCTTTCGGTTAACACCGCTGGGTTTCCGGCGCCTCGAAGAAAAAAGTCGAAGAATCGGGCACTTTCCGTTAACATCGCTGGGTTTCCAGTGCGCCGAAGAAAAGAGAGAAAAACATAAAAAAAGGAGAAGGGATCGAGACACTTTCGGTTAACACCGCTGGGTTTCCGGTGCCTCGACCGAGCAGAAAAGATAGAAAAACACAAAATAGAAAACACGAAACTTACCGATTTGTTCGTCCGAAACGTCTTCTTAGTTAAAAGGAATTCTGAAAGAAAACGCAAACTTTTATACGCTCGAATTCTCCACAAAAAAAATTTTCGAATGGTAAAAAAAATATATATATATATATATATATATATATTTTTCAATAATAAAAGTTTTTTCCGAAAAGAAATCTTTGAAAATTTTTACAAGTCCAGACTGCGAGATCAAAACTGAAAAAAATTACAAGTCCAGACTGCTAAGTAAAGTTTGAAAAAATTTAAAAGTCCAAACTGCTAGGTAAAGTTTGAAAAATTTTACAAGTCCAGACTGCGAGATCAAAACTGAAAAATTTTACAAGTCCAGACTGCGAGGTAAAAATTTCCAATCTGTTCGAAAAAACTTCAAAGTACGATTAAATAAATAATCGGAAATCAACTTACCCATCATCCGTCTGGCAGAACCTCTGGTAGCAACTCCTCTGGCGCCGTCGATCAAATGAACGAATGTGGCTCGCACGCCTGTATTTATACCCCGGGATTGCGTAACCTTCCAGAGATGTTGCGTCAGAAAACTTGATCTGGATTCTGGAAACGCGTAGAAGAAAAATGTACCCTCAAAAAAAAAAATTTTTTTTTCATATATAATTTTTACTAGAAAATTTTTTCGAAAACTTTTTACAAGTCCAGAACGTTGGTTAAGATTGAAAATTTTTACAAGTCCAGAACGCAGAAATGTATAGACACAGAAATGTATAGAAGTAAATCTCCAAGTTTTTTTCAGTTATATTCCGAAACAATATCCAACAATATCAAAAAAAAAAATTTTTTTTGTTTTTTTTTTACATATATGATTTCTACGACATGGATATTTTTTCGAAAATTTTTACAAGTCCAGAACGCGAGGAAAGATTGAAAAATTTTACAAGTTCAGAACGCTAGGCAAGATTGAAAAATTTTACAAGTTCAGAAATTTGTACAAGTCGAGAACGCCATGGTAAAGTGTAGAAATCTTCAAGTTTTTTTTCAAAGTTATATTCCCAAAAAAAAAAAAAAAAATTTTTTTCAGGTTTAGATTTTTACGACTTGGAAATTTTTTCGAAAATTTTTACGAGTCCAGAACGTTGGTTGAGATTGAAAATTTAAAAGTCCAGAACTTTAGGCGAGATTGAAAATTTTAAAGTCCAGAACGCAGAAATGTATAGAAGTAAATCTGTACGTTTTTTCAGAGTTATTTTCCCAAACGATTCGCGAAAACTCGATCAGTGGACCACGTGGTCGAAAAATATTTCGAAAACCTCCGAGAGCAGAGACACGGCGATCCACCTGTGACAGTTCGCGGATCGACAGTAAGCGCATTCCGCGTTCGCGTGCTCCGGCGTCTTCCGCCTCTTCACTTCCAGTTTTCCCAACAGGTGCGGATACGACGTTCGGAGATCTTTCGCTTTTTCCCAGGTCCTGTCGTCGCAGACGTACAGTTTCCTGACGCTGCGTTTCGCGATTTCTCGCACCAACCCGGAATTGCCGAACCCTCCGTCGCGGACCACGCTGGTCCGTCCGTCGAACAGAGTGAATCCGTTCGCGGACACTGCCAGCGAGGCCACGCACCTGGAATGTTCGTGCACGATCCTCGAGGGCCGTTCGGTTTCGGAAGGACGGACCTTCGCCGGTCCGCGAGCGGGGACCGACATCCCGGTCGAGCCCGAACGAGTGTTCGTGATCCTCACGCTCACGTTCACGTTTCCGCTCGCGTTCACGATGTTCAGGGACATGAGTTTGCTCGTCGGATTTCGTCGCGAGAGCGGTGTCTCGGGACCTGCGCGAGAAGGTTTTATCGAACGAACGTGAAAAAAAAATTTTTTTTTTCCATATATGATTTTTACGACTGGGAAATTTTTTACATGTCCAGAACTTTGGACAAGATTGAAAAATTTTAAAAGTTCAGAACGCTAGGCAAGATTGAAAATTTGTACAAGTCGAGAACGCCAGGGTAAAGTGTAGAAGTAAATCTTCAAGTTTTTTTCAAAGTTATATTCCCAAACAAAACCCAACGAAAAAAAAAAATTTTTTTTTTTTTCATATATGATTTTTACGACTGGGAAATTTTTTACATGTCCAGAACTTTGGACAAGATTGAAAAATTTTAAAAGTTCAGAACGCTAGGCAAGATTGAAAATTTGTACAAGTCGAGAACGCCAGGGTAAAGTGTAGAAGTAAATCTTCAAGTTTTTTTCAAATTTATATTCCCAAACAAAACCCAACGAAAAAAAAAAATTTTTTTTTTTTTCATATATGATTTTTACGACTGGGAAATTTTTTACATGTCCAGAACTTTGGACAAGATTGAAAAATTTTAAAAGTTCAGAACGCTAGGCAAGATTGAAAATTTGTACAAGTCGAGAACGCCAGGGTAAAGTGTAGAAGTAAATCTTCAAGTTTTTTTCAAAGTTATATTCCCAAACAAAACCCAACGAAAAAAGAAAAAAAAAATTTTTTTTTTTTCATATATGATTTTTACGACGGAAATTTTTTCGAAAATTTTTACAAGTCCAGAACGCGAGACAAGATTGAAAAATTTTACAAGTCCAGAACGCGTGGATAAAATGTATAGGGTAAATCTTTATGTTTTTTCAAAGGGTGATAATCCCAAATAATCTTCAACATAGTTTTACCAGATTATTTTTGACTTGTACTCGTTTTACCAGATTATTCTTGACTTGTACTCATTTTACCAGAGGATTCTTGGCTCGTATTCGCTTTACCAGAGGATTCTTGGCTCGTACTCGTTTTACTAGAGGATTCGTGGCTCGTACTCGTTTTACCAGAGGATTCGTGGCTCGTACTCATTTTACCAGAGGATTCGTGGCTTGTATTCGCTGTATCAGAGGATCTTAGGCTCGTGCTCATTTTACCAGAGGATTCTTGGCTCGTGCTCGTTTCACCAGAGGATTCTTGGCTCGTACTCGTTTCACCAGAGGTTTCGTGGTCTTTACTCGATTTACCAGAGGATCTTAGGCTCTTACTCGATTCACCATAGGATTCGTGGCTCGTACTCGTTTCACAAGAAGATCTTATGCTCTCGAAACGGTCGCGAATCCCGCACTGAATTTCGCGGACCGTAACAGTACGTATCGGTATTTTGCTTTTTCGAACGACGAATTCCAATAAAAATATCCAGCGCGTAAATCGTTTTACGAAATATAATCGGCGTTTGTTTTCTTGCAGAATTTTGTCGAGTCATTTCAAATTTTATGAAAATCGAACGTATGGATTTTACGCTCGAGGAATTCCATCACGTTATTTTGCAGAATTTTGTCGAGTCATTTCAAATTTTATGAAAAATCGAACGCATGGATTTTACGCTCGAGGAATTCCATCACATTATTTTGCACGAGTCGGTTCATTTCGAATTTTATGTAAAATCGAACGTGTGTTTGCGTAGCCGAAATATTACCGAATATGGTTTTTCACGACGCTTTGTTTCGAAACGTGCGAGTTTTATTTTGAGATTTTTTCAATATTGGCGATACATCCGATTCAAAAAAAAGGCCGAACGGGGTGTGTATGGACAAAGACGTAAAGTCTTTCCGTACACACACCCGGTTCGACCTTTTTTTTTTTTTTTTTTTTTTTTACAGAAATCATTTTTTTACAGAAATCAGTTCAATCGATACTCGAAGACTTCGTCCCCGAAATGTACCAACACTTTTCTCGGCGGCTCGGGAAGTCTGAGAACTCCTAGGCTCGAGTTGTACAAATGTATTTCGATCCTTTTAAGCATGTATTCTCTGGCCAAGTCCTCGTACAGCAGAAAAGTTTTCGTCTTGAACTCGTTCAAGAAATCTAGGAAAGTCAGAGAGTTGGTGTACTCGCCCGACCAGGAACTTGACGCGCATGGCCCTTTTGATCTTGGTGGCGGCCCTCGTCTTCTCGAGCGGCAGGACTCTGCAGATTTCCGAGTTTTGGAGGTTGAATCGCAAGTAATCGGCCGATCTACGGTGGCATGTTCTGAGCAGTTAGATGGCTTCTTCCGCGGAAAATATTTTCATGTCCAGCACTTGGCGCGGCAGTTCCATCCTCTTGTACACGATGTCTCGGACTCTGAGCTGGGCGTACATGAAGAAAACCGATGCGTGTTTCTGTATTCCAGGATCCGGGCCCCGTCCGCGGCCCTCAGGAACGGCAGCCCGTCGGCGGACAGGACGACCAGCACGGGAGCGGGCAGACGATCGTGGCACAGGTAGAAGAACATGGCGAGACTCGGAACGAATTCAGAAAAACTCGGAAAAACTGGGCGGACGAGACTCTGAGAAACTGAGCGGGAACGAGACTCTGAGAAACTGAGCGGCGACGGATGGCAAAACTCGGCAGGTGAGACAAAAACTGAACGGGAACGAAGAGCGATCCACACGGAGCTGTTCTCTGAGAGAAATGATAGCTCGTCGGGCCCGCATTTATACTCGCTCTCGACCTCGAGAGACTGATTTAGAACATCCTGTTTCGCCAGAAAAAGAAACGTGCGATCACGTGACTTCCTTTCGACACGTCGTGGGAAATCGAAGCGAGAACGAAAATAATCTCGCGCGGCGTAAACATCCTGTTTCGCTGGAAGCTGATCGCGCGATGACCTTCGACCCGTTTCTTTCGATCTTTTCTCGGAACGACTGCGCGACGCGAGCGCGGGCGGAAGCCGATAAGAAAACTCGCTGTAATTAATCGCCCGCGCGACCTTTCGACATTCCGGATAAAAAAATCCGACGCGTCCTGTTTCGCACGGGAAACTGGTTGCGTGACGGACATCTGATAACGAGCCCGACCTGTTTTCGTTTCCGTTTCGGAAAAAAAGTGTGGAAGGAAGCCGATAAGAAAACTTGCTATAATCGGTCTTGTTATCGAATAGCATAATGAATTCCACCGACCGATCGACTTCATAAATAAACTATCCCGGTCCCTTTTCGCGAAGAAAAACAATTTAAAAATCGAAAGCAGTTCCACGGAATCGTCCACGCATCGCGCATCCCAAAGCCGACGAACGATTTTAAATTTCTAAAATTCAACCGAAAATTCTAAATTTCCTCCATTAATTTCATCGAATAGCATAAAAAATTCTACCAACCAATCACCTTCATCAACAGACTATAAGAATCCAGCTCGGAAAGAAATATTTACCCTTTTGAATGGGAAGAAAATATCCAAGAAAATCGGTTTCAAAGCCGACGAACGATTTTAAATTTCTAAAATTCAACCGAAAATTCTAAATTTCCTCCGTCGAATTCATCGAATAGCAAAGATCAAACTTCCGCCGACCGATCGCTTTCATCAACAAACTATAAGAATCCAGCTCGGAAAGAAATATTTACCCTTTTGAATGGAAAGAAAATATCCAAGAAAATCGGTTTCAAAGCCGACGAACGATTTTAAATTTCTAAACTTCAACCGAAAATTCTAAATTTCCTCCATTAATTTCATCGAATAGCATAAAAAATTCTACCGACCAATCACCTTCATCAACAAACTATAAGAATCCAGCTCGGAAAGAAATATTTACCCTTTTGAATGGAAAGAAAATATCCAAGAAAATCGGTTTCAAAGCCGACGAACAATTTTAAATTTCTAAACTTCAACCGAAAATTCTAAATTTCCTCCATTAATTTCATCGAATAGCATAAAAAATTCTACCGACCAATCACCTTCATCAACAAACTATAAGAATCCAGCTCGGAAAGAAATATTTACCCTTTTGAATGGAAAGAAAATATCCAAGAAAATCGGTTTCAAAGCCGACGAACAATTTTAAATTTCTAAACTTCAACCGAAAATTCTAAATTTCCTCCATTAATTTCATCGAATAGCAAAGATCAAACTTCCGCCGACCGATCACGAAACCGAGAAAGATAAAAACTCTAAAACAGTGCTCGGTTTCCGAGAATTTTATCGACCGTCGCGTGCAAAAACAACACGGTTCGAGAAAAAGCCGAAAAAAATTATAACTGTCGACCCGTATCTTATATAATGTCGAAAATTGGGCTTTACTTGATGTCGAAAATGGGGCTTTTCCTGATGTCGAAAATTGGGCTTTTCCTGATGTCGAAAATTGGGCTTTTCGGGATGGGCGAAGTGCTCTTTGAAAAAAATATCTACCCAGAGTATCGTGGATTTTTATACGGCTGCTGAATTTCTCGAACCCCCGAAGCTTTTCGTTTACTCGAAGAAAAAAAATCTTTTCCACCTTGTTTTCCACCTCGTGTCGAAAATGGGGCTTTTCGGTTACGCGATGCGTTCCCTCTCGCGAAGAAAAAAACGAAATATAAAGAAAAACTATATGTAAAGAAATGGAATGGAAAAACGTATTCTGGGGGATCTGTGCTCTATTCGAACTCGCGTTCGCCGCTATGACGTTGTTCTTCGCTTGTTCCGTCGTGTGATCGACTCGTCTCGGTCTTTTTGTAATTATTTTTTTAATCCTTGTGACTGTTCGACTCGTCTCGGTCTTTTTGTAATTATTTTTTAATACGAATGACCGTTCGAAAAGAATAAAACTAGTGAATGGGACGACGAAGAACTTAAAGAGGCCGCTGAAAAATCCGCGTGTGCGTCGGAAATGTTTTTTCGAACGCTCGGAGATGGAAAAATTTCCGAGAAAAAGTATAGCGCTTTGGCCGTTATCTTGGTCTTTTTGTAATTATTTTTTAATCCGAATGACTGTTCGAGAAGCGTGGAGCTCGTGAATGGGACGATGAAGAACTTGAAGAGGCCGCTGAAAAAATACGCGTGGGCGCTACGAGAAGCATGGAGCTCGTGAATGGGACGACGAAGAACTTGAAGAGGCCGCTGAAAAATTCGCTTGGGCGCTTCGAGAAGCACGGGGCTCGTGGTTTCGGCTCGTACGACGAAGAACTTAAAGAGGCCGCTGAAAAATTCGCGTGGGCGTCGGAAATGTTTTCGAACGCTCGGAGATGGAAAAAATTTCAGGGAAAAAGCATAGCGCTTTGGCCGTTATCTCGGTCTTTTTGTAATTATTTTTTTAATCCGAATGACTGTTCGAGAAGCGTGGGGATCGTGGTTTCGGCTCGTGAATGGGACGACGAAGAACTTGAAGAGGCCGCTGAAAGAGATGGAAAAATTTCCGAGAAAAAGCACAGCGCTTTGGCCGTTATCTCGGTCTTTTTGTAATTATTTTTTTAATCCGAATGACTGTTCGAGAAGCGTGGAGCTCGTGAATGGGACGTCCGTCGTGTGTTTTGCTGTGTGATCGATCTCGGACCGCTGATTCTCGATGTCTGTTTTCGATCCGTGGTTCGACTGTCGGGTACCGTGTCGAGAGTTTAATTTTTACGCGTTCCCCGCACGATCGATCTCGAACCCTTCGCGGTCGGTATTTCCCGTCCCCGTTTTCGTCTCTTTTTTCGGATTCGGAAAAAACTCGTGGGTGTCGGAGTGCTCGAAGATTAAATCGACCGACTGTAACTTCGTATTACGGTGCCTCAGCGTAAGTCCTCGTGCTTCGGCGTAAGGCTGGGATTACGGTGCCTCGCTCGACCGTATCTTACGCTCGATCGTAGGATAGGCGTTCCTGCGATCAGTCGTAACTTGGTATTACGGTGCCTCGGCGCAAGTCCTCGTGCTTCGGCGTAAGTCCTCCTGCAGTCAGCCAATCACAGGCCGCAGTTACATTTGTTGTGGTTGCGCGCGCATCCACTTCTGTCTTAACTTACGGCTGCTTCCAAGCTGTCGTAAGATCGCGAGGCACCGTAATACCGTTTACGTTTTGTTTATATCGTAAGTCTCTGAGTTGATCTTAAGTGAGGCACCGTAATCCCAGCCTTAGTCGAGGCGTAAGTCCTCCTGCAATCAGCCAATCAGAGGCTGCAGTTACATTTGTTGTGGTTGCGCGTGCATCCACTTGCGTCTTAACTTATGGCTGCTTCGAAGCTGTCGTAAGATCGTGAGGCGCTGTAATGCCGTTTCGTTTTGTTTATATCATAAGTCTCTAAAGGCTGGGATTACGGTGCCTCGCTCGACCGTATCTAGGTGCGTTTTCACTGGTCTACCCAAGGTCTAACTTATCTAACTTTTTATCTAAGCACAAGATTTTAGGTCGTTAGAACGCGATTTTGTAGGTTTGATTCGTGATCAATCCTAAGCACGGCTTACCCAAGCGCAGCCAATTAAAATAGAGTATTTTGATAATAATGGCGGTGTTGTCAATTTTCTAAGTGATGATTTTTTTTTTAATTATTCTGTTTTTACGTCAAAGAATAATCTATTTTTTGTGATTGAAGCAAAATGGTACATTTTATTAACATGTTGGATAAATATCCTCTTTTATTATTGTATTTTAATTTAATAAATTGTAGGTAATCCATATGGATTGTATATGGATAAATATCGCTATTTTTTCTAATCATTCAGATGCATTTTATTAATATTAGAATACTAATTATATAGCTCGTTTAAGGATTTTGTTTCAGATATAAGGATGAAGATATGTCCAGTTCTCAAAATCATTTTATTTTTATTGAGCGTTAATAGTATACAAAGAATAAAAGTGTTTTTTAAGAATATTTGTTTCTTAGAATGAATTGCTTCATTGATTATATTAGGTTACTTGATAGGGCATTTCTGATCAATTTAGATTTAAATTTCCCTTTACTAACTTAAAATAATTGTAAGTGTTAAGAAGGATATTGTTTACTGTAGCCCGTTGTTATTTAAATGGAAAATTAGTTACAGGCAAACTTCAATCTTCAAGTACTTGATTATGCATGTTTAAGCGAGCATGTAAACAAAGTTTCTATAAAATAAACAAGCCATTGTATTTTCCTGTTCCCCCTTAAGCAAGAAAGATACGATTGCTCTTTACTCCTTTTCAGATACTTACTTGGGAACTTTGTCATGTGAAGAAAATACTGCTGATCTACTTATTTATTTTATTTTTAATACATTTCACCTGCAGATGTGTTATCTTTCTTTTTGTTGTTAAAATTAATGCTGAATTTTTTATGCAGATTTATAACTTTGTATGAAGTTTAAATCAATTGAGAGATATTCAAACCATGTGTAGCTTTTCTATGTGCCCATTTCGAAGAATTTGTACACATTACCATTCCAATTCGATAGGCAGTTATAAACGCCTATTCAATGCATTTTAAATTAAATCATACCAAAATAATAGGAGATTCTCTATTTGAAATATTTACTATTTATGAAATTTTGTTTAAATTGTTATTTAAGTGCATTTCTTTTACAAGTATAGCTACGGATTTATCTTACAGCATAGACCACCAGTTTAAATGTACCTGTTTATCTATTAAAGTAAAAAAATTATTTATTCATTTATTTATTTTTTCAAAAAGCATTTACTTATTATTCTTACTATTTTTGAAAATGCAATTCATTATCAAAAAATAAAATGCTCTCTGTGGAAGATTCTTTGATTTGAGTCTATATGTTTGAGTGTATATTAAAGTTTTAGACAAATCATGAATTCATGATATATATAAATTCAGTGGTTAAAATAGTATGTTAGAAGTAATGAAACTATAGTAGGCCCTAGTTTTGTCATTGTTTGTTGTGTAATATGTTATTTTTTGGAAAATATAATTTTACGAGTAATCTCTCTATTCTAAAAAAAAGTAACTACCGCTGTCACCGCCGCCGCCGCCGCCGCCGCCGCCGCCGCCGCCGGTTTTGAATTTTTTGTGACCGGGGGTCTTTCTTCGTTAATATTAAGAAACATAATGCATACAAAAATATGAAAATCGGTAGTATTATACAGAAATGTTTGATAAACACGCTGATGCAGACAATTTTCAGATCGAAGAATTATTTTAAGAGATATTTAATGCTAAAGTTGGACAAAATCGTTCCACTAAAAAAGTTTTATAGGAGCAAAAACTGTTCATAGGAATTTAATCATTTTTAGATCATTTTATGCGTTAGAATTTGCCGGAGTGCAAATTGCATTAATTTTTTTATTTTGACTAATTTTTTGAGGTTTTATTTCTATTTTAAATTCAGATTTTCAGCATTTCTAAAGATATTTTTAACAGATTTTAGAAAGTGATATTAATTTAAACTGTTGCCAACTGTATAAACAGCGGAAGCAATAATGTTTGCTTCAAAAAAAAAAAAAATATTTATACGTGTAAATAAATTAAAAATTTATTTACACGTGACTATTATAAACAGAAAAAAACATTTGGAATTAGAATTAAATAATTATGTACAAAAAGCAGGAACTTATTAAAAATTATGTCATAAAAACTATAATTACACGTGAATTTTAAGAGAGAAAGGAATTTGTAAAGCAATAAATTTATTAACATGCGTTAGAAGTCTTAAATAGGAGAAATTACGTCATATTTACGTCACATTACAGTTATTACATAAAATTAATTAAAAATTTATCTACACGTGACTATTATAAACAGAAAAAAATATTTGGAATTAAAATTAAATAGTTATGTACAAAAAGCAGGAACTTATTAAAAATTATGTCATAAAAACTATAATTACACGTGAATTTTAAGAGAGAAAGGAATTTGTAAAGCAATAAATTTATTAACATGCGTTAGAAGTCTTAAATAGGAGAAATTACGTCATATTTACGTCACATTACAGTTATTACATAAAATTAATTAAAAATTTATCTACACGTGACTATTAAAACAGAAAAAAATATTTGGAATTAAAATTAAATAGTTATGTACAAAAAGCAGGAACTTATTAAAAATTATGTCATAAAAACTATAATTACACGTGAATTTTAAGAGAGAAAGGAATTTGTAAAGCAATAAATTTATTAACATGCGTTAGAAGTCTTAAATAGGAGAAATTACGTCATATTTACGTCACATTACAGTTATTACATAAAATTAATTAAAAATTTATCTACACGTGACTATTATAAACAGAAAAAAATATTTGGAATTAAAATTAAATAATTATGTACAAAAAGCAGGAACTTATTAAAAATTATGTCATAAAAACTATAATTACACGTGAATTTTAAGAGAGAAAGGAATTTGTAAAGCAATAAATTTATTAACATGCGTTAGAAGTCTTAAATAGGAGAAATTACGTTATATTTACGTCACATTACAGTTATTACATAAAATGAACACAAAATAATATTGCAAAACGGTTTAAATTTAGAAATTGCGCTAGACATTTATTTGATATTTTAAGAGGATACTTTTCAACTATTTTTGTTAGGAAAGCGCAAATAATATTTAATTTCTAACACAAGTATTTTCACGTGAATATTAAAAAGAGAAAGAATAGTTTGGGCAAAATTACGTCAGATTAAAAACGATTAATTTAAAATGTCTCATTTAAAAGAACTTTCTTTTCACTTTGTTAAAAAATACCAGGAGACAAAGACTCTGTTTACTTAATTCCTTTTATATTAGCTTATTTTGAAATGTTGTTACACGTGTCTACGTCATCAAGTTATTTTTATTTCGACGTTTTATTTGTATTTTTATTAATGTTGTACTAATTTATTTTTTTTTTCGTTATTTAAAATAAAAATTATGTCAATTTGTATAATTTGGCGAGTGGTTTGGGGATTTATATAATTTGGCGAAAATGGTCGACGGGATAATCAAGTAGTACCGCAACGGATTTGGCGTTAAAATTCCCCAATCAAAGAGAAATGAATAGAAATCCGTTTATAGAGAGATCGCCACTGTTTTTTAAATTATAATTCAATCTTTCGAAATCTTTTTAAAGCCGATCAAATTAGCGTGCATTTAGAGTCTACGGTGTCTGGACGGGTGTTGGCGAGCGTAGCTCGTAGGGGGCCGAGCCCCCTAGTGTAATAAAAAAACTAGTTTGTAAAGGAGCATCAATATTATTTTTGACGTTACATCCAGAAATTGTATATATCTATCAATACGAAGTATACCAGTGGAGGTAACGTCTGGCGGATCAGCTGGTGCCAGGATAGAGATAGATCTTAAAATTTGAATGCTTTCAGAAAATCACAGGTGTGTAGTTTTATTGTATAATAAGTGATTACCATTAGTGATCGTCTGCAAGCAACTGGAATTTGTCTCGTACTTTTGAAGCTTGAACTGTATGCTACTTTTATATGGATTGTGGATTCTTCTTTGCATCAGAAGATATAAAAAAAATCTGCGAGTATGGCAGGACTCCCACTTCTATGTCAAAAGAGGAGACAATAAAGTAAGTTTATTAAAGTAACATCAAAAATAATATTTGTGCTCCCTACAAACTAGTTTGTTTTTTTAATTACATTACTCATTAAAATACATTTTCCAAAAATAACATGCTACACTACAAACTATGAGAACACAATAAGAAAAGTAAGTACAAAAATTATTTAGCTGAAAATATTTTTAAATACCCATAAGTAAAATTGTAAATATAATGTGAAGTAAACATTTATATGTTTCAGTCTGGGGCATAAATAAAATCTGCCGCTAAGTAAAAAAAAAAGTATGGGCCAGGCTTACGTATATCCTCATCTTGTTTGTTACCAGGGCAATTTTTTCTTCTATTTTATTTTATTTTATAAGATGAAAAAAAAAGGGAGTTGGGGAGATATGTTTTTAGATAATAAAAATGTTTAGAGTTTTCTTTTTTAAAGTAAAAAAGTGTACTTAAAAGATGCAAAAAGGCTTTGTTGTTTATATTCATATGAGACAAAGTGTTTTTGAAAGTAAAATGAAAAAAAATAAAAGTATTTTTAAAAGATTAAAGAGTTTGTTGTTTTAAGACGACAAAGTGGTTTTTTTTTCCTTATGTTAATTATATTTATTGTCATCAGAATAGTTACATGATACAGTTGGTATGATTTAAAATTGAGTAGTATCGACCGAAACTGAAACTTGTTAAATTTTGACTCTTCGATTGCTTTTTATCTTATTGTTTTGTTAATAATTATGAATGCAGAAAAAAAAGAAAACATTAAAAGAGAAGTCTTTGTGTATCTTTAGGAAAATTTTAAAAATTAGATTGAAAACAGTGATTTATAAAGCATGTAACGTGCAAAAGAAAAAAAATCTAAATAAACAAACTGTCAACAACAACAACACTGAAACAACATTGCATACTTAAATAAACTGTCACATTGTATTAACCTAAATAAACAAACCGCCCGTTGCAAATAATGTTTAAAAATTAATGATAAGATAATCTTTCAAAAATTACAATTATGACAGAAACATTTTTATAATAAGAGATGGGTCTTTTATGTGTATAATAAACTTAATCTTTTGTAGAAAGATTTTAATGCCCACCAGAACAATTTTAAGTATGTGCAGGTAGGACAAATTTCTGCAAGTTTTAAAGGATTAATATAACTGTTTTTGTATTTAAATGTAGTTTTGTTAGTCCTCTGACAGTTGATGGAATTTAGGCCTAATTTAAGTAGAAGCATTGTGTAATTTTATGAATCATTGCTTAGGGGTAAAATTCTTTTATGAGATTTTTCTTAATGTTACAATATGGCACAGATGTCATATATGCCCCATATTGGCGCGATTTTTTTCTAACGCCAATGTCATTATACGCAACGAGTGCAGTGCATATTGGCACCAAAGTGTCATTATTTTGCTTGATATCGTAACCCGGATGTTATTGTTTATGCTGTTGATGTTTTCGCCAAATTGGCGTCGGAAAACAATCGTGCCAATATGGGGCGTATATGGCATCTGTGCCGTTACAAATTATATACTATTTTAATAAATATATATAATCAGCTATTTTCAGTTTCCATATTTGATTTGGAGTAGTACTTTAGTAAAAAATCAGCATTTACCATTTGAATCAAATATTTATTTATTTTTGTATTATATTTTGCCTTTCATTTTTTTTTTTAATATTAATATGTTTAGAGTGCTTTTATTTTTTTAAATATAATTATGCTTAAGATATTTTGATTTAAAATGTTGAGGCTTGCCTTTTGTGAATCTATATTACTACTTTATCCTAAAACTTGATGAAAATTTAGTGTAAACAAATGAACTGTTTTGCAGTATTGTTATTAAAATACCATACAATAAACTTATTCTAATAAGCATTTTTTCATAATTAGCATTCTGTAATAAATATCTAGATGGTACAGTAGCATAACTATTTCGGTTTTTGTCTAACGGTTTCAAACAAGTATACTTAAATTTCTTAGCTAGTTGGTTATTCATTTGTAAATAATATTGGATTTTCAAAAATTAATTTCTGTATGTGTATGCATGCAGACTTGTATAAAACCAAAAACTTTCTGCGCACATAAATATTGGGTCAAAAACTTTCTGCAAATTAGTTTAATGTTTAATAAAATAACGTGTTATATTACTTTGACGGTATGAATTAAAAACAGTAGTTTTAAAATAATTATCATTTAAATTAAATATTAATATTAATTACAGAATAACTATGTTGGCTACAAAAAATAATAAAGCTAAAAATCCATGATAAGTAGCGGTGATTCTGTTCCGAATTTTCCTAAAAATTAAGGCAGTCATTTCCGAAAATTAAAAAAAAATCGGTCATAAATCCGAAAACTCGGACATAAAATACATCGCTAATTTCGATAAATGGTCACCGAAAAAAATCAATTTCGTCAATCGTTTGAAGAGAAATTGCCAATTTCGTCAAAGGATCCGCACATTTCGTCAGAAGATCGCAAAATAACACAAATTTTGTTAAAGGATCGCGAATTTAGTCCAGGGAATACGAAAAAAAATGTGAATTTCGTCAAAGAATCACGGAAAAAAAAACGTAAATTTCATCAAAAGATCGCGAAAAAACGGCAATTTCGTCAAAAAATCGTGAAAAACCTGGCAAATTTCGTCAAAAGATCGCGAAAAAAACGGCAAATTTGTCAAAAGATCGCGGAAAAACTGCAATTTTCGTCGTTAGGGGTAGATCCTCGCCCCCCCCCCTCTGTGTTGTAATCTTTCAGAAAATTTGCTGTGAATTTCAAAATTTTATTTTTACTCAGAATCACCCTTGATGATAAGAAGGGATGAATTCTTATCAGTTATTTTATCAATGCATTTAGAAACACCCCAATCCTTAATATTGTGACCTCTTCTCACAAAATGCCAGTCACTCTGGTCACAGAAATAACAGTCGCATTTTGTTAGTAGATGCCCATTCACAGGTATCATCATTAAAGAGACCGATGAGTTTTTATTGCTGTCCTTTGAAGAAATTCTCGTTTTTCCCGAGATCATTTGGCGAAATTTCCTTTTTCCCGTGATTTTTTGACGAAATTTGTGTTTTTTTCGCGATCCTTTGACAAAATGTGCTTTTTTTTCTCCTATCCTTTGAAGAAATTCGTGTTTTTTTTTTTGCTATTCTTTTATGAAATTTTCGTTTTTTTCGCAATCCTTTAACGAAATGCGCACTTTTTCCGCCACCCTTTTACGAAATTCGTGTTTCTTTCGCGATCCTTTGACGAAATTAATTTTTTTTCCGCAATTCTTTTACGAAATTTGTGTCTTTTTTCGCAATCCTTTGACAAAATTCGCGTTTTTTCCGCTATGCTTTTACGAAATTAGTTTTTTTCCTGCGATTCTTTGACAAAAATTTTTTCCCACGATTCTTTAAAGAAATTCGCTTTTTTCCGGGGTCCTTTGATGAAATTCGCACGTTTTTTCCGCGATGCTTTGACAAAATTGGTTATTTTTTCTGCGAACAATTGACGGAATTGGTTTATTTTCGGCGACCATTTGTTGAAATCCGCAATATAATCCAGTGGTTTTTTTTGTGTCTGGATTTTCGGACTGATGGCCGATTTTTTAAAATTTTCGGAACCGAATGCCTTAAATTTTCAGAAAATTCGGAACAGAATCAACCCTAGCAAACAAATAAATCGTACATTTTTATTTTTTCGGTAGTTAAAAAAAAATACAAGAACAAAAATTACTTTTTTTTTCTAAGAAAATTTTCGCAAAATTCCGAATTTTGCGGAAAATTTTCCGCGTGCGCGTGTGCGTCTATATTATGCAACTCTGTATGCATGTATTAGATTCTTTTCTCTCTTCTGATTTGCTAGTTGCTTTAGCTGCTACAGTTGATGATATTTTTGCATAAGAAATTTGTTCAAATGAATTGTATTTGATTAAAAGTGTATAAATAATATTTTTGTGTTCTTGTGATATTCACTTTAAATATGCGTTGATAGATATGGCTGCAATGAAGTTGGGGTATAAAATTTCTCTTTTTTTAACAAACGTTTAAAACTGTGTTTATTGTTATACAGGATATCTGTTATTATTGTTTACCAACAGTTAATAACTGTTAGTTTTTATTATTGTTTACCAACAGTTAATAACTGTTAGTTTTAGAAGTGTGGTTCCAATTACAAAAATCTTTTAAATTTTGTTTTGCATCATATAAAAATCGATTAATGTTAAAATAATTAATTTTTAAATAGTTAAGAAATTACAAATTTTATACAATGCCTGGGTCCCATAAGTTTTATTTTGAAAAAATTTCTCCATGTTCTTAGTAAAACAGCAAAAAATTCTTCTATGATCAAAACTTACTGAGTTATGATACTTTGAATTTTGTGAATTTTCAATGTTTCAGTCACAGTAAATGGGAAAAATGTGTTTTTGGTGCCAGAAAAAACTGACAATGGATGAAATCCAAAGCATCATAACTAGGTAAATTTTTGTCTCACAAAAATTAAGTTTTTGACCACAAACGGATTTAATATGTGGATTCATTTCAATTGAAATTAGCAACTATAAATACTTAGTCCCAAAATTATTTCAAACATTTTGTTTAAATATCTTCTAATTAAAACATCCATTGACATCATATGTAGCGATTAGTTATATGTCACAAAAATAACAGGTTGTTGGAACCTGTTACCTGTGCAAGTGTGAAACAATGGAACCTGTTCGCCAAAATTATCTCTATTTCCCATCTCTACTGTAATGCACAATTTTCAAAATATTTAATAATCGTTTATTCTCTAAAAAAAAAATTGTTTTAAAGTAATTAAAGATTAAAGTTTTAACTGGAAAATAAACAAAGAAAAATGTCAATTTATTTAATATAGTAAGACATATTTTGATTTGTATTTACTGCTTTTAAAAAATATAAAAGTATCCTATTGACTGTAGCCTGTTATTAGAAAAAGAATTTCTGGCAGGTTCTCAAATTTTATTACTCATTTTAGATCTAACATAAACCAAATTTGGAATCAAAGCTTCATGGTTATTAATCTGTTGTTTATATGAGTGTTATCGTGAAATCGCCCTGAGACCCAAAAGTATTTCAGGCTCATAAGTATTTTGGAGTTTCATTTGTAATTTTAATGTGTGATGACGTAATATATATATATATATTTTTTTTTTAATTTTTCTTAATGATATATAATTTTTATAATTTTTCTTATAATTTTATTTTATATAATTTTTCTTAATTATGTTATTTTGGAAGTAAAGGGAAAATAAAGATGGATTAAATTAATAAAAAATAAATTTATTTTGTATTTCAAATGATACTTAATAGTGGACTACTGTGTTCTAGTGGGTGGACAGTGTATCCCACTTGCGGGGCACACTGGTCCACTTTATGAACATATACAAATAATTGTTTTTTGAAAACTATATTTGAAACTATGTTCTGAAAAAAGTCCGAGGCGTGTAAAAAAAAAAAAAAAAAATGTAAACTGCAAAATTGGTCTACTGTGCCCCAGTCTCTCCTATATGATGCACCTTGGGATACAAGATATGCTTAGTGAACTTTTATTCGAAATATTTTACCAAAAAGATATTGTGTTTAAAACATTTTTAATTTAATCTACATAACATGTATTTATTAATAGTTATTATTTCTTCTTTTAGGAACTCATTGCGCTTAACAATGGCAAGGATAAAAATTTAGAATTAAAAAATAAATAAAGCAGCAATTCATGATGACAATATTCAGAAAGCTGCTGCAAAAATTTCATCAAGTGAAAAACGTCTTTTCAGACAGCTGCTACAGTTTACAATGTTAGTAAGACCACTCTGAATTATCATGTTAGTACTTTTTAAAAATGTGAACAGCCAAATTTTAACTTCTAGTATATATCAAAGATACAAAGTCGAAAAATATTCACCGATGATGAGGAAAGAAAGTTGGTAGACTACATTTTACAATCTTCGAAATATCACTATGGGCAACAATTAATGATTCGCATATCCTTGCTTATGAATATGCTTCAGCAAATAAAAAGAACATTCCTTCAAATTGGGAACATAAAAAAAAAAAAAACTGGAAAGGAATACAAAGGCCGCATATTCCTTGCATCCCTAAAATTTAGAAAATTTACATTAGTTATCTTTGTCAGTTTAAATAAATTTCTTTTCCTGAATAAACAATTCCATGTATATTGTAATTCGATTATTGAACTTTTCACATCTATTTTTAACTGTCCCACCAGATGGGACACCTTAGGTTGGTTGGTTGGTTGTATTTATGTCGGCCAATTATCTGCACGTGTGATATAGGCCCTAAGGGCAGAGTGCCTTCCGTGGAGGTCTTTCTAAGGGAACCTAACCCGTATTAACGCTTGGAGAACCAAGGTTCGAAGAAAACCACGAAACCTCCGAACGATTAGGCTGACGGGCGCGATTGAGATCGAACCCAGCACTTCCCGTCTACCAGCTTCGAGAGCAGAACCTCTCGGCCACTGGTGGGGCAGGGACACCTTAGGACAAAGCACAAGTTCAATAAATATATTTTTTAATTTTCCTATAATGGATATAATATCAAAAGCTATTTAATACTTGTTGGAAATCTGGACAAAGTCTTGTCCCCCAAAATTTGTCGTTTGGTTTGTTCGGAAGTTATATCGTTCCGAACCAGTTTTTATTTTTCCATTTCGGTCGTAAAGGCACTCTCTTTTAACTGTAACTGTATGCATATTTTTATTCCAGTTTTGATGTACTCAGTAAGTATATCTAGTGTAAAACAACTCCATGGAGTATGGTGTGTAGTGATGGAGGTAATGTAATGGAAGGACCATGGAGATGGAGTTTAAGCTTGCTATAGCAATAATATGTCAATATGATTCCCAGCAAAAGCTGGAGGTGTATGTATATATCTTTATTATTTAAGTTTTTAAAATTAAAGTTGAATTTAATAAATGAACTGTTATTTTGAAATGAACTGTTTCGTCGACTGTGATTTATACTTCAACGCCACACCAAATGACCTTAAAACCTGCGTATTTATAACTCTGCTTTAATTATAACATGGTTATGGGCCGTGTCATGCTATTTAAAGGTCAAATAGATAAAATATGGTGTGATTTAGATGAAATATATACTGCATAATGGCACAAGTTCCAGAGTTAACTTATTCCTTCCCGAAACTATCGGATTATAACTATCCTTCCTGGAAGCTCGACGTCAAATGTGTATTGATTGACCGAAATTGCTGGGAGTTTATTACAAAGCCAGATATCGCATGTAAATCGGATGCCTCTGATCGTGAGAAAAGCGATTTTGAATGGCGTAAACGAAGAGCTTATACAACAATTTACCAATCCATCGAACGGAAATTCCAGATACTAATTGCTCAGACAGAAAGCGGCAAAGATGCCTGGGATATTTTAAAGTTAAACTTCGAACCAACTTCACGAGCACGCTTAGCGGGATTAGTCGATGAATTTTTCGAGATGAAGTTAAACTCGCAAGAAGAAACTATAGGTTTATTTTGTAAGAAAATTGAAGAAAAGAAAGTTCAGATTAAAGATGCTGGATTTGAGATGCCAGAACTGTTAGTATGTTTTCAACTAATCCGTCGATTACCTGAGGAATATGATAATCTAGTTCAAGTGTTATATAGATTAGAAGATAAAGAATTTAAATTAGAAAATGTATCTAAGCAGTTAATAACTGAATATGGCAGAATTTGTTTAAAACGAAAAGATGAAAGTAAAGAGGTTATCGCTGTAGGTGATGCTTATGCAACTAAGTTTAAAAACCCTACCGTTAAACCAACCATTCCAGCGGAGAATTTAGGAAGCAGTAAAAAGCCATGGGTTTCACGTAGTGGAAGCAAACTGGACACTACCAGACGATCGTATACTTCACCAGCTAATCGTATGGGGCCGAGTTTAATATGCAGTTACTGCAAGAGACCTGGTCACACAGATACAAGGTGTTTCAAAAAGAACTCTAGAGGGAAAAAGCAAGTTTTCTACAGTGAACCTACAAAGCAATCCGAATTCGCCCTAATATCTTCAAATGGTAGAAAGTTCGTGGAATTTCTTCTGGACTCAGCGGCTACTTCTCATTTTACGAATGACAGGAGTCTATTTGTAACATATAGGAACCTCCCCCCTCAACAAGTGCTGATAGGAGACAAAGACTGTTCGTCGGAAATACTGGGTATTGGTGATATTGACTTTACCATCCTAGATGTAACAGGTAATGTAGAAATAACTTTAAAAAATGTGTTATATGCTCCTAACATGAGGAGAAATTTAATTGGTGGGTCTAATATAGACATTGCAGGAAACCAAATTAAATGGGGAAATAATAAAATGATTGTGTATGATAAATTTAATAGATATTGTTTTACTGTACCTCGAGTTGATAAATTGTATATTGTTAAAGGTTATGCTTCAAAATGTGAAAATTTTGCTTATTCTACTAGTTTAAATTCAGAGATTGTACATCGTAGATTTTGTCATACAAACTTACCTTTACTTGAAAAAATGAGTAAGAATAATTGTGTTAAAGGTATTGAAAATATTAACTGTAAAAACAAAAATAAGATGTGTGAAACCTGTGTAATTGCAAAATCTAACAGAAAATCGTTTAAAAGAAATTATTTGTATAAACGCATTTCTAATCAAATCCTCGATAGGGTGTATATGGATTTGTGGGGTCCTAGCCCTGTTAACTCGTTAGGAGGGGGGAAATACTTTTTGTCAGTAATTGACGATTATTCTAGAAGGACTGAGGTTTATATAATTAAGGATAAAACGGAAGTGTTTGAATGCTTTAAAAAGTTTTTAGTTAAAGCTGAGAGACAAACAAGTAAAAAGTTAAAATGTGTACGAACTGATAATGGGCTGGAATTTACCCATAAATTATTTGAGAAATTGTTAACCGATTTAGGTATAAGAATCGAAAGATCCTCCATTTATACTCCAGAGCAGGTAGGTGTTGCTGAAAATTTTAATAATGTAGCAATGAATGCAGTTAGAGCAATGCTACACGATAGCGGGTTAAAACCGTCATTCTGGGGGGAAGCTCTTTTGGCGTTTGTTCATACAAAAAATAGGACTGAACACAGTTTAACCCAAGGTCTTACACCGCAAGAATTATGGACGGGATTCAAACCTTCGGTAAGACATTTAAGAATTTTTGGTTCTTTAGCATTTGTTCATGTTCCTAAAGTTAAGCGAAATAAACTTCAACCGAAAGCTTTACTAGGTATCTTAGTTGGTTATGCCATGAAAACTAAAGGATATAGAATTTACATTCCAAAAGAAAGGCGAATTGTAGAAACTATTCACGTGCGTATAGATGAATCCAAAAAAGGTGTAGAAACATTATTTGGGGGAGAAAACAAATATAAGGATTTGATATTGAATTTTAATGAATCTCAAATTAAAACAAACGGTTTAAGTAACGCAACTTTAGATCTTAATCATGAACTACCAGGAGATAGCTTAAACGAAGATGAAGAGAAAAAGGGGGGTAAGTTAACAGTAAGTTCTATAAATATTTCAGAGTGGAAAAGGATTGAAAGACCGAGAACGAAATGTAAGAGAATTGACGTATATTATTATACCCCAATAACAAATATGAGACTGAGATCTTTAAATGATGATAAAAAATATTGTAAGGAAAATAAAATCCAGTTTGAGCCAGATAAGTTTGACTTTAAACCTAAAACTACTCATCCTAATACTGAAACTTTAAGTGAACCCTCAACTAGTGATTCGGACGATCCATATTTAACTGAATTATTTCAACATGAATTTTACAATACCGAAATCCCTAAATCATTTGAGGATGCACAAATAAATCCAGAAAGGGGGAAATGGAATGCCGCGATGAGGGAAGAACTTGAGATGATGAGTAAGAGAAAAGTTTGGCGGTTGGTTGATCCACCGAAAAATTCCACAATAGTAGGAAGTAAATGGGTTTATAATATAAAAAAACACGGAAAAAAATGGTAAAAAGTACAAAGCACGTCTCGTAGCTCAAGGTTTTAAACAGAAACCAGGTATTGATTTTAATGATATATTTTCACCTGTTGTAAATTTTTCAATTATAAAACTAATGTTTATTTTATTAGTTTCTATGTTAAATTGGTATTATATTCAATTGGATGTAAAATCAGCATATTTATATGGTTCTTTAAAAGAAACTGTGTTTATGAAACAACCTCCGGGATTTGAAATGAAGGGTGCTGAGAATAAAGTTTGTTTGTTAAATAAATCAATTTATGGATTAAGGCAAAGTGGACGCGAATGGAATTCTGAATTGGATAATATATTACATAATCTTGGATTTTGTAAATTAAAATGGTGTAACTGTGTGTATAAACTGAATAGTAACGCAATTTTAGTTGTCTATGTAGATGATTTAGTTTTGTTTGCTAAAGATGAAAATGTATTGCAATCTGTAACTAATATGTTAAAAAATAGCTTGGAAATTGCTGAAATAGGATTAACAAAGTATTTGCTAGGTGTTAACTTTGAACAGATTAAAGATTCATTATTCGTTCATCAAAGAACTTATATTGAAAGATTAAAGTTAAAATATAAAGATTTACCTAAAAGTTATGTTAAATTACCTTTTAAAATTGGCTCTGTTTTACCAGATAAAATTAACGGAAATGAATTAATGAAAAAATTTCCATACCGATCTTTAATCGGGTGTCTGTCATTTTTGTCAAATAGATCAAGACCCGATATTAGTTTTTCTGTAAATGTAATGTCACAGTTTTGTAATGGGTATACATATAAACACTGGTTAATAGTAGTAGATATTATGAATTATGTTTTTGCTACTAAAAGTTTTAAAATAAATCTGTCTAATGTAAAATCACTAAGTTTGTGTGCATATTCTGATGCTAATTGGGGATGTCAACTTACTAAAAGACATTCAAGTAGTGGTTATATAATTTACTTCAGTAACGTTCCGTTTGCTTGGAAATCATCGAAGCAGAAATGTATTGCACTAAGTTCTATGGAATCTGAGTTTATCTCATTAACTGAAAGTGTAAAGGAACTAACTTGGTATTCAAGAGTTTTAAATGAACTTAATTTATACGATACAATAAAACCAATTCAGTACTGTGATAATGAATCTGCCATTTATTTTTCTAAAAATAGCCAAGAGAATTTTAAAACGAAACACATTGACATAAGATGTCAATTTATTCGTCAGTTAATTAATGAAAATGTTTTTGAGTTAAAACATGTAAGTTCTAAAGATAATAAGGCAGACTTTCTGACAAAACCTCTTCTGTATGTAAAGTTTCAAAGAGCTATTTGTAATATTTTTGATTTTGTTTATAAAAAGAAAGAGGAGGTATTTACGACCGATGGGGCCGCATGTTGGAAATCTGGACAAAGTCTTGTCCCCCAAAATTTGTCGTTTGGTTTGTTCGGAAGTTATATCGTTCCGAACCAGTTTTTATTTTTCCATTTCGGTCGTAAAGGCACTCTCTTTTAACTGTAACTGTATGCATATTTTTATTCCAGTTTTGATGTACTCAGTAAGTATATCTAGTGTAAAACAACTCCATGGAGTATGGTGTGTAGTGATGGAGGTAATGTAATGGAAGGACCATGGAGATGGAGTTTAAGCTTGCTATAGCAATAATATGTCAATATGATTCCCAGCAAAAGCTGGAGGTGTATGTATATATCTTTATTATTTAAGTTTTTAAAATTAAAGTTGAATTTAATAAATGAACTGTTATTTTGAAATGAACTGTTTCGTCGACTGTGATTTATACTTCAACGCCACACCAAATGACCTTAAAACCTGCGTATTTATAACTCTGCTTTAATTATAACAATACTGTAGGCAAAGGTTAAAAGGTTTCTTTAGATCGGATATCCTCTTCATCGAAGAGGAAATATATTATTTTTAGATAATGAGTAACTATTCTGTGCATAAAAAGTACGACATGTGACTACTATTATTAAAAATTAGTGTGCCAACTGAAAGATTAACTTTAACATCCTTTTAGAAGTCTGTCTTTGGGTAGCTTTGGTCCTGAGTACTATTTTAAAGATTTAACAAAAAAAAAAGATCAAAATTTTTAATATTTTACTCTATAGCGGCAACCAAGATAATTGCTAAATTATCTCATATATACAACCAGTGATGTAGTCGTAAACAAACCAGGGGGTATACGTTCAAGGCAGAGAGTATACGCTATAGTATTTTTGAGAAACAAAGGGTATACGGTATTCCTTAAAAAAATCCAGAAGGTATGCAGTGTATACCCTCCACTACAACCCTGTTTACAATTGTAAAATCTTATTTATGTTTTATGATATTTAAATTTAAAATGTAAATATAAGCTTGGCAAACTCGTAACTACAACCTTGGTGTAATTGTGAGGGCCGCTATAATGAGGAAATACCTTTTATTTTTATTTTCCTTTATATTCACAAAATGTTTAGGAGACCCCCCCCCCCCTCACTTTGTATTTTTAAAAATAAGGGTACTTTTCGGTTAACTGGGTGCCAGTGTTACATATACATGTATGTATATATATAATTATATATATACATATATATATGTGTGTGTATACATACAATATATGTATGTATATAGTTGCGTATATATACATATATGTATGTATATTTATATGTATATATAACACCGGCGCCCGGCTAACCGAAAAGTACCAAAATAAGTATAGGCTGTATTTTCATTAAACCTATGAATTTGTTTTTTCTTTTTACTCTCTTTTATTGAATTTGCTTTAAGTATGTCAAGATGGGATTTTATAATTGTTTTTTTCAAAGGTGATGTACACTTGTGTGCTTCTGTTGACAACAAATATTAATATTTTTAGGAATTTAATTATAAAGTAATAAATGAATTTTAAGGCATTTTTTTTTAGCCACAGGAGATAAACCTTTAGTGGGGAAAAACAATCAAAACTTTCGATTATTTTTTATACAAAATATTTACTATTAAACATGAAAAGTGCAGCCAACAATTATTTGTTTATAATTGACAGCTGATCGATTGATTGATTATCGGAGCTTACGCTCGATATAGAAGCCGTAAAGTAGACGCTTGCGCAGTAAAAACTTGCCTTTGACTGGTTGGCGTAAGCGTTTATCTGTAACCCGTGAAAACGCTCTTAGGTTAAGGTTTTGAATCGCTAGGGTTTTTTAGGTCGTTAGGACAACCAGTGAAAACGCACCTTTACGCTCGATCGTAGGATAGGCGTTCCTGCGATCAGTCGTAACTTGGTATTACGGTGCCTCGGCGCAAGTCCTCGTGCTTCGGCGTAAGTCCTCCTGCAGTCAGCCAATCACAGGCCGCAGTTACATTTGTTGTGGTTGCGCGCGCATCCACTTCTGTCTTAACTTACGGCTGCTTCCAAGCTGTCGTAAGATCGCGAGGCACCGTAATGCCGTTTACGTTTTGTTTACATCGTAAGTCTCTAAGTTGATCTTAAGTGAGGCACCGTAATCCCAGCCTTGGTTGATCTTAAGTGAGGCACCGTAATCCCAGCCTTAGGCTGGGATTACGGTGCCTCACTTAAGATCAACTTAGAGACTTACGATATAAACAAAACGTAAACGGCATTACGGTGCCTCACGATCTTACGACAGCTTGGAAGCAACCGTAAGTTAAGACAGAAGTGGATGCGCGCGCAACCACAACAAATGTAACTGCGGCCTGTGATTGGCTGACTGCAGGAGGACTTACGCCAAAGCACAAGGACTTGCGCTGAAGCACCGTAATGGACTTTACCCATGTGACGTCATCCGCGGGTAAACAGAAGAAAAACACCAATAGGCGTGAAGAACATTTCAACACTGCTCCCCCTTGGTTCAATAAACAGTCTTTTTCGGAGGGTTTATCCCCGCAGAGGCGTGGCTGTTGCCATTCGTTGGTAAAGTCCATACCAAGTTACGACTGATCGCAGGAACGCCTATCCTACGATTGAGCGTAAGATACGGTCGAGCGAGGCACCGTAATCCCAACCTTATTGTATCAAGAAGCGTCCTTTTTAAAAAATATTCTGACACAATAAATATCTTTCAACTAACTGACACATTGAAGACTAGAATCAGAAGATTTCATGAAATACTTTTAAAACATACAAAGTTAAAGAATTGTTTATTAAACATAAATATTTGTCGATGATTAAAGTAAATTATTATTCTTAAATTTTGCTTTCCAATGTAACCAATAGGTTTTTTAATATTATTTGTAAAATTATGAATAAAATATGATTGGAATATAATCCTTAATATAACTTTTCCACCAAAACTTTGGAAAGGAATGTAGTTACTCCCTTAGTGTTGATTTTAGAAAAAAAAGGGCCGCCGGACGGAAATTTTTCACTTGGACTATCCCCACCTGAATTTCCAGACCACTATGTAAAGTGCGGCGGATTTTCCTAGTCATCGCAGACAGACCACACAGTTCAGAAGGGACGACAAAAAATTTGAAAACAACGTTTTATAAGTTAAGTCAGATAGAAGCAGGTGAGGCCAACACCATCTCAGATTCATTCAAATGTCAACTCATAAGAGATGATCTAATCCTTGAAAAACTTATTGGCATTAATGTGGAGGGAGCTAATGTAATGATAGCCCAGCATCTTCCATTGGAAACAATTTTAGAAAAAAAGCATAAAAGAACTTGTAAAATGTATCTCTCATTCTCTTTGTTTAGTTGCGAATATGCATGCAAAATTCTGCTTATTTTAAATGTTTATTTTTTATAAATGGGGAATTTTTTCAAAAAAAGACTTGATTTGGGGAAAATTTTTGAGTTTAAATTTGTTAAACATTTTTCATAGTGGTACATTGAAAATTGAAAATTTACTTTTTTGAGTAGAAACTGAGTTGGGGAATTTTTCGGGAAAAAACCCTCATTTGGGGAAAATTTGGGGACATTGACTTTCGACTATCTGAGTGTGTTCAGAAGTGGACTTCGCGCCGCGCGCGCGCTCAGAAGTTTATGCCATGGAGTAAGTCTTATCGAAGAAAGGAATTTTAACATAATTCAATTATTTCATTATTTTTATGGTTCAAAAAAGGTAAAACCAACGACTATATTTCTTTATTCTTCCAAAACATGGTTTTCGTAACAGGAATACATGCCTATGTTCACTCAGATAAAATCTAAAATAGTCGGGAAAAACATCACGTGACCTTCTTTATCTACTTTAGCCCATTTGGCATTTAAAATTAGTTAACCAACCGCACACAAACTCCGCGCGAGCTGCTCAAAAAATTGTGTGGGCGATTTGATCACGTGATTGTGCGTTTTCTGCTTATGTGTTATTGGTTGTGCTTTGTTTGATACAATTTAAGAATTCAACTGGTGATCTAAAAATTTTAACTTTTTAACAATTTTCTTTTTATTTATTTAAAAATGATTTATCAGTCTTCCGTGATAAATAAAATGTTGTTAGTAAACCAAGATTGTGATATCAACATATGAGATTTGTTTGTAATCTACTATACTGGATGGATTTCAATGGAATTTGCACTGTTAGTTAGACAGTTTTTCAGAGAAGGTTTTAATACATATATTTCTTATTTTATGATTGCATATTTCAATACCGTGTGGATAACAGACCAAAATACATCATAAAACATGAGAAATAAATGGCATTCAAAATTCTGTTAGTATAAGCAAAATACTTATTTATACTTTCAGTAGAAAATTTATAAACATTCTAATCATACTTTATTCACTACAAAACTAGACAGCAGACCTATATATTTTATCTCTTTAAAAAATATGTGTACAGATATTTTTAGTTAAAATAATCTACAACCATTACATTTTATTTTTATAATGTTCAAAGTAAAATATGATTTTCAGCCTAGTCTCGGTAAAAATTCACTCGTAAAGTACTCAAAAAAAAAAAAAAAATCAAGGAATTATCCTACGTGCGATATATATTATTTTTACTTTCTTCTATCTTTACAAGAAGAAAGTATTTGATTCGTAAAAATTTTCGACTTCCGGTTTTCGACGGATTTACACGTTTTAGGGGTCAGAGATTCCAAAAAACATGTTTTTACAAAATGTCTGTCTGTGACTCTGTGAGTCTGTCTGTGTGTATGTGACACAAATTTTGTGGGCGCTCTATCTCAAGAACTAATGCACGGAATTTAATAAAAATTCATATTCTGTTAGTCCCTAATACAGATTGATGCTGATTAGTTTTTGGTGTAAATCGCTCAACAGGTGGCGCTGCTATGCTGCATTTTTTACGATTTTCGCACTAGCTCTATCTCAAGAACTAATGCACGGATTTTGATCAAACTTCAGATTTAGTTAGTCCTTGATATGAGTTGATGCTGATTACGTTTTGGTGTAAATCGCCCAACAGGTGGCGCTGTTATGATGAATTTTGCAGGATTTACACGATTTTCCCAATAGCTCTATCTTAAGAACTAACGCACGGATTTTCATCAAACTTCAGATTCAGTTAGTCCTTAATATGACTTGCTACTGATTACGTGTTGGTGTAAATCGCCCAACAGGTGGCGCTTCTGTGCTGCCTTTTTTACGATTGCCTCAATAGCTGTATCTATAGAACTAATGAACGAATTTTCATCTAACTTCAGATTTAGTTGTATGTTGACACAAGTTGTTGTTAATTAGGTTTTGGTGTTAATCACCCAATAGGTGGCGCTGCTATGCAGGAATTTTCACGATTTTCGCTGTAGCTCTATCTCAAAAACTAATGGACGGATTTTCTCCAAACTTCAGATTCAATTAGTCCTTGATATGACTTGCTACTGATTATGTGTTGGTGTAAATCGCCCAACAGGTGGCGCTTATGTGCTTCTTTTTTAACGATTGCCTCAATAGCTGTATCTATAGAACTAATGGACGAATTTTCATCTAACTTCAGATTTAGTTGTATGTTGACACAAGTTGTTGTTAATTAGGTTTTGGTGTTAATCACCCAATAGGTGGCGCTGCTATGCAGGAATTTTCACGATTTTTACTGTGGCTCTATCTCAAAAACTGATGCACGGATTTTCTCCAAACTTCAGATTCAGTCAGACGTTGACATAAATTGTTGCTGATTAGGATTTGGTATAAATCACCCAATAGGTGGCGCTGCTTGGCAGCATTTTGCTGGATTTACACGATTTCAGCGATAGTCATATCTCAAGAACTAATGCACGGAATTTCATATCTTTAGAATCCTCATGAGATGCATAGATTGCCATTTAATTCTGGCAGTGTGATAGCGAATTTTGATATATTAACATGTATGAGATAGAAGAAAGTTTTGGGATTGGTACATCCGACTAGTTTCATTTGGATTTGCTTAATGTTTATATCATTATACATATACATACTTAGAAACGAAACTTTGAATATTTAAAAGGTGTTCAGATGTAAAACTTTCATCTCGAAATACCTCATTTTCTCACATTTAAATAAGTATTTTATTATTATAATAAAAATACACGTGCCTCTGTATAATAAAAATAAAAAATATATCTTCATCAAAAATATTTTATTCATTATGAAAAATATAAAACAACCAATAAACAAAACGAAAAAAAAAATTGTGACACAATGTGGGATCGGAAGGATTCGAACCCAGAATTCCTAGTCTTCAGTTCACTGCCTTATCCATTCGGCCATCTTAGCACACATTGCTTCTGCATCAAAATATCTTTATAATTAGCACCTTAATTAATCAAATCCATGATCTGTTCCTGAACACACTACATCCATGATATAAACCCACTCCATGTTCCTGACTCCTGAGCTCGCGCGCGCAGCGCGCGTGCTTCTTGAACATACTCTCTGGCAACACTGTCCTGATTCCTGAATCATTCATACTCGAATATCAAATCATCATCATGTTTACATATTACATTTCATATGGTAGTATTCTCTGTGGTTTTTGCTTAGTTTTCTAGTTGTACATCTTTATTTAGAATTTTATGTTTATTGTTTTAATTGAGAATTTTCACAATAATTTAATGAGTTACACCAAAGATTCTTTTGATGTACAATGGTAATATATTCCTCTTGTAGAAAATTATTTAAGGAATTTAGTTATCTTACCTTTAGTTACGTTTATTATCGCAGGATGTGTAATTTACCAACTGTGTGTGTGAAAAAGTTTGAACAAGAAGAAACAATGAAAATCATTTTTAAGTTTGGTGACCCTAATATTCCTATGCAAAATTTTACATTTATGCGGTCTAAAGATGAAAGATTAGAATTAGCGCTTACTCGTATGAAGTCCAAAATTCAGTCTAGTGTTTTAACTAAATCTAACAAGAAAAAGAAAAAGTTATCTAATTCTGTTGAGGAAGTTTTACCAGAATTGGATATTGTTTTGTTGAAAAATGGTGTAAAAATTGAGGAAAATACGAAAAATATCGATGCTTGGACTCCTGAAACCGATGTTGTTATCAATAATCAAACATATAAAATTATATTTAATCCACCAAGTGTTATTGATATTAGTTTGCCAAAGCGCATTGTGTCGAGCCTCATAGTTTATCCAAAAGTAAATTTAGAATTTTCTTCTGTTGATGATAGTATATTTAAATGGTATCGACAAGTAGCTGATGGCAGTGCAAATATTCATGAAGATGACACTGTACTAGAAGGAGAAAATGAGAATTGGAAATTTATTTCCCAAGGATTTTTGTATAATGTTTGTGAGTCTGATGTTGATTTTAAATTAAGAGTATTGTGTGTGCCTCAGTCTGGAGATAAATCAGGAGAGAAAAAAGCAGCAGTATCTGAAAATGCAGTTTTACCAAGTCCTAAGAAATTCCCCTTTGAAGATAGACATAATTATACCAGAGACTTGACTAAATCTGGAAGGTATATTTGCTTTTCTTTTATATAAAAATACAATAAGTATAAAATATTTTTGTTTTTTACATTCTGAAAATTATACGTAATTGCTGATAAAAGTAGTTATAGGGTAGATGTGGCAGTAATGAACATCCTTCCAGTAATGGACACCCCTTGATGTTTTTAGTTCTTAAAAAAAAAAAAAAAACCCTAGTAAATATTTAGCTTTGTTTATTTTTTTTATAATTCCCCCTTGCATGTTTTATAAAACAGGGTTTATTGTTGACACTTTTAATCAAACCAATCAGGAAGCAGAAAATAATGTTTGAAAGTTTCGCTGTTTTTCTCTGAAAATTTTAATGAAGAGGGTAAGATTAATGGTTATTATTAATTAAACTTCACTTAATTAATTTATATATTATTTATTTTCTTGCAAAATTCGAATGTTTTTGTTTGAGTAGCAATAGAAAGCTTAGAATTTTATATACTTACGGCCATTTACAAAATTTCCTTTATTTTTAAGGTTTTAAGAGGAGGTGTCCATTACTGGATGGTTAATTAGTCATTTTCCAGTAATGGACACCACATGTAAACACTGTTAAAAATGCAATTTCAGTAATGTTTGTAGTATATAAAATATTTTGACTTAAAACTGCAAACCTAAGTAATCAAATTTAATTTTTAAATTATACTTACCAACCAAAATGTAATAACACCAAAACTTTTATAAATAGCTACTTTTAAGTTATTTTATGTGATTAATAAAATTTCAATATTTTATTCTTTTTTTTTTTCCAAATGTATATGTACCTTGCATATTTTATAATCTGGCAATCAAACCTGCCAGGAAGCAGAAAATATTGTTTAAGAGCACAGTCAAAGAGGTGCTTATAGGGCTTAATCCCTCTCTGCTTAACTAAAAACAATTCAATTACAGAAGCTATTAAAAATCTATTTTCTGTCTTAAATGTTTCCTTATTCACCTCTGACAAAAAAACAAAACATAAATGTAATATTAATGAAAGCTATAGATAATATTCATGAAACTAGTAAATCTGCAGATCAGTTGCCTCGAACATCAGTTCTACAGTTTTATTTTGAAATTATTTTATTTAGTATTTAAAATACTCAGCTCGCAGTATCATTTCTTTCATTTTGTAATATTAATTATTATAAATGATTAGGTCTTAAATCGATTTAAAGCTTACAACATCGTACATCAGAAACCCGATTTAACCATTGGTCTTAAATCGATTTAAGCTAACATCGGAAATCGCAATTTAGCTAATGTCTTAAATCGCAATTTAGCCAATGTCTTAAATCGCGATTTAGCTAATGTCTTAAATCGCGATGTAGCCATTGTCTTAAATCGCGATTTAGCCATTTTCTTTAAATCGATTTAACACAAAATACTGATTCAGAGCTAACATCGGAAAAACGATTTATCTACTTTGATGTATCTACCGCTCATATGGCAAGCTGGTGTTAAATCGATTTAGGAGGATCCGATTTAAGCAAACATCGCAAGCCTCAATGTTTCTGATTTAAGAAAAACAAGGCAAGCTCGTGTTAAACCGATTTAGCAGGATCGGATAAGAAAACATACAGGCCTCAATGCTTTCAGATGCAAGGAAAAAGTGATTTAAGAAAAAGATGATTTAAGAAAACAACAATTTAAGTAAAAATTTATTTTTATTTATTTTGTAAACGAGATTCAGAGTTTGAGATTGGAATGTGTATTTTTTTTTTTTTTTTTTTTTTTGGAAGTTAAGCACTTAAATGGTTGAATGGAAGGAAAAAGTAAAGTTTAATTCTTAAAATCCAAATTAATCGAATTTCAGTTTATATGCTAATGCAATCTTTAGATGAAAAATTAAGTTTTTTCATATTTGAGTAATATTTTAATACATATTTTTTATTTTCTATTATTCTGTAATTAATTAAAATACTTTAAAGTAGAATCCTGCATCAAGATTTTTTTTTTCTGACATTGAGCATTTATGGTTGAAAAAAAGAATAAAGTTTCATATTTAAAATCCAAACTCATTGACTTTCAGTTTATACTTTTATGCATTCTTATGATAAAAAATTCCTTTTTTACATGTTTTAGTAATATTTTAACATATATTTTTTATTTTCTATTGTTTTGTAATTAATGGAATTATTTTAAAGTATAGTCATGCATTGTTTTGTGTATATTCTGGTTTGGCCGTGGTCCGCAAGAAATATTTTTCTTTTGCTGATAAGATTTTTTTTCTGAAATTGATTAAGTATTTATTCTTGAAAAAAAAAAAAAAAGAATAAAGTTTCATATTTAAAATCCAAATTCATCTAATTTCAGTTTTTATTTTTATGCATTCTTTTAATGAAAAATTCATTTTTCACATGTTTGGGTAATATTTTAATATATATTCTTTATTTTCTATTACTCTGTAATTAATTAAAATATTTTGGATTGCGTATCTTGTTGAAATTGATTCACTGTATCCAAATTCATCAAATTTTAGTTTAATTTTTCATCAAAATAATGCATAAAAATATAATTTTCATATGTTTGGGTATTATGGGAATATTTTATTTTTAATTTATTATTATTTTGTAATTAATTAAAAATACTTTAATAAAGTTCTGTAATGAGTCAAGTAATTTGATTTTTATAGCAGAATGAGGGAGGGGTTGAGGGGGCATTCATTAGATTTTTCTGCAGATCTGAGATTTTCTGCTTTTTTGACATTTTGTTATCATTAAAAAGAGACATATTTTAAGATTATATTTTATTACTAATCTTACAGGGTGCCAACATGCGTGAAAAAAATCAGCAATTTCAGTAATGTACTCCAAGACTCAATCCTTCTGCATCCGCTATATGAATGTCAGCATTTATGTTAAACAAATCTTATTATAATCTAAAAGTTAAAAAGATGTAAAATTGCACCTTATTTCTCATATCTTCCTCCCCCATTCCTTTTTTTTTTCTACTGCTTTTCTCATCATGGTAAATGAACAGTTAAATTCATCATTGAATTCTTTGAATCTGCTTCTGTTTTACCTCAATAACTTTTTAATTCTGTGTCTGTAAAAAAAAAAAAGTGTGCGTGTTGTTAGCAATGAAGTGCTATTTGAGTGGGCTGGGGGAAGTTGTCGTTACCCCCTTAACCCCTTGAGGGGCAAGCAAAAATGTCTCTAAATATTGAATTCTCACCAGAATAAACGAAAAATTTTATTTTTAAATAAAGAAAAGCAATTTTTCGATGAATTTCCTCCAAAGTTAAAAATATAAAATTTAGATAAAATTTTCTGGTGAGAATCTTGTTTAAATTAGGTGGGATATATTTTATCCAGGGGTGATTGTGTTCCGGGTGTAGCCTGGATTTCCGGGTTTTTTGGTCGATCCTTCCGGGTTTATGAGATAGTTACATTTAGCGGAAAATTCGGACATTAAAAAATATCGCGAATTTTGAGAAATGGTCACCGAAAAAAATGAATTCCTCAATCGTTCGCTGAAAAAAAATCAACAATTTTGTCAAAGGATTGCGGGGAAAAAAAGTGAATTTCGTCAAAGAATCTCGAAATAAACACAAATGTCGTCAAAGGATCGCGAAAAAAGCACAAATTTCGCAAAGGATCGCAATAAAACTAAGATTTTAGTCAAAACATCACAGGGAAAACGCGATTTTTGTCAAAAGATCGTGGGAAAAACGGATATATTGTCAAAGGAACGCGAAAAAATGGATATCGTCAAAGGATCGCTGGAAAAACGCAAATTTCGTTAAAAGATCACGTAAAAAACATTAATTTCTTTAAAGAATCGCGAATTTCGTCAAAAGACTGTTGAAAGAACGCATAATTAGAACCGGGAAGGATTTTCCCCATCCCGGAATCGCGGGGGAAAATGCGATTTTCGTCAAAAGATTGCGGGGAAAAACACGATTTTCGTCAAAAGTTTGCGGGAGAAAACGCGATTTTCGTCAAAGGATCGCTGGAAAGACGGAAATATCACCAAAGGATACCTGGAAAAACGCAAATTTTGTTAAATCATCGCTGAAAAAACACTAATTTCTTTATTAATCGCGAAAAAACCTGCAAATTTCACCAAACGATCGCGGAAAAAAACGCGAATTTTGTCAAAGAATCTCAAAATAAAAGAAATTTCGTCTAATGATCTCGAAATAAAAGAAATTTCTTCTAATGATTGCGAAATAAACACAAATTTCGTCAAAGGATCGCAAAAAAGTGCAACATTTGCAAAGGATCGCGAAAAAAAACAAGATTTTCGTCAAAAGATCGCGGGAAAAACTCAAATTTGATTAAAGAATCACGAAAAAAGCAATTTCTTCAAAGAATCGCGGAAAAAATGCGAATTTCGTCAAAGATCGCGGGAAAAAACGCAATTTTTGTCAAAGAATCGCTAGAAAATCAGAAATATCGTCACAAGATCGCAGAAAAAACGCAAATTTTGTTAAAGGATAATGGGGAAAAAACATGAATTTCTTTAAAGAATCGCGAAAAAATGCAAATTTTCGCCGAAAAATCGTGGAAAAAACGCAAATTTCGTGAAAGGATTGCAGAAAAAACACATAATTAGAACCAGGAGTGATTCTCTCCCCACCATCTCTTCTGTAACTTTTAGAAAAGTTGCTGTGAATTTCAGATATATTTTATTTTACTCAGAATCACCCCTGGTATTGTGTTATCCATCTCAATCTCAGTACAAAAATGTCCAGAATTGCATATCTGTAATGTGTAATACCCAAGAAGAAAGCAGGAAAAAGAAATTTACCTTGTGTAAGAGTAAAGCTTTAAAAATAAATTTTTATTTATTTTTTTCTAATACTTAGCCACTTAGAAGTAAAATTGGATTGGTTTTGACATTTTTTTTACTGTTTTCAAATAACTAGATATGACTTGCATTAAATCTACTAAGAGATAACTCTTAACACATAATTTGTACTTGTTTCATGAGTACTTAGAATGAATTCATTTACTGAATATAGAATTCGAACTTTGCATATAACAAGATAAATTGCACTCTCCATTTGATGAAGTCATTTAGCTTTCTGTGAAATTAACATAAGTTTACCAAATTATGTTTTCTGCAATTTTATATTTCAAACAATAGCAGAAATATGTCGTTTGATTGTCATGCTGTTGCAGCATCAGTTGTTATGTAAATTGATATTGGTATATTTTGCATCGATAATTTTCAGGGTTTTTCACTTTGTATCGATTAATTTTCAGGGTTTTTCGCTCTGAATCACAATCACCCCTGTTTATCCCACTGCCCCTCAAGGGGTTAAGGAATTTAGATTGTAGAAGGCATAACAAGTCAGACCAAAAAAAAAAAAAAATAAATAAATAATCATTTCCTTTTATATTACTTCTTAAAGAATGAATTTATAAAATGTATTAAAATATGTCACTAATTTTTAAAATGGAAAAAAAAATTAGTGTTTTGAGGCATTCAAAGTTGTTTTTTTTTTAATGCGTAAAATATACCTCTTTTCAAAGGTATTTGAAAAATTAAAAGCTAAGTATACTAAATAATACACGAGGGGGGGGGGGGCTGCATAAAGACCTTATTTTGTTACTAAAAATTTAAAAATAGGCGTCCATATTCTAAAATGTAAAATTGGTTAAATCACGATGTTAGATGGATGATAAATTGATTTAAGAAATTTCTACATCGCCCAGTCCTATAAAGGATATATCAAGTAGTATCTGGAAGATTAATTAAAAATAATGAGACAAAACTAAACTCTAACATTCCAAAACTTTTTTTTTTTTTTAATTATCCTTTAAATCCCCCACTGTTTCAATAATTTGATAGCTGTAATTGCCTGAGATTTAGTATTTTAAACTATCCATCTAAAATAATTAAACATCGATCTTCTGTTAATTACAATAATTGATGCAAACACATTTGATTATCACAAATATTTTATTAATTACTGGTATCTTAATTGTTAAATTTATTTAAAAATAACTATTTTGTTTCATTAGTATGTATTCATTAAATTCTGGTTCTAAATACAGTCATAAAAACAATTATATTTATTACTTTTTATGGTGTGTCCATTACTGGAACATAGTGTGCCCATTACTGGGCTTTTGGGTGTTTTGATATATTCCTATTATTTAAAATTAAATTTCGATTCATATTGGGAAATGAGACTATAAGAATGGTTAAATACTGTTGATAGGTTAATATAATATTGAAAAAAAAAAAAAGAATATAATAATTATAACTATTAATATAAAAATAATTTTAAAAGAAATTCCTTAAGCGTGTCCGTTACTGGCACATCTACCCTATATGCCCCCAAAGGAATATTGCATTGTCTAAGCTAAAAAGACTTAGCATAATTCAATCTTATGAGAGTAATTTCTTGACAGATATTATATAAACAGTCATGAAAGTGAAACAGCAATCAATAAAAAAGTTTATGATTTTATATGACTAATTTATGTCTATATTAAATAAATTGCTTCTCATTGTATAATGGTGTACATACATATGTAGGGGAGAGTGGTAATGAATGGGCCATTAACAAAATATGAAAAAGTATTTTAGATGCCACCAATAGATGAAGCTATTTGTTCTACCAAACTCATCAAATTTTTCATTGTTCCATTTCCAAGAAGCCATTTTCCCACTAGAGTAGGGTGGTCAAGAATCTGAGTGAAAAGTAATTTTTTCCCCTTTTCAGTAAAATAAATAAGCTAAAAAGTATCTGTTATTTCATTGCAGATATGTGTACTAGCAAGTCTTTGCATATCTGTAAACTAATTTTAGGATGTATTTAGATGTTATTGGAATTTAATGCAGTGTTTCCCAACCTTTTATAGGCCATGCCCCCCCTTCCCTAATCTGTAAATTATGTCTCTTATTATTTATAAAGTGAACTCTATTCACACGGTAGAAGTGTAATAGATCTTTAACAATAACTTCATTTCAATTTTTTTAACTTATCACAGAGGTCAATCTTCTACCACAGATGTGTTTTTAACATAATTTTATAAACGCAATGAGATTATACATCTTTGCCTATATGCGAAAACCAGATTTGTTATACTTTTCCAACTTAACTCAGTGTTAAGGAAAAGTGTTATATGGTCTGCATTTTCGTTTTCACAAAATATCTTAATATACATTTACATTTAATGGTAGGTACATTTTATAATGCATTCATGTAACTTATTAAGAGTTTGTGGAAAATCTTTGGACACTGACTTTTCTTTCTAATAACCCAGTATTTACACAAGAAGTAGTTCAAGATTATCATATTTATCAAATTTAAGTAGCCATTATTCTGCATAACACATTGTCTCTGTTTTCCTTTTCCAAATATCATTAATTGTCTTCTTGAATAGAAGTAGAAAACTCGTTCAATAAATAATCGAAAATGTTACGAAAAATTTTTTAATTGAAAACCAGAAATCCCGGTAGCAGAAAGTTCCAGATTTTCTTTTCTCTTTTGCAGATTCTTTTTCATCGAACTTTTATTTTGCTTCGTATTATGTTTAGCTCTTTATTACTTAATACAAAAAGTTAAGACTATTATTAATACAAATTTATAAAATGCCTAAAAACGCTACAGGTAAGTGATTGTTTGATTAATTAACGCTCCATTTATAAAAATATTTTACCTGCAGATTATTTTTTGCCCCTGAATTATCTGTCGCAGACACTTGGAGAAATTTCTGCTACAGGGCCAGAAATATTATAATGAATTTAATAATTTAAAATATATCAGAAAGTTTTAAAAGATTACTCGCATATTTATTCTGTTGTTAAATAAATTTCAAAATTTTGATAGGGACATTTCAAAATTCAATAAAAAGACTGATTTCTTAAATTTTGCTTGTATTCTATTTATTTTTAGTCTACAACATTACTTTTCCCAAAAGAAACTGATAGCTAATGAGTGAGTAAGAAATTTGGAATTGCTCCCTTAGAAGGTCAAATTGCCTCCTGGTGGGGCGTACGCCCCACGTTGGGAACCACTGATTTAATGTATTAAAAAAACCTGAATATATTCCAGAAGTATAGGTGGGGCTGAATGGACCACTATATCATGGTCATGAATGGGCCACCTTTGCCCTGATCATGAAAATATGGTTTTTCTTTCTTTTTTTCTGATTTTCTCTTTAATATGAAACATAACTGGCTGTAATGGATTTAGATTAAATTACTGTCTAGTTAGAATAGGTTTGTAGTGATGTCTAAAAAATAATTTGCACATTTTCACCCTAAGAAATATCAGTTATTTATTAGAAACATGAAATGATTAAGGTGAACTGTCCAGTTGTTGACCACACCTACCAGTATTTTTCCATTTTGATATAAAATAGAATAATTGTTTATATTCTGAATCTGATGGGTAGAATAAATAATACCAGAAATTTGCACTAAATAGTCAATTAATAGGCTGTTACAACCATGTAGTTTAATATTAATTTTGAAAAATATAAATTTTGTTAAATCATAATGTTTATTATCTATTAATTTTATGTATATTTTATGTTCTTTCTTTCTTATAATCTCATTCTTTTGTAATTTTTCTGCTACAATTATGGGATTTAATAATACAGTAGACTCCCTGCAGTCCGCGACCCTAAAATCCGCATATTTTTTCAGATGTAAACAGTGAAATTTACAGTTAAGGTGCAGGCACAAAATTCAAGATGGCGCCGAAATCAGCGACTACCGCCATGTTTTTTTTACTCAATTTTTTTGTTAATTATTCTCTTTTGGCTATTACAGCTGATTTATTACTAAATAAGTTTATATTACTTTTGATTTTTATATAAATTAGCATATCTATATCAAAAATTCCAGGGCTTGAAATGGAAAAATCTACGAAACAGAACGCTATTTAAAAATTATTTTTGCCGATTTTTTTTTTTTTTTTTTAAGTATAGACAAATTTATTTCTAAACATACAAAGCAATAATAAAAAAAAAAAAAACATTCAAGGCTCTAAATAACAATGAAAACAGTAACAGAGAGCACAATAAGCTATATTAAACAGTAACAATGTTTCAATAAAAGTATGAAACGGAACGATATTTATCATAATTTTACGAATCAGAATTTTATTTATCATAATTTCAAGAACCGGGATATCGCTCCGATTTGTTCCAGTACATTTCGAGCCTTGAAAAATTCCCCTTTATTGTATTTTCTGTAGAATATTAGCAAGTGTAAACTGTAGTGGAATTGTTTACTTTTCTTCCGTTCGTTTCCTCGTGTTGCAATATTTATTATTTTTTCAATATTACGTACGCATTTTAATATGTAATTCTGATTAATACGACTAAATGCAAGCTTTTTTATGAAGAAAAATCTGAATTTACTTCCGAAAAAAATCTAATGGTCCTGTTTTGTATATACAGTAAAGCGCTTATCTCTTATCTGTGCGTATAGGCAACTGAGAAAAATCTTGAGAAAGAGGAAATGCGCGGAGCGAATGCGCGAAGCAACGGAACATGGCAAATAAGATATAAGTTTCGTTTTGAGATCGCAGCGTGAACGAGGTATCGACGTCAGTGTTTTCATCAATGTTGAATTCAGACACTTTTTTCCGGGAGGGATTTCTGTGGCTCCGGGGATGGGGGGGGGGGGGGGGGATTGCACTTTTTGACCATTGAAAACACAATCTCAAATCTTCCGAGGGGGAGCATCTCATTGCTCCGGGGAGGAATGTCCCCCCCCAGGCCACCTCCTGAATTCAATACTGGTTTTAATCTAATGATTTTTATTTATTTATTTTTAATTTTACGTACGTATTTTAATATGTAATTCTGATTAATATGACTGAACTCAAGTTTTTTCATAAAGAAAATACGCATTTATTTCCGAAATAAATAAAGATGGCGCTAATATCATCGGCGATTGCGATCGTTTTCCAAAATATTTTTTAATTAATCAAGCTTTTTCGTTTATTAAATCTGGATAAGCATGGCATAAAATTTCGTTATTGATGCAGATTCTTCATCAGAAACTGAATCTGATGAAGAACTTGAAAAAATTAATCTTGAAGAAGGTCTAGCCATAGGAGAAAAATATTTGAGCTTCCTGAAGCAGCAGAGCTTTATATCTGAGCAACAGATAATGAATCATCAGCAGCTTCAGGATGCAATAACAAAAGAACGAAACAAAAAATTAAACAAACAACCATTTTATCCATGTTTCAAAAATATAAAATAAAAAAATAAGTAAAGTTTGTAAAAAAAAAAGAAAAAATTTATTTTTCCTCATTATTATGTATATTTAGTATTGTATGTTTGTATTTAGTGTTATTTATATGTATATTTATATATTATTTTATATTATATTGTATATTTATATGTGCATTTAGTATTGTATCTTAATTATTATTTACATGACTTAATTTTTAATATTTTTCTAATTTTTTTATTTTGCATAATTATTTTATTTAATAATTACTTACTTTTAAACTAATAAATTATTTTAATATTTTACTTAATTATTTTAATGTTTCACTTTATTGTAATCATTCATTATAATTTCCATTGCTCAACTACCAATCAAATTAATGTTCAAAAATGTAAACAAATAAATGACCAGAAATCCGCAAAATTCTAAAATCCGCACAACCTCTGGTCCCAAGCTGTGCGGATTTGAGGGAGTCTACTGTATCACTTTTGATGTTCAGAAATTTTGATAAGTACTACTACTACTATTTCAGTATGCTTTGATCATATCATGTCAAGTAACCATTCATTTTGTCATATTTGGTGAATAAAAGATTCTCATCAAATTCATTTAGTGGCCCATTCAGCACCATGGGTGGGGATGAATGGGCCATATTTCTATATTTTTATTTCCTATTATCATTCATTATAGACATTTTCTAATCCAATTTTTATGACTTTTTTATCTAACCAAATAAGTAAAGTAACTGAAGAGCCAATTCTGAGCCAAAAAAAAAAAAAAAATTATTAGAAAAAATTACAAATCAAAAAATGATTGGCACATTCATTACTACTCTCCCCTACATTACATAGTATGTACACCTGAAGTTAAAATAATACAACAAATACACACTCATTGCTTTTGTTCAAACAAAATGACCCTGTAGATGGAAAAAATGGATAACCAAATATGGATATAAAATTACTAGCCCCCTTAAAATTCCAATTTAATTATCAATAACCTAAATTCATACATTAAAAATTTAAGGTTTTTAAACAAGTGGATAATCTACAAATCCTCAAATTTTTTTATTGTAAAGGGTTTAAGTTATGAAACTCAGATGAAAATAACATTTATTTTATGAGGAAATAAGTATCAGTGCTGCCATTTATTTAAGTATTGCGCGGCAGCGCAATACTTATTTACTTCCAGTGTTACTTTTCAATGTTAATTTAACATGGAAAAGCCTATGGAGATCACAACTTTTTCATTTTTTCTTCCCCCCTTTTTGTCCCTGAAGCCACTCATTTTTTATTCTTTACTAATTTTAATGATATTATAAATTTAAAGTGTAAAAACGATTGCCTGACGTCAGGGTCAAAACGAATGGTAAAATGCCTTTGCATATGGGTGAATTATAACCCAGAGAGATACATGGGACAATTTATTTTCACATTATTCAAATATTTTTCTTAATAATTCCAATTTTTGCTTTTTTCATTGAAAATCAACGGACATTTTTCATAGAAAATGTAACATTTTTACTTTTATTGTTGCAAAAATTTCAAAAGCCGTAATAATAATTTATTTCTTTTTAGTTGAAAGATTTTCACGTGAAATATTAAATTGAGCTAGTTTTTTTTTTTTTTTTTTCAAAAATTAAAAAGGTGAATATGGCGTCATAGTGGAAATAAAAAGGATATTTTCAGAATAAGTTTTTGCTTTGGTCAAGTTTATATTTTAGTAAAAAGTTTCTAATGGATAGCTATTTTTACGCAAGGTAGTGAACTTAGTGGGGAATTACATAACTTAAATTTTAAAATGTATTTTTTTTTTTCGAGATGAGAACTTATTTATACCCCAAGTTAAACTTGGGTAATAATTTTCTGATGTGTTTACATCACCCCTTGGGAGAGAATAGGGTTTAAAAATTTAAGTAAAACTTTTATTTTTTACTGTATCACTGTTATAATATTGTTAAATATTAGCAGTAAGGATTCAACACAATTTACATTTACATTCCAGGGCTTGAATTTCAGGGCGGGATTCGCGCCCAAAATGTTGAAATCCCGCACAAAGTCTATCGTGGACGGGAAGGTCCCCGTCCAAAAAATCCCACAATTTTCCTGAAAATTTTGCATTTTGAAATTTCGATCAACTCCCGCGAACGCCTTGTGAATTTCGCGATATTTTCGCGCGACCAATTGACACATTTTGCGTTTTTTTTACCGCGAAAGATCGTTGAAATTCACATATTTTTCACGGGACCAATAGACAAATTTCATTATTTTTTTCTCAAGATCGGTTGACAAGTGTCTGCGACCGATTGGCAAATTTAGGGGGAATCTGTTCCGAATTTTCTGAAAATTTATGGCATTATGTTCCGAAAATTATGAAAAATCGGTCATCAGTTCAACAGAAAATATCGCAAATTTCGACAAATGATCGCCAAAAAAATCAATTTCGTCAATCGTTCGAGGAAAAAATCGCCAATTTCGTCACAAAGGATTCCGAATAAAACAGGAATTTTGTCAAAGGATAGTGGAAAAACGTGAATTTCGTCAGATCGCGAAAAAAAAAATTGGAAATTCATCGAAGGATCGCAAAAAAAAAAAAAAGAAAAGAAAAACCACAAATTACATCAAAGGATCGCAAAAAAACGCAAATTACATCTAAGGATAGCAAAAATTTCAGCAAAGAAACGCGAAAAAAAAACGCAAGTTTCAGTAAATTATCGCAGAAAAATGCAAATTTCGTCAAAAGATCGCGGAAAAAACGCGAATTTAGTCAAAGGGCCGCTGAAGAAAACCGCGAATTTCATGAAAGAATCGCGAAAAAACGCAAATATTGTCAAAGGATCGCGGAAAAAACGGGCGATTCGTCAAAAGATTGCTGAAAAAAATGCGAATTTCGATAAAGGATCGCAGAAAAAACGCGCATTTCGTCGGAGGATCACAAAAAATGCGAATATCATCAAAAGATCACAAAAACGTGAATTTCGTCAAAGAATCACGAAAAAACGCGAATTTCGTCAAAAGATCGCAAAAACAACGCGAATTTCGTCAAAAGATTTTGTCATATCTGTATTAATACAGACATGACAAAATAATTAATGTAAATCTTTAAATAGCATGTAAAATAACAGTGGGTTTTAGATTTTTTTTCTCCCTCCCAAATAGCTCAACTCCCTTCCATTTATAAATGCTGGTAGGGAGACTCCCCTACTAGGAAAAATTGAATTTCAAGCCCTGCATTCATAGCATTTCTGAGTGGGAAATAGGGTATCTAAATTTAAATTAAGTTAATTTTTTATGTTTTGATTATAGATTTTTTACGTTCAGATTTTAAGTTTTTGTCCAAACTACTGCAACCTGCATTACTACAGTAGTGAAACATTTGGAATTACACATTGGTAAACTGCATCCCACATTGTGATGCAATACCGCATACATCAACGCCTGATGATGATACTCTCCATTAATTTTGAAATGCGTTCGTCTGAGTGCAGTAGTTATTAAAAAACTTGACATATTAAACAAAAACATAATTTGAAGAACAAATTAAAAAAACAAAATTTATTTCCTACATTGTTTAAGCCCGAGGACAAAGGATCGCGAATAAAACACAAATTTTGTCAAAGGATCGCGAAAAAACGTAAATTTCGTCAGATTGCGGGGGAAAAACTTGAAATTCATCAAAGGATCGCAAAAAAAAAAAACGCAAAATACATCAAAGGATAGCAAAAAAATAATAAATTTCGGCAACGGAAAGTGGAAAAAGAGAATTTCGGTAAAGGATTGCGAAAAAAGAAAATTTCGTTAAAGGATCGCGGAAAAAACTAATTTTGTCAAAGGATCGCGGAAAAAACTAATTTTGTCAAAGGATCACGGACAAAAAGCTAATTTCATCAAAGGATCACGGAATAAACACGAATTTAGTGTTAAATCAAACGGCCGCTGAGAAAAAGTGCGAATTTCATCAAAGAATCGCGAAAAAAAGCGAATTTCATCAAAGAATCACGAAAAAAGCAAATTTCATCAAAAAATCATGAAAAAAAATGCGAATCTCATCAAAGAATCGCGTAAAAACACAAATTTTGTCAAAGGATTGCGAAAAAAATGCGCAATTCGTCAAAAGATTGCGGGAAAATGCGAATTTCGACAAAGTATCGCGAAAAAAGACCCGCGAATTTCGTCAAAGAATCGTGCAAAAACTCGAATTTCGTCAAAAGATCGCGGAAAAACGTCAAATTTCGTCAAAAGATCTCGAAATAACGGCAAATTTCGTCAAAAGATTGCAAAATAACGCATAGCTTGTGCTGGGAGTGATCCCCCCCCCCTTTCATCCCCTCTGTTATAACCTTTCAGAAAATTTGCTGTCAGTTTCAGATTTTTTTTTTTTTTTTTTGTCAGAATCACCCCTGCTTTCTTACTGTTTTAAATAAAAAAACATTTTGCATCATTATTCTGAGTTGTTGATTTAAATTGCTTCAATGGTATTTTTTAATGCCTGTATTAATACAGACATGACAAAATAATTAATACAAATCTTTAAAAAACACACAAAATAACAGTGGGTTTCAGATTTTTTTTCTCCCTCCCAAAAAGCTCAACTCCTTTTCATTTATAAATGTTGTAGGGAGACTCCCCTCCTATGAAAAATTGAATTTCAAGCCCTGGTATATCTCTTTAAACTTTTATTTAGACAGTTTCATACATTTTAAATAAACAAATGCTATAAAATTAAAAATGCTATTTTATAATTGTTTTCAATATTTTTCTATTCTATCGTTTTCAGCTATCGATTTGTGTCATATAATATTTTAGCTGACTGTTATGCTGATACTGAAACTGCTAAAAACGAACTATTTGCTCACTGTCCTGTTGAATTCTTGGATGTTGAATATAGGAAGATGATTTATTTAAAAGAATTGATAGGTAAGTAATATATCACTGATAAGTTTATTTCAAAATTTTTAAAGTATTTTTATTTCTTGTTGAAAAGCATATTAAAATATGAAAATGTAATGTTCTTCAAAGTTATTGATTTTTTTTAGAAACATTTACATCATAGTAAAATATGAAAGTTTACTGTTCTTAAACATTATTCATTTAGTATTTTATTTTTTTCAAGCTTTTAAAAGATACTGATTAAAATTAGCTGATTAATGATAATGTTTATTATTTATTAAAATTTTATATCTGTTTTTAAATGAATTTCTTTCACTGTTTATGTAATTTTATTATTTTGTAATTATCTTTAAAAATAACATTTATTTATAAAATTTTCAAAGATCAAGGTAAAAGCCTTGTACATTTTGTAGTTGAAGCAATAATGATTTATGTATTATTCATATGGATTTTTAGTTAACTACTAGATAAGTTACTCAATCAAGTAAAGTCAGTCTATTAAGTCTAAAATATCAAGTTACTACCTACATTACTTGATATTATAGTGTTACACTATATCTTTTTACTGTCATTGTTAGTGGATGATCTTGTCTATTTTAAATAAATACACATTATCATGGTATCTATTAATTTTAAAAACAATTATTAAGATTTAAAAAAGACTGTTTGAAAATACAAGAAATCAGAGTCTAAAATTAAATATAAAGTCATCTTAATGGACCTTATGCTCATGACATCAGATGCCAGAACTGGCAGTATGCTGATCTGTTATTCTAGCCACTGCACCGCCAGACTGCCGGTATGCACATGGGCAAACACTGCTAGCAGACGACTTTAGCCTCGACCCGGATTAAGTGCATAAATTTTAACCGAAATTTTGAAAATTTAGGGAATTTTCTTGTGTGCAGAACAACATTTTGAATTTATAAAACAATGTATTAAGTATATATATTGCTACAACAAAGAATTTTTTTGCCGTATTTTTAACAAACAAGCATTAATAACTCCCACTCCATTGACTGCTATGCTAATGTTCAACAGTAAATATTGCCAGCAGATGAATTTTTGTCTCGACCTCAGGTCGCATGCATAAGGTCCATTTCAGTTCAGTCTACTGAATCACATTTAATCAATTAAAATTTGTTTTGAATCTTCACCAAAGTTCTATTTTTAAAGAAGTTAAAATCAATCTTTAATTAAAGGCACATTTTTACAAACTTCTAAAATCAATAAAGTTATGTATAACCCAGAATACTAGTGATATACATACATATTTAAATAGAAACATAAGCCTTTCATTAAATATGACTGTTACCACAATATAGTTATGAAAATTATGTAATCTTACCTGTAACAGACCAACATCAAACATGCAACAGACAAACAAAAAACACATAAATGAAGCTATGCTAATTATAATGGATTTTATTGATTTTGACTATTCAAAATTTTATAAAATGCATTGCAAATATACGGGTGTCTTTTTTGCTTAAGTATTATCCATTCACAATGCTATAGCATTGTGAATGGATAATATTTAAGCAAAAAAGACGCCCATCTAACATTGGTCTTAAGAGTGTTTCATTCCGAGATTTTAAACAAAGATGTAAAAATCAAAATAAAAAAAATGAAAATTATTCTCGATGTTTCAGTTTATCATCATTAGGAGTTAGTTTTCTTAAATACAAAACGGCAAAAAATTATTTACATGCTATGTTACCGAAGCTGTATTCAAACTGAAATATACATTATTGAAGTTATATTCAAACTGCAAGGTACATTAACAAACCTATATTCAAACTGAAAGTGTACAACATAAAGTACTTATTTAAACCCTCTGACCACCGAGCAAAAGGGCAAAATTGTAATTTTTTTTAAATGCTAAAAAAATATGTTTTTTCAAACATGATATAAATTTTTAGGTGCGTTCGTAATTATATAAATACGTAGCACCTATAGTCGTCGTTCAGTCCGTCTGTCTGTCCGTCCGTCCGTCCGCATATAACAGAGCAAAAACTACCCGACCGAATGATCTGAAATTTTTAATATATAATTGCTGCAAAATTTTGTCGAGCCATTTCCAATTTTATGAAAATCGGATGTATAGTTTAATTACAGGGAAAGTCAAAAGTTTTTCTTTACATTACGGCCAATGGGAAAAATTATTGCAAGTGAATTTTAATGATGTTACAGACTTCCGAATGGTCTGAAATTTTTAATATATAATTGCTGCAAAATTTTGTCGAGCCATTTCCAATTTTATGAAAATCGGATGTATAGTTTAATTACAGGGACACCCAAAAGTTTTCCGTTACATTACGGCCAATGGGAAAAAATTATAGCAAATGCATTTTAATGATTTTACAGCCTTCCGAATGGTCTGAAATTTTTAATATATAATTGCTACAAAATTTTGTTGAGCCATTTCCAATTTTATGAAAATCGGATGTATAGTTTAATTACAGGGACACCCCAAAGTTTTCCGTTACATTATGGCCAATGGGAAAAAATTATTGCAAATGCATTTTAATGATTTTACAGCCTTCCGAATGGTCTGAAATTTTAAATATATAATTGCTGCAAAATTTTGTTGAGCCATTTCAAATTTTATGAAAATCGAATGTATAGTTTAATTACAGGGACAGTCAAAAGTTTTCCGTTACATTACGGGGAATGGGGAAAAAATTATTGTAAGTGCATTTTAATGATGTTACAGACTATGCACTTATGAAGCGCAAAAAAATATACATTCAGTACAATATGGGGTGCAAAAAATAATTATAAAACTAGTTATAGTACGAACGCACCTCATTTGCCACGTTTGACGAGCAATTTCCAACTTGTTTTTTCCGTATAGGCATATTAGCCTATGAGAGTGTTAATCATAAGTTAATTTTTTTAAACTGGATTATATCTGTAGAATTATGTTAATTTAAATAATGCTTTTATAGCAATGAAACCTACAGCTTCATGAACAGATATATCAATTCGCGGAAGTGAGCAAGTTAAGAGTGTTTCAGTCAACATAAGTCAGATTCACACGAATTTTTCAAAAATTTCACAAAAGCTAAAGTAACTTGTCAGATTTGATTAAAAGAGAAACATTAGTATTCAGTACATTTTAAGCACAGAAATAATCAATAATATTTCATAAAGTTTTGTATTGCAACATTCTCAAAGGGAGATCATCAGACCCATGTATCATTAAAGAGTACTTTGACTTATTTAAAGAATATATGTGGGGGTAAAATTGTATCTATTACTTCTCAGCTGTGCGTAACAAGATCAAAAGAAAACTTTCTGCAGAAATCTACTTTCCAAAAGAGATTACTTTCTGCTATAAAGAGAAAACAATTTTTAATTGCTGAAAATGAAATTGGAAAGAAGTTTTATTTAGTGTGCAGATTTGTGTATGGTCTTAGTATGAAGTCTTAGTCAAAGGAAGGGGATCTGATTTTATGTGCATTATTCTATATGTGGAATCATCAATACAATAAAAGAATTTTTTGTATATTTAGTTTATGAATAAAGTAAGCAATCAAATTACTTTTTAGGATATAATGCTGATATCATATGTTTACAAGAAGTAGATAAAAGAATATTCAATGAAGATTTAGTTCCTATCTTCACATCTGTTGGATTAAGAGGCATATTTAATGAAAAAGCTGGAAATGTGTCAGAAGGTCTTTCTTGTTTTTATAGAGATTCTAAATTAAAGTAAGTATTTTTTAATAATTATTAAGTTGTGTTGTTGTACTATTCGGTATTTGTTAGTTATCCCATTGACCATTTTCGCCAAATTATATAAATCGCCAAATTATACAAATTGACACAATTTTTATTTTAAATAACGGAAAAACAAATAAATTAGTATAACATTAATAAAAATACAAATAAAACAGTGAAATAAAAATCACTTGATGACGTAAACACATGTTGTTAAGTGAATGTGACATTTACAATCAACCATTATTGGCCTTTAATCTTACAATTTGGCGACAGTAATTTGGTCGACGGGATAACTTACAAGTACCTACTTTTCAAGTAACTAATATTTGCTATTTGTATAAATCCCATTGTACTGAGCTTTAACTAAATGTGCATTATTATAATTTCACTTATTTTTTTTCATTGTAAAATTTAAGGAAAAGATTTTTGTTATAGGAGCTTTGGTGCAATAGTAGCGATCTGTTTAGGAAAAAATTGGGTCCTTTAAAGGACCCTTCACAAAATTTTTCCTTTTAAAACAGGACCCTTCACAAAACTTTTCATCTCAAAACAGGACCCTTCACAAAACTTTTCACCATAAAAAAAGGACCCTTCACAAAATTATTTGTCCTTAAAAAAAGCCTTTTACAACATTTTTCCAGCTCCAAACTAAAATTTTCACATATTTAATCATTTAAAAGTAAAATCTAACCTGTCACTTTTACATATATAAAGAAAATATATGTATTTTACATACATATATCTTCTTAAAAAGTGTATAAAAAAGAACCTGAATATAACAATCATTTTAAATTCACAAATATAAGACTAGATTTTCCACAAATATGTAAAAAATTGTCCACAATTTCACAAAAACAGGACCCTGAGAGAAAAGTCTGGACAGACCCCTGAATAGAGAAAGCGCAAGATTGATTTTGGCTGGAAAAGCAAAGTTTTCAACTGTGCTTTCTGATAACTTTTATTTGTATTTAAAAATCTAATTAGACTATTATATCTTTATGAAATTACTATCCAATGTATTAAAAGCAATTTGTTCATTTTTACACCACTTAATATATATGCATTGAGAAGCAATTTATATAATATATAGAACATAAATAAAACATGTAATAATGTAATATGAAATGTATAACAAATGTCTACATCAATTTTCCTTTTCTGTTATTTATTCTGAAAATTTCTTCATAATAAATATTTTTTATCTCTTAGGTAATTCTTTTCTATGAGCTTCTATTTCTTTCAATTGCTTTAAAATTGTTCTTAAAAGATAATATCTGATTGTGGAAAACAGTTGTAGCATCATGTCACTTATGCTGCAATCATGGATAGTCACTGGAACAGTAGTGCAGATGATGTTCCAGCACTTGCCACCAAATCTGATAGGAACTTTCAGTTATTTGTATCAATGTATTGCTGATCAGTTGAAAAAATAACTCTATGCACCATATAAAAATATTACTGAACTGTAACTATATAATTAAAAAAAAAAAAAGATACCAAATATACACAAAAATCAAGTAGTTTTTTTTTTTTTTTTTTTTTTTTAAATCTTGGTTCCTATAAAAGCACAGGATCTTTTAGAAAAGGATGTCAAAATTGGCATTTTGATTTTTAACCTTTTTAGAGACATGACAATCATCATGAGGAAGTAATTAATTATAGCTGAAGATGTAACACATTTATAAGAAAAATGTTATTTGATTGCAAAGCATTTCTTCAGAAATCATGTCTTCAAATTTCATGATTTTACATGAGTTCACAAATGTGTCAGAAAGTTTTTGTCATTGACGAGTGGGGGGAAAAAAAGAATAACACATTAATGTGCCCTTTAGAAAAAATTCAAATCAAAATGCTCATTTTTTGGCAAAAATGCACACTATAGAATCATAGCCCTCTAAAAATGCTGTCGTTATAATAATTTATTTAAATGTGTAACATTTTAAAGTTATTAAGGAAAACAAGTAAGAAAAATCATGCGTTAAGCATAGATTATGAAACACTTTCCAACACTTCCTGAATGCTTTAACAAAACTTCGTTATTTAGGGAAATAAGGTATATAAGTGAACTAAGTAAACATTTTAGAAAATGCATAAAACAATTGAAAAACTGATTTCAGCAGTTACCGTCTGTAGCAAATATGTATTCCAATTCTTTTGAACAGCCCTGTATTTTATCTGTAGGTTGATATACAAATACTATATAGTGGGAAAATTTAGTTTAGCAAGAAAACGAATAACAGGTTGAAATTTCCCTTTCAGCAATTTATACTAATAGATGGAAACATAATACTTTTGTACAGCCAGGTAGTTCACCTAGTACCTTTATGACACGCCACTATTTAGCTAAAGTTTAATTCAAAGTAAAACACTCTCAAAACTACTGGAATCACATTTTCAAAAATTATCATTTATAGACGGCCATGTATCCATTTCGTTGCGTGACCCTATATATCATTTTATCTATGTTCTATAAACATTTCTTAGTAAACTAAATGCAGTTCAGCGTGAAAATGGATAACTCCTTTAAAAACCACCTTTAAGCAATTTGCAATCATGCTCAGTGACCATTACGAATTCTTTTGTGTAGCCCTGTATATGGATTACAGCATTTATACACAACATATACAATGCAAAAATATATAGTGAAACATAAAAGCACATAACATAATTAAAAATGTATTTCCAGCAATCATCGCTACCGTACGGTACTTCGTATACAATATAGTATCTCAAATCTTTTGTGTGTCCATGTAAATGCTATGCATTTCATATTATACATGAAATAGCTTACAGTGAACCACAGCGATGTATATCAGTTTTATTATATATGAAATAATTTAACTAAATTAAAGTACGCCGGAAAAATTCCCTATATCATTATGTAACAGAATTCTTTTGTGTGGTCCTGTAAATGAATAATAATTATTCTTTGACCCGCATGTTCTACAGAATGCATATTTTAGTGCACTTGATAAATGCATATCAATTTTATCATGTTTGAAAGCATGTAATATCATTAAAAGTTATTTTAAACTAGTTTTTCCCATAGGCCGTAATGTAACGGAAAACTTTTGACTGTCCCTGTAAATGAACTAAACGTGCTACAAACTTCATTTGCAATAGAGTTTGTGCTATGGTAGAGGTCACTAACATCCAAAAATTTCAGAATGATCCGAGTATATTTACGGGAGTTAGAGCGCGGACAGACGGCCAGACAAACTGAAGTCATAAACACTTTTCAACTTTGTTAGAAAGTGTTAAAAAGGAGAAAGAGAGGTACAATGAATAGACACAGACATAATATAGGCATTTCTTTAAATTCAAAATCATACTTTTTAATTATAAAGTTATTAATAACTTCATTTAAAAAGAATTTTAAAGTGTGATGTACATTAGGTTTTACATATAAAGAATCGCCTTTTTGGAAATATAGACAACTTATTCTGATTATTATCATTTTTATTACCTGAACCATTGTTTAAGTTTTAAAATACCATAATTATTATTAAAAGCATTAAGAACATCCACAGTCAAACAATACATTTTATAAATCATATATTTTCCTAAAATCAATTTCTCCTTTTAATTGTTATTATCAGTGTTGAATTCAGGGGGACATTGCCCCCTCCTTCACGGAGCAATGAGAAAACCCCTTCCCAGAAGATTTGAGATTTTGTGCTTTCAATAGTCAAAAGGTGCAATTCCCCCCCCCCCCCCCCAGAACTCTATAATGTCCCCCCACCATCCCGAAGCCACAGAAATCCCTCTCAGAGGAAAGTATCTGAATTCAACACTGGTTATTATTTAGGCTAATGTGCCAATTACAAATGCCTGTCTTCCTAGTATGTTACAACCTTTTACCAATTATCCTTAATAGAATCTTCTGAATCCATGTATTTGAAATACCAAGATATTAGAGCCTAACAGTATCTTATTTTTGTGATTGATTTCTTTTGCTTTGATTGCCAGCTACTATTGAAATATTTTACTCAGTAACATTTTGATGTTGCTTCTTTTTTCAATTAATTTATGCATAAACAACAAAAGTTCTTCTATTCTTACCTTTTTCATTACAACTTTTTTATTATGTTATTAATAGATTTAGGATTTATGTGGTATTTATTTTGCTTTATTTTATTATTTTTTTAATAGAAAATAAAATTTCAGCTAAAGATGACACAGTATTGATAAATATGCTAATAAAAATAGGAAAATAATTATAAGATTATAAATGGACATATTTTTATTAAGATTCATGTTCCCCCCCCCCCCCTATTTTAGTAAATATATTTTTATTTTTTCATTAAAGTAATTGATAAGATATTAATATATAGTCAGTATTTTATGAAGTTTTGCTTGGAAACAAGAACATTTTATGAATTTCTGTTTAAAATAATAACCTCCAAATAGCAAGGTGCATTGTCTCTTTAACAAATTTTTTCTTGTAACCTAATTTCTTCCTCCCCCTGCCTCTTATTCTCAAAATATAGGATGCCCGCTAAATCTCTTTACAATTCCAAGCTTTTATTACAAATATCAAGTTGTAATGAAAATTTTCTGCCACAGCTAATACGGTCTGTGCAAACAGTTCGCATTGACGTGTTTGCTCATATTTTGTCAAACAATTTTTCGCATTTGAAAGAAAGAGACTTGCTTTATAACACTGTGTTGTGAAATTTGTAAAAAAATATTGTTATCATTAAGTGCAAGGTGTCTGAAATGGAGCTATCATGCTACCAGATGCTTAGAACCGTCTTTTACTTCTAGTTCTGTCGCAAAAAGTCAGCTACAGAATGTCACCGAATAAAGTGTACAGCTTTAGGTACTAGTGTTGTATCATATGACACTGTGAAGGTTTGATGGAATGGTGGTTATATATTAAATTACAGTTAGTTATATATATTATAATTAGTATTATGTAAGGGCGACTTGACAGAAAACTTTCTTTATAACCTAATACAAATGAACAGATACGTATGAAAAGTAATACTATATTAGGAATATACAGTGAATTCTCGATAAGTCTAATATACGTTTAAGTCGAAGTTTACATGAAGTCCCAGCCCCTTTATTACAATTCAATATTAAACTTTCTTTGTTCTGTCGAAGTCTACATCTTTTAAGTTGATTTTTTTCCGATAGAAAAAAAAAATAATAATTCGACTAATTTCTTAATTTTTCAGCCACAGCTCAAAAATACTGGCACTTTCTGTTAGATAAAACTTTTCTGCACTCCTTCACTGGCTTTGAAGGGCGCTATTTCTACTTCCTACATCGGTCAGTGTGGAGCCTCTGCGAGTTTGGAATTTCAGCTGAAATCCTCCCATCTCCCCACCCCATTCATTTCTCTTTTACGCATTTCCTTTTCTCAACAGATCTCAGAAGAATTCTTTGGAAACAGAACAGGTGGCTAAGGGAATTCTAATTGTTCTAATTTCCCACGCTTTTATGCAAGGATTTTTTTTTCCCATTCTATTGAGATTTCATTCAAGTTCATTACTTTAATGTTGAGTCTTGTCATTTTAGTGTTTATTGCTTTTAAATCGTGATACGTTTTCAGTTGGGTCTTTCAAAATGTCGAAGCGGAAATTACAAATTCTTACTTTAGAACAAAAAGTAAATGTGATAAAAGATATTGAAGACAATCCTAATTTAAAGAAAAAAGATATAGCCCTGAAATATGGTATCCCTCCCAATATGCTATCTACCAGATTGAAAGATAAAGAAAGCATTTTCAAAAGACATAAATCAAGTTTAAACTCAAAGTGTAAAAGGATGAAGCCGTGTGCCTTCCCAGATATCGAAACAGCCCTCGTAAAATGGTTTACATATTACAGGACACAGAAGTGTGTAATTCCTTTAAGTGGTACGATTTTATGTGAGAAAGCTTTGGATTTCACAAAATTATTGAATGTGGAAGGCTTCAGTGCAAGCACGGGATGGCTTGAAAAGTTTAAAGCCAGACACAAAATCGTGTTGCGGACATTACATGGTGAAGCAAAAGATGTGTCTGATGCGCTGTGTGATGAATGGAACACAGTTTCATTACCCAAATTTCTTGCAGGTTACAGTGCGGACGACGTTTACAATATGGATGAAATGGGACTTTTTTACAAATATTTTTCTAACAAGTTGATGATGATTACGAGGGAATTATGTTCCGGTGGAAAGCTAAGTAAAGAACGTTTAACTGTCCTTGTTGAAGCAAGTGCTTCTGGAACAGAAAAATTACTAAATACAAAAATCCTCGCTTTTTCAAACATAAAAAGTCACTTCTTGTACATTACAGATCTAATCACAAAGTTTGGATGATCGAGCTATTGTTCGAGGAATACATCAAAAGTTTGGATGTAGTGTTTCATGCAAAAAAGCGTAAAGTGTTGATCTTTGTTGATCAGTGTACAGCTCACAGTGAACTTTTGAACTTAAAATCTATCAAGTTAGAATTTGTCCCTTCTAACACAACTTCAAAGCTACAACCAGCAGACCAGGGAATAATTAAATGTTTAAAGCATTCCTTCAGAAAACGTCTAGTGCGGAAGACAATCGAGGATGACGAAAATGGAATAAATCAAAAGTGTGACGTGTTAGAAGCAATTAGACTAATTTCAAGTGCCTGGAACAACGATGTGAAACAAATCACTATTAAAAATTGTTTCAGTAGATGTGGCTTCTATGCAAGCAATTCAGACTCATCTGTTCTGAATGAAAATGTACAAGATCAAGAAGTTATTTCTGAAGATGATAATAATGAGTTTTTGAATATTGACGAAAATGTTGCAGTTTGTGGAGAACTTAGTGATTAAGATATAGTTGAAGCAATAAAAAAGGTGGAGAATGATCCTGAATCTGAAGAAAATGACGAGGAAGGGAATTGCGTTTCATCACCAAATAATCAAGAAGCACATGCGGCAATGACCACATTACAGCAGTATCTTGAAAGTAGAGACGGTGTGGACGATTCTCTTTTCCTTTGTTTACAAAATGTGGGCGACCTTCTAACCAGTGAAAGACAAAAAATTTCCTTTAAGCAGTCATCATTAACAAGTTTTTTCCTCAAAATTTGAGTTTGTAAATACCTTATATTATGTACAATTAAATTGTATTTTTCTTTAGTGCTCATTTTGTCAGACTCTGTTATTACAGTATAATTGCAGTTCCTGTCTATAAGATTGAATTATTTTTTATAGATTTTCTGTATGTATTTAAGCATTTTCGATAAGTCGAACTTACGATAACTCGAATATTTTTGCCAGTCCCTTCGAATTCGACTTATCGAGAATTCACTGTATATATATATATATATATATTGAAGTTTTTTTTTTGTATCAATTAATAAATCTCTATATGTGCACTATTTGTTATATGAAGCATGTCAAAGTGATAATCGTCAATGTTTTCCTTTGATACACCTTTTTTTGTCCACTCCTTGCGTTATCCACTACTGTGCTGGTCTCCTTGAATTTCTTATGCCCACGTCCATCAATTCATGACTGGCATTGCTGGAGTAATAATATGGTAATTGCTAGAAGTACATTTTTAGTTGTGGTATATACAGTAGAATCTCGAAAATCCGAGATAACTGGGGCTGACACACCTCGGATTTTCCGAAAAAGTAAAAAATTCTTACCAATTATAATTTTACTGAATTAGAATGACAATGAATGTACATACCTTTATTCTTTTGTAATGATATACAGGATACTTACAAAAAAAAAAAAAAAAAAATCAAATTTTTGCAGCGTTAACACATTACTTCTCTTTTTAGATGTGATACCTAACCAATGCTTAAAATGAATAATGTTAGCAGCGGTAGCTTCATTTTTCTATTCTACATATTTTAAAACCAGTTCTAAAGATGCAGAACCTTCACTATGAGAGAGTATTTTTCAAATGGCAGGGAGTCATTTCCTACTGGATCATTACATTCCTCCTCATCTTCTATCATTACTACAATAGTAGATTCAGTTATTTCCAGCATTTCATCATTGTTTAGCCCTTTTTAACATCATCTGCATTGCAATTTTCACAGCCAGGCACTTCCTTTACCAAATCTTTCAAAACAATGTTTTCATCATCGTCATCATTAAAATTCTTGGTGGATGTTACCACTTTTGTTAAAAATTTCAACCACGATTTATTCAATGTTGTAGATTGAATTTCTTCCCAAGAATCAGCTACCCACTAAACAATATCTCTCATGCTTTCTATTCGGGTGAAGAAAAAAAAAAATTTTTTTTTAATTTTTGACACCTCAAATTAAGCGGAACCTCGAACTTCTGAGACTCGGATTTTTGAGACTCTACTGTATTATTTAAATTTTACTAATTTTTTGCATATTACTTGTTGTGATCATATACATGATTGCATAAAAGAATCGATTTCTATTCATTGAAGAAAATTGCTGAAGGGAAATTTTCAACTGTGTTATGCATTTCCTAATTGAACTAAATTTTAGCCTACTGTGTGCCATAGCAGAAACTGTGCAGCACGGCAGCAGTGCTGCAGATTTATTTTAGATCTTGCAGACTAATCTACCAGCTTAAAAAAAATACTGGACTTAAAAAATTCAATAAAAATTTACTTTAAGAGTTATTGTGTTTCTTATTACATTTTTTTTTTTTTTTTTTTTTTTTTGTAAAATGCAATTTTCGCTTATTTTATGAGTTACTATAAGTACAGGGTCATCGAAAAATAATGTCTAGATTTAAAAAAATCATAACATCGAAACCTTTTATGTTAAATGAGTAATTCTTTCAGTACACGATAACTGGTGAACGCAAGTTTGGTTTTAGTTCACCAGAATTTGTTTGCGTGTCTGTGTTATGCACAGATTAGTTGCATAGTAGTCAAGGTCAGCCAATGCACCAGACTGCAGCTGTTTAGTACGATGTTGACCTTGCAAAACAAAAAGCACAGTGCGTGATTTGGTATGCGGGTTATTTCATGACAAAGTTATTGGACCTTTCTTTTTCGAAGAAAAAACCATGTACTGAGCAGCTGCAGTCTGGCACATCGGCTGACCTTGACGACTGTGCAACTAATCTGTGCATAACACAGACACACAAACGAATTCAGGTGAAGTAAAACTAAACTTGAGTTCACCAGTTATCAAGTAGTGAAAGAATTACTCATTTAACATAAAAGGTTTCGATGTTATGGTTTTTTAAAAATCTAGGCATTATTTTTTGATGACCCTGTATTTATGACAGTAGCTTGGTTCAGCATTTTTGGGTCACAAATAAAGTTTGGTTTGCTGCAGACGGACACTGAAAATTCTGCTACTGGGATACCGTGTAGTATACAAATCTATAGGTTATATACAAGGGCTTCACAAATTTGAATACTTTTCTGACTATAAATGGTAATTGCTGAAATTGGGTTTTCAAGCTGTATGAATTTGAAAATGTACGTGTAATTGTATGAATGAATTTCAAATTGCATGAATATGCATTTTTTAAATATTTTCTTAATTATCATCTTTTACCTTATAAACTAAGTAGTTTTGTTATAGCATTCTGGATGCGTTGGGAAGTGTTTCGCAATCTGTGCTTGATTTTTCTTTCTTGTTTTTCTTCAAAACATTTTGGAAATTTTTAACATACTTTAGAGGTATACCCTGTTTCTTTTTTTAGTTTTAATGAACATTTTGTTGTTAAAATAATTTTGTAGCAAAGATGGTTTGCCTAATTAAATATAGCTTTTGTGAAATTTAATTAGATTCATTATGATTATTCATTATGATTTGTCTTTTGATTAGGGATAGATGAATATTTCTTTCTTTGTGTATTGGAATTTAATTTTCAGTAAAGTATTTATATGATGTTTAATATGATCATTGTTTAGAATAAACAATTTGGAGCATCCATTTGTTTAAACATGGCAGATTCGCATAATTATATGTTGTTTTTGATTTACTATCCCTTTCCCTTTTTTTTTCGTGCAGTCAAAGAACCAATGGCTAAAAAAAGTAATACTCAGTAAAAAGATTTCTTTTTTGTGTAATAATTAAATGATATCAAAAGAATAGTGGGATCTTTTTTAGCTGATTATTTTTTGCAGCTGAAATATCTGTTACAGGGTAATTTTTGGTATTTCATTATCCAGCAATGCTAAATTTATTCACAGCCTTTTCATTTTATTTTAATGGAAATTTACATTCTAAAAAAATTTTCTTTTTTTTTTACCCATTTAGGTTGATTGAATCCCATTCAATAATATTAAGTGAATCTATAAAGAGTGCACAGGTATTTCATAAACTATATAGCAAGATTTGTGAAAATGAGAAGTTACTAGAAAGATTTGTAAGCAGAACTACTGCTCTACAGGTTTGTCATACTTTTAACTTAATTTATATTGATTTTTTTTTTTCTTTTACATGTCTACATTTATTTTTTAGTAATAAAATTTTTTCTAGAAGTGTGAAAATGTTATTTAAGCATTTGAATATAAATTGTTAAGTAATTTCACATTAAACTAGTCGTAAGGGGGCCACCGTAATACTTATCCATCATGGATATGCATAATATAAAATATAAAAATAAAACGTGTGTAAACTATTAATAAAATGCATTGCAATTCCAAAATAAAATTTAAACGTATTATTTAAATATTTTTAACAAAACAGGACCCTGATTGTATTACAAAGGGAGTCTATGGGAATTTGGCGAAATACCGAAGATAGTGGCAAGTTGGCGTCACTTTTAGCGAAAATTTTTTATTGCCAGATTTGGCGATATATTGCCAAGTTAGTGATAAACTTGACAGCATTTAACAATAGTTTGGCGATAGTTTTTGGTCGACAGGATAACCAAGTAGTACCGAACTGTGTAAAAGAAACAGCCTTATAACACCAAAAATGATAATCATATTAACTAACAGTTTACTGCATCAAATTAAGCGCCTCATTTCGAATTAAAATACATCTTTGAATTGAAATTTGAATGAAATACAGGGTTATGAAAAATCGAAGAGCGTGAAAAATAGGATTACAAATATCTCTGCAACTAATTATCCGATCGACTTCATCTTTTATGCAAAATTTGTTTTTATTTAAATTTTATTTTAGATTCACTCCTTAAAATAAACAACTTCAAAAATTTTTATATACCTTTTATCAGAACAAATATTTCGAGAGTCCAAAAAAAAACAGTGCCGGATAATCGAGGTTACTGATATTCAATAGGCTTCTTTCCATTATTACATACTAAGTACATACCAAATTTCAAGTCGTTATTTCAATTTGTTCGGGAGATAGAGCATTTACAGACACACACACACACACGGCAAATTTTTTCCTTCTATATATAAAAAAAAGTTTTGATTTGGAAATGGACCAATAAAAAATCTGCGTAGATACCGTGAAATGCATCTGATTGGTCAGAGCTTTATGACGCTATAAGGGAGGTTACCAATGGGGGATCCATCTCTCTGTCGCCAAAAGTGATGCCAATTTGGCACTATTTCTAGTATTTCGCCAAAAGTACTTTTCCGTTATATGGACAGCATGCCAAAATGTATGCTAATGTGCCAATTATTTCAGCCCGCATTGTGCAAAGGATTTTTCTTGTAAACCATGCGAAACATTGTGATTTGTTATTTATGAAACGTGAATTATGTGAATGATTATTATTTAACCTTATTTAACCTTGGAAAGCTTTTTAATTTGCTATTATTCGAAATAAAAATTCTTTTTTTTTATAAAATTATAATTTACTTTTACTGCTGACGCTGAGATGGATTTTACCATTTGTCAATTACCAGATGATGAGAAAGTTGCGATAAAACTGTTTCAGGAATTTGGAATTCTGCATAATAAAAGGTTGTGTTCAAACAACCATGAAATGAAATTATGGATGAGTTCTGGAAATCCGAAATGGAGATGTAGCTTACGATCATGCGAAGAAAGCGTAGGAATACGAAAAAAACATGGTTTGAAGGATCGCGGTTTTCTTTTCTTAATGCTTTGAGGTTTATATATTTACTAGCAGCCTGACGCCCGCTACGCTGGTCAGTTTTTCTAAAGAAACCATGTATCAAACGAAATATATCTGTGAATTTGATCATGCGTTTTAAAGCAATATGGACATTTATCTGGAATGCCCAGTCTAATTGGTCAAAACAATATGAACGTTATTACGCTATTACATCTTTTGAGCCATACAAAATTTAGGCTGTTAAGGGCCAACTTCTTTCGTTGATCATTTAGTGTAGTATTCGGTGAAGAACGATAGAACAATATGTAATATACTAAAAGGGTTCATGAAAAATTATCAATGCAAATCTCATCAGAATCTGTTAATTGGACATACTGAAAAGGCTAATCGTTCATAATTTGTTTCGCCTGCTTCTAAAACATTCAGCCTTAATTCTATAATCAAACAACCTGACGACCAAGCAACACCAAGCGAATGATATGTGCTTTATACTAAAACATTCACTGAAGAATTAACTAACCGAGCAAGTTCCATCGAAATCCACTTAGCAGGATCTTTTAAACTGGAAAATGTACCGAAATATTTCATAAAAATAATCTAATTAACAATTTAAATCCCGTGAAAATTCATTCAGCGGAACCTTAAAAAAAAGCCAATCTTTCAAAATTGGGTTCATCTGATTTAGATCTTTACCCATAATTATTTAATTAAGCAACGTAGAACATTATATTTTATACTAACATATTTTCTGTAAATTATCTAACTAACAATGTAAGCCCCATCAAAATCAATTCAGTAGAAGTAAATTTAAAAGCGGCCGGAAAGAAATTTCTCTTTACATTCTATATACATTGAGATAGTTGAATATAACTATCATAATCGCGTTAACCTAATTATATAGAACTCTCAGGGATGTAGGGGTAGGTATACGTCGCATCATTTCTGGATTTTTAAAGAAACTCTGCACAACTTCCATAACTATAGCATTCTAGTATACATCCTTTGTCTGTAGCGTATTATCCTTCAATTTTCTTTACTATAACGCAGAGAACTTTTTCCGCATAGTTTCGTAACTAAACAATTTTGAAAGATATGATAAATATTGAAAAAATCCCTGAAATATTATCTAACTGTGCAACTGTCATTAAAATCCATTCAGTAAAACTTAAAATCTTTCCTAATCGAGTTCACCTAATTTTAGAACTCCCGTAACGTTTACTAAGCAACTTGAAACGATGGTTTTTAGATTAAACTATTTATAAACCAAATTTACTATCTAATAGTGTAAGTTCTGCAAAATTATGTTCCATAGAATCAGAGTTATAATCAATCGGAATGAAATAGGAATTTACGCTTTACATATAGTAATAGAAGCCGACTACGCTGGTCGGTTTCTCCAAGCGAAACTTTAATCAAACGAAATATATCGGTGTATTTGATCTTGTGTTTTATATCAATAAATATATTTATCTCTAATGATCATCCGCGTTGCTGAAAACAATATGAACGCCATTACGGTTTTATATCTTCTAATGTCTCAGACAAAATTTGGACTGTTATGAAGCAAAACTTTTAGTTGATTATTTATAATTCAGTATAAAAAAGAACGGAAGAACAATATGTAGCATATTAAAATCATCCCTGAAAATTAAAAAATTCAAATCTCATCAAAACCTGTTCAGTAAAACCTTCTAATAAGACTAATTTTTCATAATCGGGTTCACCAGATAATACAGCATTCAGCTATAATTCTATAGCAAAGCAATGTAGAACAATATGTGTTATATACTAAAATCTTTCCTGAAAAAATATCTAACAACAGTGCTAATTAACTCAGTAGAACCTTTTAAAAAGGCTAATATTTCAAAATAGGGTTCACTGATTAAAGAACTTTCGCACATAATTCTATAACTGAGCAACGTAGAATGATGTGTGTTATATATGAAACACTTTCTTGAAAATTTATCTAACAAAGCAAATCTTCCCAAAATCGATTGAAAAGAACTCAAGTTATAAGCGGTCGGACCGAAATTTCCCTTTTTATTTTATATTTGAAGTTGATAGTTAAATATATCTTTCATAATCAAGTTAACGCGTGATTGTAGAATTTTTAGGAATGTAGCATAGACTATACGCCGTAGACCTTCTGGTGTTTTTTATATACCCTTTGCCTGTAGATTTTATCCTACTTTTTTTTCAATTACACCACTGAGAACTTTCCTCATAGTTCCATAACTAAAAATGTAGAATTACATTTCAAATATTGCATTACCTAACTGTGCAACTCCAATCAAAATACGTTCAGTAGAACTTTAAATAAAAGATAATCTTTCACATTCGGGTTCACCTACTTTTGAAACTTTCTCTTGTAATCTTATTTTCTGCAGTCTGATTTGTTGCCAAGTTTGTGCTTCAGAAAAACAATAACCCAGAAGAAAACTTCACTACAGAGAAGTACCATCCATGCAAGAAGTACCAACCATCCACAAAAAATAATCTAACTAACAGTGTAAGTCCCATCAAAATACATCCAGCAAAACTCAAATTATAAACGAATGAAAGGAAAAGCAAATTTGCATTTTATATAATTACAGTAGATGTATCTTTCATAATTGCGTTCACCTTTCTGTATAGCTTTTCCAATAGCTCTATAACTAAAACTAAGCAACGTAGAACACTGTGTGTATACATAAAAACCGTTCCAAAAACATTGCCTAACTAATAGTGGCATATCCTATCAAAATATTATAAAGAATAGGAATAAAATGCAAATTTCTGTTTTAAATATGTAGTAGATGATGATGATAAGATTTTCTGTAATAGAATTCATCATGAAGTTTTCGCTTCATACACAAACGATGCTTTCAACATTGTAATTAATACACAGATTGAAGAAGTATCTGATTACGGAAGATTAACCAGAAATTCCATGAACAACTACCCAAAGAAAGGTGAATATATGGCTTTTGTGATACTTTTATGTTAGCCGGGCGCAAGTAATAATCAAAGATTGTTTCCATATCTTATTCTTATTTTATTATTTTCATTCAAAATAAAAACATTTCACTCATTTCATTTATACTACATGCTTTACACTAATGTCAGTGAAAACGATGAAAAGTAAAACAATAGGAAATAATGCCATAACTTAAAACAAAGAATTGTTTTTAATTTACATACGCGCAATGTAACTACTGCTATTGGCAATTTTAAAAATGCTAATGGCGATATTTACATACGGATACGGCTGACATAAAAGTATTCATTTTTTCTTCTTATCCAGGAGCAAGTGATAAATCGCGATGTATTATTTCAATTCCAATTTCTTCCATTAAAAAAAGTAATACTTATGCATTATTCGAACCATGAGATAAATCGCCAAAAATGGTTGACAATTGCCAATCTTGTTTATCGTTTGCCAATTACGTTCAAAAAAGTAATTTAACATTCTTAAATACATAACCTTGTTAAAAATGGCAAATTATTTTAAGTAAATAAATAAATAAAATATATAACATAAAACTACATACTATAAACTATAATAAATAAAAATTATAATAATAAAATTAATTTAAAACTATACTAAATAAACTATCAAATAGACAAAAAAATAATGGTTGCTGTAATTAATGTAATTGCCATGCTTGACACAGTTGTATCTGACATGGCCCGGATGTAAGTACCACAAAATTTTTAAAGTCGTACAAACATTGCTTTAATTTTTTAAATATTTTCGTTTTATAATGTTAATTTCTAAGTGGATCGCTTCCTTGTATTTTAAATAAATTCAATATTTTTTTTTTCTTTTTTTTCAAGGCGTTTGTATTTATTTATTTTTTTCAAACTAATATAGCCGGTTCAATTCTTTAACCAAAATATTTAACAAAAAGATTTAATTTGAATTTCTTCCGTTGCTACAGTAACGGATGTATAAGATGAATGAATATGGATGAATTATAACTTATAATGTTAGGTATTTCGAGGTTTCAGCGCCAAAGTCATTGCCAAATTAGAAATATATGAAATATCTCTGGAACTATTGGGTTTAAAAGAATTTAATTAGTACCATTCGATTCAGCATACAAAAATACACCAAAATATGTTATCAGTTGAAAAATAGCTATAAAATCAGATTTTTAAGGAATTTTTTTAAAGTTTGTTCGATTTTTTACCCCCCTTAGGGGTGGAATTTTAGAAAGTCCTTTCTTAGCGGCACTCTATGTCATAAGAAGAATTTTTACCCCAAATTTCAAGACTTTAGGTTCAGTAGTTTGGGCTGCGCATTCATTAATACAAAATTCAGACTTTCTTTTATATATATAGATAGTGCCAAGAGTTGGCATCAATTGAGCTTTGTGAGCTGCAACTTGATATGAACCACAACACAACAGTGGACTGGAATAGTTATTTTAGAGAAGTTTGTGCAAATGCTTTATGTTCATGACCAAATAGAAAAATCGGTGGACCTAATAAAATTATAGAAGTAGATGAAAGTCTTTTTACCAGAAGAAAAAGCAACGTAGGGTGTGTTCTTCCTCCTCAATGGATGTTAGATGGTTTATGCCGTGAAACACGGGGATGTTTCCTTACTCCTATTTCCGATCGCACAGCTGAAACTTTAATGGCAGCAATAGAAAACAATGTAGCTGATGGAAGTATTATTTATACAGATTACTGGAAAGGATATAAAGCAGATGAACTGCTAAGTGCTGGTTATGATCATTTCACAGTAAATCACAAATACAATTTTGTCGAACCTAATACTGGATGTCATACTCAAAATGTTGAGAGATTATGGAGCATCACAAAATGGCACAACAAAAGACATCGGGGAACAGTTCGTCATCATTTAGAATCGTATCTCATAGAGTTTATGTGGCGACGTCTTCATTCAAAAAATGAAATGTTTACTGCAATGCTAAAAGATATGGCACAGATGTCATATTCGTGCGATTTTTTCCTGATGCCAATGTCATATACGCAACGGGTACTTAACTGGCGCCAAAGTGTCCTTATTTTGCTTGATGTGGTAACCCAGATTATGTTGTGGCACAGATGTCTTATATGCCCCATATTGGTGCGATTTTTTTCCGATGCCAATTTGGCGAAAATATCAACAGCATAAACAGCAACATCCGGGTTACAATATCAAGCAAAATAACGACACTTTGGCGCCAGTTAAATACCCGTTTCGTACATGACATTGGCGTCAGAAAAAAATCGCGCCAATATGGGGCGTAAATGATATCTGTACCTATGTTGTTTATGCTGTTGATGTTTTCGCCAAATTGGCAACCGAAAAAAAATCGCGCCAATATGGGGCGAATATGACATCTGTGCCAAAGAGATTTGTAATTTTATGGCAGCAGTTTAATATGATTTTTTTATTTTATTACTTTATTGTATAGCAGTTATTTGTTCACTTATTTTAATTATATATTTGTGATTTAATAAAATAGTTCGTAAAATTCTGTAATTTTCAAATGTTATATTTTTAAAATGCTCACTTTACTATCGACAATGTTTTTCTTTTATTTTTCAAATGTTTCAATTCACGTGATTTTCATTTTGCACCAACTATTGCGCTTGGCAACAATGCTGTCCGTATGACAGAAAAGTACCAAAAAGCATAGCCTACTATGATATATGCGGCCCATGCATTTCGCCGAAAACTGTCGAAAAAGTGAAGTCGGATTCAGCTTCAAACCCTGAACCAAAACATCTCAAAGGGCTCTTTTTTGTTTACATTTATACCCTGCCCAGATAGCAGCTTGTTTCTCATCGTCGAAGTTTCAGAATCATTGATCGTATTTTCAGAATAATAAATTAAATACTTATATTCTTCAATTTCCTTCGATTTAAAAGGATATTTTACACAGCTTGTAGTATTTTACACAGCTTGTAGTATTATGTTCACATACTTTTAAGATTAGCTAAATTACTTATTGTTTACTTGATCGTTTGGTTCATTCTGTTATTCTTTTTTGAATGTCTCGTATTTACATAAAAATAGCTTGTGTTTCATATACACGTTTTAAAATTAAAATTTGATTTTTATCAAACTACAGTTCTCATAACTGGCTTGAAGCAGTTATTTTTGACGAATTTATTGCTACCCGTAAAATGTTTGTGTTTGATATCGTCCGAACTAAATAATAATAATAATAGTAAAAAAAAAAGACTATCTTCCTTAAACATTAAATATTCTTATTTTTAATCATAGAAAGAAATGGTGATCGCAGATTTAAATATCGTTGCAATATTTTATGTATCCAAGCAATTTTGATTAAATCATGTAAGTGTATTTGTTACTTAATAAATTATATTTATTAATTATTACAAGGAATTTTATGAGTACTTTAATATATTTAAAAGAAATTCCATTAGTTTTATCGTTTCAGCAGTGAAGATAGCAAATAAATTTGTGACATTGATGTTTTTAGACTATGCATGTTTTTATTTATTGGGGTGAATCGTAGAATACTCTACTTCTCCTCAACCTGGCGATAAATGCGCCAAAGTGGCAACCTTGGTTTTAGTATTAACTTGGTATTAAGTAGCAACCCTGGAAGTATTCTCCGGTCGCACCATTTATTTTTCCGATAATTGTTAAAATGATAATGTTTTTTTTTTTTTTGATGATTAGAGTTAATATTTTTATTAAACTCTTTTGAATCATATCTATACGGGGGGAAAAAAAATGTAAACACATTGGAATTTTCTGAACCCTGCCCAGAGCGGTTTGATTAATTCTCGTCGTTGAAGTTATGGTCAGAGTCAAATTTCTGTTTTGGGCAGCGTATCAGAGTCCTCTGGCAAGCAAATTCATACATTAAACGCAAATCTGTCTGCCGGTAGTAGTATCTAAGTATGCCTTGCAAAAAGTAATGCTTTGGAAATGGAACAATGAAAATCTGCGTAGATACCGTGAAATGCAACTGATTGGTCAGAGCTTTATGACGCTATAAGGGAGGTTACCAAGGGGAGACCCGTCTCTCTGTCACCAAAAGTGATGCCAATTTAGTGCTATTTCCAGTATTTCGCCAAATTTTCATAGACTCCCATTGAAATACAATAGGGTTTACTTGCATGCCGGAAATCAACAAATTGAGATATTTCAATGCAACAAAAACTAATGTTAGCTTATGAATAGAGCTTAATTGAACTATTTACATTATTTTTAAGCACAAATAATAATCTGGGGTTGGCTAGAAAATAGGAATTGCTTCGCTATACCGAATGGAATAGCTAAGCGATTACGCGGGGGGTTGGTGAGCGTAGCGAGCAGTTGGGCGGTGCCCCCCTAGTTTTCTAAAAATATCTTTTTCAGAATTTGTCTGAAATGTGTAAATCCGTCAAAAAAATTTTTTTTTCGATTTTTAAAACGATTACAAGACTTACCCTATACTACGTATGATGGGTAAGTAATAAATGTTACATTGATATTAAATAGTTTTTTGTAAATAAGTTATCAATTCAGTTTTATTTATTTTGAATTATTAATGCAACTTAATGCAATTTACTGTAATATAAATGTTTATGTAATTTGATTTATTATTGTAGCTTTAAATTACTGGATGTTTATAAACTGTGTAGAAAATATTTGAAGAGTGACCATACCCAGCAAGATAAGTAATATTTTTAATGAGACCTATAGTTGCAATACACTCAGAGTGTGAGAAAAGCATAAAGTAAATTGTCCATGTTCATTGTCTAAGTTTCAAAGTGAAAAAAGAGACAAAATGAAATCATAAGTTGCACAATCCCATGTGGGTCAGTGAAAGACTCAAAGGGATATCCAAAGGTATTGGTCTTGTTTGCTGCAATAAGGATTTTTGCGATGAGATCTTCCACAGAGTCTATATGTGTCTCGTATATCAATGCTTTCACGTGCCTTCACAAGAATTCAAGTTGGTGTAGAGGCCATGTGATATGCTTCAGTTAACTTCCCCTTTATCAGCCAATCAGTTGCAACTGTCAATGCTGCTTTTTCTTGCTAGAAATTTGCATACAGTGATTGTTGGATGGTGATGTTCTAGAGAAGTGCGTCTTCTCTGGCAGAGCAAGAAATGCTGTTAAAAGTAAGGATTTATGCTTGTTAGACATGTTTTAATTTTTGCTTTTCTGACACTGTGGATTGCACTCATAGGTTCCATTATAAATACCATGTCTTGATGGGTTCTGTCATTCCTCCAATTTTTTCTAAACTTTTTACAAAAACCATGTACATAAAAATGATTCTGGGATAGCAGGATGGAGGTAAGTTTTATGTTTAACAAAATCTATTTCCTGTGTACAATAGAATTTTGATTAATCTGGGTAAGTGTAAGACAATAAAGGCAAATAAAAAAAAATCTTATAAAAGGAAAACCAAACACAAATTAATTAACCCTTTTTTATATAGGTGAAAATTAGCGGTCGCCACTCGCCACGTGGCGATTAAACTGGTAAAAGTGGCGATTAAAAAATCGGCCATCGATCGCCACCCTAGTCGCCACTTGCCAATTGGCGATAAAAAATCTGTTATCGATCGCCAAGTGAAATATAGCTTTTTTCATAGAAATATGCATCTCTACTTTGATTACATCTAATTAGCAAACTGGTTAATTCTTTTTCTTACCGGATGCAAGCAGATTACAATGATTTAGCTCTATTTTCAATATTTCAGCTTTTCGCCATTGCTCTTCAGTTGGATTTTTTTTTCAAGAAATAGTTTTATTCTGCAAAATATATTCATCAGCTTTGATTCCACATGCATTTCAAATAATTTATTATTTGATTTTTTTTTTTTTTTTTTTTTTTGTATACACCTAACTGGTGGAATTTTGATTTAGTTATTTTTTATATCAAGAAAGTAATAGTAATTTAAATTGATAATAGTGTTTATGAACATATACAAATAATCTAAAAATATTTTCTAAAAAATTAATGTAACAGATTCTGTGGTTTTAAAGTAATTTTCTTGAATTTTGACTGCTTCCCTATTCTTATCATGGATAGTTGGCTGGTATAAAACTCTGACTTATAGAAAAATGTGAATATATACAACGATTATAGTTTATGTAGTTGTCAAGAAAGTTTGAAAACATTATAGTGGCCACTAACTTTAAAAAGTGGCCACTAATGAAACTGAGTCTACCGGCCACTGGCTACTAACTCAATTTTCCAGTTTTCACCTATACTTTTTTAAGAAATATAAAATGGTGCAAAAACACAAGATCTGCAAGAATTAGCAAACTAATAGATGCAAGGAGATATTGATAGATCAAAAAACAGAAATTCAAATTATAGATACCAAAATCTTTGCACACATAGTTATTAAAATATGCCAAGTGGTATTTGTGTGTCTTTTTATGTTTGATGAAATTATACTGCTATGGATAATTTAAATATTATTAAGTAAGTCACATTTTGAGGAAACCCCATTCTTGTACTGAATAAAGTAAATCTGAGACTTGAATTAATGAGAAAAATCTTCATTCTAACCCCTTTCAAAAAACAAATACAATGCAGTGTATTTAGGAACTCAATTTATCATCTATTGTACAGTGGGAGAATTTTAAAAATTGGCTCAGAGTGTATTTCTTGCAAATAAACATTTGTTTATTTTTAAAAGTATTAGTACTATTTTACAAGTTGAATGGTCAACAGGGTTGGGTTTCTTCTGGAAGAAACCTGTATCTTTCAGGACAGTGGAAGAAACTGGAAGAAATCAACAGAAAACAAAACAGGTGCTCAAAATTAAAGCATATTAACTATATAAAAGAATAAACTCAAAGTATAATGATATGAGATCTGAATTGGAAAATTTAATTAATATTAAAAATATTATTTTTTGCAACATTAGAGGTAGAGGGATTTTTTTTTCATTAATTATGCCATTTATGTTAAGAGGAAAAAAAATACCTACAAGTTCTTTATTTTTCACATAAAAATGCATTATTTTCATATAAAAATGCACAACACGGGTGAAAAAACAAATTTGTATTTATTTATACTTGCATCTAACATGCTTATCTAAATGCTGATTTTAAAAGACTAATGTTCTAAAAATGCTATGGGTATGTCGAAATGCTTTTAAACTCTCCTTAAGTTCTAGAGGACATGAGAGAATTTTTTTTCATCTTTTACATTGATCCATTCTAAGTTGAGAAAGCGACTGCAGCATCCTACTGCTAAAACACTTTTGTTTTGTTATACAATGTTGCATTTTAGTAAGGAAAATGGGGGTGAAATTTTTTAATACAGTAATTATTGCGTATTACTTACCTTAATAAAATTGATGTGAATTTAAAGTACTGTCTTATATTTAAATGAGTTTCATTCTACCGCTGGTCAGTGGCAGCTCATGGATTATATTTAAAGGGGTTCACAATCACAATATAAAAAATACGAAAATATAATTTGTAGGAAGGATATAACATAAAGGTTAAAATATATCTGCACAATATTGAATTCAGAGTCATTTTTCTGTGGATGAAATTTTGCTGTTCCGAGAAAGACAATGTGGATTTCGGGGTATGGAGGGCTTTCAAGGGGAAATTCCACTTTCCCAGCATGTTTCCTCCTTGGCATCCCCTGAATTCATCACTGAATTTTTGCTTTCCCAAGTTTAAAATTTGCAACTAAAAGAAATTAAAAAAATCCATACATGGAAAACTAGTGCCATTTTATTTTCTACAAAAGAATGTTGAATCACAATATTGCTTACAATTTACTTTTGGATGTTATTAAAGTATAATTTTTGTAAATTAAGTGTAAGCAGTATCTTTAGTTACGAAATATCAATTTTTCTAACTTCCATGTTAACTGTTTGTAACTACTTCTTACATATAATAATAAAACTAAGAATGATAAAAACAGACCGATTAAGAATTATTAAAATAAATATCCAATTTAATATTCAAATCACAAGAGAAAGCAAAACATACAAGAAAATTACTGCTAAAAATGCAATTCTACTGCATGTTGAAGGATGTGCGAACGGAAGGCTCTAAGTGAATCCATCCCCCTGGCCTTCGTATCTCCCGTTCCTGTATGCATAAGCTTATTTTGAAGAGCATTTCTCCGCTTGCACGTGCTACCAAGAAAAGACTGGGTGCGTTCGGTTTTGAAAACTTTCAAATTTTCTTCAGTAAAGGTTTGTTAAGGATGTATCTAAAGAAAGGGAGAGGGGGGGGGGGGGCATAAGGGAATGACACTCATATTGGAGATTGACAAAAAATGATATGTTTTTTTATAATTACTTTATTTAATTTGTTAAATTATTTCTTCAATTTCCTTTCGGGGTTCACATGCACCAATGGATAAACCACCTCTGCCTTTGGTAAATGATCAGTACTATTTACTACTAGTTTCAAAAGTTTAATTAAAAAATAGGCTTGTTAAATTGAAATGGATATCTTTTAATTGATTTTGTGTATTATGGATAAAATTTCTTTTCTTCATGCAGCCAATGGTTGAAAAGCTTTAGATTTGTGTGTAATCTTGGCTAAAAACCTGATGTAATTATTAATTTAGCACATATTATTAATTAAATTTGTATAGGTCTAATGGGATTTACTTAAGATTACAAGAAAAATATTGTACAAAGTTGAAACTTATATGGTAAATTCTTAAAGAATAACAGTTTCTTTCATTTCTTCCACTTGGAAGAAACCTATTTCTTCCAGCCAGTTTTTTCCACTTTGGGAGAAACTTGCCAACCCTGATGGTCAACTTAAATTGTTTTATGGGATTAGAAATTTCTGTGCATATTATTAAATATATATTTCAGCGCTATAGATTCTGGTTAGTTGCGACATAATCAGTATGATTTGTCCAGCTTAAGTAACTGATTCAAATAGGAAAAGTATTCCTGAAAGTCTTTATATCATTATTAAATATATGAAAATTATACAATTTAATTTTTTGGTTAAATTCTGTGGGAAAATGTTTTTGCTGATTTTGTTTTCTAATTCTCCATAAAGCAAACTTTTCTAGAGCATAAGTAAAAATATATTCCATCTTATTTACATTTATTTCTTTAAAATAAACTTTTAATTAGTCATGGTGGAAGGAATTTATCCTATACAGTTTAATATAGTTTCTTTAGCAAATATATCCTTATGAAATCAGCACAAAAGAATAACTACTGTCATTTACAGATTCCTTCCTAAATGAAGAATGGTCATAGTCCATCTGTAAAATAAGTCAACTATGAATATGAAAATTGGAAGGTTGCTTTAGCTATTTGACCTAAATAACTAGCATGTGGTCCCATTTATCAATAATTTTTTCTTTTGTTCTGTTCTGTAATTTTGTCTTAATTAAATGGCTGCCCAGAGTGTAAATTAATTTTGAAAATTTTTTAGGGTAAAAGCTAAAATCAGAAAAAATCTGCTAAGCTTATGGATTTCCCCCACCTTTTTTCAACTTCTTGATATCTTTAATTTTTATTTGCAAACTAAATGTTAAAAATTAGCCATGACATTTTAAAACAAAGCTAATTTAAATTGCCATTCAGACTAGTTTACTTTATATAAAATATAACTATCAATAAATAATGAGAAATAACATGATTCAAGCATGTTTATTACTTTTCAAAATGTTTTAGTTTAAATTTAGTATTTTTTCTTTTCTTCATATTATTCTATCTTATAACTGCATTCTGAAAGTTCAATAACTTTCTTTCAGAACTTTTAGTTTTTACCATCAGTGCATTATGCACCGATAATTTGTTTTTAATATAGTTTATTAGATTTAAACAGAGAAATTTTGTTTCACAATCAACAGTAAGTACTGAAATGGGTGTAAAATATTCTGTTAAAAAGGAAAATATTTTGTTCAGAGATATTATTTGCACAGGCCTAGGACCACTGAACCACTCTTGAAAAAGAGACTAAATCGTAAGAAAAAGAGACTATAATGTAAAAAAAAAAGAGACCAAATAAAATACATACTTTTTCTCTTCACGTATATGTTTTGGATATACAGACAAACACAATAAGATTAAACAGAATGCATTTTCTGCAGAATGCATTTTCAATGCATGTCAATCTGTTACGAAAAAAATGCAAATTTCGTCAACTGGTCGTGGAAAAATATTGCAAATCTCGACAATCCATCATGGGAAAAAATAAGGAAATTCATAATTAGATCCTGGGGAAAGAATCTCAAAATTCACCAAATGATTTCGCAGAAAAATCACGAAATTCAGCAAATGATCTCGAGGGAAAAAACTACAAAATTCGTAAAATGTTTTCGCAAAAAAAAAATAGTGAAGTTCATCAAATTGTCTCAGAAAACAAATCGCGAGATTTGTCACATGATCTCGGGGTAAAAAATCTTGAAATTAGTCGAATGTTCTTGGAATAAAAATCATGAAATTCGCCAAATGGCCTCGAAAAAAAAAAACGCGATATTAGTCAAATGGGTCTCTGATGATAAATTGCGAAATTCGTCAAATGAGCTTGGGATAATATTGTAAAATTCGGCAAATAAGCCTCGAAAAAAATCGCAAAATTCGTCAAATGGGTCTCGGAGGAAGGGAGGAATCGCAAAATTCATCAAAAAATCGATAATTTGCGAACTTTTCCGCGATCGTTTGCCGAAATTCGAGACTTTTTCTGCGATCGTTTGCTGAAATTCGAGACTTTTTCTGCGATCGTTTGCTGAAATTCAAGACTTTTACCGCGATCGTTTGCCGAAATTCGAGACTTTTACCGCGATCGTTTGCCGAAATTAGAGACTTTTACCGCGATCGTTTGCCGAAATTCGCGACTTTTACCGCGATCGTTTGCCGAAATTCGCGACTTTTTCTGTGATTGTTTGCCGAAACTCGCAACTTTTCTGAGATCGTTTGCAGAAATTCGCGATTTTTTCCGTGATTGTTTGCAAAAATTCGCGATTTTTTTCCGAGATCGCTTGCCGAAATTTGCGATTTTTTCAGGGATCATTTGATGAAATTCGCGATTTTATTCTGCGATCGATGTTTTCCTATTTTCTGGCTCATTTTTTCTCTCTTATGTACCTACTACTTCCAAAATACTGATTTTGTGTGAATTTTGCAAAAATAAATGATTCGCGGAATTCCACGAATATATACATACATATATATATGGACAGTAGAACCTCGATTATCCAAAGTAATTGGGACGACCCTCTTTCGGAAAATCGAGAATGCTTAAATTTTAAGATTAAGGAGAAATAATATGCAATATTTCTTATTATGATAACAAGTGCTTAATAAAAATAAAGCAATAGCAAAATAGAAACAAAAAAAAATTACCTGAATTTTAATTTTGAAATTAAGTACCTTTTACATATATCACAAGGGTAGGGTTTGAAAAAATGTTTTGTTTGTCGCAGTTTCGATTGCCTTTCACTGTAAGAAAAAACTGTAACGTTCCATGTAAATTCGAGAAATGTTTCTCCTTTTTAAAGGTTGCCGGAACAATTTAGCAGTTTCCTGGGAAATTCTGGTTTTCCTATCTGAAACGTTTCATAATTAAAATTGGCAACAGCATTCCGCAGCTGCTCGCCATTAAACAGTGTTGTTATGTGTCGTTCACGAGACGAAAACGAATTCCTTCTATTGATGTCAAAAAATCACTGTGAGATGCGAATAAATGAAGAGCGGGTAAACATTTCAATCTCTATTGTCGAGAAATTTCAGGTGGAAATGCAATACCCTTTCTAAAAGCTCAGATCATCCTCTGTGGAATACAGTGACACTTGCAAAAGAAACGCAGCGTATATGAACCACGTGGTAATTCTAAGACTTTAAGTCTAATTGGGTTTTCTGTGGTAGCTGGTTAATTTGAATGAAATATATATTAATCAGTTACCTAGAAATCTTTGTTGGATATAAAAAATATTTCCTCATCTAAACAAAGTAATATAAATTACAAGAAAATGTATTCTACGCCAAAGGATAAGTGACGTGACTTATAAAATATAATACTCCATGTTGTTCCGCTATTGTTTTCTATATGCTATATTATTTTTAGAACAAATTTGATTTTAACAAATATTAATGTTATCTATGTTTTAATGAGGTTCCATTTATAAAGTATACATTTATGTTTAAGATTTTAAATTAATATTAATCCATATTTACGTTATTGTTTTCTGTGTGTATGTGTTTTTTTTTTTTTTTTTTTTTGTACCATAAAATGCTGTACAGTATTGTGTGACTCTGTGTTTTTATGCAAGTTTTTTTCTTATATAAAAAAAACTATTCATATATATATATATTTATTTATTTTTGTGCAAAAAAACAATGGTCTTTTTTTTATATTAATATTTTGTCAAAGGAAGTTGAATAACGGCTATTCTTTTTCAAAATCTATGTGTATAAAAATCGTTCAAAACTTAAAATTACCCTAATACTTTATGTGATTTATTGCTAATCATTTATAATTAATTTATAGCCAAAACAAAGCCTTAAGAAAATTATGTAAATATGCAAAAAGCAAATTTGCAGTTAGATAAGGATACAGAATTAAAATCATAACTAATAGTATACTAAATGACACTTCCCCCCTCCAATGGAAACTTGAATGAATTAATATATAAAATTTTGACAACTTTAATTATTAAATGTGCTTATATGTTATATGGAAGCGAAAAGACATGCAATGTTTTCAGAATTTTCTAATTATCAGATGGAAAATATTTATATATGAATGGTGAAATTTAATAATAATTTGAAATGATGTGTAAAATTATTTAAAATATTTACTCCTGTTTAACAGACACATTATTAAGTGTTGTATCATAAAATGATTTCTTAAGTGATTTTAATATTTTACAGCAAGATAATTTTGAATAGTAAAATCATACGTAAATGATTATTTTAATTTCATCTTACAAAAAAAAAAAAAAATTGTGTTATTAGAAATTTTTAATTCGCTTCAAATGTTTGTTTATGAAAATGGGCCCCAGATTTGTGCTTGTGCACATTTTGCTTGAATTATAAATGAAATATAAAAATTTGTTATGATATACCTTATGAAGCATAGAAAATTTTCATAAACGGGGGGGGGGGGGGTCGATTAGAAAATAACATTATATTTATCTTGTCTACAATGTTGAAGGGGTGAGGAATTCCTTTTTTAATTGCACTGAATCTATGAAAAAATAACATAAATAATAATCCCAGATATGGTTTGTATGTATGTCAAATAATTTAAATTGACTAAACTGATTAATAAACTAATTGACTAAATTGATTAATAAATTTCTTCAACTATTTTCCAAAGTAAACAAAGAAAAATTAATATTTTTAAATACTTGAAAATGAATTATAATATATCTTGGCATCGAATCTGATGAATGCAAAAAAATAAATAAATAAATAAAATACATAAATAAAAAAATAAAAAATACATAAATAAAAAAAAATAAAATACATAAATAAAATATATATATATATACATCTAGTGAAATCTAATATATGAAACGTTCCTGCATTCTGAAAAGAAATCTAGGAATGCTCCTGGGAAATAATGGGCAGATGAGTTGCCCATTATACGAAACGTTTCTGGAAAATTACAGAAACCTTACTGAACATTTCTGAAATGTTCCATAGAAAATAAGTAAGCTTCCTGTGAACTATGAGTAATATTTTTGTTCTCAACAGAAACTTTCCTGGTATTTCACAGGAACCTTACTGACTTTTCTGGGGAACGTTTTAAAATTATACAGTAAAGTTCCAGTCATTTTCAAGAAATGTTTCTTGGAAATAATAGGCACATTAGCTGCCCATTTTTTCCCAGGAATGTTTCTGGATTTTTTTTTACAGTGTTGCTTTGAAGCTCTATCATGGAGTTATTAGTTCTCGAGTACCACAGTCTTTCTGCTGCTTCAGCTTTGCCAAACCTTTTGCAAAACATTCAAAAGCTTCATAATTGCTAATTTGTTCGTTTTCTTCGTTCCACTCCGCAGCTTACGGGAGCTTAAGTTAAAGTCAAAGGAACTCTAAGAAAGGGGTTTGAAAATATTTATATGTACTCGTAGTTCGGAAAGGACCGCTTGCACACAAGGAATATGATGGTTTAAAAAATAAAAGCTTTCAAAATGGATTTTGCTTACAAGAAATATGATGGTAAAAAAAAAAAAAAAAAAAAAAAAAAGCTTTAAAAATTGATTTCGGTTAATCGATAGTTTTGGTTAAAAGAGTTTCGGATAAAAGAAGTTCTACTGTATTAGCAGAAAAATAATGACTTTTACTGCTATAGTACACTCGCGAAATTTCAGGAAAGGTTACTATATTTTAGGCCATTCCAATTCCAGGACGTTTTTCATTTTCCAGGAATTTTAGAATAAATACGACCTCCCTCTGAAATTCAAGTGACCGCGGGGAAAAATCAGGAAATTCGTGAAGAGATCTTGAAAGAAAACTTTACCAATTTCTTCAACAGATCGTAAAAAAAAAAAAAAAAATACCAATTTTGTCAGCGGAAAGTGGAAATAAACAGAGAACTTCGTCAATCGGCCATGAAAAAATTTCGCGAATGTTGAAAATCGGCCGCGCGAAAAAAATAATGAATTTTTTTAGTGATCTCATAGGAAAAAAAATCGCGAAATTCGTCAAATGATCTCGGGCGGGAGCGAAGCGGGAAGTTGAGAAATTCGTCAAACGAGCGCAGGAAAAATCGCAAATTTTGCCAAAGAATCATGGAAATAAATAGCGAACTTCGTCAATAGGTCGCGAAAAAAATCGCTAATTTCGCCAAATGATTGCAGAAAAGATCACGAAATTCACCAAACGATCTCGAAGAAAAATCACTAAATCATGGTTCATACACTCGAGAACAAATAAAATTCAAGCACTATTCCAGGACTGTTTAGATACATGCATAAAAATGGCGTAGAATAACACATAGGGAAAATAGCCACCCCATTGATTATCTATTTCAAAGAAATCTTATCAAATCTTTTAATTTTTATAACAGGCATTTTCAAGACATTAGTAGAGAATTTTTAAAGAATAATGTGTTTTAACTTATTAAGGTACCATGGGAAGAAATTTCATATATAATAAAAAGTTAAGACAACAGAGTTTGATTTTCTTTAAGTGCAAAATAAATAAATAAATAAATAAAAAAGGTATGGTATCACTACAAGAGCAGAAAACAGGAGTAAACCAGTTAAATTTTAGGAATTCTGAACACTAATCAGGAGTCATATATTAGCATTTCTGAAGTTGTGAACAATATACTTTTTTAATAAATATTCTCTGAATTCTCAAACCTTACAGCATTTGCGCTTATCCATACAAAAATAATTGAAATAAAGGTTAGATAATTTACTTTTACTTTTAAAATACAAAAGATTTTTTTAAAATGAATTTATAAAAAGGAAATAAAATTTTTTTATCAGTTACACAGTGAAAAATTTGGAATTAATATAATTCGGTGAAGTTTTAACTGATTGACAACATTCGCAATTTTTATAAATGACCGATTTTTTTATTTTTTAATGACTGCTTGACTATGTTACGAAGAAGCAAGGTTTTTTTTTTGGGGGGGGGGGGGTTATATGAAATCGGCATTAAACTGACGAATTTTGCGATTTTTTTCGACAAATTGATGAAATTTCCATTTTTTATCGATGACCAATGGACAAATTTTGTGGTACTTTTCCACGGCGGGTTGTTAAAATTTACAATTTTTTTTCAATGACAGATTGAAGCAATTCGTCATTTTTTTTTCAACGTATAGTTGACGAAATTTTCAAGGGTGATTCTGAGTTTAAAAAATTCTAAAATTCGCAGCAAATTTTCTGAAAGACTACGGCAGATAGCAGAAGGGGTAAATCCCCTCCCGGCACTGGTTATGCGTTTTTTTCGAGGCCCTTTGACAAATTTAGTCTTTTTTCGTAACCTTTCGATTAAATTTCCCTTTTTTCCGGGATCCTTTGAAGAAATTAGTTTTTTCTACGATCTTTTAATGCAATTCAAGCTTTTTCCGCGATCCTTTGACGAATTTTGTGTTTTTTTTTCGCGATCCTTTGAAGAAATTTGCGTTATTTCTGCGATCCTAGGGGTGATTCTGAGTAAAAAAAAAAATTTCTGAAATTTACCTCAAATTTTCTGAAACAAAAGTTACAGCAGAGGGGAGAGGGGGGAAATCCACTCCCGACACTAACTATGCGTTTTTTCTGCAGCCATCTGACGAAATTCGCGTTTTTTTTTCGAGATCTTTCGACGAAATATGCCGTTTTTTTCGCGATCTTTCGACGAAATATGCCGTTTTTTCGCGAACTTTCGATGAAATATGCCGTTTTCTCGCGATCGTTTAACGAAATTTTCAGGGTTTTTGTGATCTTTTAACGAAATTTTCAGGGTTTTTTGTGATCTTTTAACGAAATTTTCAGGTTTTTTGTGATCTTTTAACGAAATTTTCAGGGTTTTTTTTGTGATCTTTTAACGAAATTTCCAGGTTTTTTTGTGATCTTTTAACGAAATTTTCAGGGTGTTTTTTTGTGATCTTTTAACAAAATTTTCGGGTTTTTTTCGCGATCTTCTGACGAAATCTTCGGGTTTTTTTGCGATCTTTCCACGAAATTTACAGTTTTTCCCGCGTTTCTTGGATGAAATTTGCGTTTTTTTCGTGATCCTTTGACGAAATTTGCGTTTTTTCCCGTGATCCTTTGGCGAAATCTGCGTTTTTTCTGAAAACGATTGGCAAAATTTATTTTATTTTTTTTGACGACCGTTTGTCGAAATTCGCGATTTTTTATGGCCGAATTTTCGGATTGGTGACCGATTTTTAAAATTTTCGAAATGAATGTCGTAAATTTTCGGAAAATTCAGAACAGAATCACCCCTACACGATCCTTTGAAGAAATTCGCAATTTTTTGCGATCTTTTGTCGAAATTTGTGTTTTTTTTTTTGTCACGATCCTTTGTCGAAATTTGCGTGAACCTTTGATGAAAACGCGCGTATTTTCGCGATCTTTTAATGCAATTCGCGTGTTTTCCGCGATCCTCTGACGAAATTTGCGCGGGTTATTTCTCTAGTCTTTGACGAAATACGCGCTTTTTTCCACGACCTTTCGAGGAAATTCGCGTTTTTTCCGCAATCTTTAGACGATATTCGCATTTTTAAAGCGATCCTTTGGCGAAATTACCGATTTTTTAATGCGAACGATTGTTGAAATTGATATTTTTCGGCAACAATTTGTCGGAGTTCGCGATATTTTCCAGCACTTTTCATTCCTTGAAAATGAATACTTTATTTTCCAACACTTTTCATTCCTTGAAAATGAATACTTCTTTTTCCAGCACTTTTTCTATTTTTTCCAAAGCGTACGAATCATGTAAATTCGTCAAATGTTCTCGCGGAAAAAATCGCGAAATTCATCAAATAGCCTCGGAAAAAATTCATGAAGCTTGTCAAATGACCTCGGGAAAAAATAGTGAAATTCGTCAAATGATCTTGGGGAAAAATTGCGAAATTGGTCAAGCGATCGTGAAAAAAAAATCACTAATTTTGTCAAAGGATCGCGGAAATAAATAGCGAACTTCGTCAATCGGCCGCAAAAAAAAATATCGCGAATTTTGATAATAGTATACTGGCGAATTTGGAGATTTTTTGCAACGATGTCACGATATTTTCATGCGACCGATTGGCGAATTTGATGAAACCGAAGATGAAATTTCGAGATACTTTCTCGCAACCTATTGACGATTTCGCGATTTTTCTTTTTGACTGACTGAAGGATTTAGTGATTTATTTTCATGTAACTGAGGAAAGAATTTCGCGATTCTTTTCAAGAAACGGAGGAGCGAATTCCGCGACCGGCTGATGAGTTTTGCGATTTTTTTCCATGAAATCGAGTAACTAATTTCGCGATATATAACAACCGACAGAAGAATTTTGCGATTTTTCCAATAACCCACTGTTCTCTATTTTTTTTCACAAGATCGACTGACAAAATTTCGCGATATGTTTCTGTCACCGATTGACGGATAACGCGTTATTTTCCCCGCGAAAATGACGAAATCGTGATATTTTTCCCGCGACTGAATGGCGAAATTTTTGATTTTTTCCCAGTGAATGATTATCTAATTTCACTATATTTTCCTGGCCAGTTGGGGAATTTCGCCACAGATTGACCAAATTCGAGTTTTCTTTTCAATGTCCGACAGAAAAATTTTGCGATTTTTGCCTCGACGATTTCGTAATAATTTTCCCACGATCGAATGACGAAATTTACGGTTTTTTCCTTGTGACTGAGGGGCAAATTTCTCTGATTTTTTTCCGTGACTAACCAAGTTTCGCGATAGTTTTCGTGGAATTTTGTGGTTCCATCCGGCGACAGAGTGACATAATCCACGATTCTTCCCCCGGTTTTTTGACTAAAAATTTTGCAATTTTTACCCGCAAGGACTGACAAATTTCCAGATTTTTATTTCCTGCGCCAGATTGCCAAATTTTCTTGCGACCGACTTACGATCTTTTTCCCGCGAATAAAGGATAATTTGGAGGCGATCGATGAGTACGGAATAATTAAAAAAAGAGCGAGAAAAGAGACTAAATCTGAAAAATATAGGCTAAACGAGACAAATGCAAAAAATAACGAGCCAGTCCGAGGCCTGTTTGCATGCAAAATTTTAAGCAGTTCCTTGAAAGTCATATTTATGCATGTTTGATATAAATTATGTTTGAAAAGTTCCCAAATCATGCCGTAGTTCTATGAAAGATGTTTTTGTAAATGTGTTAGTAAAATGCTCTATGAGGATAGAATGTGGGCATACTGGAAGCAAGAGGGATTGAGCATCAAATTGCCATGCTACAGTATCTTCTACTTAGTTAATATACTTCTTGATTGAGCACTTGGAAATTAAATTTCAAATTAATGCAACTAAAAATTAATTTAATTATAAAACTTAAAATAAAAAAATTCTTTTTTGGCATTGTGCGGATGCAATGATGTATTGACAAAAATATTGCAACTTATAAAGAAATTGAATAAACTTATGTAAATTAAATACATATTATTTTAATTAGATATTGTATAAGTTAATACAATTTATTATTTACTTTTTAACTTGTTGTAAGTAATATTTAGATTTTTTTTTATTTTTATAAAAAGTGATATATTACATCTGCCATTTTATATCAGTGGTCATAATGCTTAAAACACAATGACAAAAAAGTTTTTGACTTATTACTGTTTACATCGGATATTTAACACTTTATGTCCCAAATTATGAATTCATAAAAATTTTATCTTCTAAAGCATTTTTCGTGAATTTTTGAAGCAATATTAGAAGATTTACCCAATCATTTAATAAATTTTAGAAGGATTTTGCCCATTAAAATTAATCAAATTTGAATTTATAGGGATTTTATGCAATATTTATAACTCCACTCAAATCTTTTAATTAAAATGTGTTTTTAGTATTTTCTAGAATTAGGAAATAATGTCCTTACAATAGAAATATTTCCGAACTGAAACTTTACCCCTCCAATCTTTCAACGTCAAGAAAGCTGAAAAGATGCAAAGGAAAAAAAAAAAAAAAAAAAAAAAAAAATCATCCTTTTAAAAATATTTTTGTTTTGTGTGCAACCAATAATGCTTTTGGAACAAGATAAAGTAAAGTATATATAACTCATTCTAAACTGTATTACTACTATGCAATGTATTAAATGAATTTTATAACAAGTTATTTTAATGATACTTTAGAATACCGTCGGGGGCATAAAGGGTTAAGATACCTCAGACTGCCAAATTCACTGATAGGGTTCCACAAACTTACTTAAAAGAGTAGAAACTTTCTATGGCTAGATACAGCCATTACTACTCAATCTGATTGTGAACTTTAACTGATTGGCTGTTGAGACTCGTTTTAACTTATGCACATGCACACACTTCCCATTTGTTTAGATGCGCTTTGCAGTGTGAATAGGAACTCTCGGGGATGTACCATCTCCAAAATTGGGTTTTAAGCATGGGTGCAAGACCTTCAGTCTCATGACTGATTTCAATCTTGGAGAGATTTTGGACTCATGGTGAATTATACTTATTTTACATGCAACTTCTGATCACTTTCTTTTATTATAAAATATACATTTTAGCTATAATGCAAGACAAACTGAAATCCTCTAGCAAATCTCCTTTAGTTATACTTAATAATCAGAAAATTTTCAGTCTTGGCTTGGATGGACTTCTTGCACCCATGGTTCTCAGATATCTTAAATACCTGGTGTGGACATAGTATTAGGCAAGATGGGCATGATAATGCATTAGCAAGTATGAACACTATGTGTTTGTTTATTTGCCAAAACAAATTTGTCACTTTTTAAAAATTTATAATTTAGTCACTGCTTATTATTTATAAGTAGTTGTTTTTCTTTCAAACCTGTATAGGTGACGCTCTTGGAAAGCCTTGATGTACCTAATAAGAAAATTCTAGTTGGAAATACTCATTTATTCTTTCATCCTGATTCTGATAACATCAGAATGCTTCAAGCTGCAAGTTGTCTGCTGTACTTAGAAAGTATTTTGAAAAAATATCAGAAAGAAGTAAGTTGAATTTTATTCAGTAGTAGTGACCAGTTTGTATAGATATTTCAGAATAATTAATCAGTTTATGTGAAATAGTTTGCTAGCTTTTCTGAATGTAGAATATGGGAATCTTTCAAAAATTCACCAAAGTTAGCAGTATGTAAATACGTATCATTAAAAATTTGTTTCATTTATTGTTTAATGAATTGTTATAAGAAAAAAGTAGTATATGCATGCATACAGGTTTTGCAAATGTTTCATTGACCTTTATTACAGGATCCATCAAGCAGAATCAGTTTGGTTTTAAGTGGTGATTTTAATAGTTGCCCAGAATTTGGAGTATATAAATTAGTTACTGAAGGATTTTTACCAAGTAGTTGTGAAGACTGGAATAGCAGTAAGTGTTCTTTTTTTTTATATAAAAATAATATAATTTTAAGATATTAAAAATTGAGTATGTCATTTGTTCTCAATTGCTAATTTTAACATTATTTTTGCAAATCAAGGTTGGTTTTTTTTCCCAGAAGAAACTGGAAAAAAGCAGAAGAAATAGAAAAAAAACAACAGAAAACAAAACAGATGCTCAAAATTGAAATATATACTCTATATAAGGGAATTGAATGCAAAGCTTAGTTGTGAAATCTAAAGTGGAAAACTTAATACTAAATATTATTTTTGGAAAAATAAATTATCTTTTAATAACAAACTTCAGGTATTTACAGGTGATGCTTTTTACAACTTTAGGAGTGGGATATATATGTGGAAATTGAAGCTTGACAACATTTAATTTTAAACTAAGTTATATTTAAAGTTAAGGTATTTACAAAGAAAAGTGTCATCATATTAATTACATCACAATTCTGCAAAAACGATTACAGCACATTATCATAATGCACACATCATTGTTCTACTCCGTTGTTCAACAGTTTTTTACCGCCAAAAACACAACTCTCTCTTCTAGCCGTCGTCTCTCATCATCGCTAAGAACACCTTCGTCAGGAATTAAATTGGATTGCAATACATTAAAGTCACATAAACTAGAAATTATTCTGGCAGCAATTTCATCGAGAGTTCCCGAATTATTTATACACAAAACATTGCAAATAATTATTAAATCGTTTACTGAAAATTTATCTTTAATATCTTGAAATTTTGATTTATATTCATCAGAATCAATTTCAAAAGCAAACCCAGTAAAATTTTGAATTCTACATCTAATATTTCTATCACCGACTTCTCTAAAAATTAATTTATGTAAGTTCTTAATACTTAATGATTTTTCAGCTTTCAACGAAAGTTCTAATTCCTTAAAATCAACCAACTTTGACACATTGAATAAGTAAAAAATAAACAACTCACTTCTTAAATAGATAATCCAGCTTGACTACATACAAACACTTCTTCTCTTGCACTATTTTACATAAAGAATTTTGTGGGCGGTGTCTACCAACAGGGCATCTTATAAACACTTGCATTATTAAAATCAAAACTTTCTGGGCATAAAGTTCGCATCCCACTTCTGACACCAATTGTAGAAATACAGGGTTTGTAATTACTCATTAAACGACACTGAACACCATTTTAGAAACTGCGGCCTGACACCATTAAATTTTAAACTAGATTATATTAACAGATTAAGTTATGTACACAATATTTACAAAGAAAAGTGTCGTCATATTAATTACATCACAATTCTGCGAAAACAATCACAGCACATTCTCATAATGCACACATTATCGTTCTACTCCGTCATTCAACTGTTTTTTACCGCCGAAAACACAACTCTCTCTTCTAGCCATCGTCTCTCACTTCATTTCTGTTCCAACTCACACTCTCCAAAAGACACTCCTCGAAACTGGTAGACGGGAAGTGCTGGGTTCGATCCCAATCGCGCCCGTCGGCCTAATCGTTCGGAGTTTTCGTGGTTTTCTTCGAACCATGAATTTCCATGCGTTAATACGGGTTAGGTTCCCTTAGAAAGACCCCCATGAAGGGCACTCCCCCTCGGGCCTAGATCCCTAGTGTAGATAATCGGCCGTCACAAAATCAACCAACCAACCAAAAGACACTCCCCCACACTCTGTCTGTAGATCAGACATCTGTCCCTCAAGCACATGCACGCTGATCCTCTCGTTTGTCAGTGCATGGGGAAAAAAAATAAAACTGGAAGAGGATGCTGTGGTTGGTAGTCGCTAAAGGGCAGGCACGTGGATGGCGCCTTGAATCTCAGGGTGCAGTTGTAGAGGTCAATGCATACCCCACATACATACATATATATATATATATATATATATATATATATATATATATATATATACTTTTTACAGAAATGACAAACAATGAAAAAACACCCACCAATTTTTTATTTTACATATAAAAATGCATTATTTTACAGACTATCTTGTGCAACACATTAAATAAACAAATTTGTAATTATTTATACTAGCATGCATTGCATATCTCATCAATGCTGATTTTAAGACTAATGTTCTAAAACTTTTTTTTATAGATATTATCTCATATTCTTTTAATTTATTATTATCATACTATCTCTCATTATTATCACCCCTTTTCATTTTTACTTTTTATTACATACCCGCAATGTAATTTTTTTTGCAGCTTGTTAAAATCTTGTCCAATGAGGATTTTAATGACATTTTTTAATGCAGTAATTATTGTACTGTTCCCTTAATAAAATGGATGTAAATTAAAAGCACTGTCTTGTATTTTAAAAACAAGTTTCATTCTACAGTAGGTAAATGATACATACTATTTATTACCAGTTAAAGAAGTTTCAATGATAACAAGAAATATTGGTTAAATTGAAATGGATAACTTTTAATAGATTTTGTATATTTTCAATAATATTTCTTTTTTTCGTGTACCAAATGATTTTTAAGCTTTAGTCAAGTTTATGATCTTGTCTAAAAACTGATGTAATTATTAATTTAGCATCTATAATTAATTAAATTTTTATAGATCTAATTAAATGTAACTAAGGTTTATTTATACGAAAAATGCATTTATTGTACCTTACAAAGTTCCAACTTATATGGTAAAATCTTAAAGAATAACAGTTTCTTTCATTTGGAAGAAACCTATTTTTTTCCATGGTTTTTTCCACTTAGGAAGAAACTTGCCAACCCTGCTGCAAATATTCAATATTTTGTTTCACAGTATATTCATCTGTGAATTCTGCTATATTGCCATATTTTGCTCTTTAACTTGTCATTTAATAGATAGATTATGTAACTTAAGAGGCATATTATTTGGGTAGATGGGTGTGTGTGTGCATGGGGGGAGGGGAAATTCCTGTAAAGGGATACAAGTGACAGGTTTGCAGTTCTAACAAAGGAACCACTTTCGGTTCTACTCGCAACTAGCATCGAAACCTGGTGTATTTTGCAGCCTTGTACATTACAAGTTAGAAAAACGATAAAATTTCTCTGTTAAAATCATATTTTATGTATTTTTTTATACTTTAATTTTTTTTTCTTCTTTATTTCATGCCAAAATTGAGTTAAGTCGCCAAACATGGCGCTACAAAATTTTCGCCCGCTTTATCCCTGTAGTAGATAAACAGTATGTATTAGAATTAAATCAGATTGTGATTTGTTTGATAAATGATAGCATAAAAAACAAGAATTACGTTTTTTTTTTTTTTTTTTTTTCTATGCATACGATAAATGCATAAATAGTAAATATATATTTCTGTTAAAAACTTTCAAGATCATTGAAAACTATTTTTTTAGTGAAATACAAAATAAGCAAACTATTCTCTTTTGAAGAGAGATGGAATAAAGTTTTGAAAGTTTAAAATGAAATGTTGTTGTATTAAAAGTTGTCTTTAGGTAAAAGTAATCATAAAGTAAATTAATATTTTTATACAATTTAGAAAATTTACTGTGTCTAATTAGGTCGGACATTACAATTTCTAGTGAAGCCCAAACTACTGCTTACACACGACAAGCAGCTATGACATTTGGCTAGGGTTACCAGAAAGATCTACCTAAAAACACACCAACTTTTCACCCTGCCAAAAATGTGAATATAATGTTGTAATTTTTAAAATCAAATTTGTAGGTTCTTGAAGGAATTTAACTTTTTTCAATATTTTATACTTATTATTG